>JAKLWY010000002.1:0-2400000 GCA_023512815.1 Cercospora zeae-maydis | reverse complement strand
ACGGGTAGAAAGAAGGTAAGGAAAGGGAGGGCTCCCGGGTGTGTATCTTTTATCGGGCTAGACCGATTATATAAAGGGAAATTGGAGGGCAGGGTCGCCCCCGGACGGCAGGGTCGCCCCCAGACGGCAGGGTCGCCCCCAGACGGCAGGGTCGCCCCCAGACGGCAGGGTCGCCCCCAAACGGCAGGGTCGCCCCCAGACGGCAGGGTCGCCCCCAGACGGCAGGGTCGCCCCCAGACGGCAGGGTCGCCTCCAGACGGCAGGGTCGCCCCCAGACGGCAGGGTCGCCCCCAGACGGCAGGGTCGCCCCCAGACGGCAGGGTCGCCCCTAGACGGCAGGGTCGCCCCTAGACGGCAGGGTCGCCCCCAGACGGCAGGGTCGCCCCTAGACGGCAGGGTCGCCCCCAGACAGCAGGGTCGCCCCCAGACGGCAGGGTCGCCCCCAGACGGCAGGGTCGCCCCCAGACGGCAGGGTCGCCCCTAGACGGCAGGGTCGCCCTTAGACGGCAGGGTCGCCCCTAGACGGCAGGGTCGCCCCTATTTTCGGGTAGTTCGGGAGTGTTTTTGGGGTGTTGGGTGACGGTGGCCTGTATCGACCCAACGGTCGAGAACCGTTAGGTCGTAATAGTATATTCGTTGCTAGGTCTAGTTTGCTAGAACTTTAGGCCTAGGTAAAATGGCATGTGTTCTGTCGGTGCCCTTAGTTTTGGGCGGTTCGGGAGTGTTTTTAAGGTGTTGGGTGACGGTGGCCTGTATCGACCCAACGGTCGAGAACCGTTGGGTCGTCGTTTAGGTGGCAGTAACGTGTCCGGTTCTTGGCTACTCTCGCTGTTGCTTTGGGCTTATACGAGCTAGTAGGTGTGCTGTCGGCTACTCGATTCTCTAGTAGCCTAGGTATCGTCTTTGGGGTGTTGGGTGACGGTGGCCCGTAGTGACCCAACGGTCGTAAACTGTATACATGTCCGTATACTCGGTTTCTTATGCGGGAGCTGTTTCCTAGAGGGCCGGCACTTCCGCCTTTTGTAGTCGGGTTACTACTTGACGGCAGGGTCGCCCCCGGACGGCAGGGTCGCCCCCGGACGGTAGGGTCGCCCCCGGACGTTAGGGTCGCCCCCAGACGGCAGGGTCGCCCCCAGACGGCAGGGTCGCCCCTAGACGGCTTGGTCGCCTCTAGGGCTCTATTGTTCTTCTTTTAGTTAGGGCTCGTCCTCGGGTTCGTCTTCACCTTTATTTAGGTGCCATCTTCTTGTCGCTATTCCCGTTTGTTCTAGGAAGTTTAGCGCTAGCTTTCGTATTCTTTTATCCCCTAGTGCTTGCTCTAGCGATCTAGCCCTAGTAAGCTCTTTTGGGCGTCTATCTTGGTAGTAACGGCAGGAGAATAGGAGGTGTTCTGGGGTCTCTCGGGACCCGCATTGGCATCTATCGTTCGTGGCTTTGCCTATATACGCAAGGCAGCTGCGGAAGTATCCGTGTCCTAGGCGTAACGAGTAGTATGCGCTTGTTAGCTCCCGTTTTCCCTTTAGGACCTCGGTTTTCGTAGTCCATCGGAACCGATTATAGTAGCTCCCTTGCCTTTGGACCTTGCGTGTCTTTTGCTGTTCGTAGTGCTGTTTATGTCGGTCTTTTATATACTCCCGTATTGCCTGATATGCCCGAGTTTTTTCGGGGTCCCGGAAGTATTGTGCGAAGGCTTTTATTCTCTGGAGTCTTGTGCTCGTGCCCGTCCGGGCTATCTCTATTCCGGTATATAGTAGTCTTCCCCTTCGGCGAGTATCGGTTTCTCGAAGGGCGGTTGCGATCGGGGAGTTATAAGGGAGGTTGTCGGCCCTATAGCTATATAGAATAGCTTGTCTTTCGAGCCGGATCTTTAACGGGAGTAGGTTCGCCTCTAACTCGGCAGGGGCGGTAGGGGACGTCCGGAAAACGCCTAGGATTCTCTTTGCTGCTCTTGCTTGTATTGCTTCTAGTAGTCGTATAGATCTCTTAGATCGCCACCAGATTAGGGACCCGTAATCGGCTATTATAGTAACACAGGTTATATAGAGCTGTCGTAGGGACCGCGCTGTTAGGCCGTTTTCTATATTTGCGAGGCGTAGCATACGGTGAAACGCTGCCTCTGTTCTTGCCGCCCTAATAGCGATATGTTCCTTAAACGATAGGTAGGTATCGAACCAGATTCCGAGCCATCGGACCGCTTTCGTTGCCGGCTTTACTATATCTCCGCTAGGAAGAGTAATCGAATTCTCTGCGCCTTTGCCTTTAGAGAAGTGGAGGAGCTCTGTTTTAGCTAGGTCGAATTCGACTTCTTGGCGTGCTCCTTCCCTCGTAAGTTTATGAACTTCTCGTTGAAGGGTTCTCGTGTTCTTATATAGGCTTGTCGAAGCGGTCGCTAATCCTATATCGTCTATATACGAGAGAGGGTATACATCCCGGAGGTCTGTAAATAGGTCTCTTATATAGATAAGGAAGAGTATTGGGGAAATAGGACTGCCTTGCGGTACTCCCGTTTCTATCTCGGTTTCTGTTTCGATTTGGCCGTCAAAAGAGAGCTGAATTACTCTATGTTCGAGGAAGGTCTTTGTCCACTCGATAATAGCATAGGGGAGTCGTAGTTTAACCATTACTTGTAGTAGTCGGCCTTTAGATACGTGGTCAAAGGCCCCTTTTACGTCGAGAAAGACAACTGAGGTTTTTAGGCCCTTCTTTCTATTCCTTTCAACATAGTTCGTAAGGAGTAGTGCCGTGTCTACTGCGGATCGTTTCTTCCGCCCTCCCATTTGCGAGTCGTATAGGAGTGGGCCTGTTTCGGCAAATTAGCTAAGTCTCTGTGCGAGGATTCGCTCGCTAATCTTGCCTAGGCAGCTTAGGAGAGATATAATCCGGTATGCTTTTGGGATCGTGTAGTCGAGTTTGTTTGGTTTTGCTAGAGTAATACCTATTGCCTTTCGCCAACACTTAGGGTGGAAGCCTCGTCCTATAAGTGCTTGAAATAGCTCGAGGAACGTTTTAGGGATCGCTGCGTAGGCATAGCTAATTATCTCCTGTGTTATGCCGTCTGGGCTAGGGGATTTCCCTTTAACTCTCGTAGTAGAGCAGGCAAGGCGTAGTTCTTCGTCCGTTACTAGAGGCCAGTCCCAGTCTCCTACGCGGTACGTATTCCACCTCGTCCTAAGGCCGTTATCTAGGGGGGGTTTTAGGAAGAGTCCGTTTCGGAGTGCTTTGCATTTGCCTTTAAACGAGGATTCGCCTGAGATATCTGGCACTAGCCCTTGTGTTCTGGGTTTTGTATACGACATAGCTCTGAAAATTGTCTTAGAGTCGGTCCCTTCTAGAAATTTATTCCAGTGGTTACGTTTTGCCCGTTTAATAGCTAGGAAGTATATATTCTTTGCTAGGAGGTACTCCGCTTTTTCTTCGGCTGTAGGTTCTCGGCCGTACCTAAAAACCCTATTATATATATGTTGCATTTCCCGTCGGAGGGTTTTAAGTCCCGGTTTCCACCAGGGCTTAGATTTCTGGCTAGGGCGGCGCTTTTGGAGTATATTATCGCATGCTCTACGAATAAGGCTAGAGAATTCTTCCGCGGCCTTTTCTAGGTCGTTTCCTATCTGTATACTGTTTACGTTTGTTTGGAGGAAGTTTTGAAAGGCCGTCTAGTTCGCGTTTTTCGTTTCGTAAGCTAGGCGGGGTTCGGGGTTATATTGGCGTGCGTTTGCTTTCCCCGGTATACCTATTAGTATAGCGGAGTGGTCTGAGCCGAAATTAATTACGTTCTACGTAATCTCGGTCTGGGATATTCTCCCCTTCGTAAAGGTAAGGTCTAGGGTGCTCGGTGTCCTTATATTAGTTCTATAGAACGTTGGGACGCCTATCGAGTTCCTAAGGAGCATATCGGATTCCCCTAGCCAGTCTAGGAAGCGGAGGGCCCTAGGACTCGTATCGTTGCCGTTTATATCCCAGCTTGGGTGTCGGATATTAAAATCCCCGGCTAGTATAGCGTCCCTGCTTAGGCTAAGCGAGTAGAGGCTTCTTTCGGCGGTCCAGTTCCCGTTCTTGTCCCTTTCGTTATAGACATTTAGGACTTGGATTTTGTTGCCCTAGGAGTCTCTAAGGTAGAGCGATTGGATATCGGGGTCGTCGAGGGGGTCCGGGCTAGCCTCTATCTCTAGATTGCGTCTAGTATAGATGCACGTCCGTGGGCGTTGCCCCTCTTTAGTTATCGGGAGGATAGGGGTAAAACTTGGGTGTAGGATCGGCCTAGCGGTCCCTAGTTCTTCTAGTATAATCCATGGTTCTTGTACTAGGATAATATCGGCTTTTTCTTGGATTCCGATCTCGAGAAGGGATTCTAGTGCCTGGGCGCTACGATTTGTATTCCCTTGTAAAATGCGTAGGGGGATCTCTAGCATTCCTTCGGGGGTATAGTAGGCCTTGGTTTATTCTTTGCGTGTGCTGCTTTGCAGCTAACTCCTCCGACGAATAGGTGGTTCCGAACTGCCTTAGTAGCCTCTCCCCTTGTCTTAAACGCGAGGAGTATAGTACCGGCAGCTTTTTCTTTCCGTATTTCAGCTAATGTAAGCCAAATAGGCGTATTCTGGATATGGAGGCCTGGGTTATATTCTTCAATGTCTCGTTTTACCTCTTCTAGGCCCTGCGGAGTATCGAAGTCGCGGGTAGAGACGCCGTAGACTACTACTTTATGCTAGGTAGTATCCTCTAGAAGGGCGAGTATAGGGGTGTTCGGGAAGATAAGGGTTCGATTTTCGAGTGCGATTGTCTTTGATTTTTCGTCCCGGAAGCTAAGAACTAGGTTCCCCTTTTCCGTCCGGCCTGCTGCGACGATTAGGAAGTCCCGGTGTCCCTCTGCTCGAAACGAGGCGTTAATAGTATCCCGTATCTGCATTGGGGACGTTTGGATGTCTTCGTTTAGCCTAAAGATAAGGCGGTGGACTTGGCTTGCTCTTGGAGCTAGCCTTTTCTTTTCGGGGACTATAGTCCATTCCTCTGTTTCTAGCCTAGGGGTAGGCTGTAGGGGTGGTGTCCTATTTCCTATAGTCGTATTCGAGGCGGTATTTGTCCTAGCTGCTTCGGCGTAGGACTTCTGTCGTTCTTGGGTGTCTCCTACTATAGTAGGGGCTTGGGTTTGAGTAGTCTGTTGTATACGGGCTATATTTCGGGTTATTGTCTTCGTAGCTTGTTCGAGGGAGGTAACCTGCTAGGCTATTCTGTCTGCCGGTCTTGTCGGGGTTTTTGAGCGTTCGGTATAGTCCCGGAAGACCTCTATAAGGTCTAGGAGTGCTGTTTCTTCCGAAGGGTCCGTAGCGAGTCCTGCTGCCTCTACTAGTAGGGTACGCGCTTCCTGGAGCTTGCTAGCGATCTGCATGCGTTAGACTTGTTTCGTAAAAGGGGGAAGGGGTTTCCTATGCTCTGTCGGGAGTCCCTGCGTAGTATCTTCGTCCTCTACTATCGAGAGCTGTCGTTTGCGCGAGATTTGGGGGAAGAGGGCTCTCTCCTGTCGTTTAGAGGCTTCCTCCGCATCTAGCTCTATCGTTTCCTGGAGTTGGCGGCTTGGAGAATCCTCTTGAGGGGAGGAAGGGTGTTGTTTCGTATACTGGCTAGGGGAGACTCTGCCGTTTTGTTTTTCTGGGGTAGTCGGGTTTCGTAGGTTTCTTGGGTCCCCTAGTATACCCTGGCCGTAGCTAGGGTTAGTAGGGGTGCTTGGCCTCTCCTGTCGTATATAGGGACGTAGTGTACCCCCTCGGGGGCCACTGTTCGTCTCCATACCTCTAGGAGAGCGTTTTGTGTTTTTCGGTCGTGTTTCCGGGTAGGAGAAAAGTTCGTATAATAGTCTTGCGCCGAGAGGACTATCTATATACTCTATTTCCAATCGCGTTCGGGTCCTAGCCTACTTGCGACACTAGGGCACTCTTCTACTTACTAGAGTAAGAGAAGGTATACTTTTGGGAAAGTATTCGGGCCTGCAGCGACGTTTTGTCTGTGTAATATCTCAGGGGGCTGAACGCAGGTAACCGAGTGTAGATAGGATCGAAATACAGGCCCGTGCTCTCTAGGAGACTAGTTCTCTACGACTAGTGTCTTACTTATAGTAAGAGTAGAGTAGCTGCCTAGTAGAGTCGTGCGAGTATCGCCTATAAACCCTTTGTTCCTTTGCTAATCCACGCTAGTCCGACGATATCGTAGACTCGAGGTCACTCTAGTGTAGAGTATATAACGAGAGAGAGGGTTGTTTCTGGTTTTTGGAGTTGTATTTTCCCTGCGAGGGTAGCGGTGTCGGCGTTGTCGATACCGTTTCGGTTTTGGGATATCTTTTATAGAGGGGATCGTGCTCTTTCAAATGGTATATTCGGTTTTTTGGTTGGTAGCCTTATCGCGTTGTTTGGCGCGTTTGAAGATGGCGTGTTTTCGTATCAAAGTATAGTATTGCCTAGGTTGGCCTAGGGTTCGGTAGCGTATAGTCGGCGCGGGACGGGCCGGTTGGCCGCCCGCGGAGGGAGAATTTGTTCGTCGCACTCTGCTGCGGTAGGGGGCAGGAGGGAACGGCGATATCTCGATGGTTTTTGGGGCCGGCGAGGCAGAAAGTAGCTTAAAAGGGAGCTACAGGAGCGACGAATCGCTTGGTTCGTGTTTTAAGTCGGGGTTCGATGCGGCGGTAGCGCTGCGGCGGTGTGTGCTCGTGCTTATAGAGTATTGGGGTAGCGTAGATTTATAGCTATATAGTAAATAAACGCTCTCTACCCTCGATTATAATTAGTAATCGCGATCCTATCTAGATATCCGAATTTATATAGGCTGCCTTCCGTAAGCTTAGAATACGTTTTCTAGCTATAATAGCTTACTACCTATAGGTAGATAGCTAGAGTAAAAGAACTAACTAGACGGTAGAGATCGCCCTCTGCTTCTTTATTACCTCTTTCCCGGATACTTTATAGACCGAAGCCTTACTATATATCTAGGCCGAGCTTAATAATTACTAGAATACGTCTATAGGCGAGGCACCTAACGTTCTTATCTAGGGCTATAAGAACAATTTAGACGCGCTATTGCCTCTAGCTAAATTACTAACTACGGATTACGCTACCCTATAGTAGGAAGTACGAGATAAAGCCGCTAATTTAATAGCTTAGGCTATAGTAGCTATAAAGAAACGATACGATACGATATATCGGCTAATTACTTTCTAGCCTAGCTAGAGAGTCCTCTTACGTCTATATAGAGGCTACCGCCGGCCGGAAGTAGCTAACCGAAAGTTTTCCTACTAGTAAGTTAGCCCGTTCGTAGTAAATAGAGCCGTAGGCTGCCTAGCCTATAAGCTAGTTATTTCTCTTATATAGCGAATTTATCTCGTAGTCTCCGTAGCCTAGCTTAAGCTATACTTTGCTAGCGTCGATCTATACTAGCGTAAGACTTCTAAACTAGGCCTAGTAAAAGCCGTAGAGGACGATAAGGCCCCGTACTACGAGATCGAGAGACTACTAGGCCGCCGGACCGTCCGTAGCCGGCGCTAGTACCTAGTAAAGTAGGTAGGCTATAGCTACGAGCATAACGTTTAGTATAATGCAGACGACTTATAAGACGTAGTAGACTTAGTTTAAGAATATAACCGAACTTACTTAGAGGACTAGCCCCGAAGGCGTAACCGTACTAGAGCTCGGCCGAATAACGGCTCTAGCTAGTAGGCAGCGCTAGATGCCTCTTTGCTACTACTTCCCGCTATCTTCCTACCGTAGCGAAACGCTACTATAGAGTAAGGCGAGAGGGCCGCTAGGCGTAGCCTACGCTAAGCGGCTAGACGCTATTACCTAGATATTTTATCGGGAGTATTGCTTAGTCGGCATTTTTAAGGCATTTCTAAGCGATATAAACCGAACCTAGAATATTCTATTTAGCGACTACTACTTACTTAGCATTTTTAAGCGATATAAACCGAACCTAGAACGTTCTATTTAGCGACTACTGCTTAGTTAGTATTTCTAAGTAATATAAGCTAATAATAATATACGGACTCTACTTTATTTGCTTTTCTTCTACCGTCGCCTTCGTACCTTTACTACTACTACTACTACTACCTTCGCGATATATACGTCGCATCTTAATAATAGTATCGACGACGTAGGCGCCGTATAGGCGCGAATAGTATTAATAGAGTAGTAATATACTAGATTACGGCGGTGCGCTACTTTATTACGATATCTTTCGCCGCGTTCCCGCCTATTGCGACCTTCTTCGCTAATAACCCGATAACCTCGTCGCCGCTACTAGAGGACTTAAAGTTTCTATAGCACTTCGGGCTTTTTACTAACTTACTTCTAAAAAGTCGCTATAAGCGATATCCTCTATCTACGAGCCCTCTAGCTAGCCGACGCGTATGCTATATAGCGCTAGATAGTTAATTACTATAATAAGCAAGATTTAAATAACCTAGCTATTTATAAGGCTAAGCTTTAGTCCGCAGTTATTAGTATAATAGATATTCTAGAGAGACTAGAGCTAATAGTTAGTATTAACCGAAGCGATATAGCTACGGTTATAGCTATTATCCTAATAAGAATAGATAAGTATAAGTATAGCTCCGCCGTAGCGGGTTATAAATAGACGCGTAAGGCCGTTATTACTAACCTATAGACGGCTCGCTCGTTAGTTCCTTAGAACTAATAGGCTACGGAGTTAGAGCAAAATTTCTATTATACCTAATAGTAGGCTAATAGCTAGAATAACTGCATCTATAAGCAGATATTCGACTAGTCGACTTGCTATAAGATATCTGCCTATACTAAGTAGCGGTACGAGTAACTAATAAACAATTAGTAGGCGGAAAAGGACGAGCATACCTAACGCGGCTGCGAGATAGCCGCTTACTATAAAGCTTAAAACGAATAAGCTATAGACGTCGCACCTAGCGACGACTTTGTCCTAGAACCCCTACTACCGATAATAGCACCGAAATAGGTCTAACTGCAAGTATAAACTTATATCTAGGATATATACTAGGCTAGTATCGAGAACTCGGCCTCCGCCTAAAGTATAGCTAACGTATCTATCTAAAAGGCTATATAGGACGTTAAATACGCTAGGAAGTTCTAGGCACGAGAACTAGTTAAGTTAACGGACGCTAATTAAATAGCTAGGGACATAGGCGTATCGCTAGGACGTTTCTAGATACTAGAATATATAAACCGTTTATAGCTAGCTTACGTCGAGTTCCTAACGGAGAAAGTATTAGGCTATATATATACCGACCTAAAGCTAGCTACCTAGCTATATAGCTTAGAGACTCTTCTTAACTATACCTATTACTATAACGCCGGGCCTTTGCTTCTACTTTAAGAGAAGCGCGGCAATATAGACGTCCTACTAGTAATCCCCTTTTACGAGCTAAATAGTAGGACCTAGCGGCCCCTTAAGTCGGTAGTCTTAGGCCCGTACTAGCCGCCTATCTTAGCTAACTACGTCTACTAGAATATTAGTAAGCCGACCCTAAAAGCTAATAATCCGAAGGCTAGAACGATTTCCGGGAAGCTACTAGCTATAACGGAGATATACGCGCTACTAGATCTAAGGCTACCGCACCCGTAGCTAAAGACGACTATAACTAATAAGGCGACTCTACCTATTACTAAGGAGCGCGTAGAGAAGACGGTCGATAAATAGCGCGCGGAACGTAAGTAGAAGATATAGAGGCAAGCGGAGCTTAGAGCCCTAAAAGCTACTAGCGGAAATAATAACTAACTTAAGGACGACGACTAGGCTCGTCTCCGCTACCGAGAGGAATAGAAGAGAGCGGCCTACGCTAATATTAATAACCCCGACTATACTACTATTTATAATTAGTACCCTACGGCTACTTAAGGTAGCTAATATAAGCTCTAGAGTTATACTAGCTAAGAGGAGAAGGGACGTTAGCCGGATTTAGGCTAAAACTAATAGAGCTAGCCGCTATTATCTAAGAAGGCTTCGAAGGCCCCTATATAAGACCGAAAGACTAGGGCGCAACTCTTACGAGAATTATAGTAGAAAGAGCAATACGAAGACTAGCTTCGTAAGCAATAGCAGTTATTTCCTTCCGCTAATTAGCAGGAATTTAATAAGCTAAGGGCCGCTCGACTATCTCTAAGCCGGCTTTAAGGCGCTAGACCGGGCCGCCTTTAATCGGTTAGCGGTAGCTATATAAGCAGCTCTCTATCGAGGCTCCCGTCGGCTAGTATACTATTACTAGGGTTAAATAGCCTAGACCTTACCTAACCTAGCTAAAAGTAGAAGCGCTACCTTACGGAACCGGATACTCTAGTCTCGAAGAGAACTAGAGTTAACGACGGTTAAGGCCTAGGTAAGAAGACTATATAAGTTAGCGAGGAAGTTTCTAAAGAGGATTCCGATAACGAGTCGGACGAAGACTTTAAAAAGAAAGTTAAGGTAAAGGACGGCCGGCACCTAGACGAGAAGCTAAAGGACCTAAAACGCTACCTAAGGATAGCTTAGTAGTATTAGGCGACCGACTATCTAGGCTATATCGGCTAAGGCCCTGCCGGCGAATACTATTAGAGAGCGGAGGTGCTTTACCCTTTAGACGACTAAATAACCCTAATCTTATATAGCGCTAGTAAGTAGGCTAAGGATAAGGTAGCGCTAGTACTACTCTATATAGCCCTTAGCATAATTATATTAAAGACGCTACTACCCGTCGGCGTTCGCCTAGACAACTACGCTATTAGCTAGCTCCTCTAGCTTAAACGCCTTAGCCTTTTTAGTAAGAACTAGCTAGGTAACTAGTAGCTAGCAGTTTTCGACTCGAAGGGCAACGTCCGCCCTTAGCGCGAGCCGTATAGCCGGCCGTATCTTATACTTAATAACGCCGACTACCTAGTCTACGGCCTTACTAAAGAAAACCGTCTACTAGTTAGCTATAACCCGGGCGGAAGAATCTATTAAAAGGTAGCTAGCTCCGTTAAACCCCGTAATAATAGAGATAAGAACGAGATTACCCGCCTCTCGGACTAGAAGGTGCTACTAGAGCGGATAGAAGACGGCCTCGCTTAGGCTACGGAGATTAATCTAGAACTAATTACGGACGCGGCTATTAACGCTATAGACGATAGCTCGTCTAAGATAATAATAAAGACCCTATACGAGCATTTTAATACGACGATAACTCTCGTTATAGGGCTCTACCGCTAGCACCTACGCCTAGAACTAACTAAGAAAGTAGACGAGAAGACCTTTAAGAGCGCTAGAATTAAGTAGACGAGATACTAGCAATAGCTCTATCGCGTAGCTCTTAGCGAGTAAGCTCTTAGAGAGCGTTTCTTCTACCTTTTACGTAAGAAGCAGCTAGACGCGGGACTCTACGTTTATTAGCTACCGGAGCCGGAAGTTAGCCTATTAAACGCTACCGTATAATAGATAGTATAGTATAAATATAGCGCGGTTTAGGGACCGATATAGTACGGCTAAGGATAGCCGCCTTTCTTTAGACTAGAGGGGGGTAATTATTACGCCTACCTTAGGTTAGCCGCTAGCTATATGCTTTATTGCGCCTGCCTAGGCCTAGTACGCCTGCCTTAGCCTAGCCGCTAGCTATATACTTTAGCGAGAGGTAGTAGATAGTAGAGAGAACTAGATATACCCGAGACTACTTTATTAATTCCTAGCCTAGCTATAATAGTTAGCCTTAGGTTATAGTACCTAAAAGGATAAGACTAGGCCTAAGCACCGAGTACTACTAATACCTTAGAACTAGCCGGTAGTGCCCTTCTAAGAAGGTAGATCTTCTAGAGGTTCTCTACCTAAGAACCTAACTAACTCCCCTAAGAGAGAAGAGTCCTTAGATACCTTAGCTAAGAGAGAAGAGTCTTAGTAATAAAGGAAAGCTGCTATCTAGAAACTGCTATTAGATTAAAAGAGCTTATATTTTCTAGAGTTAAGTTGTTTATTTAATTTTGCAGAAATAGATTTAGTAAGTAGAATTAGTAAGAGAAGGGCTATACTAGTACTATATAAAGAGAACTAAAGATAATAGTTTAGCCTACTATAGGACTACCTTAAATTAAAGGATATATTTTAGATTATCTTAGAGACTATACTAGAGTCTTCTATAAAGTTATTACTATTAGTGCTTAGCCTAAGGCACTTAAGAAGTAACCCGGAATAGGTTAAGGCTAATACTACTACTAGGTACGAAATAATAATCTGCCTATTAGAAGATAACTAAGAGGAGACTATTAAGGAGAGACAAGCCTTAAAGATATAGAAAAAGATAAGAGCTAAGTATAGCAAGGTATATACTATATATATAATAGCGTATATCTAGAAGTTTATAAACTTCTAGATAATAGAGGATATAATAATTAGAAAGGTATAGGTATAACTAGCTAGTATAGCTAGAAGGATTGCAGAGGTAGACTTTTAGGAGGTATACTATAAGGAGCTAGAGAGGAGACTTAAGCATCTCCTTAATAGCTTGCCTAAGGCATACTAAAGTATAAAGGATACTATCCTTACCTAGCAGTTTATATTATATAAAAGTATACTATAGCTGCTAGAATTATATAAAGCTAGACTAAACTAGTCCTAAGAAATAGCAATATTTACTAAGGGGAAAGAGATCTAAGGCACGAGACTAAAATATTACCTTTATAACTAGGAACATTTTAGAGGTATTACTAAGTATCCGTACCTTAATAAAGCTAAGAGAACTATTAACCCGAGATAGAGCTATAGGATAGAAAAGAGAAGAACACTACCTAGAGAGAGCAGCTTTAGGAGGAGATCCTTACTAGATAAAGAAGTATTAAAAGAAATAGTAAAGAAACTTAACCTAAAAGTCTAATCCCTTAAGAAAAGACAAAGCTTAAGGAAGTTTTCTAAGAAGGCTTATGCTACCTAAGAAGATATAGAACCTTTAGTAATATCTAAGGCATCCTAATCCTTATTAGAGGATAATAATATAGATAAGGTTGCATACTTAACTATAGAAGCAAAAGGCAAGTATATACTATTAAAATAGCTGCTTAACTCTTGCGCTTTATTATATATAACTAACTAGGAACTACTTTTTAGAGAACTAAAACCTCTTTAGAGGAAAAAGTAGATTAAGGTCGGTAGTAGCTATTTAATAGCTATATATATAGAAGACGTAGTAATAGGTAAGAGGAGAGGAAAATAGATTATACTTAAGAATATTCTCTTTATGCCTAGCTTAGAAGTTAATCTTATTTCTTAGAGCTAATTTAGCAAGTAGTATAGTATTTAGCTACTAAAGTTTATACTTGTTTTATTATCTAGGAAACTAGTTATCTAGACAAAGCTATTAGAAGGAGTATTATTTATTAAGGAGATTAATAAGGCCTTATAGGAACTTATAATGCTATGCCTTAATTAGAATTAAGAGAATAAGGCCTATGCCTTTAAAGCCTAGAAGAATTCCTAAGAATAGTAGGAGCTCTAGTATAGGAGACTTATATACTTTAGAGAGGGTCTTCTTAGAAACTTATATAAGGTCTCTAACTTAAAGGCTTAGATTCCTATTCTAAAGGAATACTAGCTATATAGGGTATATTCCTTAGTAAAGATAAAGAAATATAAAGGGAAAGAAACTAAGAGGAAACCCTAAAGGTTATCTCTAGTTTCTATTAATATCTATAGCCCTTTGCCTATCTTAAGACTAGAATATAAATAGTAGCTTAAGATTATTAATAACTTCTCGAGAAAGAAATAGACTTTCCTAATAAAGTTTAGAGAAGATATACTAAGTATCTAGTATCCTTAAGGACTAGAAGGTAAAGGCTAAGCTATAATCTAGAAATCCCCTTTAGGTTATAAGGAGTAATAGAGCAAGAGAGCTTCTTACTATACTAAAGTAGTAGGAAAAGGAATATAGAATTTCCTTCTATACTACTAAAGTATATAACTCTATCTAGAATAGGGTAGTTAAGAGGTTAATCTAAACCTCTAAAGATTATATAAGAGCAATGCTAGAAGATACTTATATGCCTATTAAATTCTAGCTAGAAGCCTTAGTAGCCTATATAGTTATTAGAAATTCTCTTCCTAATAGCCTAGAAATTAATAGTTTTAAGGTATTACCTAAGGAGGCCTTTTTAGGCATTTAACCCTCTATATTACACTTTAGAGTTTAGGGTTATAAAGTAGTAGTCTATATAGATCCTAAGTCCTAGCTAGCTAGGATAAGATTAGACAAACTAATAAATAGGGGCAAAGATGCTATATTTATTAGGTATATTCCTAATACTACTAAAATATAGCTCTTCTAGGAGCCTAATATAAAAGCTATTAAAGCCTATAGCACTATAACTTAGTTTAAGTATAAGAAAGGAGGAGATATAGAGCTAAATATTCCTAAGCTTAACTAAGTAAGCAATGCACCTATTAGAAACCTAGTTAGTAGACCTCTAAGAAAGCTAATAGCAGTTATACCCCCTATAACTACTATACCTATAGCTATAGCAACAAAGCTAGTAGGTCCTAGCTAGACACTCTTTATATAGTTGCTACCTCTACTAAAGGATAAAGAGGAGTACTAGAGAATAGAGGATCTAGAAGAAGAAAACCTTAGGCATACGAATGCTAAGATTAGGGATAAACCGTAGGTAGCAACTAAACTACCTAGTTTAGTTCGGCGGTTACGTAATCTAACCGAACTAGCTAGTTTAGTTCGCCTATTATATAATATAGGTAGCGTATCTATACTCGCTCCGAATATCGTAGAGTAGAACCTAAGGAAGGAAAATAAAGACTAGAAGAGAGACTAGGACTAGACTTATAGCTAAAAGAGAAAGAGATCTATCTTAGATAAAGGACTAGTCCTAGAGCAAAAAACTTATAGTATAGTTATAAGACAAGTGCTTTAGAAGAGATAGAGAGAATATAAATAAGAGGAAGAGCTAAGTACTAAGCATTATAAGGCATTCCTTAGCTAAGTCTAAGGCTAAGATTAGGAGTAGATCTAGGAAGCCCTATTAGAGGTCTAAGAGTCTATATTTGCAGTACTTGCCTCTTAAGTCTCTATATAGAGATAAGAGGTGCCTATTCTAAAGTCCTATAAAGAGGTAATTTAGGACTCTAAATAGGGATATATATAGAAGGATATAGTCCGAAAGGAGCTAACTATATTAAGAAGCAATAATACCTAAATAGAGGTTATTCCCCTAAAGGGAGCAAACCTTATAATATCTAAATAGGTATTTAATATAAAGAGATTAATTAGTAGAGCTATTAAAAAGTTTAAAGCAAGACTAGTTATAAGAGGTTTCTCTTAGAAATTTAGGGTTAACTTCTAGGAAACCTTTGCACTAATAGTTAGGCATAATACCCTAAGGGTATTTATAGCTATAGTTTATAAAAAGGACCTAGAACTTTACTAAGTAGATATAAATAATACATTTACTAAGAGCAAACTTTAAGAAGAAATCTTTATAATTCTACTACTAGGAGTTAAGATTCTACCTAATATAGTTCTATAAATCCTAAGAAGCTTATATAGACTTAAGCAAGTAGCGAGAGACTAGAACAAACTCTATATCTTAAAGTTAAAACAGATTAGGTTTATATAATTAGAAGTAGACCTATGCCTTCTTATCTACTAGAAAAGGAATATTCTAATCCTAACCTATATAAATAATATTCTAATTATAGTACTAAAGCTAGAAGATATACTTTAGTTTAAGAAACAGCTAGGTAAGGTGTTTAAGATTAAAGATCTTAGAGAACTAGAAAAGATCCTTAGAATAAGGTTAATAAGAGATAGACAAGCTAGAACTTTAAAGCTTAATTAGGAACACTTTATCTAGGAGAACCTTATAAAGCTAGGAATAACTAAGGAGATAGCTAACCTAACTCTCTCCCTAATAGACAGTTATAATAGTCTAAAACTAATAGGCTTATATAATAAGAGAGGAAATAAGATAGAGTACTAAAGTTAAACCGGTACCTAGATATAGCCTATAGTTATAATAAGACTAGATATTGCTTTCTCTCTTAGTAAGCTAAGCTTATATGTTTTAGACCTAGCTAGGAGATACTTATAAGCTCTAAAGAAACTAGTAAGATACCTAAGGTTATCCTAAGATTTAGGATTAATATTTAGGAAAGGTAGTAGAAGACTAATAGGATACTTAGACTCTAACTATGCAATAGACAAAGTAGATAGAGTCTCTATCCTTAGAAGCATCTTCTTCCTCTACGGAGCCCTAGTTTCTTAGATAAGTAGGAAGCAAAAGTCTATTGCAATATTAATAATAGAAGCTAAGTATATAGCTATAAATGCATATATAAAGCAATCTTAATTCCTAGTAGCACTCTTAAGAGAGATAGACTATATAGAGCTAGTAGAAGAATACCTATTTTAGCTAACTATTAAAGCCTATTCTAATATAGTAAGAGAGCTAATACTAGTATAGATTATAGGGGACAACTAAGCAGCCTTAATACTCGTTAAGGATGCATATACCTATAAGAGATTTAAATACATTAATATTGCATATAACTATATTAGGCATCTCTAGTAGTAGAGAAAGATTATAGTAGAATATATTCTAATAAAGAAGATAGTCGCTAATAGCCTAACTAAACTAAAGAATAGGCTATAGTTTTAGGAGTTTATAAGATAGCTCTAGCTTATATAAGGAAGGGTAGGAAGGTTCTATCCCTATATTATAATAGATTATTAGGTGCTAGGGAAGGACTAAAAAACAAATGCGAGGTATAGGCAGAAGACTACCTAGCCTAAGTAGGAGTATTAAGAAGTGCAGTCTAGTTAGTACTTCCTAAGGCACTAAACTAAACTAGCCGGTTTAGTTCTAGAGTTAGGTAATATAGGTTATATAATATTAGGTTATATAACCTACCGGGAAATATATCTTAGGAGAAGATGCAACCTATAACTAACTAATATAATTAACTCGGTTAGTTCCTACCTACTGTCTCTACTTCTACTGCGCGTTATACCTATCTTATCCCTTTACCTTTTAATAGTAATTAATATAATTAGAAATTAGGCGTACTCCCTAGCTTTACTAAGTATATAGCGTATTTATAACGTATTCTACGTATTTTTACTAGAGCCTTAGAAAGGCGCCGTAGGTAATATAGATACGAAAGGTATACTACTTATAAAAGAAAACTTAGATAAGTAGTAAGTTAAAAAGATTCTAAATATACGAGTTAGATATAAGAAGCGTTAGTAGTTAGTTAAGTAGATAGGCTAGCTAGAAGAATATAATATATAAAAGCTAGCTAAGTATATTAGAGAATACGAGGCACTAGATAAATTCGAGGTAACGTATAAGGTAAATAAGTATAGCCTAAAGGCGATATAATAGCATATCGTACGTAATATATAGGTATAGAAGATAGAATAAATAGCTTTTTATTCTATAGATAAGCTTTATACTAACTATAGGAAGCTAACTAAAATATTTATTATAGCGTAGCGTATATAGCGCGTATAAGTAGCGTATATATAAAAGTATAAAGAAGCGTAAGAAGCGCTAGCTTAGATACTACCTTTAGCTAGCTTATTTCTAGAAGGCTAGAAGCCTCTTTTTTTAAGAAGGCCTTCTTAGCTTTATCCTTTTTCTCTAAAGATAGATAGAGGCTAATAGTAGCGTTAATAGCATTCTACTCTACTAGAACGCTACTATACTTAGTAATCTACGAGTATAGTTAGTATATAATATAAATGCAATAAGTATTAGGTTCTAACTAGAGGGTCGAGCCTAATAATATTACTAAGTAGAAGCTAAGTTTAATCGGGATTAAGCTTATCGAGTATCTATAAGGAAGAACGAGGTAGGAGTATTAATATCTAAGCTAAGAGTCTTAAATTCCTTTTAGTAAGATTAAATAGTAAGTTATACGTAATAACTATCTAGAGAGGCGATACTTATCGCTACTATATATAAAAGAGATCCTTCTATCTTTTATCGAGAGTAGTAGCTATAGTAAAGAGCGGTCGTATCGCTCCTAAGTAGTCGCGTCGCTCTTAAGCGGTCGCGTCGCTCTATATTTCTTACGTCGCTTAGTAGATTAGAGCAGTCGCTAAGCCCTAGAGGCTAAGCGTCGCTCCCTTCTAATACGTAATAGTCTTATAATTAGGTCTAGCTAATTATAAACTATAATACTATCTCCCCTTTAGGTAGAATCGTCTCGATTTCTTAAGATCTCCTCTATTCCCTTTCTTTCGTTATCCTTTCCTTATTATATTGCGATAGTAAAGTCGTCTAAGAATAAAACTACTAAGGAACGAAAATAAGAGTTATCCTAATATATTTTAGAAGACGGTTTTACTATACCTACGAGGTATTACTATTACGAGAAGGCTAGGAAGGAGTATAAGGTTAATATTTAGTTAGATCGTTATATAGAGTATGCTTTATATAGTTAGTTATATAATCTCTAGGTTACTCGGATTAAGTACGAGAAGATATGCTATATACGTTAGAAGATCGCTTAGAACCTAGAGGCTATAAAGGAAGAGGAAGATTTATTAACGTAGAAGCTCTTTAAGTATCGTGCGAAGGTACGTCGTTTGCGTAAGCAACTTCGTATAAAAGAGGCAAAAGAGGTTAAAGTATAGGAGGCTAAGGTTGCCTTAATTATAGTAGCGGAGGAAATCGAGTCGTTAATAGAGGATTCTTTAGCTCTAATTCCTCTCGATCTTCTAGAGAATCTTCCTTTACCTATAGATAGTCGCTTATAAATAAGCCCTTACGAGTAAAGTATTATCGATAGCATACCCTAGTAAGTTTCTAGTTAAGATATTTTGTCTAATAAAACCTTTTAAGCAACTATTTATAGTTTATAAGGTTTCCTTTTATATTCGTAGGTCTTATCGGAGGAGGTAGTTCCTAGTATATAAGGTATATATTTAATTCTAGTACTTATAGATTCTATTAACGGCTAGTTAGTATAGTAGTATTATCCTAGCTTATTATCGGCTAATAAGAGTAGTTAATTCGTACTCTTCCGTTCTTACGATCGTATACTAGGAGTTATAGGTTCGATTCCTATACTAGCCGTTTCTAATAAGTAAAGTCTTAGAGAGGTTTTACTTATTAGGCCCTTTTTCTTTTATTAAATTCCTCGACCTTTTGCTAATAGTTTTATAGGTTGCGTTTTAGTTCCTAGGTATTTTCTAATTTAGGATAGCCTTTCTATTTAATAAGGTATCGCTAATTCTTATAGTTTAGTATTTTTTCGACTTTATACTCGTCTTCTTCCTTAGGTTAGAAGTAGAAGTTTTCCTAGTATAGAATATTAGCGTCGATAGGTTCTAGTAACGATATATAGAATACTAGGTAGATTTTTGCGTCTTTTAGTAACTTAAGTCGGTAGTTAACTAGTCCTTTAACTTCTTTAATTAAAAATAGTCTAACTTTAACTTAATCTAGTTTCTTAGTCTTTCTTCTTATCTTAAGATTTTTTATAAGGAGATAGACCTTATCTCCTCTTTTTAGCTAAGGTACTATTTTTCTCTTCTTATTATATAGCTTAGCTATTATTTCCTACGAGTCTAAGATTCGATATTATAGTTCCTAGTATAGTTTCTTTAGATCTTCGCTCGCTATTATAGCCTATTCGGCTTATAGGTGCTTTTAAGGTTCTCCGAAGAGGTTTAGATTCCGTCTATAATTTATAAAGAATAGCGTAGACCTCGTTATTTCCGATCGCTAGTTATTAAGTGCGATCTATACTATAGGTAGTAGTAATACCTAATTGTCTTATATATAATTAACGTAATGTCGTAGGTATTATTCTAATGTTTAGTTTATTCTTTCCGTTTATCTATCCGTTTAAGGATAATAGGCTATAGATAGCTTATATTTAATTCTAAGACATCTAACTAGTGTTTTCTAGTAATTAGAGGTAAATAGCTTGTCTCTATTAGTAATAAATATTTTCGGGAATCTATAGTATCGTATAAGCCTATCGAGGATAAGGTATCCGAGTTGTTCTATAGTATAAGTCTCGTTTATAGGTATAAAGTATATATATTTTATAAGTCTATCGACTATAACTACTATTATATTATATTTAATAGTTATAGCTTAATCCTTAGAGCTTAGGAGTTTTGTAATAAAGTCTATTATTACTTCGTCCTATAGTTATAAAGGTAGAGTCTAGAATTATATATATTATTAAAAGGACCTTCTTCGGGAGGGTTACGCTAGTAGAAGGGTATAACGCGCAGTAGAAGTAGAGACAGTAGGTAGGAACTAACCGAGTTAATTATATTAGTTAGTTATAGGTTGCACCTTCTCCTAAGATATATTTCCCGGTAGGTTATATAACCTAGTATTATATAACCTATATTACCTAACCCTAGAACTAAACTAGCTAGTTTAGTTCGGTGCCTTAGGAAGTACTAACTAAACTGCACTTCTTAATACTCCTACTTAGGCTAGATAGTCTTCTGCTTGCATTTAAAACTAATCCCTAGATTCTAATTACTTATTAAGTATAGCAAGCTACGTCTTCTATAGTGCAACTCCTAGGCTTAGTATTACCTAGACCTCCTGCTTCTACGAAGCAGTAGGGAATAGGTTTTTCTTTTGTCTCTCTAAGGTCTAGAGTTTAATCTATAGTTAGGGCAGGAATCTTTTGCCCTTCCTTATATAAGTTAGAGTTATCTTATAAACTCCTAGAACTATAGCCTATTCTTTAGTTTAGTTAGGCTATTAGCAACTATCTCTTTTATTAGAATATATTCTACTGCAACCTTCCTTTACTACTAGAGATGTCTAATATAGTTATATATAATATTAATATATTTAGATCTCTTATAAGTATATATATCCTTAATAAGGGTTAAAGCTGCCTAATTGTCCCCTATAATTTGCACTAGCCTTAGCTCTTTTACTATATTAGGATAGGCTTTAATAGTTAGCTAGAATAGGCATTCTCCTACTAACCTTATATAGTCTATCTTTCTTAAGAGTGCTGCTAAGAATTAAGACTACTTTATATATGTATTTATAGCTATATACTTAGCTTCTATTATTAATGTTGCAATAGACTTTTGCTTTCTGCTTATCTAAGAAACTAGGGCTCTATAAAGGAAGAAGATGTTTCTAAGGATTAAGACTCTATCTGCCTTATCTATTATATAGTTAGAGTCTAAATATCCTATTAACTTTCCTCCTCCTCTCTTAAATATTAACCCTAAGTCTTAGGATAATCTTAGGTACCTTACTAGTTTCTTTAGAGCTTATAAGTATCTCCTAGCTAGGTCTAAAACATATAAGCTTAGCCTGCTAAGAGAGAAAGCAATATCTAGTCTTATTATAACTATAGGCTATATCTAGGTACTAGTTTAACTTTAGTACTCTATTTTGTTTCCTCTCTTATTATGCAAGCCTATTAGTTTTAGACTATTATAACTATCTATTAGGGAGAGAGTTAGGTTAGCTATCTCCTTAGTTATTCCTAGCTTTATAAGGTTCTCCTAGATAAAGTGTTCCTAATTAAGCTTTAAAGTTCTAGCTTGTTTATCTCTTATTAACCTTATTCTAAGGATCTTCTTGTCACGGGCTAGGCCCGTAACTACCAGCCCGTATGCACCCAACGGGTTGCTAGGTAGTAGTGGACACGTGACCCGTACGGCAGGGCCGCCCCGAGGGCCTACGGCTTACGTGTCCCCTATAGGTTAGGTGACCTATGGGGAAGAGTTTCTTCTGCCTACGCTTAAGGGAGAGGCTTCCTTCCTTTGAGCTACGTCCTGTCGTTTAAGGCTACCTATACGGTAGACCGAGTACTGTACTCTGTCCGTAGCATCTGTATCCGAACCGCTAGCGACTATACCTACCTTCCGTCCCTATACCGCCCGTGACACTACGTAGCTCCTACTATTAGGTATGGCTGCTACCGACCGCCCTCTGCCACCGCTCCTCCCGGAAACAGAGGCAGAGTTCGCCGAACATGTTACTACGCACCCCGACGCCTGGTACGCCTACTTTCAGAGCGCCTACCAGTATATCGACCGCTACGGAATAAAAGAGGAGGAACAGGCGCACGAGCTTATCCGCGAGAAAATTCAGGCTGCTGAGGTTCGTGACAACCTCCAGTCTCTCCGCGCCGAAAACAGCCAACTCCGCGCGGTTATCGACTTCCAAAAGGCCCAGTATAAGGAGATGGAAGCCGAATACCGCGACCAGACTATAAGGGCCCAGAGGGAAGCCGATAAAGCCCTCCGCCCTGCCGGACCTACTATATCGACGCCTACTCTATCTATCCCCGCCGACTCTCCCGCTAAGGTTAGCGTAGATCCTTCTCTAGGAATGCCTACGCCTCGCTCCGCCTCGCCTTCCCAGCCTACTCGACAATCCGAAAGGCTACCCGACCCGAAAGAGTTTACCGGAGATCGAAAGGACCTTCGCCGCTTCCTCTCTCAGATTTACGAAAAACTAACTGTAAACCGCGACCGCTTTCCGACCCCTGCCTCCCGTATGTCATACGTTACTAGCCGGCTCTCGGGGGTACCGTACTCTCAGATCCTCCCGTATATCCGTAACGGCGTCTGTCAACTCCCGGACTATGAGAATATACTACAGATCCTCGACAACGCTTACGGAGACCCTAATCGTGTCCAGAACGCCCGCGCAGAGCTCTTCCGCTACCGCCAGATGGGTAAAGACTTTGCGGCCTTCTTCGCCGAATTTCAACGCCTAGGGTTAGAAGCAGAGATGACCGAAGAATCCCTATCTACCCTCTTAGAACAGGCCTGCTCGAACGAAATTAAGCAGATGCTAGTTCACAGCCCTCCACCGACCCAGGACTATCTTAAGCTCGCCGCGCACCTGCAAGACCTTGAGAACCGTCGCCGTTACTACTACCAAGCACCCCCAGTGCCAAACCCCCGTACCTCTATACCCCCGAACCGTCCGTCGCCGCGGCAGGATAAGTCGTACGCTACCGCTGCTAAGACTGCCCCCCAGGGAGAGCCTATGGACCTCGATAGGTCTAAGAGGGCTCCTAGGGACCCTCTCTCCTGTCACCGATGTGGAGAATTAGGACACTTTGTTCGAGACTGCCCAAAACCCGATATCCGCCCCCCCGCATGTCCAGAAACGCGACGCCGAACGCCGTAGGGCAAATTCAGCTACCCGTTCCTCTACCCGGGGTCCCCCTCTCCTAAGAGGGGACGGTCACCCCCGTTGCAGAGTAGACCTACGTCCCTCTCTCCCCTGCCGACGGAAAACGGCGTACGCCTGTCCACAGCCGCGGTCAGGCGTTAGAAACGCGCGACCCCGCCCCTAAGGTAGCCCGTGTCTCCCGTTCTGCTATCTCCCGACTCGCGGTCCCGTATAAATACGACCGGTCGACTTCCCCGAAGATCCCGTTTACTATCTCTATAGGAGATAAGGTTATTTCCGACTACGCGTTAGTCGACACTGGTTCGGAGGCCTACGCAATGATGGATTTACAATGGGCTAAGGCCCAAGGCCTCGAGATCCTACTGCTGGAGAAAGAAGTAGTAATGCTCCCATTCGATGCCGAAGATAATAGCGGAGGGCTTACTATACGCTACGGCACCTGCTGCGACCTCCGTATCCGCGACCACCTAGAAGAAGGAGTCGTTTTCCGCCTTACCGACATAGGAGGGAGCCCTATTATCTTAGGCTACCCTTGGTTAGAGGTCCACGATCCGGAACTCCGTCCTAGCCGCTCTACACTTTCGTTTTCAAGCACCTACTGCCGGAAGAACTGCTCCGTACCCGCTATATCCGAACCGGTCCAAATGTATACGAAGCGCCTCCCCCGAATAAAGGAAGACTCCCGCCGAACAACTCAAGTCTACCAGATCTCTTTCCGGACCGCAGCATTCTACGCCTCGCCAGCTATGCAGAGACGAGGTTACCGCCTCTGCTATACGACTATCGAGGATCTCTTGTCTGTTTTCTCTGCGGAAGAAAAAGCCAAATTAGAATCCCAACTGCCAGACTGTCTAAGGGAGTTTAGTTCCGTCTTCTCCCCGAAGCTCGCTGATAAACTACCGCCACACCGTCCGTACGACCACGAGATTAAGCTTAAAGAAGGCAAAGAACCTCCATTCGGACCCCTCTACGGCATGTCCTGCGACGAACTGCAAGCCCTAAAAGAGTGGCTTACAGAGAATCTAAATAAGGGGTTTATCCGCCCTAGCTCCTCGCCTGTTGCTTCACCTGTCCTATTCGTTAAGAAACCCGGAGGAGGCCTACGGCTCTGCGTAGACTATCGTGCGATTAACGAGCTTACTATAAAGGACCGCTACCCGCTGCCGCTTACGACCGAAACGCTAAACAACTTAAACGGAATGAGGTACTTCTCCAAGATCGATATTATCTCCGCCTTTAATAATATAAGGATGAAACCTGGCCAAGAGTACCTTACTGCCTTCCGTACCCGTTTCGGACTGTACGAGAGCTTAGTTATGCCGTTTGGACTTACCGGAGCCCCGGGAACCTTCCAGAGGTTTATTAACGACATACTACGCGAATACCTAGACCAGTTCTGTTCGGCTTACCTCGACGATATCCTAGTCTATAGCCGTACCCGGGAAGAGCATGAGAACCACCTCCGAGCTATCCTAAAGAAGCTAAGAGACGCGGGCCTCTACGCTAAACTTTCGAAATGCGAATTCTTTAAAGAGGAGACGAGATTCTTAGGCATAATCGTAGGCCGTAACGGCATCCGTATGGACCCCGATAAGGTCCAGGCTATCCGCAACTGGCCTACGCCTAAGAATATAACCGACGTACAATCCTACCTAGGCTTCGCGAACTTCTACCGCCGTTTTATCCGAGGATTCTCTGAAATCTGTCAACCGCTTACGAAACTAACCCGTAAGGATACCCCGTTCTCCTGGTCTACTAACTGCGACTCCGCCTTCCGCCGCCTTAAGGACGCGTTTGTAGATGGTCCTATCCTAGCACCGTTCGACTGGACTAAAGAAGTAGTCGTTGAAACCGATGCCTCCGACTTCGTCTCTGCCGGCATACTCTCCCAGTACGATAACGAAGGGGTATTACGTCCAGTTGCCTTCTTCTCCCGGAAACACTCCCCCGCTGAGTGTAACTACGAGATATACGATAAGGAACTATTAGCAATTATCCGCTGTTTCGAGGAATGGCGTCCCGAGCTAGAAGGAGCCGAACACCCGATTAAAGTACTGTCCGACCACAAAAACCTAGAGTACTTTACGACGACGAAGCAGCTTAATCGTCGCCAAGCCCGCTGGTCCGAGTTCCTATCACGGTTCCGTTTTAAAATCGTATACCGACCGGGCAAGCTAGGCCAAAAACCGGACTCCCTAACCAGGAGGTCAGGTGATCTGCCTAAAGAGGGAGATGAGCGCCTCCGCCACCAGAGCCAAGTAGTTTTAAAACGCGAGAACCTGCCAGACCCTGCCTTAGAAGCACCCCAGCCGCCGCCGAAAACCCCGTTAAAGAAGAAGGTCTCGTTCTCAGAAACTATATCTATCCGGTTCCTACCCGAGGAGGAACAACAACTCTACGTATTCCCTATTCGTAGAAGAGGACAAGAAACGCGAGAGCAACCTTCCGAAGAAACGATAGCTGTCCAGATCCCCGAAGAACTGCACGCCCTTCTAGACCGCGCTTATCCTACCGACGAGACTCTGCAAGAGATCCTAGACGCTCTCCGTAAAGGCAAGAACCGCCACCCGCTAATCCAACTATCCCAATGTACGATAAGGGATAACCGTCTCTTCTACCGGAACCGCCTATATATCCCGAACGACGAGGAGATATATAACCAGGTACTCCGCCTCTGTCACGAGATCCCGGCCGCAGGACACCCTGGGAGAGCGAAGACCTATCAGATAGTCTCGCGTAGCTATTACTGGAGGGGCCTTAGCGCCTATGTCCGCCGTTGGGTCCAGAACTGCTATACTTGCAGTAGGATTAAGCCGAGCAGACAGAGACACCGCGGATTACTACAGCCGTTGCCGACCCCGACCCGCGCTTGGGACTATATTTCGATGGACTTTATTACGCACCTGCCGAAGTCCGACGGGTACGACGCTATCTTCGTTATCGTAGACCGCCTTACTAAACTACGCCACTACGTCCCCTGCTTTACGACCGACGGAGCCGAGGAAATCGCCCGCCTATTCGTTAGGAACATATTCCGATTACACGGTAAACCGCTAGATATCGTATCCGACCGAGACGCTAAGTTTATGTCCGACTTCTGGAAGCACCTTACACAGAGGCTTAAGATTAAGTGCTCCCCTTCGACCTCCTACCACCCGCAAACCGACGGTCAGACCGAACGGATAAACGCTGTTTTAGAACAGCACCTCCGCGCCTACGTATCCTACCTACAAGACGACTGGGTAGAGTGGCTCCCGCTAGCAGAATTCTCCGCAAACTCTATGTTCTCTGAAACTACTGGCCTCTCTCCGTTCCTAGCTACTTACGGCTACCAACCGCTCCTAGGCACGGAGGTTCTGCAGTCTAGTACCGACCCGCCGGCTAGCCGCGATGCAGAGTCCTTCGTCGAGGATATGAGAGCAATTACCGACTTCCTAAAGGCTGAGACTAGCCTAGCCCAGTCCCGCTACGAAGACGCTGCAAACAGGCACCGCAGTCCGTCGTATACGTTTACCGTCGGCCAGAAAGTCTGGCTAGACGCCCGGAATATTAAGACGCTCCGCCCAACTAAGAAGCTCGACTGGAAGAACCTAGGCCCGTTTACAGTCCTCGAAGTAAAGCCGTACACCTGCCGCTTAGAACTGCCGCCGACCGTTAAGCTACACCCGGTATTTAACAACGACCTCCTTACGCCCGCCGCAGAGGACCCGTACCCGAATCAACGCGCAGAACCGCCGCCACCAGTCGAGGTAGACGGAGTCGACGAGTGGGAAGTCGAAGATATTATCGACTCGAAAACCGACCGTAGGGGCCCCGGAGGCCGGGAGCGCCTCCGTTACGTAGTTAAGTGGAAAGGCTACGACGTACCTACGACCGAACCAGCCGAGACGATAATAGAGGACGTCCCGCACCTCGTCCGCAATTTCCACCGGAGATACCCGCTAAAACCGGCCCCCCCTCGAATGCCAGTATAGCTACCGCCGTACGCCCCTACGGGCCCCGGAAAAATCACGTGACCCCGCCGCTAGCGTCTTGGCACCCTCCGCTCCGCCTACGACGTCGCTGCTACCGCAAACCGACATTTTCGCCGCTGCCCCGGGTGGGATTCGAACCGCTGACCTTCCCGCCCCAACGCCGAGCCGCCTTACCACTGGGCCAAGGAGGCTGCCCCCCAATTTTGGAGTTATAACAGATCTGATTTCCTGCTGAGTCATGCAGCTGACCAATGGAGCCAGAGAAGGGTGGGCCTGAGACACGTCCACCTGGAGGCTTTGTTGTATTGAGGGCCCTCTACGGACCGGACACTTCGGTGCGCCGCGTAGAGGGAGCAGGGTTCTCCGCATCCGAGACTGCTAATTTAAGTATCGGCACGACGATGAGTGTAATGCCCCAGCGCCATACCTACAGAAGTAGTCCCGAAGACGCAGTTATGCGGCGAGTACGGACGAACCTAAGGGTCGCACAAATGGCGCTGGCTAAGCCCCCGACAAGGGGGCGGGTCGTTTTGCACCCCGCTCCGCCTTATCCTTTTGCACCTCCCTACTATGCGTACCTATACCGAGGAGAAGTCACGGAGGACTTTACGCTAGAAGGGGGGTACTGTCACGGGCTAGGCCCGTAACTACCAGCCCGTATGCACCCAACGGGTTGCTAGGTAGTAGTGGACACGTGACCCGTACGGCAGGGCCGCCCCGAGGGCCTACGGCTTACGTGTCCCCTATAGGTTAGGTGACCTATGGGGAAGAGTTTCTTCTGCCTACGCTTAAGGGAGAGGCTTCCTTCCTTTGAGCTACGTCCTGTCGTTTAAGGCTACCTATACGGTAGACCGAGTACTGTACTCTGTCCGTAGCATCTGTATCCGAACCGCTAGCGACTATACCTACCTTCCGTCCCTATACCGCCCGTGACACTTCTCTAGTTCTCTAAGATCTTTAATCTTAAACACCTTACCTAGCTATTCCTTAAACTAAAGTATATCTTCTAGCTTTAGTGCTATAATTAGAATATTATCTATATAGGTTAGGATTAGAATATTCCTTTCCTAGTAGATAAGAAGGCATAAGTCTACTTCTAATTATATAAACCTAATCTGTTTTAACTTTAAGATATAGAGTTTGTTCTAGTCTCTCGCTACTTGCTTAAGTCTATATAAGCTTCTTAGGATTTATAGGACTATATTAGGTAGAATCTTAACTCCTAGTAGTAGAATTATAAAGATTTCTTCTTAGAGTTTGCTCTTAGTAAATGTATTATTTATATCTACTTAGTAAAGTTCTAGGTCCTTTTTATAAATTATAGCTATAAATACCCTTAGGATATTATACCTAACTATTAGTATAAAGGTTTTCTAGAAGTTAACTCTAAATTTCTAAGAGAAACCTCTTATAACTAGTCTTGCTTTAAACTTTTTAATAGCTCTACTAATTAATCTCTTTATATTAAATACCTATTTAGATATTATAAGGTTTGCTCCCTTTAGGGGAATAACCTCTATCTAGGTATTATTGCTTCTTAATATAGTTAGCTCCCTCTAGACTATATCTTCCTATATATATCCCTATTTAGGGTCCTAAATTGCTTCTTTATAGGACTTTAGAATAGGCACCTCTTATCTCTATATAGAGACTTAAGGGGCAATTGCTATAAATGCAGACTCTTAAACCTCTAATAGGGCCTTTTAGATCTACTCCTACTCTTAGCCTTAAACTTAGCTAAGGAATGCCTTATAATGCTTAGTACTTAGCTCTTCCTCTTATCTATATTCTCTCTATCTTTTCTAAAGCACTTATTTTATAACTATACTATAAGTTTTTAGCTCTAGGACTAGTTCTTTATCTAAGATAGATCTCCTTCTCTTTTAGCCGTAAGTCTAGTTCTAGTCCCCTTTCTAGTCCTTATTTTCCTCCCTTAGGTTCTGCTTTACGGCATTCGGGGCAAGTATAGGTGCGCTACCTACGTTATATAATCGGCGAACCGAACTAGCTAGTTCGGTTAGATTATATAACTGCCGAACTAAACTAGGTAATTTAGTTGCTACTTATAGTTTATCCCTAATCTTAGCATTCGTATACCTAAGGTTTTCTTCTTCTAGATCCTCTATCCTCTAGTACTCCTCCTTATCCTTTAGTAGAAGTAGCAACTATATAAAGAGTATCTAGCTAGGACCTACTAGCTTTATTACTATAGCTATAGGTATAGTAGTTATAAGGAGTATAACTGCTATTAGCTTCTTTAGAGGTCTGCTAACTAGGTTTCTAATAGGTGCATTACTTACTTAGTTAAGCTTAGGAATATTTAGCTCTATATCTCCTCCTTTCTTATGCTTAAACTAAGTTATAGTACTATAGGCTTTAATAGCTCTTATATTAGGCTCCTAAAAGAGCTATATTTTAGTAGTATTAGGAATATACCTAATAAATATAGCATCTTTGCCCCTATTTATTAGTTTATCTAATCTTATCTTAGCTAGCTAGGACTTTAGATCTATATAGACTACTGCTTTGCAACCCTAAACTCTAAAGTATAATATAGAGGGTTAAATGCCTAAAAAGGCTTCCTTAGGTAATACCCTAAATCTATTAATTTCTAAGCTATTAGGAAGAGAATTTCTAATAACTATATAGGCTGCTAAGGCTTCTAGCTAGAATTTAATAAGTATATAAGTATCTTCTAGCATTGCTCTTATATAATCTTTAGAGGTTTAGATTAACCTCTTAACTACTCTATTCTAGATAGAGTTATATGCTTTAGTAGTATAGAAGGAAATTCTATATTCCTTCTCCTACTATCTTAGTATAGTAAGAAGCTCTCTTACCCTATTACTCCTTATAACCTAGAGGGGATTTTCGGATTATAGCTTAGCTTTTACCTTCTAGTCTCTAAGAATACTTAGTATATCTTCTCTAGACCTTATTAGGAAAGCCTATTTCTTTCTTAAGAAGTTATTAATAATCTTAAGCTACTATCTATATCCTAGTCTTAAGATAGGCAAAGGGCTATAGATATTAATAGAAACTAGAGATAACCTTTAGGGTTTCCTCTTAGTTTCCTTCCCTCTATATTTCTTTATCTTTACTAAGGAATATACTCTATATAGCTAGTATTCCTTTAAAATAGGAATCTAAGCCTTTAAGTTAGATACCTTATATAGGTTTCTAAGAAGACCCTTTCTAAAGTATGCAAGTCTCTTATACTAAAGCTCCTACTATTCTTAGGAATTCTCCTAGGCTTTAAAGGCATAGGCTTTATTCTCTTAATTCTAATTAAGGCGTAGTATTGCAAGTTCCTATAAGGCCTTATTAATCTCCTTAATAAATAGCACTTCTCCTAATAGTTTTGTCTAGATAACTAGTTTCCTAGATAATAAAACAAGTATAAACTTTAGTAGCTAAATACTATACTACTTGCTAAATTAGCTCTAAGAAACAAGATTAACTTCTAAGCTAGGCATAAAGAGAATATTCTTAAGTATAATCTATTTTCCTCTCCTCTTACCTATTACTACGTCTCCTATATATATAGCTATTAAATAGCTACTACTAACCTTAATCTACTTTTTCCTCTAAAGAGGTTTTAGTTCTCTAAAAAGTAGTTCCTAGTTAGTTATATATAATAAAGCGTAAGAGTTAAGCAGCTATTTTAATAGCATATACTTGCCTTTTGCTTCTATAGTTAAGTATATAACCTTATCTATATTATTATCCTCTAATAAGGATTAAGATGCCTCTAATATTGCTAAAGGTTCTGCATCTTCTTAGGTAGTATAAGCCTTCTTAGAAAGCTTCCTTAAGCTTTGTCTTTTCTTAAGGGATTAGACTTTTAGGTTAAGTTTCTTTACTATTTCTTTTAATACTTCTTTATCTAGTAAGGATCTCCTCCTAAAGCTGCTCTCTCTAGGTAGTATTCTTCTCTTTTCTACCCTATAGCTCTATCTCGGGTTAATAGTTCTCTTAGCTTTATTAAGGTATAGGCATTTAGTAACGCCTCTAAAATGCTCTTAATTATAGAGGTAGCATTTTAGTTTCGTACCTTAGATCCCTTTCCTCTTAGTAAATATTACTATTTCTTAGGACTAGTTTAGTCTAGCTTTATATAATTCTAGTAGCTATAGTGCACTCTTATATAATATAGACTACTAGGTAAGGATAGTATCCTTTATGCTTTAGTACGCCTTAGGCAAGCTATTAAGGAGATGCTTAAGTCTCCTCTCTAGCTCCTTATAGTATACCTCCTAAGGGTCTACCTTTATAATCCTTCTAGCTATGCTAGCTAGTTATACCTATGCCTTTCTAATTATTATATCCTCTATTATCTAGAAGTTTATAAACTCCTAAATATATATTATTGCATATATAGTATATACCTTGCTATACTTAGCTCTTATCTTTTCCTATATCTTTAAGGCTTATCTCTCCTTAATAGTCTCCTCTTAGTTATCTTCTAATAGGCAGATTATTATTTCGTACCTAGTAGTAGTATTAGCCTTAACCTATTCCGGGTTACTTCTTAAGTGCCTTAGGCTAAGTACTAATAGTAATAACTCTATAGAAGACTCGGGTATAGTCTCTAAGATAATCTAAAATATATCCTTTAATTTAAGGTAGTCCTATAGTAGGCTAAACTATTATCTTTAGTTCTCTTTATATAGTACTAGTATAGCCCTTCTCTTACTAATTCTACTTACTAAATCTATTTCTGCAAAATTAAATAAACAACTTAACTCTAGAAAATATAAGCTCTTTTAATCTAATAGCAGTTTCTAGATAGCTGCTTTCCTTTATTACTAAGACTCTTCTCTCTTAGCTAAGGTATCTAAGGACTCTTCTCTCTTAGGGGAGTTAGTTAGGTTCTTAGGTAGAGAACCTCTAGAAGATCTACCTTCTTAGAAGGGTACTCTAGCTAGTTCTAAGGTATTAGTAGTACTCGGTGCTTAGGCCTAGTCTTATCCTTTTAGGTACTATAACCTAAGGCTTATCCTTTTCTCTTTATACTCCTAATAAGGTATATGCCTTACTAGGCTTTTCTTTATCTTACCTGCCCTCTAGGAACTTCTAGTTCGCAACTAGGATCTTCTAGAGCTTCTTAGTAGTATAGATAGGATATGCCTCTAGTCTCCTATATGCTCTTTTCCTGCTTCTCTGCCTAGTTAATACTATAGGTCCTATAAGAGGTAAAACGTATTACTTTAAGGATAAGAAGGCTAACTCTTACTACCTAGGGCCTCTCTACAAACCTAGGCTTATAACCTATTAAAAGGACCTTCTTCGGGAGAGTTACGCTAGTAGAAGGGTATAACGCGTAGTAGAAGTAGAGATAGTAGGTAGGAACTAACCGAGTTAATTATATTAGTTAGTTATAGGTTGCACCTTCTCCTAAGATATATTTCCTAGTAGGTTATATAACCTAGTATTATATAACCTATATTACCTAACCCTAGAACTAAACTAGCTAGTTTAGTTCGGTGCCTTAGGAAGTACTAACTAGACTGCACTTCTTAACATATATCTATATTTAGCATATCGTTTAGCCTTATTACGTTAGTAACTCTCGTAGCGCTTAATATACCTAAGTACCTTCTATCGCATCTATAGAAAGTTAAAACTTCTCTAGATAAGTTCTATTATCTTCGTTACTTCTAGATATTTATATAGTAGGTCGTTATAATATTATCGTATATATTCTTCTTCTCGGTCCTTTAGAACCTAGTATTTCCCTTATAGTATTAGAAATTATTCGTCCTTATCTATAAGGATTTATATAATGTTATTAAACTCTTTCGTATTAGTACTAAGGCTTCCGTCTAGATTAGCTTTTAGAACTTGCTATAGTATAGGTTCTTTCCCTTCTATATAGTCTATTCGTCGACTTAAGGCATTTACTCTTCTATTATCTCTTCCTAGGATATAGTAGATTTCGAACTTATATTATCTAAGTAGTTCTAACTAGTAGTACTATCGTCGAGTTAATACCTTAGTTATAGTAAATTAGGTTAGATTCTTATAATTAGAAAGAATTGTAAGTTCTAGTGCTCCTTCTATATATATCCTTTAGTACTATAGTATAGCGATAATCGCAAGTAATTCCTTATTATAGATATCGTAGTTTTATTCCGTAGGTAATATCTTCCTTAAATAATAGGCTACCGGGTATCGTTTCCCGTTATGCTCTTACGTAAGGCATGCTCCTATAGCTATATCCGATACGTCTATCTTAATCTAGACTAGTCGCTTTCTATCGAATAGTCGTAGGACTAGTGCTTTATAGTATATTCGTCTTAGTATATCGAAGGCCTTCTAGTATTTATCTATCTAGTTCTATTTAAGGTCCTTCTTCGTTAGGTCTAATAGTAGTATTATAATCTTCGAGTAGTTCTAGATAAACTTTTAGTTATAGTTAGCTAGTCTAAGGAATAATTATATATCCTTAACTATTTTTAGTATTAGCTAACTATATATTAATTCGATCTTTTCTAGGTCGATCTTAATTCTATTAAGGTTAATTATAAATCTAAGGAATTTAACTTCCTTTCTATAGAATTTATATTTCTTTAGTATAGTCTAGAATTCTACTTCTATAAGTCTCTAGAAGACGTCTTAGACTTATCTTATATATTATTCTCGAGATTCTTTAGTATAGATAAGGATATTGTTTATATATACGATAACGTATATATCGAGTAGGTCTCGGAGAATATCGTTAACTATCTCCTAGTAGGAGGCTAGCGCGTTAGTTAATCCTATTAGTATAACCTTAAATTTATAAAGTCTATAGTATATCTAGAACGCTATTTTCTATTCCTCGCCTTCTACTATATAGATAGTATAGAATACGTCTCGTAGATCGATTTTTGTATACTAGTTTAATCCTATTAGTTTATTTTATAGTTCTTTAATATTTAGTAGTAGATATCGGTTCTTAATAGTAATCTCGTTAAGTTCTCTAAAATTAATAATAATTCGTATATTCTCGTTAGGCTTTAGAACGCTAAAGATAGGTCCGCCTACGCTCGATCTAGATTCCTATATCTAGCTTTTATTAAGTATTTTACGTAACTATTTATCTTCGTCCTAGAGCTAATTTTTAGATTTCTAGAATAGTAGCTTAAATAGAGGCTCCTTTCTAGGTATAAGGTTAATCTAGTAATCCTATTTCTAGTATTTAGGTAAGGTAGTAATATCTTCTACCTCTTTAAAGAGTCTCGCCTATTTTTAATACTCTTTAGGGATTTTAAGATCTAACTTCGAATCCTTTATTAATATATTACTTCTAATCGTGCCTATAACTTTATTAATCTCCTTACTATCGCAAGTATCCGTCTAGGTTAGGCTACCTCTCTCGTTAGCTCTTATTAGCTTAGGAGTTAATTCGTTAAGCTCTCTTCTAGCCTTATCTATTAGCATACGCTATCGCTATATAGAGTTAATATCGATAACGTAATCGTATCGTCTAAACCTAAGTACTTCTTTTCTCTAGTCGATTACTAGATTATGCTTTCTTAACTAAGGTATACCTAGAACGATATTATAACTAGCTATATTAGTAATATCTAAGATAATATCCTTATAGTGCTATTAGATTATAAGTCGTAGTAGAAACGTCTCTTATTCTATACTTAGTAAGGCTAATTCGTGCCTACGAAGTCCTATTGCACGCCTCTACGCGGCCGTAGGTAGAAATAGATACTCTCGAGTATGCTAGTAGAGTGCAAGGCAAAAGACAACCCTCTATAGCGGCTCCCCCTAACTGCATTTACGACTAGAACGACATAAACCTAGACCTAGAGAGAAAAGGAAAAAGAGGAGATAGTAGAGATATAGAAAGAGATAGGAGAGGCAGTATTACCTACTAGGCTAGAGAAAAACTATTTAACCCGCTATACGGAGCTATAGAAGGAAGGAGAAAGGCAGGCCCTTCTAGACTAGAATTACCTACCGCCTAGAAGAAGGCCCGGCTCCTAGGAGACCTAGCTCCTAGGAGACCTAGTCCTAGGTATTACGATAAATAGGTATAAAGGCCTATAACGCTAGCCTAATACCTACTACCCTACTACGACCTACTAGCGATTTAGATTCTAATTTTCGATATATATAGGGGCTTAGCGCTAAGAGCTTAGCAATTGCTTAGCATAAGGTATAAGCTATAGAAATTCTAAAACGGGCATCGGCCTATAATATATAATATAACGCGAAAAAGGACACCCTAAGACGAGAGTTTTTTAGCCTAGGGGAGGCTTTTCTCTTAGTAACCGAAGGTAGTAATAGCTCCCGTCCTATATAGTCTTCGACTCCTAAAGGACGTAAATAGAATAAATAAACAAATAAACAAATAATAAGGCTAATTCGTTAACTACGATTAGTTCGTATTCTTCCTTCTTATACTAGGTTGCGATCTCGTATCGCTTAATAAATAATTTAGAGCTAAAGTTCCTACTCGCTTCTAAATTAATTATAGCGTATAGCGCATAACTATTAACGTTAATTTTCGTATAAAAGACTACTATCGATACGTAAGCGCTTTGCGTATTATAGACCTCTTTTAAGACGCTCTTTCTTAAAGAGTCGATTCTTTTCCTAACTAGGTATTACTAGCTCGTTATTATAGCTACGCGTAGATCTTAATTCTTATTTCTCGAATCTTATTAATTATCTTTTATTCGAATAGGGTTTCGATATAGGCGAATTTATATTAGTATTCTTAGACTATTTAAAATCGTTTCTATAGCTTATAGAGTCCTTATCGTATTTCGTTAGGTATAACGTAATTATCTAGTATAATATATCTATAAGGCGTAAGGGTACTACCTAGTAGTAGTTACTCTACTACGAGTTCTTAGAAGTAAGATTCTTATTATATTCTTCGGTAATTCTAGAATAATTGCTAGAGTCGTTAAAGGGAATAGTCGAATTTCTAAGGGTTAATATATCTCTTCCTATTAATAAGAGGAAAGATTTCTTCGATTTCTCGCGCGAAGTAAAGCGCGATCTTCCTTTATAGTCCTAGGGAGGTACTTACAAACGTAACTAGTTCGTCTTTAGATTCCTCCTCTCTACTACTACTTTTAGTATCTTCTATAGATTCGTCTTACTCTTCCTCCTTAAATAAGTCTAGTTTAGAAGGGCTATTTTCCTTTTTGTTTTCGTAGTAAGATTTATCGATATTTTCTTCCTTAGTAAGTCTAAGGTATAGTACTAACTTCTATAGCTCTTCTAGAATAGGTAACGGCCTACTTCCGTCCTTATATCGTCGGATTAGAGGCGAGCTTATACCTCTCTATAAGGTAAAGGGCTAAAAGCCTACGTCCCTCTTAGAAGAGTAGTATATCTAGTATACGTTATCGTAATAGAATCGCTAGTAAAGGCTTCCGTATTCGAGACGTCCTTTCTAGTAGGTTTAATTTAGTACTTAGAATATTATATCTAGAAGTCGGACTTCCTATAGTACTTAGTAGTTATTATAGCTACTACGTCCTTCTTCCTTTTATTATATCGTATTAAAGGGTTGCTACTATACCTTATTTATAGAACGGTATTCCCTTTTTATATAGCCTATCTTATTATATCTATAGTAAGTTAGTCCTTCCTACTTCTTTCCTAGGCTTCCTTTAGGCTTTCCTTAGCTCTTACCCTAGAATTTGCGACCTTTCTAGATAGCGTCGTATTCTATAGGTTATAGTCTATAGTATAGCTTACTTAATTTATAGTTATCTTACTTAGGTACGTAGCCTCGGTTCTAGCTATACTTAGAAGCAAGTCCTGCTATTCCTCCTATTTTAGAATCGAATCGTCTTTCTAAAGCTCTCTTATAGAGCTAGTTATTAACTTTAATTACTACTTTAGTTAAATGCTTAAGAGTGTCTTATCGTCTACTATAGATTATTAACTAGTCCTTAACTAAGTCTTTAAGTCTATATCTAAATATTATTATTAATGCTCTTTCGTCCTATTTAGTAATCTAAGAGTATTCCTCGAACTTTACTATATATTCGGATATAGAAGTTCGTTACTTTAGATACTAGATAACCCTAATCGCCTAGGTTACCTCGTTAGAGGATCCGTAGATCTCCTTAAACTTAATCTTAAATATAGAGTAGTCCCTAAATATACTAGTAGAGTCCTAGGTTCCTTAGGAATCGGTATAAGCCTTAAGGTAGGGTTTAATCTAATTTTATATACTAATGGGCGGAAACCGTACATCCTTGGCAGCTCGGGGGCCTATAAAAGCACGAGCTTAGGCTCTCCTCCATATTAATTAATTATCTACCCTACGTTTCTTGTTTATAGTTCTAGTATTATTATACGTTCTGTGCGTACCCGCCCTGCTAGCTATTACGAGAGACGATGTAGCCAACACGAGGGTTCGTAAGCTAAACGTAGAAGCGTAACTACGAGCGTAGCCGTTACTCGATCTAAACTGCAGTGCTTACGAGGATTCCTAAGCCTAGCTACCTAGAGACGAGAGAGACGAGAACTGCGCGTTGTTACGCTGCGTGCGACTGCTATACACCTAATTCTAGGGCTGTTAGGCCTTAGCGATATAGATATGCACGCCTAGTTAGCTATAAGCTAGTTAGAGTAGTATAGGATTTACGCATTAAAATAGAGCCGAAGGTAGGGCTATATAACATCTTCTACGGATAAGAACTACCGAAAACAAGAAAGGGAAGAAGTTACTTATAGTCTAATAGCACGAACTACGATACGAGAAGCAAGCGATTAATTACGACAAGCCGCTAGAACGCACTTTATTGTATATAAGCCTAGGCGGAACTAGACAACTTAGGAGGACTTAAGAGCATTAAGGCCACCTTCTGCATAGGGACAGTCTTTAACCCTAAGAAAGTTATAAACCCTTGGTCCTATTACGACTTAGAATCGACGGTGTTTTAAGACGCCGACGATTAGTTATAGAAGGCTAACGGTATAGCTTATCTATAGCTTTCCGAGGATTCGCTTAGGGTTACTATGCCTATATAGAGGGGTCGTTATAGCTAGGATAGCCGAGAAATACGATATTACGAGCTGCACGGAGTTTAGCGAGCTAGGGAAAGGACGCAGGATCGTATTACTACTCGCACTCCCCGGTTTCGCCGTAAGGCCGCGTTTCGCAACTTCGGTTGCCCTGTTTTCGGAAGGGTTTAATAACTCTTCCTATATTTAGTATAGGCTTAGAACGGCCTCTATACTTCCCTATCGGAGATTACCTAAAGGCTCTAGGAATACATAGCACGGAGGGATTACCGATAGGCCGGACGTTTACGATAATATAGGTTAAGAGTATTATAAGCCGGATAGACTAAGAAACTAACCTCTAGGAAAGTATTACGGGTAACTACTAGGTATTACTAGCTACCCCTAGTTTCGGGAGAGTTTAATTAGCTCTTCCTATGTTTGGTATAGGCTTAGAACGGCCCCTATACTTCCCTATCGGAGATTGCCCGAATGCTCTAGGAAAACATAGCATAGAGGGATTACCGATAGGCCGGACGTTTAAAATAATACGGGTCGGGAGTATTACGAGCCGGATAGACTAAGAAACCGACCCCTAGGAAAGTTTATAGGTAACTACTAGGTATTACTAGCTACCCTTACTCGCAATTTACGAAGTTACGAATTTCCTTTTACTATATCTAGATCTGGAGTTTCTGCTTCTTATTTTGTTTTTAATTTAGCGAGAACATTCCTTTCGTTATGCAACAAACTAGTACTACTATTACTACTAACTTTACCTAACGCTAACTAAACTAGCTAGTTCAGTTCGTTATTACCGACCTTCGGCCGAAAATATGCCGAACGATCCGACTAACGATTCCTCTGCCGGCACTAACAACCCGGACACTGCTATTAACTCTAGCAGTGTCTCGGATAATGTTAGTATAGAGGATCGCAATTAAGAGTTCCGTTACTAACCTGCCTAGTTTGTCGGACCTAATAGAGGAGTTAAACGACCGGTTAGAAGCTCTCTAGGCTCTGCTAACCTTTTAGCTCGTCCTAACGGAACGATTAGAACAGGTAACACTTATTCTCGTCGACGAGGGGCTGTAGGACTACAACTCTCTATTAATACTACTATTAGCTTAAGCGTCGAGCAGTTTTAAGCCTTAATTTCTGCAAGCCGACCTCCTATGCCTTTGCCTAGTTCTAAGGAGATAGGATACTTCGAAGGGTTAGACGTTACTAAGTTCGTTAAGCGTTTTAAAGACCTATACCGAACTTATAGAGGCGACTAGGGCGATAAAGCTGCTAAAGTCGAGAAGCTAGTTAGCTACGTTTATCGACATTAGCGTCCTATAGTTAAGAAGCTCGAAGGGTACGAAAGTCGTAACTATAGACTATTTAAAAGCAACCTTCTTAAGGAGTATCGCGAGTTTAATAGTTAACGCATACTCGGAGATCGGTCGTACCTTTCCTAGCTATCCCTGCAGAAGCTAGATAAGCTAGAGGAGATTTCCGAGTATATTCGGAACTTCGAGATCTCTTCTACTATAATTCCTCTAGAAGATCTAGACAACTTTAGCCGTACCTAGATGTTTTTAAAGCCTCTATCTAAGCCTATGCGGAAGAAGATTTAGAATAAAGCGAACCTAGATATAGATCGCCCCTATACGTTTCGTAACTTTGCAAGAGTAATTTTAGCTGCAAAAGCCGAGTTGCGAAAGGATAAAACCGATAAAGCCTTATATAAGGATAATCGCTCTATTCTAGCAGGAAAGCTAGTTAAAGCGATAAGGAATACTACCCCTCGCCTAAATCCGGTCTCCGCAGCGATAAGCGCTATATCTAGGGTAAGCCCTAACGTTAAGAAGCTAACTAAACAGTTAGCTGCCCTTGCCCTTACTCTTTTAAAGAACTAGGAACCTGCGTATAGACCCCTGCGCAGTAGCTAAAAGGATAAGGAAGCACTAGAGATCTAGGCTATAGTTATAGCCTATGCTGCCTTAGAAATTAAGATAGGTACCGCTTGCTAGGAGTGTAGTTTAGAAGGCTACCGTAGCGGAGACTGTCCCTACTTTAATTAGCTTCTAGATTAAGAATTTCTCTATAAGGACAAGACTCGCCGAATGTGTCCTAGCCGAGCTAGCGGAGAAACAAGACCTCTCGGGTATAGCTAGGATAAGAAGTCTCCTCGATTAAAAGTTGTTCTCCTAGCTCTTAAATAAGCTATCGGTCCGATTAACGTTAGCAAATGTATTAGCTTTAACACTCTACGAGCCTCGTAGCAATCTAACCGGCGTAAACGTCCCGTCTCGATTAACGCTAGCATAGCTAGGTTTAGGACTATAGAGTATATAGAGGAATGTAAGCCTATAGGATCTCTCTTTGTTCTAGGAGAAGAAGAGGAAGAAGAGGATTACAACGCTGCCTACGCAGCTATACGGTCCTCTTAGAAAACCGTCTAGAATCCCTCTCGCCCGACTGCGTCTCTAATAAAAGCTGCGAAGGCGAATATAGAGAAGCAGAAGCAGGCTGCTAAAACGGGAACGAGCAACTCTCGTAGAGAGCAAGCACTGCTAGAGATAATAGAACATTATCGCAGGGGTAAACTAAGCTCGTCTTAAGGAGCGGCTTCGTCTTAGATATAGGGAAGATCCTAGACTTTAGCGGTTCCGAATTCCTAGGATACGGAGATGCAGGATGCCTAATTCGGTCCTGCAGTCCCTCCTAGAGGCAAAGCGAAAGGGGCGCAAAGAGCTAAGCCGAAAACGCAGAGATTAGACAACCTGCTTAAGAAGGCTGTTCCTATAAACGAATAGGAAGCGTTCTAGTCTAATAGGCTCCTTAGAGCACCTCTAGTTATAGAACTTAGAGAACTATAGCTGTTCGGGCAGCAAGCTCTTAGTCGGTTCCTATACGGAAGGAAGCCTGCAGATCTGTCCTATAGCGCTGCACTCGAGCGCTATTATGCGTTAAAACGGAGGCTAGACGGCACGGCTACCTCCGCTATTAACTTCGCTTAAATCTATAATAGGATATAGGAGTACAATTCCGCTAGCTATTCCGATAAAGATAGCGAAGCGTCTAGAAAGGAGGAGAGCGAGGATAATAATAAGGGCGATATAGGCCTTTATCGGTACGAAGAGCTAGAGATTAATGCTTTCCTAATAGACTCTTTCGACTCTTTTAAGCAGCCCGAGGAAGAGTAGGTGTCCTTAGCCGATAACTGCGAGGAGCTAAGCGACGACGAAGTCTAGTTCGATGCGAAGGAGTAGAATAACACCGAAACATAGCCCTTATCTATTTCTCTTAATTAGGAGGAAGCGGACGAGGAGATCGTTCGATAAGATGTGCTAGAGATTACTATTATAATAGCAGTAGATCTCTCGGTTCGGCTAGTCTCTAGTATAGAGGCGTTGCCGTATATTCCTACTTCTAAGCTATATGCGGACCCGGATAGTATCCTCCTAGACTTCTATAAGGACTACCTACTTGTTCTAAGTATCTATATCTATACGACTCTCGGGGAGGCTCGACAAGTATACGATGTCCTAATTAATAAGGGAGCGGAGAGCATAATTATAAGCTACGAGAGGGCTCGGAGCTTAAGGCTTCCTATTTCGACTAATATTACGGCTACTATACGTAGTATCTTAGGCAAGGTTACCTTTATTAGGATATGTCGTAACGTCCGCGTAGAGGTATACGGAGTTGTCGTCTTTATAACTTTCTTTATTGCTAGCGATCCTAAGACGCTAACTCTTCTAGGAAGGCCGTAGGCCTAAAGAACTCGACTTTCCTCTAGGAACTGTAATAATAGCTCCTAGGAAGGTACGATCGCTAACGACCGTAGAAACCTAGTTCATTTCACCGGCATAGTAGGAAATAATAGGTGCAGAACGGTAGACGATATTCTTCGCAGGTCGGGAAAAGATTAGGTACTAAGGTCCGCTTTAGCCCGATCTTAAGCACTAATATAGGTAGGGCTAAAACGCGCCAAACCGAGCTAAAGAGTATCCTTAAGAGGATAGCTAAACTAGTGCCTAGAGTAAATACGGCGCTAGACTATAGGATGCTCGAGAAACTAGCGGGGAAGCTTACTAAAGAAGAGGAGGACCGGTTTAATAAGCCTATCTACGAGCATCCTCGCAGCAAAACTATCTTCTTTAAGAATAAAGGCGAGCATAACTACCTTAGTTACTAGCACCGTTCCTACTTTAGAGACCCTAAATTCGAAGGACTAGTCTTTAACTATATAGCCTAGTATAAGTTTCTCGTAAAGTTGTATACGGATCCCGAAGGCTTAGGGGCTTATAACGAGATAAGAGAATTTATCGGGAAACAAGTTCGGAACGTCCCTCCGTTGTCCCCGCTAATTCGTCCTAGCTAGAAGTCTAATAACACCCTCTGCCGGGGCCTCTAGCATAAGTTTACGCAGAACCCGAACCTCTAGGAAAGGCTTTTATCTACTATACTATATAAATTAGTATACTCTAAGGCTAAAGACCGCTCTTATAGTATAGGGTTCTCTTGCAATAAAGCTCCTACGAAGCGTCGAAGCGAATAGGGGCGGAATAAGCTTAGGAAGCGCCTTATAGAGCTAAGGGAGTATCTGTTTAGATGGCTAGATCTTGCTAGTAAGAGCCCTAGGCTACTTCTAGGAGCCTCTAAGGCTAGTTCTAGGACTGCTAGGACAGCTTCCGGGGCTAGTAGGGGTAGTCTTAGGAGCTTCGGGGCACTTACAGATGCTAGTAAGAGGAGCTTCGGGACAGCCGCGGGACGGAGTAGGGAGCTAAATAGGCAGCTTCGGGCACTAAGGGGGAACCGACTAGGAACGATTAGGAATGCTAATATTATAGAAGGGGCGCTAAGTAAAGTCTTAACTAATCTGCGCACGGGCTAGCGGAACTTGCCGAGTAAACTAGCTAGTTTAGTTCGATTATTACGTAACGCATATAACAATCTTATATTCTTACTCTCCCCGGAACTAGTCGGGCATCGTTTAGGAAGCTTAGAGCTCTGTTCCTAGGAGGATCCTCCTAGTAACCTGCTCTTTCCTAACTGCTTTAGGAACCTCTTTTCCCTATAGGACTTAGAACTTAAGGTTCTCCTCCTAAATAAGTATTCTTACGACTCTAAAGATAGATACGAATCTAAGGGCGACTATAAACGAGCTATAGTTGCTAACGTTGTTTACGAGGAAATCTGCCGGAGTTATAGGGTTCGCCGTAGTAAACTGCTACTAAACGTACTCTTAGACCCGGATACGCGAGCTAAATTCTCCCTAGAAATTAGGGCGTTTACGATATATAAGCGTGTCGCAGATAAGGTTAGATCCGTTAACGCGGACGTGTCTATAACGGATAGATCGAATCCTAGTAGTAATCTATATTAGAGAAAGAAAGCACTTGCTGCGGAGGAAGCTATACTACCTAGAACGGGCCCCTTTAACGGGAGATACTTAATTAAAAAGTTTTCTAGCATTCCGAAAGGTTTAAGGCTTACGCTAGAACGGCTCGCTTAAATTAAGCCTACTATTTCGTTAATAGAACGGGAGCTGTATCTTCTAACTAAGATGCTATATAATCGGGAAGCTGCACTTGCTTAGGATTTTAAGCATCTCGGTTATATTAAGCCTACTATTGCTCCTTCTTAGGTTATCCGTACGATCCCGTATAAGCTATAGCAGCATCCTAGTTTCCGACTCTAGAGCTCTCTCGAGGGGGAAGTCGTAAAAATGCTCCGCAAGCGTATAGACGCAGGCGCTCTTAAATCGTACTATAGTGCCTACCGGAATCCGTACTTTCTCGTAAAGAAAAAGACTAACCTAGAAGAACTAAAGAAGTATCGCCTAATTAATGCTGCATAGAAGTTTAATGCTATAACTATACGCGATGCTAACCTTCCTCCTAATACGGATGGTTTTTCTAAAGCTTTTGCAGGTTATATAATCTCGTCCTTAGTTAATATTTTCTCTAGCTACGATTAGATTCTACTAGACGTAAGAAGTCGGGACCTTATAGGTTTCGATACTCCTCTCGGCCTATTACGCTAGACGACACTACTATAGGGAGCTACGAACTCTGTCGCTTAATTTATCCGAATTATTATGCTTATCCTTGCTGCTTAAATACCTTACGCTGCTAAACCTTTCCTCGACGATATAGCTATTCGCGGTCTAAGAACGAAGTATAGCAACGAGGAGGTTAAGCCTAGACTCCGTCGATTTATAGTAGAACATATTAGGAACTTAGACGAGGTGCTTGCCGACCTTAAGAGAGCAGGACTAACGGTTTACGGGGAGAAGCTGCAGCTATGCTGCAAATAGATTAAGATTGTAGGTTACGTTACTAATAAACATAGCAGACACCTAGATGCGGAACGAGTAGCTAAGCTCGTTAAATAGCTAACTCCTACGGACTAGAGGGAAGTCCGTATTCTTATAGGAATATTCGTATACTATAAGATCTAGCTTAAGGACTTTGCCTAGTTGCTAAAGCTACTCTTCTCTCTCCTAAAGAAAGACGTTAAGTTCGTGTAGACGAAAGAACATTAGCAGTCTAAGGATGCGATTACGGAGCTCCTTATCTCTGCGCTAGCGCTAGTTGCATTAGACTATAAACTAGAGGGAGGACTAATCGTAGTGGGTATAGATTCTAGCCTTTACTCGTAGGGATGCTACGTATCTTAATATAACCGGAAAGATAGCAGGATTCGATACCCTTCTCGATTTAAGTTAGGATTGTTCTCCGCTTCTAAGTAACGCTACGACGCTAGGAAGCGCGAGTGTCTCGGTGTTCTTAAAGCACTAAAGAAGTATCGTCCGTAGTTGTTTAGTATTTTCTTCTAGCTAGAGGTAGACGCTAATACGCTAGTGCATTAACTTAATAAGGCTGCTACGGACCTCCCGAACGCAGCTGTTATAAGATAGCTAGCGTAGATTAGGCTATTTAACTTTAATATAGTACATATACCTAGGAAGAAGCATACGGCTGCTAATAGATTGTCTCGCAAACCTCCGATAGAGCGGGACGCCCGAGAGCTAGCAGAGGAGGGCGATATCGATAAAATAATCGATAACTAGTTTTTCGCCTACTCCGCCTGCGACCTCGTCGCCTAAGTATTCCCTACTCGAGCGGAATTAGAGGAGGAAGTGCTAAACGGTACCTACTCTTAGGACTCGAGGAACATCGCATTCTTCCTAACTTACCTACGCTATCCGCTAGGCCTAACCTTAACAGAATATAGGTCTCTACGGAAACGAGCACTTAAGTTCTATATAAGTAAGGAGGGTTGGCTTATAAGACAGGATCGTATCGGTAGTATCCCTTAGAGAGTTATCGACGATAATAACTATCGCGAAAGGATTATTACTGCCTGCTATAACTACTATAGACACCCGGGGCCGGAACGGACGTATAAGACAGTTACTAAACGATAGTAGTAGGACGGTGTTTATACCGCAGTAGTTCGTTTCTATAAGGGTTGCTAGTAATATGCGCTTAGGAACGGGCACTAGCGTCCTAGCCTACTCTACGCTTCCGAGAAATAGTATCTTAGGGAGCGATAGTATCTAGACGTAGTGTTTATTAGCACCGGGCTCTATCTTATTGTTGCAAGAGAGGCTGTTTCTCGATAGCTAGAGGCCCGATTAATACGGATAACGGACAATCGCAAGGTTAACGCTAGATACGTTACGAAGTTTATCTACGAGGACTTAATTTGCCGCTAGGGGGCTATAGCCGAGATCTATATAGACGGGGGCGGAGAGAACGTTTAAGAAGCACTGCTTACGAGCTACGGGATTAAGCGGGTCGCGATCTCCCCCTACTATCTATAGGCTAACGGAATCGTTAAACGGGGACACCGTCTAATTCTAGCGGCTCTCTCTAAGCTTATAGGCGGAGGAGTAAGCGCTATAGCTAAGTATATTCCCTCGGTCCTTTAGGCGGAACGTACTACGACAAACTAGATAATAGGGCTAACTCTAGCGGAGATAATAATAGGTAGGGACGCTATGTTACTAGTAGAGCTTAAATTCCGTACTTACCGGGTAGCTAAGTAGGAAATAGTCCGTAACCGTCCTTTCTTATTAGCAATGCGAGCTGCGGCTATAGAACGGATGTATACGACGCTTAAGGAAGCTCGTGCTCGATAGGACCGGCTAAGGAAGCATAATATTAAGTATTTTAATAACTATAAGAATGCTAATTAGCAGGAGCTTCGTTCTAGGCAGATAGTAGTCGTTTACTAGTCGGAACTAAAAACGAGCTTCTCGAATAAGCTGCGGTACCGATAGCGCGGTCCGTTTCTTATACATGCTGTTGTTCGTAAAGGGAAGGCGTATAAGATTAAGGAGCTTAGCGGGGAGGTCCTTTACTATACGTTCCCTAGGTTTAACTTAAAGCTAGTGCCGTACTAGAGGGATCCGGAAGCTATAGTTCCTTAGGAGGATAACTTTAATCCGGGGCAGCTAGGTCCTCTACCTCCTAAACTACGGCCGCGTAGTTATCTGCACCCTTAGGTCCGGATTAGTAAGCTATTAGGAATAACTTAAGAAGAGAGGGGGGAGTATGTCCGTTAGCTAGACATTCTAATGCTAGAGGAATCCTAGTAGGCTTATAATTCCCCTATACACGTGCATCTCATCCGCATCTAAGCCTTAATTGCTTACTAGAATAGTTGCTCTAACACCTCCGACTCGTTATCCGATCGGTAGTCTTGCGATATAATAAAAGGACCCTAGTTCTTAAGGCTAATATCGTCTATCTGCTAAATTGCTTCGTTTATATACGCTTGCAAATCGTTAGCGCGTAAAAGGTCGGCAGCTTCCTACTACGCCTTAAACTAGTACCTCTAGTCCTCGATTATCTCTTATAGTATTCGAGCTAATATACGAAAATTGTAGCTGCTAAGGTCTAGATACTCCGTTATAAGATCTTAAGCCTTGCGCAGCTTAAACGACAGTCCTGCCTTATAAATCTCGATAATGCGCTTTGCGAGCACCTTCTCGATAGTAAAGACTATATTGCAGGTCTAAGCACGGAATAACGGTAGCACTTCATCTATAGCTATAGACTCGACGAAGTTATTAAGGGCGCTAACCGATGGAAACTCGTAATCTAGGGCCGGCTGCATAAGAGAATGTCCGTTAGCTAGACATTTTAATGCTAGAGGAATCCTAGTAGGCCCCTAATTTTTAAAAATTGTTTCTGCCACGTCCGAATCGGCACGAGAAATAAGGAGAAACGTGTTACTTGTTACTCTCCTATAGCTAGTGCTATAAGAAAGAGAGGATTAGTAGCGGAAGCAGAACAGACCTTAGGAAGCTAGACAAAGGACTGTTACTATAAATAAGAGGATCTACCGTTAGAAGAACATTAGTTCCTAACTAGCCTAAGTTCCTAAAAGCAGCGAGGGATAAGATTAGGCAACTCTTACTTAATTTTAGCTAATAGCTGCCTAAAAGTAATCGCGAGCACGCATATGCTTCCTTATTTCTAGCGGTAAAAATAAAGCGAACTAGCTAGTTTACTTCGAATAGCGCTAAGGATCCTCTAACGTATAGCTACGAATACCCTTACGTCTAGGTAGCGGGTTTAAGTATAAAACTCCTCTCCTTTTCGGCTCTTCTAGTCTCTTCTTAGTCTTATTAACCTTAACATTCGCCTTAAGCATAACGACCCTTAAAGGTTGCTATAGTAACTACTCTAGTTCCGCTAAGTGTAGGCAGCAGCGGTAACGACAGTTATATAGAGTTTTTAAGCAAACAAACCGCGAAAACTCTGCATAACAACCTCTTCTATACGCATACTAACTGTTCTTACCGCTGCTAGTACAAACTTACCTATTTAGAAGACTTACGCATTCTCCGCTTTACGCACTTGCTTAGGCTCTCGCTTAAGAACTCGCTTACGGAAACGCCTACCCCTAACCGATTCTCTCCGCTCGCATATAGCACACTCCCTCCTGCATAGTCTATTTTCTCTTCCTCTACCTTACTAGCATAATAGCCGACCGAGATATCGCTATAACTAACGCGACCGCTAAAGCGCCCACCCCTAAGCCTAAGGCGGTAGTCCGCTATTCTAACCCCGATTCGCTCGCCTATGCCGCTAACTCTAAGCTAGCTAATTTCCGCAACTTTACGCTTAACATTTCTAAGCTAGGCGGCTAGCGCACTCGGGCATAGATGCTAGAAGCCGTTACTAACGCAGGAACAGAAGAAGAGAAGTAGGCTATTCTGCGCTCCGTTTATAGCGCTATTTAGGGAGACGACGACCGCCGCGCCTTTATTATTTTCTAGTTTATTTAAGAACTCGGCTAGCGTGCCTCCTCTCGCGCTTAAGAAGGAGCACTAGAAGGACTAAAAGGCGTAATAGATATCTATAAGAGAGGCAAGCAGTTTGCTAAGAAGCGTAAAGGCCTCCTCGATATATTGCAGAACTCGTTTAGCTCGGGCAGAGAGTTCCCCTACTTCGACTTCCTTAACTTTACGTTTAAGATCTATAAGAAGGCTAGCTAGCACCTCCGCCGCTTTACGCTATTTAAGAACGTCCCCGCCGAGAATCTCCGATTGCTAGGCCTAACCTAGTCTAAATAGATGCTATACTAAGCTCTCCGCAATAGAAAGAAGGAGAATCTGTTCCGCCCTGCATCTAGCTATGTCTCGGGCAAATTTTAGAAGGCTAGCTTCGTTAAGAGCGTAGAGGCTATGTTCTAGTTAGACCTATTTAGCCGCGAGAACCTCTAGCTTATCGATAAGAACGGCTTCGCCGTTATAGACGCCTACTTTATTATCCCTAAGAATAAGCTCTCTAGAGTGTCCGACGCTAATAATAAAGCTAGAGGATCGGCCGCGAGCAGGCTACTTAGTAAGCCGTCCGAATCTAGCTACGACTTTCTAGGCTATATAAATCTAGGCTTAGATAAATTCAAGAATTTCCGCGAAGTAGCCGAGCGCTAGGTCCGCGAGAAAATAAACCTCGCCGACAAAGACTAACTGCGCCCTAATGCGTTCGCGCATCTATACTATAAGATTAGAGACCTCTACTACGAGGATCGCGAGCTTAAAGCGCTAAGCCGCTAGTAAGAAGAAGCCGGCTAGGGCTAGGCCGCGGTAACCCGCTCTCGATTTATAGCCCTAGAGCTAGAAATGATTGTTTTAGTCCGTCTACGCGAACTAGCCGGCGGGGCTAAAGAATAAGTAATACGTTGCGAGACGTATAGCTACAATAAGGACCTATTAGACGATCTAATTAACGAGGCGATCGAGAAGCCTTATTTAGATCTCGGAGAAGTTCGCGTCCGCATTGCTATCCCCTACGCTAACTACCTCGAAGAGCGCTATAAGGATAGCGTATATAGAAAGCTAGACATAATCCCCCTTAACAAGTACGAGTTCTTAGACATTAGCCCTCCCTTCTGCCGCACCTATATAGTAGAAATAGCTAAGGTAGTTAGCCTTATAGTAGAAGAATCGATAATAACGGCGTCTAATCGCCTCTACGACTCGTAGGATATCTCTTATAAACTATGCCTGCTAGCAAAGGGTTCGATCGACGACGTGCCCGACAACTTAAAGAAAGACCTATAGATATAGGAAACAGACGCGATAGACCGATAGGCTAGCAAGAACTAGCTGCGTAACGTAGAGAAGGCTGCGGCGAAGACAGCAGCTAATAAGAAGGCCTAGAAGAAGGCTAAGCGTAAAGCTAATACTAATAATAAAGAGGACGGCAGCCCTAAGAAGAGGACTCGCCTATAGCTAGAGATCGGAGAGGCCGAGGGTTCCGCGTCTGCACCTCTAGCTTACGCCCTAAAGAAGTTAAAGAAGTCTAAGAGGAGCAAGAAGTCTAAGAAGGCTAAGGGGAAGCAGCGTGCTAGCTTAAACGAAGCGAACTAGCTAGTTTAGTTCGACGACGACTATAGCGACGAAGAAGCCGCTTAAGAGTCTGCTCTAGAGGGTAACGATAATAAGCTTAGGCCTATACGAATTAAGCTAGACTTTACTAACACCCGCCTGTCTTAACTAGAGTTTAAGACTATTTAAGACGTATAGAAGACTTAGAATAGAAGATTGCTTAAGGATGGCTATAATGTGTTTAGCGGCCTTCTTAATTAGTAGGCAAAGGACCCGGACATAGTTTCTTAGATGCACTAAGAATTCGACCTATATCGCTATTACCTCCGCCGCCGCCGCAATATATATAGATAGATGCTAAACATGTTCTTCTCCCTTACCTAGCAGCTAATGCAACAAGACCCGACTATCTAGCTACTTAATATGCTAGCCTAAGATTCTCTATGCAATAAGGCCATATATAGATTTATCGCGTACCCGATAACGGCCTAGTACTAGTAGGGAGAACCTACCGGCCGGATCGACCTAACGATCCTAATTATTAAGGGGAACTAGGCTACCGGCGAGAAGTTTGTTAAAGGCCCCCTAGCAGCATAGAAAGATAGATAAGAGACCGCCTGCACGATTACTATAGTTTCTCTCGATAGTGCCTACTCTAGCCGCGGACCGGTTATATAGGTACCTAACCGCAAGCTATAGAACTAGACTACTAACGATAACGAAGACGACGAAGAAGAAGACGAGGCTATATACGCTAAGTTTAAAGTCGTCGGTAGCACCGGCTACTTAGGTTTAATTTACGATATAGTTAATAAGCTTAATAATAACGAGAACGAGGACGAAGACTCGGACATTAAGCAGAAACTAGTGCACGTTCTAGATAGAGGAAAGGACGGACTGCAGGATTCTAGCCTGCGACTATAGAATATTTCGGTCATTCTAGGAGATTTAGTGCTTATATATTAGACGATTGCCTACGGAGAGAAGCCTAGTGTCTTATTACGCCGTATAGTCTACCTAACGCTTATTAAGTATCGTAACTAAGAACTAGTTAGAGAGACTACCCTAAGATTCCCGGATGTCCTTATTAGCAACATTACTATGCTGCTAATGCCTAAGACGTTTATAGGCGCCGATTTCCCTAACAAACTATAGGAACGTAGACTCCCCTAGGAGCAACAGCTTACTAGCCTTAGGCTAGTCTTAGATGCGCTAATAGGCCGCCGAAGCTAGGAGGAGCTAGAAGTTAGCTAAGAATCCCTTACGCTTCTATATATAGACCGTAACACATATAAGAAGTAGTACGAGCAGACCTAGGTTCTATAGGCGAAAAGGAGATTTGCGCAGCTGTTTAACTGCTTAATTAAGGCTAAAAAGGCTATAGCGAAAGAGCAGAGCTTCTTTCTGCATATTAAGAAGGCCCTTAGGGGCGAGTTAAAGTACTTCCCGTTCGATAGCGCCAACTACCTAGACGAGGAGAAAGACGAGTTTAAGAAGATTAGCATAGCTGCATATGCATAGTAAACTAAACTAGCTAGTTCGGTTCGGCGAAGGAAAATAGTAACGTTATAAACGTCTAATACGTTAGAAAAGAATAAATAGTACTTAGTTTGTTATTGTTTTGCAGAAGTTAGTTCTGCTAAACTGTCTTTTTAGAATAAAAATGTCGTTTGTTAGAGTGTCTATTCGGACATAAAGAAAGGGAGGATTAATAGGCGGAAACCGCACATCCTTAGCAGCTCGGGGGCCTATAAAAGCACGAGCTTAGGCTCTCCTCCATATTAATTAATTATCTACCCTACGTTTCTTGTTTATAGTTCTAGTATTATTACACGTTCTGTGCGTACCCGCCCTGCTAGCTATTACGAGAGACGATATAGCCAACACGAGGGTTCGTAAGCTAAACGTAGAAGCGTAACTGCGAGCGTAGCCGTTACTCGATCTAAACTGCAGTGCTTACGAGGATTCCTAAGCCTAGCTACCTAGAGACGAGAGAGACGAGAACTGCGCGTTGTTACGCTGCGTGCGACTGCTATACACCTAATTCTAGGGCTGTTAGGCCTTAGCGATATGGATATGCACGCCCAGTTAGCTGTGAGCTAGTTAGAGTAGTATAGGATTCACGCATTAATACTTCCTCGAAGGAACGTATAAGTAAAGATAGTTTTTAGCACTAAGCTAATATAGTTAAATATAAAGTATATATCTATTTAGTTAACCTAATCGTCGAACTTATTTCGGTCTCTATAGTAGAAATTAGGCTTAGCTAGTTTAAGTCCTTTTATTACTAGTTAGCCTTAATCTTCGTTATCGGAGTCGTCTAGTAGTATTACTCTTAGTAGTTAAACTGCCTTTCTATAGCTAGATCCTATCTTGCTAGGAGTAGGAATTCCCCTAATACTTCCTAAAGTAGATATTCTTAAGGGCGTATAAAGCTATTAGGTTCTAACTAGAGGGTCGAGCCTAATAATATTACTAAGTAGAAGCTAAGTTTAATTAGGATTAAGCTTATCGAGTATTTATAAGGAAGAACGAGGTAGGAGTATTAATATCTAAGCTAAGAGTCTTAAATTCCTTTTAGTAAGATTAAATAGTAAGTTATACGCGATAACTATCTAGAGAGGCGATACTTATCGCTACTATATATAAAAGAGATCCTCCTATCTTTTATCGAGAGCGGTAGCTATAGTAAAGAGCAGTCGTATCGCTCCTAAGCGGTCGCGTCGCTCTTAAGTAATCGCGTTGCTCTATATTTCTTGCGTCGCTTAGTAGATTAGAGCGGTCGCTAAGCCCTAGAGGCTAAGCGTCGCTCCCTTCTAATACGTAGTAGTCTTATAATTAGGTCTAGCTAATTATAAACCGTAATAATAAGCTACTAGATATACTTAAGTAAGTAGCTCTATTATACTCTAAAGAGTACTATTAAGCTAGGTAGCCTTATAAATAAAAGCGTAGGACCTTTATAGAGCGCTACTACTACTTTCCTTCTTAGTAGGCTTACTACTAGCTAGCTTATTAAATGGACCTTCTTTCTTAGGAGGGTTACGGTAGAAGGGTATAACGCGCAGTAGAAGTAGAGATAGTAGGTAGGAACTAACCGAGTTAATTGTATTAGTTAGTTATAGGTTGCACCTTCTCCTAAGATATATTTCCCGGTAGGTTATATAACCTAGTATTATATAACCTATATTACCTAACCCTAAAACTAAACTAGCTAGTTTAGTTCGGTGCCTTAGGAAGTACTAACTAGACTGCACTTCTTAATACTCCTACTTAGGCTAGATAGTCTTCTACTTGCATTTAAAACTAATCCCTAGATTCTAATTACTTATTAAGTATAGTAAGCTACGTCTTCTATAGTATAATTCCTAGGCTTAGTATTACCTAGACCTCCTGCTTCTACGAAGCAGTAGGGAATAGGTTTTTCTTTTATCTCTCTAAGGTCTAGAGTTTAATCTATAGTTAGGGCAGGAATCTTTTGCCCTTCCTTATATAAGTTAGAGTTATCTTATAAACTCCTAAAACTATAGCCTATTCTTTAGTTTAGTTAGGCTATTAGCAACTATCTCTTTTATTAGAATATATTCTACTATAACCTTCCTTTGCTACTAGAGATGTCTAATATAGTTATATATAATATTAATATATTTAGATCTCTTATAGGTGTATGCATCCTTAATAAGGGTTAAAGCTGCCTAATTGTCCCCTATAATTTGCACTAGCTTTAGCTCTTTTACTATATTAGGATAGGCTTTAATAGTTAGCTAGAATAGGTATTCTCCTACTAACCTTGCATAGTCTATCTCTCTTAAGAGTGCTACTAAGAATTAAGACTGCTTTGCATATACATTTATAGCTATATACTTAGCTTCTATTATTAATATTATAATAGACTTTTGCTTTCTACTTATTTAAGAAACTAGGGCTTTATAAAGGAAGAAGATGCTACTAAGGATTAAGACTCTGTCTGCTTTATCTATTGCATAGTTAGAGTCTAAATACCCTATTAGCTTTCCCCTATTTCTCCTAAATATTAACCCTAAGTCTTAAAATAATCTTAGGTACCTTGCTAGTTTCTTTAGAGCTTGCAAGTATCTCCTAGCTAGGTCTAAAATATATAAGCTTAGCCTACTAAGAGAGAAAGTAATGTCTAGTCTTATTATAACTATAGGCTATATCTAGGTACTAGTTTAACTTTAGTACTCTATCTTATTTCCTCTCTTATTATATAAGCCTATTGGTTTTAGACTATTATAACTATCTATTAGGGAGAGAGTTAGGTTAGCTATCTCCTTAGTTATTCCTAGCTTTGCAAGGTTCTCCTAAATAAAGTGTTCCTAATTAAGCTTTAAAATTCTAGCTTATCTATCTCTTATTAACCTTATTCTAAGGATCTTCTCTAGTTCTCTAAGATCTTTAATCTTAAATACCCTACTTAGCTATTCCTTAAACTAAAGTATATCTTCTAGCTTTAGTACTATAATTAAAATATTATCTATATAGGTTAGGATTAGAATGCTCCTTTCCTAGTAGATAAGAAGGTATAGGTCTACTTCTAATTATATAAACCTAATCTATTTTAACTTCGAGATATAGAGTTTATTCTAGTCTCTTGCTACTTACTTTAGTTTATATAAGCTTCTTAGGATTTATAGGACTATATTAGGTAGAATCTTAACTCCTAGTAATAGAATTATAAAGATTTCTTCTTAGAGTTTGCTCTTAGTAAATATATTATTTATATCTACTTAGTAAAGTTCTAAGTCCTTTTTATAAACTATAGCTATAAATACCCTTAGGGTATTATACTTAACTATTAGTGCAAAGGTTTCCTAAAAGTTAACCCTAAATTTCTAAGAGAAACCTCTTGCAACTAGTCTTACTTTAAACTTTTTAATAGCTCTACTAATTAATCTCTTTATATTAAATACCTATTTAGATATTATAAGGTTTGCTCCCTTTAGGGGAATAACCTTTATTTAGGTATTGTTGCTTCTTAATATAGTTAGCTCCCTCTAGACTATATCTTCCTATATATATCCCTATTTAAGGTCCTAAATTACTTCTTTATAGGACTTTAGAATAAGCACCTCTTATCTCTATATAGAGACTTAAGGGGCAATTGCTATAAATGCAGACTCTTAGACCTCTAATAGGGCCTCCTAGATCTACTCCTACTCTTAGCCTTAGACTTAGCTAAGGAATGCCTTATAATGCTTAGTACTTAGCTCTTTCTCTTATCTATATTCTCTCTATCTCTTCTAAAGCACTTATCTTATAACTATACTATAAGCTTTTAGCTCTAGAACTAGTCCTTTATCTAAGATAGATCTCCTTCTCTTTTAGCCGTAAGTCTAGTCCTAGTCTCCCTTCTAGTCCTTATTTTCCTTCCTTAGGTTCTACTCTACGGCATTTAGGGTAAGTATAGATACGCTACCTACGTTACGTAATCGGCAAACCGAACTAGCTAGTTCGGTTAGATTACGTAACCGCCGACCTAAACTAGGTAGTTTAGTTGCTACCTACGGTCTATCCCTAATCTTAGCATTTATATACCTAAGGTTTTCTTCTTCTAGATCCTCTATCCTCTAGTACTCCTTCTTATCCTTTAGTAGAGGTAGCAACTATATAAAGAGTATCTAGCTAGGACTTATAGGTTTAGTTACTATAGCTATAGGTATAGCAGTTATAGAGGGTATAACTGCTATTAGCTTCTTTAGAGGTCTGCTAACTAGGTTTCTAATAGGTGCATTACTTGCTTAGTTAAGCTTAGGAATATTTAGCTCTATATCTCCTCCTTTCTTATACTTAAACTAAGTTATAGTACTATAGGCTTTAATAGCCCTTATATTAGGCTTTTAGAAGAGCTATATTTTAGTAGTATTAGGAATATACCTAATAAATATAGTATCTTTGCCCCTATTTATTAGTTTATCTAATCTTATCCTAGCTAGCTAGGACTTAGGATCTATATAGACTACTGCTTTATAACCCTAAACTCTAAAGTATAATATAGAGGGTTAAATGCCTATTACGGCTAGGCTAGGTGTTAACGAAGTAGTCTTAGGTATATCTAATTCTATCTACTATCTTACTATTCTAGCTAAAGTATACGGCTAGCGGCTAGGCTAAGGTAGGCGCACTACTAGGTAGGCGCACTAGGCTAGCAGCTAGGCTAGGGTAGGCGCAATAATTACCCCCCCTCCGTTCTAAAGAAAGGCGGCTATCCTTAGCCGTGCCGTATTATATCGATAAACCGCTGCGTCTTCTAAACTGCGCCGCATTCCTATTATCGGCTTATCTAGTCTATTACGCGGCAGCGTTACTCTTAGCTCTAGTAGCTATTCTACTATTAGCTTATTCTATCGGTAGCGTTCGATAGGCTAACTCCCGGCTATAGTAGCTAATAGATGCAGAGCCCTGCGTCTAGCTACTTCTCGCGTAAAAGGTAGAAGTAACGCTCTCGTAGAGCTTGCTCGCTAAGGGCTACGCGGTAGGGCTATTGCTAGTATCTCGTCTACTTAATTCTAGCGCTCTTAAGGGTCTCCTCGTCCGCCTTCTTAGTTAGTTCTAGGCGCGGGTGCTAGTAGTAGAGTTATATAACGAGAGTTATCGTCGCGTTAAAATGCTCGTATAGGGCCTTCGTTATTATCTTAGACGAGCTATCGTTTATAGCGTTAATAGCCGCGTCTATAATTAGCTCTAGATCGAGCTCTATAGCCTAGGCAAGGCTATCTTCTATCCGGCCTAGTAGTACCTTCTAGTCTAACGGGCGGATAATCTCGTTCTTATCTCTATTATTACGGGGCTTAACGGAGCTAGCTACCTCCTAATAGATCTTCCCGTCCGGGTTATAGCCGACTAGCAGCCGGTTTCCTTCGGTAAGGCCGTAGACTAGGCAGTCGGCGTTATTAAGTATAAGGTACGGCCGGCTATATAGCTCGCGCTAAGGTTAGACGTTGCCCTTCGAATCGAAAACCGCTAGCTACTAGTTACTAAGCTAGTTCTTACTAAAGAGACCGAGGCGTTTAAGCTAGAGGAGCTAGCCGATAGCGTAGTTATCTAGGCGAACGCCGACGGGTAGCAGTATCTTTAGTATAATCGTACTAAGGGCTATATAGAGTAGCACTAGCGCTGCCTTATTCTTAGCCTACTTGCCGGCGCTATATAAGGTTAGAGTTATCTAGTCGTCTAAAGGGTAGAGCACCCCTACTCTCTAATAGTATTCGCTAGTAGGGCCTTAGCCGATATAGCCTAGGTAGTCGGCTACCTTATACTACTAAGCCGTCTTTAAGTAGCGCTTTAGGTCCTTTAGCTTCTTGTCTAAGTGCCGGCCGTCTCTTACCCTAACTTTCTTTCTAGAGCCTTCGTCTAACTCGTTATCGGAATTCTCTTCGGATATATTATTCTAGCCGACCTACGCCGGGCCTTAAGCGTTATCTACTCTAGTTCTCTTCGAGACTAGAGTGTCTAGGTCTATAAGGCGGCGCTTCTATTTCTAGCCTAGTCGGGTAAGGTCTAGGCTATTTAACCCTAGTAATAGTATACTAGCCGACGGGAACCTCGATAGTAGGCTGCCGGCGCAGCTGCCGCTAACTAATTAAAAACGGCCCGGCGCGCTATACTATCTGCTATTCTAGAGCTAGCTTAGAGATAGTCGGGCGGCCCTTAGCCTATTAAAATAACGCTAATTAGTAGAAGGCGATAACTATTATTGCCTTCGAAGCTAGTCTTTCTATTTCTCTCTCTACTGCAATTCTCTTATAAGTTATGCTCTAGTCTTTCTATCCTAGGCCTAAGACACCTCCTATCCGTGCTGCTTCTCTAGCTAGTCCTATTAGTCCTAGCCTAGATTTAGCTAGCGTCCCCGCGATACCTCCTAGCTAACTTTATTCTAGAGCTTATACTAGTTATTCTAAGTAGCCGTAGGACGCTAATCGTAAGTAGGAGGGTACTCGGAGTTATCGATATTAGCGTAGGCCGCCCTCTCTTATTTCTCTTAGTAGCGGAGGCGGGCCTAGTCGACGTCTTAAAGCTAGTCGTTATTATCTCCGCCGGCGGCTTCTAGGGCTCTAAGCTCCGCCCGCCTCTATATCTTCTGCTTACGTTCCGCGCGCTATTTATCGATCGTTTTCCCTACGTACTCCTCGGCAATAGGCGGAGTTGTCTTATTTGCCGTCGTCTTTAGCTACGGGTGCGGTAGCCTTAAATCTAGCGGCGCGTATATCTCCGTTATAGCTAGCAGCTTCCCGGGTATTGTCCTAGCCTTCGAATTATTAGCTTTTAGAGTTAGCTTACTAATGTTTTAGTAGACGTAGTTAGCTAAGATAGGTAGCTAGTACGGGCCTAATACCGCCGACTTAAGGGGCCGCTAGGTCCTACTATTTAGTTCGTTAAAGGGAATTACTAGCGGGACGTCTATATTGCCGCGCTTCTTCTAAAGTAGAAGTAAAGGCCTAGTATTATAATAGCGGGTGCGGTTAAGGAGGGTCTCTAAGCTAGGTAGCTAGGTAGCTAGCTTCGGGTTAGTATATATATAGCCTAATATCTTCTCTATTAGGAACTCGACGTAAGCTAGCTATAAACGGTTTATATAGCTTAGTATCTAGAAGCGTCCTAGCGATACGCCTATATCTCTAGCTATTTAGTTAGCGTCGGTTAGCTTAACTAATTCTCGTGCCTAGAACTTCCTAGCGTATTCGACGTCTTATATAGCCTTTTAGATAGATGCGTTAGCTATATTCTAGGCGGCAGCCGAGTTCTTAATACTAGCCCGGTATATATCCTAAATATAAGCTTATACTTATAGTTAAACTTATTCTAGTGCTATTATCGGTAGTAGGGGTCCTAGGATAAAGTCGTCGCCGGGTGCGACGTCTATAGCTTATTTGTCTTAAGCTTTATAGCAAGCGGCTATTTCGCAGCCGCGCCGGGTATACTCGTCCTTTTCCGACTACTAATTGTCTATTAGTTACTCGTGCTGCTACTTAGTACGGGCAGATGTTTTATAGCGGATCGACTAGTTATATATCCGCTTATAGATGCGGTTATTCTAGCTATTAGCCTACTATCGGGTATAATAGAAATTTTGCTTTAACTCCGTAGCCTATTAGTTCTAAGGAACTAACGAGCGAGCCGTCTATAGGTTAGCAATAACGGCTTTACGCGTTTATTTATAACCCGCTACGGCGGAGCTATACTTATACTTATCTATTCTTATTAGAATAATAGCTATAACCGCAGCTATATCGCTCCGGTTAATACTAATAGTTAGCTCTAGTCTTCCTAGTATATTAGTTATGCTAATAACTGCGGACTAAAGCTTAGCCTCGTAGATAGCCGGGTTATTTAAATCCTGCTTATTATAGTAATTAACTATCTAGCGTTATACGGCATACGCGTTAGCTAGCTAATAGGCCCGTAGGTAGAGGATATCGAATATAGCGACTTTTTAGAAGTAAGTTAGTAGAAAGCCCGAAGTGCTATAGGAACTTTAAGTTCTTTAGTAGCGGCGGTATAATTATTAGGTTAGTAGCGAAGATTTAAGTCTTCTAGTAGCGGCGACAGGATTATTAGGTTATTAGCGGAGAAGGTCGCAATAGGCGGGAACGTAGCGAAAGATATCGTAATAGAGTAGTATACTGCCGTAATCCGGTATATTACTACTCTATTACTACTATTCGCGCTAATACGGCGCCTACGTTATCGATACTATTATTAAGGTACGACGTATATATCGCGAAGGTAGTAGTAGTAGTAGTAGAGGTAAAGATGCGGAGGCGATAGCAGAAGAAAAGCAAATAAAGTAGGGTCTATGCGTTATTATCGGCTTATATCGCTTAGAAATATAAACTAAGTAGTAGTTGCTAAATAGAACGTTCTAGGTTCGGTTTATATTGCCTAAAAATGCTAACTAAGTAGTAGTCGCTAGATAGAACGTTCTAGATTCGGTTTATATTACTTAGCAATACCTTAAAAATGCTAACTAAATAATACTTCTAATAAAATGTCTAGGGGTTAGCTTAACGTAGGCTACGTCTAGCGGCTCTTTTGCCTTAGGCTACGGTAGCGTCCGTTAATAGCAAGGTATCTAGAGTTGCGCGCTAGCTAGGGCCGTCGTATACTACTACTTGCATATAGCTACGCCTCTAGGGCTAGTCCTCTAAGTAAGTCTAGTCGTATTCTTAGACTAAATCTACCGCGTCTTATAAGTTATCCGTATTATACTAAACGTTATGCCCGTAGCTATAGCCCGCCTATTTTACTAGGTACTAGCGCTAGCTACGGACGGTTCGGTAGCCTAGTAGTCTCTTAATCTCGTAGTACGGGGCCTCGTTATCCTCTGCGGCTTCTACTAGGCCTAGTTTAGAAGTCTTACGCTAGTATAGATCGACGCTAGCGGAGTATAGCTTAAGCTAGGCTACGGAGACTACGGGATAAATTCGCTATATAAGAGGAATAACTAGCTTATAGGCTAGACGGCCTACGGCTCTATTTACTACAAACGGGCTAACTCGCTAGTAGGAAAACTTTCTATTAGCTACTCCGGGCTAGCGATAGCCCCTATATAGACGTAAGAGGACCCTCTAGCCCGGCTAGAAAGTAATTAGCTAATATACCGCATCGTGTCGAAAGACAAAAGGGGGGCGAGAGGGTCTTGTGCGCAGTAGAAGTAGAGACAGTAGGTAGGAACCAACCGAGTTGATTGTGTTAGTTAGTTATAGGTTGCACCTTCTCCTAAGATATATTCCTCGGTGGGTCATGTAACCTAATGTTACATGACCTATATCACCTAACCCTAGAACTGAACTAGGTGGTTCAGTTCGGCTAGTGTTATATGACCTATGTTATATAACCCTAGAGCTAAACCAGGTGGTTCGGATCGGTTCTTAGGCAGTACTAACTGGACTGCACTTCTCAACACTCCCACTTAGGCCAGGTGGTCTTCTGCCTGCACCTCGCATTTGTTTTCTAGTTCTTCCCTAGCACCTAATGATCTATTATAATGTAGGGATAGAACCTTCCTGCCCCTTCCTTATGCAAGCTGGAGCTGTCTTACAAACTCCTAAAACTGTAGCCCATTCTTTGGTTTGGTTAGGCTATTAGCGACTATCTCTTTTGTTAGAATATATTCCACTGCAATCTTTCTCTGCTACTAGAGATGCCTAATATAGTTGTATGCAACATTAATGTGCTTAGATCTCTTATGGGTGTGCGCATCTTTAACGAGTGTTAAGGCTGCTTAGTTGTCCCCTATAATCTGCACTAGCATTAGCTCTCTTACTGTGTTAGGATAGGCTTTAACAGTTGGCTAAAATGGGCATTCTCCTACTAGCTCTGCATAGTCCATCTCTCTTAAGAGAGCTACCAGGAATTAAGATTGCTTTGCACATGCATTTATAGCTATGTACTTAGCTTCTATTGTTAATGTTGCAACAGACTTTTGCTTCCTGCTTATCTAAGAAACTAGGGCTCCGCAGAGGAAGAAGATGCTTCTAAGGATTGAGACTCTGTCTGCTTTGTCCATTGCGTAGTCAGAGTCTAAGTATCCTATTAGTCTCCTACTGCCTTTCCTAAACATTAATCCTAGGTCTTGGGATAACCTTAGGTATCTTGCCAGTTTCTTCAGAGCTTGCATGTGTCTCTTAGTTAGGTCTAAGACGTATAAGCTCAGCCTCCTAAGAGAGAAAGCAATGTCTGGTCTTGTTATAACTATAGGCCACATCCAGGTACCGGTTTGGCTCTAGTACTCGGTCCTGTTTCCTCTCTCATCATATAGGCCTGTTGGTTTTAGGCTTTCATAACTGTCCATTAGTGAGAGAGTTGGATTGGCCATCTCCTTGGTCATTCCTAGCTTTGCAAGGTTCTCCTAGATGAAGTATTCCTAATTAAGCTTTAAAGTTCCAGCTTGTCTGTCTCTTGTCAACCTTATTCTAAGGATCTTCTCTAGTTCTCTAAGATCTTTAATCTTGAACACCTTGCTTAGCTGTTCCTTGAACCAAAGCACATCTTCTAGCTTTAGTGCTGCAATTGGAATATTATCTATATAGGTTAGGATTAGAATGTTCCTTTCCTAGTAGATAAGAAGGTATGGGTCTACTTCTAATTGTATAAACCCAATCTGTTTCAACTTTGAGACACAGAGTTTGTTCCAGTCTCTTGCTGCTTGCTTTAGTCTATACAAGCTTCTTAGGATTTGCAGGACTATGTTAGGTAGAATCTCAACTCCTAGTAGTAGAATCATAAAGATTTCTTCTTAGAGTTTGCTCTTAGTGAATGCATTGTTCACATCTACTTAGTAAAGTTCCAGGTCCTTTTTACAAACTACAGCTATGAATACCCTTAGGGTATTATGCCTAACTGTTAGTGCAAAGGTCTCCTAGAAGTTAACTCCAAATTTCTAAGAGAAACCTCTTGCAACCAGTCTTGCTTTGAACTTTTCAATAGCTCTACTAATTAATCTCTTTACATTAAACACCTATTTAGATGTTATAAGGTTTGCTCCCTTTAGGGGAACAACCTCTATCTAGGTGTTGTTGCTTCTTAATGCAGTTAGCTCTTTCTGGACTGCATCCTCCCACATGTGTCCCCATTTAGGGTCCTAAATTGCCTCTTTGTAGGACTTTGGAATAGGCACCTCTTGTCTCTATGCAGAGACTTAAGGGGCAAGTGCTGCAAATGCAGACTCTTAGACCTCTAACAGGGCTTCCTAGATCCACTCCCAACCTTGGCCTTAGACTTAACTAAGGAATGCCTTGTAATGCTTAGCACTTGGCTCTTCCTCTTGTCCATGTTCTCTCTGTCTCTTCTAAAGCACTTGTCTTGTGACTATACTATGAGCTTTTGGCTCTAGGACTGGTCCTTCATCTGAGACAGATCTCCTTCTCTTTTGGCCGTAAGTCTGGTCCTAGTCTCCCTCCTAGTCCTTGTTTTCCTCCCTTAGGTTCTGCTCTGCGGCACTCGGGGCGAGTGCAGGTGCGCTGCCTGCGTTACGTAATAGGCGAACTGAACCAGCTGGTTCGGTTGGATTACGTAACCGCCGAACTGAACTAGGTGGTTTAGTTGCTGCCTGCGGTCCATCCCCAATCTTAGCATTCGCATGCCTAAGGTTTTCTTCTTCTAGATCCTCTATCCTCTGGTACTCCTCCTTGTCCTTTGGTAGAGGTGGCAACTGCACAAAGAGTGTCTAGCTAGGACCTGCAGGTTTGGTTGCCATTGCTGCAGGTGCAGCAGTTGCAGGTAGTGCAACTGCTGTTAGCTTCTTTAGAGGTCTGCCAACTAGGTTTCTGACAGGTGCGTTGCTTGCTTAGTTGAGCTTGGGAACATTTAGCCCCATATCTCCTCCTTTCTTATGCTTAAACCAAGTAGCAGTGCTATAGGCTTTGATAGCCCTTATGTTAGGTTCCTAGAAGAGCTACATTTTGGCAGTGTCCGGAACATACCTAATGAACATAGCATCTTTGCCTCTGTTTATTAGCTTGTCTGATCTCATCCCAGCTGGCTAGGACTTTGGATCTATGTAGACCACTGCTTTGCAACCCCAAACTCTGAAGTGTGACATAGAGGGTTGAATGCCTAAAAAGGCTTCCTTAGGTGACACCTTAAATCCATCAATTTCTGGGCCATTAGGAAGAGAATTTCTGACAACTATGCAGGCTGCTAAGGCTTCTGGCCAGAATTTAATAGGCATGTAAGCATCTTCTAGCATTGCTCTTACATAATCTTTAGAGGTTTGGATTAACCTCTTAACTACTCCATTCTGGATAGAGTTGTATGCCTTAGTCGTATAGAAGGAAATTCTATATTCCTTCTCCTACTGCTTTAGCATAGCAAGAAGCTCTCTTGCTCTATTACTCCTTACAATCTAGAGGGGATTTCCTAATTGCAGCTCAGCCTTCACCTTCTAGTCTCTAAGGATACTTGGTGCATCTTCCCTAGACTTTATAGGGTAGGTCCATTTCTTTCTTAAGAAGTTGTCAACAATCTTAAGCCACCATTTGTATCCCAGTCTTAAGATAGGCAAAGGGCTATAGACATTAATAGAAACCAGAGATAACCTTTGGGGTTTTCTCTTAGTTTCTTTCCCTCTGTGTTTCTTCATCTTTGCTAAGGAACATACCCTGCAGGGCTGGTGTTCCTTTGGAATGGGAATCTGGGCCTTTAAGTTAGATACCTTATGCAGGTTTCTAAGAAGACCCTCTCTAAAGTGTGCAAGTCTCCTATGCTAAAGCTCCTACTGTTCTTGGGGTTTCTCCTAGGCTTTAAAGGCATAGGCTTTATTCTCTTGATTCTAATTAAAGCATGACATTGCAAGCTCCTGCAATGCATTATCAATCTCCTTAATAAATGGCACTCCTCCTAACAGTTTTGTCTAGACAACCGGTTTCCCAGACAATGAAACAAGTGTAAATTTTGGTAGTTGAACACTATACTGCTGGCTGAATTAACTCTAAGAAACAAGATTAACTCCTAAGCTAGGCACAAAGAGAATATTCTTTAGCACAATCTGCTTTCCTCTCTTTCTACTTATTACTGCATTCCCTACATGTGTAGCTATTAGATAGCCACCCCTAACCTTAATCTACTTTTTCCTCTAAAGAGGTTTTAGCTCTCTAAAAAGTGATTCTTGGTTAGTTATATGTAATGAGGCGCAAGAGTTAAGCAGCTATCTCGATGGCATATACTTGCCTTTTGCCTCCACAGTTAAGTGTGCAACCTTATCTACATTATTATCCTCTAATGGGGATTAAGATGCTTTAGATGTTGCTGAAGGTTCTGCATCTTCTTAGGCAGCATAAGCCTTCTTAGAAAACTTCCTTAAGCTTTGTCTTTTCTTAAGGGATTGGACTTTTAGGTTGAGTTTCTTTACCATGTCTTTTAATGCTTCTTTGTCTAGTAAGGATCTCCTCCTAAAGCTGCTCTCTCTAGGTGGTGTTCTTCTCTTTTCTACCCTATGGCTCTGTCTCGGGTTGACAGTTCTCTTGGCTTTGTTAAGGTGTGGACACTTAGCAACACCTCCAAAATGTTCCTAGTCACATAGGTAACATTTTAGTTTCGTGCCTTAGATCCCTTTCCCCTTAGCAAACATTGCTGTTTCTTAGGACTAGTTCAGTTTAGCTTTATATAATTCTAGCAGCTGCAGTGCACTCTTATATGACATAGACTGCTAGGCAAGGATAGTGTCCTTTATGCTTTAGTATGCCTTAGGCAAGCTATTAAGGAGATGCTTAAGTCTCCTCTCTGGCTCCTTGTAGTGTGCCTCCTAAGGGTCTACCTCTGCAATCCTTCTGGCTATGCTAGCCAGTTGTACCTATGCCTTTCTAATTGTTATGTCCTCTATCATCTGGAAGTTTACAAACTCCTGGATATATGCTATTGCATATGCAGTATACACCTTGCTGTACTTGGCTCTCATCTTCTCCCATATCTTTAAGGCTTGTCTCTCCTTAATAGTCTCCTCCTAATTATCTTCTAATAGGCAGATTGTCATCTCGTACCTAGCAGTAGCATTGGCCTTAACCTATTCTAGGTTACTTCTTAAGTGCCTTAGGCCAAGCACTAATGGTAATGATTCCATAGAAGACTCGGGCAAGGTCTCTAAGATAATCTAAAATACATCCTTTGATTTAAGGTGGTCCTGCAGCAGGCTAAACCATTGTCTCTAGTTCTCTTTGCATAGTACTGGTGCAGCCCTTCTCTTGCCAATTCCACTTGCTAAATCCATTTCTGCAAAATCAAACAAACAACCCAACTCCAGAAAACACAAGCTCTTTTAATCTAATAGCAGTTTCTAGATAGCTGCTTTCCCTTGTTGCTAAGACTCTTCTCTCTTAGCTAAGGTGTCTAAGGACTCTTCTCTCTTAGGGGAGTTGGTTAGGTTCTTAGGTGGAGAACCTTTAAAAGATCCACCTTCTTAGAAGGGCACTGCCGACTAGTTCTAAGGTATTGGCAGTACTAGGTGCTTAGGCCTAGTCTTATCCCTTTAGGTGCTGCGATCTAAGGCTGACCCGTTCCTCTTTATACACCTTTTAGGTGTGTGCCTTACTAGGCTTTTCTCTGTCTTACCTGCCCTCTAGGAACTTCTGGTTCGCAACCAGGATCTTCTAGAGCTTCTCGGCAGTGCAGATGGGATATGCCTCCAGTCTCCCGTATGCTCTTTTCCTGCTTCTCAGCCGAATCGATACTGCAGGTCCTGCAAGCGGTAACCAGTGTTACTTTAAGGAGGAGAAGGCTAACTCTTACTACCTAGGGCCTCTCTGCAAACCCGGGCTCATAACCTGTCGAAAGACAAAAGGGGGGCGAGAGGGTCTTGTGCGCAGTAGAAGTAGAGACAGTAGGTAGGAACCAACCGAGTTAATTGTGTTAGTTAGTTACAGGTTGCACCTTCTCCTAAGATATATTCCTCGGTGGGTTATGTAACCTAATGTCACATGACCTATATTACCTAACCCTAGAACTGAACTAGGTGGTTTAGTTCGGCTAGTGTTATATGACCTATGTCACATGACCCTGGAGCTGAACCAGGTGGTTCGGATCGGTTCTTAGGCAGTACCAACTGGACTGCACTTCTCAACACATCGTATTATTTCTTTATAGCTGCTACGGCCTAAGCTATTAAATTAGCGGCTTTATTATATACTTCCTAGCGTAGGGCGGCGTAGTCCGTAGTTAGTAGCTCGGCTAAGGGCATTAGTGCGTCTAGATTAGTCTTATAGCCCTAAATAAGGACGTTAGGTGCCTCGCCTATAGACGCATTCCGGCTGTTATTAAGTTTAGCCTATATATATAGTAAGGCCTCGGCCTATAGCGTATCTAAGAATAAGGTAATAAAGAACTAGAGGGCGATCTTTACTATCTAGTTAGTTCTTTTACTCTAGCTATCTACCTATAGGTAGTAAGCTATCGTAGCTAGAAAACGTATCTTAAGCTTACGGAAGGCAGCCTATATAAATTCGGACATCTAGATAGGATCGCGATTACTAATTATAATCGAGGGCAGAGAGCGTTTATTTACTATATAGCTATAAATCTACGCTGCCCTATATTCGGCCGCTATCTAAGTAGACTTAGCCTTTATTAAGATAATACGCTTTAAGAACTTATATGTTTTAGTTAGAAATCCGTTATATCTATTATCCCCTAGTAGGCTAAAAACCTAGTCCGTAGTAACCGTATAGTTAGGCATAGCTACGGCCTAGATAAGCTATAATTTCCTATAGAGCTAGTAATAGTAAGTCTAGTTTAAAATGCAGTCCGGATAGAACCTAATATATTAGCGGAGCTCCTTAGCTAGATGCCGGACGTAGAAAGAAGCTATTACGCGAGTATATAAACGGTAGAAGCTAAAGTAATAATAGTCGTCGTACGCTATCTTAAAAATCTTCTTATATAAAGGTCGAGGGATATATAAGCGCTTACGGCCGTCCCTATCGTCTTTAAAGTAGATTAAATTATACCGAAGGAAAAACTGCAGGCCTAGTAGAGCGGCCTTAGGCTCCCCCTCCCCCGGGTCCTTCTAGCTAGCGTCGGGATCGTCCTAGATAGGGCTATTAAGCGTAGCTACGCGACGCTGCTTAGCTTATTGCAGCTATTCTAAACGTTAGGCCTATTAAGGGTCGCTCCGATATCCTTCCCGTAGCTCCGTTTTAAAATCCTCGGATATCTCTATAAGTACTAAGTAGAATACTATAGCCTCCGGTAAGGTCTAAGACTAGCCGGTTCTCTTATTAACTAGCGTTACGTAGAAATAACTAGCATCCTTATAGGGCCTAGGGTATAAGTATACGGGATTACCTAGCTTCTAAACTATATCCGTAGATAGGTCGAAGTTATTATAGGCGAGCGGGTCGAGGTTATCGCCGATATCTCTTACCTTAACTTAGCGTTCTAAGATAAAACGGCTTAAAGCATTCGGGACTATATATAGGCGCCCCGGCTAGTATACTACCTTTATTCTATAGAACTAGGATAGGTACTAGCCGGCTCGTACTAACCGTAGGTTAAGCTTATCTATAGAGGTAGTAGTTATTAGTAAACCGGCCGTAGCGATTCCTAGAGTAGCTATATAGTCCGTAAAGATATAGATAGGCTAGCGGTTAGCTTAGAGAATATACCTAGCCTTCCGAGCGGTTTAGAGAAGGCCGGAGACCTCTAATTCCGTAGCTAGGTAACGGGATTTAATATCGGATAGGGCCTTACTAAGAAATAGTATAGGTTAAATAGCCGTAGCCGCGAACCTAATAGGCTTAGCCGGGTCCGGTACCGGATTATACCTTACTATATAAATAACCGCCGCGTAGCTAAGCCGACTAGAATCGAGATCGATATAGAAAGGGCGGTCTAGATCCGGGTAGTATAGGAAAGTAGCTATACGATAAATATCCTATAGTAAGCTAAAGAAGCGGTAGACTAAGACTAGATTCTCGGCATCGTTCTAAGCAAGTATTCTAGCTATATAGCGCTTACGTAGATTTCCTTTTCGCTAGTTAGACGGGGCTAGGCTAAGGAGATATTTCTTTCTAGCCTCGAATAGAGCGATTAACTAGAAGAAGTAGGGAATATAATGTCTCTACTAGCCTATAATGCTAATATAGAATTCTAAGTCCTTTAACGTATTAAGAAATAGTAAATCTAAGATAGCCTAGACCTTCTCCTTATAGGTAGTATAACCTAAACTGCTAACGCGCTAACCTAGTAGCCGTATTAACGGGAAGCCTATAAAGGTCTTAGCCGGAGATATGCTAATATCTATATCGTTAAGGGCCCGGAAGACTCTATCTAGGTCCTAGAGGTGCTCGTCGAAGGTCTTAGAAAAGATAATAATATTATCGATATAGGCATGTAAATAGTAGTAAAGTTTCTTTAGGATTCGGTCTAGTTGTCTTTATACGTACTAGACGCTATTTGCGAAACTTATAATAGCTACGCCTAACTGCTCCTAGCCTCTATAGCTATTAATAGTAAACTTATAGCGGTCGGCCTTAGCTACCTACTACTAGTAGAAAAACGATACTATATCGATCGTAGTAATAAAACGGCTGCCCTTTAATACTGCTACGATATCTTCCTATCTAAGTAGAGGATAGGAGTCCTTTACTGCCTATTAGTTTAGACTACGGATATCGACTATAGCCCGGCCCTTACGTACTGCTACGCTATTAACTTCGACAATTTTCTAGACTATAAAAACCGGGAAACCGAAGGGCGTAGGCTAGGTAGTATCGGATAGCTTTCCTTAAATTTTAAGTAGGTCGAAAGCGTTATTAACTATAGCCCGGTCCGGGCTAGATAAGGGATATATAATAGTTAGTATGCGATAGGCCTCGGCCCCTAGTAATAAGGTTACTAGCATATATTTAGATTCCGGCACCTTTACTATAGTACCTTTATTCCGGAATAGGCGATCGTGCTAGTATATAAGCTACTAGTATTTCTGTCGCTAGTCGGTCGTTCCGTAGATAGTAGCCTTATTAGCTAGTCGTTGCTCTATATTCTCGTCTAGTACCTCTAGTCGCGGTAAGGATATATTAGCGTATTTAGTAAACTTATAAGCTAAGTAGCTCTATCTATAAAAATCCGACTAAGTAGTAAGCTCGTATCGACTAGAATCGATATAATATCCGCCTAAGAAGGAGATTTCTAAAACGGCACCGATATAGGTCTAGCCGGGAATCGTAGCTAGAGCGTTCGTATTATTATAGACGAAGACGAAATCGGTAGCAGAATCGATAATAGCTAAGTATACCCCTAGTTAGCTCTATAGTCCGCTAAGATATTTAGGCTAGATATAGAACTTAAAGTCCCGTCCGGCTAGGATAGGTTTATAGGTAGTTACCGAAATGCGCGCCGTTAAGCGAGCTAGTACTACTACCGGCTCCTACGTAGCTAGTACCGTACGGAATACTAGCTAGTCCTTCCTCTTTACTAGTAGAGGGGCCCGAGTATAGTAGGCGGCACCTAGGGTTATTATCTTTCGCGCAGAATCGATTTTAATAGCTTAGGGGCCTATAATATCTATAGTAATTAGTATCTTCGGGCGTAAAGTTAGGATAATATAAACTTTATAGCGTATATATACTAGGATACGCTTGCCCTTATATAAAGCCGGTACCTAAAAGTCTAGTTCTACGTACTTATAAGTAGAAATTACCGCTAATAAGCCGTTAACCTATAATAGCTAGGCTAAACGGCGTCGCGGGATATCTAAATAGAACTAAGCTAGGAAACTATCGTCGATAATAGACAAAGTAGCGCCTATATCTAGGTATACTATATAATTCGGGCCGTCTTAGAACAAACGTAAGCATATTCTAAGGTAGTAAGCAGTTTAGAAAGCAAAACTAGCCTTCGGGACAAATATCGCTCTCGACTCGAGTACCTCTATTTTACCTATTAATAGGGTTATATTATATTAGTATTAGTAGGCCTTTAGCTTAGCCCGAGTTAGGAATTCGGCCCTATAGATAGCATAGCGGCACTACTAGGTCTGCAATTAGGCCGAGAAAGGTTCTAAGTTATAGAAAGGTAGGTCGTTTATATAGGCCGCGTAGATAGACGGCGTAGGCAGATTATCGTAGCCGGCGACTAGCTTATTATCGAAAGCTATATAGTCGACGATATAGTTAAAATGTTCGTAAACGTTAGCTTAGCTAGGTTTACGTCTATAGCCCGGAGACCTATCTAGTAAGCATTTATAGCTATAGCTACGGCTTAAGAAGCAGCTATTATCGATATAGTAGTTTTAGCTACGACGCTTAGTCCGCGGTTTAGAATAGTCTTACGAGAAGTAGCCTCCTTCTCTATAGTTATAGTAGGCCCGATTGCCTACTTAGCTTAGTTCCGTCTTAACTTTTATATTACTAACCTCCTTCTTAATATAGTCGCTTTATTAGTCTAGTAGCTAGCGATAATAATCGTTTCTACTTAGATAGTCGTGCTTACGGCCGCAATTGCAGCTAATATTTCGCTATAGTTTTCTATTAGGCAGTTCGTATTAGCCGCAGCTAGGATTACGCGAATATTTAGGCTCGATATCGCGAGCAATAAATTGCCCGTCCGTATCGCGGCTAGTTCTTACGTAATCGGCCGGTCCTCGTCTTAATTTGCTATACTTACCTTGCGGACGCCCCTATAGCATCTATCTTTAGCTAAAGAGCTACGTCTTTATCTAGCTCGTAAACTAGTCTACCGTAGTAGTCGGAGTAGAGTAGGGAATAGTCGTCCGTAGTTTATAATAGAGTTTTATCTATACCTAAGTTAGTTAGGCTAGACGGTTAGTAGTACGAGCCTCCTAGGCCTAGCGAACTATATTAAGGACGAAATCTCCTAGTAGGCGATTATATCTTACGTCCTACTAGTCGTATTGCTTACCTTCTAGCTTACTTAGGGCCTTTACTAGCGGTAGCTAGAATTTATTATAAAGGGCCTTCTTTTAGCATTTAATACTATAGCCTCCGCGAAGAGTCTATTAGTCGTTCTCGTTTAATTCCCTAACTAGCTACTAGAGGGCCGTGCTACGGAAGTACTTAGAAAGATAGGTCCGAGCGAACTAGCTACCGTTAATTATAGCGTAATTCTTAGCCGTATTTAAGAAGAGGTAGACCGAGCGGTAAAATATCTTACTACTATAGTCGATAATATCTTTATCTAGGAGGTTATTAAAAGAGGCGTCCGGGTAGAAGAAACTAATCTTCTCTAGCTTAAACTAAGCGTTCCTAGGTAGGCTATAGCGTAGAGAACGGGAAGGCCGCTAATAACTACTACGATAGAAGTCCGATCTATTATCCGAGAAGTAGGGGTCCGACTCTAAGGGCGAGCGTTAATAGCTAGAGTAGCGGCGGCGTTTACGCCTATAGTTATTATAGTTCCTATCGCGGCGGCTATTATTTCTTAGCTATAAGGCGTTACTGCTATTATTAGGCGGTAGAGGGCTACTATTAGGCTAGCGCTAACGACGGGGTCGAGCGCTATCCGTACGTAATCGCTACTACTAAACCTATAAGCCGGCTTTCTAGAGATAGTCGATTCGGCTACGGCGTAGACGGTCGTCGGCGTCTCTATTAATACGGCCTCCCTATAGCTCCTTATCCTCTAGGTTAATAACCGCTAGTTCCTAATAGGAAGCTAGTATAGCGCTAGCTACTAGCCGCTATTCTAGAGCCTATAAGCGGGCTATAATACCCTACTTTAGCTAGGCTACTCTATCGTTCTATTAGTCCCTTAGTAGGCCGATTTAGTCGATTTAAGCTATAGCTTATATAGCTAAAAGGTCGCAAATCTGCGTTATAAACTCGTTAGGTAAGAGCCCGGCCGCTAGGAGTTTAGTTCCTCTACTAGGTTAGGCATTTATAGCTTATTCCGGCGGCATAGGCGGACGGCCTCGCTATTATTAGATCCTAGACGCAGGTAGCGCGCTAGAGGCGAATAGTCTCTAGCCTAGCGGTCCTAAAGGGCGGATACGGAAAGAGCTAGTAGAGCCTAAGGGGCAGTCTTCGTCGAAGGCCGTATCTACTCGCGCGTTATATATATTTGCTAGCGCTAGGTTAGCCGTCTTCCGGTCCGTTCTATTACGTACTAGGGGGCTAAGGGAGTAGTTATAGCGCTAGGCTAAGCCGCCGCTATTATCTATACTTGCCTCCTATTCTTCTATCTAGTAGGGATAAAGGCTTAGTAGTTCGGAATAAATAGAGTTTGCTAGCGAGAGTAGTAGAGAGCGTCTTAGGGAACCGTCGGAACTCGTATCTAGCTATAGACGAAGTCCTTCTAGCTAGATAAAGGGCCGTAGCAAAGAAGTCCTCGGAGGTCGTATAGAGGAGGTTATCTATAGCCTCCGAGTACGCGGTAGCCGTTAAGTAGCTATTCGGCGACGGGTAGCGTTAAAGGACTTAATCGGCCGGTAGCGGGCTACTACCTATCGCTATACTTCTTCGGAAGGTTCTTATTAAGGCTAGTCCCGCTACGGGCTCTACTCTCGTTCTTATTATAGACGCTCCTACTATAGACGCGCTTATAGTAGCCGTTTCCGCTATAGCCGTGCCTGCGAAGTCCTATTATACGCCTCTACGCGGCCGCAGGTGGAAACAGGTACTCCTAGAGTATGCTAGCAAAGTATAAGGGCAAAGACAAGACAAGACGACTCTCCGCTATCGCTACGCAGCCGAGAACAACCGCAAAACCCAAGAATCCAAACCGATAACCTACACCTACCGACAAACGAAGGAAGAGAAGGAGAAGACGTAGATAGAGACAAGTAGGAAGGCAGAGACGAGAGGCAGCTGCTAGGGCAAAGAGACAGACTATCAAAACTGCTAAAAAGGGCCGCAGAAGGGAGGGACAAAGGCAGACTCTCCCCGACTGGAAACCATGCGATCTAGAGGGTACGGGGCTCTCTAGAAAACACGAGAAGATAGGTGGGAAGGCTCTCTGCACCTCGATCGACACCGAACTACCTGCCTCTGCTAGTACGACGGCTCTGCTAGCACGACAGACACCTCTATTTCGACATTTGTAGGCTTGGCGCTAGGTGCCAAGCAAGTGCCAAGGCGCACAAGCTTAGCAAAGCCAAAATTCTGGAATTTTGAAAAAAAAAAAATAAGACAACCGACTGGAACTCCGACAAACTAGAACTCCGACAACCGACTAGGACTCCGACAACCGACTGGAACTCCGACACCAACCTGGGAACCTACCCTCCCTTTCCTTTCTCTCTTTCTGCTCGAATGAGCCCTCTTAGGCATCGGCCTACAATGTATATCGTGGCACGAACAAGACACCCCTAGAATAGAAACCGACCGGCAGCTGCCTGCAGCTCCCGTCCTACATAGTCTTCGACTCCTAAAGGACGTAAATGGAATAAACAAACAAACAAACAAACAATCCGCTATAGCCGTTCTTGCTATAGCCGTTCCTACTATAGCCGTTCTTGCTATAGCCGTTCCTACTATAGCCGTTCTTACTTAGCCGCTAAGAGCCGAAGGAGAGGCTTAATCTCTACTCGGAGGTAGAGGACTTATTTAGCTGCTTATATTACTACTAATAGGTTTACCGCCTACTTCTATAGGTATCTTAGGGCTACCTACTCTCGTACGGTCTATCTAGGAGGAGAATACTCTTAAGACTACTAGTAGTTCTAAACTAAGAACTAAACTAGAGCCTAGAGTGCTAGCTTCTGCTTTTTAATCCTTCTAGAAAGTCCGTCGTAGTTAAAGAAGACGCTAAAAGAAAAGGTAAGAGTAAGAGTATAAGCGTCTACGTCGGGAAGTGCGAAAGAAGCTAGTTTAGTATATAATAAGCGCCGTAGTTTTAGAGGCACGCTAATAAAGCATATATAACGCCGAAAGTGCTATAAGGCTATAGTAAGCTATAAGGGGCGGCTAGTATTAGAACTAAAAGATAGTTACCGCGGTTATTATAGTTATTATAGTTATTATAGTTATTATAGTTATAGGAAGCAGTATAGTATATAACTAAGAGAGTAGTATCGAGCGAGAAAGTAGTATATAACTAAAGGCACTCTCGAGAGCACTATACCTTCCTACGAAGGAGGGAAAGAACCTACGACTAAGAGTACTTGTTGCTATATACTTACGGGCGACTTCCTAAGTCCTAAGAAAGGTAAATATAAGCTAGCAGCCTAGCGAAGCGGCGCGGTAGCTAGAGGCTAGCAATAGTATAGCTAGTAGCTAGTAGCCGAGAGAAAACTAGTATATAGTTCCTAAGTAGTATACGCTTATATTCGCGGAGTTTCTATTAGCGGGCCGCGGCTAGGCCGGGAATTAGTTAGTCCTAGTTAAATCCTGCGGAATGTTAGTATTAGAGGGTATAGGGGCCGTTCGTTAGAAAAGGTTCTTCTAAACTAGCCGGATCGTAAGACAGGTTCCGAGCTACTAAGTTATTACGGCTAGGCTAGGTATTAACGAAGTAGTCTTAGGTATGTCTAATTCTATCTGCTATCTTACTATTCTAGCTAAAGTATATAGCTAGCGGCTAGGCTAAGGCAGGCGTACTACTAGGCAGGCGCACTAGGCTAGCGGCTAGGCTAGGGCAGGCGCAATAATGCCGGAAAAGGCCTCCTTAGGTAATACCTTAAAACTATTAATTTCTAGGCTATTAGGAAGAGAATTTCTAATAACTATATAGGCTGCTAAGGCTTCTAGCTAGAATTTAATAGGTATATAAGTATCTTCTAGCATTGCTCTTATATAATCTTTAGAGGTTTAGATTAACCTCTTAACTACTCTATTCTAGATAGAGTTATATGCTTTAGTAGTATAGAAGGAAATTCTATATTCCTTCTCCTACTACTTTAGTATAGTAAGAAGCTCTCTTACCCTATTACTCCTTATAATCTAGAGGGGATTTCCTAATTATAGCTTAGCTTTTACCTTCTAGTCTCTAAGGATACTTAGTATATCTTCTCTAGACCTTATTAGGAAAGCCTATTTCTTTCTTAAGAAGTTGTTAATAATCTTAAGCTACTATTTATATCCTAGTCTTAAGATAAGCAAAGGGCTATAGATATTAATAGAAACTAGAGATAACCTTTAGGGTTTCCTCTTAGCTTCTTTCCCTCTATATTTCTTTATCTTTGCTAAGGAATATACCCTATATAGCTAGTGTTCCTTTAAAATAGGAATCTAAGCCTTTAAGTTAGAGACCTTATATAGGTTTCTAAGAAGACCCTCTCTAAAGTATATAAGCCTTCTATACTAAAGCTCCTACTATTCTTAGGACTTCTTCTAGGCTTTAAAGGCATAGGCTTTATTCTCTTAATTCTAATTAAGGCATAGCATTATAAGCTCCTATAAGGCCTTATTAATCTCCTTAATAAATAGCACTCCTCCTAATAGTTTTGTTTAGATAACTAGTTTCCTAGATAATAAAACAAGTATAAACTTTAGTAGCTAAATACTATACTACTAGCTAAATTAGCTCTAAGAAATAAGATTAACTCCTAAGCTAGGCATAAAGAGGATATCCTTAAGTATAATCTATTTTCCTTTTCTCCTACCTATTACTACGTCTCCTATATATATAGCTATTAAATAGCTACTACCGACCTTAATCTACTTTTTCCTCTAAAGAGGTTTTAGTTCTCTAAAAAGTAGTTCCTAGTTAGTTATATATAATAAAGCGCAAGAGTTAAGCAGCTATTTTAATAGCATATACTTGCCTTTTACTTCTATAGTTAAGTATATAACCTTATCTATATTATTATCCTCTAATAAGGATTAGGATGCCTTAGATATTACTAAAGGTTCTATATCTTCTTAGGTAGCATAAGCCTTCTTAGAAAACTTCCTTAAGCTTTGTCTTTTCTTAAGGGATTAGACTTTTAGGTTAAGTTTCTTTACTATTTCTTTTAATACTTCTTTATCTAGTAAGGATCTCCTCCTAAAGCTGCTCTCTCTAGGTAGTATTCTTCTCTTTTCTATCCTATAGCTCTATCTCGGGTTAATAGTTCTCTTAGCTTTATTAAGGTACGGATACTTAGTAATACTTTTAAAATGTTCCTAGTTATAAAGGTAATATTTTAGTCTCGTGCCTTAGATCCCTTTCCCTTTAGCAAATATTGCTATTTCTTAGGACTAGTTTAGTCTAGCTTTATATAATTCTAGCAGCTATAGTATACTCTTATATAATATAGACTACTAGGTAAGGATAGTATCCTTTATGCTTTAGTATACCTTAGGTAAGCTATTAAGGAGATACTTAAGTCTCCTTTCTAGCTCCTTATAGTATGCCTTCTAAGGGTCTACCTCTGCAATCCTTCTAGCTATGCTAGCTAGTTAGACCTATGCTTTTCTAATTATTATATCCTCTATTATCTAGAAGTTTATAAACTCCTAGATATATACTATCGCATATATAGTATATACCTTGCTATACTTAGCTCTTATCTTCTCCTATATCTTTAAGGCTTATCTCTCCTTAATAGTCTCCTCCTAATTATCTTCTAATAGGCAGATTATTATCTTATACCTAGTAGTAGCATTAGCCTTAACCTATTCTAGGTTACTTCTTAAGTGCCTTAGGCTAAGTACTAATAGTAATAACTCTATAGAAGACTCGGGTATAGTTTCTAAGATAATCTAAAATATATCCTTTAATTTAAGGTAGTCCTATAGCAGGCTAAACTATTATCTCTAGTTTTCTTTATATAGTACTAGTGCAGCCCTTCTCTTGCTAATTCTACTTACTAAATCTATTTCTATAAAATTAAATAAATAACCTAACTTTAGAAAATATAAGCTCTTTTAATCTAATAGCAGTTTCTAGATAGCTGCTTTCCTTTATTACTAAGACTCTTCTCTCTTAGCTAAGGTATCTAAGGACTCTTCTCTCTTAGGGGAGTTAGTTAGGTTCTTAGGTAGAGAACCTCTAGAAGATCTACCTTCTTAGAAGGGTACTGCTAGCTAGTTCTAAGGTATTAGTAGTACTAAGTACTTAGGCCTAGTCTTATTCTTTTAGGTGCTATAACCTAAGGCTAACCCTTTCCTCTTTATACCCGTCTAATCTTAAGTATGCCTTACTAGGCTTTTCTCTATCTTACCTGCCCTTTTAGGAACGTCTAGTATATAGCTAGGATTATCTAAAGCTTCTTAGTAGTATAGATAGGATATGCCTCTAGTCTCCTATATGCTCTTTTCCTACTTCTCTACCTAGTTAATACTGCAGGTCCTATAAGAGGTAAAACGTATTACTTTAAGGATAAGAAGGCTAACTCTTACTACCTAGGGCCTCTCTATAAACCCGGGCTTATAACCTATTAAATAGACCTTCTTTCTTAGGAGGGTTATAGTAGAAGGGTGTAACGCGTAGTAGAAGTAGAGATAGTAGGTAGGAACTAACCGAGTTAATTATATTAGTTAGTTATAGGTTGCATCTTCTCCTAAGATATATTTCCCGGTAGGTTATATAACCTAGTATTATATAACCTATATTACCTAACTCTAGAACTAAACTAGCTAGTTTAGTTCGGTGCCTTAGGAAGTACTAACTAGACTGCACTTCTTAATATAGCTTACTATTATTAGTCTAAAGGCGCTTTATAACCGTCTTAGTCTCTACGCGCGTAGTTAGTAAATACGAGATATAAGTAATATATATACTACGCGCGATATTAAAGAAAGAACTTACTAGTATAAGTAGTATTTAGCTAAGTCTAGGTATCTACTACTACTTACTAGCTATTAGCTCGTACTATATCGTTTCTATAGTAGCTAAGTATAGCCTAGCAACGCGTAAGCTCGTCGCGTACGTCGTATATTATAAGAGGGTATATAGTAACGTATAGACTACCTTAGACCTCTATTTAAAGATAGTGCTAATTTTTATAAAGTTATTATATATCGTATGCTCTATATATACGAATACTATATACTAAGTAATATAGTAGTAGCTAATTACTAAGTACTAGTTAGGCCTAAGGCCTCTAACTTCTAGCTTTACTTTACTCTTATAGTATCTTATTATATAATATTAGAATTATCTTCTAAGGATCTAGTAATAATATAAACTTATAGTATTGCTTTCTATAGTCTAAATCTAGCTTTTCTAGAGGTACCTTCTTAATAGCTCTTTAGAGTATAATTAGCTTCTAATTAACTAGATCTACCTAATAATATTCTTCTTCTTATAATATTATATAGGCCTATAGATTATATAGTAGTTTATCTAGCTCTTTAACTAAATAATATCTTATTTCCTTAAGAGTCTTTAAGGTAGCCTCTATAGGCTTATAACCCTAGTATTTGCTATCTAGCTACTTTATATTACGTCTAATTTAGTTTGCTTTAATTAAGCTAAGTAGTATATACCTTAGCTTACCTAACCCTTTCTTTCTTTTAGCATATTACTTATAAACCTTAAAATTACGGCTTCCGGCGCGTCGTACTATCCTCTATATAAAGGACTTTACTCTAGGCTCTATAACTCTATTAATATCTATCGTAATTTAATAATACGTAAATCTAGTAATAAGGTAAAGCGAGAGAATTAAAACACGCGCCTTATAGTCGTAATGCGACATAGTATTATTAAGATATTACGCGTTGTTTATTGTTTACACTACATGTTTTAATGTGCGGAAGCAGCCGAGGATGCGTTTTCAAATAGCCGCGGAGGTAGGTTCAGCTTCTCAGCCAAGGCCGGGCGTGGGGGCACTTTGATGGGCTTTAACAGAACACGGCGAAAGTGTTCAGGTCGAGGTGGTGTTCAGATGTACATGACCGTGTTGAACAACAAGGATCGTCGTCTTGGCGTTGAGACGGTGTAGCGCCGAAGGCACACAACACAGCAGCTTGAGAGAATGTCTGAATCAGGTCCACGATCGCACGTGACTCGCGATTTGAACTTGCGTGCGTGGATCATTCGCGTGGCGGCATTCGCTCAAGCCTGAGCTCCTTCTTTGAAAAGAATTCATGGGGCTCACATTCGTCGTCTTGAACACAAGGTTCTATTGCGGTAGCATGGGATCCGCTCATTCTCCGCCCAGCACCGTAGCTATGCCGACATGATCCAAGTGTCACACTACGCCTGGGCAGCAGAATAGTCTGGCCAATCGCCAGTGCCACACCTGTCCTGGGAGAGAGTTGGAGACATGCCTCAGTGCCAACATATACTTCTGCTCGCCATACGGAGGTGATTGTCGAGCCATGCTGTGAACGCCATGCGCGGAATTTGGAGTGATTCATCGGAGCATGGTCATTTTCTTATGGAAAAGGGAGGGCCTTCGATCGTCTTACTGCACGGCTTGCGCTGGCTGCATCTCGAACATGTCATCGATCCCGTCTTGCCGGCCCTCATCTATTTCGTCTTCTTCAGAATCGAGTTCGTCCTCCCCTTCATCTTCGTCCTCGAAGCCAGTCTCAATTTGTCGTTTGCGCAAGCGATCCTTCATTTCCTCCCTGCGTTCCTCCTGCCATCTCATCAGTGCGGCACTGGCATGCACTCGGAATCCATATATCCTGGGTTCGTATCTGCGCTGGGTCTTCTGCGGTTGGAGTGCGGGATAGACTTGAAACAGTATGTTGTGAAACGATGTGCCAAAGTATGCCCCATCTATGCTGTTGTGCCGTGATGATTTGGGATTGTAGATATCTTCGCACTTGGCGCAATAGAGCTTCACATTCGATGTGTTTGGGACGTCGTGCTGGCCCATGGGAAGGAGATGTTGTGATTCGCATATCACACGCGGGCATTTGCCAAAAACACCCTGCTTGAATTTTTCCATCTGAGCCCAAAGAGTCAGCGCATTTGAAACCCAGGAAATGCAAACGCCTACCATTTTCGCGAGCCCTCTGGTGGTGACGATGTACCGAGCGTGTACGAGACCGTAAAGATGCCTGGCACTTTTCTCGATTTGTTCTCGCATGTCATCGTCGACCTCCATGTCGAAGACGTCGGTGACAAGATCAAGCGCATACTGGTAATATTGTACTTCTGTGTTGAGTCCGGTCAGGTTGAAGCGATCGGTCAAGTAGTCTTCATCGATTTCGCAGAAATATTCGTTCCCTCTTGATGAAATGAACTGTGTTGGTGTCAGTGTCCGATTTGCGATATCAACTTCGTCTCCTGTGCGGGGATGAACTTCTTGTGCTTGCCGCGCGGACACTTCGCTCGCTGCCGAGCAAACTTTGCCGCGCAGATAAGTTGCAGAACGAAGAAGTATGTCGCTATACGGTGCATCGCCAGGAATTGCAAGCGGCATCAAGGGGCCAGGAAGAGGAGGCCAGTGGACAGCGAGAACATGTTCACGCATGGAAAGTACTCACCCAGTCTCGCCAATAGCTCGTGTAGTCGCTGTCGGTATCGCTCTGGAAGTCATCCATGGCGACTGCGGCTCGATGGTGGTCTGATGAGATGATCGGGCTTCCGCCGGGGTGATATGCACGGAGGGCGAGGGCGAGGCGGTGCGTGTCGCTGTGAAAGTGCGCGCCACTTTGAGTTGAGAGTCCGTCAGTCACGCATGTGACGTGAGTGAGGCTGGAAAGCGGCAGACGCGCCTAGCAGCGAATCCCTGCCTGCTGCGTGAAGACTGCGTTTGCACTAACTACTGCTATCCTCCAACACCGCAACTCTCCTTCTGCGAGCTGGTAACAGCGATTGATTCGGCGGTCGAGCACCAATGCAGCACCCAGGACCATGAGGACGCTCCATCGCCGCCGCCGACTGCCACCGCCGTGCCTGCGACGTTGCTATGTATTGGCCCCATGGCGCGCCCAACGTCTACTCGCTCTCGAAGCCTCCTTGTCCGCCCAATGCGCTCACACACTCTGACGATGGCGTCAATGACGATTCCAGCAGCGCTTCCGCCTCCACTCGCAGCAGTGCCTCCCAGGAGCAGATCCCGCCCGTGCCTGCCCTGAACAGCCAGACGGACGAGCAGGATGAGCCGGCCTTTCAGGATGCTCCGTCAGCGCTGGATGGCGAGATCATCGACGCCAAGATCTCTCGCGGCGGCAGCGTGTTCGTCACGTTGACGAGGTCGTCGTTGATGGTATGGCAGACCAAGCCGACTGTCGCTCTGGCTGGAGTACGGCGCTCAGCACGATCGATCAAGTCGTACGGGCCGAGCACAGCACTATTACTCCGGCCAGACGCTCTCGTGGTAGTCGTGCAGACTGCTTTCGGACACCTGATTACATACTCGCTCGCCATCGATGCCAGCACGCGAGTGTACCAAATCTCACTGCCAGAAGCGAGCAGACATCATCGAAAACAGAGCGCCGATGGATACATTAGCTTGAGGAAGAACAACAGCTCTGGGGCGGGTGCGACGGCGGGAGAAGGCGAGGGCATACGCGAGGTCAATGTCCGGTTTCGGACGGTCATCAGAATCGACGCCGGGATCAGCAGAGCATTGGCTTTGGAGGATGAACTCGTGGTAGCAACACAAAAGCCTGCTGCTCTGCAGTGCATCAAGTGGGTTGCCGAGAATGGCACTTCCCAGACTAGCACTGAGCTCATCAGCCGTATGGCATGGCTGGGTAGGAAGACTGCCGTCGCAGAGATCGTCCATGATCGTCCCATGAACCTCACGTGCTGGATTACCAACGATGGTCGTATCTACGCTGTACAACGCAAAAGCGGCTCCAACAGTGATCCGGAAAACCCAAAGAGTCTGTTTCAAGGCTTTTGCTTTCGCGAGCCCGAGACCAAACATGACGACGCGCTCAAAGTCGCCATCAATGCCAGATTTTCGCTCATCGCCGTGGGATGCGCAAACGGATATATTGACGTTTATATTGTCAAAGACTATACCGGAAACATACCACTATCTCACAAAATTCGTCTACCCATAGGTCCTTCGACTACAGGCAGGCTCACATGCTTGAACTATTCTCCTGATGGTTACTGCTTGTTCGCTGGGTACGAACGAGGCTGGGCGACGTGGACAGTATATGGCAAACCATGCGCCAGCACCTTTGGGATTGATCGATCCCAGTCAGAAGCGAATGGCGAGCACTGGCTTCACGGGGTTCGAACGGCCTTCTGGACCGGCGGTGGTTGCGAATTAGCACTGTTTCCCTTCTCGGACAACGGCGTCTATATGCTCGACATCGCAAGAAACGCTGTAACTGGCTGTCTGACTCCCGCGAACGCATCTCGAGGCTTATTGTATTCGAGCGACAGCGTCATGATCTACAAGGGTCACGATGTCTCGGACGTGACTGCTTTGCCTTCTGACATCTCCTTATGGCAGACTGTTCAGGTTCCCTCGCAATACCTCATCCAGCAGTGGCCGTTGAAGACAGCAGCTATCTCCCCTGACGGCAAATACGTTGCAGTAGCAGGGAGACGTGGACTGGCACACTACAGTGTTGCAAGCGGTCGCTGGCGCACCTTTGACGATCTTCAGGCGGAGCAAGAATTTACCGTGCGAGGTGGCATGTGTTGGCATCATCACATTTTGATCGTTGCCGTGGAAGCTAACGGCCGTCCTGAAATGCGCCTTTATTCGCGCGAGAAGGCGCTGGACTACTCGCATGTCCAACACACGGAGAAGCTCTCTGCAACCGCTATTTCCACCACGGTATCCGGCGCCGATTCCCTGCTCGTCTACACATATGATAACACCCTGCTGCACTATGTAATAGTCATGGGCGGCACCGCGCCCAAATTGGTGCAAGTGGGGCAGATTGGGTTCCATGGCATCATACGTGCACCGCCACGCGTACGGACAATCAGCTGGGTTCTGCCCGAAGAACAGTTGGAGCATGGTGATCCATCGCAAGATGTTGCATCGGCTTCAGTCATCTTTCTCGTGGATGGTAAACTTGTGCTCCTTCAGCCGTCCACCAACGAGCATGGTGAGCTCAAATACGACATGCGTGTGATTGCTCACAATGTGGAATATTTTATGCTGCTGCGTGACTTACCGTCCGCGGTGACATCGCTCACAGGGGACGAATCCAACCCCTCGACGCCTCCCGTAAACGGCTTGTCTCTTGACAATCCTCTTGGTCACAGTCTGCGAGACTCACTCTGGTACTTTGACGGCGCGGGCTTTCACGTGTGGTCAGACATACAGGAGGTGATGGCTCGGGCGCCTGCAGAGCTTGGCCGAGACCTGCCGCCTGCCGTTGCGGTGCAGCTTGACTTCTCACCGTTATCGGCTCTCGTTGGCAAAGGCATTGTGTCAGGCATAGAAGCCGATATCGTCCAGCGCAGGGATGTCAACTTCAGCTTCTTCCGGCATGCACCCCGAACCCAACTTTTCCTTCCGCAGCTTCTCCGGTATCATCTGGCGGAATTCAACTCACCTGCAGCTCTTCACTTGTCGAGCTCATATCAACACCTGCCATACTTCTCCCATGCGCTGGAAGTGCTCCTGCACAATGTATTGGATGCGGAAGTGGACAACCCGCCTTCACCTCCCGAGACGGCGCTTCTGCCCACCGTGCTTTCATTTCTTTCTTCATTCGACTCCTACCTCGATGTCGTGTGTAATTGCACACGGAAAACCGAACTGCGCAGCTGGAAGACCTTGTTCTCATATCTACCTCCAGTCATAGAGCTGTTCGAGCAATCTTTGTCACAGGGAAAGTTGAACACTGCCGCCGGCTATCTGCTCGTCTTGCACGCCTTCGAGGAAGATTCTTTCCAGGTCCACGAATTTGCGCAACTGTTGAAACTTGCTGGCGAAGAGAACGACTGGGAATTGTGTCGTGAGTTGTCCCGGTTCTTAGTCGGCATCGACACTTCTGGCGAGACGCTTGCGGCTGCACTAAAAGAGGCTGGTCTCAGGGATGGTCCGAAGCGCACCGAGCGCGATGCGAAGAGTACGAAGCAGTCGCGAGCGAATGGCTTCTTTCGAAACCCAGGTGACTACTTCTCGATGGGCCAACGTTTCAGCGACAATAATGACGAAACATGATGATCGTGCTGGCGCACTTTCGTGATACGCAGAGCTGTCTGTCCGCAGATGCCAGCAGCTGGCCCTAACAGACCTCCAACATCTGTTCCGGGTGAGGACATGCGTGGGCAGCTGAACCTAAGCCGGTGGCTGCCCACAGCATGCGACATGTGTGCTTAAGCATTCATGAATGGTTCGGATCTCATGGTCTATCTGTACTCTCCGTTTAGTCGTGCTTCACGTCCACCAAGCGTCCGCGCCTGCAAATGCCATGCATTCCATGGAGTCAATCTTGCCGTGGCGCTTTCTCTATCAATGCAGGTTTCGCCGTAGGATTGAGACGACGCCTGAATAACCAGAACAGAGCCGATATCAGTATGTACACGCGCAGGATTTCGACGCAACCTCGGAAGCCAACTGGTATTGCAGGCTCCTTGCTGTACTCATCGTGCGTCTCGCAGGCTTCTACAAACATTGACGGGTCATCGGTTATCACTCCGTCAAGTTGTCTCCGTATGCACCACGCCATTCTATCCTTATCATTGACGGTCCACGCCAGCAGCTGCCGATGATACACCTCTTGACAATCCCGGATGAACTTTGCTCCTCCAGGCGCCATCAACATGGGCAAGAGCATGTTGAAGCCCACGTCGGGGACGTCGAAAAAGTGCCTCGCGTACGACAATTTGAATCCGATATGCATCACAGGGAATCGAGGCAAATATTTTGCTGCCAAAGGTAGATACTTCGCAGCCCATATCCCAAGCACCACTCGCTCGCTCCAGGGTTTGCCGGTCCCTAGGTCTGCTTCGGCTATCGTCTTCCCAATTAAACGCATGATACTCTCTGCATCATTGTCGAGTTTGATGTCGAGAAGCACCCAAATATCCTCTAGCCCGGGTTGCGAAAGGTAGTCGAGTAGATCCCTCAATCTCGGCATGTGCTCATGTGGTGGGGCGAGTGTCCTGAGGTCTTTGATCTCGTCCCACGTACGATCGATGACTTTGTCTTTCGGACCGAAACAGCGCTTCAACGTTGCATCGTGACTCAGCACTACGACGTCGTCTTTCGTGATGTGCACATCGGTCTCCAACGCCACCGCACCAGCCTCCAGCGCTTTCTCGAATGCCAACAATGTGTTCTCCGGAAACCTGGCCTTGTAGCCTCGGTGAGCGATACACTGTGGCATCTTTCGTTTCCTTCGGTCCAGCTTGGCGATTGCGAACGTGGGGATGGGAAACTCGCTGTCATCTGGCAACAGAACGGGAGAGTCGAGCTTCTCCACTCCTGGCTGCACAACCACCGGTGGTATGATCGCTGGCCGTGATATTGGAGGCAACGCTCTAGCGCGGGACCCGTCGGCCATTTTGAGTGGTAGAAATGGGTTGTAGGGAGTTTCAGGTGAGGCGCGCAACAAGGAACCACATGAGACTGCGCAGTCAGAAGAGGAAGAAACAATGGAGGACGAGGCGTGGGAACAGCAGGCTGGTAAGAGCGATGCGCTCACGCGTCGGGGCAGAGGAAGGGGAGGAAAGTACAAGGAATGGAAGAGAGATGTGATGAGATGGCAAGCTCGTTTTCTTAGCTGGGCCCGCGAGAACTGAAGGTGTTTAGGTGCATGCGCGTCCCGCGCTGCTCTAATATAAGTTAGACTCCAAAGTAACTAGTCAAACGCCGCGTTCGTTGATGGCGCTCGTCAGTGCTCATCACGCGTCAACATAAGCTTTCGCGACGCCCCCGCCATTTGCCACCATCCGTGCTGCCTTCCGCACTCGCAGTCGTGTTCCGTGTTTGGTGCGTGCGCAGAGATGGTTACTGTACGTTGATAGTGTGTGACTGTGCGAGCATCTCCACAGTACTTTAAGTTGCAGGGCAGGGAAGGGATGTTGTCCTCAGCTCCCTGCCCCACGCACTTCTGTGCTCTCTTTCTGTCCTCGGCAACTTGATCGGAAGCATCAAAGTTATGCTTACGCATGAAGCGTAATAAGCTAACCAACTAGTGCGACATAACACGCTCCAGGTAACAGGGGCCAGGGCTCGGTCGTGCTCGGCAGCTACCAATTTTCATACCGTACTACAGTACATTCTGCTCTGCACAGATCTGCAATGTAGTGCGACCATGCCACTTCGGCGATCCATCATGTTTGTGTGGCGGCGAAGGAAGCTGCAAGCCGAGCTGGATGTGGCTGCTCAAGCTCCTGTACTCGCACCTACCTGGAACGTCCCTGTGCATGTCAAAGGAAGCACAGTCGAGCATGAAGGCCAGAAACATCGTCTTCGATAACAAAGCACGAATCATCAAAGCTTACTGCACTACCGCCGCATCTCTAGTCACTGAAACCCTGTTGTTCTCTCCCACCATGGCAGCACCCGCTCTTCCACCTTTCGAACCCCCTCTAGGCCCTCAGCCGCTCATTGGCACACTATACAGTCCGCAACAAGTCACTCTGGTACTCAGAGAAAAGGTGTTCTCGCTCTCCGGAGATACCTTCACAGTACAGACCGTCGAAGGCGCCAATGTATTGCAAGTCAAAGGCAAAAGTCGGTCGAGAGTGCTAGATGATCGCTCTATTCTCCATAGCGGGATCAAAAGAGATGATGAATGCTGATGGGATATGTTTCCAACAGTCGCTTCTCTCCACTCCAAGAAGACCTTCACGGACATGTCGGGTCTAGAGATCTTTGTACTGGCGGAGAAGAAACTCAAGCTTTTCAAGACATTCCACGCCGAATCTCCTGCTGGCCATAACTTCGATGTCGAGGGCCACTTCTCCATTGGCACCTCGAGAAGTACCGTGAAGTTTGTGAATGCAGCCGACAAGGCCCCGATTGAGCTCCGGGTCAAAGGCGATTGGTTTGGTAAGTCGGATTGGATGAACCGGCCCTTTTTGCGCCGAGGATGAAGGTCATTCTGGATTGCGAAAGATGTACGTGCTAATATTTGTGCAACATCTTGTAGACCGGAAAGCAAAAGTCATGCTCGGAGAGCGTGTCGTCGCGAAGATTTCGAGAAGTTTCGCGAATGCTAGGTGAGACCTGATCATTTCACGAGCGAGTCGAGAAGCTGGCTAACTTGTGCGGTTCTCGTTCTGCCAGGGAGATCTTTGGAAACAAGCAGACTGTGAGCATTCAAGATCCTGGTTCACATTGCTTCCTCTACTGACCCGTCTGCGCAGTACTTCGTGACAATTGCTCCGAACGTAGACATGAGCTTGATCGCTGCCCTTTGTGTTGCTATCGATGAACGCGAAAACGAGAAGTAACCATGACTGATCGAGCGCAGTATTACGAGTACCAAAAGAACTACCGGCCTTTCCACTATTCCTTCAACATACCCCACCGATTTTATTAGCTGGCAGCAGGCCGGTCTTCGTTGCTGGAGGCTGATTCGCGGCAACCTGTACTTTAGCAGCCGGGCAATACAGTCATAACCTATTACAAAGCGGGCAGTCTCATACAAAACGCTTGTGAAAATCGCCTTGACCAATGATAGTCACGATTTGCGACAATATAATAAGCTGTGCTCACCAGCTCGGAACAGTTTGCGGAAACTGCGATTGGAACGCTCAGATGGTGTGCGTCTGGGATCGAGGATGCAACAAGAAAGCGGACGTGGGCGGCGGTCGGAAAAGATGCAGCGCTCGGCAAAGGGCAGCGTGCGACCCTCTTTTTCTGGCGTGCTCGTTCCGCGCGAGGAGGAGCATGCACGGACATGTCATCGTTCCCGGCCGGCCTCGGCCCTGCAGTCGCTTACTTACTTGTACCGACCATAAGGTACCTAATAAACATGTGCCCGCACCATTATTCTCATTCTCCCCCTTCACCACCTCGTTTTTGATCTTGGGTGTTTTGCGGAGTTTGTTCACCATGCCTGATTTCCCAGCGCTCGCGTCGCCGACTCTCACGCCCGCCACCACGTCACACCACGATGACCCCGCTGGCCGCGTGCAACACCAAGCGCCCACCGATTTGGACTTGGACGCCGATTTCTCCCATCATGCCGGAGCGCCGCCGCTGATCAGTCCTGCCTTCACGCCGCCGCACACGCCCTCCCACGACGGCCACCGACACGACAGATTGCCCAAAAGTGTGCCGCATCAGCACAATGAGGGGCAGGCGGGGACCGCGGCGCCGAAACTGCTCGAGCAGATACCCGAAGTGACTTGTGAAGTCCGGGCGAGGATCCCCACCACCACGGGCCAGGAGATGTTTTTGCACCTCTACCATAACAATGTCGATGATAAGGAGCACATGGCCATCGTCTTTGGCCCCCACATCCGCAGCCGCAGCCTGGACGCCCCCAGGCCCGGCGAAACGGAACGGGACCGCATGATCAGAGGCGCATACACTGGCACACTGTATCCCGGCCGAACACACAGCAGACTCGAACAAATACGCAAAGACGCTGGTGTACCTCCATTGGCGCCCGGTGCACAGCCCAATGGCTCTCCCACGCCTCCATCTGAGAGTGCGGAGCAAGCAACCTCAGATACAGATCCCTGGTCTTACTCCTCATATCCGCCGAACCTTGGCCCGCCGCTAGTGCGAATCCATTCTGAATGCTACACAGGTGAGACAGTATGGTCTGCGCGCTGTGACTGTGGTGAGCAGCTGGACGAAGCAGCGCGGTTGATGTCGCTGCCTGCTCCCTCCGGATCGAGTACTCCCAGCAGCGAAGAGCATTCCGTGCGATTGCCGTCATCGGGAGGGGTTATCGTGTATTTACGACAAGAAGGGCGGGGCATTGGGCTGTTGGCCAAATTGCAGGCTTACAACTTGCAAGATCTTGGCCATGACACAATGGAAGCGAATATTCTCTTGCGACATCCTGGCGATGCGCGATCATATGGCCTGGCGACAGCGATCCTGTTAGACCTGGGTTTAGGCGGCGAGCGTGGGATTCGGCTGCTGACAAACAACCCAGAGAAGATTCGAGCTGTTGAAGGGCCGAATAGAGAGGTACGGGTCGTGGAACGAGTGCCCATGATACCAATTGCGTGGCAGACAGGCGGGAAAGAAGGCATTACGAGCCCGGAAGTGGAAAAGTACATCTCGACCAAAATCGAGAAGTTTAAGCACATGTTCTCGAGTTGAACGAAATGTTGCCCATTGCTCATCGTTTGCGGGCTGCATTGTCAGCAAAAGGACACTGCGCAGCTCAATAGAGCGAACACTATGGCCAAGGAGGACCCATTGACTGCGCGCGCGGACCTGCGGGACTTCTGGGAGCGCGTAGCCCATGGTGGTCTTCTGAGATACATTTGATCTTCGCCCAAGAAGACGACACCACTTCGAAGATTGTTTACTAGCTCAGGGTTTCGAGGCAGAAGCAACCACGGCCAAGCCCTCTTATTGCAGGTTCTGCATGGCGTAGCTCCGAGCGGCAATGCATTCCCGGCAGACCAGCGCAGGCACGAGAATTCCTCGTTGCCAACGACAACACCGGATCACGAACCCACGTCCTGCTAGAGTGATATCACTTTTTCTCGGACTTGATATCCCGTGATGCCTGCGCATCGTTATGGTTCTGTGCCATTCTGTGCCAGAGATACCACCTGCGAAAGAAGACCGTGGACAGCTCACCCACATGTGTTCAAACCCCTCAGTATATATTCTGACATTTGGGAGCTGCGCGCTTGAACATGAAATGTACAGAATGTAAAGAAAATCACAATAAAAGAGATCGCGTGCAAATGTTGGGTTGTCACGCGATCGCGTTGTGACCAATCGCCAATCAGGTATATTTTCGTGCTAGCATCGCCCGATCATTGTCGTATCTCTCCGTCTATCGAAAGTGTTCGCACGCTTTACTCAGGCCAGGTTTGAGCTAGGCCACTGGCCAGAAAACCCGCGTGTCCCTGCGAGAGGACTTGCCTCGCTGAAGGGCTTCAACATAGAACGACGGAGTGATGGCCACCCGAAAGCGCCCCTTTCCTTCAGGAAGTGCACGCGGCATGCTAGGGGCGGGATAGCTGCAGAGCACGAAGCCATCGCCGACAGGCCAAGGAAGAGCGGAGCACTTATTTGAAGCTCCACGCCGGTATCCGTGCCTACTAGTCTTGATTTAATGCCAGTTCTTCCATAGCAGCGACGCCCTGCTCGAGCTCCCGGATTCTTTGGCCTATTCTTCGCTTCACTTCGTTTGCCAATTCCTGGTCCGTGCCATTTAGCACAACGTTGTAGGCCTCCTGCACCCTCTTCAATTCCTCTCTAGCAGCCTTTCTATCATCCTCTGCATAGATGCTAGCCTTCTGCGTCTCTTCCATTGCGATTTCGAATTCGTCCTGCGCAGTAGCGTATAGTTCTGTGATTTCTTCGATTTTCTCGTCCGCTGCTGATATCTTTCTACCCCCGCTGCCTTTTTGATCAGCGTGGAAGGCACTGCTGATCGACGAGTCGCCTCCCGAAGTTGAGGAGGCCCATCTCAGGATTTGTGTTGGCGCGTGTGATGCGAAACGCGAGTTTGTGGTGGGGAGGAGTCGTGCTCGCATCAATGTCCGCACGGAGCGTTGCGTTGAGTTGCGTTGCCGCAAGACGCGGGCGATGGTGGTAGATCTTGTAATCATTGTGCACCCCGGTCGAGAGGTTGATGGCTCGGTCTTTGTTGGAGAGAGAAACTGAATGACGTCCACGCGTGCATGAGGCGAACACATGTTCGGAGAAAGCTCGGCCTCGTCCCCAACTCGTCACGCCTTCTCACACGAACAGTCACGGCACAACCCATGAAATGAGCTCTTGGACACTCTACAACGCCCGCTTCACGAAATCTCGTCAGAGGGAACTTTGGCAATGCTCTACATACGATAACGACTTTGGTGACAAGTCATGGGAGTCTTGGGATTGGCTGTACTTCTTCTTACAGTGGCAACCTTGGCATACCAATATCCAAGCATGCTAAAGAACTTCTTGCCAGCCTGGCTGGCCCCTTCAGATACAAGCGAAGAGGTTCGCGCAAGAGGTTCTGCGCGGGATCAAGTCGAAGATGAGCCGGCCGAAGGTGACGCCACTCCGAAGGCCAAACTTCAAACGTCTACATACGATGTGCCAACATTCACGCTGAGTGAAGGTGTCCAAGACGAGGAGCAATCTAGACATGAGCCTGTCGTCCCATCATTTCCTGCGATCAACAGCGCTCAACGAGCATCTTCGATGCCGCCGCCACCACTTCCGGCGCCGAAATCCAGGCCTGTTGCAAGCGGAAGCAATGGTCTGATGCCTCCTCCATCAAGGCCAACTCCCGGTCTCAAGCCCAGTGCAGCATCAGGTTTACGTGTTCCCAGTACAGGGCCTTTGCCGAATCGAGGGCCACCAAATGGAAGTCAACATCGCGTCAGCTCCGGTCTTAGTCCCAATGGAATAGCCAAGTCCACGCCGAACGCGCGAAACAAAGTCCTGCTGAAGCCGGGTCACTCTCCAATGGACTGGGCAGCGCTTACAAGACAAGGCAACATATCAGGCGTCAGCACTTTTCAGCGCGTGACTCCCAGTCAGCTGAAGAGCATGACTGGTCGAAAGGGGAAGCCCGCTTGGAGTAGTTGGCAGGGCAAGGTCTACAACATCACTCCTTACCTACCATTTCATCCCGGTGGCGAAGCTGAGTTGATGAAAGCTGCCGGTCGCGACGGCACGAAGCTGTTCATGGATGTTCACCCGTGGGTGAATTGGGAGAATATGCTAGGAACGTGCTTGGTAGGCATATTGGTGCCTGAGAACAACGGCCAGGAAGAGGGCGGCACTTTGGAAGATATGGATTGATGTCGTTTTTGCAAGAGAGGAACGAATAGCCTAAATTCGAAGAATGCCACAAAGCTATGCCGTTCTCACACGGTGGATAAGCTTAGCAATTCAATCAATTTTGATGAGGCAACAACGCAAAGTTCATGGTTCGTTGACGTGTTATTCATTCCTATACCAGCGTAGTTAATGCTAATAATATTGATCTCATCTCCATTTCCACTTTGATCGCGTCTAACATCAACCTGGTATGGCAGCCTGTGTGCCACATGCCAAGAGATCCAAGAAAGTTCGATTGCGCGCTAGCCGAAGGCACGCTTTCCACATACACACGACAGGACACCCCTCCACACCCTTGCGCGTTCTGGATCAACGACTAGTCGCATTTCACGACGCGTCACCCGCGCACCTGAGCACTTTCGACAAGTCGAGTGAACAAGAAGAGGTCTCACTTCCACCTGCATGTCACAAATTGACGAGGCTGCCGCAACCGCGACGACGGCCCTTGTCCCGGGTTCTGGAAGTAGCAACTTACTTACCTGCATTGATGCACTGCTAGCAAACGCCACAGCCCGGCTGCTCGTTGACGTACATAGCGGATCGCTAGCAAGCTCACTGCCGAGACTCAAAGAAGATGCACATTTGCCCTTAGGGAGTGCATCGCGGTCCACACGCGCGCGCGGTTGAAAACCGCCTGCCATGTCTGCGGTTGTAGATTTGTGCAACAGCGACGATGACGAGGACGTGCCTAAACAGCTCCCTTCACATAGGCGCCCGCCGGGCTCTCTGCCAATGCCGGCGGCGCCAACGAAGCAAAGGCTCAACAAGAAAACCGCCAGCAACTCAAGCGGCGATCCCACGCGCACATCGTCGAGAGACGAGTCAAGTGCAGAACGTCTCGCAGCCACGGCGTCGAAAGCTTCACCTCCATCGAAATTTGCTGTTGGCCGCAAGAGTGCTCCAGGGTTCACGATTGCTGGGCTTCTCGATTCTACAAAATCTACTCAATTACCAGAGCCCAAAGGTTTAGGGGGTAGCCAAGTGGGTGTCCAGAAGCGATCATCTGACGACACCGGAACTTCATCGCGAGGCCGGTCCCGTCCTAAAAAGCAAAAGACCGAACATTCTTCGCAACTGAGCGTCGGCACGAGCAAGTCAAGCTTTGGCTCTGCTACAGGGCGCAATGTGTCTTCTACAGGAATGGCACTAGCGAACCCGATAGACTTGACGTCAGACGATGAAACGGACAAGCGCTCGAATGTGCTGAACCGTGACGTTCATACACCAAACACTACATCTGGTCATGAATCTTCATCGCCCCCAAGGCCAGAAAAACCAACGACACTGCGAGGACAACCTTTTACCTCTAGAGGTGCTTCGGCCTCAAATGGCCCAACAGGGCGACTCACGATAATCCCCGAAAGTCCACCGTTGTCGCCCGAGGCTGAACCCGAGAAGCGAACATCGCCTCCAGGCAAGAATCCCAAATCCAGAGTCAAGTCGCCCAACTCTCATGCGACTTCGAAATCGGGAACCAAGAATTCCGAGGAGCAAGATGTAGCGCACAGGCATGACAGAACGCCGAGACCGATAAAGAGCTCCGAAAAAGGCGTTGATGACCGGCGCCCAACCGAGTCGAAGTCGCCACGTAGGACGGATACAAGTCCGTCTAGGAAGTCGCGAAAGCCCAGTCAGTCTCGAAACGAGATCGGAGGTCGAAGTTCACGGCAACAGCTGAACGAACCTTTAGCTCCTGATGATCATCGACTAAGTCGAGATCACGGAGCACTAGAGCATAGAAACGCGAATTCCCAGCCGAAGCAAACCCCTAACCCGGACCCTCCACGACAGAACCCCAAAGCTTCAACTGCCACAGAACATCGTGCGCCATGTGCGCCAGATGCTCTCCCGGCACAGGTTAACAGTATTGAGAAACTTGTCGGTCAGTACATCGAGGAGATGCGCGACGACAACGAGTATTGGACACGCATCGCACTCCAGCGTGCGCGAGCGAAGCCCCCTCGGCCCCCGCAACAAAATGCAGAGGGTGCCTCTGTCTTCAGCAAAGCGACGCCGATACCTCTTCGACCTCTCGCGAAGAAGGGCGTGCCTTCGGGCTGCACCAAATTCACTGTCGAGCTGCACACGGGTACCTCTAGACCACCAAAAACATCATATGTGGCAGAGTACACGACCTATAGCACAAGCGACACTGTGGACGTGCCCAAATACGCTCACTACGTTAGCATTCGTCAGAATATGCTCGCACCCAATGTGACTACCTTGCAGCATCTGCCATATTTTGGGGACGAGTTCGATATGAATGAAGCTCATGGTCTAAAAAGGGAATACAATATAGATGTCGACGAAAGAGAGCGAAAGCTATTGCGACTTGGACAGGCGGAAAATTTCGGACCGTATGCTGACGATCTGATCCACAGAGTGGGTTGCGCATGGTCGGATCTCCTGACGTTTCTGCTTGAAGCGTCGCCATCGGTAGACGAAAGCGATGACGCCCGGAAAGCTCTTCGAGAACGCGGAACATTCGCTGAGGATCTGACTAGAGACGAGGACCGCTGGACAAAGGTGCTTGCTAAACTACCGCGTGCGCACCCTGGCAAAGTTGGAAAAGCAGCCGTGCTATGCGATCACTTTCAGAGGATGGCGAAGTTTTCTTTCTGGCACGTCGTCAGGAGGACCCCCTTTATGAGGACACTAGTGTTTCCATCCGAAGGCCAGGAGACTGACGACCAGTTGACGTGTCGAATTTGCCTGCAGTATCTCTGTCCGTTCCATGGCGAGATTCGAGGCGAGCCGGACCACGATGTTGAGGGAGGTGATCCCGACAACAAGGTGGTTGAGACAGACGTTATCTTGCCTCAGGTCGTAAATTATCGAAAGAGGGTGGGTTTTCCATCTACAGTTGATAGCGAACCATCGACAGTCGACAAGAGACGGACCTTGGAGTATTGGGAGAAAGGCCTATTCGGCAACCTTAAGTGGACGCCGGATGATCGAGGACCCTTTTACCCATGCCACCATCCCGGTGTCCTCTGCTCAGACGCCAGATGCTCATGCTTCGATAACAAGATCGCCTGTGAAAAGTCATGTAGCTGCGGGCTAGGCTGCAAGCGAAAGTGGAAAGGCTGTTCTTGCCTAAGCAGCGCTCGCCCGAACCAAAAAGCCAAGCTCATATGCTGGAGTGACGATCGCTGCGTCTGCTATGCGAAGGGCCGCGAGTGCGATCCAGATCTCTGTGGTACTTGCGGTGTTGCAGATGTATTGGACCCGGTGCATCGACACGACGATCGCGTCTTGCAGGGTCGGTGTCGAATGTCTGGCCTTCAGCGAGGCATTCCAAAGCATACTATACTGGGAGACAGTGGCGTGCACGGGCTCGGTCTCTATGCTTGCGAAGACATGTTCGAAGATGACTTTGTTGGAGAGTACAAAGGGGAGACGATCACTAAGCCGGAAGCCGAGCGTCGTGGCGCGGTGAACCACCACCAAAAGCTAAGCTACCTCTTTAGCCTCAATGCCGAGCAAGAAATAGACGGCACCTATTTTGGCGGCAAGACAAGGTTCATTAACCACATCGTAGCGAAGAAGGCTAACTTGAGGCCACGGATCATCATGGTCAACACTGTCTTTCGCATCGCCATGTTTGCGAACCGGACTATCAAAGCTGGCGAGGAGCTGTTCTTTGACTACGGCCCAATGTTCCCCCAGGAACAGTTGGGTATCACGAGCGACAAGCTTGTTGTAGCGGTCAAGTCAGCGCCCCGTGTCCGGAATTCTGGACTCGTCCGGGACAATTTCTATGATGTGGATCTGTCCAGAGACCAAGATGGGAACATTCGAGCGACGAAGCGAGCAGCAGACGCAGACGACAGCGATGACGAGACACCTCCGCGTCGGCTACCGCATTTGCGATCCGTCACGCTTACGGAGCGAGCTGGCGCATCGGCCGTGACAAGAAGACCGCGGAAAGCTGTTTTGGATGAGGGAGCCCTCGAATCAGATAACGAGTTGGCAGTGGAGAGTGCCGAGGAAGAAGATGACGACGGGGATGCGCATATGGATGCTCAGCGACGGCTCTCAATGTATAATGTGCTTGAGACAAGTGCAGATGAGGATTTCGAGCCAGAAGAAGACTCTCAAAGCGAAATGGACGTAGCTAATAGCGACGACGATTGAGGTGAGAGCAGATACCAGACGCCGAGAGAACAGCGCCGAATGGTCGTTGAGCTCGCTTGGCTCTTGCTTAAGTACTGAGTAAGGTGCCGGGTAGATCAGCGCTGAGGTGCGTAGAAGTTGTCATATGTGTGTACAGCGCAGCGCCTTTGTATTCCAATCATACCAGGCAAATTTGCCGATCAATCCCAGTTTGGATCATCAGTGAACATCGGCTGGTCCTGCCACAGTAACCAGCTCTGCGGCAATCCGACGCAGTCTAGCAGGATCAAAACTCGTAATAGTACAGTGCGCTCATGTCACATTTGGGGGTATCTTCGTACAAACAACACGATTCGCTTGCTTTGGGTCTCGTGCAAGGCAGCATAGCATCAAACCTGTACTCCTTCTGGAACCGACGTGAACCGGATCCCGCCTAGCTTTTTGCTTTCACTGCTGGCATTGATCAGTCTCTCGCGCCACTGCTCGAAATCCGCCCAGTCGCCCTTGCGCACTTCGATCTGCCACCTTGGAGTCTGCTTCGCAGATCTCCAGGCCAATTTGTTTTCCGGCGTCTGTGTCAAATCAATACTGGTCGCCTGTGTCGCCAATTCCAGAAGCGTCTGCAGAGCCCGATCGCCCTCCACAGGAAGCACGACGTTGTGCTTGCGCTGTGTTGCAAGCCTTGCTGATTCCTGGAGCCAGGCGTTCCTGGACGATTGGCGTTGTGGCAGACGTAACTTGTGATTCTCCTGCTTGAGATGTCGCACAGCACCTTCCAGCCCTGCAATGCGATACGTCTGGCGCTGCATGGTCGCAGCAGCGTTAGATCCGACTGCGTCACCGTCAATGCCTTCACTGACACCAACGCCAAGCTTCCTTTTCTCCTCTGACAGTCGAGCCATTTCCTCTCTGACTCTGTCGATATCCTCCGTGGCATTTTGCTGGATACGCGCAAGCTCGGCCTTTGCTTTGCTCTCCATAGTCTTCGCGTCGCGAAGCTCCTTCTCAAGCTCTCCTATCTTGGCTGATCTCTTGCTTGCATCTTTCATCCGAGCCTCAAGCATTTCGATTCTCACGGTCTGCTCGTTGAGTTCCACCTCTTTCTGCTTGAGCAGGCCGTCTCGCTCATTGATAGCGACTTGAGCGCGAGCAAGTTCTGCCTCGATGTCGACGTTGGCCTCTTTCATGTTCTTAAGCTCTTGTGCACGAGCGATCCACGGGGATGCGGCTCGCTCAAATTCGACCGTATTGTCGAGGTCCGTCGGAATGCTGGCCACATCCGACAGTAAACCGCTCAGATCGCGAAGACGCGTATTGAGTGTAGCATATGGTCCGGCCTCTGAAGAGGGAAGCGAAAATATGCTGGCAGCAGTCCTTGAAAGCACTGCGCCAACCTCGGTTGGAGTGACAGGGGCTGACCGTCCTTCCTCATCAAAGAGATCCTGCAAGGCCGTGCCGCTGCGACAAGCATATGTCGTGATCTGAGTTGCCATTTGCTCGACGCTTTCAAACCTGTCGATGAAGGATTCTTCGAGGGTCAACGATCGCTCCTCTAATTCCATCAAGGAGCGCAGTGTCTTGCCCGAGAGGACCTTCGCATTCCTCGCGAGTTCTGTAATGCCCTTGATTCTGTTTACGATGAGTGCAGTATCAGTCACACTTTCATCCTCATACTCTGCGTCTTCGGGCGGTCTTGGCATGCCTTTCTCGATCAGAATCTTCGTTACAAGCAAAGCGGATGTCGTGCTATCGAGGTGACTCTGCAATAGCTGTGTTCTCGTGATGAGATCATCAGCGTGGTCCGCAAGCCCATTGTGCAGATGAAGACTTGACAAATGGGTCATGACTTCGATCGAACGTCCCAGACGGACTGTCATCTCGCTTTCCTTGAGCTCATCTTGGCGAAGGGCGTCGACATAGCTGTCCATTGTGCGCTCGACAACGTCTAGCTCGTAGTACGCTCCACCGTAGTTGGAAAAAGCCTCAGCAGAGCAATGGCTGATCGATTTGGTCAGCCGATCTGCCATACCTGTCATCATCGTGAGTTTGTCGAGCGCATCACAAGCAGCGAAGGCTTCCTCGTCCAGACCGCGACTACCAAAGGATGAAATGCGCTCTTTGAGGAAACCTTGGACCAACATTGCCTTGAAGCTGATTCGCTTAAATCGAAGAAGAGCTCGCACACTGTCCCGCTCGGCCTGGAAAGACTCGGGCAAGAACAGCTGCACGATTTGCAAGTGCTCCTTTGCCTCGTCGGCTTCCATTTTCCGCAGCTCAAGATCAATGGACTTGACCTGAGTCTTAGCAGCACTGGATTGCAGCTTGTGGTTGAGATCAAGCATGGCTCTCGACTTGCTCGATAATTCCTCAGCTTCGGCCTGTGAGATCTGCTTGCTGGCTTCAAGGTCCTGCAGATCACTTTGCATCTGGCTCACAAGCGCGCGGAATCGGTTGATGTTGTAGTCTGCCTCGTCGAGTGCTGCTTGCTGCTCCCTGGCAGTCCGCTCTCGGTCGAGCAACAGACTGTCCTTGAAGTCAATCTCCTCTTGCAGCTGTTTCTCTGTTTCAATGTGATTGATCTCAAGCTCGTCGTTCACTTGCTTCAGGTCCTCGAGATCTTCTATGATGGCGTTTAATTCGTTCATTTGCTCTTTCAATGTCATGTTCTCGTCCGAAAGCTTCTCCATGATCTCCTCCGCATTCTGAGCCACCTCGAGTTGCTCCCGTAAGTCATTGCCATCAGCCTCAACTCGCAGCAGCTTTTCTTTTGTTTCTTCCAATTGGCTTCTCATGATGTCCATGTCCTTGATCTGCTCTTCCATTGCGGTGATTTGTGCCTTCAGTTCCGCCTCATTATCTCTCGTCATATCACGTAAACTCAACAGTGCTTCTTTCAGCCGATCATTGCTCTTCTGCAGCTGTAACCAGCCAGCACTATTTCTGTCTTCTGGGCTCATTTCTTTACTCAGCTCGCTATTCTCTTCGCGCAGGATTTCGAGCTCCAGCTCAATTTCTTGGTTTCGCGCTCGAACATCATCGAGATCAGCTTTCAAATTCTCTGCCGTCTCTTCTGCCATCTCGCGGTCAAGAACAGCGACTTCTAGGTCCATGTCGTGCTGAGCCTGCAAGTCCTCCACTGATTTGACTTGCAATTCATATTCGGCAACCGTTTTCTTGAGCTTTTCAAGCTCCTCTCGCTGGGCCTTCGCCTTGACTGTCAATTTGTCGTTGATATTCCTCGCATCATCACGCTCCTTTTGCATCTTCTGCAACTCCTGCTTCAGAGCTCGGTCTTCGATCTGCCTGCGTTTCAACAGCTCGTTAGTGGCCTCCAGCTCTTCAAGGCGACGTTTGTCCTGCGCTGTGCTGCGAATCGTTCGTTGCGAGTGGATCGATGCAGCAGTAGGTGAGGACGGCCTGCGCGATCGGGCGGTGCTGGCCGTTGGTGATGTAGGCACTGGAGGGGGCGGTGGAGGAGCAAAGCTCGTGACGGTGTCTTCCACATCTTGGTCGTCCTCCTCTTCATCTTCTGCATCTGTACTCAATTGACTGGCTGCTGAGGAAGAGACTGTGCTATCTCGCGTAGAAGCGGCCTCGCTGGCCTCATCGCTGGTTGCCTCCTCAGTTGTAGCGTTCAGACGCTGGCGCGTTCCCGGCTGGATGCCTAGACGTCCTGATACAGATGGGCGAGCAGCGGTCGCGTTTTTGGCCCAGAAAGGGGGGCCTGGGGCTGCTCGCGAGGACAAAGTGCCCGGTGCTTTAGTGGCCCGAGATGTTGCGTTCGAAGTGGATCCGGGCGCTGTTGAGTTTCTTCTGCCCGCAGTCGTTGCACCTGGTGGATTGCTTGGTCGTGGTTTTGTGGCCGCAGGTCGCTTGCCGGCCACTGGAGGCGTTCCCGTACGGGAGGTCGATGCGCTGGTAACATTGGAAGCGGCGCTCGTGCCCAGTTGTTTGGTGGGGGATTTGATGGGAGAGCGAATTCCGCTCGCGAGTCGAGACGCTGGCGTGGGAGTCCCTTCGGTAACACTGGCACGCTTCCCTGGCCCAGTTTGGGTCAGCGTTTGTCGGCGGGTTCCCGTGGTGGCTGCGTGCATGCTGCTCGGTCGTCCTTTGACCGGCGCTCCATTCCCGGCGGGCTTGGTCACCTGTTTCGCCCTGGGCTCCTCGATGACGCCGCCGATGCCGTTGGGGCGACAGAAGATGCCGTAGGGAGCTGTGCACTCGAAATACCGCTTGCCCTGCACCGAGCCATCATTCTTGCCCGTTGGCTCGTCGAGCACCACGCCCACCCATTGACCATCTGCAAACGCCGTCGTGCCCACGAAGCGTACTGTGCCCATTCGTCCATCGTTCAACTCGACTTTCTGCCCCACCCGCCATGGATTGGCGGAGCTGCTCATCTTTATCGTCTTTCGTGCTGGACCTCGGTCGCGCTGCCAGGACAGAAACCGCCGCTACTCATAGTTGGCACCGGGACGCAGGGCGGGGAGGAACGTTGTTGGTGCTTTGTCCAATGCTGACAATCTACATTTCACGTTGCGTCTTCCGGAAAGTCGACGTGACGCGGTGAGGCTCTGCGGTCCAATCAATTTTAGTTCAGCATCTTGAACCAACAATTGCTTAGCACCGCCCCAGACCCACTCGTCGCTTGACTCGCACCTTGGCACCACCCTTACTTCACCCAACGCAATGGTCGCGAATGGAGTGAGATAGCCGCTGTCCACTGGAGGTCAGCATCGTACACCGCTGGCGAGACATGCTCGATATCGGCACCAAAGACGGGGTCGATCCCCGATGTTTGGTCACAACCAGCATTCTCTCGAATTACATCGACCATTGCCGGCCTCCCACCAAAAAGCGACCCTTCACGACGATATGGGGCCAGACATTCTCCCACACCTTGGACCTTCTGCTACCAGCTCCGGCAGCAAATACACTTCACGATGCATTGAACATCATCTCTGCAACCGAACTGACATACGCCAAGGTGAACATGAAATTGTCTGATTTGCTCTCCGGCGACTTTTTCGACTCCTGCATCAAGGGGCCCGGCTCCAACGTTCTCATGCTATCTGAAGGACGTGCTGGAATCGACAACACATTCTCACTAAAGAACGGAATCCTGAGATTAGAAGTCGACAAGGCAACATTCGAGAGATCGGGATTACAAGGTCAAGCCATCCCAACGCAAGGACGCAAGCATACGAAAGCTCGATATGTCATTGAGATCGACCTTCGACAACCCAGTATGGTTCATGGGAAGCGAGGCTTCGAGCGACTTGTCTGGCTATCGAAGAATGTTCTCAATCAGACTGTGAGCTGGCTTATCGCTGATCCTGAAGCGTACCGTGAAAGCGCTGTCGCCGGTCTAGTCGCCCCTTTCGCACCAACACTACGTCGTACCCCAGCGGATCTACAAAAGGTCCAAGGCGCATTGATTCCAAAGTGGCCGACAGAGTTGACGGATGAGAATTATGCGGACGCTGCAGACCTATTGGAATGGATCAGTCTAGCGACCGTGCCTTGTCCGCGGCTCGAGCTCGGCGACAATGTCGATTCATACTTGTGTCGATATCAGCCGCCCACAGGCTTTGGGGAGTCGGAATCGCGAGACTTGGTGAGACTCAGGTGGCGTGGACTGGTGGACCCTAGCTTTGCGCAAAAGATCTTGATGTCGGCCCTCAAAGTCGTCGGACATCAATGGTTTGCGATGACTGCGACGTCATTTGAAGCTGAGGAGTACACAATTCTCGTCCACCAAGACAAATGCGTAACGTGGCAATACCAAGGTTGAGAGTGCGGACTGGGATGCAGTGAACGATTACAAGCTCGAGCACCAGGCGAAATCGAGGAGACTAGATTCTAGTTCCGCACTGAACCAGCTTCCTATGTTCGAAGTCTGTTCGATTGAGCGTTCCTACGACGAAGGACTGAGATGGCTACATTCTTCCTGAGACCTTAACGTCCACAGTCTTTCCTTCCCAGATGTCGCGCTTCACCGAGCTGCACCCAAGTTAGTCAGAAGAGACTGCACTGGGGCCAAAACCTCTTCGGTGCCTGACCACTTATTGCCAGCCGTACCTGCGGCTTGTATAAGGAGCGGGTAGAGAAGTTGGAGGTGTGTGTCTGCAAAGACTCGGTTCGCTGCTTCCGTCTGCGAAGCAGCCACGAGCGTGTGAGCTGGCAACTGCAGGTTCTTGATGCATGCGAAGCTGAACAACAGCTCTTCCAGCTCGGAAAGTGGCTGGGGGCGCCTGCCTCGAAGTGGCTGATCTGCAATGTATGCTTCAATAGGAATGGCAAGCCGCTTGATGAGAAGGGGCCCCGCTGCCAGTGATAATGGGTCGGGCTGTTCTCTGTGCTCTCCCTGTCTCGAAGCCAAGGTTGCCAGCTCTTTCCAGCAAATATAGGCTAGATCCTCCCTTGGTGAGTATGATACCCTTCTGACACGACCACTTCGAGCCTTGCGCCCATCCTTGACCGCTGCCGGGCCCTGTCCACAAAGCTCATGGTCCCCGGACTCATGAATGATTGATGTTTTGTACAACTGAGTGCTATATGCCTGTCGAACGTCGTCACTCAATTCTGATCGGCGGAGTCGAGGTACGAGGATGTCTCGAAGCATCTGGAAGCTTGTTATGTCAAACGCCTGATCGTCGTGAACCCTTCGTGCATCACTCATGTGATGAACACTGTCGTTACTGATGATACCGTTAATGATGCCAACGAAGTGCGACAGTACATGATTCTGCATGTTGTTGTCAGCGCTTTCGATTCGATGAAATACGGGCCCCGCGATCGCCAATGCCACAGTTGTCGCTTTCTGCCACAGTGGAATTCCTTTCTGCTCGGCCCTCACGGCATACTTTGCTTCAATTAGGTGGCGTAAGCTCTGCAAAGCTTGTAAAAGTGCATCGCCGTCAAAAGCATCTGGATCCTTCAGCATGAGCAAGACCAATTCCTGAAGCCAGAGGATTGCCTCGCCAGCTATGGCAATGAACGTCGGGCCCTGACTGGGCGGTCCTTTAGATTTTGCTAGGTCATGGTGCAGTGTAGCAAATTTGGACGCCACGGTGATCAGGCATGCCGGGAGGCTAGAGTGGTTGATCTTGATGCTCTGCAACAAGGACAGAACCTTGGCTTGGAGGGGACTCGTAATATTTGTATCGGCGCCATACAGTGGCCCATCGGCCACACTAACGCAGTGAAACAGGTTGTCTATGAGGGTGCGAGCTTGCGAGAGGCTCAAGCTGTCAAGCGTAAGCCTGTAAAGCTGCTCACCTGCCTCAGCATACGCCGTGAATGCGTCTTGATTACTGTGGTTCTTCTGCTCTTGGTAACGATCCCCACAATGCGGCACTCGTTTAAGCCACAGACTCATGGTTCTGTAGACAGGAGATTGCCATACAGTGATCGATGGATCGACACCAGACAACACGCGTGCCAGCGACGAGTACACAACAGTGTTTAGAGCATGGTGTTCTGCATCCAGATATCGCTCGAGTACGTTCAGAAACACTTCCCAGAGGCCAGGAAGTTTCTTGACGTGTGCAAGGAGGCTCAAGTTCTGTGCAATCACGGCAGACTGTCCGGCGACAATTGCTGTTGACATTGAGATGTTCGGCACTGCGGACTCGGCGCCCGAGTCCAGCCTGTAGGCATCATCTTCCATGTACGAATATGAGTCCACTTTTGAGATATACATGAGCGTGGTCCGCAGGAGCATGTCCCAGGAATTGGGAGACATCTCGTCACCATGGCTCTTCAGAACACTGCAGATCGTTTGGAATGCGGCATTGCGAACTTCACCCTGCGCTTGAGTGGCCACAGCTCGCAGGCGAATGAGTAGCATGAGCCACTGGGCTGGCCGACACTCTAGGGTCCTGGTCTTCATCTCGTTCTCTAAATCGTCGAAATCTTGAGCCTCGTCCATAAAAGCGTCCAGCTCATCTCGACTGCACTTTGCGAACAGATGGTCAGAAACAGTCAATGCTAAAGTGACAGTTGTCAGAGAGGCATTCAGATCCTCTGGTTGACGCATGAATCGGTGCAGCAACTCGATCAGCGAAGCCGCAGTTCGTATAGGGATCGAGTCCATGAAGTCAGAGCAAAGCAATTGAACAGCATCAAATGCAGTGTGGCCAATTTGCGGTGTAACGGGATCAAACGAAATGTGTGTCCAATCTATGCCAACTTCTGGTTCGGCGGCCTCTGTCACGGCGGTGCTATCGTGCTCAAAGGCACTGCTGATGACTGCCAAAAGACGATCCCAGCCTGCGACAAGTGACTCGCCGTGTTTCTCCAGAATGGCCCGGAGAGCATCGAACACGCAGCTTTGTAGTTCCAAATCGGTCGAGCTTAGGTCACCATCCTCAAGGTAGATCTCACGAACAATGCGTAAAAGTGTCGCGAGCGCCCGCTCTTGCACAGAAGCACGCTCTGTGGGATCCAGCTCGACGACATCTGCTATCGTGGCCTCTGCTAGTTCAACAAGCACATTCGTCGCCGAGTGCCGTGCATCCTTTGGCATGTCGTTGTTCTTGGTGATTGCTGTTAATTCATCAATTAGGCCGGTCCAGCCGCTCTCTTCTGGAAGATCGCGCGTGAACCGCATGACGTTTAGTTCAGCCAATTTGCCGAGCTTCGGTAGAACGAAATGGTAATCTCTCGACTGTAGTTCCGATCCAGCGCTGAGGCCTGGCAAACCAACTACGGTGCGTCGACTTGAGGATGGGGTGCGAGGCGTGGTCGGCCTCAAATCGGTGTCAGATGGAGCTGCCGATGAGGGTATATGGTTGCTGTTGTGCAGCAACTGGCAGAAAGCTGAAAGTACCTTGACGAAAGAGTCATTTGGGTAGTCTGCCGTACTCTCGAGTAGGTTTGACGCAGCTTTCTCAACGTTGGCCACCTCCGCTGAAAAAGCTTGAACAATGAACGCATTGTCAGTGCTTCCATGGGCCGAGAATGAGCTTTGGCGAGTCAATTGTTGTGGTGTCGTTGTACTCAAGACCATATCTGCCTGCTTCAGAGCACTTAGAACAACGGTAAAGGCGTCTTGCAGTGTTGGACCCAAAGCAATTGCGATGTTGAGAAGTGCGCGGAGGCAGAGCAAGTTGCGAACCGTTAACATTGGTTTCGCGTACTCGATTGAGCTTCGTCTCTGCCCATCCGCGGAGGCCGACGAGGCATGAGAGACCAGGCTATCGACACTTAACAGGTTTTTGGAGTTTGCGAATATCCGTGGACTTTCGGCGACGGGCGATCTTGACAGCTCCACATTCGATGCGGCCAGTACGTGCGGAGGGATGGCGACTTTGGCCATTGTGGTCATCAGAGCGTCCCTTGGTGTGCTGAGACGAAGCACGCCAGCTACTTGAACGAACCTCTGATAGGCTTTGATCAAATTTCGAAAGTATTGGTCATCGAGAGCCGCGTTTAGGAATGTGGACGCCGTTGCAAGTACGGCCGGCCATACGCGGTCTACGAGGCTGGCTACTGCCGAGACACGGCCAGCGTACGGTGCTTCCGTGGCATCCAAAGGGTTCAGTGGCACAGCTCGTGTTCTGAACGAGGTACTTCGTGATCTGGCCTCAGACTGCGCGGTCGTCTCGGAGACAGTACGTGCTGACCTAACCCGTCGCCTCTCATGCTGAACAGTCAGGGGCAACACTGTCTTAGCAAGGCTGTCTGACAGTCCGTTCAAGCACTCTAGGATCAGTGCATAGGGGTATGTTTCAGGAAGTGCAGGTGGATCTTGTTTATCGAGTTGGTCGATGACCAATACCTTGGGTAGACTCCATTGTGAGCTCACGCCGGCGATACTGATTTCTGCCACGCCGAAAGTCGCTCCAAAGGATATAACGCCTGCCATGCCTCCGGCTGCTTCGAGAGCAGCTTGCTCAGTTGCGCTCTGGCCCGCTGACGTTGGGCCGGTCGGAATGGATGATTGCTGTCCTAGTCCTATGGCAGTCGGCTTTTCGGTCGAAAGCCGTACGAAAGCTGACAATATATCTTGCACGACCGGCTTCCCGTCGTCACGCATGTCAAAAGCGCGATAGGCATCAAGGATCGGACTACCGCCGGTGAAAAAGCCACGCAGTACTTCCATCACCAAGGCGCGTTTCCACGTCGCGGCATGGTCGTATTCGAGCGCCTGAGTGCACAGGCCAAGTGCAACCTCGCAGTCTTCTGCGAATCTGAACAGGTACCTCTCCATGATCAGGGCAAAGAGGCGAAGGGAGCGCACAGTGATGGGGAATGACTGTCTTTCCGACAGTGCTCGTACGATCAGTGGGAATATATTGGAACCAATGATGGACAGCAGCTCATCATGACGCGCAAAAAGGTCGCGATGAGAGAATATAGATGACCATATGAGTTCCAAACTTGGCAGAGAATGCTGGAACTGTACAAACTTGGTCTGTCGCTCGTCTGCGGCCAACGCGAGGTCCCGAAAGACTCTGTAAGCATCGAATGCCGCTGGTCTGAGCTTCATCACACCATCGCTGCCAGGGACTTCGACGGTGTCAGCAGCGTCGTCTGCAGTCGCATCTTCAGTGGCCACTTTCTCAAAAACCACTGTGACCAGCGACTGAAGCGTTGCCGCGGCCACGCCGCTGACTGTCGTGGTTTTGGAGGCCTGTAAAGACGCGCATAGCTGCAATGCGCTCCCGAGCAGGTCACCTTGAAGGTCAGTCGCGTAGTTCTGTATCAGAGACGGTAGTGCTTGCAGAATCTTCAGCTGTATGTCGAGGCCCAAGTCGGCGCATGCGTTGAGTGCTTGCACCGCATCTTGGAGGCGTGCCCGAGGGAGTCCGCCCGACACAATCAGTCGCTGCAAGCATGAGATGCCGCTAGTCGCGAATTTGGTATTGCGAGTACCGCAGGCGATCACGAACGGCTCCACAAAGTCTGGGCGTCTTTGGAGATCTTCATCTGTCAGCGGGACATCGTCAATAATGAGGCTTCGTAAGCACGTTACCAGCTGCCAGCTGCTGTTCCGAGGTCGCAGCGAACGACTTGAGCTCTTGCAGAGACTTGTCGGCAGCGTTGCGAAGCTCGGGGTTCTTCCGTCTGGCCTCTGACGAGAGGTTGGACAACTCGTTGGTCAGCAGATTCGTCGTCATGGTCTAGGGAGAACCGAGAGTGCGGCAGTCATGACGCCAACTGTGGCAGATGCATGTACACGCACTGGCAGATCGGTCACTGCGGTCGTTGTACTGTTGTTGTCGTGATTGTGTGGATGTGAGGCTACATGGCATGTTATACATGTAGTGTGGCTGTTTGGCTTCGTGGCCTGAACTTCGGCTCCTATGGAGGCCTAAACCTTGGCTCGTGCGCTAAGTTAGCGTCCCGTGCGTCATAACTAGTGCAGTGCCGATGGGGAAATACATATGCTGCTGCTGCTGCGTTCACTTTCACCAGATCGAGCTCTCTTCAACTAGTTGTACCGTCAACGGCATGCCGGCTTGTGGCTTACTGCTTTCTCCGCGAACGAACCGTCGACAGAACGTCTATGTCCAGCGTCCATGAAGGCGCGGTGGGAACGGAAGAGGGTGGCCACCGGCCAGTAACACCGCCGAAGCCAGAGCTGTCGAGAGCCCTTTCAGATCGATTCAGCCTTGGCCCCGGCAAAGACCGAGTGGCTGCCGACGATGATAGCACGCGGAAAGAAGGCGTTCCTGCCGTGAGGTCCCCTGGGGGTCGCGGGGCACAACCAGAAGAGGTGGATGACGTTGCCGACATGAATAGATTGGCCACGCAAGAGGAGGGTGATGACTCGCATGCGAGGGCCGAGATCGAGCGACAGGCGAGCGAACATCTTGCCCGCCGGGCGACCGAGATGTCCGTGTCTCGAGACGACGATGGAGATAACCCGCAGCAAGACCGCAGCCAAATTCCTGCTAGTTCCAGGGACAAGCACGATCTACCCGAGACTCCTCCTCCTCCCGCCCCGCCACAAAAGGACAATTACGCGAGGAACGCCATGCGCAAGGACGTCGAGTTTGACGAGAAACACCCGCCTCCGAGCGAAGATGCACAACCGGAGTTGCCAGAAGCCCCGTCAGGCACTAACGAGCCGACCGGCGCGGAGATCCAGAACATCATGGACCAATTTGAGAGTGGCATGGGAGGTTTGGAGGAGCAGGCTATCATGTCGCCGCGACTGGAACGTCAACAGCCGATGCTTGTGTTGCCTCCAAGATCCTCAAGCCTCGAGGCTCAGCCTTCTTACATCGTAAGTCCACAGAGCACAGGGCAAATTGTCGCTGCGCCCACACCGCTACGGCCTCAGGGTACCGGCAACTCTATAGCATCCAGTTTGCAGGGAGGGAAAGGGGATGACTCGGCATCAATCAGAAGTGCGAGGGCCGGCAGTCTGTTCCAGCCCCCGCCCCCATCCCCAGAGCCCGAGGCTGCGCTACCATTCGATTTCCATCGTTTCTTGGAACAATTGCGCAACAAATCTGCAGACCCAGTTGCTCGTTATCTCCGCTCGTTTCTCGGTGAATTCGGGAAGCGGCAATGGATGGTTCACGAGCAGGTCAAGATTATCTCTGACTTCTTGGAGTTCATCTCCAGAAAGATGGCACAATGCGAGGTATGGCGGACAGTCTCAGACGCCGAGTTCGAAAATGCCAAGGAAGGCATGGAGAAGCTAGTCATGAATCGACTGTACTCCTTCACATTCTCTCCTGCCATCCCTGCTGCCCCTTCCAGTCCCCGAAAGGGTGCAAGGAGGCATCGCATGCAGGCTGATCAGGCCACGCTTCACGGTTCTGGAAGACGCGGCCAGCATCAAGAAGACGTCGAGCGCGACGATGTTATTGCGCAGAAGATTCAAATCTACGGCTGGATTCGCGAGGAACATCTTGATGTGAAACCGTTAGGTCCTAAAGGCGATAAGTTCTTGACGCTTGCGCAGAAGGAGCTGCTCAAGATCAACTCGTACCGTGCACCAAGAGACAAGGTCATCTGCGTGCTCAATTGTTGCAAAGTGATCTTTGGCTTTTTGAAAAACGCCAAGCAGGACCAATCTGCCGATGCGTTCGTCCCGCTGCTCATCTACACAGTGCTGCGAGCACGCCCGGAACATCTTGTCAGCAATGTGCAATACATCTGGAGATTCCGAAACCAAGACAAGCTAGGTGGAGAGGCAGGCTACTACATGTCATCCCTGATGGGCGTGGTGACATTCATCGAGAACCTGGATCGCACGAACTTGACGATTTCGGACGAAGAGTTTGAGCAGAACGTTGAACGCGCCGTGAGCGCGATTGCGGAGAAGAATAGAGCAGATGAGCATGACCAAAAGACACAATCGTCACGCTCACCCGGACCCATGAGCCATCTGAGCGAGAAGAGTGCCCTGAGCCAGCCAGAGGTAACGCCGCGCAACAGTGTGGAAGTCGAACAGTCCACACCCCGGCGTAGTCATAGTCAACGCCAACCCGAAAAATTAATCCAATCCAGCAGCAGCGGTCACGACGATGCCGAACCTGATTCCATGACCGGGCTCATACGAAGTATACAAAAACCCTTGAGCAGCATTGGTCGCATTTTCTCTGACGACGGCAACGCGAATGAAAAGCAGACTAGGTCAGGTCCCACACCACGAGGCTTAAGCCCAGCGCCACCGCTTGAGCGGGATCGTAGTAGGCTCTCGGCAGAAAGACAGCGGAGCCAGCAACGCCAGATTGCAGATGATGCTGCTGCTGCGAGGCAAGCAAGCGCAGAAGTGGCACAAGCGCAGGCACTGAGAGTGCGCGAGCACAAGGTCGTGGTTGAGTATGTTGTCAGACTAGTTTCTTCTTGCGGTTCAACTGCTGACTTTCTTCCCAGAACTCTCCAGAGCATGTTCCCTAACCTCGATCGCGAAGTCATTGAGGATGTAGTGACCGCTCAAGAGGGCAACGTGGGCCGAGCAGTAGATGCATGCCTCGCATTGAGCGCAACGTAATGTCTAGAGCTCGCACACTGTCTCCGTGACTATTCATATCGCAAAGCCGTGCACAGTAATTGAGCCATGTCTGCAGTACACAGCACCGTCCCCACCGCGCCCGCGCCAAGCCATGTCACCTCTAGTTAGCCAAGAGATTAGAATAGCATTGCGCCACCAAACGCAATCCTGGGGAAGCAAGATCGGCCGCGATTCCCGCAAGATGCTTGCCGGCACCCGCCAGGCGTATGCCCACAACCCAGTACATCAGCAGTCCAACGCCAGAGCGCGATCGTGAAGCGTGAATAACACTCTGCATCACACCGACACAACAGTTTCTCGCGCTTTCGCGATCATTCGCACCGCCGTTGGAGCGACTGTGGCGGGTCCACCACGACACGCCCCTGCGCGACCGCGCACATTACAGTAACGTCATCCAGCTGCCATTTTCCGCATCACGCTTCTCGACGAGATGGTCATCAACGACACGCGGAAACGCCTGCTCCGGCAACTGAACAGTCGATACATCTATGGACGATATGTATGTCATCCCGCTGAGTGGCCTATCCCGAGATCGCTCGCGATTCGCATCGAACGTATGCTGACAGTGCCATCTCCTGTGCAGCCTCTCCTGCACGCAATCGTGAGTCCAGTCCACGAATATGAGATCGATATCAGAGACATCTGCTCACCACCACTGGCCTCTTTCAGATCGCCCTCGTCCAGATCACCATGGTCTCGATTCTCGTCCGCCGATTCAATGCATACTACGCCAACCGACCCATTCTCACCACTATGATCACCAACGCCGTATGTTGTGCGAACCCAAACCCTATATCGCAACAAGAGCAAGTCTGACATGAGCGGGAAATCAGGTACTTGGTGGTATTGCAGACACCGTGGCACAAACGCTCACCGCCGTACGCCGGCGACAACGCCAAAAGGCGCTCAATCCTGGCGATGGCGATGACGGATTCCTCTCGATCGAGATTCATGACTTGGACAGGAAGGTCCCGTGGCCTGAAGATGATTACATGACGCCTGCGTCCAAGCGCGGCCCGCCGCCGTTCGACTTCGAGAGGTTAACGAGGTTCATGGCATACGGTTTCTTGATGGCTCCCGTGCAGCACAAGTGGTTTGGCTTCTTGAACAGGATATTCCCCATCGGTGAGGGCAAAGCTACTACAAATGCTCTGCGAAGAGTCGCTTTTGACCAATTTCTCTTTGCGCCAGTTGGTAAGTCGGGCAGTGGCGGGCAACAGGTTTGCTTTCTGACGAGCTCTAATGTCTATCTGTAGGTCTCGCCGCATTCTTCACATTCATGACAGTCGCAGAGGGCGGCGGCAAGCGAGCTGTCATTCGCAAGTTCCAGGACGTGTACTTGCCGGCACTCAAAGCCAACTTCATAGTATGGCCGCTTGTACAGGTGCTGAACTTTCGCGTGATGCCAATACAGTTCCAAATTGTAAGTGCTACTCGGGAAGCACAACACCACGACACTAACATTCCATCAGCCTTTCGTTTCGACAATTGGTATCTTCTGGACGGCGTACTTGTCATTGACGAATTCCTCGGACGAGCCTGTGGAAAGCCCTGCACGCTCTCCCGCAATCTCGGCTTAGGACCGCAGCGCCAACGCTTTTAACAGTGAATTGTAAAACTGAACGAATGAACAGACCGGGAAGACCGCGTCGGAGATACTCGGAAGACCTCACCAGTGTATTAGCTTGGCGTTTGGCGGTTGGAGCATTCTGGGACTGCATAGCATGGAAAGTGGGTAGCATAGCCTCGGGTGAAGGCGGCGGCATGTATGTTGGTTCTTGTTATAATTCAACTCACCTGCGTTGATTCTTCTTTTTCCAATCCGAGAGTCGAGAGAGCTGTGACGTATCGCACGAAAGCACTGAGGCTCAACTCTCAACTCGACGCCTGCCCCGCGGACAACTTCTCAACCCCACTACCAACAACAAATCAAACTACACACTTGTTCGCACAATCCCTGGCAACCTTGCGGGGACATCACCACGGCCACAATGTCTTTGAGCAACAAGCTATCGATTGCCGACGTTGATGTCAAGGACAAGCGCGTCCTCATTCGTGTGAGTACCTGAAAACGCTCCGACTCATGAGAGCAAGCATTGACACGAACGTTTTTCTTTGACTCAGGTGGACTTCAACGTCCCACTCGATAAAGAGACCAACTCGAAGATCACTAACAACCAGCGAATTGTCGGTGCCCTACCAACCATCAAATATGCCATCGAGCATGGCGCAAAAGCAGTGGTTCTCATGTCCCACCTCGGCCGCCCCGATGGAAAGCCCAACAGCAAATATTCGCTAAAGCCAGTAGCCGCAGAGTTGGAGAAGCTCTTGGGCAAGAAGGTCACTTTTACAGAAGACTGTGTCGGCCCCGAGGTGGAGAAAGTGGTGAACGAGCAGAACAATGGCGGTGTCGTACTGCTCGAAAACTTGAGATTCCATGCCGAAGAGGAGGGTTCAAGCAAAGACAAGGATGGAAACAAGACCAAGGCAGACAAGACTGATGTTGACAAGTTCCGTAAAGGCTTGACTGCCCTCGGAGATGTCTATGTCAACGATGCCTTTGGAACTGCCCATCGCGCACACAGTTCCATGGTGGGCGTAGATCTCCCCCAAAAAGCTTCGGGCTTCTTAGTCAAGAAGGAACTGGAATACTTTGCCAAAGCACTGGAGAGCCCACAGAGACCGTTCCTGGCTATTCTCGGGGGCGCAAAGGTGTCGGACAAGATTCAGTTGATTGAGAACATGCTGGACAAGGTCAACTCCCTCATCATTTGCGGTGGCATGGCTTTCACATTCAAGAAGGAATTGGATGGCATGCAGATTGGCAACTCGCTGTACGACGAGGCTGGCGCAAAGAAGGTCAAAGAGCTGGTGGAGAAGGCAAAGAAGCAGAATGTCAAGATTACACTGCCAGTGGACTACGTCACGGCAGACAAGTTCGCGGCTGACGCAAAGACTGGACACGCCGAGGATAAAGACGGCATCCCAGATGGGTGGATGGGTCTGGACTGCGGCGACAAGAGCGTGGAGCTTTTCAAGAAGACCATTGACGATGCGAAGACGATTCTCTGGAACGGCCCCCCCGGTGTCTTTGAGATGAAGGCCTTCGAGAAGGGCACTCGGGCTACTATGGATGCTGCCGTGGCAGCTGCGCAGAATGGCAAGATCGTTATCATCGGTGGTGGCGACACCGCCACTGTCGCTGCTCAGTACGGCGTGGAAGACAAGCTCAGCCACGTTTCGACCGGCGGTGGTGCATCTCTTGAGCTGCTCGAGGGCAAGGATCTGCCTGGTGTTTCTGCACTGTCCGCAAGGTCGTGAATACAAGGCAGTAGACTGTGATTGTCTCAACCGCCACTCTTGGGCCGGAATGACTCATCAACCGACCTTCATCAGCATGAGCACGTGGAGGAGTGCCATCGTGCCGTAGACTAGTGTAGATGCAGTCCTAAGAAGAAGCAGCTCGTTCATCACGGTGCCCTTTCCCGCATTGTTGGAGCTCTATCTCCATAAATGCCGATCACATCGGCCAAGCGTCATGCCTCATATATACGATCTCCCAGCGCAGCTTCTTCCCTGTGCTAACGGCGGCCCCGAGCAATCGTTATTCTGCTGGTTGCTTTCCCTCACACCCGCTGCTCGGTCGCATCCAAAGGGGTTGGCTGCTTCAAATCAAGCCGGCAAACCAACTGTGCTCATTTCCCCATCTTCTTCAACTCCTCCTTCAACTGCACTGCGAAGTCGTCGGTCGTGTCGTCGTCATCCCAGCTCTCCTCCCAGAGATGTGTGTTACCTGCCTGTTGCCCAACCTCGTCCTCTTTGGCCCAGTCTATGAAAGCTGGTCAACTCCATCCATATGTCACCTCTCGCTGATATGAGACACACCTTCTACGGGAAAGTCTTCAAATTCGTCGTCCTCTTCGAGCTGCGCGGCTTTGTTCTGTGGTTGCAGCGGCTTGTCGTTCGAGTCGGAGTCGGACACATTTGCGGCCGAAGCTTTGGCTGTGGGGTTTGCAGGGTTCGTGTTGTCTGGTGCGCCGGACATTGTGGATGGATCCTGCGTCGTGTTCTGTGTGATGGCTGATCGATGTCGTGGATGGCGGACTGCGACGCTTGACACTCCCGTCTCGCGCATTCCAGCTGCTCTGGTAAGCTTCCGGGATTTAGCGAAACCTTATTTGAGCCGCTCCGACGTGAGCTTCTGAATGCAAAATTCCGCTCCGTGTTGCTGGTGCAAGTCTGGAACCGCTATCTACATGTGTGGTATTTTCTGCTCCCTGGCGAGAGACGGCCATGCTTTGCCATCAGCAGCCATCAAGACCAGCCTCACAGCCAGGGGCCCGGACGCGTCAAATACTTTGCTCACTGAAGCTGGAGATTCCTCTGACAAAGCACGAATATATCTGACGCTCTTCTCTACCGTTCTTTCTCTTCGCGGCAATGTCATCACAGATCAACCTCTTCGCACAGCCGAGTCCCGAGCTGTACTTTGCTGGAACGGCGAAGCATGGAGCATTCGGGGAAAAGTTCTCTGCGACAACGACACATTTGCGGTGCATCAACTGCTTTGTGCAGGGCTCGGGCAGGTGCGTGACTTCAATTCAGGCACAGTGGAAGCTACCAGGGCTAGTCTCTCCGCCATTGCAAGGTCGCTTGCTCAGGTAGCTGGACCTTACGCCTTCATGTTCTATGACGAGAAAACGTCCAGGCTCTACTTTGGACGCGATTTCCTTGGCCGTCGCTCCCTTCTTTGGAAAGTTGATCAGCATGGCAGATTGCTTTTTAGCAGCGTTGGCGACTCCTCTCTGCATGGAGCTTGGGCGGAAGTAGAGGCCGACGGAGTCTATTGCATCAATCTATCGCTCCTTTCAGCTTCCCAGCCAGACCTTGCTGGATGCCAGACTTGGGGCGATCTACCTGTTTTCAAGGTACCCTACACTTTTATTGATGTTTTACAAGATGACAACGAGTCTGTAGGTTGCGCCAGATTGCCTAGTTTTCGCCACACGACTTATAATAAGGTAGGTCATTCCTCGGCTATCTCTTCAGCGCGAGTTCACCCCTCGTCCGCACAGGCTTGACGAAATCTCGCCTTCCGTTTCCATATTAGATAAGCTCTTGCGAGACTCTATACGGGCTAGAATACTCGATATACCAGATCCGCCACCTCGATCCAGCGAAAAGTCAGGCCCCGGAGACGCTAAGTTGGCTATTCTTTTCTCGGGTGGACTTGACTGCACCGTGCTTGCAAGAATCTGTCACGACCTGCTACCCGACGATGCGATCATAGATCTGCTCAACGTTGCTTTCCAAAATCCCCGTGCTCACAAAGATGTCGGTCAGGGAGCATACGAGTTATGCCCGGACCGGATTACAGGACGAGCATCATATGCCGAACTTGGCAAGGTATGCCCGCGGCGTATATGGCGATTCGTTGCTATCGACGTCCCCTACTCAGAGTATCTTGAGCTTCGGCCACATGTCATGGAGCTCATGCACCCGCACAACACCGAAATGGATCTCAGCATCGCTTCTGCGCTATACTTTGCCGCGCGGGGAAAGGGGCAAATCCGCTGTCAAGGCTTGGAGCAGCGCTACATGTCACAAGCACGAGTCTTGCTTTCCGGCTTGGGCGCTGATGAGCTATTCGCTGGTTACACTCGTCACGCCACAGCCTTCAGGAGGCAAGGGTACGATGGCCTACTCGACGAATTGGATCTTGATGTGGCAAGGCTCGGTAAACGCAATTTAGGCCGCGATGATCGAGTAATCAGTCACTGGGCCAGGGAAGCGAGATTCCCATTCCTCGACGAAGCCCTTGTCCAGTGGGCGCTGCAGTCTCCTTTGCTCGACAAATGCGATTTCCTGGATTCTGTGAGCACTGACGAAGGCCATGTCGACTCTTGCGCCTCGATCGAGCCTGGCAAGAAGGTCCTCAGATGCGTAGCCTGGAATCTGGGCATGAAAGGAGTCGCCAGAGAGAAGAAGCGAGCGGTATGGCTTTTTAACGTGTCAGTATCGACCAGTAGCTGATAGGTCCCTAGATCCAGTTCGGTGCTCGTACGGCAAAGATGGAAACCGGGAAAACAAAAGGCACCGCCATGATATCGTGACATGGTGGTTGCCCGTGAACATACGCGAGTAAGTCGTACCCATCCATTTCCATAACATGCACAATGATGATGGATGTGTCTCTTCCTCAGAGACCATTCAGATACTTGCGAGATGTATTCTGACTCAACCCACCTATTTCAGGCTGTGGTTCAGCAGTGGATGTGCATCGATGACCTTGCGAAAGGCAAGTCTGATTGCGACCAAGAATGTTGTTTCGTAGGAGTAATGGACGAGCAGTTCGCTAATCAACCTGCAGCGACCGTGTACACTTGCACTGAGATAGAACGCCTGACCTCAGCACTTACGCATCTTTCCGGGCACATGGCAAGCATAGGCGGCCGAGACTAGCATAGCCTACGTGGCGTTGAAGCGGATCGTTACTCTCAACAGCCTGATCGAAAAGCTTGGCGTGAACATCGACCATGCCCGTGCAACGCTCGTCACATATTCAGTACTGGACCCGCAGATTCTGATCATGGGTAAAAGTCTACTGCCGAGCTACATTTGTGACCAGAGCGGCTGGAGTCAACACATGCATCGAGCAGGTGACCATCGAAGGACCGAAGTGAAGTATCAAGGCCAAGAGACAGTTTGCAGGCGATGGATATAGGGCCAGTTGCACTCCAGCAGTCTCTAGATGGTAGAATTAACAGGACTATTGACTCCTATTTGTTTGAAGCTCCTTGAACTCGAACTCAACCCCCTTGATTCTGATTACGTCGCAGGAGTCGATCATTAAGCAGATATCGAGTCTCACATGAGCCTCGTTACAACCCGCGTGCTCGAATCCGTCAGCTACCACCGTATTGGTCACACACTAGGGAGACTCGTGAGGTCAAGGTATGACAGAGTCACGTCGAGAGAGCAGCACCTGAACCATGCCTGGTAACCATAAGTATACCAAAGATCCCCTCGATCCATGTTTCCTTTCTGTACCAACCAACAATTACGACAATCAGCAAGCAATAACTAGTACCAAACCCAATGCACACTTACTTCAAGCTTCGAGACCCGACTTCACCAAGCTGAAATTCGACAAAGAAGCTCCTCTAGCTCCTCTAGCTCCTCGAGATCCCTAAGCAGCAATCTTTGCTTCCACGACTCAACATTCTGCATTATGCCTCCTTCATCGGTGACTGCTCTCGCGGCACCCTCGGTGTCCGCTATTCACAGTGGTGCAGGCCCTGCCCTAAGTGCTTGTCCAAACCTTAACACTGTGGTAAGTCTACCGCAGTTGCTTGATGATCAGTTTGGAGTTGCAAGATGTTGATTGTGGTCAGAGCATCGATACCCATGGCTATCAAGGCAACAATGGTGGCAAGTCCAACGGAGGCATCTCTGTGAACCCAACTGTAAGCAATACCGTCAATCTCATCTTCCACAGAATAATCAACTGACCGATGCCCAGGGCTCCGCAAACAGCAACAAAGCTTCCCCAACGTATTCAGGCAAACCTCTCAGCACAGCACTGGCTCATCGCGCCCTGTCCGAAGCTTTCGGTGTCCACGTCCACACCGGCACGGGAGTGCTCACTAGCTCCCGATCCATCTACCCGACAGCGCGGTCTGCCGGTGACTCGATCTCAAGTGACAGACTCCTTGCTCGTCACGAGATCACTACACTCCGTAAAGTTGTCCGTTCGCCATGGATATCCAGAGTCTATGGCCGTACTGCAGGCTCTAACGCTAATGGCCATACTGGCGGCGTTGGCGGCGCACCCAATGCCGATCCAAGTCCACCTGACACCGATGATGATGGTGATACTGGTCTACCAGCCTCCACGACTCCACGTGTGGACGGCTCTGAGGGGACCGAAACGAAAGATTCTGACTCTCTTCCTGATCATGTGCAACAGGCTACGGCTGCCGATACAGATGCCTACGAAACCGATGCGGGGCCGCCGGCCGGTGCTAGCACCAATGCTCCACTGCCGCCAGGAGGCTACCAACCTTACAACGCAGCCAACAACGACACGAATGGCTATGCTAAGAATGGTCCGCACGGCACGGGGGCATTGGGTTCCGCAACTCTTGAGCCACCTCCTTATCCGACAGGTGCGCCTCATGCAGATGAGGTTGATCCAAGCGGGCACACAGAAGACCCGACCAACACTAGTGCTGATGTCGACGGCGGTGCAGGTGGCTCTGTGCCAACCGCAGATGGCCAGCCACCGGCTGATGCAGACTTCGACGACGGCGAAGCAGGAGGGGCAGGGGCAAATTCACATGGTGCTCCTAGCGGTGGTTCTGACGAGGTTGACGACAACAGCGGCGGCAGCTCAGGAGGGGGCACTGCTCCACATGAGACTTCTGGCGGTAGTGCCAGTCCACCCGTGAAAGTCGGTGTCACGGCTCCCAATACCAGCAATGGTGATGACCAGCATGCCGGTAAGGGTGAAGGCTCAGCTGCGGCACCGTCGGCTGCATCTGATATTTCAAGTACCGATGCCAATCAAGATGCGCACGCGAACAATAGTCAAATGGACGATGCTGAACCGAATCAATCTGGGGACCCTGGTGTGGGTGACAACCCAGCTACTGAAGCTGGCGCAAACGAGGCAAACGGATCAGCGAAATCCCAGACTGGTTCCGGAGGCACTGACGCTGACCAAGACCTTGAAGAAGATGGCAGTGGTGTCAGCGGGTCACACTCGGCTCCGTCGAACAGCCCGAGCGCTGGTGATGATAAGAGTGTCGGACCAAATGCCAACGATATCAACGCAGAGGATCCGAGCTCTGCTACAAGTGCACCAAGCTCTGGCAGCGGCACTGAAGCTCATGGACCTACTGAGAGCGGCCTTGATGCTGGCGCAGGTAGTCCGCAGGGAGCTTCCAATGCCGCTGGGGCTGGCGCTGCCGCTAAGATCAATACCTCGCCGATGGTACAGGCGCCGAAGTTCACAGCTGGACAAAAGGCTACGTTGCTCGTTGTTCCAAACAGTGGCGACGTTGGTCAGAGTGGGGCGCAAGACGTCAACGCAATCCTCGCGTCTGGTCAGCCAGTCTATGAAGCCACCGGCGAGATCAATGAAGGAGGGGTTTTCCTTGTTGATGATAAGCCCATGCTCACATTCAATCCAACCAGAGTGGCCGCGGGAGGTTCCCCCGCCGGCGCTGCAGCTGCTGCTCCCCCCGTTTCTGTGACTTCTCCCGATGATGAGGACGACAACTCTCCAGCGACAGCCGCGCATGTTACTGTGCCTGAGTCATCGGTCAACACTCACGCGCCAGTTTCTGGACAGCATGGCTCAGCAGGAGACGAAGCAGGCCCCCCCGTGGGTCCAATAACCAGCACAATACTGCGGAGGTCGCTCGAGGATGGAGCTCCTAAGAAACAGCATTCAGGCGCCGCAAGAAACAGCACCAAGCACAGGTTCACAGCCAAGACAGGCACAAAGTCTATGACCAAGCCGCCTGCAGGCAAGTCAACAGCATCGGCTGGCTGGAAAGGCTATGCAAACCAGGTCGGAAACGCTGTGGCGGGAGCTTATTCAAGTTACAAGGGCGCACCTCAGGTAACGAAGACTTCGCACCTCACACAGAGCACCCATCATGCAAGCCTCATAGGCGTACACGTATTGCCGACAGGCAGCTCTAGGAACTACCAGCAGGATGGGACGACACAGGAGAAGAACACGCCGGGCGAAGGCATGTCTACTGATCAAGAAGGCTACGGCGGTACGTCACCGTCAGACTCTAACTCGGAGGATGATTATGGCAACGAGGATTCTAGCAGCAATTATGGATCGGGTTCATCGCCCGCTGCTGACCCCAGTGGCCCGAGTGGGATGGGTAACGATAGTCCCTCGGGCACTGACGGATCGGGTTCGCCGAGCGTCGACTATGGCAACAACGGCTATGACAGCCCCACGCCGGCTGGGGTCTCTGGTGACCGAGCGGGTCTCCAAGCGCCTGGAGGCTCCAACAACGCTGCTATGGATGACACCGTCTAGCGTCGCGCTGCTGATACGATCCGACTCACACCTGTAATCGTTTGACACGACTATGCAAGCTTGACGACCGATTTCACGACCAAAAGCATGATTTCCCTGCTTGACCAGATGCAATTCCCAACTGTGATGTACTGGACGCTGGCTGATCACATGGGAGACGGCATTGAGCAATTGCTGAGATTTGTACTTGTATCATCATTGGGCCGGGCTACAAGAAAGCGAGAAACCCGTTTGTCGTCTGCCAAGCTGGCATGCACACTTTCATTAAAGGCAAGAGTGACTTGCTGTGTAGAGTGGTTGAAACTGGTGATCTTTCGGGTTCTGACTCTCGGTTCTGCTGAAAGAGCCTTCTTTCTGTATCATGTATGAGCATCTGGCAACAAAACGATCTTTCCTTGCGTTTGGCCACCACCATCGAGCTCGTTTCGCGTCGACTGACCTGGGACTGCCTCTGCATCTCTGCTCGAACAGAGCGATTGCTTAGGCGCCTCCCTCCCGCTTTGCATATTCGTCCTCCATTCTCTCCAGGTAGAGTTTCTCAGCAGCTTCCTCTGCGCTTCCTGGTTCGCTCTGCGACGCCCCAATCGAAGGCTTTTCTGGCTCGGATTTCGACTGGTTGGACACAATGTTGCCTCCCGCCTTGCCACCGACGGCCGTGTCTGACGTGGAAGGGGTCTCGTCCTTGAGGCCTACGGTCTGGTGTGGAAGTGAAGACATGGTGAGTTCCCGATTCAGTGGCGTGTCGTAGAGGATTGCTATGTCTGATGGCGAATGGTGTACTGTTGTAGACATAGTCGCGTATTGTGTTGCTACAATGTAGACATTTTCAAGGCTCCAGGGAATGTGACGTCATCAGCCTCACAAACAAGCTCTGTGCTCGTGCGCGGCGCCCGCGTTTTGCATGTGCTATTGTGCTTGCGACTTCGCTTGTCGTCGGTTTTTCTCTCCATCAGCGCGTTGCTGCAGACAATCCTCTCGCGCGCGCCATTGGACTTTGCTGCGCATTGGCGTCTTGTCTGCCGCACCGCGACGCGCCATGGCGAAGAAGAAGGCCAAGAGCGATGCTTCCGCTCCGCCTCCGCCTCCGCCTCCGCCGCCGCCGTCGACGTCGAGCCTGATCATCTGCAGGAACAAGTAAGTAAGTTGCTGGTCTTTTCCTCGCCTCTTGCCCGTCTGCTCCCGCTTCTCTCATCTTCCCTGCGTTTCGCGCTCCAACTCCCCTCCTCCGCTGACAACGCGCCTCTCGCGATAGACACTGGCGGTACATCTCCAGCTTCAGCGGACCATGGCTCCAACTTCCACCCGAGATTCTCGACTCGCTCGCCCACCAGAATTGGGCCATGCCCGCTCCGCGACTCATCGATCCCGCCGTCTTTTACGATATCGTGAAGATCCGCAAAGCTGTCGACCAGGCTTCAGAAGACTCGGTGCGTGCCTCGGCGGGGCTGTCAAACACCGCCATGAACGGCCGTATGGACTACTTCGGTGCAGGTGGGGGTCCAGCCAGTCAGTTGAGCAAAGAGCGCATATTTAAGATCCGGCAGAAGGCTGTCAGGCTGCTGTCTTCTGCTTTCCAGCTCGATGAGGTAGCTGCCAGCGTTGCGACCATGCAGGCAACTAGCACTGTCGAGGATGTGGCCCAACATGTGCTGAAGCGGGAGTCGAGCAGTACAGATGCGCGCTACGTGCACTTTTTCCACGAGAAGATTCCAAGTCGCGCCATGGAACAATATACTCCCCTCGATCCGCTCAATGAGATCATACGGGCCCTGCCCATGGAAGAGCAGCCTGCCCCGCTGCGAACGCGAGCGCTGGTTCAGATCTTCAAGCAACAGTGGCACGGTGCGGTGTATGACCTGACAATCGCCTTGCGCATTATAGAGAATCTACGACGTATACACAAACCAGATCAACAGGAGCTGGAATTAGCGAGCAAGATGAAGGCAGAGCAAGAAGCATGGCAGAAGGGGCATAGAGACTGGCGATCAGTGCCGCACCTCAAAGACGAGGATCAGCCCAAGAGCTTGCAAATGCAGATCTTGTTCAATCGTGCCGGTGTTTACCTCAGTATTGCTTGTCAGAGTGTGCACGCCGCCCTGGACGGATTGCAACCGCACCCGCAAGCCACTGCTGAAGGTGAGAGCAACGGCGTAGACCAAAAGACGCACGATGAAAGACTTGCTGCGCGAAAAATTGTGAAAGTGAACGCGAAGCGTGCTCTGAAGGACTACGAGGCTTTCCTGTCGCACCTCGACTACACGCCAGGCCTGCCCTACGAAATCACGAACGAGATCATGCGGAGGGTATATGATCTTGCGAATGGGAATAAAACACAGACATCCCTGCCCAAAAACAGGCTGGTAGAGTTGAATGATTCTGGAGATGAGGCCAACAGCGGGGACGAGAAGATGGTGCCAACTTCAAATACCCTTGTGAGGCATCAGAGGCCGAAGCCGGAACCATTCGAACGCGGCGAGGATGGTTGGCCCAAGTTTCCATCGCCGAAGATCCATCATGCTAGTGCTCTCTTCACTCCACAACCTCCCGCAGATCTCCCACCATTCCCCAGTGAAGAGACCCTAGAGGCAATGCGAAACAACGATATTCTACATGAAGCGTTTGGCAGCCGCGAAGCCATCACTTATCATCCACTTCTCACCGATGCACTCCACTCTTTACTCTTGGCGCATGCTCTTCTTCAGACGAGCCCTACCGAGATTCTGCGGCATGCCCATAACGCGGCGCGCCTTGCGAGGATTGCGGACGGCTATCCAATCTTCCAAGCCGCGCGCAGCCCAGCTCGTGCGGACTGGATTGAAGTGCTGCGCAGAGCCAATAACTGGCTCGGTCTCGGTGTTACGTGGCAGAAGCTTTGCGCACCAGCTCCGCTGCCTGACGCTGCTGGCGGATGGGCAAAGGACACTTCGTCAAATGCTGTTGCACGGCAGAAGGAACGCAAGCAGGAAACTTCGGAACAAAAGAGAGAGCGCATCAAGCAGGAGTCCATCATTGACGCTCTTTCCGACGATCGCGTAGTCGATGAAGAGTCCTTCCAGCGAGCCGTTCGCGCTAGAGAGCGTAGAGCAATGGAAGATGAGCAAGGTATCAGCGGTCCGCTCAGAGACAAAGACTCCTCCGCATCGCCCTCTACTGGTTCGTCATCACCGACGACCTATGGCAACGGCTCTCTCCCACCGCCCAAGCGTTGGGCGCAAGATGAGCATGGTAAGGAGTATCCCATTAGTACTGAGCGCGCCGAAGCCATTGCTCGTTGGATCAAGGAGAGCCCGCTGAGCATGGGCGCAAAGAGAAAGAAGCGGCGTGCTGCCGGACGAAAGACGGGACAGAGTGGTATGCAAGCCGCAACGTCCGGCGTGTCTTCTTTGAATGTCGACGATGACGGAGATAATGATGGTCCTGATTGATATGACGATGTAGAGGCGCCGCGATTCCGCAAAACTGCAGACGCCTTCAAACAGCCGAGTTTGCACCTGGGTGCGAGTGGTCGAGTGACGGTCGTTACGAAGGAAATTGAAGTGCCTCGTAGTGCTTTGCGCTGACCATCACCTTCGCCTACCCTCCTCTCTTCAGCGCCATGACTCTACACCACGTCCCTGATTTCCACCTTTCTTCTCTCATCGTCTGCTGTGGGCACAGAATGTGCGACGGTGAACTAACTGTATGAGACAAAGCGCCGTTAACGTGAGCGCCAGCAAATTTGGACGCAATGCTTTTCCTTCTGCATTACGTTGAATTTCTAATCATGAAAAGCGTAGCCTGTAGCCTGTAGCCTGTAGCTCATCCAAATTCAATGCTATCTCTCTCACTCACACACAAGTATTCGATGGGTGTCATTGCTCCTTTTTATAATGCATTGTTCACTCAGCACGCTCGACTGCACCCTTCCCATCCCATCCCTATCGCCCGCCCGCCTGCCCACCGCCGCCACCACCACCACCACAAAACATTCAAGAACTCGAAGCGCCAGCAGCAGCGGTAGCACCACCACCAGGAGGAGCGACATTCCTCAACCCCAACTTCTCATTCTCCGCTCGCAATTCCTTGATAACTTTCTATCCTATCAACGTCAGCCAACTACTCTCCAGGTTAAATCAGTACTTGCCTTGCCTTGCTTTGCAGCAGCAGCAGAAGCAGAAGCAGCAGCAGAAGCAGCAGAAGCAGACACCAAAAAAAAACAAAAACAAAAACTCACCGCGAGAGCTTCCGGATTCACGCCATTCTCAATGAGAGAAATGCAATATGACAGAGACTGTCGATCGAGGTTGCAGTTCTGTTTGGGGGTGGGTTTTCCATTAGAGAGAGAGAGAGAGAGAGAGAGAGAGAGAGAGAAAGAGAGAGAGAGAGAGATGTTGCGAGAGGGTTTGCGGCTTTTTTTGTTTGGCTGTTTGTGCTGGTGAGAAAAAGTGGACGAACCAGAATGGTGGAGATCTCAAAGAGAATGTCCACCGTGTCGCGTGCTGCGCGTCGTTTGGCTTCGGGGTCTGCGGAAGGCATCTTGGTTGGTTACGTTACGGATGTCGATGTTACAGGCAGGCGTCGCGCTTCGCGTAAAAGTGGGAAAGGGCAAAAGCGATGCAAAGTTTGGAGAGGACACATCAAAATTTCAAGCAAGAGTGCATCGATTTAGTCCTGACGTTGTGACTTCAGTGAACGTTATATACAAGTATGAATGCAATGTCCTCCGCCTCTAAAGACCGTGCTGTTGCGCCATGGTATCTCTTCAATGCAATCATGTGCATCTCGCCATGCACCCAATAGAAATATACGAGCGTGTTCAGAACGAGCGCCTCTGCCCCAGAACTTCTTCGCTCTAGCTCATTGCTACCTGCTCGTCTGTTCCTGTTCTCGCGACATCGCTTGCATGGGAATGTCCTCGTTGGCGCGCTCGTTCCGTTCTCTTCGGTTTCTCGCTCGGGCCCTCTGACGCAAGTACCAACGCTTCAGCATTCGCCACAACTTCTTCATAGCTTGCCATTCTGGATAGGTATCCGGGAACGCATTTTCGAGGACCGGTTCCCTGGCAACTGGGGCGTATGTTCGAAGCTTGTCGAAATCTGCAAGCTATGCTGTATAGTGCTCCATCAACGCGTTGTCATCGACGAAAGCATTCAAGATCTGGCCCGATTTCCAACCGGCGCTTTCCAATGAATCACCATTTTCAAGAATCTTCCCAAGATGAATGAGTAACTTCAACTTGATGCCGTTTTGCTGTTCAATCTTCCGCCTGAGATTGGATATGGACTGTCTGGAACCAACAGTGACCGTGACGTCTTTGGCTGTATTCAATCGAGCCGTGACCCGGACCTCTTCTCCGATATCCTCCGCACGGCCTTTGCCCTTCTCTTCGCGTCGAGAGCCAGAGTCTGCGTCTTCATCATCTTCTGTATGCTCAACATCTTTCTCATCGCCGCCCTCAATTATGTCGGCGGGGTCGGCGACGATCCAATATGGGATATCATAAAGCTTTCCGCGATCGTCGTAGACGCCCTCGAGTTGCCGCTCTTTGCCCTTCGCCCCTCTCGCCAACCGACCATTCGGAACGGTAAGGTCTGCGGCGTCCAGTAATGCTTGCGCTTGGACGAGATCTCCCGCACGCATGCTCTCTGCCACCACTTGCAGAGCATTCCACACCTCCCTTCTGTTGTTGGTACGAGTATCGAAGAACTCTTTCCGCTGTTGCTCGAGAATGCGCCGGGTCCATGGTGGCTGGTGGCGGCTATAGGACCGCGGACTATGTCCTACAGGCCGAGGCGGCTGCAAAGGCTGGTTTGGGCGCACTATCGTCCCGTCCGGTCGTCGACTGGCGCCAGCGGTGTTAACTTGTGGAGCGTGTGCATTATCGCGTCGGACATGGAGTGCTTGCGGCGGTCGATTGATGGCGGCGCGAGATGAATCGTTCGGCTCGTTGTTCTCCGATCGAGATGCGTTGGGCTCGCCGTATGGCGACTCGTTCGCGGCTTTCGAGTGACAGAAACCCTGCGGGACAGAACCCAATCAGCATGATTCTGCGGAGGGCTGCGACATGCGACATACCATGACTGCGCATACTGCTGCCGAGCTCCTCACCCAGCGCGCCTCGGCGCGAAATCCGAGATTGCTAATGCGAGTCGCCGGTGACGCTGCCGGTTAGCGATGCTGTCAGTGGAATGTCTGGACGGACGGCTATGCGAGGCGATGGAACGAAGAAGCGCCGTGAACGGGCAGGCGGAGGGAGGGGGTTGCCAGCGGCGCAAGCAGGCAGTCTCGACCGGCAGCAACTCCACGACTCGAACTGTACAGGAAGGACAGAGCGGCAGGCACACAGGAAGGAGGAGGGCGGGCAAGAGGCGCGTTCTAGAGGCGTTCGTGCAGCTGGCGTACGTTAGTGTAGGGTGCGAGATCGAGACCCAAGGAACGGATGACTTCACCTCTCGGCCACCAGCTGCCACTCGCACCATCCCTCCTTGCATTGCCGCGTCAGTGGCATCATATAGCTGCCGACGCCCGTCCACTTGCTCTGGCAGATGCTGTGGACGCGAAAGAAACCAGTAGAGAACACTGCAGCTCATGCGGAACATGTGAAACCATTTGTATTACCAGACTATTCTACCTCGACCGCTTCTAACGGGTATCATCGTTTCAGGGGTATTCGCATCACTAAACATCAATGCAAACAAACTAATGTGGTATCCATCCAAAAGCAGACGCCACCGAAAGCAGATCCTTGTTCCCAATGCAGAAATGCAACTGACAAAGTTGCGGCCGCGGACCATGAGCGAGTGTCGAGAGTTGGGAATTAGGGTGCGACACAGCGGGAAGCGTGAGCAAGGGGTATCATTGTAGGGGTGACATCGCGAACAGGACCATGTTCGGTGGGCAAGCCACCAATGGGCCGACGTTCTCGAATGTCGCTGCGTCGGACTGGAAAGCCAGTCACTTCAAGCACCAGGTGTTCATGCGCTGGCGGTGACGGCAGGGGAGTTCTGCTGCTGTGGCTGGCCGACGTTCACGGCATCAGGAACGACATCACCGATGCTCTTCTGGGCCTCGGGCTCCTCCTTCTTGGTCTCGCCGTTGACGGCTGGAGTCTCCTCGGCTGGCTTCACGGCAGCAGTGTCCTCAGCCTTGGCATCAGCGGCGGCTGGAACGGTGTTGTCCTTCTTTGGAGCCTGAATGCGGTTCAGAGCCTTGCTGGCACGACGGCCGAGGCTGCCGAGCACCGACTGGCGCTTGTTAGGGGTGGTGGTCTCAGTCTTTGGCTCCTCGGTCTTCTCGACTGGGGCCTCAGTGGACGGCTCTGCGGCGGTGGCGGTGGCCTCGGTGGCAGGCTCCTCAGCCTTGACCGCGGGCTCGGTGGCAGCAGGCTCCGCTGCAGCGGCCTCGGCAGCCTCCTTCTTGTGGGTGTTGGGGCTGACGCTGCGGTTGCGCTTGATGAAGCCTCCAATGCCAGCCAAGAAGTTGTTCTTCTCCTTGCTGGGCGAGGCAACCTCTTCCTTCTTCTCCTCCGTCTTGGCCTCAGTGGCAGGCTCCTCGACTGCCGGGACGGCCGAGACGGGTGTAGAGTCGGAAGCAGCAGCAGTTTCGGGCAGCACTGGTGGGTTCTCCGACACCGGAGCAGCAGTGGCAGACTCGTTCTTGAGCTCAGCGTCCTTGATGTCCTTCTCCTTGGCTGGGCTGCGGAGTCCGCTCCAGCCAGACGAGACACGACCAAAGATGCTACCACGCTTGCCCGCCTTCGCCTTCTCTTCAACTGGAGTCTCGGCAGCCTTCTCCTCCGCTGCGACGTCAGCGGCAGCAGGGATCTCGGCAGCAGAGGTGCTCGCCACGACTGGAGCAGCCTCGGTGGAGGCAGCGACTGGGGCTTCTTCCGTGGCCTTGACCTCCTCCTTCTTGTCCTCCTGCTCCGCCTTCTTCTCAGCAGACTCCTCCCTGTTGCTCTTGAAGCGGTTCAAGATGCCGCGAGATGTGGATCGGCTCTTCTGGGCTTTCTTCTTGTCCTCATCAGCCTCGCCATCGGACGAGCCGATGCGCTCGGTTGGTGGGACATCGGTACTCTTCTTCGGCTTGGAAAGGCTGCGGGTGGTGGCGGCGCCAACGACGTTTGGCTTGTCTACTTCCGCGTCAGTGAAGGGTCTCAGTATGCCCATGGCCAATACATACTCAGCTTCTCAATCTCAGCCTTGTAGCCCTCGCTAGCGCGAATCTCATCCTTGGATGCCTTGGCGTGTTCGATGGCGCGCTCGATGGAGAGATACCAGCCGTCACGCTCGGCATCGTTAGCAGCCTTGAAGGTGTGGTTGTCGGCGTGGAGCTTGAAGGAGAATTCGTGCTGGGCGGACTTCTTCAGGTCACTGGCATCGTAAAGTGCAAGGACGTCAGATGGGTGTTCGCGGTTCGTCTCGCCCTTCTTGTTGAAGAACAAGAGGCCCTTGCCGGTCTGGCTTGCCCAGGCAACAACGGGGTGGGAGATTTCTGGCTTCTCGCCGCGGAGGTAGAGGTCGAGGTGCTGTGGAGCAACAGCGTCGTCGCTCAGCCAGAACTCCTTCTTGGATGGAATGATGGACCTTGATGAAGATGATGGTGTCAATATGTGCTCCCGATTGCCGTTATGCGTCGCGTGGAACTCACTTGAGAAGGCCGGGGCCCTTGTAGGCGAGTTGTCCTTCGGTGATGGGCTCGACCGCCTTTTCTGCCGCCTCTGTTGTCTCGGCGGGAGCAGCAGCGTCGGTGGCAGCAGCAGCGGTGGGCTCAGCATCGGTCTTGGAGGCATCGCCGTCGACCACGGCAGGAGCGTCCTTGGTGATGGTGGTGGCGGTGGCGGGATCTGTCATGACGGGCTCGGTTACGGGGGCAGTCTGTGCCTGCTGCTGGGCGTCCGACATGGCTGCTCGATTGGGGGTGGGGTGTGTTTCGAGGACTGCTGGCGGCGGAGAGTGGACGAGGAGGAAGAAGAAGAAGAAGGAGAAGAGGTTCTGCGCAGACAGAAGGGGTATTACAAGAAAGGGCAAACGCTGGACAATGCAGTGCAGAGCAGGCAGTACAGTCAGTGGGCGAGAAGGAGAGGGAGCGAAGGCGGCAGGGCAGGAGATGGATGGTTTTGACGAAGCACGCGGCCGTGCGCGGTGAAGCTCTGCATGCAATTTCGCGCTGAGCACCCGACTCCACTTTTTCCGCGCCGCGACAGTTGCGGTAGAGCGCTCCCCAACAGCTGCACGCGCGAGAAGTGGCCACTCCCGCACTGGTCAGACGACCTGCGACGGAGGATGTACATCCTCGACTGTACATAGTGGATGATGAGGTGATGAGATGGTCGCACGCAGTCCCTTGCGAGCGAGCTACTGCAGCCAGCCGCTGCCCGCTCCACCACACTCGCAGAGAGTAGTTAGTTGATAAGATGATGAGCACAGTACTGTAGTACAGAGTATCGCTCGCAACTCGCATTCACCACCCTCGCACCGCCCGAGCGTGTCGAAAGGGCGCCCCTGCCGCCGAAATGCGCTTGTGCGGTCGATCCGAGCCACTGTTCGCTGCACCCTGAACCACCAGCGCGCCGGAAACTTTGGGACAAAAGTGGACAAAGCGGCCTCGTGGATGGGAGAGAGATGTATGTACAGTAGTACCACGCCATCTCAATCTCAGGCCAGACAGGCGTGATGATGACAGGCAGGTCACTTGGCCCGCAACACCACCACGATCGTAGTGGCGATACACACTGTGCCGTAGCGTACCGCAGCGTACCGTACGTACAGTACAGCACACGACTGGCCCCCGTCGACCCCGCCTGTCATCACGACAGGCATCCAGCTGCTGCTGATGAGCTCTCCACCGTTGCCGTGTGTGTCTGTGTGTGTATGTGTATATGTGTGTGTGTCAGAGAGAGACAGAGAGATTGCGTCTTCTCCGCCAATGTCGACTCGTGCGCGAATCAGTGCTGCCGCCCGCCAGCATGTGAGAGAATGGAAGAGCCGCCCTTGTGCAACGCTCCGCTCCAGCCTCCATCCACCCAAACCTGCCACCGCCGCAGCGCTGTCACACCGGGGAGCCATGGATGCGTGAAACACGACTCGCCCGAGGCGTCTGCCGGCATTTCCACGGCTGACCGCCACGACTTTCGTCCCGAATGTCTGTAGCACGGTGTGCCTACTTGTACAGACTATGGATCGCAGTGTTGATCAGTATATAATAATATGTGAGCGCGCGCACGGCACATGTTCCAGACCATGCGGTCGGCCTTTCATCGATACCTGAACCTGAACGCACCCCCCCCCTTCTCTGTGTATCACATGACTGCTGCCACACATCAACGCCGAGCGCACCCACCACCACACCTCTGCACGCGGCCTACAACGATGACCGTCAACCGTCTGGACCAACGCTCGCGTGTCATGGCCGATGCGAAACGCGCATCGCTGCCGTTTGCCATCATCAGACTTGTGGAACCGAGTCCGACGTCTGATGAATCGCCAATCACCGAGTCTCCACCTTGATGCTTTCCACGCACGTATACCGCACCAGGCGCACCTCGATACCCTGCGACCAAAGTGTTTCACCACAAATAGCACGCAGAATCCCGCCTCCAACCACCTCCAGCACATGCGTGGTGAGCGAGACCCAGATACAGTACCGTAACTCCCTTCTTGCAACACAGCAAACAATATCCATTTTCCTCAGAATAAACGTCGAATCGACAGACACGGCGCTTTTCTCGCGCCATATCTGCACATGCTTCCTTGCCGCCCGCGCTACTCGGATGGCGCGTGCCAAAATGTGCCGCCGCAAGCCTGATGCTTGGCGCTACTGTACATGACTTCCCCTGACCTGTGATGATGTCGCAGACGATGCATGCATGCACTGGGCAGCATGGCAACCTGAGCTCTGAGCTGCAGCACCGTGCCAACCACTTCCCAAACGGCCCCTACCGCAAATTCCATGGTACTGTAACATCAAGCAACAATGCAGTTCCCACGTGCGTTCCGCGAACCGCCAACGCCTCGAGGCGCCCATGAGACAATCTCTACCCAAAAACACGAAGCACGCTGCTTGTACCAACCCAACCGGAGCTTGAGCTCTTTGCCGTCTTGAATATGTGTTAACAATTACAATAGTCCTGACCGAAAATTTCCACTTCAACTCGCCGTAATCAACACGTAGCTAGTGATGGCATTCATCCGCTCCGCGCTGAGCTTCATGCCAACCTTCAACAACTCCTGCGCCACCTCGCTATCCTTTTTCTGAAGCTCTTCCCACTTCTCCGGCGTCAAGAGCCAAGCGACGCAGTCCACTTCGGCGTAGACGCTGCACGTCCTCTCGGTCTCGCTGAAGAATGGCAGCTCTCCGCACGTCGTGCCCGCCACGATCGACTCGTGATAGTTGCCCTGCTCGAGCGAATAATTCGCGCGAAGCAGTCCGGATTGGAGGAGATAGAAGCCATCCGGCCGGTCGCCTTGCTGGTACAGCAGCTGCCCTTTGGTCAATTCTCTTCTCGCAAAGTACGGAACCGCTCGGAACCAGAAGTCTTCGGTCTTCGTGGTCAAGTCCTGGAATGCTTGCAGGATGAGTGGCAGGGGCTGCTTCAGACTCCGCCATCTGCTTTGCTCGGGTTGGTTCACTTCGGTGATGGTCTGCGCCGCGGCTGCGTGTCGAGCGAATGCACGTGGCGAGCCCGCAAGGCTGTCGAGTTGAGAGATTGGCGTTGGTTTTGGCTGTTGTTCAGGAATCGCCATCGGTGGAGAGTCTCCGCCTGCCCTCAAGCTCTGGGACTGCTTCTCTGTCAACGTGATCAAGAGCGCATTTTCGCAGGCCTCGAGTGCACCGTTGAGGTTCTCAAAGACTTTGGGTGGAGGGGTCTCGTCGCTCTCCTCAAACAGGCCATCTCTTTGTAGATTGCGTCCCACATCGTCTTGGAGATTGACGCCAGCAATGACCAGTTCGACGTCTCTTCGCCTCAGGATCCGGTGCATGCGGCAAAAAGCCTCTGCCGCTGAGAAGTCGATGCCGGTGACGTGGGAGAAATCCAGTACTAGATAGCGAATGGGCGCCTGAGCGAAAGTCTCTGCATCTATAGTCGCGCGGACCCGTTTCTCCACATCCACGATACTGCCGAAGAACAAGTAGCCTGCGATCTTGACGACCCGGATTTGAGGCCCGACGCGATGAAGGTACGCTCGCTGCCTGGCATGACGCCGCACCGTTGACTCGGCAATCTCGCCCGAGAACTCTGCTCGAATCACAGACTTTCTTGACGTCTGCACGACATAGACTAGGCACGCCAAGCCGATGCCAATGGCAACGCCCACGACGAAGTCATATATGCCCATGACCACGGCGATGACGAAGATTGTGAGATACTCCAGATTGGCCAGTCTTCCGCGCGTGTCCCAGAGTGCTTCTTTCGCCAAGTCTATCCCAAGGTAGTAGATGAGTGTTCCGACCACAATTACCGGTACGTAGCCAATGACAACAGGTCCGATCATCCAGAGAACTGTCGTTGCTGCGGCAAGCATGTAGCCTGCCAGTCTCGAGTCGCCGCCAGTGTCCATGAACAATACACTGTTGACGTAGACCAGATAGTTCTGGATGCTGCCGACGCATCCCGAAAGCGTGTTGGAGACGCCGTGCATGATCAATTCGCGATTGAGGCTCACGTTATCTTCCTGCATTTTCATCGCCAGGTTCGGAATGTTGATTGGCACATGCAAAATGCCAAAGAAGCACAGAGCCAGCTGTGAAGGAATGGTCATGACGACAGCCTTCCAGTCGACGATACTGAACTGGTAATAGCTGTAGAAATTGTAAAATGTCGTGTCAGCAGCAGGGCCCTCGAACACCCATCCAGCTTCGCGCAGTTTCTCCATGTTGAGCGCCGGCACGGCGACAGTGACGATGTAGAAGATGGCAGTAATGGCAATGTAGTACGCCGGTACCAGAAATGGCTTGTCGTAGTACCGCTTGATGACGAGCAGGACTACCGCTAGCACCAAAGGTGGCAGCCATTGGGCGATGCTCATCGGTGCGATAAGCTTGTCCAACACCTCTTTGGTGAATTCCAAGTTGCCGTCTAATCGAACAGACACCTCCAAACCGGTCAGGAGGAGAAAGATGCCCACGCCACCGATGCAACCGACCAAGATGGAATGCGGGAAGAATGACACCAGATTCCCCAATCTCGCGGATCCGAGGCCGAAGAAGACAACTCCGGTCAAGATGGAGCTCATGGCATATGAAGTGATGACCGTGGCCCTCAAGGCATCTGGGTCTTCTGTCCCCATTCGAGCCATGATCATGTATGTCATCTTGTGGAAGAACGGGACGACTTCAATCATCTCGGAGCCGACACCTCCTCGAAAAATGCTGCCGGTAGAGTACACCAGCTGTGACACAATGCAGCTGACGTAGAACATGGACACTCCATCGGCACCCATCTGCGAGAACACTTCCTCACCGAGCGGGAACAAAATGATTCCATAAGACAGAGCATCCAGCAGATTGAGCAAGAGGCCCAGGAAAACCGAAGGCAGAGTGCTTACGGGCTGGACGATTACGGTGTGGTAGATCTTGCGAGCATCCCAGCTCTTGGGGTCAACAACCATCTGCAGGCTATGCTTGGTGGGATCGAGGGAGGGGCAGTGATGGCCCCATCTATTCCAGATCCCTCGGACGCCTTTCCTGGGGGCCGGCTGGGCCTCAGCATCGGACGAGGTGCCATATCTCTGCTTGCGGTGCGAAGAAAACCGTGCGCGAGGCAGTAGTGGCGTACGGTCTGATGCGGTGGCATCACCTTGGTCCTCGTTGGCTTGGGAGGATCGATTACACGACCGACGAGGCCCCACGCCTGTGGAAGGCCTCGTTCCGTCTTCGTTATATATAAGCAACGCGTCGCTGCCAGACGACGATAAGCCCGGAAAGTCAGGTCCTTGGTGCTCACTTGACTCGTCCGGCGACGCGGGTCCGCTCTGCTCTTGGATGGGAGAGTGCAATCGGGGGATTGAGTGCTTGCTGGGCTCCAGATGTTGGAAGTGCTTTGCCATTTCAAAGTCGCTCAGGAACGACGACGACAACTCTGCCGTCTGCTCGCGAACGCCAGAAGAAGAATACTGGACATCTGCGCGATGTCAGAGGGATTGAGAGAGAAAGTCTAGATGAAGGAGCGGGCTCACCTTGTAATTGGCTGCTATGGTTTACATTGTGAATGTGAGACCTGCCGGGCAGACTGTTGCCAAAGTTGTGGGCGGACGTGATCGAGGGGGCTCTCGCGCGATGCTTGGAGCCAGAGGGCGCGCCGTCAGCTGCAAGCTCGTCCGCGTCGCCGGTGCCGGTGGCCGAGTGCGCAGACATTCTCTGCCGCTTAAAGTGCCGGAGGGAGGAGGACATGATGGTCGTGCAAAGTAAGAAGATCACGCCAGAGCAGAGCCAGCAAAAAGTTTCCACGCTCGACCGGCGCTGGGCGGGCCAACAAGCGCAGGCAGACGTCCAGCAATCCTCTCCACGCTCAGCTGCTCATTGCTCCGACTGGCGGGGCGCGCAGGCTGTCACAAGCTGGCGGGCGAGGGAGAAAGCGTGCAAACAATTGAACTCTCTGGGATGTCGAAACAATGCGCAACATCTGCGGCCAGGCAGGCAGGCGAATGCACAGAAACTGGCTTTTCTCGTGCACGGCAATCGCCATGTTAGAACTATTGTAGTTAGACTAGTTTCGGCGGCAGCTAGCCGAAAACTCTCGCTGCTCATAAGGTTATGTACATGCCGTGCGCGCATCAAGTTCGTTGGGCATGTCGAGCATCATGACATTATTGGGACCCGCAGATGGCGAAATTTTTCGATGGGCTGCGTGATGATGCAGAGGACAGAGACTGGAGTCGGACAGGCTCCATGCACATGCAAGTTCAACACCAATGCTCTGCCGGCGCCTCCCAGCCCTGCATGCCCCACAGCCGCGTCTAGTTACAGTAGTCTAGGAAGCGAAGCGGGCAGGGCCGCAGCCCACTCGGTACAGTATACATACATCTTTTGCACACATGATGGACACTTCGGATGAGGCATATATGTACGCTGGGGAGCCATGACCTCCTCAAGCATGACACTAAACCCTTCCCTCGGGCCTAGTGGATGTGCTGCGCCCATGATGACGATCGCTGCACCAAGCGATCTGCTGGTACATGTGGTGGGTCGCGATGCTACGACGGCGCAAGCTCTATCCCCTCCTCCTCCGCCATTCGCAATATGAATTCGCGCACCGACTTATCCGGGGCTAGCTGGATGGGCAGCTTGCCGTCACCGTCTCGCTTTGCGCCTTCTGATCCTGCCTTCAACAACTCCACGGCTGTTTGTCCGTGACCCTCGGCGATGGCGTGATGCAGTGCTGTCAAACCATCAATGTCGGATGCATTGACGGGACTGCGGTGCTCCAGTAACAGCTTTACGATGGGCACATTGCCGACCGCCGCAGCTCTGTGGAGCGCCATTTGTCCGCGCCTGTCCTTCACCCTGGCACTGGCCTGGTGAGCAATCAACTTCTTCGCCGTGTCGAGGTTCGATTTGGATGCCGCGAAGAACAGAGCCGTCTGTCCATTGTTGTTCTTGACATCGGGATCGGCCCCTTTGTTGAGCAGCAAATCCACCATCTCATCGCCATCTTTCAAACTCGCTGCCATCATCAGCGCTGTCCAGCCACTTCCGTCTTGTGCGTCCACATCGAATCCCTTCACGTCTGATAGTATCTCGACAATGGTGGGCCGATTGTAGGACGCAGCATAGTGTAGCGGCAGTCGATCGTCGTCATCTCGTTTCTTCGCGAGTTTCTTGTCGGCGTTCAGCAGGGATTCGACCTGTCGTGCTGGATGTTATCAGAAGAGTCCACGTGCCTTCTTACCTTGCTTGTCTCGCTTACTTTGACCTTCGCGGCAGCTTGCGTGAATCGCAAATTTCGAAGCTTGCTCCTCGTCCATCGCGTTGGCTTGAAATCTAGAACCGCGTTTGACAAGCGAACTCTGACGCAATTTAGAAGCGGAATTTGCCGGCAGCCGCGCCGCTAGCACGGATGATCTGATAAGATAATTCTCAGCAGACTAAGGGCATAATAACGCCCGGAGCTAGAGGGGTGATGCAGAGCCAAGCATGCACGGCACCAGTCGAACCGCTAGCGCCCTAGTTGATGGACATCTATCCCGCCTCCTGACTGCTAGAGGCCAAAAAACTCTTCCGCACCAAGTTGAGATGAATGCGGATTGCGGTACGATAGACCTAATCAACGCGATCCTGGCGCAACAATCTCGTCCTTCGGGCCCGTCCATGCCAGAATCGTCTTATCGGCACCTAGCTTGATGTGAGCGCCCCCTGGGTGGACTCGAAGAGTCTTGTTGTAGTACGAATCGACGACCTGCAAGTTCGGAGAAATCCAGACGCCTTCCTCCGTATCATTATGAAGCTGCAGCCGATATTCGACATGACTTCGACTGAGAGGTGCCAGGCTCAGTGCACGGTATTTTGGTCCACTGAATCCAAAGCTGTCACTTGCTTCCATGGTCAAAGCAAAAGTGAGGAAGTGTGCCGAGGGGTTCTCGAGATGGTAGCACAAGACAGGGCAAACACCCGTTTGATCCTGTTCAACGGTACACAGCACTCTGGGCTCCGATGTAGGGATTGTGAGGCGAGGCACAGTGATAATCGTTTCCGCTTTCTCAAGGGCATTCCCAACCGACCACGTTGCGATCAGCGAGAGATCGATGTGGCTTGGTCGACGATCATCCAGAGAGAGCTTTTGTGAAGTAAGCTCAAAGTCCGACGTGTGTTTCGATCGCGCTGTAAGCACCACTTCATCCGTACGTAGTGCGTCCCGCACGGTGCATGATGCCTCCCCTTGTACTTCGTGGATGACCAGTTCTAGCGTGCGTAGCAGAACATCTTGATCAGTCAGCGATGACAATTGAGCACCGAATCCCCATTGTTGCTTGATGCCAGTAGGTGTGTCCGCGGCGGCATTGGAGAAGTAGCTCGGCCATGGCTCGGGATGCAATCGTGGTGAGAATGCAAACTTCGCTTCGAACGCAGGCACGAACGACAGATCGAATGTGACAGCCTTCGACAAGGTGGTATCGAGATCTGATGTTAGGGCGTACTGCACCTCCAGGGTCAGAGCGATGCTCGATGCTTCGGTAGGCGCTTGCAATAAGAGCTCCTTGGTTATACTCGAGGACGCAGCGAGCTCGGATATTACTCCCGATGGACCAGAAGCGTCGTCATCAGCCCACCTTAGACTTATTGCTGAGTCTTCACTAGTGCCAGCAAGCCCGGGTGTGATTGTACCACTGATGGTCTCGTTTTCCTCGTTGATCACATTGATGAGCAAACGTATATGCTCGTCGGTGAAATATTGCTTCCGCAGCTGCGGAAGGAGGATCTGCAATTTGGGTGGCTTTGGTAAGATTATGATTGCCTTGGTATCCAGGTGTGGAAGCAAGACACTGGCAACTTCCTCGTCGCTGCGGACTTGCCATCGTCTTGAGGGTGAGATAACATGATCCGCCAACACGTGCTCTAGATTGAACATGGATTGTTTGACATTGATCGTGACCTCGTCAACGCGGCAGACCTGCGCCTCACGAAGCATGATCTCGAATTGGAGAGTTTTGGCACTCTGAGGTCTGAAGAGTAAGTCTGCTGCAACATCGGGGCTGCTATCGTCGTGCTCAGCGAAGGATGGTAGGACCATCAACGCTGCTTCGGCCGGACTGCGCGTGCTACCGCCCTCGTGACGGACGCGTATGTGCTTCTTCCCGAGTCGAATGTGTACAGACGCGAGCTGTATGGGCTTTGCAACGGCAGCGGTATCCAGCATCATTGTCAACTGAAATTGTTGTGACTCACCGACATAGCTGCTCTGCGTGTCAAAGGCAAACGACACGGTAAAAGGACATAACCTGTCTCCATCTCTGTTCGTTATTGAGATGATGGCATCCGCCGCTGGCGCAGGCAAGCAATTACTCAGATCGAGAGGCATATTTGGTGATCCATCGCGTGCAATAGCAAGAAGCTCCCATACAACGGCTGGGAGTATCGCGGCATATTGTCCCGTTTCTGCTTGATGCGCACAGTCAAGTAGCATCCGCAGCAACCGCTCGAACGGAATGTGCCACTCATCTTCTCGCCATGTGGAGTGTTCCCATATTTCAGTCAGTATCTTGATCGCGCCCGATTGTCGGCCTGCCGAAATCAGATCTTCGGCGAGCTCAAGTCTGATCTGCTCGCTCATACGCAGTTGCTGGCGAGCGGCGAACTCCTCGGACGCATGCATGCAAGCAGTACCAAGCTCTGAGACATGATCATGGCCTCTTTCTGCAGTTAAAGACATCTCTTCGTGAGGGTCGGGCACAAGATATGCATCATACGTCTTCCAGCGATTCGCTACGGACGATGCCGGCGATTGTCCCGGCGACAAGCGGTCCTCGTCTGGGATAGCTCGAGCTCTTTCCCACCTAGCTCGAACGCCTTGGGAAAGGAGTCGCAGCCAGTAGCCTGGATGATGCAGAAAGTACCAGGGAGGTAGTCGATCTGCCGCCAAAGCAGCTCTTTCTGGTTCGGCAAACACTTCTAAATCCAAATCAGAACTTTCTGATGGCGGTCTTCGCAAAGAGGAGATTTCAGCACGCTGGATCAGCTGAGACATGATGGCAGCCCATCTACTCTCCCAAGCTGCCCAACTGTACGTGCCTGATCCCTTCCCTCGACGGTCGATCAGGTCTTTCATGCGGAGCTTGTAATTGATCCATGCCTGCACGGAGCTTGTGGTTTGACCGAGCCACAATTGACATCTCAGGATACGCAGAGCAGTCACGTCTGACAAAAGTCTTGCTTCATTCCATCTCGGAGACCACTAGACATCCAACTGCTGATCAGCAATGACTCGAGGAATGGAAGCTGATGGTTGCCGAAAAAAACTCACATTGGTTGTTGTCTCGAGAACGCCGCCCCCAGCGCCAAACAGCTCTTCAAGAGCAGCAGAGAAATGTCGCTCCGCGACGTCCATTTCCTGCCTGAACTCCGCGAACACGGCCTGCTTAAACTCATATCGCACGTTCCAACCAGATTGCGTGGTCGCGTGCGACGCACCACCTACTGGCGTGTGAGACAAGGGTGGAGGACCGCCCCTCGCTTTCTTGCGCCGTGCATGCTTCGTCAAGTCGCGGTAATAGTCTACGCATTGAGGCTGTAAAACTTTCATCGTGTCCTGCACAAATGTTTCAATTTCTGCGTCTGAGCCCATGGGAGGCATGAAGAAAAGCCCTGATTTGGAGTCCAGACTGGTTCCCCGGCGTACCATGCCCAATCGATCTTCCAAGTCTGGAGCTTCGAGGATACTTCGATCGCTGATGAGTAAGACAGCAAAGCGGGTTTTGAACAAAGAGCGAGTGAGAGCATTGCGAATGGCATTGATGTCTGCCCTCAGGCGCTCATCCTGCGAAGCCTCATTGGCGTTGATTTGGAAAGCAGCTATTACGAGGCAAGGCACCTGCTCTTGGTGCTTTTGCAACCACAGGGGTGTAAAGACCCCATCTGGGAATACCGGCGAGCCAGGTGACAAGGGTGACAATGGGGAATGCAGTTCGGTATTTCTTGCAATATGCGGACCTTCTGCTCCTGGTGATTGTGGTAGGGGTGCAGCTTTCCGCGGCGGCAGACTGTAGGCCCTGCCCACAGTTTTGATCTTAAAACGAATGCTACTGGTGGGGCCAGGCAGAGCAGAGGAATTCCAGGCGCTGTCTGTGCCGTCTAAAGATCGAAACGCTTGTAAAAGGCGCTTTGCCTGGTCTGAATGGCATTCTGGCGATTCGGTCGAGATGCGTGCGCCAGATTCTTGCCGCGCCGGAGGTGACTTGGGCGAATCGAGGTCCAGCTGTCCTAGGCCAGACAGCAAAACTAGCGGCAAGTTGTGCTGGACATAATGAGGTGGGTAGGCCTCCATGCTGGCCGTGGGCGTGCTATTGCCGCTGCCGCATGTCGACAATCGTTCCAGCCGGCAGTCGGTGAGCCTTGCGCTGTGTATCGGCGTTCTCCGCTTGGTTGCAGGAGCAGGCGGCGTGTGTTGATGTCCGGTTTGGAGTTCACCTGTTACCCTGGTCTGCCCAGTAAATTGTCCATAAGAATTTGATTAAGGCACGTCAATGTGGTCGGAGCTTCCTGGAGACCGGCAAGAGGCTCGCACCTCCGAAGGCAGCTCCACGTCCTGAGTACACGACCCGACCATTCGTTTATGCCCAAGTTCGTCGTTGCTCACAAATCGGGCGCCCACAGAATCGCGGCCATCGCGCTCTTCCGCGCCCTCCTGTCACAATGTAACAAGCTCGAACTTCCCGCCCACCGCCGTCACGAACTGAGCAATGTCATCCGATGTCGTTTCGCGGGCTTTCGACATACAACCTCGCACCGCCAGCTGAAGCTGTTATTCGAGGCCGGCTACGAAGCGGTCGACCACTTGGATGCTGCCGTGGCTGGCGATAGGGCAAGCGAGCGGTATGTTCTGGACCTCCTCCAGAGAGCTCCGAGGAACGTGAAGAATGGGCCGTTGGTCACACGCCGGTCCATCAGCGAAGAGTACAATGAACCATTCGGCTACAACGCCACAAGCAAGGAGCTGGATCCTTCTGTGACCGCGGTCTCACGCTCTGAGGTCGTCCTGGTCGAGCGCAATACTGGCGCTGGACGCACCACAGGAAACAATCTCAGAGTCGACAAGAACAGGTCGCCCATCTCAAGATATATCTTTGACTCAACCGCATTGGTTAACACAGACTCGCCACTCAGCTTTCAGTACCGCTCAGAGGACGCGGCGACCTGTCCACCCACCACACTCCCCTTTCTCGAGCATGCCACTCCACGTGAACGGCTTGGGGGCTCAGGGCAGAGGCATGTCCCCAAGATCTTCAGCGCCAACTGCATTCCAGTCTTACGCATGAAGAAACCTCAGCCATTGGCATTGACAATGTATCTCGATTCTCGCATCAAGCAGCGGCAAAAACGTCACGACTTGCGAAATCAATTGCAGGAACAGGTAGCCATCGCTGCTCAGGAGGAGGAATGGGATGACATATTGCAGACCTGTGCTGGTATCGGCAGAGATGACGCTCGTACGAGCGAGCCGTCTCGGGTCTCGCCCCAACAGTCTCGCTGGGATTGGGAGGTGCAAAGGGCACTGGGACAGGTCCATGCCTATCTAAACGAGGAGAAAGCCAAGAATCGACGCATGGCGGAGAAGATGTATGCTGTCATAGGTCGAGAAGAGAGCATGGCGGAGCAAGAGAGGCAAGAGGATGAGAGAAGAAGACGCGAGATTGCCGAGGGGCTTGAAGAATTGAGAGACATGGCTGGAGACATCATTAGTCCTGACGACACGTTCTATCGTCCTCTCAGCAAAGGATGACTCCAAGCTTGGCTGTCATGTTCAACACACTATGCCGTCATGAATTCCTCCAAACGCCATACATGCTGCTGTTCGTCATCCAGAGTACCACGCTTCCAGTAATTTTTGAACCCGATCAACAAGCTCGCTCTCGGCACTCCGGATTCTCGGCCACTGAACATGCCTGTTGCATGTCGCTGGCGACTTGATCAATATACGTTTGCATCATGGTGTCGGGTAGGGAAGCTCTGGCCGACGAGCTGGCGTACGTGGACCCGCTGCCTGCTCATACATGTTGCCGGCTTCGGTCAGATCCATGACTTCGATTCCACAGTAGTGAGTGAAGTGATGAGTGTGGTATTTCGCGCATCGATTGGACGAATTAGCCCATGGCAGAGTGATTCCAGCATCCTTGACTCGGTCACCCGCGATTGTCAAACTGGTGCGGACACGGTCGAGGAAGTCGGTGGGCCCGTTGCGATCAGCATGCGACTCGCGGATGCCAGTCCCTGCGAGATGTCAGTACTGATTCTTCAATCAGGCGTACGTCTGCATACCCTGGCCCTTCCAGACATGAAGATCAATAATGACTTTTCTCAGATTGTCGCCCCAGGTTGTATGTTCCCAGACCTCTGCTGCAAGGTCGGTAGGATAGCGGTCCGAGATATTGGCCTTCTCGAAGATGCTATCCAGGACCTTGTTGCCAAAGGCCTCGTCGCGCAAAGACCTTGCCAAGACATAGAGCAACATCAGTCGATGCCACTCCCTATCCTCGTGGACCGGCTGCTCTCCGTCGTCTGCTTCATCAAAGTCGCCGTCCCACTGTGACCAAACCTTGCCGGTGTAGAGGTATAGTCGCCAGATGGCAACCAGCTCCGGATCCTGATCTACAAGATGGATCAGACCGTTGAGTCTAGCTGGGACAGTGTACAGCCAGTGAGCTGTGGAAGCCGCAATCAGGTTCGTGTGCATTGTTATCAGTTGTCGTTCCGGTCCTACGAAGAGGATCAGAATGTGCTGGCCCAGTCTGTGCCCTCATGTCAGCTGATTGCTTGGATCACTCCCCTGGGCCACGAACCTTGGTGCTTCGGCGAGGGCTGCGCGACAACAGGTGAGCGCGATTTTGAGGTCGGCGTTCTCCTTTTGGAGCGTTTCGACCTCGTCAATCTTCTTGCGCTTCTTGCCCGTCGAAGGAGGAGTCAGCATCTTGCGAGCGTGGCGCGTTGGAGACCGCTGAAATAGGTCCGGATGGTGAATTGTGTGGGATGCGGCGAGCACGAACAACAAGAAACAGGGGAAGAACGTCCATGGGACGCAGGTGAGGTTTCATCAATCTGCTGCCTAGCCAATGTGAAGTGAGATTTGCAGTTAATGCAGTCTAATGTTGCGCCGTTGGGCATCTTCGGTCAAATGAAGAAAGAGACTACTGTCGATATTTTGGGTTGGATTAGATCCCGAACACACGCCTTACGAGGAGCTCTCCAAAATCCGTCTCTCCCATTGTCTGCGGAGTGCCAATGCAGCGCTGCAGCCTGTTGCCCGCATTCAGAGACAACCAATTACCAGCATCGCCAGGTCGCTCGCCTTCATCACCCGCTGGCCGCTTCTTCCTCGTGCGTCGATCCACGACACACATGCCTCTTGTCCATTGTCCAGAAGTCTCCACGCGCAGGTCTTCGTCCTCGAGAATTTGCCATTTCGAGACGTCAGACGCCATGCAATACCATATACACAGCGGATCATGTAAATGCAGACCGACCGCATCCCCAGAAACGTCCTGCTGCAGGGACTCAACTTTGGCAAACGTCGAAGTGAGGAATGCCGTGGCCCACTCTGCCAACGGCGACCCAGCTTGAACAAGTGGCTCGCTCAGCGTTCGGAAAATGCCACGATGGAGTGCGTGGCGTTCCGTGATGTCGAGAGGGAACAGCGTTACCTTGAGTTGGCGCGAGAGATTATTCGGATAGTCTGCCAGATATGGCGGCGGTGCTTGATCAGCCTGTTGACCGGGAGGTGCGGGGGGAACTGGTGGCATGGTCGTCTTGGGAGTGGGCGAAGACAATGCGTACACTCGAGCCGCAGCTACTGCGTCTGCGAATGTGTTGAACTCGGCGACTGAGCCCCATAAGTCAGCACAGAAGTACATTGTACGTGGTTCGAGATTCGCCCTACTAACCTGGTGTCATCTGAGCATCGTAGAACTGACGTTAGCAATGTTTCTGCACTCCGGACAATCGAAGCTAGGCACTCACGTTCCCATTCTCATCAATGTTGCCGCCCATAACCACAACCTCTTTGGCTCTGAGGAAGGTTTCTGGGTCTTGAGCCGCGGCGTGTGCAAGATTCGTCAAAGGACCGATTGCAACGATTGTGATCGTATCTGAATGAACATGAACCTATCAGCAATCCAATTGCCCAGAATCTTCCGCATGATGCATCTTCTGTACCTGGCTCGTTCTCCTTCAGCAGGCGGAGGATCTCATCGACTGCCGGTGCCCTCGATGCAGTGAACATAGCGCGTTCGTTGCGCAACTCGTTTGCAATGATCTTGTCAGCGTCTGTGCCCGAGGTGGCAGCCTTATCAAAGAGGCCTTTCCAGGTCTCGTCAGGTGTGAGATGCGGATGCTGTCACTTGGTCAGTCATTGACTTTCACTCAACGCTTCAAAATGCTCATACGGTTCCATGGATACCACCCAGACCATCTCGTCCATCTAGCGCAAGGTTAGCTCCTGCTGTGACGACAGACGCGGTGGAGAAGCATACGAAAGAAGTCGGCCATTAACATCTGGTCAGTGAGTGGGTGATGGCTTCCAACGGCGACGATGGGCTTCGTCTTACGCAGAGTGTCAAAACCCAAGGGCTTGCCTTGAGCCGCTCGCCATTCAATCTCTTTCTCGATGTGGGAGAACATAGTGACAACGTTTCGTAGACAGTTCTCCACATCGATGTTGCCATAAGTAATTGATAGGAGCAGGACTTCGAGCTCTTCTGGCAGAGCAGAGAGTGCCAGCAGCATGGCCAAAATATCGTCGATCCCCTTCTTTTGAATCAGTACCAAGTCGATACCAGCTTATCTGTTCACCTCACCGGATCGGTATCTATGATGATTTTTCGAGCCATGTTTGTGGGATGTTGCCGACTTGAGGCAGTGTCTGGATGCTGCGAATGTTTTTTGTCCAACAGGGAAACCTCTACCTCTCCGCGGGGCTCCGGAGCACTAATGCATAGCGGCAAACAAAATGTGCGCTGGCGGATGATTGTCTCCGTACAGAGCGAAGAGCCTCTTGGCGTGAGATGGCAGGTCGCCGAAACCAGCAGTCGGGTTTCGAATGCTGCCTAAGGCTCCCCGCAGGAGAAGCTTGGCACTAGTTTAGTGTACAAAATCCTCTGCAGCTTCACGAGTCTCTTTCCTTTTTCCTTCAACAATGTCTTTAACCAGGCCACTTTTAGAGTCTCGGTGCGAACGATCAGTGTTTGTGCAGGTCCCTCGAGGCCTCTTTGCGTGCTCCGGTGACCTCAGATTGAATACACGTGTCTGGATAACCTGACATTCCGACTCGCGGTTTGCCCGATATCCTCCACGTGTGACAAGAACCTATCTATGTAGACATGCCGCGAATGGGCCCTCACTTGACGCCTTGCGACCGCTGTTTCATCTTCAACCTGAGCAGATTGGCTTTTGGGCAAGATACAGTGCTCGCTTCGTCGCCTTCCTTCTGATAGAAGAGGTTGCAACACTCGTACCTGCAGGGTGCATGTCAGCAAATGCGTCGGCTCGGGTTGTGTCGCATCGTCCCTCACAGAGCGTCAATCTACACGGGCCCAGGTCAGCGTTGCATTCTTCCATCGCCGACTGACCAGCCCATACCTGCTTCTGGCATTTCTCTTCCTGGTAGTTGTTCTTCTGTATGCATTCTGCCACTGGTGTCAGTGCGTGGCGGGCCCTGGACGGCGTCAGCCTTCTCACCTTGGATTGCACAGGCTTGCGGATGACATGGGGCGTCTGTCTTCAGACCGTCCTCGGGTGTCGGGGGCTTCACATCATCGTTAGAATCTGAAGTGACGCGCTCTCACGGTGAAGTGTCCATACCATTGTCGTGTACCGTGGCTCTCACAGCTGCTGCTGGTGACTTCTCGAAAGAGCAACGAACATTGAAGCCACGGCGACGTTCTTGGCGCGTTCCTGCTTTCCCCACTCTCGACGCTTCTACTAACTTAGTTAACTTACTATAGTCTATTGTACGTCAATCCGGCCTTGTTCCACCAGGGCATCTTGAGTCGCAACGCGCGCACACCCACTTTGCGCACCGTCGAGCTCTTGGTGCTATACGCAGCATTGTCAAGAACTTGAAGCCACCGCACTTGGACAAGGTCAGACGCTGCGTCGTGCTTGTGGCCGCTGCAGCAGCGGCTGCGACTGCCACTCGCAGATCACTTACTTGTACCTTCCGAGCTAACGACAATTCCACAGCACTCGCGCCACAGGCTTCAACGCTTCAACTTCAACTGAGCTTTTGCACTGCCTCACGTGAGCCAGCGACGGGCCGTATAAAACGCGCTTCGCCCTTCCGACTCGAACGCTACCGTTTCCAACCATTTCCACGCCGGACCAACGCGCTTCACCCTCCGACCCCGCTACCACCCACTCGGACTTCGCCATGGCAGAAAACAACGGCACGCCCCCGGCAGACCAACCAGATGCGCAGCAGCCCGCCAGCGAGCATTTGAACATCAAAGTCACCGATGGCAACAACGAAGTCTTTTTCAAGATCAAGCGCTCGACACAATTGAAGAAGCTCATGGACGCCTTTTGCGACAGGCAAGGCAAGAGCCCGCAGAGTGTACGCTTCCTGTTCGACGGACAGCGCGTCAACGCGACGGATACGCCGGATGTGGTGAGCAGTCTTGCACGCAAGGTGGAGAGAATCCCTGCTGACCTTCTTCCCAGCTCGACATGCAAGACGGCGATTCGCTCGAGGTGCACCAGGAGCAGATCGGTGGCTGCTGAGCGTTTGGCGAGAAGAAGCTGAATCAAGGCAGCGGCTGAGCTGTGGATTGGATCACAACAAGCGCTTTTGAAGGGGTGAGGGAGCTCCTCAGAAAGAGCGCTCCGTCAGGCGCGACTCTCTCGTCGTCTACAGGCAAGCATACATTGGTGGAGCAGGGGAGCGGATGCGATCACGGACACTTCCGCCTTGAAGTCGACCCGAGGCGCGGCGTCATGGTGTTCAGTCTACAACACGCACATGCAAATGTGCCTGATGTCTCGCAGATAGTCACAGGTCTGCAATCCGATATCACTTTCCAGGCCACTCCCTCACGCACATGTAAATTTGCAAGGAAAGAGTCACGCTGGGTGAAGCTCGCAAAGGCTAAATTCGATAGTCACAATCCTTGGTATTGGGTATAGCCGGAAACACGATTCGCTCCACCAACTCCTCGCTTTCACACATGTCTGGTCCTCCGTCATATCAATCATCCCAGTTAAAATGGTGCCTGTTGAGGCTTTTGCGTTGTCTTGGGCGTTATTGCAGCAAGCGTGTGCGAAATCATGCTCTGAATATCCTCCATGCCGTCCGTCTCGAGCGAGTGCATCAGTTCCTGCTGCTGCATCTGTGTGAGACCTTCCCCAAAGACTCCCGTGTCCATATCCCAATACTGCGGGACATAGGGCTGCTGATCCTGGCCCTTCGGATCTTGGTCGAAACCGCCAGGAAAGGGATACGCAGGGTTGGTGGGGTCAAAAGCCTCGTGTGAGTAAGGGTTCATGTCCTGCTGTGCCGGCAGTGTCGAAGTATTGAGCATGGGCTGCTGCTGTGGAGCAGTCCATCCGGGCACTGTGAGGTTGGGCATGAATTCCGGCAGGCTGTTGAATTGGTCGCTGTGGTAGTGATGCTGAGTCTGGTACTCCATCGAACCAATCGTCGTGACGGAATCAGAACTCTGTTGGTGATGATTGCTCGTGCTAGACAAGTGTCTCGGAGGTGAGGGTACGCCGGTGAAGTTTTGGTCGCTGCGGTAGGGCAGAGGTGGAGGCTCTTCGATGCTTGCCCTTGCCGCTTGGTGATTGATGTATCCGAATGGAGGAGGTTGTTTCTCGGGCGGCGTCGCCACAGATTGCGTGCTAAGCGTCGCAGGACTTGTCGCGCGGGACCGACTGTCTGGAAGCATCGAGCCTGGGGACGCCGCATCCGAAGGTGTGTTGGCGGATATAGGCACATCGCCTTCCTTGTCGTAAATCTTCATAATCGCGAAGATGAGCTTCTGATATAGCTGAACGGCAGAAGCGACGCCGGGCCAGCGCTCCGAGGCCTGCTGAATGGCTGTCATCGCAATCGCAAGATGCCCTTCTACCGACTCGCGACTGTACTTCCTTCGTACTTCCACATAGCTCAGGGACCAGAGCATCGTGTTGATTGCCATGAAAAGCGATTGCGTGAAGATCCAGGTAAGATCGACGTTTCTCTTCGCAATTTGGCCGCGCTGCATGTAGATATTGTACTCGCAGGCTTCATAGCATTTCAGAGCAGCTTCTAGGGAGGGCCGGGGCACTTGAGGGGATGGCCGATATAAAAACACGATCATGGTATTGTAGCGACCAACGAACCAGACCTTGTCGAGGCCTGCCCCTTCGTCCTGGGAAGGCGCGGCATCCCTCCACGCAGTCAATTTCGCCTCCATACGTATGAACCATGGATCGCTATCGCTCTTCGGCTCGGGTCTTTTCTTCTGGTATAGCTTTCTCCGGATCTCGAGCTGCAGCAGTCGCATCTTGAAGAAGTGGATGGCAACCCACTTTTTGAGAGTCGGTCGCTGCGCGGCGGGACTGATCCCTTCGGTCGTAATGTATTGATCGTCGCAAGTCTCAAACCAGCCAACATCAATGTGATCTTGACCTGTCGCGAGCATGCTAGGCCTGCCGATTGAATGTGCAAGACCCCACTCCATCACCATAATGCACCAGAATAGCCGCCGTCTGAGATCGATCTCAAGATAGTCGGCAGTTCCATCCCGTCGTCCTCTCGTAATCGTCTTCTCCTCGTTGAGGCCAAGGGCCTGCAGTAAGCGCACGGCGATGCCCACTACGTAGTAGATTGCGGTGCGTGTCGGGGTCAGCAGAGAATATTCGGCCATCAGTGCGAAACATTGCAAGGTTTTTAAATTCATCGGTCGTACGACGGCCTCCATGTAGGTGAGCGCTGCCAAATAGTAGCTGTCGGCCAAGCCCGCGTATTGGGTGTCCATCTTCTGGAGACTGATTGCAATGACCATGCGGCACACGAAATGCTGATAGGGAGTGGCATGATCCGGCTGCACGTAAGCAGTGTCAAAGTCTTTGTCAAGCGTGGGCTCGTGAAGCGCTGGATACATTGGCTGTACTTTCAGCTTGTACAGCTGTAACAACAAATCGCCCAGAGACCGCATGGGCAGGCCCGAGGCGGCAACATCGCTGATCAAGGGATAGATCTTGGAAGTTGGCTTTGCCTGTTCCTGCGCATACAACTCCTTGATCAGTCGTGCTTGCTGGTCGGGCACGATTTCGGTGATGCTCTTGGCGTCGGTGAACTGCTTGGCCAGCTGCATGACCAGACGTGTAATGGCGATCCCGCTGGAGGGGCCGAGATATTTTGATTCCTTCTCATCGTGCATGCGCACATTCGCCGCACGCATCAGCGCTTCCGGGTCATCGTGGCCGTCCTCGCTCTCCACCCGACCGAGCTCGTCCTCCAGCTCTCGGCACTTGTGCTGCAGCCAAACCACATAGTTGCGGTTGACGTTGTGCCCTCGATTGGAATCGTAGTACTCGCAGATGGAGTTCGCTCGCTCGCACGGGGTGCAGCGTGGCAGACCGGGGTCGCATCGGGTCTTGCGCTTCACACGTTTGTCAACGCCTTGATCCTCGCTACAACATGCGCTCCATGTGCTTGATTATTACCTGTCTACAGCGCGTGCACGCGGTCAAGGTATGGGCAACCTGGCTCCCCGACGCTCCGTCCTCGGCACTCTCATGGCGCGCAACCGCCTTTTTCCTCGCGCCCACATTGGTGTTGATTGCTGCGATGGGATGAACAGCTGCCATGCTATCGATGGCAGATGGCGCGCGCTCGGTGCAGCATTGCGTTGCTCGTGCTGCCGCTTGTGGAGAGTCGTGGCCTGCGATTCGGCGTGGTGCCGGCAGGACTGAAGGTGCGCGGTAATTCTAGTCTATTATTGTACAATAGACTAGTCTATCTGGAGTGTCGGCGGGGACGTTGCGCTGGAGATGATGGTTGTTGCTGCCACCGAGGGTGCGAAGCGAGCAGAGGAGGCCTAACTAACTTACGGGCTACACGCTCCGACCGCACATTCCGTGTGCGCGTACATGGAGCATGGCATGGCAGCAGTAACTAGACTGGTTAGTCAATCATCGTCCAGCTTCCCTGCAGAGACAGACGGGCCCCCACCCGCGCAGCAAACGGGCGGCCATTCGCCAACCGACATGACTACTGTACTGCCCGACGCAAGCGAGTGCCGCGACACCGCCAACCGCCAACCGCCAACCGCGTGTGTCCACGGCTCGGGATGCGATGCGCGCCTGAGGCTGCCGCAACGTGCTCGCTGGCTGTGAGAGCCTCGCTCGTCCGGTGCGGCAAATCAGGTCGCGTGGTCGCAGAAGGGAAGGGGGAAGGAACGAGGCGGGCGCCACGGCGTGCGCTCCCACTTGCCACCGAGCACGTTGCGGCAGCCTCCCCGCTCCCTCTGACCGCTCGACTCGACGGGAACAGAGGCGAATGCATTCCACTCTTCGGACCTCATTCCATCGGCTGCTGTCGTTGCCGAACCTTCCACATTCGTCAGATGCACCTGCCCTGCCTTATCATCGGCCCAGCGCGAGGCCGCCGCGACTTCACTTGTTGATCTGTTTTGTTCCTTGGGCCGTTCCCGCATCTGCACACCGCATACAACCCACGCATCGATCAGAGTCGTCAATGTCCACACGAGTGGCTTACTGGTGGCACCGCAACACTCAGCCGTACGTTTCCCCTGCAGTTGCGCCTGCTTTTATTAGGGCTCCGTCGCCCACGGGAGCCACCATGGCGACAGCACGGCGACATAAGCTGCGCCCTTCCCTGCCTCTCGCTCGCGCGCATGTTTGCTGAGAGCCGGCCCCGCTCTGCGAAGCCTACCGAAACCGAAGAGAAGAAGCTAACCCCATGGCTCCAGGCAACTTTGACGCAGACGGCCTGATGCCTCTGGAGACGCCCATCCTGAAGGTCTCGCGGTATGCCACCCTCCGACCCACCAGGGCGAAGTGCGTGACTGACGCCGCGCCATCCACCTAGGCCCGTCGCTGCATGCTCGAGATGTCGAAATGCCAAAATCAAGTGTGATGGGTGAGTCAAACGCCCACGATGCGACCCGGAAGTTACCTTCTGACCTGTCGTCGTCGGTCCTGAAGCAAACTGCCCGCTTGCTCGTCTTGCGAGAAAAACGGAAGGGCTGCCGAATGTACCAGCACTAACGACCAGTTTGCGCGCGGGAAGGAACGCAGCTATGTTTCCACCCTGGAGACCCGCATCGAAAAGCTCAAGGAGAAGTTGGAGGAAGCTCGTGCCAGAAAGCCCTCAGTCGTGGACATGTTCGAAGACGACTCCGCCGCGAGGCGTCAGTCGTATCAGGTGCAGGAACCACCCACTCCCAATACCCCGAATCAAACCAAGGCCATGAGACGCAAAGAGGCTGCGACGATCGATGACTTGGTGTCAGACTTCGGTTTCCTCTCTGTCAACGCCACCGCACGAGACTTCTATGGCTTTACTAGTGCCATGTCTTACGCTCGACTCGTGCTCTGGGCCAGCTCGAAAGAACAACTTCCGACGTCCATGTCTCAAGACTTGCCCCCTCGCTATCAATCCGTGTCGATGATTCAGCACTATCTCAACAACGTCTTCGTCCTCTTGCCAGTGTTCGACGAGGCGAGCTTCTGGGGCTCTGTGGACAGAGTCTACTCACGCCATCCATACCAGGCCGATGCCCACGACCAGTACATGGTCAGAATCGTGCTGGCCATCGCGAGTGCCTCCATGTCCGAGCAACGTGGTGACCAGCGATACATGGAAGGCATAGGTCATGTTTGCGCCGCTCTCAGTCATTCGGAAGACGTACTCCATCCGGGCGAAATCGCCAGCATCCAGGCTTTGATCCTCCTGACAGAGTTCGCGATGTTGGATCCTCATCATTTCGATTCGTGGGAGCTGATTGGAGCTGCTTCCCGTGCAATGGTCGATCTTGGCCTACACCAAGATCCTCCAAAGGGCACAGCGATGCCAAAGGCGAAACTAGACTTACGGCGGCGCGTGTACCATTGCGTGTACGCTCTGGACCGCTCCACATCATTGGTGCAGACTCGCGCTTTCTCTTTCTCCGATGACAGCGCCAAAGTCAAAATACCGTTCTCAAAGCCCACAAGCTCCGCTCCAACATCCCCAGCCCCAAATACCTCGCAGGGACTCTGGCTGCAAACGTATGAACACGTCGCAGACCTCGTCAAGCTTCGCCAGATACAGTCTCAATGGTACACAGATCTGTTCCAATCAGGCCGCACTCGCTGGGATGAGCCATATCACTACATATGGGGTACCTGCGATTCGATGCGCAGCTGGTTCGACAATCTCTCTTCCTCCATGTCCCCCAACATGCGGGCCTTTTTCGAATTGGACTTGCTCTACTCGTACGTTTACGTTCTATCACCGTCTCCCAGGGTACCTGTTGTGCATCCATTTGCACAGAAGCTCATATTCGAATACTGCATCCGATATGCCGACCTGATGCTGCGAATCATTTGCGATCCTGGCTATACGTCACCTTTGACCTTCTACGATGCCATGAGAGTGTACATGACGGGAAGGCAATTTCTCGACGTGTTACACCAAAATATCGATGGCCTGTTGGCAGGTCACGTACCTGCACATCCCGAAGTCAAACCTTCGACTGCTGCTCCGCCTCGCATGCCAGTTGCCGCTCTGCCACCGGGAGATACGGTGTTGAGGTTCAACATAACGCGCAGTATATCCTGCATCAAGCAAATTACGGAGTGTCTTTCAAAGTTCGGCATTCGGTGGGGTTACATGAGGTAAGTGCATAAACGCATGGCACTTGCATTCACTGACATCCGTGCCAGCTGGAATCAGCGCTATCAAACCGAAACTTCTGGTATGCTCGATGAGCTCAACTCGCGACTCCGCAATATCGATGGCGCAACCCGACGGCAGAGCACCTGGCATCACCACGGATCGACCGGCTCGATTGGGAGCAGCATCAATGGCAGCTTGTCATACACAGGCTCTCCGCCAGCTTTGCCTCCTGGGCAATCTCTTTATCAAGCTTCTCCGGCTGTCATGCAGCATACTCCTGGATCGATGCACGCAAATCCTGTGCATCAAGTCAGCCCGCCCCCTCAGCAAGACTCTCAGCAGGCTTCGATATTTCAGACCACGCCACCTCTGGGTCACGGACAGAATCTGCAGGCTGGACAGCAGCAACAATCTTATTTCCAGCAGCCTGTGTACAGCTTCAACGAATCCTCAATACCACCGCAGCATCCGCAGTATTATTCCCATCAGGCTCACGTTCATCCAGCCTCCCAATTTGCAAATTGGACGGGATATGGAGGTCCTGGCGGAAATCCCGATACGCTTGATGATGAGAACGCGGTACCGCCCATATCTTCCAACCCCTGGAATATTGATAATCATGGCTAGTGGGTGCTAATGCGCAGCAGACTGCGGTGCGAGCTACTGGGTCTGGATCTGCCATTGAACTGAACACGGGAAGTCCAAATGCAACCCCGGGCCTCGTCACTACCAAGAATGCACCGTACCCAGCTCACGAAGATGCGCATCGCGCGAAAACATCACGCTTCCTTCACTTCAGTATTCCAAAGACTTCGATCTTACCAGAACTCAGTGGTAGAGGCCCTGCGCCTGCCCCCACTATTCGCCGACACGCGAGAGTGACTATGATGGATGCAGCTACGACTATATGTTCGCTGCCATCACGACTCCCATACGCTCGATCTCCAGGCACCCTTGCAGCTGGACTGAAGCGCGCCGGGGATGGCGTGTAACCCGGAGCATGCTGCCCCTCTTCGCTAGGTGATGTCAAACGATTTGCAAGATGCTATTCTGTCCGAGCTTTCTGGGGTTCAGCGTTCGTACACCCCGGGTGGCAAATGTTTCCTCTTCAGCTACTTAGAAATGTCACAGCGTTGCGGCGTCGAAGCACAATCGTTGCCAAAGCCGTGAGACTGGGCATCGTCGCTCATGCCCCGCTGAGTATCATGAACACCATCGCCACTTGACAAAACAAGCAACAGCCTTACTAGACATTTTCGAGACATGAGTCGGGACAGCTCAAAAATGTACGAAATCAATCCAAGTCACTATCCACGAAATTCATGTTCTGGGCTCGAGCCATCACTAGGTCACTATATCTCACAGGTCTTTCGTTCTTTCCTCTGACTCTGCAATCCACTTGTCAAGCATTTGACGGTTGCGTGGTCGGAGCCCAATCTTGAATGGCTTGGGATCCATCGTCAAGCCATTCGGCAGCTTGTTACATCCCATGCAATCCAGAATTGGCCGATCCTTGGGATCTCTAGCCTCCACAACTTCAAACGCGACGATCAACTTCAAGAAAGCAGTATACAACTCCCGGTTCGCCAAATGCGTGCCAATGCACATTCTCGCTCCAGCCCCGTAACCATAATGGGGAGTTCCTCGCGTGGCGGAGGCGTCATCAATGGTCCTGTCTGCCAGGTATCGATCGGGATTGAATTCCCATGGGTCTTTGAAGTGCGTGTCGTCGTAGTGGGCGGCGTATGCGTTCATGTAGAAGTCTGTGCCTGCGGGGATGGTGGCGTTGCCCCATTTGACGTCTTTGACGCTTCGTCGAGGCAGGCAGATGGGGATGACGGACCAGAATCGAAGAGTCTCTTTGACGAGTGCTGTGATGAATTCGCATTTTTCTTCCACGAGGCAGCGTTCCCATGCGTCATTGTTGGGGTATTGCGCTACGATCTCCTCGTATGCGCGTTTTTGAAGCTCCTGCCCATGGGGAGAGGAGAGGTATGCGACGCCCTGTGGGAGAGGTTAGTTCGAGGTCTGTCAGTTTGGTACGGAAGCTCTTACCATGATGAGGTTGCCTGGTACTGTGTCGAGGCCAGCAGAAACCATGCTGAGGCCAATGGACATCACCTCTGCTTCGCTGAGCTTGGCTTCGGGATCCTTGAGGACATGGCCGCTGATGCATGGTTTGTCTTTGCCTTGCTCCATACGCTCTTTGAGTCCGTTAAGCAGCCTGTACATGTACTTTGCTCTGCGAGCCTTGTACTCGAGTGGTTTGTCGTTGCCACCGGGTAGAAGTCGCATGAGAGGGATATAATCTGCCCAGTTCGTCGCCGTGCTTCGGAATTTGCTGATTTCCCGCTCCACGTGGACGATTTCTTGCAGCAGCTCGTCATCAATGTTTCCTTCAATCTTGTATCCATAATTCAGAGTCAACGATGTGGAGAGCGCAAAACGGGAGAAGTATAAATTGATATCGACATCCCGCTGGCCGTAGTCCGAGTCCCGTGCCATTTCTTTGATGGACTTGGTCGATTCGTAGTCGAGAATGGGCATGTAGCTCGCCACTGCTGGTCGGTTCAACGCCGTTGCGGCCGCTTTCCGTCTTGCTTTGCAACTCTCATCCCAGGGACTTGTCCCTATTGTGAAGCCTTCGCTAGAGCTGACCACGGTGTGGAACGTATGCAACGTGGGCCTGCTGATCAAGGCGGATTGATTCGTGATCCAGAGATTCTTGACGCTGTCAAATGTATTCGCGAAAACCACTCTGCGATTACCGAGGCGGACTTGGAAGACTGGGCCGTGCTTTTTGGCCATGCTCATGGCGTTGACGGCATGGTTGTCTCCGAGCTGGGCCAGGTTTCCGAGGATGGGAACTCCGGGTACTTCTGGGAGTCCTTTGATCTTGGGGACATTGGTTCGGTCGATGATCTTGATTGCTGTGTAGATGGCCGCTATGAGGAAGAATGGCAAGATGTGTGGCTGTAGCAAGAGACCGACAATGCTCTGTGGCTCTGTCGCGTTCGCCATGACGGCTGAAACAGAGCGTGCTGTCTCTTCCTCTCCGTCTGGTTTTGCTTTTGGTCTCTAGACGACAAGGAGAGATATGTGGCTACGGAGCCGAGGATGGTGAGGTAGCTCACTAGATGGAGCAGCGAAGAGCGATTCAGGATGTGTGATATGTATATACTGGTAGAAGACGGAATCGAGGAGGATAGTCGCCGGGCACGCGTACGAACACCTTTGCTCCAGCATGGCAAGACGATGATCATGGAGCATTTTCACGTACCTTTGGTTCCGTGCGAGACATCATCTCTGCCATGATTGGTGAATGGAAGCGGCACCTACAGCACCAAGTGCAGCCCCAGGTGTTGCGAAAGTGGGGATTAGGTTGCTCAAAGGAGCTTGACAGCGGGTTAAGGGCGCGAATGCGGAATTCGTCCGTCGTTCTCTTTTTGAACAGCACGCCTGTGCGCGATCGAGATACTTGCACACGTTTGTGGAGGCATGGCTCAGGCCCCGTCTACTCAGGACTCTAATTAGCGATTCTGGCCAATTTAGAGAGCCAAGATACTAATTTGACACTAAATTAGTCTCTTGTCTACCTAGTAGTTGTCGAATTAGCCCCAAATATTTAGGCGAATTTAAGAATCGCTAAGGACACCTCGCTATCGCTAGTTTGTCGCTAAATACGGCAATTAGCTACCGGAATTAGAATTAGCACCTCCGGAGGCGAATATTTAATTAGTCTATACGTTAACGCGTCCTTTAATTCCTCTACGCGTATCTAGTTTATACTATATTTGCTACTATATTAGACCGTTATAAAGTCGTTCGAAGTCGTTATATTTATTAGTTTAATCGCTACTACCGCTACGGTAGTAGCTCTATTACTTATATCGCTAAACCTCGAATATTGCTGCTAGTACTATCCGCTAAGTATAATAACGACTTAAATAGAGCCTAGAAGAGGTGCCTTTATTACTTATATATACCTCTATAGTATAGCGGAGTTTTATTATAAGAAGATATACCTATAGTAGCTAGTTCTAAAGTTGCTAGTAGACGAGTTAATAGATAGTAGCTTGCTAGATATTAACTACTATATATATATTCTAGCGGCTAAATAGGTAGTTATCTTTCTCGACTTTATAGCGTATAATAGGTTAATTAGTTTACTACGGAGTAAGTACTTATACGCTTAGAAGTTATTCTAGCACGTAATTAACCGTGTTTCTAAGGTACTATATAGCCTTACCGAGAGGTATATAGTATAGCTAGATATAGCTAGTATCTATTCTAGCATCTTATTAAACCTTAAATTTAGGTACTTCTATAGCGCCCTAGGCGCTATTAACGGTACCTTAATTAACGCGGTTATCGCGGTAGATAACTAGAGCGCCTAGTAGAGTCGAAAGAGGTTTATTACGTAGAACGTGCTAGTAGCGTATTTGTTTAACTACGAGTTTTACTATATATTTATTAGATTCGAGAGCTTAGCGAATAATAGAACTATTATTAATACTACCTAAAAATACGGAGGTTTTAAGAAGCTTATAGAAGGGCGATATTAGCTCGCTAATAGAGGTTATAGAATAAAGAATAAGCGCCTATTAGTACTATATTAGCGAATACGCTACTACCTACGTAAATAAGAGGTAGCGAGCCTCTAGCTAGAAACTAAGGAAGAGTTATTTAACCTATAGCATATATAGCTATAGAACTATATTAAAAGGTTATTTAGTATCGTTAAGAAGCAGTTTAAATACGTTAAGAAGGGCCCTTACGAAGAGTATTTTATATTATCGTAGAAGCGTATTTTAATAGCTGCCTTCGTCGTCTATAACTATATTCTTAAGTATAGCGCTTAGCTACTAGCTAGCAAGCTATATCTAAATCGCGCTAGAGTTAGCAACGATATAGTTAGAAATAATAATATCGCTATTAGTAATAATAGGTAGGTAGATAAGAACTAGCAGAAGTTCTATAATAATATAGCGGAGGTAATATAGACGGACTATTAAGAACTATTAAAGGATAGAGGCCTTAATATACGCGCAGCGCGATTTATATAATTATATATAATAGCGCGGAAACGTTACTAGCAAAATATAGTAGTAGTATTCTATTAACACGTAGGTATTACGTATAATTACATCTAAATTAAACTAAATAAAGCTATTTCTAGTAGCTATTAAGGGCGAAGTAAAGTAAAATTAAGTAAGCTAGTACTCCGTAAGCTTATCTCTACTATCTATTTATAAGCGATAATACTACGCTATTAATGCCTAGGCCCTATTAGTAGCTACTACGCGTAATATATTAAGGCGTAGCCGGAAAGATAAAGTAGTAGCAGATAGATGTTTATATACTCTCTATCTCTATACTAAAGTACTATAGTTAGTAGACGGGCCGTAGCCCGTCCCGTAGCTTCCCTCTCGGCCTATAATAGCTATAGCCCTATAATAGCCGTAGCTCTATATAGCTATAGCCCGCCTTATAGCTAGCTATTCTATAATATTACCCCCCCTCTATTCGCTAGAAAGGACTATCTCTAGTCCGTAGCTCTCGATAATTCTATTAGCTCTATACTTTACTAGAGACGCACTTATTAATATCGGACTGCTAATCTAGCGGAAGTTTCCTATAGTAGTTAACGATAGCGACTATAGATAGCGCTAAAGCGTAGGGGTATAGAATATTAGCAGACGTAGCCTAATTAGGTTTAGCCTAGTTAGTTAGCTACGTAGATAGAGTTCCGCGTTCGGTCTTATCTAAGCTATTAGAGGCGCGCGCTATATCGCGGAAATGCTTAAATACTAGTACGTAGTCTAGGTCTATATTAGCCTTAGCTAGAGAGTTCCGTATAGAGATACTAAGAGTAAGCGGATCGATAATCGTCGCCTACTTCTAGATAGGCGTCTAGACTTTTATATCGGAGGCTTAGATCTACTTACTAGGAACGGCCTCGCGCTTATTACTTTATAATTTAAATAGAATAGTTAGGCCTTTACTACGGAGGAGACGTATATTATAGACTAAAGCGTACTAGCTATAGCTGTCGCCTTAAATAACGTATAGGCGACTAGAGGGCTACTACTAAGAACGGATATACCCCTTAGAGTCGAAAACTACTAGCTACTACTAGCCTAGGTCGTTATAGCCGAATCTGCTATAATCCTTTAGCTTAAGGAGAGCTCCTATAGTATAGTCGTCTAGGCAAACGCTCTTTAGTAGTAGATAGGCTAGTAAGATCTATCCTATTACGTAGTAGAATAGTAGCTTAGCGGCCTATTTCTCGCCTTTCTTCCTTAAGAAGTAACTTATAGGATCCTATAAAGTAGCCTTCTAGTCGAATACTAAGCTTAGGTACTATAGGTTATTAGTTTTAAAGTTAGAGCTAGCTATAGTAGTAGTGTCCTCGTCCTATTTGCTAGCTACTATTAGGGACTAAGTAGAGGCTATATAGTTACTTTTAATCTTCTTCTTAGGCAGCTTTTTAGATAGTAGGCCGGAGCGCTTACTAGATAATAGACTACTCGTAGGCCGCTCTAGTAAAGGCTAGAATAATTTAGAGAATAGTAGAAGGCCTACCTAATAGTACTAGCCTAGTATACTAAAAGGTTGCTACGCAAAAGCGCTATAGCTAAAACTATACCTATTAAACCTGCTAATACTATAGTATCCTAGATTATAAAAAGAGCTAGGCGGTATTATCTAATTCTATCTACTAGGCGCTATTATCTAGCTAGGTATCTAAATTGCCTATTATTAGTCCTAGCTAATAGTAATAGAGTCGTCCTTAAGTTCTTCTATACTCGAGGAACTATCGCTATTGCTATTAATTATAATTAGCTTACTTTCGATCTTAATAGACTTATCGCTCGTAGACTTCTACTTATTAGCCTCGGTCTTACGCTAGCGCTTCCGAAGCTTACTAAGACGCGCTCTAGTCTAGTTACGTTGCGATATGCCGGCCGAGCTATTAGCCTTAGCCTTATTCTTGCTCTTTAAGTTCTTAACTACTAAGTTATCGGCCTCGGTCTTATTCTTATCTATCTTCTCCTCTACTAGTAAGTTATTAGTCTCGGCCGTATCTGTCTTATTCTCTATTATTAAGTTATTAGTCTCGGCCTTATTCTTGCCTATTTTATCCTCTACTATTAAGTTATCGGCCTCCGCCTCGTTCCTATTTATCTTATCTTCTACTATCGAGTTATCGGCTTTAGCTTTATTCCTATCCTTCTTATTCTCTACTATTAAGTTATCGGCCTCGGCTTTATTATTATTCTTAACTCTCTCTAGATAGACCTATTCTATAGCCTTAATTCTTCTATCCTTATCCTTCTTACGCTTTATCGCTACGGCTACGTAAGCCTTAGCCTTCTCGTACTTACTTACTTCCTCTTCTCTTAAAGCTATAGTAGCTATAGAGTCCTTCTACTCGCGAGTATATTAATCTTTCTAATTCTTTTTTATAGCTGCTACCTTAGCGGCCTTCTGCTCTTTTTTATACTATATATAGTCTACTTAGGCTTAGAAGTTAGCCGTTCTCTTAGCCTTCGCTCTCTTATTAGCTATTAGCTAGTTAGGAGTCTTAGGTAGCGGAGCGGCTAGGGCTACTAGTAGCTCCTTCGGAGCGAAACGTAGGTTATTTAGAATATATATCTTAATAGGTACCTATAGGCCGCGGCTAGTTAGATAAGGGTTAAAGGGCTTAGGTCGCGCCTCCGGAAGGCGCGGTCTCTAGTAGATATAGTTAGCTAGTTTAGGCATCGCGAATAGTTATATATCGCCTAATAAAGGTCGCTAAATACTACTCTCTAAGCCGGCGAAAGGTACTAAGAGGGCTACTCTAGTACCGTAGGTTTAGGATATATTAAAAAAAGAGATAAGCAGACCGGTATTATAGTAGTATATATAGGCTAGTAAGTCGACTAGACCCTTTAGCTAGGTAGTAGTAATAGAGTAGGTTATTAACCGGCCTATAGTATACTCTATTAAGTGCTTAACGTAGGGTTCCTATAAATAGCTTTTATAGCCTATTGCCTAAAAATAGCCTAGCGTAACTCCTATAGCTCTAGCTATAGAGTCGGCGTTAGCTATAATAGTTAGCTAGGCTACCTTCGTCTTATAAGCCGCGTTTAGGTTAAGAAGGTACTTCTAGGTAGCGGAGTTAGCTATTCGATACGTAGCCGTAGTAGTTTATATAGTAAATATATATAACTCTCGCACGTAGGCCTATATTTATAGCTAAACCTACGCTAAGGTAGTTAGAGTTATAGAAGATAAGAGAATAAAGTCCTCTATAGATATATTATAGTAGTCGAAGTCTAGCGCCTTCTAGTAATAGGCGGCTATCTACTTGCCTACCTTAGCGTAGGTATTCTTTTTAAACTACTAAGTTTCTAGAAGGTCCTTATAGTCTTTACTAGTCGGCATACGGACTATCTAGCGGCTATCCTAGTCGAATATAGCATTGCTAATCTTTATCTACTACTCCGTACTAGCCTCTTAGTACTTTAGGATAGCTTAATACTTGTCTAGGTTATACTAGTAGTAGGCTAGTACTATAGCGCGAGCTAGGTAAAGGTTAGCTTAAACTACCTTACGTAACTAGCTAAAGTAAATTTCCTATATCCCTATCTAGTATTTCTCTATATGCATTAGGATAATAGCAACTACCGTAGCTATATTAATATAAGCGATACTAGCTAGTAGAGGGCTCGTATATCTAAGGACATCTATTATACCCTATATCGTAGACTAAAGCTTAGCTTCGTTTAGCCTCGGATAGAGGAGATCGGTCTTATTATACTTAGTTATTATCTAGGTCTAAACGGCGTACTGCCTAGTAATATCGTCCTCTTTAGCTTAGAAGTAGAGGTCGTTAGTAGCTATTTTAGGTAAGGTAGCGTAAGAAGAGATTATATAGGCTAGTAATTAAGTAGAAGAAATTTACTTAGTAGTAGGGGTTCGCGTAATAGTATAATTAGAGTTAGTATTATTAGTATATGCGAGCGGCATAAGTACGTTAAAGGTAGCGGCGATAGAGCGCCTTATAGTAGCGCTTAGGTAGATAGCTACTCTTATAGTACTATAGTTAATAATATAGGGCGTAATAAAGATAGAAGTTCGATAATGCGTAATATTAATATTATGTTAGTAATAGCGCGCGATATTATAGTAGTATTAAAAGTAGAAGTTTCGGAGGTTTAGAAGAAGGGGGTAGGTATAAGTAAATAGCTAAGATTGCAAATAGCTAAGATTATAGTTAACTAAGATTCTAGTTAACTAAGATTCTAGTTAACTAAGATTCTAGTTAACTAAGAGGGTTCGTACGCTATAGTATTTTAACGGTTAAGTAAGGGATAATACGTTATAAGGCTACTAATATAAATAGAGGCTAGGTAGTTAGCGATAACGCCTAGCCGCCCGCCTATCGCGAGCTATACTAGCGCCCTCCTTATTCCTAGGCGAGCTAGTACGCTATAACTCTAGCTAAGCTCGAGTGCGCTTATAGCGCTATAGACGGTCCTTTTTAGAATAAATATAATTATAGTTCCGTAATAAGTCCGTAGCGTTATAAAGGTCGTCCGTATCGTACTATATATTATAGCCGTAGCTATATCTAACCTATTTTACTAAGTACTAGTAGTAGCTACGGACTATACGCCGTTCTAGTAGCTTTTCGATTTCGTAGTATAGGGCCTCGTTATTATCCTAGCCTTCGACTAGGCCTAGTTCTAGAGAATCTTGCTTATATAGATTATTGCTAGCTAGGTATAGCTTAAGCTAGGTTACTAATACTACTAGGTAAATGCGCTATACCGGCGGAATAATTAATTAGTATGCTAATTAACCTACTACTCTATCTACCTTAAATAGCCTAACTCGCTAGTAGGAGAACTTATAGTTCGCTACTTCTAGTTAGTAGTATCCTCGATATAGCCGTAATAGTACGCGTTAGCTAGGCCTAAAAACGATTAGCCTATAAATAGCGTCGTAACGTTCCTTTATAGCGGCCGCGGCCTAAGCTATAGAATTAGTAGCCTTATTATATACTTCCTGCTATAGGGCTATATAATCGAGGGTAGGGAGTTTAGCTAAGGGTAGGAGGGCATCGAGGTTATTTTTAAAACCTTAGATTAGGATATTAGGTATCTTCTCTATAGAAGCATTATAGCTATTATTTAGCTCGGCCTAAATATAGGGCAGAGCTTCTGCCTAAGGCGTATCTAGAAAGAATATAATAAAGAAACGCAAGGCTATTTCTACTATCTAATTAGTCCTTTTGCTTTAGCTATTAGCCTAAGGATAGTATACTATTATAGCTAGGAACTACGTACCTAGCTTATAAAAAGCAGCCTATATAAACTCGGATATCTAGATCGGATTATAGTCCTTAATTATAATAGACGGCAAGGAACGTTCGTTAGCTACGTAGCTATATATCTAAGCAGCTCTATACTCGGCTATAGTCTACGTAGACTTAGCTTTAGTAAGGATTACTCTCTTAGAAAATTTATAGGTCTTAGTAAGGAAACTATCGATCCCTTCCTTATCGGTAGGTAGGCTAAATACCTAGTTAGCTATTACGATATAGTTAAGTACGGCTACTGCCTAAATTAGCTATAACTCGCTATATAGCCTATATCTATAGGTTTAATTAAGGAGATAGGCTAGGTAGTGCTTAATATACTTGCGTAGTTTCTTAGCTAAGTAGTAGATATAGAAAGAGGCGTATATATAAGCGTAAGAACGATAGAAACTAGAGTAGTAGTAATCGTCGTAAGCTATTCTAAAAATCTCTATATAGAGCAGCCGTAGAATATAGAGTCGTTCTTAGCTATCTATATCGTCCTTAAAGTAGATTAAGTTATTATAGAGGAAGAATTAAAGTCCTAACGGAGCGGCCTCTTACTCCCTCTTATTAGGATCCGCCTACTACGGATTAGCTTCGTTGTCTTCTTAGCTATTAGCTAGTAGCACTTTAATTACTTCTACTCTACGGCGTTTAGCTTATTATAGTTGCTCTAGTCTACGAGCTTATTAGAAATCCGCTACGTAGCTCTATCTAAGATTAGCCTTAAACTCGTTAGATATCTCTACTAGTACGAAGTAGAAAATTAAGGCTTTAGGCGATATAAAAGAGCAGCTAGTCCTCTTATCGAGCATCGTAGCGTAGAAGTAATAGGTATCTACGTAGCGCCCTACTATAAGGCATATAAGATTATTAAGAACTTAGATAGTATCTTATACTAGGTTAGGATTATCGTAGGCTAGTAGGTCTAAGTTATCGCTAGACGCCTCGACGGCTATTAAGTCGGAGACGAAATAGCTAAGGGTATTAGAGACGGTATATAACCGTCCCGGGCGGTAGACTATACGTAATCTATAGAACTAGAATAAATACTACCCTACCCGAACTAATCTAAGGTTAAGCTTATTAAAAGAAGTAGTTATTATTAGAGAACTAGCCGTAGCTATTCCTAGAGCTATAGTATAATCCGTAAAGATATAGATAGGTTAGCAGCATGCCTAAAGGATATACCTAGCCTTACGCGCTATCTAAAGTAGGCTAGAAACTTCTAGTTCTATAGCTAGGTACCGAGATTTAATATCGGATAAAGCCTTACTTAGGAATAGTACTAGCTATATAGCCGTAGCTATAAATCTTAGAGGCTTAATAGGATCGGGTATAGGATCGTCTACTACTATATATATTACCGCTACGTAGCTATATTAGCTAGAGTCGAGGTCGATATAAAGTAGCCGATTAAAGTTAGCGTAATATAGGAAAGTAGCCTAGTAATAAATCTCTTAGAGTAAGTTATAAGAGCGGCAGATATCTATAAGATTCTTATCCTTATTCTACGCTAGGGTTTTAGCTATATAGCGCCTCTATAGGTTGCCCTTATTCGCTAGCGCTAGGCATAGAAGGTATCTCTTCCGAGCTTCGAATAGAGCTACTAGCTAGGAGAAATATAGTATATAGTGCCTCTACTAACTTATAATTCCTATATAGAACTCTAAGTCCTTTAGTATCTAGGGGAATAGTAGATCTAAGATAGCTTTAACCTTTTCTTTATACGTTATATATTCTAGCCTACTAATACGCTAGCTAAGTAGCCTAGTCGATAGAAAGCCGATAAATGTCTTAGCCGGCGATATGCTAATATCTACTTCGTCTAGGGCACGGAAGACCTTATCTAGGTCGAGAATATAGTTATTAAAAGTCTTAGAGAAAATAATAATATCGTCGATATAGGCGTGCGAATAGTAGTTAAACTTCTTTAGAATTCTATTAAGCTATCTCTAAATATATTATACGCTATTAGCGAAGCCTATAATAGCTACGCCTAATTGCTCTTAGCTCCTATAGCTATTAATAGAAAACTTATAACGGTCGGTATTAGCTACCTACTACTAGTAAAAGAAGGAAATAGCATCTATAGTTATAATAAATCGGCTGCCCTTTAGGGCCCCGACGATATCCTCCTACCTAGGTAGTAAGTATAAGCTTTAACGACTAGCTTATTAAGGCTACGAATATCTACTACTACGTAGCTCTTACGAACCGCCTAGCTATCGACCTCCGTAGTCCTCTAAACTATAAATACTAGAAAGCCGAAGAGTATAGGCTAGGTTATATAGGATATCTTGCCTTAGTTATAGAGAGCATTAAAGGCCTTATTTATAACTATATAGTCGGAACTAGATAGTAGGTAAGTAATCGTAAGTATATAATACGCCTCGCTTCTAGGTAGTAGAGTAACTAGTATATACTTAGATTCCGAAACCTTAATAGTAGTCCTCTTATCCTCGAATAAGCAGCTATACTTATTTAAAAGCCTCTTATATCTCTATCGCTAGTCGACTATACTATAAAGGATAGTACTAGTAGATAGTTTCTGCTTTATAGTATTATCTAGAATCTCTAGTCGTAGTAAGAATACTAGAATCGAAGTAGTAGACTTACGAGCCGTAAGGCCCTACCTATAAAAATCTAATAGACTAGGTAACCTAGTTTAATATAGGCCCGAGTCCGAGAGAGTAGCTAACTTGTACTAGCTAGAATTTACGTAGTAGGCGCCTTAGTATATAATCTTAGAAACTGTACTTAAACGCGTATAAGTAGGGATAGTAGCTTCGAAATCGGTGTCGTTACAAACAAAAAGAAAGTCTATAGCCGAATTAATAATAGCTAAGTATACTAAAATTTAACGCTAGAGGCTACCTAAGCGTTTAGGTTATAGTAAGAACTAGAAATCTCTACCGGCCGGAATAGCCTTATAGGCCTATATTGCTACCCTAGCTACCGTTCTTACTAGGATAACTGCTAGTTTATCCTAAGTTATAAGTATAGTACGAAAGGCTAGCTAGTTATAACGCTTAACTAAGAGCGGAGCTATAGCATTTTAGGCGGATTCGAAACTTAGTAGCCTACGTAGGGGATCGATCTTAATAGCCTAGAGGCTAATAACGTCTATAGCTACTAGTATTTTAGGTTATAGAGAGGGTATAATATAAACCTTATGCTATATATAGACTAAGACACGTCTACCGTCGGCGAGGGCTAGAACTTAGAAGTCTAATTCTATATACTCTAAAGTAGACGTAATAGCGGAGAGTCCGCTAATCTTAATTAGGTATACTAGCTAGTAGCGCGGAAGATCTAGCATATTCTAGGATAGGAAACCCTTATTAATTATTATTAGCGTAGTACTAGTATCTAGGTATATAGCGTAGTCCGGGCTATTCTTACTTAATTATAGATAAAGGCGTAGGTAGTAAGCGGTCCGAAAAGCGAAACCGGCCTTTAGCTTAAACTTAGCTATAGATTCGATTACCTCCTCTATTTCTATCGCTAGGCTAGGTTTATACTAGCAGCGGTAAGCCTTTAACGTAGCTAAAGTAGGAAATACTATACGGCATATTAGGCAATAATAGTACTAGGTTAAAGGCCTAGTCGTAAATAGCTTAAGGCTATAGAATAATAGGTCCCTAGTGCGTACTATATAAACTACCGGAGTTAGAAGCGCGTCCTAGCCGTAATTCTTATTAGAATTAGCGTAATCTACGATATCGTTAAAATAGTTACCTATATAGACTAGAGTATTATTATAGCCCCTTATAGAGCAGCTACGGCTATAGCTATAATCGTAGTTATTCTTAATATATAAGGAAGAAGAATAGTAGCGGCTATAGCTACGGCTACGCGACTAGTAATCTTTAGCGAAGTAGTTCTATAAATAGCGCCCTTACTTACGGCCGCGCTTATATCGTAGTTTCGTATAGTCTCTTAAATAGTAGCCTATCTCGCTATAGTTATAGTAGTTACGGGACGTGCCTAGCTTAGTTTTAACTCTAGAGTTAGTACTAGTCTCTTACTTAATATAGTCGTTTCTATAGTCTAGCTAACGTTAAAATCGATTATTATTATTTAGGCGATTATAGTCGCGTCGTAGTTGCTATAAGTATCTATTAGGTTACTATTCTCGGCTACGGCTATAATTACGTTAATTTCTAGCACCTAAGTTATAGCCGCTATAGTAGCCTATATCTTAATTATAGCTAGGGTTCGTTAGATTTAACCGCGGCTCTTATCGTAGTTATTACGAATACTTACCTTTAGGCCTACCCTATAGCATCTGCCTCTAGCTAAAGAGCTAGGTCCTTATCTAGCTAGTAAACTCGTCTATAGTCGTATCCTTAGTTAGGTACGGAATGCTAAGTCTAAGGTCGTAATAGAGTCTTATCTATACTAAAGTTAGCTAGGCGTATCTATCCGTTATGCGGGCCTCCCTATTCTAATAAATAATATTTAGAATATACTTAGCTAGCGGACGATTATCGCGTACGTTACGCTAGTCGTAGCTCTTTTATACTAACCTAGCTATAGCTTCGGAAGGTAGTAGTTAGAACTTATTATATAGGGCCGTAGCCTAGCGATCGATTCTATAGCTACCTCTTAGGCTTATATAATTATTCTTATTAAGTTTACCTATTAGCTAGTTTATAGTAGCACTCTTTATATACTTAGTTATATAAGTGCGGGTAATCTAGCTACTATTAATTATAGCGTAGTTCTTAGCTATATCTAAGAAAAGATTAACCGAGTAGTAGTAAGTCTTACTACTATAGTCGATAATATCGCCTTCTAGAAAATTAGCCTCTATAGTATTAGGATAAAAGTAGCTAATCTCCTCGGCCTTAAAGATACTATTTCTTAGTAGGGTCTACCTTAGGAAGCGGGACAGGCGCTAATTGCTATTAGCGTATAGATTACCTAGAAATAATAGAGCTAGGAAGCTATATAGACTATCGTAGCGGCGCTACTAGCTGCGCTTATTATATTTATAGCTCTAGCGACTATTACGCCTTAGCTATAAGGAATTACTACTATTATCTAGAGGTAGTAGACTACTATCTAACTAGTAATAGCGTTACGGGCGAGTACTATTAGTACGTTACGGTCTTAGGCTAGCTCTCTCTAGGCGGTCTTTACGGCTACGTTCTAGGCGGTTATAGGTATTATCTACTTTAAGGTTAACGATTACTAGATAGGGCGCTAGAACTAGTACTAGGCTAGGTGCTATAGTATTAGCCTAAGGCCGCTACTCTAAGGCCGTAAGATAGGCTAAGATACCGTTCTCTAATTAAGCTATATAGTTATTTTATTAGTTCTATAATTAGTTAATACGGTCGAGCTAGATAGCCGCCTATTTAGCTAGAATGCTACGGATTTGTCTAATAAGGTTATTAGGCTCTACTAGCTACGCTAGCTATATAAGACGCTAAGCTAGCGGGACTTATTAGATAGGAGGCGCTTACTAGGCAGCTAGTGCTCGCCCTTATTAAGCTAGCTCTCCTTATCTAGCTTATCCCCGCTAGCCGGTATAAGAGCTACTAAAAGGGGGAATCGGAAAAGCTCCTAGTATATATATATAGAAACTACCTAGCCGCTTATTATCGTACGCTATATCTACGCGAGCTAGTAGTAGCGGCTAGCGCTAGTATTCTAGAAATAGAGGGATAGCATCTGCGTTCTCTATAAGTTATTACTATAAAATTAGGCTTATAGATCGCACTCTATTTATATGCTAGTTATTACGGCGCTAAGCCGGCGTCTAATTCTCTATAACTAGGTATTTAGGAGTCTAGTCCTAAAGGCTCCGGGCTTCCGAACTCTCTATCTAGGCACGAGGCTTAAGGCTAGATAGCTCCGATCGTATAGGGCTTTTAGGCGATACTAGCGGTAACTATTATATACTCTCGTCCGCGGACGTAGAGAGTAGACGACGCAAGCTATCTAGCTACTAAAATAGCCGTAGAGAAGAAGTTCCTAGTCTACTTAGAAATATAGTCTATAGCCTATACTATTATTATAGACGTTAAGCAGCTATTTAATAGCAAATTGCGTTTAGGGAATAAATTAGCCGGTGTCTAGTTACTACTAGCTGCTATAGCCCTTCTTATATAGCCTAGTCTTATATCTACTACTCCTATACTAGTAGCTCTTATACTAGCTAGCTAAACTTAGGTAGGCTCTCGATTTCTAGCTATAAATATAGGACTTGCTTAGTAGCGTAAGTAATAGCTAAAGGATTAACTACCTACTCTTGCAGGTACCCTAAGTATACTATACCTTAGCTAGCTTAGCTAGGTAGAGAGTATTCTTATAGACAACTATAGTGCTATATTAGAAATTATACTAAAGGCTAAAGGTAAGAGCGAGAATACTTAATTCTTGTTAATAGTCCGTTATTATTAAAAAAGATAGAGAAGGAGTATACGAGTATAAGAGTAAAGGTATTAACCTCGGGAAGTTCGGAAGCTAGCTTAAGCTATACTTTAAGCATACTATAGATTAGCGGCTAGCTCCGGTATTATTATTATTAGTTCCGGTATTATTATTATTAGAATTATTATTATTATAATTAGGGGTATTAGAGATAGTAAGTAGTTGCAGAAAAAAGTAAAAGCACTACAAAATTATACCCCTTTAGTAAGGAAGTTACTAGAAAAAGTAAAAGCGCTACTAAATTATACCTTTCTTAGAAGGGAAAGAGAATACTACTATTCCTATAGTTATAGTAGATAGTAGTAAGCACCTTCCTAGGCCTATAGGAGGTATAAATAATAGCTAGGAATAGGTAGAAGTAGTAGTAGTAGTAGCTAGTCTAAAGGACGCGGCTAGTAAGGTAGTAGCTAGCAGCCTAATTCTTATCTTTAGGTTTGTTCTTATACGCTACTCTATGCTATTCTAGAATAAAGTTTTTAAGTTAGCTAGCCGGCGGCTAGTCTCTAGCTAGTAGTTATCGTAATACGTAGTATAGTACGCTTAAGGCGCGTCCGTATCGTAGTCGCTTTACTAGCGAGCTATTCTTTAGAAGTTATAGTTCTATAGAATAGGCCGGATCGTAGACTAATTCTAAGCTACTAGATTATTAAGGCGTAGCTAGAAAGACAAAGTAGTAGTAGATAGATATTTATATACTCTCTATCTCCGTGCTAAAGTACTATAGTTAGTAGACGGGCTATAGCCCGTCCTATAGCTTCTCTCTTAGCTCGTAATAGCCGTAGCCCTATAATAGCCGTAGCCCTATAATAGCTATAGCCCGCCTCGTAGCTAGCTATCCTATAATATAATACGTATTGTTTTAATACCTATATATTATATATTATATATTATAGTTAATATACGCGAAGTTAGGTTATTAAGGTTACTAGAGCCTCTTTAGTAAGAACCTAAACTACGCCTTAAGTTTAGTTTCTAACTCTTTACTATATAACGCTATAGCTATAAACACTTCTAGTATACCTCTAATTGCGCGATATACCCTTATCTTATTAAGAAATAATACGTCTAGAACGAACTTCTTATTAATTAGGCGCTTAGTAATAACCTCTAGCGGCTCCTTAATACGTAGTAGCGGCGGTAGTAGCGCCTTTATAGTAGCCTAGTAGTTCTTAACGAACTATAATAGCGTTAATTAGATTAGCGCTAGCGCTGCCTTAGTAATAGTAAGGGTATTAGGCGCCTCTAGTCTATACTAACGCTTCTTCTTAGTAATCTCCTTCTTTAATTAATTATATTTATTCTTATAGCGCCGCGCTAGTACTACGTTCCTTTTATATTCTAATAACTTATCTAAATTAGCGTTAATCGCTAGCCTTTTCTTAGCCTCCGAACTGCTATTATTCTCGTTACCTTCTACTATTAAATCTACCTTTATATTAATAGCGAGTTTAGTAGCGGAAGAGACCTTAGCGCCTATTGCGATATTATCGCCTACTAGTACCTCTATTTCTGCTATATATTACGGCGGCTTATTTATTAGAAATACTTTATAATTCTTCTACCTCCGAATATATTCTTCCTTAATATTAGGCTCCGTACGTAGCAATATACTATTCTAGCTACTATAGTAGTTTAGGTAGATCTTCTACGCCTTCTACGCTTTCTTTATATTAGCCTATTTCGAGCGTAGCGACTTAATATTATAGCACCTCTAGAAGTAGTAATAAAGGTTAATATAAATACCTTTTAAATTAGCGTTTTTCTAGCTCTAACTATTAGTTTAGCAGCTAAGGTTCTGCTAATTAATAAGCAGTTTAAGGAACTTCTTAACCTTATTCTAACTATATTAGCCGCTAAACGCTAGGTAGGTAGAAATTAGCAGTAGGAGTAGTTTATCGCTAATAGGCATAGGGGTTTCGCTAAATACCTATTACCTCTTCGTAGGTATATTTAAAGGATGCGAATCGTTGCTAGCAGCACGCTTTTTATATGCTATTCTCGATATTTAAGACTAGAGAGGTACGACGAACGACTATATGCGACTAGAAGAGAAAATACGATAAATACGCGCCCGACGCGTATAGAGCACTAAACCGGAACTAGCGTAGCTAAGGTGGGAAACACACGCCTAAATTAGTACTAGAAATGCCTAAGCTATCTACTTAGAATAGCGAATTAGCCTCTAAATTCGACTGGAATTCTAGGTGCTAATTTAGCCAAATTCGCTACTCTTAAATTGGTCAAAATCGGCTGAGTAGACGGGGCCTTATAATGTGGTGTGTGCGTGTGTGCGTTATTCATGGCAATCCTCAGTGTCTTAGGAACTGGCACTTCGACTTTTTGGTAGTCTACGTCAAGAAGTTCGCGTCAATTTTGGTTGATCTATTTAAACTGCGCTGTGCTCAGAATTTCATGTCGAGAGCAGGTTCGATGCGACCAATGCACTCGCCAAAGCCCACAATTGCGCCGTTTTCGGATCCACAATGCCCAGTCAAGGTTACGGTATCTCCATCCTCAAGGAACTTACGAGTCTCGCCTCCAACGAGCTTTACGTCCTCCTTGCCGTTCTCCGTCTGCTCCAACAGAGCACCCTTTTCTTCTTTCGCCGTGCCACTAATCGTCCCGGAACCCATGAGATCTCCTACGTTGAAAGGACACCCTCCGATGGTGTGGTGAGCAAGCATCTGCGGAAAAGAAAATAGGAGTTGTGTCGCTGAGGTTCGTGAGAGTGTGGTAGTGTCGCCAGACGATGGCGTGAGAGCGACAGATAGGTCGATTTTGTAATGCGACTGTCGCCCCTTCTCGTCGAGATATGGCAGTAGATCCGTGTCGTTGGGGATTCCGGAAGTCTTGAAAGGCTCGAGAGCATCCATTAGAACGACCCAAGGCGAGATGGTGGTGCCGAAATTCTTGGAATTGAATGGACCGAGGGGCACATATTCCCATGCCTGAATGTCGCGTGCGGACCAGTCGTTCATGAGGACCACTCCGAACAGGTGATCCGGTGCATCATCAACACTGATCGGCTGTCCCATTGGATTAGGTTTGCAGACAAAGCAGCCGAGCTCCAACTCAATGTCTAGCTTCTTGCATGGACTGAGTATTGGTTGCTTCTTCTCGGCTGCTGGGTTGGCGAGAATCTGGCCTGTGGGCCTTCGGATTGGCGTGCCAGACACAACGACAGAGCTGGCGCGTCCGTGATAGCCTACTGGCAGATGCTTATAATTCGGCTGCAATGCGTTTGCTGCACCGCGGAAAAGGACTCCGACGTTGAAAGCATGGTTCAAGCCGGCGTAGAAGTCCTGTGCCACAATCAGCTCATATCAGCGAATGTACATTCGAGACCAGCGATGGAACGAACCGTGTAGTCACCAATCTGCATGGGCAGGTGCGTTTGAACCTGATCCAGAGGAAGAAGAGCCTGCTTCTGCAAAGCATCGTTTCGTTCCAACACTTCCGGGAAGGGTCCATTTTTGAGCAGCACGCTCTGAATGTACTCGCGCACGACCTTGTGGACAGGACGACCAAGTGCCGCGAAGGCATTCAGCGTGGGTGACGAGAAGACAGCTTGGTGAGGCTGGATGGCGGAAAGCTTGGCGAACCCATTTCCTTCGGTGAAGGCCTGAAGGTCCAATGCATGCTTTCCAATGGCAATGGCAGGGCGCGGTTGCTGTGTGGAGGGCGTCGAGATGATGCCGAATGGGAGGTTGTGCAGGGAAAAGTGGCTCAAGGGGTCGATCTGGAGCCAGCTCGTGAGCGGCGCCATGACGGACCGGATGCGGGCCAGTGTGTTCAACTGTGTTGATGAGGCGCGGAGGCGGAGGCGGGGGACGAGGTGCGGCTCAAGGTGGGTGATGGGGAGCTGGCGCGCACTGAGAGGCAAAGCCAACGGCACGCTTGTGTCTGGAGAGCATGGTGTATAAGGACTGACGGGTTGTGTTGCTGGCTACTGATGGCTTTGGCGCAATGTCGCGCGCGGAACTCGGCCGCTCCTCGCGCTTAGACTACTATAGGCTCGTGACGCTGCACGATGAGCCTGCGGTAACCTTTGGTAGGCGGAATTGCATCACGGAATGCTGAGCTGGAGCTTGCAACGCGGGACTGCTACTTGCGGACGACACACTGCCCGTCATAAATCAGTCGTAGTTCGGTCGTCTCCAGGCAAGTCCCTCATCTCCATCTTCCCATCTCCACCACACAATGCCCGTCACACAGTTCAACCGCGCCGAGAAGTACAGGTATCAGAACGGCTTCGGCTGCTACCATGAGACTGAGGCAGTCGACGGCGCCCTGCCTGTTGGCGCCAACAACCCGCAGAAGCCTGCATATGGCTTGTACAACGAGAAGCTCTCCGGCACCGCATTCACCGCACCGCGACATGAGAACCAACAGTCCTGGCTGTATCGCATCCTGCCCGCGAGTGCACACTCCAACTTTGAACCTCGAGAGAGCTCCTCCTATGATCTGAACCCCGGTGGGTTGCGTGATGCCAAATGGCATCAAATCCCCAACCAGTTGCGATGGAACCCCTTCGACCTAGACGAGACTGTCGATTGGATACATAGCCTGAAGTTGGTCGCTGGGGCCGGCGATCCCACCATGAAGACGGGCCTGGGCATTCTCATTTATGCTGCAGGCAAGGACATGGACGAGAGACATGCTTTCTACAGCGCAGACGGTGATCTGTTGATCGTGCCGCAACACGGTGCCTTGGATATCCAAACTGAGTTCGGGAAGCTCCTTGTCAGGCCCAACGAAATTTGCGTGATCCCGAGAGGCATTCGACACCGCATAACACTACCTGATGGTCCTGTTCGTGGGTTTGTCCTCGAACTCTACCAGGGCCACTTTCAGCTGCCAGAACTCGGGCCTATTGGCTCGAATGGTTTGGCGAATGCACGCGACTTCCAGGCTCCGGTCGCCGCCTTCGACGAGGATACTGAGAATGAGTACACACTCTTTGCCAAATTTTCAGGAACGCTCTTCGCGGCAAAGCAGAATCACACTCCATTTGACGTCGTGGCATGGCACGGCAACTATTACCCCTACAAGTACGACCTAGGCCGCTTCAACGCCATTGGGTCGATATCCTACGACCATCCCGATCCCAGCATCTTTACTGTTCTGACAGCTCAATCCGACCACCCTGGCACAGCGGTGGCAGATTTTGTCATCTTTCCGCCACGCTGGCTCGTCGCTGAAGACACTTTCCGCCCGCCGTGGTACCATCGTAACACCATGTCTGAATTCATGGGCCTCATCCACGGACAGTACGACGCGAAGACGGGCGGTGGCTTCCAGCCTGCAGGTGCTTCCCTACACAACGTGATGAGCGCGCACGGGCCGGATGCATCAACGCACGAGAAGGCCAGTAACGCGGAGCTGAAGCCCGCAAAGGTGGGCGAGAATAGCATGGCTTTCATGTTCGAATCATCTCTGATGGTCGGCGTGACGGAGTGGGGTCTGAAGCAATGTAAGAAGGTCCAAGAAGACTACAATGCAGAATCGTGGGAGCCCTTGAAGCCCAACTGGCCGGGGAAAGCCAACCTGAACAAGGTCGGGACAAATGGCGCACACGCCAGCGCTGGAGAAGCAGACAAGCAACAATTGCCCCACTACTCGTGAAACGGAATAGATAGTCATTGCATTAAAGTCATAGCGAATGCTGTATGTAGAAAATCTTTATTTGCCCTCGAAAGGTTCATGGGCGTTCTTTCATGTGCGAGCGATTTCGGAGACTCGGCCAAGGCGGAAATAACAAAGACCCCGGATCTCTCCACAAACGCAAAGCTCCTCGGGTACAGTGTAATCTGTTTATAGCGATCTTCCGAGTAACGATATCTCGTTATATCGATACGCGTCTTTGCCTACCGCGGTTTTTCGCTATACGTAGCGATATAGCGATATCGTTCTCGATTTAGTAGTGCGTATAGTATAGCTGCCGTAGTAATATCGCTATAATCGACTAGCCGGCTAGGCAGTAGTAGCGTGTTTTATATAGTAGCCCCTAGTAAAATTCTTAGTCTTTTCCGCCTCTCCGGTCTTACTATTTATTGCTTAAAACTATGCCTCCGAAATGCGCTGCCTTTACTAATAAGGATCGTATTAGTATTCGTCGCTATTAGAACGTCTATAAGCACTACGTAACCTAGATAGAGGTATATTGCTAGTTCGAGTATAAATTCGGCTAGCTAGTTAAGCAAAATACAATATTAGAATAGCTATTAGATAGGTAGCAGTTGCTTAATTAAAGTACCTAGTAGCTACTTTAGAAAAAGTAGCGTAGCAAGAACTACTCTAAATTAAAGGCGTATTTAATTAATTGCGTATAGTTTCTCGAGCAGAGGGTAGTAGTAACTAGCGATATAATCGCTTTAAAGGCGTAGTATATTTAGATATAGTAATAGCTAGAGATACTAGTTCCGAAGTTCTCGCTAGGTTAGATTAGTAGTTTTAAGATACGGAAAAGTATTAAAGAGCAGATTAGGTATAGTAAGGTAGGTAGTATTAATATAGATAAGATAGAAGAGGAGTTTATAAGTACTAAAACGCAAACTTAATATAATATTTTAAGCCGCAAATAGCATATTTATTTACTAATACCTCTATAGGCGGCTTATTATAAAGAGGTTAAGCCTTATAAGCTACGGAATCGCTAGAACTACGATAAGACTAGCCTTTATTAGTAGCTAACTCTAGAGCGTTTACTAACTACTTAGGCGCTACTAGGCCTAAAGGGTTAGAAGGCGCATATAATAGTATATTATATAGTTAATATAGAAGGCCGTAAATTAACGAACTAGCTTATTAATACCTCCGCGTAGCCGCATGCGTTTAAGGCCTAGCGTATTAATATTAATAGGTTTAATATTATTTATAGGTATAATAAACGAGCGTAGATAAATAGAGGTGTCTTTAAGAAGTACCTCTATTAGTTTAATAGGCAGATAACTAAGCTATTAGTGCTTCTAATAGATAACTTCTTAGTATACGAGTCCGCCTATAGAGAGATTATAGCTGCTAGTAGCGTTAAATAGACTAAGGTTATCTTCCTTCTACCGAATATAATATTGCGAACGCAGCCCTTTAATTAAGGAATTATTCGCGCCTTTAAGGCGTACTACTAGAAGGGCTAGCTAAACTATATAATTAAAGAGGTAGATAGTAGCTATAATCTGCTAAAGATAATAAACGTATTATAGGCTATTTACTTTCTTATTCGAGCGTAGAATAAGGTAAAGGCTAATACTATAGTAAATTGCTAGCTTTATAGTAGTTTACTCGGCGAACGAGCGATATACTTTATATAGTAGCAGTTTATAGACTACTATAGAATTAGTTATAACCTTCTAGGCTATATCTAAGAAGACGAGATTAATTAGTACTGCTACGTTTAATTAGGCCTCGCTACTAAACCTTAAGAGGTAGAAAAAGAGGTAGAACTATAAGTAAAGAAACTAGTGCAATTATATATAGTAGACGCGGCTATAGATATTAATAACTTCCTTAATCTACGAGAAGAAGTTATTATAGATAATAAAGATAACGACGATTAGGCTTTCGAAGAGATAATAGAATTATATAAGCTAGTAGTATAAGATAATTAGCTAGCGGAAATTAAGGTTATTATAGATATAATTAGCTATATAGAGGCGCTTAAGGCGCTTTAGAGGCTACGGCTTTATAAAGAATAATAGCTAACTAGGTCTAATAGCAGATAGTTATTTAAGTACTAGAAGCAAGAGATAGTACTATTTGCTAGAAAGAATACTTTACTAGTTTAAGGGGATATCCGTAGCATATTCGCAAAATAGGTAGTAAAGTAGTATTTATTTAATATTGCGTTTTAACCGTATTTTAATTATATCTTAATAATATTAATATAAGTTTAATAGTTTAAATCTATATAAGATTTAAATCTACTACTAAGACTACTATATTTTAGGATAAACTATAGACTTCTATAGGTATATTAGCTATATTTCTACTATACCTATAGTAGCTAAAGTTTAGGGTTTATATCTTAGGGTTGCTAGAATTCTAACTTTAGATGCTAGCAATACTGCTAAAACGCATAATTCTATATACTTTAATAAGCTTATTTAATTCTTTAACCTCTAATTAGTTAGAACCTTTAATATAGCGCGTTTCTAAGGGTTGCTACTATTGCAAACTATCGCTAAACCTTAGTTTCTAAAATAGCAGCGATATAATAGTATAAATTAAGCTTAAAATACTATATCGTTAATAATACTACTAAAAGTTAGCAGTTTAATAGTGTCGTTATATAGAAAAAACTCTAATATTTAGTACGTAATTTTGCAGCATTTAGTAGGTGCACTAAACTCGTTGTTAGAATGTTATTTAGGGTGTTTATAGTATCGCAGTTTAATGTTCTTTAGCTAGAGGTTGCAGCTATTAGCTATAGCTAATTAGAAGGCGGCTAGCTTAGCTAGATTACGTGCCACTTTAAGTAACGATTCCTCGTTATTACGATAAAAAACGCTAACACGGAGGTATCGTTATAGACAGATTACACTGTAGCTTGAACCCTGCTTCTCCAGCCCACACCCCGTCGGATATCCGAGGCCAGAGTTTGGCCACCGACTCTGTAGTCGAGAGTCGACGGCGATCATCAGAGCAAGTAAAGTGCCACCACCTCTGCGATTCCACTTTTCGCAACTCTACATCATCAGAATCCTGGTCGCGAGCAAACATCTCTCCCAGTTTCATTGCCCATTCCATTCTTTCTTTCGATATCCCAGTATTGTAGAAGCGCGCAAACATGACCGCCAAAACCCAAGTCTCCGTACCCTTTGCCGAGCCACCGTGGAAGAACGGCCTGCCCAGTTTCTGGCTCACACCCGAACTCCAACAATGGCAAGAGAAATGCCACGCCTTCATCAACGAGCACTTGACACAACATGCCTGGGACTGGGAGAAGGAGGAAACCGTGCCCGCGCACGTTTTTGCTACGTTTGCCAAGCACAACATGTTGATTCCTGCGCTTCCCGCGCCTTTGCCTGTCAAAGAGTTGCATGCAGCCGGGATATACGATATCCTGGGCACGAAAGTGGAAGATTTTACGAATTGGCACAATTACATCTATGGGGATGAGATGATCCGGTCGGGGCTGGCAGGGCCTTGCGGGAGTTTGACCACGGGCATGGCGTTTGGTAAGAGCGAACTCGATGGGGGGAAAGTGCTGCTGCGGGAGGTTTAGTGGCTGACGATGATCTGTGAAAGGCGTACCGCCCATCATCAAATTTGGAGACGAGCAATTGAAGAAACGGGTTTTGCCTGATCTTCTGACGGGGAAGAAGCGCACATGCATTGCCATTACTGAGCCTGACGCTGGTTCTGATGTTGCGAATATTCGCACCACGGCTGTGAAGAGCAAGGACGGCAAGAAATTCATCCTGAACGGCTCTAAGAAATGGTGAGTGTGTCCCATCTGTGATATGAAATGCGTATATGATTCTGATGCTCCCTAGGATCACGAACGGCTTCTGGAGTGACAATGCGTGTATGGCCGTGCGTACCGGAGGGCCCGGACCTGCAGGTTTATCACTGCTGGTGGTTCCTTTGAAGGGACACAAGGGTGTTGAGATGAGACGATTGAAGGTCTCGGGCCAAATCAGTGCTGGTACGACTTTTATCGAGCTGGACGACGTTGAAGTACCTGTCGAAAACCTCATTGGCCAAGAGGGTAAAGGTAAGTGGTGTTCTACCATCATTTCTGCGAAGTTTCTGCTAACAGACTGTTAGGAATGCTGTACATAATGACCAACTTTAACCACGAACGCCTCAGCATTGCCATCGGTGCTACACGACAAGCCCGTGTGGCGCTCGGCTCAGCATTCGCATATGTGCTGAAGCGAGAAGCGTTCGGCAAGACACTTATCGAGCAGCCAGTAGTGCGACATCGCCTAGCCAAGGCAGGTCTCCTACTTGAGTCGCAGCAAGCTTGGATCGAACAATTCATCTTCCAAATGACGAGGATGAAGAAGGAAGACGCGGATCGCGAGCTCGGAGGTTTGACGGCTGGAGCCAAAGCCAATGCTGCCATGGTGGTAAGTCTTATCCATAGCGTGGAGTGGGCGCCCGGGGCTGACTTGGTAATTTGTGCAGTTGAAAGAGTGTGCCGACTGCGCTGTGTTACTCTTTGGAGGGAATGGCTACACTCGCTCCGGCCAGGGTGAGATTGCCGAGAGAATGTGGAGGGAAGTCAACGGCAACCGCGTGCCCGGCGGCAGTGAAGATGTCATGCTTGATCTGATGGTCCGACAATTGGCCAAGAACTACGAGAGGAAGCTCAAGGAGCTGATGATGACGCCTGGCTCCAAGTTGTAGGGTTGTGTATCCGTTCATAAAAGTAGATATATCCCAGTTGGCAGAGTGCGCTTCCATGCTACGCTGTTCCATATGCCGTTTGTCCTCGTGTGGTGCCTTGTACACCTGTATCGACGGCGAATGCGCACGACAATGCTAATCGTCCCAGATGGCTTTCTTCGCAGCTTCCGTCTCCCGCAGCTTCCGCTCTTCCTCTGCTTTGGCCTGATCGCGTTTCTTCTTCTCCTGCACCTTCATTGCCTGATCATACTCCCGCTGTTCCGGTGTGCGCATCGGTGCTCTCTGGCCCAATCCTGCAGCGATAAGCCGTGAAGCGACCGCGGTCGTCTTTTCTGGCCTTCGTTCTGTGGCTTCGCTGCCGCGAGGAGAGGAGCTCTGAGGCGGACTCTCCATGCTTAGCGGACCAAAACTTTGATAGTGAAATTCACGCTGCTTTGCGTCTGTGGGCGATGAGGGTGTCGTCGGAGGAGGACCCGGCAGGTTGGCAGTGGCCGGACGGGTGGTGGGCTCATCGTCATCGTCGGGGTTGTGCGCGGCGTCAACTTCATCCTCCCATGACTCCACTAGCTCGGGCCTGCGCGACTTGATGTTGTCGGCAATCTTGAGCTTGCCGAGCGAGTCGGCGACGTTGGTGGGAGACATTTGGGGGAGGAGGAGCAACAATGGCAGCCTCTGTAAGTTCCGTTCCGCACATGGCAATCCAGATCATTTTGTGTTTGTGCGGATCGTGCCGAAAGCTGGGGGACGGGAAGGCGGAGGAGACGTCATACCTGACGGAACAGGAAATCTACATGTACGAGCAGCAGCAGCAGCAGCAGCAGCAGGCGAAGGAGAGCAGCAACAGTTCAACATGGCTTCCAGATGCCGCTCGTCACCAGCAGCAGAGCTGTGTGATCATTCGCAGCACTCGCCTTGAGGCAATGTCGCTACAGTATCATCAGGAACACGCGGAAGCTGCCGCAGACAGCCGATGTCGGCATTTCCGGCGATGAAATTATTCCCGTGAAGCTTCACGTCGACGCGGTTGTCGGTAAAGTGGTATAAAAGCAAACTGGACCATGATGTCGCGTGCGGCTCGATAAGACACTCCCGCCTCGCTGCCATTCTCCCTGACCTCTCCTCTTCCATTCCCGTTCCCTTGCCTATCAGGCTCAGCCAGTTGCCCTCGCGCGCTGCGTGCAACGTCATGGCCACGGCCGTCAGAAGCTCGCGAGCTTCACGCCTTATAACGCAGTCCACGCGATGTATACCGCAGAGCTCCGCGAGATCCTTCTCGAACTCGCCGCTGAGAGCCTCCTACGATGACACGGTGCACAATCTCAAGATTGGCAAGCATACGCGTGTCATGTACCAGGGCTTTACAGGGCGAGTGGCCACAGGAAACGCACAAGACAGCTTAGCATACGGCACCAACGTTGTCGGCGGCATGACGCCCGACAAGGAGGGTGAGCACATCGGTCTGCCTCTCTTGCCGAGTATGAAAAAGGCCAAAGAGCAGCTCAAGCCAGATGCTACTGCAGTCTTTGTGGCAGCTTCACAGTGTGCACGAGCCATTGAAGATGCCATTGAGGCGGAGATCCCGCTGATTGTGTCTGTTGCTGAACACATTCCTGTGCACGATATGATGAGGGTGAGCATGCTCACGGGAGAATCCTTTCCCCCACACTTGCTGATATGCCACAGGTCGCTAGTATATTGAAGACGCAGTCCAAGTCGAGACTGGTCGGTGCCAACGCACCAGGCATCATTGCACCAATTGGGTTTTGTCGAATCGGTTTCCAGCCATTGCCTACATTTGCCCCAGGACACATCGGCATCGCTGCAAAGTCCGGCACTCTGTCCTACGAAGCCGTTGCCTCCATCACGAGGGCAGGACTTGGTCAAAGTCTAGTGATTGGGATGGGCGGCGATATTGTGGCCGGTACCAACCTTGTAGACGCTCTAAGAGTCTTCGAGAAGGACGACGAGACCGAAGGCATTGTGTTGATCGGAGAGGTTGGTGGCAAAGCAGAAGAGGATGCAGCGGACTGGATCAAGGACTATCTGCAGCGAGAAAAGAACCCCAAGCCCATTGCAGCCCTCGTCGGGGGCAAGTGCGCAAGACCGAACACCGTTATGGGACATGCAGGTGCATGGGCAGCCCGAGGCGAGCGCAACTCTCATGAGAAGTACAGCGTGCTCAAGGAAGCAGGTGCTGCCATGGTCGACCATCCAGAGAAGTTTGGTGGCATCATGAAGACACTTTTGACGCAGAGTGGACGCGATGTGAGCAAGATTCAGCAAAACTCCCAGGCCACACAGAAACGTGGATATCACACTCTTCGTCGCAGTCCGGCATCAGCGCGATCCGGTCCAGTCCTCCGACCCAGACAACACATCCTGCAGCGACGTGGATTGCACATTGCTCCGGAGCTCACACCAGTCCCACTCTTCCCGTACCTCTCCATGATCCAGGGCGTCACACTCGCACTGGATGAGGCACCCAAAGACGGCTACTATGTCGGCATCATTGTCGACCGCACGGAACGATGCCCATGCATTGCCGTCGCACCCACCGCCGACCCTTCCACAATCGATGCTCGTGTCAAACGCTTCCCTTACGACTGGCGAGAAGGCCCATCCGAGTCCCTCATCGCTTCTGCAGTCGACTACCTCCAAATCGGCTCCCAAGAAACCGCTCGCCAACAAATCACACAACTCATCACCTCCCTCGCCAAAATGTACACCGACAAGGAAGCCATCATCCTCTCCGGCTGCCTCTCCATCGGAGGCTCCGGTAACCTCCAGCTCCACCAACCTTCCCTCACTCTCATGTTCGACGACGCCGCATACCGCAGCAGCAAACGTCAAGAAGACATCCACCGCTTACGGCAAATAGACCAGGAGGTTCCCGAAGAAGTCGAGGCGGAGCAGGACGGCATCGTCTACGTCAAATTCTCCGACCCAGATGCAAAAATCGGTACTCTCGTCAACGGAGCCGGCCTAGCAATGAACACCGTCGACGCTCTCCGAATGCACGGCGGCGTCGCCACCAACTTCCTCGACACCGGCGGCAAAGCCACTTCGAAAACGGTGAAAAAGAGCTTCGAACTCATCCTGCAAGATCCTCGCGTCAAAGTCATTTTCGTGAATATTTTCGGAGGCCTCACAGACGGGGGCATGATTGCCAACGGTATTCTACTAGCGTTCAAGGAGGTGGATATGAAGAATGTTCCCGTCGTTGTGAGAATACGAGGCACGAACGAGAAAGTGGGACAAACGACCGTTGCCGACTCTGGCTTGGGCTTGGATGCATTTGACAATTTCGAGGATGCTGCGAAGAGGGTCATCGAGATTGCGAATTCTCGATAATATATGCATGAAGCATCTCATTGCAATCATTCGTACATATAGATCTGCGAGGCGTCCGTGAAAAAAGAGGATCAACGGGACTGTGAGTCGATTTTTTTCAATAGGGATTTCTGCAAGAGTTTCTCGTTCTATCATACAAATGCTATTCACACATCTCTGGCATCTCAGTGCCCACCGCTTGAGAGCAGTGATGACGATCCATGTGACCCTCGGGACAAGGCCATTCTGTCCACTATGACTCCGACATATGACGATGATTTTCAAGGGTCGTCAAACTGCTGACTCCCCTTCAGTTTGCTGTTCTCATTTCGCTATGCAAGGAAACAAATTGGTGCGTGCAATCCCAGTCCGGCATTCACGCCAGTGGCGGGAACTTGGCTTGGATTACCTCTGCGCGGCTTGGAATGTGCTCTCGGCACGGCGCTACGAGATCGATGCGACGATATCGCCGGGTAGCCTAGGAGGCTTGCTGGTTCTGTACTGTGGTCCATCACCGGGACATCTCAAGGTGCGGTGTCGTCTTTCTTCGCAGAACTAGGCTCACCACTGTACGGGCCCTGTGGAAAGTGTGGCGTGGTATCGTCTTGCTGGCTAGGAGGATGCTGTGTGTTGGTCGGAGTTTCGTTCACCACCACCTCATCTTTGTTCGATGTCTCCGGATGCGTTTCGAGACGATACTCTTTGCTCAGATCGCTCTTCGACCTCTCGCGGCCGAATCGCAAGCTGTCGGTGTCGCCTTCTCTCCGCTCGATCGGCGACCAACCGCCAGCAATCGAGCCCGCGACAATACCTGCCATGGCGGCGCCAGCAAATGCAGAGTTCGATCGTGAACGACCACGTCTGCGACGCGATTCGGGGGTCGGTGGGGCAAGCGAGTGTCCGTCTTGGTCTTCTGCTTCATTGTGTGGCGTTCTGGGCAGGCTAGAGCTCGCGCGAGAACGACTCGGACTACGGCTGGGCATGAAAGTCTCCTTCGGGTGGGTGACGGCAAATTTGAGACTGTTGATGCGGCCTCCTTTGTACTTCTTGAGCCAGGCCAGCTCTTCCTTGATCTCGTATAGTGCTTGGTTGAACTCGAATGGATTCTGGGCGCCTTCTTCGTCCGTGATCATCAGGTTCTTCTTGTCTTGTCTCTTCCGTGACCAAGTCTTGATGAATGGCGGCACGAGCTTAGCAGCGATTTCATCGGGAAACAGCCGAACTATCACACCGACGGGAAGGGACAGGACACCCAGCACTAATGCGATGCCCCATTGGCTGCCAGTCTGACGCTCGGCATTGAAGGCATCCCATCCACCAACGAAGATGATGAGAACCTGCCCACCGATCATGACCAGGAATATGCCGACAAAGAAAAGGTTGCGTGTCAAACCTTCAAAGACATTGAAACGATTATCAAGACGGCGGTTGTTTAAAGCGTTGAAGATCTGCATCCAGGTGAAGGTGTTGAAGACCAGGGTACTGTGTTGTCGATGCTCCAGATCGGTGCTGTAGTCCAAGATGCTCGGGCCCGCGAAGTATAGTATCAGGGTTACGGTCAACTGGTAAATGGCTTGTCCAATGATCATCTTCCACATAGTCACCGAGAAGAGGGGTGCTGATTTTGGATCTGGCTTCCGGTTCAGAATCTGTCGACTTGGTGGATCGGTGGCAAGAGCGAGGGCGGCCATTGTGTCCATGATCAGGTTGATCCACAACAGCTGCACAGCGGTGAGGACGGACTCTTCATTCGAGTTCGATACTGCACTAATAAATGCGAGCAGGACGGCTGTGATGTTGACGGTGATCTGAAACTGCAGGAACTTCCTTACGGCGTCGTTGACAGCGCGACCCCACATAAGTGCCTTAACGATGGAAGTGAAGTTGTCGTCCATAAGGATAATGTCCGATGCCTCCTTTGCAACCTCCGTGCCAGCGATGTTCATTGCGAAACCGACGTCTGCAGCCTTCAGAGCAGGCGCATCGTTCGTGCCATCGCCTGTCACAGCGACTGTTTCACCCATCTCCTTCAGGCGCCTAACCAACGTCTTCTTGTCATCCGGCGAAGAGCGGGCGAGCACTTGCAATTTTGGAATGATGGCACGCTGCTCTTGTTTAGACATCCTCCTAAACTCCGGGCCCTCGAGGGCAGTGCCGCCTGCAGTGTAGATGCCACATTCTGTCGCGATGGCTTTGGCAGTGAGAATATTGTCGCCTGTGACCATTCGTGGGAAAACACCTGCCATGATACAATCCTTGACAGCTTCGGGCACTCCGGCCCGAAGGGGATCTTGAATGCCAACAATACCTAGGAATGTCATCTGCTTGCAAATATCCTCGATCACGGCCTGAGATCTGTCATCTTCCGACCGTCTTACGTTACGTGGGGGCCAGGACTCTACGTCGAAATCACGGTAAATAAAGCCAATGGTGCGGAGAGAACGGGAGGCGTAGGCATCGATCAAAGCCTCCAGTGTTTCCTTGTTTTCAGCGGTCATGGTCGTCGCCTCGAGTCCTCGCGTCGGTTCTCGAACGATAAAGTGGCAGTGACGAAGCATGATCTCGCTGGCACCTTTTACAATCAGTCGGTAGCCACTGGCGTCCTTCCGCTTGATCACCATGGCCATGAATTTGCGACCGGAGTCGAAGGGAATCATCTGCACAATCTCAGCATTGCTCCGCTCGGTAGCAATACGGTCCATGCCCAGGTAATCGCGCGCGAAGTCCAACAAGGCTGTTTCGGTCTTTGAGCCGACAAAGATTTGCTTTCCATCCTCTTCGGCCTCGAAAGCGGTCGAGTTAACCGCAATGCTATCCTTCCACAGTTTCTTGATCGGCGGAGACAATGACTTGATGCATTCAGCAGTCGGCACGTCGTCCACGTTATCGTGCACATCCTTGTTCGGGTCCGGTTTTGCATCATCGACGGTGGCGCCCGCGCGATTCCGAAAGCGACTGGATGTACCAACACTGCCAGCAACGACGGTCATGACATTTTGCGTGAGCGTTCCAGTCTTGTCGGAGCAGACTGTGGTGGCATTGCCCATGGTCTCGCAAGAACGGAGGACACGCACCAGATTGTTGTCCTTCAACATGCGCTTCGTGGCATATGCAAGGGAAAGTGTGACGGCCAGTGGAAGACCTTCCGGAACAGCCACAACAACAATGGTGACGGCGGTGATAAGAATCGTCATGAATTGTTGACCCTTGTCGGCGGGAGACCTGTCATTGTTAGGCAACTGGGCCAGGAACTTGATCAGCAGAACGACAAAGAGGAGCAATGCAGCGCTGCTTCCCAACTTCGCAATGTATTCGGCGAGGTTGTTCAACTTGGCTTGCAGTGGTGTTGCGTCGTTGCTCTCCTGCAACGAGAGCATAGTCTTGCCGTGGGTGGAGTTGGTGCCGACTGCTGTGACGACCATGCGGCCGATTCCCTCGGTGACCTTGCCGCCGGAGATCATGAACGGGTCCAGTTTCTTGAGGGGTTCGCGGGCTTCGATGGCACGGTAGACTTCATCAGCAGCGGTCTTTTTCATGATGTCTGATTCTCCGGTGGCTGAGGATTCATCGCATTTCACGCCGTGACCAGATACGAAGATGCCGTCTACAGGGAGGATGTCCCCAGGCTCGACCAAGAGGATATCGCCAACCAATATTGCTTGAACGTCGATCTCTTGAGTCCTGCCTGAGCGCACCACTTTGACGTTCCGCGCCTCTTTCTTCTTGTTCAATTTGGCGAATTGACGTTCCTTTTGCCAGTCATTGACGGCCCCTACCATCACTACTACAGCAATGGCGACGATGATTGCGACACCTTCAATCCACTCGACACCACCGAATGCAATTGCTTGGTAGATGCCCAATGACAGAGCAATAGCAGCCGCTATGGTCAAGACGATCAGGACCTTGTCGTTGTATGCGATCCACATCAGCTCGAAGATGTTTTTGACCCTTTTCTCCGGCAGCCTGTTTTCGTCGAAGATGCGTTTGCGATCATCAAAAGCGCCGGAGTTTGCGTGGGAGTCACCTGCTGCCATTTCAGGCTCCTCGGTCGCCGTCTTGTCCGAAGAAGGACTTAGCACATGCGTGGCATGTTCGAAAGACACGGTGCCTTGCAGGTGATTCTCGTCCCTACTGAGACCGCTACTGCGATCCGTCCGCAGTCCTTTTTCCAAGCCAACCAGGCCTCCTAGAGCGTGGAACGCACCCAAGCTCTTTGGATTGAGCAATTTCGACATGTGCCCTGGCGCGAATGCGAACGGGTTGTTCTCTCGATGAAACTCTTCCTCGGTCCCGGGGTCCGGTCTGAGTGCCTCTTCGTCCGAAAGGAGGAGTTGCTCGCCATTGGAGCTGCCTCGGAACGCCTTGGGGGTATCGGAGGGCGACTGCGTGTTGACATAGGTGGTGTCAGATATGGAAGATGTTTCCTCGGTGTCGATGCTACCTCCCCGACTTCGTCCTGTCGGCACGGATAGGAAGGCTCCCGGCGACTGACCCCAATGCTGGGGAGATGACACATTATGCGGACTCGTCGGCCGTGAGTCTCTGCTCTCGAAGCTCTGCTTGCCTTGCAGATCTGGAGCTGCGTGAGCGCCGTTGCCCGTGGGTCGCAGACCCGGGGAGACGGAGGCATGCTCTGGTGCGTCGACGCCTTCTTCCTCGCCCGGCCTTGCGCCATCGGTCGACCTCCGCACGTTCGACGTATCGATGGTTATCGTGGGGGCTCTCGGCCGGCCCTTGGAGTTGTCTGGAAAGAGGCCCGGCGGACCGTGACCTGGCGGGTCTGCCATGCTACAGTGATGGCCGAGGTGGTCAGGATCACAGCTTCCGTGACGCGCAAGATGCGGTCAGCGGAGTCGAGGCGCGGAGCGGAAGGGGCTGGCCTCAGGGTTGATTCTGGTCATGTAGATGCGATGCCACGAGGGAATGCCCAGTAGTGGTGCTGGTGTGAGAAGGTGGCGCAGCGATGTCGCGTGGGAGGAGATTGTAGGACGGCGAGCTCGACCGGGGAAAGGATGGACGCGGGCAGTGGGAGGCCGAAGGCAGAGTGGGCTGGACTCGGTGCAGCGGCGTCGTTCGCCGCTCTTGCTTGATTGCTGTGGTGGGAGGTGGGTGCTGGAGACGCCGGTACATTAGTCAGTGCGATGATACGCTGGGCAGCGGCGACGAGCGTGGGCGCGGGAGTGATGAGAGGGCGCGTGAGGCTGTGCTGACTGACGATGGAGCTTGTCGGGCAACACTGCAGGCGCCGCGGGAATGCACATACCACGTCGTTGCAAGGCGATGAGCGGGCGTCCAGTGAGCAGTGAGCAGTGAGCAGCGGCGGCGGCGAGCAGTGCTGGCACGCACATGCGGCGATGATGGCCGTCGAGCTGGCAGAGTGTGCAGATGCAGAGGCGATGGGCGGGCGAAGGAACCATTAATGGCAGCTTCAGCAACGGACCCGTGGACCTTTCGTGCAGTAGTCAGACTACCTCCTACTGTAGTCGAGGAGAAGATTGGAGTTCAGCCGCCAAGTCAGTGGGCCAGCGCTGCTAAGTTACATGCATATACATGGAGCATTCATCATACAGTCTGGTACTGTATGTACATATTCATCTCATCACACGCTGTGGACGACGATTGAGGCAGTGCAACAACAAACGACATGGGTCGCTTGCGTCGGAGTGGGCCGTTTGTTCACACGACAACACAACACGACGCGACTCACAGCAGCCTCGCGCCCCGTCTGCCCACCGTCGAATACATGTACAAAGTACTGTATACCGTATACCGTATACCGTATACCGTATACCGTATACCGTATACCGTATACCGTATACCGTATACCGTATACCGTATACCGTATACCGTATACCGTATACCGTATACCGTATACCGTATACCGTCTACCGTATCATCCTCCCATGTCTACTGTCCGCTCGAATCCCTGCCGGCGTGCTTAATAGAAGCTCTCCACTTGCAATGCACGCGGCAATCTCAACCTCAAACGCTCCCGTCCCGTTGCAACCACCTGCCTCTCCTTCCCTCTTCATCATCTCCTGTCCGCACAAGCGAGAGACCACCAAGCGCAAACAAGGCCAGCGCATCGACCATCAAATCTCACCATTCTGATCGCCGCCAGCATCGCGATTCGCGCCGGCCGTCACTAACTTAGCTCGTTTTTCTCGAAACTGCTCCGACCCGGAGATCTCCACATGGATGCACCAACCACATTTCACCTGCCAAGTCCTTCGGTGCTTCGCCCGCCCTTCCGTTCATCGTCACCTCTTTCACCGTCTATATTCTCCTCCTATGAGAGGATGGCGACTCTACTCTTGCCATCCATCCCTCGACACCGCAAAAGCATCCCCGAGGCCTCGTGGCAGAGATGCGGCTGCGGCTCTTGCCGGTGGCGCTCCCTCTGAACCCGAGACCGTGGGGCCCATTCTCACAGCCCAGCGAGACCCAACACATCACTCTGACCGCAAGTCTTGCATCCGCCACGAAACTACTGCCCGAAGACACGAAGTGGCAATTCGCTCGACATCGCCATCATCGTTCAGAGCTGTAGAACACGAGACTTGCATGCCAAAACATGGAACGGCCTCGCAACCATTCAAGCGCGTGCCAATGCTTGCCTAGAAACCTTATCCACCCAACTCGCGAGCACACGGAGAGGCTTTCCAAGTGTATCCCCTAACGAAACGGCGAGAGTTGGCGAACTTGGCAACGAGTCACCGAATCATGGCGGCCAGCGCCTGATCATGCCATACGACCATCAGACCTTGTTGTTCTCGCCACTGCATTGTGCCATGGCGAGTAACAACCACTGGATTCAGCCCGCGTTGGCCAAGCTCAAAAAGACACTGGCATGATGCTTACATCCATGGGAAGTCAGTCTTCAAGCATTTCGAGCTCCAGGTGCAAGGGTCGCAGCAGCTCTGGCGCTTTGATCGCAAGTTCACTTTGTGATAATCCGCTTCAATAATCGCATCAGGCAATGGAACGAGTAGTGACGTGTGCAGACCTGTCACGAGTTGTCCGACCTTATCGCATATGAAGCCAAGGCCATCGTAAGCCAATGCCGTCAACCGAGGACGATGGAACACAAATGGCAGCCCGCTCTCGCCCCATGAGAGATATTCGGATGTGAATCACTGTGTGGCCATCGTTGAGGTGTGATGAGGAAATCAGGTCTCGCGCAGGAAACGCAGCATTCGTCGCACAGCCAATAATGCGTTGACTGCCCGTGGATGCTGCAGGTCGCTTGGAAATAGATGGGACTACGAATCTGAGTAGTGTCGGAGGGAAGGTGCGACGACGGAAGGGATATTGATACCAGTGCTGGACGTCGGTCAGAATATGTTGTTGCGAATGTACTGTCCCTTCTGCTTCCATATCAGTATCCTGACCGTCCGCATTGCCATCTTGTGCTTTTGCGTAGCTCCAGCAGGATGGATGCATGCTCTCGCGCCAAAGTGGCGACCATGCACATTTCAACCGTGACCCGTCGAGTCAGAGACATAGCTTCATTGCATTTCATTGTGTTCTATAGAAGTCGTGAAAATCTGTTGATCGAGATACAGCCGATTTGCAGAATCAGCCTCGGAACTAGTGATGATGGGGAGAGTCGTCGCCAACTTCTTCATTCGTTCATAACAACGGATGCCCACTGCATCCACCAAATTCAACCAAATGTTCGTGATGTGTCGAGTCGTAGCACCGTCAGCCAGCTGCAGTATTTCTCACTTCAGAGGCAGCGGCAGCTTGGTGCGGAGAGGGGAAGTTCCGCTGTCTGTGCGATGCGACCAGCAGCTGTTTCCAACACTGATGCCATCGACTGAACGCAGCAGTCAAGAGTGGTGAGATATCTTATGCATGCCGATGGTCAGGGACTGTCATTTTCCAACGTCTTGCTTCGAATCCACGCACCAGAGGATGAAAGGTCCGGAGTAGGGGTCTCCGTCGATGATGTTGGTTGGACTCCACCAACGGCCGATGATGATTTGACCACCTGGCAAGACCACGCCCTCGTAAGCCCATAATGCCTCATAGTCAATCTCGTTCGTCTCATCGTCGGTGAAATACTTCATCATCGTCATGCGCTGCCAGCCTGAAACTCCCATCTGCGGTGGCAGGGAATTGAACCATCCGTCAGCCAAGAACCTCTCCTCTTGATCTTCTCCTCGACCTCCAAAGCGGAAAGAGCGAGACTTGAGGTTCTCTTGCGGCAGTGCACTGGCCTTTTGAGCGCGGGTACGAACTTTGAGCTGTGGCTTGGCCAGGGACCGCAAGATATCCTCAAAGATCGGTGACCAAGACTCCTCGCCAGCTTCGGTGAGGTCGAGCGTGAGATCTTGGAATTCTCCCTGTACTTCATCTCCGCTGAACTCGTCTTGAATATGCTCGTGAGCGGCGTCTAGGGTTCTGATGGTGAGCACATCAGTCTCATTGACAAACCCGTATGCGCCTTTCCACTTTTTGCCAATATAGTCGACGTCGACATGTTGCAATGCAGTAGACCAGAACTGCGGTCTCTCATGATCCTCGAGTAGCGTGTAGCAAAAATTTAGCGTTGCTTCGTTGGCTGAGAGCATGTGACATCGCCAGAAGTTGAGCTGATGAAGCACCCACGTGAAGTTGACATCAACGCCGCTGCAGCCGACGAAGACGGGCTGCTGACGGACACTCGAATAAGCCATGAACTGTGAGCGCGGGAAGTCGGCAACGGGTGGCTCGTTGTCGGGTCCAAATGGACGAGGGTCGAGTAGGACGGGTGCCAAGAGGACCTGAAGCATTCGCATGAGCGGATTTGCTTTGACTTGTGCGACCTCCTTGTCGCTGGTCGCACGGCGCACATACTTGGCTCCGAAAATGTCTTCGAGCAAGTTACCATCGTGAAGGAATCCAAGAACGTAGTCTTGGATGTTCTTGGACGTGCCGTCGCGGTCCGAAAAGGAGTCTGCGCGACGGCGTTAGCAGCATTTTCAAGCTAGTGCATCACAAACATACCCAAAATCAGGTCTTTCAGCACAGCCAGGCACTGCATTTCCCGCCTGCTTGTTCCCTGGAGAAAGAAGGGCTTGTTTCTAAGCACATCTCGCCTCTTCTTGTACTGGTCTTCGAAATGCGCGTTGTTTTGGATGAAGCTGCCGACTCGAGGACTATCGAATTCGAGCTTGAAACGTCGACGCCAGAATTTCCCGTCCTTCGTCGTCGTGTTTGCGTGGCGGCAGCTGGATTGGAAGTTGCACAGATCTTTATCGCTCTCGATCTGCAGGCCGATTTCCCACATCAACTACTCACGTCAGCTGCAAGCGGCCAAAAGCGCATTTCCGTACTCACCTCAATAGGCAATTGGTCAAAGACGTTTGGTATGTCGCCAACCTCACGTTCTGTTGAATTGATACCCGTGTTTCCACCATCCACACGGTCGAGGGCATGGTCAAGGCACACAAGATTCAAAGATGCTTGGGTATGGAGAACAGCGTCAATAAGGTCGACTTCGACTATGTCGTCAACATCAACACCGCCACTATCACCTTTGTCTCCGAGATGTTTGCGCAGTGCGAGGATGGGTGGTTTGGCAGATGCGACTTGGCTGAGTCGCGTTGCTTGTCGAGCGATGCGCCCACGAGGCATGTCTTGCCGCGGCATGGCTGCAGCCTCGAGCACCGGTCAGGGTAAAGCTCTTGGTGATGTTGGGCGGTATCGCTGAGCAACGTGACTGCGGTGGAAAGACCTAAGATGGAAGTGGAAGTGGGCGGTGTCCGTACGTGAGAGGTCAATGTGAAATTTAAGCGTGGAAGCAACAGGGGCTGCCTAGAATTTCCGGGAGTGAATGAAGTGAGCACATATTTGATAACGGCCTCACTTGTGCCTGCGAGGTGCCTCATATGCAGGCACCAGGCCCAACGCCCGCGGTTCCGCGGTCGTTACATTGTTAGATCACATGCGTCTAGCTGCTGGAGCTCACTCTGCGCTCGATCGGAAGATAGTGGGTTCGTGATTCATTTGCTTGGAAAAATGGCGCATAGTGTGTTGTGGTGTTGTGAAGGCAACACATTCGCTTGTGTATAATGCGACGTTGGGTTCTACTAAATTGTCAGCGTAGACCGACATCTGACTGAAACTGTGGTGTTGGAGGGTCTGAAGCCGTTGGATTTGGAATCTTTTCGTGAATCGTACTCTATGGTCGTGCCGCTCTTCGAGAAATGTCGTCTAGGCTCGGAATAAATATCATTGAGCGCCGCCAGCTCCTCGACCAGCTCCGCCACCCATGAAGTTTCTCGCTAACTCGGCGATGTTGGGGTCGTTCATGAGCTGACTGAGATCTGGCATGCCGCCACCACCGCGGCCACCACCAGCACCACCAGCGCCGCCTCCACCGAACTGCCCAGCCATTTCTCTTAGTCGTGGATTGTTCATGAGGTTGTTCATCATATCCGGATTGCTCATCAAGCTCTGGGCCATTTGTCTCATCATCGGATTTTGCATAAGCGACCCGAGGTCAGGCATTCCGCCAGCCCCTCCTCCGGCCCCGCCCAACAGTGAGCTGAGATCTGGCATGCCTCCAGCACCTCCCGCCCCTCTGGTTGGTTCCTGTGCGTCAGCGCTGTCGAGCTCTCCTTCCTGCTCTTGCTCTTCCACTTTACGCTTGGCAGTCTCGTAGCCCTTCTTCATCGCGTCGCTCCCACCGTTGCCTTCAGCATCGATGCCCTGCTTGTATGCCTCCATAGCACCCTTTGCATCGCCAAGTGCGTATTTCGCGAGGCCAAGTCTCGACCAGGCCTTGGTGTACTTCGGATCCGTCGCAGTTGCCAGTTCGGCATCGTTCTTCGCAAACTCGTGTTGATTCATGGCGCTGTACGCGGCAGCTCGGTTCGACAAGTAGATGGGATTGAGAGGGCAGATCTCGAGAGCTTGTGTGTAGTAGTCTACAGCGGACTGGTACTCCTTCTTCGCCAACGCAGCATTGCCCTGGCCTTTCAGCTTTTCGCTCTCCTCGGTCGGCGCGCCTTTCGCCTCGGGCTTATCGCTGTTCGCTGCAGAAGCACCAGCAGCGGCCGTGGCAGGCGTTGATTTGCCCTTCAGTTTCTCATAGACGCCAAAGATGGAGAGGAGGTTCTGGCCGCCGAGGGCTTCCTGAACGGCGGCTTGGTCGGTAGGGTCAACGTGGAAGACATCGCCGATGCAGTTGGTGGCTATCTCGACCGAGTCTGCGTCTTCGGAGGTGAGCGTGCCGTCCTTCAAGCTGGTTTGGAGGAAGTCGCAGATTGCAAGAGCGAGGCGCTTGCGCGAGTCGGTAGCCTGAGGCACATTGTTAGTGGTGGAGAGCCCACGCGGCCGGGTGTATGCAGCAGCTCACCATGATGGCGCGGTTGATGTCGAGCTGTCAGCGGAGAGTTTGCAGTCGTCGAAGAGTGGCAAGTCGCGTAATTCAAATATTCAAGTTGAGGTGCAAAGTTCTGGGAGCGAGAAAGTCAAGCTGGGCAGCTGCAGCGGGCCATCATCTCGCCACGAGTCGGCGGACCTCTGTCCGCGCTGCATGAGTGCCCCGCGATATCGAGGGGTCCATTGCTTCACTCACTTCTTTCCTGCTGCAACTTATGGTCATTAGGTTCAAATTACGCCCTACACGTGCCCGTCATGTTTAAGAAAGAGTAAGTGACACTTCCGCGTCCTTCACGTCACCCACCTGACAAGTGTATGAACACAGATTCCAGCCTGGGGCCAAGTCAAAAGTCAAGTCGTCTGCTCAGCGGGCAATACGCGCCAAGATTGTCGAGACGTACCCGCTCATTGAGCCCTACATTGATCAGATCATGCCCAAGAAGGAGCAACTCGATGTCACGAAGATCCCGGACCGCGTTCAGCTCTATAGCTTCGGCTCCACACCACTCTTCTGGCAGCACATGGACGACCCGATAATACCGCATCTGAAAGTCGTGCACCAGTACCCCCAATGCTTCCAGCACATCCGCATTGATCGCGGTGCTATTCGATTTGTGCTGAGTGGTGCAGCACTCATGGTGCCAGGTTTGACGAGTCCCGGGGGAAGACTGCCAGGTGGAGAAGAAGAGCCGTGGAACAATGGAGGCAGTGAGATCGAGGCGGGCGATGTGGTTGTTGTGGATGCTGAGGGCAAAGAGAATGCATGTATGGTGGGTGTATTGAGTGTGGGCACCAAGGAAATGAAGGAGAAGAAGAAAGGACCAGGCATCGAGGGAGGGCATTATGTGGGTGATGGCTTGTGGAAATTAGACTTGTGAGTGGCATCTGTATTGAATGCCACATCTCAGTCAGCCCAGTGAGGGACACCAGAGCTCTCGCACCTTGCAGAGACGGGGGAAGCGGAGATGTCTCCACACGAGTGGTTTGCGACAAGGCACAGACACGAGGAACCGTCGCTTGATGATCAACGAGGCACGCAATATGTGCTGGCTCGATCGTTTGTGCACTGCCGTGATTGACTCTTTCCGCAGGATCTCGGATGGAGGTTGCAATATTCGAAGCCACATGCAGCCTTGGCAGATGGAATCTCCACATGAACGGCATGACTCTGTACAGATCTTTTTGTGAGTCACAATCACCGAAGCGTCATATGAACAGGGCCTGAACCCCCCTACTCCGTCTGCCCCGTTGGACAGACCTCCTGACTGAAGCCAATTTCTGTTGATATCATCATTCTGTAGGGAAATGAATTATGGTCAGAGGTCTGTTTTGCATCGTGAATGTTCATCGTCCAAAACTGATATGGGCAATGCGCTGCCCCATCCGCTAAGCAAGACATCCTCCAACCATCCGACTCATCGATTGGCGTACCGAGAGAGCTTTTCAAAGCTCTTCAAGTGCGTTCTAAAATCTCACTCTACCTGCTGACGAGCCGCCAAGTCAGTAATGGGGATTGATAGAAAGCATAGAGCGCATAAATAAATCGCAAGCCCGCAGGCGAATTTCCTAGAGGTCAATAAACGGTAAAGGACATTGCAGGTGATGCAGCCAACTGAAGATAGCAATATCTGAGGTCGTGGGCTGGGTATGTAATTCCCTGAAGATAAGTCAGTCTACCTCGTCGAAACGTAAGACGGCTCTTCGACGCTCGTTGGTATTGCACTGGCGTCGGTCAGTAGAAATGTTGCCTCATCTTTGCGAGATAACTCACGCCGCCCCGACGAGGATCGCCACTCCAGTGATGATCCTGTCAAGAAACGCAGGCACTCTACAGTAAGAGTTCGAGCAAGTCGGTTGAAGCAAAGGAATGCCGAAGTGCAAATATGATGTTAAGATGCTCTTCCGCCAGTAAGGCTCTCCTATGTCCGATGAACGCTCGACCTTTTTGCTGAGCTTGCTATCACGGATATTGAATAGATCGACTTGACTGAACACCTCTCCTGCAACACGTCGAAGCCTTCATAGCCAAGTAAGGGGCGAGAGGAAGACGAGTGCGAGCCGTGCCAAGACATGGCAGCGTTCGCAGCATGCATTTTGTCGACTTGTTGGGCAGCGCATAGCTTTCGGTCCTTGGTCTCGGGTCATGTCTGTCGAAGTGGCGTGCATTGCTCGTGAGCATTGCCGGGCGGGACCATGAGGGGAGGCCAGCTGATCATGGCCAGTGAAGCTCACCCTCGTCTAACTTAGCGTTTGGCGGAACATACTCGCTCGCTTCTGGCAGCTCGTCTGATGAATGCACGGGTTGATGCGGCTGGCAGCTGGCTCGGTGTTTTGCTGTCGTCATAGTAGCGGTAATGCCTGGCCAACACCGACGTGTATTTGCAGTGCAGGTGGACATGCAAACACGGACCGCCATTGAGCGCGCGTGGTTTATTCCCCATGGACCGTGGCGCGGGGACGAAGCGGGCGAGTGGTGCAGGCGTTGCACAGCGCGGTGGTCGTCGTCGTGACTGTACAGTACATACAGTAGGCGCGAGACAGAGACACAGCACAGCACAGGACGTTGGCAAGTCGCAATGTCCGTTTGCCGTCCGCCTGCCACCTCCAACGACCTGCATCACACCTTGCAGTATGCTCGTGTCGGCGTGCAGAAGCCGGCGGGCAGCTCGGAGCAATCAGCAGCAGCGCAGGGCAGGCGGTGAAGGCGGGCGCGGCTCTTCGCGCACGCAAGCCCAGCAGCTAGCGGAGGATGTCGCGATGATTCGGCCGACATGTCGTGCATGCTGAACTCCTGCAGCGACGTCTGCCACCTGTGCATAGACCACTATCGTGCGGCAGTCGCAGAAAATTCTGCATTATTGGTGCTGATATTACTGCCCTCCGCTCCCATATACCGCACCGTTAAATACTGTTGCCAACGCCTGCCGCAGCGTACAGTAGATAGGTGTCGAGGCCGTCGGTCTCCCAGCATGACCCTGTGATTCGCCAACGATTGGCTCCGATACACAGCGCGAAAAGGGCCCCTGGCACAGCGTCCCCATCCACACTGGCCCCAGACGAGCGATCTCACTGGCCCGCCCACACCACACCTCTGCCACCGTCAAACCACGCGACGCCTCCTGCTCTTGCTGCGAGCAGCCCCCGTCAGCCGTCAGCACCGTCTGAGACTCTCGTGCGCTCCTTCCTGCTCGCGCACCTGTGGACATCCGCACCGTCGTAGTGAGAGCTCTCGCGCGCAGTGGACTCCAGCTAGCTGTGCTCCGGCCGGGATCTGGACAGTGGACGACACTTTTCCTTACACCCGAACGAAACAGGAGTCGCCTCTCATGATCACCGCCCTGTTGCACGCGTTTCAGACCGGCTATTCCAATGGCTCTTCAAGTCGCAACAATCGGCGGATTGCCCCAACGCGACATCCCACCAGCCACCACTTCTCCGTCGGATGAGAAAAATGTGCTTCGGACGAGAGTAAGGAGGCTGGTTGGGCTCTGGGAGCAATGGACTGGTGGAAAGGAGGCTCCTGGCTGTGCCAGCTCGGATCCTCAACATGTCGCGACCAAGGACTTGTGGAAGCCAACAAAGAGCGCCGCAGAGGAAGTGGGAGCATTGCCCAGCTATGAAGAATGCGTGTCGGACCTTCCACCAGATTACAATGCGACTGGTGCTCTCGCCTATGCGCGATGTATGCAAGACACGGAAGTTGCGACCAATGGCGTGAAGACACGAACGCAGCGGGACACCTCTGGTCAGCTACTTAGTCAGGCATGCGACGTCAAAGTCGACTTCAATTGCGAGCACGGCTACCGTGCACATGCTAAGAAGAAGAAGCAGGCAGCGAAAGTCGCTGCAAAGAGCAAGTGTGCTGAAAGCGATAGTGAGGAGAAGAAGGATGAGGCTCCCGCAGGAGGGGATGACAACGGCGCGGGCGGTGGAGGGGACGGAGCTGGAGGAGCCGGAGATCCACCTGGAGGCAACGGGGGTGACGGAGGCGGTGATGATGGTGACGAATGGAACACTGGAGGTGGCAAAAAGAATCGAAAGGGCAAGAAGAAGCAGGCTGTGAGTGCAGAACAAGCTCGAGGACAAAAGATTCGTTGGGCTGATTCAGACACAGGATGATGAGGACGAACAGGAAAAGGCGGCTGAGGAAGAATCTCCTGCAGTAGCAGACACTGGCACGGCGTCCGCAGACGCAGATCCGCTTGATGGTATCGATCTGTACTCTGGAGTCACCCAACTCGTACGCTGACAACTCGCACAGACTGGGGCACCTTTGCCACTGTAGGCAAGAAGAAGAAGCCCAAGAAGAGCGCTTTCGCATGGGATGCCGAACCAGAACCCGAGGCCCCCGTTGAGCCTGTCGCAGACCCACCTCCAGCAGCGGCCGAGACTCCCGCCGAGGACGATGGGGGGTCGTTCGCAACAGTCGGTACGAATGTTCGTCCAACCTAATCAATCTAGACTTTGCTGACGTTTCGCAGGCAAGAAGGGGAAGAAATCGAAGAAGTCTGCCATACCTGAGCCTGTGATCGAGCCAGAGCAGCCCTCGGAACCCGCAGTCCCAGAGCCCGCAATAGCCGAAGATGATTGGGCATCTTTTGGCAAGAAGGACAAGAAGAAGAAGAAGGGCAAGGTACGTTCAGTGATCCAAATTCCCCTGTGAGCCCGTTGAAGCATGTGTTCGCAGCCCGCGCCGTGGCGAATCATGAGCTTCTGACCCTTTCATGCATGCTGTGCCACAGCCGCTCCGGCCCGTCTGGCACCTCCGCAATCTCACTTGCGGAGGCGAGACGGGGCTGGAGCACTGCATGTACTCACCCCTGATGTGACACGGCTGCGCCCAGCTCGTGCACATTCATACATGGCGACGACGAGGTACTGATCGCGTGCGCAGAACGAACCTGCAACTGGAACGACCACAACCGACAAGGTCGACATGAAATTCGACGACATCAACCTCGATGACGACAAGGGCGCACCAAAACTAGATCTCGACTTTGGATTAGGCAAGAAAGAGGCACCAGCAGAGGAGAAGAGCGCCAGCGCATTCAGCTTCGGAGGATGGGGCGGTGGATGGAGATCAGGCTCCACGTGGGGATTTGGCAGTTCGGCGGGCAAAGCAGAAGCTGATACAGCGTCTGAAGAAGAGACCAAGATGGGCACCGGCTGGGGATTCACACCTACGTCGAAATCGAAGAAGAGCGACATGAATTCGGCAAACGCGTTCGAGATCAGCTTCGACAGCCCGGCTGGCGAGGATGCCGACCTCAGCGCAGCAAAGGCGCCTACGGAAGAGAAAGCAGCAGAAGACGATGCCTGGTCAGGCTTCACGACTGCAAAAGACAAGAAGAGCAAGAAGAAGAAAGGTTTACTGGCGCCAGAGGCGACAACAGAGCCTGAAGCGCCACAACCTGTTCTAGAGCCGGCTCCGACTGAGGTTGATCCATGGGCTACTTTCACGACTGGCAAGAAGGATCAGAAATCGAAGCTCAAGAAGGGCGCACTGCCCGATCCCGAGCCAACCGTTGTCGTGCCGGAGCCTGCACCGGAGCCTGAAATACAGCCGGTCGCAGAGAAAGCGGCGGATGAAGATGCATGGTCAGGATTCACGAGTGCAAAGGAGAAGAAGGGCAAGAAGAAAAGTTCGCGGATGCCAGATGCGCCGCCTACGACGTTTGACTGGTCCGAGGAGCCTATGGTGGAAGTCCCAGCGCCTCAGGAGGCTACTGCTGTCGGAGGTGAGGATTGGTTCGGAGACGCCTGGAGCACTGGCAAGAAGAACAAGAAGCAGCTTCCAGCAGCAGTGCCTGAGCCTGAGCTTCAGCCAGAAGCAATAGTGGAACCAATTACAGCAGCAGACGATGATTGGGCGAATGCATGGTCGACCGGTACGAAGAAAAAGTCATCGAAGAAGACCGACAAGAGTAAGGGCATCGTCGAGGTGGTAGATCCCAGCCCTGGAGCCTCTGTGCTGCTGCCAGAGTCAGTGCAAGAGAAATCTGCAGAGGACGACCCGTGGGGATCAGCCTGGACAACGGGTAAGCTCAAAATTGTTTGAACGCGCTGCTAGGAATGTAAACTAACCAATGTACAGGCAAACGAGCGAAAACTAAACCTAAGAAGGGCGCTCCTGTAGAGCCTCCGCCGCTAGCTGCATTGCCTGCACCGCCTGGACTGGATGGTATCGCTGCGGACGACGCGAATGCCGGTGCAGACCTTCTGGATATGAATGACCCGCCCGCTGACGATCTTTGGAGTTTCACAGCTACAACGACAAAAAAGAAACAAAAGGGTGCAAAAGAGGCGCCAATTGTAGAGGCACCACTTTCTAAGTCCAACACTAAAGACTCGAAAACGAGCTCCAAGACTCCTCCGGACGACATCCTCGATATTGTGGAAGAACCTGAGCCTGAGCCACCCAAGGCAGAGGCCAAGCCTAAAAAGGAGGACAAAGTGTCTTCTGGTTGGGGCGGCATCTGGGGTGGCTCGACAAAGAAGGAGACCCCCAAGGAGAAGAAGGCGCGTGAGAAGCGTGAGAAGGAAGAACGCGAGGCCGCGGAGGCCGCGGAAGCCGCAGAAGCCCAGCGTATTGCAGATGAGGAAGCCGAGGCTCAACGCATTGCAGATGAAGAAGCTGAAGCTCAGCGAATTGCAGACGAGGCTGCAGCAGAGGAAGCGAAACGCATTGCCGAAGAGGAGGCCTCCAAGCCTAAGCCGAAGCTTAAGGAGAGCACAAAGGAGCGTAAAGCTCGCGAGAAGCGTGAGAAAGAAGAGCGCGAGGCCGCGGAGGCCGCAGAAGCCCAGCGTATTGCAGATGAGGAAGCCGAGGCTCAACGCATTGCAGATGAAGAAGCTGAAGCTCAGCGAATTGCAGACGAGGCTGCAGCAGAGGAAGCGAAACGCATTGCCGAAGAGGAGGCCTCCAAGCCTAAGCCGAAGCTCAAGGAGAGCACAAAGGAGCGGAAAGCTCGCGAGAAGCGTGAGAAAGAAGAGCGCGAGGCCGCGGAGGCCGCAGAAGCCCGGCGTATTGCAGATGAGGAAGCCGAGGCTCAACGCATTGCAGATGAAGAAGCTGAAGCTCAACGCATTGCAGATGAAGAAGCTGAAGCTCAGCGAATTGCAGACGAGGCTGCAGCAGAGGAAGCGAAACGCCTCGCGGAAGAGGAGGCCATTAGAGCGAAACCGAAGATTAAAGAGAGCACGAAGGAGCGCAAAGCACGCGAAAAGCGCGAAGCTGCTGATGCTGCTGCTGCTGCTGCTGCTGAGGCCGAAGCACAGAAGACTGCCGAGCAAGACGCGTTCGCTGCGGCTTTTGGGGACGACGAGGAGAGCAAACCGCTCGAGGAGTCAGCAGCCAAGGCAGATGGGTGGAGTTTCTGGGGTGCATCGCTCAAATCCTCCAAGAAAGCCACACCCGCTGCCGAGATGAAGAAGGATTCGACGACCAATCAGGAATTGGCAGTCGACGATGCATCGAAGAAGCCAGACATTCTTATGGAGACCGACGATTTGACATCAGCAATGCCACCTCTCAAGACAGCCGTCAAGTCCTCCAAGACAAAGACCGTCAAGGGCAGCAGTGTACGTGATCGTGTCAGCGCGTTTGGTGGTGAAGCACTTCCCGCCGCCAAGGGATCACTCAAGTACAAAGCGGACAGCTTCCCATCCCCACCTGAACCGGAGTTGGCCCCAGAACTCGATGTAGACCCCATCGTTGAGATCGTTTCAGAATCTGCGCCATTGAAGAAGTTCAAACGGACTGACAAGGCGGACAAAAGCTCGAAGACGCTCAAGGATCCTTCGCCACCACCGCCTCCTTCGATCTCACCTGTCCCGGGCGGGTTTCCGGTCGATGATTTGCTCGACGATATCGTACCGCAACCTGAGATACCAGACTCTCCACCCAAAAAGTCAAGCAAAGATAAGAAATCAACCAGCAAGTCTGCTAAGGCATTGAAGCAGAAAGACGAGCCAGGGATTGTGCCGCCGCCACCTCCTCCAGAGGCTGAATTTGACGAACTACTGGTCGACGCTCCCGCAGAACTTCAGACTCCACCGCCAGAAGAGACACCCAGGGAGAGAAAGTCAACCAAGAAAGACCGGCCGAAAGTCTTGCGAGACGACAAATCCGCGTCGTGGGGCTTCTGGGGTGCTACACCTGTCAAAAAATCGGGCAAAAAGACTTCGGAGGCAAAAGGGACCGCATCTCCGACCAAGACTTCGGAGCGGCCGTCGGGTCTATCGCGCTCCAAATCGGCACGCAAGACCAACGAAAGGGACCCTCTTGACAAAGACTCCAAGTCATCCGAGTCGGAAACCCCTCAGAAGCAGTCCAAAGCTCGACCGAGCACCTCTCGCGGTATGAGCTTCGGTGGGCTCTTCGGCACGCCGCAGCCAACACGAGCAAAGTCAACCAAAATCTCCTCTTCCGCGGCCAAATCCAGATCGCGTCGTCATTCGACTGCAGTTGAGGACACTGGTTTGATATCACCTCCCCCAGAGATGTCAGCGAAGGCAGCGAAAGTCACCGGGGTCAGTCGAAGCAGATCGACTCGAGAGAAAAAGACGCGTATGATTCCTGATCCGTACCCCATCGACTCAGACGATATGATAATGGTCGATGTGCCTGAGGACTCTGCCAAGGAAATCGACGATCCAAGGGATCGCAAAAAGTCGAGTAGGTCAAGGCGTCATCACATGTCGGGAGGTCTAGGCAACAAAGACGAGGAGATGATGGATGCGCAACGTGGCGCTGAGGACGCGCGCATTTTCTCCGGAACTGATGATGTGGAGAGACCAGCTCCCCCTCGACGATCTTCGACCATGAAAAAGGCAGGTCTCATGGGTGGTATTTTGGGTGCATTTGGTGCCGCGTCGCGTCCAGCAGCGGATCGGCGTCCCAACAAGTATGATAGTGAAGATGCGGGTGGTTCACGGCGGAAGCGAGACGCCATGCATGAAGACGATGGGTCAAAGCGCCTGCGGCGAGAGGATCGAAAAGTGCACCGCTCCTCGCATAAGGCATCCGAAGGAGACGGCCTGACAGATTTTCCACCAGTTACAGACATAGGGGCAGATGAAGCCAGAGAAGCTCGAAGGCGTGAGCGCCGGGAGCGACGCGCTAGGGAGGAGGCTGAAGAGGCGGAGAGGAATGCCCGCCGTGAGGAGCGTCGCCGTGCAAGGGCGAAAGAGGAAGAAGATCGGCAGATCCGCGAGGATGAGGAAAGGCGTGTCAGGAGGCGTGCTCGTCGTGCTGAAGAGGAAAGACTGGCTCGTGAAGAAGAGCAAGCCCGTGCAGAACGCCATGAACGCCGGCGTCAGCGTGCCGCAGAAGATCCTGCTGGTAAGCACTCTCGGCCTACGACTGATCGACGACGCTCCTCATACATGGACGCACCCGAAGACGAAGAAGCTCGAAGGGTACGGCGCGAGGAACGCCGCATGCGCCGCAGTGTGGATGTTGGCGCAGGTGCATCGGGAAGGGACAAGGACAAGCCTCGCACTTCGCGTCGTCACTCCGAATACCCCGAAGATCGCAATGGTGAGCCAATTTCCCTTCAGGGTGCGATTCCATCGTCGCTTGCTCACGCGATCAAGACCGGCGGCGATAAGACTTCATCCTGGGTGCATTCGGTGAACGACGATCCCCCTCCACCCCCGCCTATCGAGGGGACCATAATCGACGCACCCGTCCATTTTGCGGCGGACAATACACCTGACGCTCTTGATGAGAACGAAACCACTGCCCGAGAGTTTCGGCACCGACGCGAGCGGCGTAGAGAGCGAGACGATGACTATGGACACGATCAAGGCGATGACTACCAGCGCCATCGCAGACACCCAGAAAGGAGTGACGGAATAAAGAGCAGCAGTGGCGAAGGCTCTTCCGGTCGGAGGAAAAGCCATGCCGCAACATATGGAGACATGTATGGAGGTGGCATGAGAACTTTCGATGGCAGGCCATCAATGCCGCAGAGGAGCGATAGCAAAAGAGGGAGTTGGTTCAAGAAGATTGCGGGACTGTGATGGTCTCTGTGGCGAGGCAAAAACATCTCGGACATTTGATGATTTGCATGCGGGATGGCGCTTACGATTTTGCAATTTTGTTTTCGGCAATGATACCCTTCTGCTTTTTGCAAGGCTATACGATTGCATGAACTGGCTTCTGCAGGTATGTATAGCCTACTACATAGGTGTGTGATGGTATGACCATGGTATTAATTGAGATTCTTAACAACGGCCATCTACTGCATTGTCGCTCTGTACAAGCTCCGAGTACAAGATCTGGTGTTCTTTTCCAAACGTTCATGCGCAGTGCACTTCGATTATGTGTTGTTGTCATTATGATACCCAACCTACTTGGAGCGTGCAGATGTAGAGCTGAAACAAGTATGCAATCACCATTATCCACGCGACAAAGACATTAGGCAGAACAAACAAAGAAAAGGAGGATCAGAGGGATAATATCGATTCAGAGTACATCTCATCACGAAGAAGGGATTTCTTGCTTGCGTAACACTAGTGAGCCACCTCCAATTAAAACAATGGCAAGTGCTAACATGCCGTTGAATATTGCCATGAGGAAGAATGGTGCCCCCGTGTGCCACGAATCGAATAATGCGCCGCCAGCTTTTGTCAGGATGAGGATGCCCACACCTCCAGCAAAGCTGTACATTCCAGCGATGCTTCCAGACAGTCTCGACCTATCGATCGCAGGTGCCATGGCACGCGAAGCTCGTCTCAGCAGGGGAGCTCCTTCCTCTCCTGATTGTTGTTCGCCATGAGGAAGCGCAACTGGGACCGATCTGTGAGCTTGGTTCACACCTCGACCAAGAAGTGCAAGAGAGCAGACGATGGCTCCAATCTGGCTAATGCCAACCAAAATAACCGATAGGAACGCCCATTGTCCGCCGTCGCCATGGAATGCATCCGGGTTTTTCAAAAGACCGAAGCTGACATAACCCACGATGCCGACTCCCGAAGCAACAAGCAACGGCCACTCTGACCGACTCTTGGCTGCCCGTCCACCGATCCAGCCAAAAAGAGGCGCACAGATGAGAGCCGCTAGTTCTCCGAATCCAGTGAGTGCGGCAGCGAGCTTGTAGGCACGCTGACAATTCTTCTTGATGTCGGTCAGGTTGTCGGGATTGGATGTACACAGACCGGTACGCACAAAGTATGCATTCACAAATAGCGGAATGAACAGGCTGATGCCGACTGACGATGCCCTCGCCACGAAACCTCCCAGGTAGCCCAGGCCGATGGTCGGATCTGTGAAACCTAGCGTGAATGACTCTTTGGCCAGTGATAGGTACGATGGCGCTGGTGATAGAATGATATGCGGATTGCCATCGACACCTACAGTAGTCGTTTCGTCGTACGGAGGTTGCAAGAGTGCTGCGATGCTCTTCTTCTCCTCGCCGGGCAAGTTACGCAGACCAACAAAAATGAAGATGGCCACACACAGAGCTACCAGCGCGACGATGTAGTAACTGACTTGCACGCTTTCGGCCTGACCAAATCCATCGTCCTGAAGGTGGGCCGGCAGCGGTAAGAAAATGGCCAAGGCTACCAATGCACCAGCTCCTGTGAAAAAGCCGACCAGACCCGCGAGTTGCGAGGTGCCTGCAGAGGTCCCAGCACCATCGTCGTTGTCAGTATGGCCCGAACGCGTTGTCTTGTTGGGTTCAATGTGATGCTGTCCATGTGACGCAAAGCTCGCTGGTGTTATCGTGAGCTCGCTGTTTATGCTCGGGGAAGCTGTTTGTCCGACACTGCCATTGCGCGCGAGCTCTTCCTCTTGCACGGTGGCGAGGTGGTTGTTGGGAACGACCGACTCCTGGTCCTCTGCTGTTTTTCGATCGGCTAGCATCGTTGGCAGGACAGCAGTAACCATTGTGCTGCAGGCAGCTCCGCCAAAACTAAAGCCCAGCCTGCCCAGCAAAAGCTCGGGATAGACATTGGTGCTCTGCACAAGGCAGACCAACGAAAAGGCCACTATACAATACCCAATGACGGCCACGTTTCGCACGCCAATGCGGTCACTCAAGAGGCCAAAGAACGGGCAGCTGACGAGTGCCAGTAACTCGTCGGCGAAGCCAAGCGTGCCGACGGCATCCCCCACGCGCTCTTTCTGTCCAATGACTTCGGTAACCACGAAGGAGATGCTGCTGTTGAGGAAGACGAGGAACGAGATGCTGAACAGCGCGATGCCGAGCAGGTAAGTCGTTGCTTGCAGGCGCGTGGCGGTGAGAGTGGGAAAGAGGCGCGCCATGGTGAGGGATGGTGGCCTTGTATTGCCTCCGGGGAGGTTATCGCCGACGTCGACAGTAGGATGTGCTATCGTCCGGGCTCAGCCCTTCTCATGTATAACTTGCCATGCGAGCGATGGCCCAGGCAGCTCTTTCAGCAAACTACAGCTCGAGGGAGATGCTGTTGGCCGGGAAGTGGCTAGCGCGTCATTCGATGCTTCCGTAGTAAGCCAAGCACGGATGCACCAACGCTGTCTCGTGACGCTGACTTCCCGACCCCACTGCCCGGCGTGGATGCCTCAGCACATCTTGCTATTGATATGCCCTATCAGACGCAGATGGGCTACGTGATGCGAAATGAGCCGACAATGGCGCCCCAGCATGCTATATAACAGCTTGGGATCGCACTTGTCGTGATCCGGCATCTTTAGAGAACTCGTTGACCAGCAAGATCTGCATCAGACACGATGGAGAGACCCGTCACTGAATATCAGCAGAGGGTATACGCACTGCTTCGACAGATACCCGCTGGAAGGGTGTCTACTTATGCTGCCCTCTCGAAAGCGCTGAGCTCGAGTCCTCGCGCCGTCGGCGGCGCTCTACGAAGGAATCCATTTGCACCCGAGGTCCCCTGTCACCGTGTGATCAGTGCGGATGGTGTACGCCCAGAGCAATTGCTTAGGAACAAACCCCTCTCCGTTGCTCAGCTAACGGATCGTGCAGTACATTGGTGGATTCTTGGGGAAATGGCAGCAAGCCCCCAGTGGCATCAATCAAGTCAAGAAATTGGAATTGCTCAAGCAAGAGGGCGTCATATTCAACGATAAGGGCATGCTAGTCGGGCAATCACGATCCTGGAACGACTTCATCCTGTGAAAAAGGTGTGCTGTACCTGGGGAGCATAGCGATTCAGGGAGACGTTGGTTGGGGGAGTTTGAAGCTGCAAGAACAAAGTTGTGGGCGTTGAGTGCAGCCGTATCAGAACCTGCAGTGTCAACGTAAGGTGCTTTGTGTTCTCGACCGGTCTACGCCAGAGTCATCATCAGCGAGGAGAGCGCCAGATGTGCTCGCTGCGGAGCTTTCCCAACGAGACGTGCCCTGTAATCGCACTAATAAAGCATATGTAGGAGAGATCATGCAGCCTGCCATCCGGCTGGGTTCCGTTCATGGTCTTCATCCGCTCAATATGCGCCTCTCGTATCGTGAAGCCGGTGTAGAGCTGCGAAGGCCGAGATTGAGTGTTGAGCAGAGGGGGCTTTGAAGTTAGCTTGGACTTGTGGCCGACCACTGGCGCTCAGCTCGTTTGCTGAAGCCACATCTAAAAGCCCGTCTCGGTCTCGACTAGAGCGACAGTCTTAGGCTTTAACATTAGACTGGCCGTTTGGAGAAGTATTCTTTGGACAGAGGTACCAGAGGCGCAAGAGATGGGCCACTATACTTTGGAGTGGAATTAGTCAACGCTGGGTTCTTGGTCCGGCAACGGCCCCCCTGTATAATAACCCGGTTGCTTGGTGGTGTTCACGGTTTGCCGGCTCTTGTGGCGTGTGCGCAGCCCAGGATGGGGACTTCGGCTGGGACCATCAAACAAGGTTGTACAACTAAGAATACCAGTTGCAACCTGTGTTGAGAGGAGGCCTAGAGGTATGATACACGGGTACTGTACAGTATCTTACTTCGGCTGAAAGCTCCACGAGTCCCGCGGTCAAGTGGGACTGAGAGCGAGCAAATAGGAAACGTGGTGGTGTCTGCACATGTATCCAGCCCAAGCTGGCAGCTGGGCGTGCTGGGCTAGATCGTTCGACAGATCACCAATCTTCAAGCTTCGGTCCGTTCCACAGTTGCTTTTCCAAGACTCCGACGAGGCCAAGCGGCATCTGCCATCAGCGCGAAAGATGCATGAATGATCGCACGGCCAACCGCAGTAACTCAACAAGGCAGCCGCGTTCGTCGCAGCCTTGAGCCAGCCAAAGTTCTCCGCGCATTCCCTGCTGAGAGTCGCAGTGTCTCATGCTTTCAGCTGTTGTGTTTCAAGCTGCTGAAACCGTGGTGCGGTATGGGACAAGAACGGCCAAGGATGACAATAAGAAGGTTTCGCATGGATTGCACGAACAGGAACAAGCCAATATGATACTGTAAGCCTCGCGAGGTCAGCGTGAAATTTGGTCGGGCGTGTTGCTGTTGTGGCGGCGTGGTCAGATCGGAAACATGCCAAGCCACGCATCTAGGCACGGTCGGCACTGGCTTCACGCTCTGCGCACCGTGGAACTGGCTGCCGGGCTCACGTCCGGACACAAGACTGCGAGACCAACCACGCGCGTGCAGAGCGGGCGTGCAGCAGCGAGCATCGATGCCGTGGTCGTCAATCGAGGCTAAAACGAGGGTCCGACCAGGGCGATCGGGCGATGAGCGTGCAGAGTGTTACGCCGCTTGCTGAACGGGCTGGGCGGATCTATGATTCTGCTGGCCATCTGAGAGCAACCGCTTGTGACGTTCTTTGCCCAGCTCGATTGGTGTTTTGCGCCTGCGCCAGACCCATCTACGATGACTGGCACAGATCCCCGATGCCCTCGTGCAGAGCCTGCTTGCTGCCATCTTATTAGCCCACGCTCTCTCTTCATCGCTTCATTCCGCCGTCTCGACCGACTGATCCACCTGCCACGAGTGCATGCAGTATACGTGATGCCCAACCTGGACACCTTCGGCTCTGCTTGTGACTACTTCACCATTCTTCCAAGCCAACCTGCCAGCTGCTCACCCTTAACCACACCCGAAGACGACGCATTTTTCCCGCTGGGACACCCTCGACTGGCTTTTAGGCCCTTGAATCACCCACCGCACCTGTCGCCAGCCATGGCCTCCAACTTCATGTCGCTACAGACTTCGGCCGCCCACGCACAATCACCCACTCGGCCACGCCCGGTTCCTATGCAGCAAAATGTTCTATGGACCAGCAGCAACGACGCTCGCAGTTCCAGCGACAGCAGCTCTACATCGTCCGCAGACAACACCTCAAACCTCCCCGTCACGGCCCGCTGCTCCAGATGCCAGCGCACACCCAGCGTGGACATTCAGACGGGGAGGAGCAACATGATTTCCTACGGGCTCAATCTCTGGTACTGCAGTCGATGCGCTGCCCTGGTCGGCTTCAAACGCTGAGAGACAGACGATATGCCTTGTGGTCAACACACATCCAGTGATGCCCACCATCGAACAGGAATGATATCGGCAAGGCCTACGACTGCCTTCACCAGCACGCATAGGAGCGAACTCCATCCGGCCGAAAGGACCCGTCATACTACCGAGCACATTATATCGAAAGCAGACACAAGTCTCAACAACATCCCTTGAATGTCGGCGAGCTGGAGCCGAGATGCTGCGATGACGGTAAATAGTGGGGTACACAATTTCGCGGAGCCGAAATCGCCCCTCGAGTGTGCTACCGGTGGCGGTACCTCCTCCGCAACGATAGGGGCGCGAATGGCCTCCACTTACGACAGAAATGATGAGACGGATGAACAGAAACGAAGATTTTATGCATGTTATGATTTGACGAGCAAAACGAGTCTTGAGGCATTCATCTGTATACTACTTTTCTACGCCAGGCGCGTACAATAAAGCTTCTTTTCTTTCGCGCCGAACATGTCCTTGATTCATTCCCATGCGCATCGCAAATGCTTTGCTCTCAGGAGCGTAGTTCATGTCTGCGAGCCCGGTTTTGGACAACGAGAGCAATGTTGGACGGTTTTGAACCTTGGCTAAAGTCTCCTGCGAGTAGTAATAGCCTGAGGCGGTGGATTCAATACTGCAAGCCAGTCATTTGCCTGGTTCGAAGCTGGTGGAATAGCTCACCACGCAGTTCTCAGGCAAGCATCAGTTACTGAAACGAACTTCGTGTAGTTTGTGAACCGCCACGTGACCGTATCATGGGCGAGGCAAACTTCTCTGGCCGGATGAGCGCAAAACGCCTGAAGAGCGAGTTGCCGCGACAAGATTCCCGCGACATCTGTATCGAGGGGAGCTATCGTCGATCGGATCCCGAACTCAAAGACCACTCTTCATGTCGCTGCCAAGCTGCCACTGTATTCCAGATCCCTCGTCAAGCGCACGATCTGAGGTGTTCCGACAGCTCACCGAGTCATCCCGAAGCTGTGCTCTACATCCCACTAAAGTGTAGTCGCATGCTTCCGATGACTCGCCATGTGTGTCCACATGATCGTCAAACAGTGCCTCTCTCGGGGCGAGGGGCTTGCATATAAGGAGGTAGTGTTGTGCCTTAGTTACAGTTACAAATCTCGTAACTAGGTAAATGGCGTAACTAAGCTGTAACTAAGCGTTTTGCCCTGTAAATAGCGTTTAACCATGTAACTAAGATTCGTACGTGTTTGCTACCTCTATTACTACTTAGATACTACTTAAAGGCTTATATAGAGCTCCTAGTACTATATAGCTCTATTTACTAGTTCTATATACGCGTAGACTACGTATAGTAGATAGTATACTAAGACTATAGAGTATTCGTCGTCCCTTAGAGTAAGCGAAGCTCCTTAGATTAGAGTATATAACGCCTAGCTTAGGGTTTAACTTAGAGTAGATATTATTATATAAAGTATAGTAATAAGAAATAAGATTATTAAGGCGTAGCCGGAAAGACAAAGTCGTAGCGGATATATGTCTATTTATTCTCTATCTCTATACTAAAGTACTATAGTTAGTAGATAGGCCGTAGCTCGTCCTATAGCTAGCTATCCCTCTCGGGCCTATAATGCCCTAGCTATCCCTCTATTCTATAATATTACCTCCCCCCTCTATTCGCTAGAAAGAACTATCTATAGTCCGTAGCTCTTAATAGTTCTATTAGCCCTACTACTATACTTTACTAGGGACATACTTATTAATATCTATAAGAGCGAAGTAAAGCTAGAAGTTAGGGGCCTTAGGCCTTACTAGTACTTAGCAATCGGCTACTACCGCATTGCTTAGCGTATAGTATTCGCATACGCGGAGCATATAATATATAATAACTCTATAAGAATTAGCGCTATCTTCGGACGAAGGTCTAAGGTAGTCTATACGTTACTATATACCCTCTTATAGTTCTAATTCTTTAACCCTATATAGGGTAGCAGCCTATAAATACTAATATTAGACAAACGAGAATCGTAAGTGCGTTATACTAAAAACGTAAGCTCTATACTACGAGCTTTACTAATATAGGAACTAAGCGAAGAGACGCTAAACCTTAAGGAGATAATAGTAGACGATAATATTAACGTAGAGTATAAGTAACTTAAATGCGAGACGGAAAAGCTTCGTAGGCAACTTATAGTATATATACTCTAAGAAGAGTATAAGCGTCTTAAGCGCAAGCTCGCTATAATACTAGAAGGCGATAACTCTCCTTCCGGTAGATCTAAAGCCTACCGTATATAGAGTAGCGTAAAGAGAGATACTAGAAAGAAAGAAGAAGAAGAAGCTAGTAATACTAGTATAGCTAATATATAGAGTATACGCGACGTGCTATTAGAAAGCTTATTAGCAAAGGGCGCGAAGATACGCGATCTAAAGCTATTTAAGGGTAAAAGCAAAGATAAGGCTTAGAAGTTTATCTACTACCTTAAGATAATCTTCGTTAATAACCTAATAACGTACTATAGCCCTTATAAGAAGGCGCTATATACTATTATATAGCTCGTAGGCAAGGCGAAGGATACGTAGTATAACTAGTACGATACTAAAAATCTTCTAGCCGAGTATAGCTAGGAAGACTTCTAGTAGTTTATATACGATATAGTTAGAAATTAAGCGAACTATATGCTTCTTACTACTATCGAGTACGAAAAGGCCTATTAGTATAAAGGGTAGAGCGTATAATAGTTTACGAACAAGTTAGCCTATTTTAAGGTATAACTTAGTAACTACTACGAGCCGTAGCTAGTTTACTAGCTACTTGCGAAGTTAAAAGCTCTCTTATAGAGGAATATTATTAAGAACGATAATACGATAGGGTTTAAGAAAGCTAACCTTATAGCGCTTATAATATATTTAGAATAGGCTAAGAGAGCTATATTCTTACGAAGCAACTATAGAGGTTTATTAAGCAAAAGCAAGCTAAGTAAGTATATTAGACGCGAGACGTAGGCAAACTATAAGCATAAGAGTAGCGATAATACTATAGCATAATTTAGAAAAGAAAGATCCTACCCTAGTAGGTAGCGTTAATCTAAGAGGGATAAAGACGACCTAGACTAGAAACTTAAAGCTAAATGCTATAGGTATAAGCAAAAGGAATATATCTAGTCGGAATGTCCCTAGCTAGACCTATAGGAGCCGCCTACTATACGTAGAGTAGCTATAGGCGAGCTACTAAAAGGCAAGGTATCTAGAAAGACCCGCAAGCTCTAAATACCGTAATAAGTAGAATAGATTACCTGCCTATATAGAGTAGGCTAGCGATTCTTATTATAGCCGAGGTTAAGATAGATATAAGCTATATACGAGCTAAGTACGTACTTAATAAAAGCGCTAATATTAATATAGTCTCTAGATTCTACGCTCTATAGTATAACCTCCTAGTAAGAGAGAATATAGCTTTGCTACTAGCTATATTCTTTACTAGGTAGCTAGAGTACTACTATAGTACGTATTATATACGCCTACGAGCTACTAACTCTAAGGGAGCGACTCGCATATATAAAGGCATCTTTTATATATATAATATACTAACTTCTTACGTCTTACTAGGCTAGCTATAGCGTATAGCCTATAGAATAATAGAGGATGCTAGTACTAATAAATAGACCTTTAAGTCTAGAGGCGAGACGTATATAGTATAAGTGCGCAAAGCGTATAAGTTTTATAAGGATCTTTAAAAGGCTCTATATATCTTTACCGTATTACTTTAGAAGATAGATGCTAGCTAAGAGCTGCTGCCTATAGAGTTCTAGGACTTTATAGACCTCTTTAATTCTATAGAAGAGATAAGGAGTATACTAGTTAAAGGCGCTAAGTATACGATTAACCTACTACCTAGTACTAAGCCGCCGTTTAAGCTACTATATTATTAGTTTAGCCGCGAGCTTAGTAAGTTAAGTCGTTACCTCTAAGAAGCGTTAGAGTACGATTAGATTAAGCAGAGCGAAAGTAAGGCAGGTACGCCTATTCTATTTGTTTCGAAGAAGAATCGTACCTTACGGTTATATATAGATTACTATAGATTAAATAAGATTATAGTAAAGAATTGCTATTCTCTATTACTTATTAGCGAGACGCTTAATAGGCTTATAGGAGCTATATAGTTTATGTCGCTAGACCTCGTAGATATATACTATTATATTTATATAAGGCTAACTAACTGCTAGAAGACTACGTTTAGTATATAGTATAAGCACTTCTAGTATAAGGTAATGCTTTTTAGGTTAACTAACGTACTAGCTACCTTTTAGGAGTATATTAATAGAGCCCTCTTAGGCCTTATAGATATATACTATATAGTATACCTAGATAATATCCTTATATATAGCGCCTCGCGTAAAGCCTACGTACGAGATATACGTGCTATACTAGAGCGACTCTAGAAGTTTAGATTATATAGATAGATAGATAATTCTTATACGCCGGTCTACCTTATTTAACTAGAGTAAGCAGCACGCTCTATAGATTTCGGTCGAGGGAAAAGCCTTCGAAAAACCCCCGTATATCTCTTCGCTTTATAGCCTACGTAGCCGCTTCCTTTACTCCTATTTCCCTTCGGACAATACTAGGTATCTAGTAAGTCCTTCTCTTACTAGGCCCTATCCTTCCCCTTCTCTCTTCTCTTGTCCTTCTATACCTCTTCTCTTATAAGTAAGAATTAGTCTAGGACCCTTTTTTAGATAAGCTACTTTGCTATTGCCTATAGCCCTCTCTTTATATTAGCTAGGTCCTTCTAGTTTATAGATCCTCCTGCCTAGAATAGTAGGTATCTCCTCTCCTTCTACCTTAGACAAAATATGCATATATGCTTTAGTATTTCCTATCCCTAGCTATACTTATATTTAGGTATATATCCTAGGACTCTCCTTTTAGTAAGGTACTGCCTTATCCTAATATGTTCTATCCTAAGGAGCGTAATTATAGTGCTTTATAGTCTAGTAAGTCCCTTATATAGTACTAGTCCTACTACTAAGAAGGGGGTAGTTATCTATATAGGTAGTTGTTCTCCTACTATCCTAGCCCTCCTTCCTTTCTTTTCTATCTCCTATTTCCTATTCTATTAGTACTTAGCCTACTATGCCTTACCTCCTAGCTATATCTGCATTGCTATCTCTTAGCTCTATACTAGTTAGAGGATTTCCTCCTATCTAGTTTAGGTTAGTATTGCATATTGCCCTATCCTTCTCCTTGCTTATGCCTGTCTCCTTATCTCCTTATATCTATCTTTAATATACTAGTATATAGGTTAGCTATCTTATTTCTTAGATGCTTATCTAGCTAGGTCCTAGGTATATAGGTAGAGGGGAGCAATATTTGCTTCTCTTTTAAGGATAGCTATTGCAACTAACTTATATGCCCCTATAATGCTCCTTAGTGCTTCCCTCTAGATCTTCTTAATAGGCTTAGTAAGGTTTCTGCAGTAGCCTTGCGTGCCTTCTAAGTTAGACTATACTTAGTAGCTAAAGGTAATAGCTAGTCTAACTACTACTATATATAGGTGCCTTGCCTTTTAGAAGGAGGCTCCTTATATAGATTTGCAGAGCCTCTAGAGTAACTGCATCTAGTTAGCTCCTTTTTCTGCTATCTATTTAATATATAGACCCTATCTAAGCTTAGTATCTACCTATACTCTAAGGAGCCTAAGTAAGGGTAGTAGTTCCCTATTAAATCCCTAGATTTAAACTATAGCTTTAAGGTTATGCTTTCTACTCCTAGTAAAGTAAATAAGCTAATACTTCTATAGTGCAAACTCTGCCCTATATCTCCTTGCCTATTCTTCGCATTTCTAGTAGGCTTTCTCTAGCTATTTGCAGTTTTCCTCTATTAATATGCTATATATAAGGATATTAGAGTTATCTATAAACCCTATTGCTAAGGTATTTCCTTTATATAGAGTTAGGAGCAGGGTTAATGCAAAGAAGAGGAAGAGGATTAGGGAGAGTATAGAGCCTTAGGGGATTCCTATATTTTAGGGCCTTAGTTAGTCTATAAATTCTCCTAGTCTAAGGTAGGTAGTCCTATCTTAGAGGAAGGATTAAATAAAGCTAATAATAAAGTTAGGGAAGCCCTTTATTCTAATATTATAGAGTAGCCTCTAGTATAATACCTTATTAAAGGCTCTAGATATATTAAGGCAGAGCATTAACGCTACTGCCCTAGGTCTAGCTTTCTAGATAGTTCTAACTTATTTAGTAATAAGGTTTAGTGCTAAAGTAGTAGATCTTCTAGGCCTAGTACCTATCTATTCTTCTAGGAGGAGCTTCCTATTTTTAGTTTCCTTAGATATTCTCTTAGCAACTATAGCTTCTAGGACCTTTGCTATTATATTAAGTAGGGCAATTAGTCTATATGCTCCTAGCTTTATATAGTCTAGCTTCTATAGCTTCCTTAGCACTACTATAGTAGAGTGCTTAAATGCCTTAGGATAGTATGCTATTCTTAAGTAGGCAGAAAAGAGTTTAGCTAAGGTTAGTGCAAGCTGTTCCCTATATTCCTTAAGCAAGAGGTTAGGTATTTAGTTAGGTCCTAAGGCCTTATTATTAGGCAGTCTCTTTAGGATTCCTTCTACTTCCTTTAGGCTAACCTTAGCTTCTATTTAGAACTAGGGTAGCAGTTAGGTATCTTAGATGTCCCTTAGGTCTACTTCCCTTAGGTTTAGGAAGAAGTGCTTTATAAGGATTATAGCTTTCCCTTTATCTATATCTTTATTATGTTCTAGGTCTAATAGGCTAGGGAAGTATAGCAGTTAGTATCCTTAGTTTGCTCCCTCCCTTGCCTATTTAGCTATCTTCTATACTTTTCTAGGGTCCTCTATAACCTCTCTAATTAGCCTCCTTTAGGCTAGGTTCTATTCCCTCCTTATAATCTTGCTCCTTATATAGGAGGCTTTAAGGTATTGTTTATAGTTCTACTTAGTCTAATTAGCCCTCTATTCCCTTTTCTTCTTCTTTGCTAGCTTTATAGCTTCCCTGCACTCCTAGGTCTATACTATCCTTGCATAATATAATATCCTAGTAGTTAGGACTATCTCCTCTATAATCCTCTAAATAGTAGATTATATTTCCTCTATAAAGGTGTCTAGGTAGTCTCTTATATAGAGTAGGAGTTAGTTAAGCTAGCTAATAGTTTAGGTAAGAAAGCTCTAGATTCTAGTCTAATTTGCAGCTTTCTACTGCCTCCTTAGTCCCTATTTTAGTAGTCCCTAGAGGTTAAGATAGAGGGTTGTTCTAAGGGGGATATAGTTAGAGCTATATATTTCCTCTAGGAGGGCTTTGCATTCCTAGATTAGGTTTTAGAGAGAGGAGCTAGCAAATACTAGGTCTAGTATCTAGCAGCTAGCTATATATCTCTCCTATATAATTGTTCCTAGCTCTAGAGTTAATTATAGGTTAGCCTCTTTAGTAGTCTCGATTAGTTTGTCTACTATAATATATTAGGTATAGGTTATACTTCCTCCCTATTTTAGGTAGTAGAGGTTAAAGTCCCCTACTACTATATAGCTTAGAGGTGTTTCTCTTAGAGGGTAGGCAAGGGCTTCTTAGAGTGCAGGTAAGGTTCCTTCTTGCCTATAGCTTAGAGGTCCTAAGGGGTTATAGCAGTTATAGATAGAGATAGGTCCTGCAGGAGTTTAAATTTAAATAGTAATTAGGTCCCCTATATTATAGAATAGTAGTTTCTAGCTATAGGTTCTAAACTTATCTAATACTAGCATTGCAACCCTTAGATTCTGCTAGGGTAGAAGGACTATATAGTATCCTTTCTTAGTCTTTGTTTTGCCGTTTATTATATTAAGCTATAGTTCCTATAGTGCTATTACTATAGCCCCTTCTGCTGCCTAGCTGTCTAGTAGCAGGGTTTAGGTAGTATTTAACCTATTAATATTATATTAGTAGATTATTAGGGTTTAGCTACTTATAGGATACTTAGGAGAGGAGCTTAATTAGGTTAATATCTATTCCTTCCTAGGGCATATCTGCTTTCTCCTAGGTCTTATCCTTCTCCTATATAGGAAGGAAGTAAAGCTTGCTTATCTGCTTCCTACCTGCTATCGCTATAGCTATAGTGCCTAGGGGCCTGCCTTTATATCTAATATCTCTCTATATAGGCTTAGTTAGTAGGGCCTTTCTCTTAAGGATTAGGGATTCTATAGTGCCTCCTTATATTAGGGTTAGAGATGTCTCCTATTGCTTCTTAAACTACTTAGAGAAGGCTCTTACCTTAGCCTTTACGGCTGCTTTATAGCTGCACTAGAGGGAGTAGGCCTTATAGTCTCCTCTGCAGTTGCAGTACTTAACCTTCTTCTCTTTGCAGGTATCTGTCCTATACTTACCTGCGTACTTTCTATAGGTATCCTCTACTACCCTATAGTAGGTAGTAATATATCCGAAGTTATTGCACTTAAGACATTAGACTATCCTCTATTATAGATAGTATAGTTCTACTACGCACTATATTAAGCTAATAGTAATGCCCCTCTTATATATCTCCCTTATAGTCTGCCTATCTTATACTACTATTACTACTAAGGAAAAGTTTGTCTCCTCTCTTGCCTTCTAGTTCTTAAGCTAGAAGGCTTTCCTAATTTTAAGCCCTTTAGGGAACTAGGTAAGGTTGTCCTAGTCTAGCTAGACCTAGCTATTTGCATCTTCTAGCTTCTAGGAAGTCCTAATGCTATATATAATTACCTATATATTTAGTAATTCTACCTAGGCTCCTAAATATATAGCCTTAAGCTATAATTAGTCCCTTTCTAGCCTGCTTTTCTCTCCCTTTCTATAGAGGATAACTTTAAGGTCTCTACTTAGGAGCTTCTATATAGCCTTAAATTGCTATACTCTAAGTTTCCTTCTAAGCTCTTTATAGCTTATCTTCTTCGTTGCTTCCCTTTCTTCTTAGTTGCCTATCTTTACTAAGATAGTTATAGATGCCTAAGGCTAGGGCCTTAGTATTATATATCTAATTTAGGCTATCTAGGCCTATATCTTTAGGGTAGTAGTAGTAGGTGTTAGGCGGCTCTAGAGGGTTTTCTAGATAGCTTAAAGAGCCTAGGACTCTTCTTAGTAGAGGGCGAGGTAGAGTAGGGCCTACTAGGCCTGCTAGAGGAGGAGGAGGGTTAGAGAGGGGAAAAGGGTTATCTAGGTACCGAGGTAGCTCTAGATCTATTCGGTAAGTATCCTTAAGTTCTTTCGGATTGTTAGTTTTAGAGTATTAGTATTAGCAGTTGTTTTCTAGCCTTGCAGGCTAGAGAAAGGTAGTTGCGGGCGGGTTTAGGCCGCCTAGGAGTTAGAGACGCAACCTCCTTCTCCCGGGCTCCCTCCTCCGCTCGCGACGTCGCGGTGTCGGTCGGGGGGTATTATCGCGTATTAGGAGGCCTCGAGGCCTCCTGTCGTCGTCGTCGTTATCTCTACTAACTAAAATGCTATAGATGTATATGTTTAGATTATATACTTAGCGCGTAAAATGCTACTTCTTTAAAAAAAAGGTTAAGTTTCTTAGGTTTATCGTACGCCTCGAAGGCGTAATAATAGATTCTCGTAGAGTTAATATAATTGCGGCATAGCTAATGCCTACTACGCTTACTAAGGTATAGTTATTCCTTAGATTTGCTAACTTCTATTAGCAGTTTATATATAGGTACTTTAGAATTATCGCTACTTTAATAGTACTATTAAAGGAGGCTAAAGTAGGCAAGAAACTAGGGCTTATTAGCTAGGGCGAAAGTAAGGAGCTTGCGTTCTATAGGATTAAAGACGTATTCTAAGCTGCTTTATTACTAAGGTACTATAACCCTATAGCACGTATATAAGTCGAAACTAATACGTTAGACTTCGCAATTATAGGTATCCTAAGCTAGCTATTCGAGGATAGGAACTAGTATCTAGTAGTATTCTTCTTATAGAAGATAATTTTAGTAGAATATAACTACGAGACCTATAATAAAGAGCTTCTAGCTATTATAGAAGCATTTAAGGTATAGTAGCTATATCTTAAAGGCGCCTCGTATTTAGTTACTATACTTATCGACTACGCTAACCTTAAAGCCTTTATAATAATAAAGCAATTTATAGGTAAATAGGCTCGTTAGGCCGTATTTCTAGCCCTATTTAATTTCGTAATTAAGCATCGACTAGAGAAAACGAACCTAGCTAATACGCCGTTAAGACGTAGTAACTATATATGCGAATAGACGTATATATCGAACCTACTACTAATATTATAGAAGAAGCTCTAGGTATATAGTATAAGAGCTAAGTATAGCGATTAGGCGTTTCTCTAGTATATCGCAATTATAATATAAGAGCAACTCGCAAGTATAGGACTAGGGCAGCTTCTAGAAGGGTATATATAAGACTGCTTCTTAAGTAGCGTACGTATTATATATATAGCGGTTACTATAGAAGGACTATACCTAAATGTTTTAGACCTAGTTCTTAACTTTACTAAATCGCTAACGCTATAGAAGCCTAATATAAAGGAACTCTTTAAGGAGGCGTAGCATAGTAGAGGCAAATATAATAGGTATCGTATTAGGGAAGAAGTACTATATTATAGCGACTAGCTATATCTTCTTAAGAACTACGTACTACGGACGTAGGTAATCCGCATATACTATAATAATCTACTCGCTAGTTACTTTAGTAAGAATAAAACTACTAAGTTAGTATAGTAGAAGTACTACTAGCTAGGGATATTTACGGATATTAGCTAGTACGTCTAATTCTATTAGAAGTGCTAAGTATTAAAGGCAAGACGCTATTAACTATATAGCGAGCTATTAGCATTGCCGTAGCTAGAGCTCCTATAGAAGGAGCTAACTATAGACTTTATTATAAACCTGCCGCCTAGTAAGTAGGACGTATGCGTATATAATGCGGTCCTAGTAATTATTAACTAGTACTCGAAGATAAACCTCTTTATACTAACTACTAAGAAATATACGAGCGTAGATCTCGTATAGATTCTAATTAATAGAGTAATTTGCTAATTCGGAATACTATATAGAATTGTAAGCAATAGAAGCACTATCTTTACTAGCTAGTTCTAGTTAGACTTCTACTTCGAGTTATATATAAACCGTAAGCTATCTATAGCCTTTTATCTATAGACTAATAGGCAGATAGAACGTATTAACTAGACGCTAGAATAGTACTTATATATCTTCTATAATAATAAATAGAACGACTAAGCGATATTACTACCTTAGGCAAAATTAGCTTATAATAATATAGTATATCTAACGTTTAAGATAAGTCCGTTTAAGGTAGTATATAGCTATAACGTAGAGATTATAACAAGTATGCAAGTCGCTTAGAACGAGCTCTCTAGAATAGAGGTTAGAATAGGTTAGGTCGGGTCCGGGTTAGGTCTAAGACCTAAGTTTAGAAGAACTATATAGTTAGGTCGGGTCTAGACCGGTTCCTACCTAGGTCCGGACCCGGAGAGAAAAGTCTAGGTCCTAACGGGTCTATAATAGGTCTCTAAACGGGTTTATACCTAGGTCTAAGAATCCTAAATAGCTAAGAACTCTAAAAATAATCGTCGCTATTAATTATAAGTTATAGAGGTAGTTATAGTAAGAAAAAGAGAGATAAGAATAAGATAGAAAATTCGACAATTTTAATATTTATACGCTTTTATTCGTGCTTTGCGCTACGTATTAAGAATCTATGCTAGCTATATATACTAACTATAGGATATAATGCTGCCTATTTTATAGAATAACTTCGCACTCGCTAAGTTATTTAGGCTTAAAAATATAAACCCTAAAGTTACTTAGGATTCTCTTTATAAATAGCATATCCTTCTTCTAAATCGTAACCCTATTAGCGTAGACGGCAGCTAGATTACTGCCTAATATAATTTTAGTATACGGATAACGAAGACGAATACTAAGGGACTTACTTTTAAAAAGCTGCACTATAGCAGCTTCGGTATACTCTTATAGAGTATTAAGGGCGCTAGCTTAGAAGCAGTAGTTAGGCTTATAGTCTAAAGCAATCTTACGGATTAGACGGTAGAAAGGGGACTTAGGGAGAAGAAGCTTAGTAGTCTTCTAGTATCTGCGGATTTCGCGGAGAGTAATAGCTAAGGGGAGCGTTAGCAATACTAACTATAGATACTAACTATAAAACTTACTACCTAGCTTATAGTAGTAAGGCTTTTTAACTTCTCCTTTAGCTATACGATTTAATCCTCCTTTTATAGGACCTTTTCTAGGAGCTTTTCCTACTAGTATCTTCTAGGCATCTTCCCTATCTCTCTTATTGCGGGCATAGAATTATATAAGTTTCTCTCTATTAATGCTTCTCTTCTTCTTCTTCTTATTACCGCTAGGTTAGGTCGTTATTAGAGTCTTAATGCTAATTAGCGGCGGTTCTAGAATAGTCTTCTATAGCGCCTTTGCGCTATATTATCTCCTAGTCGCACTACCGCCGGAAATAGGATCTAGACCCTTATCGTCCTCGCTCTTAGTATTATTATTATTATCGTTCTAGTCTCCGCCGATATCTAGCGCCTATCCGCCGAGTTAAAAGTGCGTATTTGTTCCGAAATTTTCTAAAAACGTATTAGTATATATCGAGGAGTATAAAAATAGCGTTATACGTACGTAGATTAGGGTTAATCTAATACTCTATACTTAGCTAGTAGAAGGCTATAGGACTAGGGAATTTAGCGAAAGGGTATCTATCCTTAAATTTACCTAGCTATAGTTTCGGGTATACGCTATTATATTAAGGGGCGTCTAGATCGCCGTATCTAGTTCCCTTACCGGTCGATATATCTTAGAGACTAGAAATAGCGCGCACTACTATAACTTTTATACGGAAATTGCGCAACTTAATAAAAGGGTATTTTAAGGCAAGGCGATAACGTAATAGGCGTAGCGAAGGCGCCGATAAGATAGTAGTAGTAGTGCGGGTAGTAGTAGTACTAGCGGCGTTAATATTATAGTAAGAGTAGATAGGCTAACTTCCGCTAGCTCTAAGCTTACTAGCGCTAGCTTTAGCCGCAACGCTAAAACGCTATATAATTCTAGTACCGGAGGAGATATAGGCTACGAAAACGTAGTCGGCACTTATAGTTAGTAGAATATTATAAACCTATACTAGTTTTGCCTCCTCTATCTTGCCTTATAAATCGACGTTATAAACAACTATAGAGATATATATCTTTTGCTAGTAGAGTAACCTACTTTGCATAAATCGCTAGGAGATTAGAAACCTCGAGTTTAGTAGTAAGAAAAGCTTCTACTACCTCCTAGAGACAATCTAGCGCTAACGCTTAAATGCGAAGGCTATTACTAAACTATATTATAATCTTACGGACTAGTCGTTAGAACGGGACCTTCTAAATATATAGCGTAGTTATCTTCTAAAGCTTTTAAATCTTACGGAGAGCTATCGTTTCTAGCTTAAACTACCTTTTTATAATACTAGATTAGGGCCGTTAAAGTATAGTCTTCGTAGCTATTATCCTTTTTCTTAGAGCTAGTAGTTTACGGTATATAGAAGACTCCGTTCTCGTAGACTTCGGGAGCTATATAAGTCGACGTAGATTCGATTTTAAAGCACCTAGTCGCAGCCCCCTAGGACTAGATAAATCTTTAATCTATATATTAGTAAGACCTAAAGGCAGGCTAGAGTTTAATACTAGCCCGTCGGAATTACTATCTAAATTGTCTAGTAGAAGGGAAGGTATTATAAATAGAAGGAAAAAGAGATAGTGCGAGGGTTATTAGAGGTTAGATAAAAAAGGAGATAGATAGAATTAAGAGTATTAGGGCATCGAGGGGTACCGGAAATTAAGGCTATACGTAGAGATATGCCTAGCCTAGGTAGCTACGGAACTTTTTTAAGTATATATACTATACTCCTAGCCTTCCGCAGCTGCCGATACGCTAGCCTATCTTAGATATATATTAGCTTTCCTACTATTGTTATTACTATAATACTCTTATATGCCGTTATACTTAGATAGGACGAATTGCCCGCTATAGTATATTCGTAGGCTTCCTTAGCGTATCTTCGAGGACATATTGCTAGAAGAACTATTCTATAATGCCGTAGTATATAATAGTGCTAGCAATAGTTTATACTATATTCTCTTTAGTACTATAGAATTACTATCGACTATAATCGCCGACTATAAAACTATAGCTAGAGAAATACGTAGTTATAGTAGAGCGTAGCCTTCTATAAATTGCATAATAGAAAGATTGCTATAATTAGCGTATATTTCTACTATAGGTTTAATAACTTGCTACTAACGATATTTGCAAGTATTATAACGGTCTTCCTAAGGTCTATCTTATTTATAAGAATGCCGCCTCTACGCTTATAGAGCTCGGTCTCGCGCTTATATATAAAGGCAGTACTAAGGACTTAGTAATACTTTAATATTAACCTTATTTCCTTAATAAGCTAATTACTATCTAGACTCGCTTTAATAGCGCTAGTGCTATTAAAGAACTTATAAGCCTCGTTAAGAAAGCGCTTATTTATAGCAGCAGTCTTGCAATTCTTCTATAGTACGGAGGCGATAAGTTGCTTTAATATATCGGCTTTACGCTTCATCCTACTAAAGTTCGGCTAGTTATAAAGATTAGCGTTCTTCTCGGTATCCTTAAATACGTTTGTTTTAAATATGCTCTTAATATTATAAGATTAGCTTAAGCCTAGAGGGCTTACTTCTTTACGCGCCCTTTAGGCTTACCTGCAGCCTTGCCCTTCTTTGCGTTATTCTTTATTCTATTATCGGCCTTATTTAAGACGGTATTAATATCGACGTCCGTAAATAACTAGCGAGTAGGCTACTTACGGGGCTTCGCTATATTCTATATTATAGCCGTAGCGGAAGTAGCGTCGTTATTCTCGTTAATAGTAGCATCGTTATTCTCGTTAATAGTAGCTTTGCGTTTAGTACCTAATCTAGTTTAGGTAGCAAACGGAAAAGACGCTCCTATTAAGAAGTATAGTCTAGTTAGTACTGCCTAAGAACCGAACTAAACTACCTAGTTTAGTTCTAGTATTATATAATATAGGTTATATAATACTAGCCGAACTAAACTACCTAGTTTAGTTCTAGAGTTAGGTAATATAGGTTATATAATATTAGGTTATATAACCTACTAAGGAATATATCTTAGAAGAAGGTATAACCTATAACTAACTAATATAATTAACTCGGTTAGTTTCTATCTACTATCTCTACTTCTACTACGCCTTATACCTATTATACCCCTTCTACCCTTTACCTTTTAATAGCTTCGCCTTTATTATTACTAGACTCTATACTATATAGCACGAAGTAGTTAGTATTACGGACGAAGAGCCTACTTTTAGTATTAGGCTCTAGCAACTAATCTTTATCGGCACGCCTATCTATATCGATCTTTCGCTAACGGGCATTGCGGTATACGCTAATTTTTATAAATTTAATTTCTTCCTCCGTCGTTAGAGTACTAGCCTTTAATTTTTTATTATAGGTAGCCTTTTGCTTTCAAAACTTAGCTTCTAAGGCGGCATTATCTAGTTAAGGAGCCGGCAGTAGTAGTATCGATATAGTAGCTTCTATAGAGTTTTAGCGTAAGAACGCTCTAGAGCTAGTTAGTAGTAGAGTTGCTACGTAGCGGTAGAGAATAGCTAATTCTTCTTACTTTTTGCGCTACTTTCCGAGTATACTATTACTAAAATCTAGTAGGCGTAGCAGTTTTTATAAGCGTTTAGAGTTGCTAGAGGGCTAGTTAGTAGTAGAGTTGCTACGCGGCGGAAATAGCTAATTCTTCTCGCTTTCTACGCTACTTTCTAAGTATACTATTGCTAGAATTTAGTAGGCATAGCGCTTCTACTAAGCGTTCTAGCCTACTAGAGGCTATTATAATAGTGCCGGCGCCGTTAAATTAGGGGTTAAGATACTTTATAGTATTAGCGTTAGCGATTAAGGAAGGTAAAAAGGTTATAAATAGTAGTCGAGATTATTATTAGTAGTAGGTTATATAATAAGTAGCAGAAGTATAGGAGAAGAGAAAGCTATATAACGGCCTACTCGCCCGGAAAGTTAACGATATAAGAGGGAATATATAGGTCCTATCTAGTATAGTATTAATACTGCCGACTACTATTGCTAACTACGAAATTATAGGTAGAGAAATCCGGGGTTATAGTAGAGTAGTAGAAGCCGGTACTAAGACTTTGCGCTAGTAAACTCCCGAATTCGTTATAGCTAGCTTCTATAATATTACTAACTATCGTATTTAGCGCTATCTACGCCGCTATTACCGCTACTACTATTCTATTAATAATAATTATGCGCGCATTAAATTTATAGCTTGCGATAGTATTTATATTAAAGGCGATATATTTCCGATATATCTATAACTATAGCGCCTAAGAAGTAACGCGCGATAAGTAAGAAGATAACTAACGATACTTCTAAACGCGCTTGCATTAATAGCAATAATATTAATATACCTACTAGTAGCGGACTTATAGCGCGTCTAGGCCGTACTAAGAAAGATATAGCTAACTACTCTACTAACTCTAATACTCTCCGCAAGCGTAGCTAACGCGCGGATATATTAGTAGAAGAAAAAGTAGCAAATAAGCATCGCAAGGCTAGAAATATAGCGTTTGCTAGATATAAGGAGAAGTAGATTAGCAAGTATACTTAGTAGGCTAGCCTATCTTTTAGGAAGCAAAAGCTATAGATTAAGACCTAGAGAAAGGCGCACTACGCTAAATATAATTAGAGAGCGTAAGTTAATAATCCCGTAGTTAGCGTCTATAGTCGGTAATACTAATAGGTTGCAGTAAGAATAAAGAGTTAAAGGTAGCCTACGACGTACCTACTAAAAAGGCGGCTAAAGAAGATCCGGAGTCCTTCTACTATAAACTAGGTAATAGTAGAGACTTAAAAGAGGCGCGCGTGCTATACTATAATCTACCTACTAATTATAAAGATTTAAAAGACTAATAGTAGTATTTAATTTTAGACTCTAAACTAAATTTAAAGTAGTTTAAGTAGTACTAGCTCCCTGCCTAAAGCAACGACCGTAAGGCAGTAGGCGTAATAAGGGCTACCTAAAACGAGTAGGCTATATAAGATAGCTATACGACTTACGGCTTCTAGTATAAAGCTATACGGTAATTTAAGAATAAAGTATAGGCGATTATTCTTCTAGGGAAGTATAATAGCTAAATAGAGTTTCTAGCTAAGTTATCGAAAGAGCAACCGAGTTTTAGTAGGCAGAGAGTAAATCTAGTACCCTAGTATAGAAAAGGCAATGCGCGGAAATACGTATAGAATAATATAGAAGTAGAGGTAAGTTAACGTATTAATACTAAACGCTTATAGCAACTAACGAGTCCGGTAGAAAACATATCGCTAGCTTAGGTTAAATAAAAAATATATAATACGCCGGTTTAAGGAGCTATACTTAAGGCTAATATAAATCCTACGGACTTTAGTCTCGGCCTAAAAGGCATAGGTAAGGCGTTGCTAACTACGTCTGCCGACTATACGCTAACTATTAATAGGAGCTTATTAGAAATAGCCGCCCGCCTATAGCTATAGAGATTTTCCTCTAATATTACCGTGCTATCTTTTGCAACTATATATTCTAGAGAACTAAGAAATAAGATAAGGCGTTTAAGCTCCCTAATATAACTCGCATGCCTAGACTAGACTAGCTTATTCTAGCTAACTACGATTAGTTTAGTAACGGGTTCTATATTCCTATTACTAATACTACGCCGCGGCTAAATAAGCTAGCCTTTAAGGTCTACGCTCGGCCGTTTAATATAGATAAGAGTAAATACCGCAGCATTGTTCTAGATGCTATTATCGATAAAGGCTACGATAGCGGAGCTAGCTTTTAAGACATTCTTACCTAGCTACTATATAAGGGTAAGAATAAGCTATATATCGTAGATAACTTTCCTACCTGCTTTTAGGAGATAGAGAGGCTATATTATATAGCAGCCGGCAAAATTAGGAAGGATAAGTTAAAAGCCTAATTTATACTATAGAAAGGCTAATATAATCGCTTATAGGTCTTTTTCTAGAAGTTTATAGCTAGTATATGCGATAAAAAGCTAATTTACCCTTACCGTCGCTTAGTCCTATCTTATATATAACTATACTATTCTCTTTATTTTTACGGTCCTCCGTTTTATACTAATACTATTCTTAAAGCTATGCTATCTACGATACCGCCGATTATATTCTTAAGAGCTATAATAGGTACTATACTACCTTCCTCTAGACGGTCTAGTACTCGCCTTCGCGAGCGTTAATAGTCGTTACTAGCATTATAATTATCGTCCTTCGTAGACTCTAGCCCTATTAAGTCCGTTATTAATTATTAACGAGTACGCCGGGCAATTGCTAGCTCTTCTAGTCGTTCTAGGGCCGATAAAGATCGAACGCTACCTCTAGCTACCCTTACCGAGCTACCGACTAGTTATAAATCCTAGGATAAGATTAATAATATATAGATATAGCGACTAACCTATAGTAAAGCTTTCGAGGCTTTTTATAACTAGCGCTAGTAGATAGAGACCGCGAGACATCGATAGAAGTATAGAAGGACGTTAATAAACCCTATAAAGTAGAATTTAAATTAGCGAACTTTATAGTCTTAGGAGTTCTTCTAGGAGGGTATTAACTGCGATTCTATAGAGCCGAAAGTTATATATATTAGATGCGATTCGGTGCTTAAGTATCTAGGACTAGGAGACGGGACTAGAGCATTAGCGAAGTATCTATACTCTATAGACTGCTAATAAACTGCTTATAAGAGGGGAACGATAATAAAGATAATTAGTACTATAAGGGCGAGAGCTATAAGTATTCGCGTACCCTATACTAGCTAGGCAAGCTAACTATAGATGCTAACTATAGATGCTAACTATACTATATACCTACTTTTAATAGCGCGAATATTACGAACTATATATAGAACTTATATAAGCTAACGCTACCTTTATATAGGATTAATAGAAGAAAGGTTATACTAGAACCGATTATTGCTATTACTCTAAGTTCCCGGAGTTATATAGCTTAATAGTTTCTAAGCTCGGCTTGCCTTTAAACTTCTTTAAAAGCCCTACTATCTAACGTACTTATAAGTACCTCGTAGAGAAAGTCGGCACTATCGATTTTAAGAGCGTAGGTACTATAAAGACGTATATTTAGGACGCTATCGCTTAGTCTAAATAGAAGCTTAAAGAATAGCTTACTAGTACTTTCCGCGTAGTAGTTACGCTTAACGGGTAGTACGCTAGTACCTTGCGAGCATCCTTTCTTACTATTAGATGCTATTAGATTAATAATTAATAGAGCTAGTATAAGGCAATGCTAGCCTTCCCTTATATTATAGGCTCCTATACCGGTAATTATCTCGCTAATATACTCTACGATACCCTTACCTAATTTAATATATATAAAAGACTTATAGCTCTTACTATAGATAATACTACAAATAATAATACTCTTTATACTACTATATATACTTAAGCCTCCCCCCTATATTAAGTACTTAGCTAATATATTAAAGTATATAAGCTATCGATATCTACTCCTAATAACGCACGCGTATTATAAAACCGTTAGTATTAATATACGATCTCCCTCTTCTACTACCGGAGTCTAAGGAGATAGAGATTTCTCGTCCGGAACGGTTTCTATGCTTTGCATACGTTATTTAACTATTATTAAAAGATTTCTTTACCGCTCTAAAGATTAACCCTAAGAACGAGCTATAGGAAAGATAGAAAGAGGAGGCTAATATACGCGCGCTTAACCGGATTAAACTAGGCCCGATAACGTAGGGCGATATTAGGATTCTAGCTATTCTTCTAAAGGTACTATTCGACTATTCTTCGCTCGGAAAGTTATATAGCCTAGTATAGTCGTTATATATAGTCGGCAAAAGCTTATACGCTTAAGATAGGTCCGTAAGCTAGCTATAAAGGTTAACTCTAGTACGTAACGTTACGAGGCATTTATATAGTTATAACGAGATCGATTATAGGATTCTTTACTATATCCGAAGTAGTATAAGTAATAGAAGAAAGTCCCCGCTATACGACTACTACGACTAATATAAGATATAAAGACCCGCTAGAGCTCTACTATAATTATGCTTATCCGCTACTTACGACTACGAGATATTATCGATAAGTTTATTAAGAATTAAAGCTAGCCTAAATTAAGCCTAGGTTATACGGAGTAGAAAAGAATAGAATATATTATTAACCTTACGCTACTATTTATAGAAGCTATAACTATAATCGGTACTACTAAAGGCCTAACTATATACCTTATCCTCGGGTACTATAATACTCTCTTCGATATTCTTAATATTGCGGACGAGAAATTAAAATATAAAACCGAGCCGTAGTAGTAAGAGATCTACGCCGCGCTATAGGCTACGTTTACGAAACTTATTAAGTACTATACTGCTACCTAGGACCGTTTTAGCAATATATATAGTATTATAATCTTACTTAATCTAGCGATAAAACGTAATTTTTAGAGTCGGGACGCCTTTTCTAGTAAAGGGCTAAACTTATTATTTAAGAACTACTACTAGTCTAAATTCCGCCTTAAATATACGCGATATAAACCTATAGTAGCTGCGACTAGGGCTAAGTCTTAATAGCCCTTACGCCGCTCTACTACCTCCTTTGCTATAGGCATGCGTTCTATATCTAACGATAACGACTCTAACTCTATTAATATCCTACGGCTAACGTCTTCTATCGTTCGATCTTCTACTAAACTAGATAAAGTTACGCGCTATCGATACGTAAGGTTTAAAGACTCGAACGCTTATTCTATTAAGCATTTACTACGCTTTTAGAAACTTATTATATTAGAGTATTCCGTATATGCGCTTATAGTACGCAACTTCCTATATATACTAGTAGCTAGTATAGGTTATAAGCGAGACTTTAGTATAGTAAGGTACTAGAGCCGCTATAATTAATCGTATAACTCTTCGACGTTTAGTAATATTATATACTATCGCTCTCGAGAGCGTAATAAGCAGCAGCAAGCTTAAGATACCCTAGTAGAGGAGGCGCCGCTAATATTAAGTACGTTCTAGCCTTTAGTACCTAAAGTTAACGTATAGTAGCATTAGGTTTAGGTAGATTATAAGGCAATATTAAGTTAAAGAAGGTTCGAAGCAATTAGCGATAACGAGGAACCTATAGCTCTAAAACATGCTCGTAAGAGTATATATAAGTAGAAGGAGTTGTTTTTATAAAAGCTAAGCGGTGCGTACTAGCCTTAATACTCTATATAGTATAGTCGGTAACGGTAGTCGGCAGCTATAGTCGGCATATGCATTTAGAATACCTTATATGCATATCCTTAATCTAGATCTTTTGCGAGTACCGACTTATTCTTTATGCTTATATATTTTACTATATATAGAATTGCACCCTCTATCGATTCTATTAGTAATATTCCCGATTATAACTTATTTTTCTACGGACCTAACGGTTTTAGTTAGGTCCGGAGTTAGGACCTATCCTAGAACTAGCGACTATAAGACCCGACCTAACTCGATTCGGGTCGGGTCCGAAGACCCGGCTACTTAGGTCTAGGTCTAGGTCTCTTAAGAACCGACCTAAACCCGGAACCGACTTAATTTGTAGGACCTATTCTAACCTCTACTCTAGAAGAGAGGTACTAGTAGTAATCGACGCTATAAAGTAACTACGAGAAATATATAAGGACCTTATAAAATACTAGCGACATATAGCTAAAGCGTAAGCTAGATACTTTAATACTAGGTATAAGCCGATAGAGTTTAAAGTTAGCGATATAGTATTATTATCCTTAAAGAACCTTTGCTTAAAGGTGCCTATAAAGAAGTTAGTACTAAAGTTCGTAAGTCTATTTAAGGTAATTAATACAATCGGGAAGTAGGCGTACTACCTAGCCTTACTAAGCGTATAGTGCGTTTATAACGTATTCTACGTATCTTTACTAGAGCCTTAGAGAGGTACTATAGGCAATATAGATATAGGAGGCATACTACTCGTAGAAGAGGACTTAGGTAAGTAGTAAGTTAAAGAGATCCTAGATATATAAGTTAAATATAAGAAGCGTTAGTAGCTAGTTAAGTAGATAGGCTAGCTAGAAGAATATAATATATAGGAACTAGCTAAGTATATTAGAGAATATAAGGTACTAGACAAATTTAAGGCAATATATAAGGTAAATAAGCGTAGCCTAAAGGCGACGCGACGGCGCGTCGTATATAATATATAGGCATAAAAGGTAGAATAAATAGCTTTTTATTCTATAGATAAGCTTTATATTATTTATAGGGAGCTAGCTAAAACATTTATTATAGCGTATCGTATATAGCGCGCGTAAGTAGTATATATATAGAAGTATAGAGAAGCGTAAGAAGCGCTAGCTTAGGTACTACCTTTAGCTAGCTTATTCTTAGAAGCCTCCTCCTCTAAAGAGGCCTCCTTAGCCTTATCCTCCTCCTCTAAGAATAGATAAAGGCTAATAGCGGCGTTAATAGCGTCCTGCTCTACTAGGACGCTACTATACTTAGCAATCTATAAGTATAGTTAGTATATAATATAAAAGCGATAAGCTACTAGATATACCTAAGTAATAGCTCTATTATACCCTAAAGAGTACTATTAAGCTAGGTAGCCTTATAGATAAGCGCGCGGGACCCCTACGAGGCGCTACTACTACTCTCCTTCTTAGTAGGCTTACTACTAGCTAGCTTGCTATTATTAGTCTAAAGGCGCTTTATAACTGTCTTAGTCTCTATACGCGTAGTTAGCAAATACGAGACGTAAGCGATATATATACTACGTACGACGTTAAAGAAAGAACTTACTAGTATAAGTAGCATCTAGCTAAGTCTAGGTATCTACTAATGCGTAAATCCTATACTACTCTAACTAGCTTATAGCTAACTAGGCGTGCATATCTATATCGCTAAGGCCTAATAGCTCTAGAATTAGGTATATAGTAGTCGTACGCAGCGTAATAACGCGCAGTTCTTATCTCTCGTCTCTAGGTAGCTAGGCTTAGGAATCCTCGTAAGTACTGCAGTTTAGATCGAGTAACGGCTACGCTTGCAGTTACGCTTCTACGTTTAGCTTACGAACCCTCGTATTAGCTATATCGTCTCTCGTAATAGCTAGTAGGGCGGGTACGTATAGAATATATAATAATACTAGAACTATAAATAAGAAACGTAGGGTAGATAATTAATTAATGCTATAGAGAAGAGCCTAAGCTCGCGCTTTTATAGGCAACCGAGCTACTAAGGATATGCGGTTTCCGCCTATTAATCCTCTCTTTCTTTATATCCGAATAGATACTCTAATAAACGACATTTTTATTCTAAAAAGACAGTTTAGTAGAACTAGCTTCTATAAAATAATAACAAACTAAGTACTATTTATTCTTTTTAACGTATTAGACGTTTATAACGTTACTATTTCCCTTTGCCGAACTAAACTAGCTAGTTCGGTTTACTATATATATGCAGCTATGCTAATCTTCTTAAACTCGTCTTCCTCGTCGTCCGGGTAGTTAGCGCTATCGAATAGGAAGTACTTTAACTAGCCCTTAAGGGCCTTCTTAATATATAGAAAGAAGCTCTGCTTTTTCGCTATAGCCTTTTTAGCCTTAATTAAGTAGTTAAATAGCTACGCAAATCTCTTTTTCGCCTATAGAACCTAGGTCTGCTCGTACTACTTCTTCTATATATTACGGTCTATATATAGAAGCGTAAGGGCTTCTTAGCTAACTTCTAGCTCCTCCTAGCTTCGGCGGCCTATTAGCGCATCTAAGACTAGCCTAAGGCTAGTAAGCTATTACTCCTAGAGGAGTCTACGTTCCTATAGTTTATTAGGGAAATCGGCGCCTATAAACGTCTTAGGTATTAGCAGTATAGTAATATTGCTAATAAGGACATCTAGGAAGCTTAGGGTAGTCTCTCTAACTAGTTCTTAGTTACGATACTTAATAAGCGTTAGGTAGACTATACGGCGTAATAAGATACTAGAGTTCTCTCCGTAGGCAATCGTCTAATATATAAGTACTAAATCTCCTAGAATAACCGAAATATTCTATAGTCGTAGGCTAGAATCCTATAGTCCGTCCTTTTCTCTATCTAAAACGTATACTAGTATCTACTCTATATTAGAGTTCTTATCTTTATTCTCTTTAAGCTCGTTAACTATTTTATAGATTAATTCTAGGTAGCTAGTGCTACCGACGACTTTAAACTTAGCGTATATAGCCTCGTCTTCTTCTTCGTTATCTTTATTATCGTTAGTAGTCTAGTTCTATAGCTTATAGTTAGGTACCTATATAACCGGTCCGTAGCTAGAGTAGGCACTATCGAGAGAAACTATAGTAATCGTATAGGCAGTTTCTCGCCTATCTTTCTATACTGCTAGGGGGCCTTTAATAAACTTCTCGCCGGTAGCCTAGTTCCCCTTAATAATTAGGATCGTTAGGTCGATTCGGCCGGTAGGCTCTCCCTACTAGTACTACGCTATTATTAGGTATACGATAAATCTATATATAGCCTTATCGCGTAGAGAATCTTAGGCTAGCATATTAAGTAGCTAGATAGTCGGGTCTTATTATATTAGCTGCTAGGTAAGGAAGAAGAATATATTTAGCATCTATCTATATATATTACGGCGGCGGCGGAGGTAGTAGCGATATAGGTCGAATTCTTAGTATATCTAAGAAACTATATCTAGGTCCTTTACTTACTAATTAAGAAGGCCGCTAAATATATTATAGCTATCCTTAAGTAGTCTTCTATTCTAAGTCTTCTATACGTCTTAAATAGTCTTAAACTCTAGTTAAGATAGGCGGGTGTTAGTAAAATCTAGCTAAATTCGTATAGGGCTAAGGCTATTATCGTCGGTTTCTAGGGTAGGTTCTTAGGTAGGCTCTTAAGTAGCCTCTACGTTATCGTATTCGTCGCCGAACTAAACTAGCTAGTTCGCTTCCTCTATGCCTACTCTAGCCTTTCCCTTAGCCTTTTTAGACTTCTTATTTCTTATAGGTTTCTTTAAATAGCGAGCCGGAGATATAGGCGCGGGATTCTCGATATCTCCGGTCTCTTACTATAGATAGGTCTTTTTCTTAGAACTACTATCCTACTCTTTATTTGCGTTAGCTTTACGCTTAGCCTTTTCTTAAGTCTTCTTCTTCTCTACTGCTTTCGTAGCGGCCTTATCTATATTACTTAGCTAATTCTTACTAACCTAGTAGTCTAGTATATCTGCGTTCTATATCTACGGATCTTTCCTTAAGTTCTTAGCTACGTCGTTAATTAATCCCTTTGCTAATAGGCATAGTCTACGTAAAATTTCCTATAAATCGTATAGGCGCTTAGACGCCGTTATTATCGACTCGCCTACTTATAGGCTAACTACTTTAGCTATTTCTACTATATAGGTATAGTAGAAAGGAGGGCTAATTTCTAGGGATTCGTATTTATTAAGGGGAATTACGTTTAGCTTTCCGTATATATTAGCCTTATATTAATCTTCGAAATAGCTAGCGTATAGAATAGCGATACGGACGCGGGCTTCCCTAAGGTCTACGTAAGGCTTCTTAATCGCCTCGTTAATTAGATCGTCTAGGGGGTCGTTATTATAGCTATACGTCTTATAACGTATTACTTATTCTTTTAATCCGCTAGCTAGCTCGCGTAGTTAGATAGAAATAATTATCTCTAGCTCTAGGGCCGGAATAACGGATCGGGAGCGAGTTACTATAGCCTAGCTCTTATTAGCCTCTTCTTCTTATTATCGCAGCGCCTAGCGCTTACGGTCCTCGTAGTAGAGGTCTCTAATCTTATAATATAGATGCGCGAACGCATTAGGGCGCAGTTAGTCTTTATCGGCGAGGTTTATCTTTCCGCGGACCTAGCGCTTAGCCTCTTCGCGGAAATTCTTAAATTTATCTAAGCCTAGATTAATATAGCCTAGAAAGTCGTAGCTAGACTCGGAGGCCTCGCTAAGTAGCCTATTTACGGCCGAGCCTTTAACTTCTTCTTTATTATTAATATCTATTACTCTAGATACCTTATTCTTAGGGACGATAAAGTAGGCGTCTATAATAGCAAAGCCGTTCTCGTTAATAAGCTAGAGGTATTTACAGCTAAATAGATCTATCTAGAATACGGCCTCTATATCCTTAATAAAGCTAGCCTTCTAGAATTTGCTAGATATATAGCTAGACGCCGAGCGAAATAAGTTCTCTTTCTTTCTATTATAGAGGGCCTAGTAGAGTATCTATTTTAACTAGATTAGGCCTAATAGCCGGAGGTTCTCTATAGAGACATTCTTAAGTAGAGAGAATCGTCGAAGATGCTAGCCGGCCTTTTTGCAGATCTTAAATATAGAATTTAGGAAATTAAAATAGGGGAACTCCCTACCTAATCTAAATAAGTTCTATAGTATATTAAGGAGGCCGTCGCGTTTCTTAGCGAACTGCTTTCCTCTCTTATAGATATTAATTACGCCCTTTAACCCTTTTAGAGCGCCTTCCTAAGCGCGGGCGGAGGTACGCTAGCTAAGCTCTTAAATAAATTAGAAAATAATAAAAGCGCGGCGGTCGTTATCTCCTTAAATAGCGCTATAAACGGAACGAAGAACAGTCTGCTTCTCTTCTTCTATAGCTACGTTAGTAACTACGTTTAGCATCTATATGCGAGTAAGCTATCTGCTAAGCTTAGAAATATTAAGAGTAAAATTTTGAAAGTCGGCTAACTCGGAGTTAGCGGCGTAGGCGAGCGCGTCTAGATTAGAATAGCGGACTACTACCTTAGGCTTAGGGGTAGGCGCTTTAGCGGCGTCGGTTATAGTAATATCTCTATTAGCTATTATACTAATAAGGCAGAAGAAAAGAGAAAGAAATAGACTATATAGGAAGGAGGTACTATATACGAGCGGAGGAAGATAATTAGAGGTAAGCGGTTTCTTAAGCGAGTCTCTAAGCAAGTACGCTATATAAGTACGTAAAGTAGGAAATATACGAAGCCGATAATGCGCGAGGTTTCTAAATAGGTAGGTTATACTAGCAGCGGTAAAGACAGTTAGTATAGAAGAAGTTGTTATTATTATTATTATATAGAGTTTTCGCGGTTTATTTACTTAAAAACTCTATATAACTATCGTTACCGCTACCGCCTATACTTAGCGGCCCTAGGGTAGTTATTAGGCCGGAACTTCTTAATAGTTATTATACTTAAGATAGATATTAAGGTTAATAAGACTAAGAAGAAACTAGAAGAGCCGAAAAGAGGGGCGGAGTTTTATACTAGAATCCGCTACCTAGTTATAAGGGTATTTATAGCTATATATTAGCGAATTCTTACCGCCTCGCGAAGTAAACTAGCTAGTTTAGTTCGTTTTTAGCTAGAAACGAGAAAGCATATGCGTTTTCGCGATTACTTTTAGGCAGCTATTAGCTAAAATTAAGTAAGAGTCGCCTAATCTTATCCCTCGCTACTTCTAGGAGCCTAGGCTAGTTAGGAACTAGTATTCTCCTAACGGTAGATCCTCTTATTTATAGTAATAGTCCTTTTGTCTAGCTTCCTAAGGTCTATTCTACTTCCGCTACTAATTCTCCCTTTCTTATAGCACTAGCTATATAAGAGTAATAAGTAATACGTTTCTTCCTATTTCTTATACTAATACGGACGTAATAGAAGCAATTTTTTAAAAGAAATTTAGGGGCCTACTAGGATTCCTCTAGTATTAGAATATCTAGCTAGCAGATATACTCCTCCCTCTCTTCTTAAGTTATTCCTAATAGCTTACTAATCCGAACCTAAGGATATAGATAACTACGCGGCCGTAGTTTAGGAGGTAGAGGACCTAGCTATCCCGGATTAAAGTTATCCTTCTAAGGAACTATAGCCTCCGGGTCCCTCTAGTATAGTACTAGCTTTAAGTTAAACCTAGGGAACGTATAGTAAAGGACCTACCCGCTAAGCTCCTTAATCTTATACGCCTTTCCTTTACGAATAATAGTATATATAAGAAACGGACCTCGCTATCGGTACCGCAGCTTATTTAAGAAGCTTATCTTTAGTTCTAACCGGTAAACGACTACTATCTGCCTAGGACGAAGCTCCTACTAATTAGCATTCTTATAGTTATTAAAGTACTTAATATTATGCTTCCTTAGCTAGTTCTATCGAGTACGAGCTTCCTTAAGCGTTATATATATCTATTCTATAGCCGTAGCTTATATCGCTAATAAGGAAGAACAGTTACGGACTATCCCCTACTTAGCTACTTAGTAAGTACGGAACTTAAGCTCTACGGGCAATATAGTATCTCTACCTATTATTATCTCTGCTAGAGTTAGCTCTATTATCTAGTTAGTCGTTATACGTTCCGCTTAAAGAACCGAGGGAATATACTTAGCTGCAGCGCTTACTTCTCCGCCTATAAGCTTAGAGAGGGCCGCTAGAATTAGACGGTAGCCTCGTTTAACGACCCTATTAGCCTGCGGATAGTAGGGGGAGATTGCAACCTACTTAATTCTATAGCTAGTAAGTAGCGCTTCTTAAACGTTCTCTCCGCTCCTATCTATATAGATCTCGGCTATAGCCCCCTAGCGGCAAATTAAGTCCTTATAAATAAACTTTATAACGTATCTAGCGTTAACCTTGCAATTATCCGTTATCTATATTAATCGGGCCTCTAGCTATCGAGAAATAGCCTCTCTCGCAATAACGAGGTAAAGTCCGGTACTAATAAATACCGCGTCTAAGTACTATCGCTCCCTAAGATACTATTTCTCGGAAGCGTAGAGTAGGCTAGGACGCTAGTAACCGTTCCTAAGCGCATATTGCTAGCAACTCTTATAGAAATAAACTACTACGGTATAAATACCGTCCTACTACTATCGTTTAGTAACTATCTTATACGTCCGTTCCGGGCCTAGGTGTCTATAGTAGTCGTAGCAGGTAGTAATAATCCTTTCGCGATAGTTATTATTATCGATAACCCTCTAAGAGATACTACCGATACGATCCTATCTTATAAGCTAACCCTCCTTACTTATATAGAACTTAAGTATACGTTTGCGTAAAGACCTATATTCTATTAGAAATAGGCCTAGTAGATAACGTAGGTAAGTAAGGAAGAATGCGATATTTCTTAAGTCCTAAGAGTAGGTACCGTTTAGTACTTCCTCCTCTAATTCCGCTCGAGTAGGGAATACTTAGGCAACGAGGTCGTAGGCGAAGTAGGCGAAAAACTAGTTATCGATTATCTTATCGATATCGCCCTCCTCTACTAGTTCTCGGGTGTCCCGCTCTATTAGAGGCTTGCGAGATAGTCTATTAGCAGCCGTATACTTCTTTCTAGGTATATATACTATATTAAAGTTAAATAACCTAATCTACGCTAGCTATCTTATAATAGCTACGTTCGGGAGGTCCGTAGCAGCCTTATTAAGTTAATATACTAGCGTATTAGCGTCTACTTCTAGCTAGAAGAAAATACTAAATAACTACGGACGATACTTTCTTAGTACTTTAAGAATACCGAGACACTCGCGCTTCCTAGCGTTATAGCGTTGCTTAGAAGCGGAGAATAGTCCTAACTTAAATTAGGAAGGGTATCGGATCCTACTATCTTTCTAGTCGTATTAAGATATATAGCATCCCTACGAGTAAAGGCTAGAATTAACGCCTACTATAATTAGTCCTCCCTCTAGTTTATAGTCTAGTGCTACTAGCGCTAGAGTAGAGATAAGGAGTTCCGTAATCGCATTCTTAGACTACTAATATTCTTTCGTCTATACGAACTTAACGTCTTTCTTTAGAAGAGAGAAGAATAGCCTTAGCAACTAGGCGAAGTCCTTAAGCTAGATCTTATAGTATACGAACATTTCTATAAGAATACGGACTTCTCTCTAATCTATAGAAGTAGGCTATTTAATAAGCTTAGCTACTTATTCCGTATCTAGGTATCTGCTATATTTATCCGTAACGTAACCTACTATCTTAATCTATTTATAGCATAGCTGCAGCTTCTCCTTATAAACCGTTAGTTCTACTCTTTCTAGGTTAGTAAGCACCTTATCTAAGTTCTTAATATATTCTACTATAAATCGGCGGAGCCTAGGCTTAACCTTCTTATTACTATACCTCGTTTTTAGTCTGCGAATAGCTATATCGTCTAGAAAAGGCTTAGCAGCGTAAGGTATTTAAGCAGCAAGGATAAGTATAATAATTCGGATAAATTAAGTAATAGAGTTCGTAGCTTCCTATAGTAGCGTCGTCTAGCGTAGTAGGCCGAAAGAAGTATCGAAACCTATAAGGTCCCGACTTCTTACGTCTAGCGGAATCTAGTTATAGCTAGAGAAGATATTAACTAAGGACGAGATTATATAACCTATAAAGGCTTTAGAAAACCTATCCGTATTAGAAGGAAGATTAGCATCGCAAATAGTTATAGTATTAAACTTCTATATAGCATTAATTAGGCGATACTTCTTTAGTTCTCCTAGGTTAGTCTTTTTCTTTATAAGAAAGTACGGATTCTAGTAGGTACTATAGTATAGTTTAAGAGAGCCTACGTCTATACGCTTGCGAAGCATTTTTACGACTTCCCCCTTAAGAGAGCTCTAGAGTTAGAAACTAGGATGCTACTATAGCTTATACGGAATCGTACGAATAACCTAAGGAGGAGTAATAGTAGGCTTAATATAACTAAGATGCTTAAAATCCTAAGTAAGTGCAGCTTCCCGATTATATAGCATCTTAGTTAGAAGATATAGCTCTCGATCTATTAGTAAAATAGTAGGCTTAATTTAAGCGAGTCGTTCTAGCGTAAGCCTTAAACCTTTCGAAACGCTAGAAAACTTTTTAATTAAGTATCTCCCGTTAAAGGAGCCCGTTCTAGGTAGTATAGCTTCCTTCGTAGCAAGTGCTTTCTTTCTCTAATATAGATCCCTACTAGGATTCGATCTATCCGTTATAGATACGTCCGTATTAACGGATCTAACCTTATCCGCGATACGCTTATATATCGTAAACGCCCTAATTTCCGGAGAGAATTTAGCTTGCGTATCTAAGTCTAGGAGTACGTTTAGTAGTAGTTTACTATAGCGAACCCTATAACTCCGGCAGATTTCCTTATAAATAACGTTAGTAACTATAGCTTGTTCGTAGTCGCCCTTAGATTCGTATCTATCTTTAGAGTCGTAAGAATACTTATCTAGAAGGAGAACCTTAAGTTCTAAGTCCTATAGGGAAAAGAGGTTCCTAAAGTAGTTAGGAAAGAGTAGGTTACTAGAAGGATCCTTCTAGAAATAGAGCTCTAGGCTTTCTAAACGCTACCTAACTAGTTCCGGAAAGAGTAAGAATATAAGATTATTATATACGTTACGTAATAATCGAACTAAACTAGCTAGTTTACTCGGCAAGTTCCGCTAGTTCTTATATAATAATTAAACTAAACTAGCTAGTTTACTTAGTAAGACCTACTAGTCCGTACGTAGATTAGTTAAGACTTTACTTAGCGCCCTTTCTACGATACTAGCATCCCTAATCGTTCCTAGATAGTTCCCTATTAGCGCCCGAACCTACCTACTTAGCTTTCTACTTAGTCCCGTAGCTATTTCGAAGCTCCCCCTACTAGCGTCTAAAGCTATCCTAGCAGTCCTAGAACTAGCTCTAGAGGCTTCTAGAAGTAGCTTAGGACTTCTACTAGCAAGATCTAGCTACCTAAATAGATACTCCCTTAGCTCTATAAGGCGCTTTCTAAGCTTATTCCGCCTCTATTCGCTTCGACGCTTCGTTAGAGCTTTATTGCAAGAGAACCCTATACTATAAGAGCGGTCTTTAGCCTTAGAGTATACTAATTTATGCGGTATAGTAGATAAAAGCCTTTCCTAGAGGTCCGGGTTCTGCGTAAACTTATACTAGAGGCCCCGGCAGAGGGTATTATTAGACTTCTAGCTAGGACAAATTAGTAGTAATAGGCGGAAACCGTATATCCTTAGCAGCTCGGGGGCCTACAAAAGCGCGAGCTTAGGCTCTCCTCTATATTAATTAATTATCTACCCTACGTTTCTTGTTTATAGTTCTAGTATTATTATACGTTCTATACGTACCCGCCCTACTAGCTATTACGAGAGACGATGTAGCTAATACGAGGGTTCGTAAGCTAAACGTAGAAGCGTAACTGCGAGCGTAGCCGTTACTCGATCTAAACTATAGTACTTACGAGGATTCCTAAGCCTAGCTACCTAGAGACAAGAGACAAGAACTGCGCGTTATTACGCTACGTGCGACTGCTATATACCTAATTCTAGGGCTATTAGGCCTTAGCGATATAGATATGCACGCCTAGTCGGCTATAAGTTAGTTAGAGTAGTATAGGATTTACGTATTAAAATAGAGCCGAAGGTAGGGCTATATAATATCTTCTATAGACAAGAACTACCGAAAACACGAAAGGGAAGAAGTTACTTATAGTCTAATAGCACGAACTACGATACGAGAAGCAAGCGATTAATTACGACAAGCCGCTAGAACGCACTTTATTATATATAAGCCTAGGCGGAACTAGAAAACTCGGGAGGACTTAAGAGCATTAAGGCTACCTTCTGCATAGGGACAGTCTTTAACCCTAAGAAAGTCGTAAACCCTTAGTCCTATTACGACTTAGAATCGACGGTGTTTTAAGACGCCGACGATTAGTTATAGAAGGCTAACGGTATAGCTTATTTATAGCTTTCCGAGGATTCGCTTAGGGTTACTATGCCTATGCAGAGGGGTCGTTATAGCTAGGATAGCCGAGAAATACGACATTACGAGCTGCACGGAGTTTAGTAAGCTAGGGAAAGGATATAGGATCGTGTTACTACTCGCACTCCTTAGTTTCGCCGCAAGGCTACGTTTCGCAACTTTAGTTGCCCTATTTTCGCAACTTCGGTTGCCCTATTTTCGGAAGGGTTTAATAACTCTTCCTATATTAGGTATAGGCTTAAAACGGCCCCTATACTTCCCTATCGAAGATTTCCGAAAGGCTCTAGGAATATATAGCACTAAGGAATTAACGATAGGCCGGACGTTTATAATAATATAGGTCGGGAGTATTACGAGCCGGATAGACTAAGAAACCGACCTCTAGGAAAGTATTACGGGTAACTACTAGATATTACTAGCTACCCCTAGTTTCGGGAGAGTTTAATTAGCTCTTCCTATATTTAGTATAGGCTTAGAACGGCTCCTATACTTCCCTATCGGAGATTGCCTAAAGGCTCTAGGAAGACATAGCACGGAGGGATTACCGATAGGCCGGACGTTTAAAATAATATAGGTCGGAAGTATTACGAGCCGGATAGACTAAGAAACCGACCCCTAGGAAAGTTTATAGGTAACTACTAGGTATTACTAGCTACCCTTACTCGCAATTTACGAAGTTATAAATTTCCTTTTGCTATATCTAGATCTAGAGTTTCTGCTTCTTGTTTTGTTTTTAATTTAGCGAGAACATTCCTTTCGTTATATAACAAACTAGTACTACTATTACTACTAACTTTACCTAACGCTAACTAAACTAGCTAGTTTAGTTTATTATTACTAACCTTCGGCCGAAAATATGCCGAACGACTAAAATAATAATTCCTCTGCCGGCACTAATAACCCGGATACTGCTATTAACTCTAGCAGTATCTCGGATAATATTAGTGCAGAGGATCGCAATTAAGAGTTCCGTTACTAACCTGCCTAGTTTGTCGGACCTAATAGAGGAGTTAACCGACTAGTTAGGAGCTCTCTAGGCTCTGCTAACCTTTTAGCTCGTCCTAACGGAACGATAGGGACAGGTAACACTTATTCTCGTCGACGAGGAGCTATAGGACTACAACTCCCTATTAATACTACTATTAGCTTAAGCGTCGAGCAGTTTTAAGCCTTAATTTCTGCAAGCCGACCTCCTATGCCTTTGCCTAGTTCTAAGGAGATAGGATACTTCGAAGGGTTAGACGTTACTAAGTTCGTTAAGCGTTTTAAAGACCTATACCGAACTTATAGAGGCGACTAGGGCGATAAAGCTGCTAAAGTCGAGAAGCTAGTTAGCTACGTTTATCGATATTAGCGTCCTATAGTTAAGAAGCTCGAAGGGTACGAAAGTCGTAACTATAGGCTATTTAAAAGCAGCCTTCTTAAAGAGTATCGCGAGTTTAATAGTTAGCGCATACTCGGAGATCGGTCGTACCTTTCCTAGCTATCCCTATAGAAGCTAGATAAGCCTAAGGAGATTTCCGAGTATATTCGAAACTTCGAGATCTCTTCTGCTATAATTCCTCTAGAAGATCTAGACAACTTTAGCCGTACTTAGATGTTTTTAAAGCCTCTATCTAAGCCTATACGGAAGAAGATTTAGAATAAAGCGAACCTAGATATAGATCGCCCTTATATATTTCGTAACTTTGCGTAAGTAATTTTAGCTATAAAAGCCGAGTTGCGAAAGGATAAAACCGACAAAGCCTTATATAAGGATAATCGTTTTATTCTAGCAGAAAAGCTAGTTAAAGCGATAAGGAATACTGCCCCTCGCCTAAATCCGGTCTCCGCAGCAATAAGCGCTATATCTAGAGTAAGCCCTAACGTTAAGAAGCTAACTAAATAGTTAGCTGCCCTTGCCCTTGCTCTTTTAAAGAACTAGGAACCTGCGTATAGACTCCTACGCAGTAGCTAAAAGGATAAGGAAGCACTAGAGATCTAAGCTATAGTTATAGCCTATACTGCCTCGGAAATTAAGATAGGTACCGCTTGCTAGGAGTATAGTTTAGAAGGCTACCGTAGCGGAGACTATCCCTACTTTAATTAGCTTCTAGATTAAGAATTTCTCTATAAGGACAAGACTCGCCGAATGTGTCCTAGCCGAGCTAGCGGAGAAATAAGACCTCTTAGGTATAGCTAGGATAAGAAGTCTCCTCGATTAAAGGTTGTTCTCTTAGCTCTTAAATAAGCTATCGGTCCGATTAACGTTAGCAAATGTATTAGCTTTAATACTCTGCGAGCCTCGTAGAAGTCTAACCGGCGTAAACGTCCCGTCTCGATTAACGCTAGTATAGCTAGGTTTAGGACTATAGAGTATATAGAGGAATGCAAGCCTATAGGATCTCTCTTTATTCTAGGAGAAGAAGAGGAAGAAGAGGATTATAACGCTGCCTATGCAGCTATACGGTCCTCTTAGAAAGCCGTCTAGAATCCCTCTCGCCCGACTACGTCTCTAATAAAAGCTACGAAGGCGAATATAGAGAAGCAGAAGTAGGCTGCTAAAACGGGAACGAGCAACTCTTATAGAGAGCAAGTACTACTAGAGATAATAGAACATTATCGTAGGGGTAAACTAAGCTCGTCTTAAGGAGCGGCTTCGTCTTAGATATAGGGAAGATCCTAGACTCTAGCGGTTCCGAATTCCTAGGATGCGGAAATGTAGAATGCCTAATTCGGTCCTATAGTCCCTCCTAGAGGCAAGGCGAAAGGGGCGTAGAGGGCTAAGCTAAAGACGTAGAGGTTAGATAACCTACTTAAGAAGGCTATTCCTATAGACGAATAGGAAGCGTTCTAGTCTAATAGGCTTCTTAGAGCACCTCTAGTTATAGAGCTCGGAGAATTGCAGCTATTTAGGCAGCAAGCTCTTAGTCGATTCCTATACGGAAGGAAGCCTACGGATCTGTCCTATAGCGCTATACTCGAGCGCTATTATACGTTAAAACGGAGGCTAGACGGCATAGCTACCTCTGCTATTAACTTCGCTTAAATCTATAATAGGATATAGGAGTACAATTCCGCTAGCTATTCCGACGAAGATAGCGAAGCGTCTAGAAAGGGGAAGAGCGAGAATAATAATAAGGGCGACGTAGGCCTTTATCGGTACGGAGAGCTAGAGATTAATACTTTTCTAATAGACTCTTTCGACTCTTTTAAGCAGCCCGAGGAAGAGTAGGTATCCTTAGCCGATAACTAGGAGGAGCTAAGCGACGACGAAGTCTAGTTCGATGCAAAGGAGTAGAATAATACCGAAATATAGCCCTTATCTATTTCTCTTAATTAGGAGGAAGCGGACGAGGAGATCGTTCGATAAGATATGCTAGAGATTACTATTATAATAGCAGTAGATCTCTCGGTTCGGCTAGTCTCTAGTATAGAGGCGTTGCCGTACATTTCTACTTCTAAGCTATATACGGACCCGGACAGTATCCTCCTAAACTTCTATAAGAACTACCTGCTTATTCTAAGCATCTATGTCTATGCGACTCTCGGGGAGGCTCGATAGGTATACGATATCCTAATTAATAAGGGAGCGGAGAGTATAATTATAAGCTACGAGAGGGCTCGTAGCTTAAGGCTTTCTATTTTAACTAATATTACGGCTACTATATATAGTATCTTCGGCAAGGTTACTTTTATTAGGATATATCGTAACGTCCGCGTAGAGGTATACGGAGTTATCGTCTTTATAACTTTCTTTATTGCTAGCGATCTTAAGACGCTAACTCTTCTAGAAAGGCCGTAGGCCCGAAGAACCCGCCTTTTCTCTAGGAACTATAATAATAGCTCCTAGGAAGGTATAATCGCTAACGACCGTAGAAACCTAGTTTATTTTACCGGCATAGTAGGAAATAACGGGTATAGAACGGTCGACGATGTTCTTCGCAGGTCGGGAAAAGATTAGGTACTAAGGTCCGCTTTAGCCCGATCTTAAGTACTAATATAGGTAGGGCTAAAACGCGCTAAACCGAGCTAAAGAGTATCCTTAAAAGGATAGCTAAACTAGTGCCTAGAGTAAATACGGCGCTAGATTATAGAATGCTCGAGAAACTAGCGGGAAAGCTTACTAAAGAGGAGGAGGACCGGTTTAATAAGCCTATCTGCGAGCATCCTCGCAGCAAAACTATCTTCTTTAAGAATAAAGGCAAGTATAACTACCTTAGCTACTAGCACCGTTCCTACTTTAGAGATCCTAAATTCGAAGGACTAGTCTTTAACTATATAGCCTAGTATAAGTTCCTCGTAGAGTTATATACGGATCTTAAAGGCTTAGGGGCTTATAACGAGATAAGAGAATTTATTAGGAAACAAGTTCGGAATGTCCCTCTATTATCCCCGCTAATTCGTCCTAGCTAGAAGTCCGATAATACCCTCTGCCGGGGCCTCTAGTATAAGTTTACGCAGAACCCGGACCTCTAGGAAAGGCTTTTATCTATTACACTATATAAACTAGTATACTTTAAGGCTAAAGACCGCTCCTATAGTATAGGGTTCTCTCGCAATAAAGCTCCTACGAAGCGTCGAAGCGAATATAGGCGGAATAAGCTTAGGAAGCGCCTTATAGAGCTAAGGGAGTATCTGTTTAGGTAGCTAGATCTTGCTAGTAGAAGTCCTAGGCTACTTCCGGGAGCCTCTAGGGCTAGTTCTAGGACTGCTAGGATAGCCTCGGGCGCTAGTAGGGGTAGTCTTAGGAGCTCTAGAACGCCTACGGGTACTAGTAGAGGGAGCTTCGGGACAGCCGCGGAATAGAGTAGGGAGCTAAATAGGCAGCTTCGGGCACTAAGAAGGAACCGACTAGGAACGATTAGGGATGCTAATATTATAGGAAGGGCGCTAAGTAAAGTCTTAACTAATCTGCGTACGGACTAGCGGCTCTTACCGAGTAAACTAGCTAGTTTAGTTCGATTGTTACGTAAGGACTAGCGGAACTTGCCGAGTAAACTAGCTAGTTTAGTTCGATTATTACGTAACGCATATAATAATCTTATATTCTTACTCTTCCCGGAACTAGTCGGGCAGCGTTTAGGAAGTTTAGAGCTCTATTCCTAGGAGGATTCTTCTAGTAACCTGCTCTTTCCTAACTGCTTTAGGAACCTCTTTTCCCTATAGGACCTAGAACTTAAGGTTCTCCTCCTAGATAAGTATTCTTACGACTCTAAAGATAGATACGAATCTAAGGGCGACTACGAACGGGCTATAGTTGCTAACGTTATTTACGAGGAAATCTGCCGGAATTATAGGGTTCGCCGTAGTAAACTGCTACTAAACGTACTTCTAGACCCGGATACGTAAGCTAAATTCTCTCCGGAAATTAGGGCGTTTACGATATATAAGCGTATCGCAGATAAGGTTAGATCCGTTAACGCGGACGTGTCTATAACGGATAGATCGAATCCTAGTAGTAATCTATATTAAAGAAAGAAAGCACTAGCTGCGGAGGAATCTATACTACCCGGAACGGGCCCCTTTAACGGGAAATACTTAATTAAGAAGTTTTCTAATATCCCGAAAGGTTTAAGGCTTACGCTAGAACGGCTCGCTTAAATTAAGCCTACTATTTCGCTAATAGATCGGGAGCTATATCTTCTAACTAAGATGCTATATAATCGGGAAGCTGCACTTGCTTAGGATTTCGAGCATCTCGGCTATATTAAGCCTGCTATTGCTCCTTCTTAGGTTATTCGTACGATCCCGTATAAGCTATAGCAGCATCCTAGCTTCCGACTCTAGAGCTCTCTCGAGGGAGAAGTCGTAAAAATGCTCCGTAAGCGTATAGACGCAGGCGCTCTTAAGCCGTGCTATAGTGCCTATCGGAATCCGTACTTCCTTATAAAGAAGAAGACTAACCTAGGAGAACTAAAGAAATATCGTCTAATTAATGCTGCATAGAAGTTTAATACTATAATTATACGCGATGCTAACCTTCCTTCTAATACGGATAGGTTTTCTAAAGCTTTTGCGGGTTATATAATCTCGTCCTTAGTTAATATCTTCTCTAGCTACGATTAGATTCCGCTAGACGTAAGAAGTCGGGACCTTATAGGTTTCGATACTCCTCTCGGCCTGCTACGCTAGACGACGCTACTATAGAGAGCTACGAACTCTATTGCTTAATTTATCCGAATTATTATACTAATCCTTGCTACTTAGATACCTTACGCTACTAAATCTTTCCTCGACGATATAGCTATTCGCAGACCGAAAACGAAGTATAGCAACGAGGAGGTTAAACCTAGACTCCGCCGATTTATAGTAGAATATATTAGGAACTTAGATAAGGTGCTTGCTAACCTTAAGAGGGCAGGACTAACGGTCTATAGGGAAAAGCTGCAGCTATGCTATAAACAGATTAAGATAGTAGGTTACGTTACTAATAAATATAGCAGATACCTAGATGCGGAACGAGTAGCTAAGCTCGTTAAATAGCCTACTCCTATAGATTAGAGAGAAGTCCGCATTCTTATAGGGATGTTCGTATACTATAAGATCTAGCTTAAGGACTTTGCCTAGTTGCTAAAGCTACTCTTCTCTCTCCTAAAGAAAGACGTTAAGTTCGTATAGACGAAAGAATATTAGCAGTCTAAGAATGCGATTATAGAACTCCTTATCTCTACGCTAGCGCTAGTAGCACTAGACTATAAACTAGAGGGGGGACTAATCGTAGTAGGTATTAACTCTAGCCTTTACTCGTAGGGATGCTATATATCTTAATATAACCGGAAAGATAGTAGGATCCGACACCCTTCCCGATTTAAGTTAGGACTATTCTCCGCTTCTAAGCAACGCTATAACGCTAGGAAGCGCAAGTGTCTCGGTGTTCTTAAAGCACTAAAGAAGTATCGTCCGTAGTTATTTAGTATTTTCTTCTAGCTAGAGGTAAACGCTAATACGCTAGTGCATTAACTTAATAAGGCTGCTACGGACCTCCCGAACGCAGCTATTATAAGGTAGCTAGCGTAAATTAGGCTATTTAACTTTAATATAGTATATATCCCTAGGAGGAAGCATACGGCTGCCGATAGACTATCTCGCAAACCTCCGATAGAGTAGGACGCCCGAGAACTTATAGAGGAGGGCGATATCGATAAGATAATCGATAACTAGTTTTTCGCCTACTCCGCCTACGACCTCGTCGCCTAAGTATTTTCTGCTCGAGCGGAATTAGAGGAGGAAGTACTAAACGGTACCTACTCTTAGAACTCGAGGAATATCGTATTCTTCCTTACTTACCTACGTTATCTACTAGGCCTGTCCCTAATAGAATATAAGTCTCTACGCAAACGTGCACTTAAGTTCTATATAAGTAAGGAGGGTTAGCTTATAAGATAGGATCGTATCGGTAGTATCCCTTAGAGGGTTGTCGACGATAATAACTATCGCGAAAGGATTATTACTGCCTGCTACGACTACTATAGACACCTAGGCCCGGAACGGACGTATAAGATAGTTACTAAACGATAGTAGTAGGACGGTGTTTATACCGCGGTAGTTCGTTTCTATAAGGGTTGCTAGCAATATGCGCTTAGGAACGGTTACTAGCGTCCTAGCCTACTCTACGCTTTCGAAAAATAGTATCTTAGGGAGCGATAGTACTTAGACGTAGTGTTTATTAGCACCGGACTTTACCTTATTATTGCGAGAGAGGCTGTTTCTTAATAGCTAGAGGCCCGATTAATACGGATAACGGACAATCGCAAGGTTAACGCTAAACACGTTACGAAGTTTATCTACGAGAACTTAATTTGCCGCTAGGGGGCTATAGCCGAGATCTATATAGACGGGGGCGGAGAGAACGTTTAAGAAGCGCTGCTTACTAGCTACGGAATTAAGCAGGTTACGATCTCCCCCTACTACCTATAGGCTAACGGAATCGTTAAATAGGGCTACCGTCTAATTCTAGCGGCCCTCTTTAAGCTTATAGGCGGAGGAGTAAGCTCTATAGCTAAATATATTCCCTCGGTCCTTTAGGCGGAACGTACTACGACTAACTAGATAATAGGGCTAACTTTAGCGGAGATAATAATAGGCAGGGATGCTATATTACTAGTAGAGCTTAAATTCCGTACTTACCGAGTAGCTAAATAGGGAACAGTCCGTAACTGTCCTTCTTTATTAGCGATGCGAGCTACGGCTATAGAACGGATATATACGACGCTTAAGGAAGCTCGTGCTCGATAGGACTAGCTAAGGAAGCATAATATTAAGTATTTTAATAACTATAAGAACGCTAATTAATAGGAGCTTCGTCCTAAACAGATAGTAGTCGTTTACCGATCGGAACTAAAAACGAGCTTCTCGAATAAGCTGCGGTACCGATAGCGCGGTCCTTTTCTTATATACGCTATTATTCGTAAAGGAAAGGCGTATAAGATTAAGGAGCTTAGCAGGGAGGTCCTTTACTATACGTTCCCTAGGTTTAACTTAAAGCTAGTACCGTACTAGAGGGATCCGGAGGCTATAGTTCCTTAAGAGGATAACTTTAATCTAGAATAGCTAGGTCCTCTACCTCCTAAGCTACGGCCGCGTAGTTATCTGCACCCTTAGGTCCGGATTAGTAAGCTATTAGGAATAACTTAAGAAGAGAGGGGGGAGTATATCCGTTAGCTAGACATTCTAATACTAGAGGAATCCTAGTAGGCCCCTAATTCCCCTATATACGTGCATCTTATATAAGTTAAGTATATATAAGTTTGCTTTAGAGTTCTTGCTATATTTAGAAGCCGCATTTAAGCCTCGATTGCTTACTAGAATAGTTGCTCTAATACCTCCGACTCGTTATCCGATCGGTAGTCTTACGATATAATAAAAGGACCCTAGTTCTTAAGGCTAATATCGTCTATCTGCTAAATTGCTTCGTTTATATACGCTTGCAAATCGTTAGCGCGTAAAAGGTCGGTAGCTTTCTACTGCGCCTTAAACTAGTACCTCTAGTCCTCGATTATCTCTTATAGTATTCGAGCTAATATACGAAAACTATAGCTGCTAAGGTTTAGATACTCCGTTATAAGATCTTAAGCCTCGCGCAGCTTAAACGATAGTCCTACCTTATAGATCTCGATAATGCGCTTTGCGAGTACCTTCTCGATAGTAAAGACTATATTGCAGGTCTAAGCACGGAATAACGGTAGCACTTTATCTATAGCTATAGACTCGACGAAGTCGTTAAGGGCGCTAACCGATAGAAACTTATAATCTAGGGCTAGCTATATAAGAGAATGTCCGTTAGCTAGACATTCTAATGCTAGAGGAATCCTAGTAGGCCCCTAATTTTTAAAGAAATTGTTTCTGCTACGTCCGAATTAGCATAAGAAATAGGGAGAAACGTGTTACTTATTACTCTTATATAGCTAGTGCTGCAAGAAAGGGAGGATTAGTAGCGGAAGCAGAATAGACCTTAGGAAGCTTAATAAAAGGACTGTTACTATAAATAAGAGGATCTACCGTTAGGAGAATACTAGTTCCTAACTAGCCTAGGCTCCTAGGAGCAACGAGGGATAAGATTAGGCGTCTCTTACTTAATTTTAGCTAATAGCTGCCTAAAAGTAATCGCGAGTACGTATATGCTTCCTTATTTCTAGCGGTAAAAATAAAGCGAACTAGCTAGTTTACTTCGAATAGCGCTAAGGATCCTCTAACGTATAGTTACGAATACTCTTACGTCTAGGTAGCGGGTTTAAGCATAAAACTCCTCCCCTTTTCGGCTCTTTTAGTTTCTTCTTAGTCTTATTAACCTTAACATCTATCTTAAGCATAATAACTATTAAGAAGTTCCGGCCTAATAACTACCCTAGGGCCGCTAAGTATAGGCGGCAGCGGTAACGATAGTTATGCAGAGTTTTTAAGCAAACAAACCGCGAAAACTCTGCATAATAATAATAATAACAACTTCTTCTATACTAACTATCTTTACCGCTACTAGCATAAACCTACCTATTTAGAAGACTTACGTATTCTTCGCTTTATGCACCCGTATAGCGTACTCGCTTAGAGACTCGCTTAAGAAACCGCTTACCTCTAACTAGCTCCCTCCGCCCGTATATAGTATACTCCCTTCTATATAGTCCGTTTTTCTCTCCCTCTACCTTATTAGTATAATAGCCGATAGAGATATTACTATAACCGACGCCGCTAAAGCGCCTACCCCTAAGCCTAAGGCGGTAGTCCGCTACTCTAACCCCGACTCGCTCGCCTATACCGCCGACTCTAAGTTAGCTAATTTCCGCAACTTTACGCTTAATATTTCTAAGCTTAGCGGATAGCTTACTCGCGCATAGATGCTAGACGCGGTTACTAACGCAGCTATAGAAGAAGAGAAGCAGACCGTTCTTCGTTCCGTTTATAGCGCTATTTAGGGAGACGACGACCGCCGCGCCTTTATTATTTTCTAGTTTATTTAAGAACTCGGCTAGCGTACCTCCTCTCGCGCTTAAGAAGGAGCACTAGAAGGACTAAAAGGCGTAATAGATATCTATAAGAGAGGTAAGCAGTTTGCTAAGAAGCGTAAAGGCCTTCTCGATATGCTATAGAACTCGTTTAGCTCGGGCAGGGAGTTCCCCTATTTTAACTTCCTTAACTCTACCTTTAAGATCTATAAAAAGGCTAGCTAGCACCTCCGCCGCTTTATACTATTTAAGAACGTCCCCGCCGAGAACCTCCGACTACTAGGCCTAACCTAGTCTAAATAGATGCTATACTAGGCCCTCCGTAATAGAAAGAAGGACAATCTGTTCCGGCCCGCATCTAGCTATATCTCTAGCAAGTTTTAGAAGGCTAGCTTTATTAAGAGTATAGAGGCTATATTCTAGTTAGACCTATTTAGTCGTAAGAACCTTTAGATTATCGATAAGAACGGCTTCGCCGTTATAGACGCCTACTTTATTATCCCTAAGAATAAGCTCTCTAGAGTGTCCGACGCTAATAATAAAGCTAGAGGCTCGGCCGTAAGCAGGCTACTTAGTAAGCCGTCCGAATCTAGCTATAACTTCCTCGGCTATCTTAATCTAGCCTCCGACGAGTTTAAGAGTTTCCGCGAAGTAGCCGAGCGCTAGGTTTATAAGAAAATAAACCTCGCCGATAAAGACTAACTGCGCCCTAATGCGTTCGCGCATCTATACTATAAGATTAGAGACCTCTACTACGAGGACCGCGAGCTTAAAGCGCTAAGCCGCTAGCAAGAAGAAGCCGGCTAGAGCTAGGCCGCGGTAACCCGCTCTCGGTCTATAGCCCTAGAGCTAGAAATAATTATTTTAGTCCGTCTACGCGAACTAGCCGGCAGGGCTAAAGAATAAGTAACACGTTGCGAGATATATAGCTATAATAAGGACCTATTAGACGATCTAATTAACGAGGCGATCGAGAAGCCTTATTTAGATCTCGGAGAAGTTCGCGTCCGTATTGCTATCCTCTACGCTAACTACCTCGAAGAGCGCTATAAGGATAGTATATACGGGAAGCTAGATATAATCCCCCTTAATAAGTACGAGTCCCTAGATATTAGTCCTCCCTTCTGCCGCACCTATATAGTAGAAATAGCTAAGGTAGTTAGCCTTATAGTAGAAGAATCGATAATAACGGCGTCTAATTGCCTCTACGACTCGTAGGATATCTCTTATAGACTATACCTACTAGCGAAGGGTTCGATCGACGACGTACCTAATAACTTAAAGAAAGACCTATAGATATAGGAAACAGACGCGATAGACCGATAGGCTAGCAAGGGCTAGCTACGTAACGTAGAAAAGGCTGCGGCAAAGATAGCAGCTAATAAGAAGGCCTAGGAGAAGGCTAAGCGTAAAGCTAATACTAATAATAAAGAGGACGGTAGCTCTAAGAAGAAGACTCGCCTATAGCTAGAGACCGGAGATGCTAAGGGTTCCGCGTCTGCACCTCTAGCTTATGCCTTAAAGAAGTCTAGAAAGAGCAAGAAGTCTAAGAAGGCTAAGAGGAAGCAGCGTGCTAGCTTAGACGAAGCGAACTAGCTAGTTTAGTTCGACGACGACTATAGCGACGCAGAAGTCGCTTAAGAGCCTGCTCTAGAGTCTAACGATAATAAGCTTAGGCCTATACGAATTAAGCTAGACTTTACTAACACCCGCCTATCTTACTTAGAATTTAAGACTATTCGAGATATATAGAAGGCTTATAACGGAAAGCTCCTTAAAGATAGCTTTAACGTATTTAGCGGCCTTCTTAATTAGTAGGCAAAGGACCCGGATATAGTTTCTTAGATGTACTAAGAGTTCGACCTATACCGTTACTATCTCCGCCGCCGCCGCAATATATATAGATAGATGCTAAATATATTCTTCTCCCTTACCTAGCAGCTAATATAATAAGACCCGACTATCTAGCTGCTTAATATGCTAGCCTAAGATTCTCTACGCGATAAGGCTATATATAGATTTATCGCATACCCGATAATAGCGCAGTACTAGTAGGGAGAACCTACCGGCCGGATCGACCTAACGATCCTAATTATTAAGGGGAACTAGGCTACCGGCGAGAAGTTTATTAAAGGCCCCCTAGCAGCATAGAGAAATAAATAAGAGACCGCCTATACGATTACTATAGTTTCTCTCGATAGTGCCTACCTTAGCTACGGACCGGTTATATAGGTACCTAACCGCAAGCTATAGAACTAGACTGCTAACGATAACGAAGACGATAAAGAAGAAGACGAGGCTATATACGCTAAGTTTAAAGTCGTCGGTAGCACTAGCTACCTAGAATTAATCTACGATATAGTTAATAAGCTTAATAATAACGAGAACGAGGACGAAGACTCGGACATTAAGCAGACGCTAGTCTACGTCTCTAACTAAGGAAAGGAAGGCCTGCAGGACGCTAGCCTACGCCTACAAAACGTCTTAACTATGCCTAGCGACTTAGTGCTAATATATTAGACGATCGCTTATAGAGAGAACCCTAGCGTCTCCTCGCGACGTATAGTCTACCTAACGCTTATTAAGTACCGTAATTAAGAGCTAGTTAGAAAGAATACCCTAGGCTTCGTAGAGGTCCTCGTTAGCAATGTTACGATGCTGCTAATATCTAAGACGTTTATAGGCGCCGATTTCCCTAATAAGCCGCAGGAGCGTAGACTTCCCTAGGAGTAATAGCTTAACGGCCTTAGGCTAGTTTTAGACGCGTTAATAGAACGCCGTAGTTAGGAAGAACTAGAGGTAAGCTAAGAGGCTCTTATGCTTCTATATATAGACCGCGCTACCTACGAGAAGTAGTACGAAGAAGTCTAGGTTCCGTAGGCAAAGAAGAGATTCGCCTAGCTATATAAGTGCCTAGTTAAGGCTAAAAAGGCTATAGCGAAGGAGCAGAGCTTCTTTCTGCATATTAAGAAGGCCCTTAGAGGCTATTTAAAGTACTTCCCGTTCGATAGCGCTAACTACCCGGACGACGAGGAAGATAAGTTTAAGAAGATTAGCATAGCTATATATATATAGTAAACCGAACTAGCTAGTTCGGTTCGGCAAAGAAGGATAGTAACGTTATAAACGTCTAATACGTTAAAAAGGATAGATAGTACTTAGTTTGTTGTTTTTGCAGAAGTTAGTTCTGCTATATTGTCTTTTTAGAATAAAAATGTCGTTTATTAGAGTGTCTATTCGGACACAAAGAAAGGGAGGATTAATAGGCGGAAACCGTATATCCTTAGCAGCTCGGGGGCCTATAAAAGCGCGAGCTTAGGCTCTCCTCTATATTAATTAATTATCTACCCTACGTTTCTTATTTACAGTTCTAGTATTATTATACGTTCTATGCGTACCCGCCCTGCTAGCTATTACGAGAGACGATATAGCTAATACGAGGGTTCGTAAGCTAAACGTAGAAGCGTAACTGCGAGCGTAGCCGTTACTCGATCTAAACTGCAGTGCTTACGAGGATTCCTAAGCCTAGCTACCTAGAGACGAGAGACGAGAACTGCGCGTTGTTACGCTACGTGCGACTGCTATATACCTAATTCTAGGGCTATTAGGCCTTAGCGATATAGATATGCACGCCTAGTCGGCTATAAGTTAGTTAGAGTAGTATAGGATTTACGCATTAGTAGGGATAACGAAGGGACGTTCCGAACTTATTTCCTAATAAATTCTCTTATCTCGTTATAAGCCCCTAAGCCTTTAGAATCCGTATATAACTCTACGAGAAACTTATACTAGGCTATATAGTTAAAGACTAGTCCTTCGAATTTAGGGTCTCTAAAGTAGGAACGGTGCTAGTAACTAAGGTAGTTATACTCGCCTTTATTCCTAAAGAAGATAGTTTTGCTATAAGGATGCTTATAGATAGGCTTATTAAACTAGTCCTCCTCCTCTTTAGTAAGCTTCCCTACTAGTTTCTCGAGCATTCTATAATCTAGCGCCGTATTTGCTCTAGGCACTAGTTTAGCTATTCTCTTAAGAATACTCTTTAGCTCGGTTTAGCGCGTTTTAGCCCTACCTATATTAGTACTTAAGATTAGGCTAAAGCGGACCTTAGCACCTAATCTTTTCCTAACCTACGAAGAATATCGTCGACCGTTCTGCACCTATTATTGCCTACTATTCCGGTAAAATAAACTAGGTTTCTACGGTCGTTAGCAATCGTACCTTCCTAGAAGCTATTATTATAGTTCCTAGAGGAAAGTCGAGTTCTTTAGGCCTATAGCCTTCTTAGAAGAGTTAGCGTCTTAGGATTGCTAGCAATAAAGAAAGTTATAAAGATAATAACTCTATATACCTCTATGCGGACGTTACGATATATCCTAATAAAGGTAACCTTACCGGAGATACTACGTATAGTAGTAGTAATATTAGTCGAAATAGAAAGCCTTAAGCTACGAGCCCTCTTATAGCTTATAATTATACTCTTCGCTCCCTTATTAATTAGGATATCGTATACCTATCGAGCCTCCCTAAGAGTCGTATAGATATAGATGCTTAGAATAAGTAGGTAGTCCTTATAGAAGTCTAGAAGGATACTATCTAGGTCCGTATATAGCTTAGAAGTAGGAATATACGGCAACGCCTCTATACTAGAGACTAGCCGAACTAAGAGATCTACCGCTATTATAATAGTAATCCCTAGTATATCTTAATAAACGACCTCCTCGTCCGCTTCCTTCTAATTAGAATTAAGAGAAATAGATAAGGGCTATATTTCGGTATTATTCTACTTCTTTATATCGAACTAGACTTCGTTATTGCTTAGCTCCTTCTAGTTATTATCTAAGGATACTAACTCTTTCTCGGGCTGCTTAAAAGAGTCGAAAGAATCTATTAGGAAAGCATTAATCTCTAAACCTCCGTACTAATAAAGGCCTATATCGCCCTTATTATTATCCTCGCCCTCCTCCTCTCTAGACGCTTCGCTATCTTCGTTAGAATAGCTAGCGGAATTATACTTCTATATCCTATTATAGATCTAAGCGAAGTTAACTACGGAGGTAGCCGTGCCGTCTAGCCTCCGTTTTAACGTATAATAGCGCTTAAGTATAGCGCTATAGGATAGATCTATAGGCTTCCTTCCGTATAGAAACCGACTAAGAGCTTACTACCCGAATAGCTATAATTCTCTAAGTTCTATAACTAGAGGTGCTCTAAGGAGCCTATTAGACTAGAACGCTTCCTATTCCTTTATAGGAATAGCCTTCTTAAGTAGGTTATCTAACCTCTATATCTTTAGCTTAGCTCTCTACGCCCCTTTCGCCTTGCCTCTAGAAGGGACTATAGGACCGAATTAGGTATCCTGCATTTCCGTATCCTAGGAATTTAGAACCGCTAGAGTCTAGGATCTTCCCTATATCTAAGATAAAGCCGCTCCTTAAGATAAGCTTAGTTTACCCCTATAATAATATTCTATTATCTCTAGTAGTACTTGCTCTCTATAAGAGTTGCTCGTTCCTGTTTTAGTAGCTTGCTTCTACTTCTCTATATTCGCCTTTGCAGCTTTTATTAGAGACGTAGTCGGGCGAGAGGGATTCTAGACGGCTTTCTAAGAGGACTATATAGCTACGTAGGTAACGTTATAATCCTCTTCTTCCTCTTCCTCTCCTAGAATAAAGAGAGATCCTATAGGCTCGCATTTCTCTATATACTCTATAGTCCTAAACCTAGCTATACTAGTATTAATTAAGATAGGACGTTTACGCTAGTTAGATTCCTACGAGGCTCGTAGAGTATTAAAGCTAATATATTTGCTAACGTTAATTAGACCGATAGCTTATTTAAGAGCTAGAAGAATAACCTTTAATCGAGGAGACTTCTTATTCTAGCTATACCCGAGAGGTCTTATTTCTCTACTAGCTCGGCTAGGACACATTCGGCGAGTCTTATCTTTATAAAGAAAGTCTTAATCTAGGAGCTAATTAAAGTAGGGATAGTCTCCGCTACGGTAGCCTTCTAAACTATACTTCTAGCAAGCTATACTTATTTTAATTTCTAAGGCAGTATAGACTATAACTATAGCTTAGATCTCTAGTGCTTCCTTATCCTTTTAGCTACTACGTAGGGGTCTATACGCAGGTTCCTAATTCTTTAAAAGAGTAAGGGCAAGGGCAGCTAACTATTTAGTTAGCTTCTTAACGTTAGGGCTTACTCTAGATATAGCGCTTATTACTATAAAGACCGGATTTAGGCAAGGGGCAGTATTCCTTATTGCTTTAACTAGCTTTCCTGCTAGAATAGAATAATTATCCTTATATAAGGCTTTATCGGTTTTGTCCTTTCGCAACTTAGCTTTTATAGCTAAAATTACTCTCGCAAAGTTACGAAACGTATAGAGGCAATCTATATCTAGGTTCGCTTTATTCTAAATCTTCTTCTATATAGGCTTAGATAGAGGCTTTAAAAACATCTAGGTATAGCTAAAGTTATCTAGATCTTCTAAAGGAATTATAGTAGAAGAGATCTCGAAATTCTAAATATACTCGGAAATCTTCTCTAGCTTATTAAGCTTCTATAGGGATAGCTAGGAAAGATATAACTAGTCTCCGAGTATGCGCTAGCTATTAAACTCGCGATACTCTTTAAGAAGGCTACTTTTAAATAGTTTATAGTTACGACTTTCGTACCCTTCGAGCTTCTTAACTATAGGACGCTAATATTAATAAACGTAGCTAACTAGCTTCTCGACTTTAGCAGATTTATCGTCCTAGTCGCCTCTATAAGATCGGTATAGGTCTTTAAAACGCTTAACGAACTTAGTAACGTCTAACCCTTTAAAGTATCCTATCTCCTTAGAACTAGGCAAAGGCATAGAAGGTTAGCTTATAGAAATTAAGGCTTAAAACTGCTCGACGCTTAAGCTAATAGTAGTGTTAATAGGGAGTTGTAGTCCTATAGCTCCTCGTCGACGAGAATAAGTGTTACCTATTCCTATCGTTCCGTTAGGGCGAGCTAAAAGGTTAGTAGAGCCTAAAGAGCCCTTAACCGGTCGTTTAACTCCTCTATTAGATCTAATAAACTAGGCAGGTTAGTAACGGAACTCTTAATTGCGATCCTCTGCACTAATATTATCCGAGATACTACTAGAGTTAATAGTAGTGTCCGGGTTATTAGTACCGGTAGAGAAATCGTTATTTTAGTTATTCGGCATATTTTCGGCCGAAGGTCGGTAATAACGAACTAAACTAGCTAGTTTAGTTAGCATTAGGTAAAGTTAGTAGTAATAGTAGTACTAGTTTATTACGTAACGAAAGGAATATTCTCGCTAAATTAAAAACAAAATAAGAAATAGAAACTCTAGATCTAGATATAGCAAAAGGAAATTTATAACTTCGTAAATTGCGAGTAAGGGTAGCTAGTAATACCTAGTAGTTACCTATAAACTTTCCTAGGAGTCGGTTTCTTAGTCTATCTAGCTCGTAATACTCCCGACCTATATTATTTTAAACGTCCGGCCTATCGGTAATCCCTCTATACTATATTTTCCTAGAGCCTTTAGGCAATCTCCGATAGGGAAGTATAGGAGCCGTTCTAAGCCTATACTAAATATAGAAAGAGCTAATTAAACTCTCCCGAAACTAGGGGTAGCTAGTAATACCTAGTAGTTACCTATATTTCTTTTTAGAGGTCGGTTTCTTAGTCTATCCGGCTCGTAATACTCCTAACCTATATTATTATAAACGTTCGGCCTATCGTTAATTTCTTAGTACTATATATTTCTAGAGCCTTTCGGAAACCTTCGATAGAAAAGTATAGAGGCCGTTCTAAGCCTATACCTAATATAGGAAGAGTTATTAAACCCTTTCGAAAATAGGGTAACTAAAGTTGCGAAACGTAGCCTTACGGCGAAACCGGGGAGTGCGAGTAGTAATACGATCCTATATCCTTTCCCTAGCTCGCTAAACTCCGTACAGCTTATAATATCGTATTCCTTAGGCTATCCTAGCTATAACAACCCCTCTATATAGGCATAGTAACTCTAAGCAAATCCTCGGAAAGCTATAGATAAGCTATACTATTAGCCTTCTATAACTAATTGTCGGCGTCTTAAAATACCGTCGATTCTAAGTCGTAAGAGGACTAAGAGTTTATAACTTTCTTAGGGTTAGAGACTATCCCTATATAGAAGGTAGCCTTAATACTCTTAAGTCCTTCCGAGTTTTCTAGTTCTGCCTAGGCTTATATATAAAGAAGTGCGTTCTAGCGGCTTATTATAATTAATTGCTTGCTTCTCGTATCGTAGTTCGTGCTATTAGACTATAAGTAACTTCTTCCTTCTTTTCGTATTTCCGGTAGTTCTTATCTATAGAAGATATTATATAGCCCTACCTTCGGCTCTATTTTAATACGTAAATCCTATACTACTCTAACTAGCTTATAGCTAACTAGGCGTGCATATCTATATCGCTAAGGCCTAATAGCTCTAGAATTAGGTATATAGCAGTCGCACGTAGCGTAATAACGCGCAGTTCTTATCTCTTATCTCTAGGTAGCTAGGCTTAGGAATCCTTATAAGTACTATAGTTTAGATTAAGTAACGGCTACGCTCGCAGTTACGCTTCTACGTTTAGCTTACGAACCCTCGGATTAGCTATATCGTCTCTCGTAATAGCTAGTAGGGCGGGTACGCATAGAATATATAATAATACTAGAACTATAAATAAGAAACGTAGGGTAGATAATTAATTAATGCTATAGAGGAGAGCCTAAGCTCGCGCTTTTATAGGCAACCGAGCTGCTAAGGATATGCGGTTTCCGCCTATTACTACTACTACTTGCTAGCTATTAGCTTATACTATATCGGTCCTATAGTAGCCGAGCTCGGCCTAGTAATATATAAGTGCGTTACGTACGTCGTATATACGATATATAACTATCTTAACTACTTTATAGTAGGTCTACTTATAGGTATGCTTACTACGTATATAGTATATATACTTCTTAGTATTAATATCCTTAGGTAGCTTACTAGAATAAGTAGCCTAGCCTATACTATAGTTAGTATATAAATAGAATATAACGAGATAGCGAGTAGGAAGGGACTTATAGTTATATCTACCTAGATTATAGTTATTACGAATATAGCGATTATACTACTTAAGGTACTTAGTCTTAGCTATACTAATATAAGAAGTAGTAGGAGCTAGGCCGAGTATAGTACTAGTACGTAGTATAGTAGAAGCGCCTACGAGGCGTTAGTGCTTCGTAGCTAGCGTACGGTTAGAAGAGCCTATAGCTCTATTAGTAATAAGGTCTAGTAAGAAGCCTAGCTCCGATAATAGGCTATAAGTATGCTTTATAGGCGTACCGCTACCGAGTAGAAGCTAGGCTAATAGCAACCTGCCTAGCGTAGGCTTACCTAGGCCTTTACTTATTACTAGGCTAGAGCTAATATAGCTGCTACTATAACTATCTCCTCTAAGACAACTAGTAGTATTAGGGGCTAGGGATAGGCTTAGCTACGAACTACTACTAGAGGTATTAGGGCTTACCTAAGGCGAGCGCGCGCTATATATACTACCTAACTAGCTATCCTTACCTAGGGTAATACTGCCTAAACGTAAGAGGGGGAATTAGCTACTAGCTAAACTTAGGGCGTAGCTGCTAAGTATACTAGTATTTCTACTAGGACGCTTTAGGCCCGCCTACGAGCTGCTTAATAGAAAGGCTATAGCGGCCTCTTTGCCTTTAGATAGCTTCTTAGTCTTCTTAGGGCCTATCTTATAATAGTTCTTAAGTGCGTACGTAGAGCGTACGTAGAGAGTACGAGGAGTATATATATATATAGCGAGGCAAGAGTAGAGCATATCTATAAAGGTCCCTATCGCCGCTAAATAGCGCCGAGAATACTAATCGTAGGTTATATAATATAGAGCGATTCTATTTCGAGCGCTACGGACGGTACCGGCTTAGCGCGTAACTTTACCTTATATACAATCTAGGTTACTATTAATAGCCTATTTACTCTTAAGCTAGTATTTATTATATCGCAAGCTAAGCGTTCTATAATATAAACTAATTCGTAAGAGTACTACTAAGTAAGTACTACTAACTATAAGTATATACGTTATTATTATATTGCGCGTAGGATAACTATTAAATATAAAGCGGAATTCGCGTAGCGAGTAAGTATATTATTTAGAAGGATAGTATCCTTTTATATAGTAAGGCGTATTATCTTATAAAGTAAGGATATTACTATATAAGACAATTAGATTAATAAGCGATAGGGTAGCATTCTATTATAATAATAGCAGTCGCTGCACCTATTGTTAATAGCTAGAATATTGTCGTTTGCTTCCGCGACTTACTTCTTCTACTTCTTCTTTACGCGTACTACTACCTCTATACTACTACTACTACTAATAGGCGGAAACCGCATATCCTTAGCAGCTCGGGTGCCTACTTAAGCGCGAGCTTAGGCTCTCCTCTATATTAATTAATTATCTACCCTACGTTTCTTGTTTATAGTTCTAGTATTATTATACGTTCTATGCATACCCGCCTTGCTAGCTATTACGAGAGACGATGTAGCTAATACGAGGGTTCGCGAGCTAAACGTAGGAGCGTAACTGCGAGCGTAGCCGTTGCTCGATCTAAACTATAGTGCTTACGAGGATTCCTAAGCCTAGCTACCTAGAGACGAGAGACGAGAACTGCGCGTTATTACGCTGCGTGCGACTGCTATATACCTAATTCTAGGGCTATTAGACCTTAGCGATATAGATATGCACGCCTAGTCGGCTATAAGTTAGTTAGAGTAGTATAGGATTTACGCATTAAAATAGAGCCGAAGGTAGGGCTATATAATATCTTCTACGGATAAGAACTACCGAAAATACGAAAAGGAAGAAGTTACTTATAGTCTAATAGCACGAACCGCGATACGAGAAGCAAGCGATTAATTACGATAAGCCGCTAGAACGCACTTTATTATATATAAGCCTAGGCGGAACTAGACAAACTCGGGAGGACTTAAGAGCATTAAGGCTACCTTCTATACGGGGACAGTCTCTAACCCTAAGAAAGTTATAAACCCTTAGTCCTATTGCGACTTAGAATCGACGGTGTTTTAAGACGCCGACGATTAGTTATAGAAGGCTAACGGTATAGCTTATCTATAGCTTTCCGAGGATTCGCTTAGGGTTACTATGCCTATGCAGAGGGGTCGTTATAGCTAGAATAGCCTAAGGAATACGATATTACGAGCTATACGGAGTTTAGCGAGCTAGGGAAAGGACATAGGATCGTGTTACTACTCGCACTCCCCGGTTTCGCTATAAGGCTACGTTTCGCAACTTCGGTTGCCCTATTTTCGAAAGGGTTTAATAACTCTTTCTATATTTAGTATAGGCTTAGAACGGCCCCTATACTTCCCTATCGGAGATTGCCTAAAGGCTCTAGGAAAACATAGTACGGAGGGATTACCGATAGGCCGGACGTTTAAAATAATATAGGTCGGAAGTATTACGAGCCGGATAGACTAAGAAACCGACCTCTAGGAAAGTATTACGGGTAACTACTAGGTATTACTAGCTACCCCTAGTTTTAGGAGAGTTTAATTAGCTCTTCCTATATTTAGTATAGGCTTAGAACGGCCCCTATACTTCCCTATCGGAGATTGCCTAAAGGCTCTAGGAAAACATAGTATAAAGGGATTACCGATAGGCCGGACGTTTAAAATAATACGGGCCGGGAGTATTACGAGCCGGATAGACTAAGAAACCGACCCCTAGGAAAGTTTATAGGTAACTACTAGGTATTACTAGCTACCCTTACTCGCAATTTACGAAGTTACGAATTTCCTTTTGCTATATCTAGATCTAGAGTTTCTGTTTCTTATTTTGTTTTTAATTTAGCGAGAATATTCCTTTCGTTATATAATAAACTAGTACTACTATTACTACTAACTTTACCTAACGCTAACTAAACTAGCTAGTTTAGTTCGTTATTACCGACCTTCGGCCGAAAATATACCGAACGACTAAAATAACAATTCCTCTACCGGCACTAATAACCCGGATACTACTATTAAGTCTAGTAGTATCTCGGATAATATTAGTGCAGAGGATCGCAATTAAGAGTTCCGTTACTAACCTGCCTAGTTTGTCGGACCTAATAGAGGAGTTAACCGACTAGTTAGGAGCTCTCTAGGCTCTGCTAACCTTTTAGCTCGTCCTAACGGAACGATAGGGACAGGTAACACTTATTCTCGTCGACGAGGAGCTATAGGACTATAACTCCCTATTAATACTACTATTAGCTTAAGCGTCGAGTAGTTTTAAGCCTTAATTTCTGCAAGCCGACCTCCTATACCTTTACCTAGTTCTAAGGAGATAAAATACTTCGAAGAGTTAGACGTTACTAAGTTCGTTAAGCGTTTTAAAGACCTATACCGAACTTATAGAGGCGACTAGGGCGATAAAGCTACTAAAGTCGAGAAGCTAGTTAGCTACGTTTATCGATATTAGCGTCCTATAGTTAAGAAGCTTAAAGGGTACGAAAGTCGTAACTATAGACTATTTAAAAGCAACCTTCTTAAAGAGTATCGCGAGTTTAATAGCTAGCGCATACTTAGAGATCGGTCGTACCTTTCCTAGCTATCCCTATAAAAGCTAGATAAGCTAGAGGAGATTTCCGAGTATATTCGGAACTTCGAGATCTCTTCTGCTATAATCCCTCTAGAAGATCTAGACAACTTTAGCCGTACCTAGATGTTTTTAAAGCCTCTATCTAAGCCTATGCGGAAGAAGATTTAGAATAAAGCGAACCTAGATATAGATTGTCCCTATACGTTTTATAACTTTGCGCGAGTAATTTTAGCTATAAAAGCCGAGTTACGAAAGGATAAAACCGATAAAGCCTTATATAAGGATAATCGCTCTATTCTAGTAGGAAAGCTAGTTAAAGCGATAAGGAATACTGCCCCTCGCCTAAATCCGGTCTTCGTAGCGATAAGCGCTATATCTAGGGTAAGCCCTAACGTTAAGAAGCTAACTAAATAGTTAGCTGCCCTTGCCCTTGCTCTTTTAAAGAACTAGAAACCTGCGTATAGACCCCTACGTAGTAGCTAAAAGGATAAGGAAGCACTAGAGATCTAGGCTATAGTTATAGCCTATACTGCCTTAGAAATTAAGATAGGTACTGCTTGCTAGGAGTATAGTTTAAAAGGCTACCGTAGTAGAGACTGTCCCTACTTTAATTAGCTTCTAGATTAAGACTTCCTCTATAAAGACAAGACTCGCCGAATGTGTCCTAGCCGAGCTAGCGGAGAAATAAGACCTCTCGGGTATAGCTAGAATAAGAAGTCTCCTCGATTAAAGGTTGTTCTTCTAGCTCTTAAATAAGCTATCGGTCCGATTAACGTTAGCAAATATATTAGCTTTAATACTCTGCGAGCCTCGTAGAAGTCTAACCGGCATAAACGTCCCGTCTCGATTAACGCTAGTATAGCTAGGTTTAGGACTATAGAGTATATAGAGGAATATAAGCCTATAGGATCTCTCTTTATTCTAGGAGAAGAAGAGGAAGAAGAGGATTATAACGCTGCCTATATAGCTATACGGTCCTCTTAGAAAGCCGTCTAGAATCCCTCTCGCCCGACTGCGTCCCTAATAAAAGCTATAAAGGCGAATATAGAGAAGTAGAAGCAAGCTACTAAAACGGAAACGAGCAACTTTCGTAGAGAGTAGGCACTACTAGAGATAATAGAGCATTATCGTAGGGGGGAACCTAGCTCGTCTTAAGGAGCGGCTTCGTCTTAGATATAGGGAAGATCCTAGACTCTAGTAGTTCCGAATTCCTAGGATGCGGAAATGTAGGATGCCTAATTCGGTCCTATAGTCCCTCCTAGAGGCAAGGCGAAAGGGGCGTAGAGGGCTAAGCCGAAAACGTAGAGATTAGATAACCTGCTTAAGAAGGCTATTCCTATAGACAAATAGGAAGCGTTCTAGTCTAATAGGCTCCTTAGAGCACCTCTAGTTATAGAACTTAGAGAACTATAGCTATTCGGGCAGCAAGCTCTTAGTCGGTTCCTATACGGGAGAAAGCCTATAGATCTATCTTATAGCGCTGCACTCGAGCGCTATTATACGTTAAAACGGAGGCTAGACGGCATAGCTACCTCCGCAGTTAACTTCGCTTAGATCTATAATAGGATATAGGAGTATAATTCCGCTAGCTATTCCGACGAAGATAGTAAAGCGTCTAGAAAGGAGGAGAGCGAGGATAATAATAAGGGCGATATAGGCCTTTATCGGTACGGAGAGCTAGAGATTAATACTTTTATAATAAATTCTTTCGATACTTTTAAGCAGCCCGGGGGAGAGTAGGTATCCTTAGACAATAACTAGGAGGAGTTAAGCGACGACGAAGTCTAGTTCGATACGAAGGAGTAGAATAACACCGAAATATAGCCCTTATCTGTTTCTCTTAATCCTAATTAGGAGGAAGCGGACGAGGAGATCGTTTGCTAAGATATGCTAGAGATTACTATTATAATAGTAGTAGATCTCTCGGTTCGGCTAGCCTCTAGTATAGAGGCGTTGCCGTATATTCCTGCTTCTAAGCTATATGCGGACCCGGATAGTATCCTCCTAGACTTCTATAAGGACTACCTACTTGTTCTAAGCATCTATATTTATACGACTTTCGGAGAGGCTCGATAGGTATACGATATCCTAATTAATAAGGGAGCGGAGAGCATAATTATAAGCTATAAGAGGGCTCGTAGCTTAAGGCTTTCTATTTCGACTAATATTACGGCTACTATACGTAGTGTCTCCGGCAAGGTTACCTTTATTAAGATATGTCGCAACGTCCGCGTAGAGGTATACGGAGTTATCGTCTTTATAACTTTCTTTATTGCTAGCGATCTTAAGACGCTAACTCTTCTAGAAAGGCCGTAGGCCCGAAGAACTCGCCTTTTCTCTAGGAACTACGATAATAGCTTCTAGGAAGGCATAATCGCTAACGACCGTAGAAACCTAGTTTATTTTACCGGCATAGTAGAAAGTAATAGGTATAGAACGGTCGACGACGTTCTTCGTAGGACGGGAAAAGATTAGGTGCTAAGGTCCGCTTTAGCCCGATCTTAAGTATAGATATAGGGAGGGCTAAAACGCGCTAAACTAAGCCGATAAGTATTCTTAAGAGGATAGCTAAACTAGTGCCTAGGGCGAATACGGCGCTAGATTATAGAATGCTCGAGAAACTAGCGGGAAAGCTTACTAAAGAAGAGGAGGACCGGTTTAATAAGCCTATCTGCGAGCATCCTTGCAGCAAAACTATCTTCTTTAAGAATAAAGGCAAGCATAACTACCTTAGCTACTAGTACCGTTCCTACTTTAGAGATTCTAAATTCGAAGAACTAGTCTTTAACTATATAGCCTAGTATAAGTTTCTCGTAGAGTTATATACGGATCCCGAAGGCTTAGGGGCTTATAACGAGATAAGAGAATTTATCGGGAAACAAGTTCGGAACGTCCCTCCGTTATCCCTACTAATTCGTTCTAGCTAGAAGTCCGATAATACCCTTTGTCGGGGCCTCTAGTATAAGTTTACGTAGAACCCGGACCTCTAGAAAAGGCTTTTATCTACTATACTATATAAATTAGTATATTCTAAGGCTAAAGACCGCTCTTATAGTATAGGGTTCTCTTATAATAAAGCTCCTACGAAGCGTCGAAGCGAATAGGGGCGGAATAAGCTTAGGAAGCGCCTTATAGAGCTAAAGGAGTATCTATTTAGATAGCTAGATCTTGCTAGTAAGAGCTCTAGGCTACTTTCGGGAGCCTCTAGGGCTAGTTCTAGGACTGCTAGGATAGCTTCGGGCGCTAGTAGAGGTAGTCTTAGGAGCTTTAGAGCACTTACGGATGCTAGTAGAGAAAGCTTCGGAATAGCTACGGGACTACGTAGGAAGCTAAGTAGGCAGCTTCGGGCGCTAACGGGGAGGCAGCCGGGAACGATTAGGGGTAGCAATATTATAGGAAGGGCGCTAAGTAAAGTCTTAACTAATCTACGTACGGACTAGCGGCTCTTGCCGAGTAAACTAGCTAGTTTAGTTCGATTGTTATATAAGGACTAGCGGAACTTGCTAAGTAAACTAGCTAGTTTAGTTCGATTATTATATAACGTATATAATAACCTTACGTTCTTACTCTTCCCGGAACTAGTCGGGCATCGTTTAGAAAGCCTAGAGCTCTATTCCTAGGAGGATCCTTCTAGTAACCTGCTCTTTCCTAACTGCTTTAGGAACCTCTTTTCCCTATAGGACTTAGAACTTAAGGTTCTCCTCCTAGATAAGTATTCTTACGACTCTAAAGATAGATACGAATCTAAGGGCGACTACGAACGAGCTATAGTTGCTAACGTTATTTATAAGGAAATCTGCCGGAATTATAGGGTTCGCCGTAGTAAACTGCTACTAAACTTACTTCTAGACCCGGATACGCAAGCTAAATTCTCTCTAGAAATTAGGGCGTTTACGATATATAAGCGTATAGCAGATAAGGTTAGATCCGTTAACGCGGACGTATCTATAACGGATAGATCTAATCCTAGTAGTAATCTATATTAGAGGAAGAAAGCACTTGCTACGGAGGAAGCTATACTACCTAGAACGGGCCCCTTTAACGGGAAATACTTAATTAAAAAGTTTTCTAGCATTCCGAAAGGTTTAAGGCTTACGCTAGAACGGCTCGCTTAAATTAAGCCTACTATTTCGCTAATAGAACGGGAGCTATATCTTCTAACTAAGATGCTATATAATCGGGAAGCTGCACTTGCTTAGAATTTTAAGCATCTCGGTTATATTAAGCCTGCTATTGCTCCTCCTTAGGTTATCCGTACTATTCTATATAAGCTATAGCAGCATCCTAGTTTCCGACTCTAGAGCTCTCTCGAGGGGGAAGTCGTAAAAATGCTCCGTAAGCGTATAGACGCAGGCGCTCTTAAACCGTACTATAGTGCCTACTAGAATCTATACTTTCTCGTAAAGAAAAAGACTAACCTAGGAGAACTAAAGAAGTATCGCCTAATTAATGCTGCATAGAAGTTTAATGCTATAACTATATGCGATACTAACCTTCCTTCTAATACGGATAGTTTTTCTAAAGCTTTTGCAGGTTATATAATCTCGTCCTTAGTTAACATCTTCTCTAGCTACGATTAGATTCTACTAGACGTAAGAAGTCGGGACCTTATAGGTTTCGATACTCCTCTTAGCCTGCTACGCTAGACGATACTACTATAGGGAGCTACGAACTCTGTCGCTTAATTTGTCCGAATTATTATGCTTATCCTTGCTACTTAAATACCTTACGCTACTAAACCTTTCCTCGACGATATAGCTATTCGCGGTCTAAAAACAAAGTATAGCAACGAGGAGGTTAAGCCTAGGCTCCGCCGATTTATAGTAGAATATATTAGGAACTTAGATAAGGTGCTTGCCGACCTTAAGAGAGTAGGACTAACGGTTTATAGGGAAAAGCTGCAGCTATGCTATAAACAGATTAAGATAGTAGGTTACGTTACTAATAAATATAGCAGATACCTAGATGCGGAACGAGTAGCTAAGCTCGTTAAATAGCCTACTCCTATAGATTAGAGAGAAGTCCGCATTCTTATAGGGATGTTCGTATACTATAAGATCTAGCTTAAGGACTTTGCCTAGTTGCTAAGGCTACTCTTCTCTCTCCTAAAGAAAGACGTTAAGTTCGTATAGACGAAAGAATATTAGTAGTCTAAGGATGCGATTACGGAGCTCCTTATCTCTACGCTAGCGCTAGTTGCATTAGACTATAAACTAGAGAAAGGACTAATCGTAGTAGGTATAGATTCTAGCCTTTACTCGTAGGGATGCTACGTATCTTAATATAACCGGAAAGATAGCAGGATTCGACACCCTTCTCGATTTAAGTTAGGATTGTTCTCTGCTTCTAAGTAACGCTACGACGCTAGGAAGCGCAAGTGTCTCGGTATTCTTAAAGCACTAAAGAAGTATCGTCCGTAGTTATTTAGTATTTTCTTCTAGCTAGAGGTAGACGCTAATACGCTAGTGCATTAACTTAATAAGGCTACTACGGACCTCCCGAACGCAGCTATTATAAGGTAGCTAGCGTAGATTAGGCTATTTAACTTTAATATAGTATATGTCCCTAGGAAGAAGCATACGGCTGCCGATAGACTATCTCGCAAACCTCTAATAGAGCGGGACGCCCGAGAACTTGCAGAGAAGAGCGATATCGATAAGATAATCGATAACTAGTTTTTCGCCTACTCCGCCTATAACCTCGTTACCTAAGTATTCCCTACTCGAGCGGAATTAGAGGAGGAAGTGCTAAACGGTACCTACTCTTAGGACTCGAGGAATATCGCATTCTTCCTTACTTACCTACGTTATCTACTAGACCTGTCCCTAATAGAATATAGGTCTCTACGGAAACGTGCACTTAAGTTCTATATAAGTAAGGAGGGTTAGCTTATAAGATAGGATCGTATCGGTAGTATCCCTTAGAGAGTTATTAACGATAATAACTATTATAAAAGGATTCTTACTACCTGCTACAACTACTATAGACACCTAGGCCCGGAACGGACGTATAAGACAGTTACTAAACGATAGTAGTAGGACGGCGTTTATACTATAGTAGTTTGTTTCTATAAGAGTTGCTAGCAATATATACTTAGGAACGGTTACTAGCGTCCTAGCCTACTCTATGCTTCCGAAAAACAGTATCTTAGGGAGCGATAGTACTTAGACGCGGTATTTATTAGCACCGGACTTTACCTCGTTATTGCGAGAGAGGCTATTTCTCGATAGCTAGAGGCCCGATTAATACGGATAACGGACAATCGCAAGGTTAACGCTAGATACGTTACGAAGTTTATCTACGAGAACTTAATTTACCGCTAGGAGGCTATAGCCGAGATCTATATAGACGGGGGCGAAGAGAATATTTAAGAAGCGCTGCTTACTAGCTACGGAATTAAGTAGGTTATAATCTCCCCCTACTACCTATAGGCTAATAGAATCGTTAAACGGGGCTACCGTCTAATTCTAGCGGCCCTCTCTAAGCTTATAGGCGGAGGAGTAAGCGCTGCAGCTAAGTATATTCCCTCGGTCCTTTAGGCGGAACGTACTACGACTAACTAGATAATAGGGCTAACTCTAGCAGAGATAATAATAGGCAGAAATGCTATATTGCCTATAGAACTTAAGTTCCGTACTTACCGAGTAGCTAAGTAGGGGATAGTCCGTAACCGCCCTTCCTTATTAGCGATGCGAGCTGCTACTATAGAACGGATATATATAACGCTTAAGGAAGCTCGTACTAGATAGGACCGGCTGCGGAAGCATAATATTAAGTATTTTAATAACTAGAAGAACGCTAATTAGTAGGAGCTTTATCCTAGATAGATAGTAGTTGTTTACCGATCGGAACTAAAAACGAGCTTCTCGAATAAGCTGCGGTACCGATAGCGCGGTCCGTTTCTTATGCATACTATTGTTTATAAAGGGAAGGCATATAAGATTAAGGAGCTTAGCGGGGAGGTCCTTTACTATACGTTCCCTAGGTTTAACTTAAAGCTAGTGCTATACTAGAGGGATCTAGAAGCTATAGTTCCTTAGGAGGATAACTTTAATCTAGGGTAGCTAGGTCCTCTACCTCCTAAACTACGGCCGCGTAGTTATCTACACCCTTAGGTCCGGATTAGTAAGCTATTAGGAATAACTTAAGAAGAGAGGGGGGAGTATATCCGTTAGCTAGATATTCTAATGCTAGAGGAATCCTAGTAGGCCCCTAATTCCCCTATATACGTGCATCTTATGCAAGTTAAGCATATATAAGTTTGCTTTAGAGTTCTTGCTATATTTAGAAGCCGCATCTAAGCCTCGATTGCTTACTAGAATAGTTGCTCTAATACCTCCGACTCGTTATCCGATCGGTAGTCTTGCGATATAATAAAAGGACCCTAGTTCTTAAGGCTAATATCGTCTATCTGCTAAATTACTTCGTTTATATACGCTTGCAAATCGTTAGCGCGTAAAAGGTCGGCAGCTTCCTACTACGCCTTAAACTAGTACCTCTAGTCCTTAATTATCTCTTATAGTATTCGAGCTAATATACGAAAATTATAGCTGCTAAGGTCTAGATACTCCGTTATAAGATCTTAAGCCTCGCGTAGCTTAAACGATAGTCCTACCTTATAGATCTCGATAATGCGCTTTACGAGCACCTTCTCGATAGTAAAGACTATATTGCAGGTCTAAGCACGGAATAACGGTAGCACTTTATCTATAGCTATAGACTCGACGAAGTCGTTAAGGGCGCTAACCGATAGAAACTCGTAATCTAGGGCCGGCTATATAAGAGAATATCCGTTAGCTAGACATTCTAATGCTAGAGGAATCCTAGTAGGCCCCTAATTTTTAAAAAAAATGTTTCTAATTACGTCTATCTCGGCATAAGAAATAGGGAGAAACGTATTACTTATTACTCTTATATAGCTAGTGCTATAAGAAAGGGAGGATTAGTAGCGGAAGCAGAATAGACCTTAGGAAGCTAGACAAAAGGACTGTTACTATAAATAAGAGGATCTACCGTTAGGAGAATACTAGTTCCTAACTAGCCTAGGCTCCTAGGAGTAATAAGGGATAAGATTAGGCGACTCTTACTTAAAATTAGCTAATAGCTGCCCGAAAGTAATCGCGAAAACGCATATGCTTCCTTATTTCTATAGGTGCAAATAAAGCGAACTAGCTAGTTTACTTCGAATAGCGCTAAGGATCCTCTAACGTATAGTTACGACGTATAGTTACGAATACCCTTACGTCTAGGTAGCGGGTTTAAGTATAAAACCCCTCTCCTTTTCGGCTCTTCTAGTTTCTTCTTAGTCTTATTAACCTTAATATCTATCTTAAGCATAATAACTATTAAGAAGTTCCGGCCTAATAACTACCCTAGGGCCGCTAAGTATAGGCGGCAGCGGTAACGACAGTTATATAGAGTTTTTAAGCAAACAAACTACGAAAACTCTGCATAATAATAATAATAACAACTTCTTCTATACTAACTATCTTTACCGCTACTAGCATAAACCTACCTATTTAATAAGGCTTCGCATATTTCCTACTTTACGCACTCGCATAGCGTACTCGCTTAGAGACTCGCTTAAGAAACCGCTTACCCCTAATTAGCTCCCTCCGCTCGTATATAGTATACTCCCTTCTTTATAGTCTGTTTTTCTCTTTCTCTACCTTACTAGCATAATAGCCGACCGAGGTATTACTATAACTAACGCGACCGCTAAAGCGCCTACCCCTAAGCCTAAGGCGGTAGTCCGCTATTCTAACCCCGACTCGCTCGCCTATGCCGCTAACTCTAAGCTAGCTAATTTCCGTAACTTTACGCTTAATATTTCTAAGCTAGGCAGCTAGCGCACTCGAGTATAGATGCTAGAAGCTATTACTAACGCGGGAATAGAAGAAGAGAAGTAGACTATTCTACGCTCCGTTTATAGCGCTATTTAGGGAGACGACGACTGCCGCGCTTTTATTATTTTCTAGTTTATTTAAGAACTTAGCTAGCGTGCCTTCTCTCGCGCTTAAGAAGGAGCACTAGAAAGACTAAAAGGCGTAATAGATATCTATAAGAGAGGTAAGCAGTTCGCTAAAAAGCGAGAGGGTCTCCTTAACGTACTATAGAACTCTTTTAGCTCGGGTAGAGAGTTCCCCTACTTCGACTTCCTTAATTCTACGTTTAAGATCTATAAGAAGGCTAGCTAGCACCTCCGCCGCTTTATACTATTTAAGAACGTCCCTGCCGAGAACCTCCGACTGCTAGGCCTAACCTAGTCTAAATAGATGCTATACTAGGCCCTCCGCAATAGAAAGAAGAACAATCTGTTCCGGCCTGCATCTAGCTATATCTCTAGCAAATTTCAGAAGGCTAGCTTCGTCGAGAGCGTAGAGGCTATGTTCTAGTTAGACCTATTTAGCCGTAAGAACCTCTAGATTATCGATAAGAATAGCTTTGCCGTTATAGACGCCTACTTTATTATCCCTAAGAATAAGCTCTTTAGAGTGTCCGACGCTAATAATAAAGCTAGAGACTCGGCCGCGAGTAGGCTACTTAGTAAGCCCTCCGAGTCTAGCTACGACTTCCTTAGCTACCTTAATTTAGCCTCCGACGAGTTTAAGAGCTTCCGCAAGGTAGCCGAGCGATAGGTCCGTAAGAAGATAAACCTCGCCGATAAAGACTAACTGCGCCCTAATACGCTCGCGCATCTATACTATAAGATTAGAGACCTCTACTACGAGGACCGCGAGCTTAAAGCGCTAAGCCGCTAGTAAGAAGCTAGCTAGGGCTAGGCCGCGGTAACCCGCTCTCGATCCGTAGCCCTAGAGCTAGAAATAATTGTTTTAGTCTATCTACGCGAACTAGCCGGCAGGGTTAAAGAACAAGTAATACGCTACGAGACGTATAGCTATAATAAGGACCTATTAGACAATCTAATAAATAAGGCAATCGAGAAGCCTTATTTAGACCTCGGGGAAGTCCGCGTCCGCATTGCCATCCCCTACGTTAATTACCTCGAAGAACGCTATAAGAATAGTATATACGGAAAGCTAGATATAATCCCCCTTAATAAGTACGAGTCCCTAGATATTAGTCCTCCCTTCTGCCGCACCTATATAGTAGAAATAGCTAAGGTAGTTAGCCTTCTAGTAGAAGAATCGATAATAACGGCGTCTAATCGCCTCTACGACTCGTAGGATATCTCCCGTAGACTATGCCTACTAGCGAAGGAATCGATCGACGACGTGCCCGGCAACTTAAGGAAAGACCTATAGATATAGGAGATAGACGCGATAGACCGATAGGCTAGTAAGAGCTAGCTACGTAACGTAGAAAAGGCTGCGGCAAAAATAGCGGCTAACTAGAAGGCCTAGGAGAAGGCTAAGCGTAAAGCTAATACTAATAATAAAGAGGACGGCAGCCCTAAGAAGAAGACTCGCCTATAGCTAGAGACTAAAGATGCCGAGGGCTCCGCGTCTATACCTCTAGCTTACGCCCTAAAGAAGTCTAAGAAGAGCAAGAAGTCTAAGAAGGCTAAGGGGAAGCAGCGTGCTAGCCTAAACGAAGCGAACTAGCTAGTTTAGTTTAACGACGACTATAGCGACGCAGAAGCCGCTTAAGAGCCTACTCTAGAGTCTAACGATAATAAGCTTAGGCCTATACGAATTAAGCTAGACTTTACTACTACCCGCCTATCTTATTTAGAATTCGAGACTATTCGAGATGCATAGAAGGCATATAACGGAAAACTCCTTAAAGATAGCTTTAACGTATTTAGCGGCCTTCTTAATTAGTAGGCAAAGGACCCGGATATAGTTTCTTAGATGCACTAAGAATTCGATCTATACCGCTACTACCTCCGCCGCCGCCGCAAAACCTATAGATAGATGCTAAATATATTCTTCTCCCTTACCTAGCAGCTAATATAATAAGACCCGACTATCTAGCTGCTTAATATGCTAGCCTAAGATTCTCTACGCGATAAGGCTATATATAGATTTATCGCATACCTAATAATAGCATAGTACTAGTAGGGAGAGCCTACCGGCCGGATCGACCTAATAATCCTAATTATTAAGGGGAACTAGGCTACCGGCGAAAAGTTTATTAAAGGCCCCCTAGTAGCATAGAAAGATAGACGAGAAACCGCCTATACGATTACTATAGTTTCTCTCGATAGTGCCTACTCTAGCCGCGGACTAGTTATATAGGTGCCTAACCGTAAGCTATAGAACTAGACTGCTAACGATAATAAAGACGACGAAGAAGAAGACGAGGCTATATACGCTAAGTTTAAAGTCGTCGGTAGCACCGACTACCTAGGACTAATCTACAATATAGTTAATAAGCTTAATAACGACGAGAACGAGGACTTAGACACTAAGCAGACGCTAGTCTACGTCTCGGACTAAGGAAAGGATAGCCTATAGGACGCTAGCCTGCGCCTGCAAAACGTCTCGACTATACCTAGCGACTTAGTGCTAATGCATTAGACGATCGCCTATAGAGAGAACCCTAGCGTCTCCTCGCGACGTATAGTCTACCTAACGCTTATTAAGTACCGTAATTAAGAGCTAGTTAGAAAGAATACCCTAGGCTTCGTAGAGGTTCTTATTAGCAATATTATAATACTACTAATATCTAAGACGTTTATAGGCGCCGATTTCCCTAATAAGCCGCAGGAGCGTAGACTTCCCTAGAAGCAATAGCTTAATAGCCTTAGGCTAGTTTTAGACGCGTTAATAGGACGCCGCAGTTAGGAAGAACTAGAGGTAAGCTAAGAGGCTCTTATGCTTCTATATATAGACCGCGCTACCTATAAGAAGTAGTACGAAGAAGTCTAGGTTCCGCAGGCAAAGACGAGATTCGCCTAGCTATACGAGTGCCTAGTTAAGGCTAAGAAGGCTATAGCGAAGGAGCAGAGCTTCTTTCTATATATTAAGAAGGCCCTTAGGGGCTAGTTAAAGTACTTCCCGTTCGATAGCGCTAACTACCTAGACGATAAGGAAGACGAGTTTAAGAAGATTAGCATAGCTATATATGCATAGTAAACTAAACTAGCTAGTTCGGTTCGGCGAGGGAAAATAGTAACGTTATAAACGTCTAATACGTTAAAAAAGAATAAATAGTACTTAGTTTATTATTATTATTTTGCAGAAGCTAGTTCTGCTAAACTGTCTTTTTAGAATAAAAATGTCGTTTATTAGAGTGTCTATTCGGATATAAAGAAAGGGAGGATTAATAGGCGGAAACCGCATATCCTTAGCAGCTTAAGTGCCTACTTAAGCGCGAGCTTAGGCTCTCCTCTATATTAATTAATTATCTACCCTACGTTTCTTATTTATAGTTCTAGTATTATTATACGTTCTATGCGTACCCGCCTTACTAGCTATTACGAGAGACGATGTAGCTAATACGAGGGTTCGCGAGCTAAACGTAGGAGCGTAACTACGAGCGTAGCCGTTGCTCGATCTAAACTGCAGTGCTTACGAGGATTCCTAAGCCTAGCTACCTAGAGATAAGAGACGAGAACTGCGCGTTGTTACGCTGCGTGCGACTGCTATATACCTAATTCTAGGGCTATTAGACCTTAGCGATATAGATATGCACGCCTAGTCGGCTATAAGTTAGTTAGAGTAGTATAGGATTTACGCATTACTACTACTACTACTACTACTACTACTACTACTACTACTACTACTACTACTACTACTACTACTACTACTACTACTACTACTACTACTACTACTACTACTACTACTACTACTACTACTACTACTACTACTACTACTACTACTACTACTACTACTACTACTACTACTACTACTACTACTACTACTACTACTACTACTACTACTACTACTACTACTACTACTACTACTACTACTACTACTACTAGTACTAGCAATAGCAATAATAATACTACTAGTACTAGCACTAGCACTAGTACTAGTACTACTACTAGCACTACTACTAGTACTACTACTACCTACTACCTACTACGCTGCTGCTACTACTACTATATCTCGCCGCTATATTAGTTTGCCCGCTTTTATAGAGTATCTAGAGGTATATTAGAAGGCCTCTGCAAACTATTAACTCTACGATATATATTAATAACTTCTCTTAGTCGCGTATAATAGCCTTTGCTACTCCTCTCCTCTATAGCTACTTAAGAGCTAGACTCTCGCGCGAAGAGTATCGCTTATAGTATATTACTCGATTTCTATTATAAATAGTATTTATAGTATTGCGACGCAAATCGACTAATATTAAATAGGCCTAATACCTCTTTAGCGCTTTGCGCTAGCGTCGCCTTTGCTACTACTAATAATTATACTTATTACTACTACCCTCTCGTCCGCCTCTACCTCTGCCTTCTTATCCGCGCTACTACTACTACCTACTATAATATCGCTACTACTACTACTACTACTCCTCCTCCTCCTTTTTATAGCGTCTCCTAGTCCTCTAGCTCTTCTCTTATCTCTCCGCTACTATAAGTTTAAGGCTTAGCTAGTTAGATATATTAGCTAATCGCAATATATAGCCTACTTAACTCTAATAGCAGCTCTCCTTTCGCTAGATATATCTCCTTATTTCTCTTATAAGTAGAAAGAGCTACTAGGCGATAGAATATAAGAGACTAATATAGAGATAGTAACGATAACTATTTTAGTCCTCTAGGCAAAAGTCTATTATACTTCCTACTTACTACGTAAGTCTTATTATAATTCTATCGTAAAGGGTTTAAGAGACTAATTTAGAGATAGCGACGACGACGACGACGACGATAACCTACCCGCCGCTGCTAATCCTCCGCCTTCTTCTTCGTAAGTTTTAGTAGTTCTATTATAAATAGTAATTATAGGCGTGCGACAAAAAGAGATAGATATACTAACCTATAGATATAGGGCTACCTCTCCCTTCCCTCTGCCGCCTATCTTCTCCGCTATGCTACTACTACTACCGACTACTACTACTACTATAACTACTACTACTATTACTAACTAGCTCTAGCTCGAGGCGACTACTAATAGTGCCTATAGAGGATATAGTTGCCCTTATAGCTCGAGGCGTACTTTTATTATATAGTAGCTTATCGCGCGTAACTAGTAGTAGTTAGTTTCCGACTAGAGGTAGTAGTAGGTAGTAGACGCTACTAAGGCTAGTAATATCGACTAGCGTAATTAGCTAGTATAGACTAGGCGTACGTTAGAGGTAGGCATACTATACTTTAGTAGTCTCTACGGCTGCTATATAAGGCTTTAGAAGAAGCCGGAGGAGTATCGCGTATAGAGTAGCGATAAGGTCTACGAGCCTTATATCTAGAAGAAAAAGGCTAGAGAGTATATATAAGCTACTACTACTACTACTAAAGTCTTGCGTTTTGCCGGTTCTTTATAGGCTGCTCTCTATTAGTTCTGCCTACTTATATACGTAGCCTTTTTTTAAACTAAAATAGAAACCTTAGATAATATACTCTTAATATCTCTTAAAGATTAATTTGCAGCTATCTTCCGTATTTCTATAAAGAACTTAAAGGTATTTCGGACGTTCTAATTAGCTAGAATAATTTGCTAAATAGTCCGATTAGCAGAGTTAACTTTTAATTAAACGACGGTATTTATAGCCTAGTAGATATTTGCGTCGCAAAGGCTAGCTATTCCTAGTAGTATAATCTATTAAGCGACGCGCGTATTTTCGTTATAGAGTAGATAGCGTACTATGCGACGAAATTCTAGAATTCTTTACGCTACGCAATCCGTATACGTAGGCTAGGAATAGTAGATAGCCGGGTGCTAAGCCTATAGTAAATTATATAGAAGGAGCGAGAACTACTAGCGTTTTATACTACGTCTAGCGTATAAGCTATCGAGCAAGATGCGTATTTTTGTCGTAAGGTAGGTAGCGTACTATACGAGAGAAAAGCAGCACTTAAGTCTAGCCTATATTCGTCTATTAAGTACGATAGGCGAAAAAGATTATAGTATAGAAGATCCTATACTATATCCTAGTCTACCTAATATTATCGCAACTCTATTATCTTCCCGTTCTTCTATTATCTGCCCTACTATAAGCGACTATAGATAGTATAACTTATCTAAAGCGGCGTTAGCGTTACGTAAGGATAGGACTCTAGCTCTATCTAAAGCGTAAGAGGTATAGTCGATTTATATTTAGAGGGCTGCCGTAGACGTTAGTATACTATTACTATCTATAGTCGTTTTACTTCTAGTATTATCCTTAGGGTTAGGCATAGATAGAAGCAATTTATTATAGGTCTACTAAAGTTAGCCGTACTTAAAGTCTATATTACGCTAGGGTAGTAGAAGCTCTAGTTCTCGGATATAGCCCTATAAGGTATCGTTCTATACGTATTCCCTTTGCTAATAGGACGGCTTAGCCTAATAAAACTATAGAGTAGCACTTTATAATAGAAAGCTAGTACTATATAAGGGAATACTTCTAGGCTAAGAGCGTCGATAGAGCGAAGAAGTAGGTTAGCTACGAGACTTATAAGAACTTCTATAAAGAGGTAATATATAATCTACCTACCGACAATACTAGTTACGCATCCTTATATCTACGTTTTTACTATCTCTAGTAGCGATCCGTTTAAAGTCGAATGCTTCCTCGAATATTAGGTCTTTAAGCTTCTATACCTAGGATATAGTAATATAGAAGAAAGTAGTATTACGCCTCCTAATATTAAGATTAAGAATAACTTTAAGTATAGTTATACTCTACGCCTTATAGATAGTAATAGCGTACGCTAGGCAAATAGGGAACTAGTTATAGAACCGCATCTCGCTTTTAAAGAAGAAGTCTCTTTACGAGCGAAAGATTAAAATAATAGCAAACCTCTAGCCCTACTATAAATACTTATTAATATAGGGCCTATCGTCGTACCCTTCTATAGTAACTAAGAGATAGAAGAGCAGATCGCTATAGGAAGAATTAGAGCCTAGGTGCTATACTATATCGTATAGTTAGTATTAGGTGCTATTTACGATACTACGTTTAGTCTATATATTCTAAAGTAGCATTAGCTTGCACCTAATAGAAAGGTCTAGGGTTTGCTTAAGATAGCTAGCTTACTTATAGTTAGTAGTCTTTGCAATAGAATTACTATTTAAGGCAACGATCTTAAAGATTAGCTAGCTACTATCGCGCTAGCGATCGTAGTTATATATAGTAGTAAACTCGTTAGTACTATATGTATAAATAGCTTTATCGAATTCCTAGATCTAGTCTATAGTAAGATTAGCCTATAGGTATTAGCGATTTGCGTCGTATAGTAAAAGTACCTTTTTACGACGAAATACCTAATATTAGGAAGATAACGTTCGCTAATATTCCTCTATAACCTAATAATTACGCAACCCTATAAGCGCCTTACGAAACGGAATCTAATTAGTACGTTATCGCTACTATATAGTAAGCTTAATAGGTAAATAGACTAATTAATCGCACGATACTTCTAGGAACTATAGGCGTTATTAGAGGTTACTCTATTACGTAGCACCCTTAGTTTAACTTCTTCTCCTAGTATAGGTATATAATTATAAGAGCTACGCTTAAAGATATTATAGTATAGAGCCTTATTAGCAATAGGTAGTAACTACTAGAAGTCGCTAAAGAGAAGGATACCAAGCCCTCTAAATAGCAGCTTATTCTGCTTTACCTACTTTAACCTCGCATCGATATAGTAGAAGATAGCTAGGCTAACTATACTCTTCTTATCGATAATAAGGTATTAGTAATTATAGAGCCTTTACTATATAGTTATTAAAGGTCCTAGTTTTAATAGCTCTAGGGGCTTTAGCGCGATAGGTAGTTATAGGAGAGAATAGAGCATACTACCGTTAATTCTATATAATATAGCGCCGGTTAGAGTATAGCAGATAATTACCTCCTATCTAGACGCTAACTACTATAGATAAGTAGAAATGCACTAGATTATATAGGACTTGCTAAGTTGCTAGTACTAGCAGGTCCGTTTATATTAAATAATAGCGGTTGCTAGAGCTAGGAATAGGAATTGCAAAAGTCGGTTATAATACTATATAGTTAGGGATTTTCGTCGAAAAGAGGGGAATATACTATATAAGAGAAATAGATAGACGTACTAATTATAGATAAGCCTCTACTCTAGAGCTAAGTTATTAACTATACTTTATAAGAGCTAATCGACTTCTAAGTTCTTTAGAAAAGCGACCTTCGCTCGCTTCTACTAGTCTATACTACTATATATATCGAGCCCTAGTAGGCCCTAGCCGTAGTACGTGCCGATATAGAACTGCTAATTATATAGCTAATTACTTATATATTCTCTAAGTTAGTTAGAATCCTTCTCTCGAGTAGTAGGATTACGGTAGGTAGTTTCCTCTACTAGCTAGGCTAGCGCGTCTACTAGTTCTTGCTCCTACTAAGACGGCAGATTAAACTCGTTATTATCCTTAACGGGGGGAACGTAGACATTAGTATAGTTAAAGTTATAGTTATAGCCCTACTTAGTATAGTAGAAGAAGTAGGCCTTAGCCTAGGACTCGTAGCTATTATATAGTAGTATAGAGTAGCTATTATCGCTACGGAAAGGATAGTATAGAACAATCTTCTACTAATACTAGTCTTCGTATTCTCTACTACTTAGGTTAGCAGAATAGTATAGAACGTAGTCGAGTAGGCGAGGTTTAGCCTACGGCCTATATCTATAAAGAGTTAGCTATTTTTGTCGTAAGGTAAGACGATAGGTATATAAGAGAAATACTTAATTTCCCTATAGTAGGTAAATAGAGTTAAGAACTAGAAGAGTATAACGTAGTCTAGATACTCTTCGCGCTCGCAATACTACTAGAGAATCGTCTTCTTTAGTCGCTCCTTATCTTCGAGGTCTAGTACGATTCTAATCTCTACTTTACTATAATAGTCGAATATAATATACTACTAACTACTAGAGTGCAGAGGAAGCCTAAAGAGAATATAAGATACCTTCTACGCTAACTAGTCTCTTTTAGTAATTATATAGTTTATTATTTTCGTAGTTAGCGATAGCGTAGGCTATAACTCTACGATATATAGGGCTAGAGTAGAGGTTAGAATAGGTCGGGTCGGGTCCGGGTTAGGTTTAAGACCTAAGTTTAGAAGAACTATATAGTTAGGTCGGGTCTAGACTAGTTCCTACCTAGGTCCGGACCCGGAGAGAAAAGTCTAGGTCCTAACGGGTCTATAATAGGTCTCTAAACGGGTCTATACCCGGGTCTAAGAATCCTAAATAGCTAAGAACTCTAAAAATAATCGTCGCTATTAATCGTAAGTTATAGAGGTAGTTATAGTAAGAAAAAGAGAGATAAGAATAAGATAGAAAATTCGACAATTTTAATATTTATACGCTTTTATTCGTGCTTTGCGCTACGTATCGAGAATCTATGCCGGCTATATATGCTAACTATAGGATATAATGCTAACTATTTTATAGAATAACTTCGCACTCGCTAAGTTATTTAGGCTTAAAAATATAAACCCTAAAGTTGCTTAGGATTCTCTTTATAAATAGCATATCCTTCTTCTAAATCGTAACTCTATTAGCGTAGACGGCAGCTAGATTACTACCTAATATAATTTTAGTATATAGATAACGAAGACAAATACTAAGGGACTTACTTTTAAAAAGCTGCACTATAGCAGCTTCGGTATACTCTTATAGAGTATTAAGGGCGCTAGCTTAGAAGCGGCAGTTAGGCTTATAGTCTAAAGTAATCTTATAGATTAGACGGTAGAAAGGGGACTTAGGGAGGAGAAGCTCGGTAGTTTTCTAGTATCTACGGATTTCGTAGAGAGCAATAGCTAAGGAAAGTATTAGCAATACCGACTATAGATGCTAACTATAAAACTTACTATCTAGCTTATAGCAGTAAGGCTTTTTAACTCCTTCTTTAGCTATATAATTTAATCCTTCTTTTATAGGACCTTTTCTAGGAGCTTTTCCTGCCGGTATCTTCTAGGCATCTTCCCTATCTCTCTTATTGCAGGTATAGAATTATATAAGTTTCTCTCTATCGATGCCTCTCTTCTTCTTCTTCTTATTGCCGCTAGGTTAGGTCGTTATTAGAGTCTTAACGCTAATCGGCGGCGGTCTTAGAATAGTCTTCTATAGCGCCTTTGCGCTATATTATCCCCTAGTCGCACTACCGCCGGAAATAGGATCTAAACCCTTATCGTCCTTATCTTTAGCATTATTATTATTATCGTCCTAGTCTCTACTAATATCTAGCGCCTATCCGCCGAATTAAAAGTGCGCATTTGTTCTAAAATTTTCTAAAAACGTATTAGTATATATCGAGGAGTATAAAAATAGCGTTATACGTACGTAGATTAGAGTTAATCTAATGCTCTATACTTAGCTAGTAGAAGGCTACGGGGCTAGGGGATTTAGCGAGAGGGTATCTATCCTTAAATCTACCTAGCTATAGTTTTAGGTATACGCTATTATATTAAGGGGCGTCTAGATCGCCGTATCTAGTTCCCTTACCGGTCGATATGCCTTAGAGACTAGAAATAGCGCGCGCTATTATAACTTTTATATAGAAATTACGTAACTTAATAGAAGGGTATTTTAAGGCGAGGCGATAACGTAATAGGCATAGCGAAGGCGCTAATAAGGTAGTAGTAGTAGTGCGGGTAGTAGTAGTACTAGCGGCGTTAATATTATAGTAAGGGTAGATAGGCTAACTTTCGCTAGCCCTAAGCTTACTAGCGCTAGCTTTAGCTATAATGCTAGAATGCTATATAATTCTAGTACCGAAGGAGATATAGGCTATAAAAACGTAGTCGGTACTTATAGTCGGCAGAATATTATAAACCCGTACTAGTTTTGCCTCCTCTATCTTGCTATATAAATCGACGTCGTAAATAACTATAGAGATATATATCTTTCGCTAGTAAAGTAACCCGCTTTATATAAATTGCTAGGAGATTAGAAACCTCGAGTTTAGTAGTAAGAAAAGCTTCTACTGCCTCCTAAAGATAATCTAGCGCTAACGCTTAGATGCGAAGGCTATTACTAAACTATATTATAATCTTACGGACTAGTTATTAGAATAGGACCTTCTAAATATATAGCGCGGTCGTCTTCTAAAGCTTTCGAATCTTATAAAGAGCTGTCGTTTCTAGCTTAAACCGCCTTTTCGTAATACTAGATTAGGGCCGTCGGAGTATAGTCTTCGTAGCTATTATCTTTTTTCTCGAAGCTAGCAGTTTACGGTATATAGAAGACTCCGTTCTCGCAGCCTTTAGAAGCTATATACGTCGACGTAGATTCGATTTTAAAGCACCTAGTCGCGGCTCCCTAGAACTAGATAAATCTCTAATCTATATATTAGTAAGACCTAAAGGCGGGCTAGAGTTTAATACTAGCCTATTAGAATTACTATCTAAATCGTCTAGTAGAAGGGAAGGCATTATAAATAGAAGGAAAAAGAGATAGTATAAGGGTTATTAGAGGTTAGATAAAAAAGGAGATAGATAGAATCGAGAGTATTAGGGCATCGAGGGATACTAGAAATTAAGGCCGTATATAGAGGTATGCCCGGCCCGGGTAGCTACGGAACTTTTTTAAGTATATATACTATACTTCTAGCCTCCCGCAGCTGCCGATACGCTAGCCTATCTCGGATATATATTAGCTTTCCCGCTATCGTTATCGCTATAATACTCTTATATGCTATTATGCTTAGATAGGACGAATCGCCCGCTATAGTATATTTATAGGCTCTCTTAGCGTATCTTCGAGGATATATCGCTAGAAGAACTGTTTTATAATACTATAGTACGTAATAGTACTAGCGATAGTTTATACCGTATCCTCTCTAGCACCGTAGAATTACTACTAACTATAATCGCCGACTATAAAACTATAGCTAGAGAAATGCGTAGTTATAGTAGGGCGCAGCCTCCTATAAATTATATAACGGAAAGATTGCTACGATTAGCGTATATTTCTACTATAGGTTCGATAGCTTGCTGCTAACGATATTTGCAAGCATTATAATAGTCTTCCTAAGGTCTATCTTATCTATAAAAATGCCGCTCCTACGCTTATAGAGCTCGGTCTCGCGCTTATATATAAAGGCAGTACTAAGGACTTAGTAATGCTTTAATATTAACCTTATTCCCTTAATAAGCTAATTACTATCTAGACTCGCTTTAATAGCGCTAGTGCTATTAAAGAACTTATAAGCCTTATTAAGAAAGCGCTTATCTATAGTAGCGGTCTTGCAATTCTTCTATAGTACGGAGGCGATAAGTTGCTTTAATATATCGGCTTTACGCTTTGTTCTGCTAAAGTTTAGCTAGTTATAAAGATTAGCATTCTTCTTAGTATCCTTAAATACGTTTGTTCTAAATATGCTCTTAATATTATAAGATTAGCTTAAGCCTAGAGAGCTTACTTCTTTACGCGCCCTCTAGGCTTACCTATAGCCTTGCTCTTCTTTACGTTATTCTTTATTCTATCGTCGGCCTTATTTAAGACGGCATTAATATTAACATTCGTAAATAACTAGTAAGTAGGCTACTTATAGGGCTTCGCTATATTCTATATTATAGCCGTAGCGAAAGTAGCGTCGTTATCCTCGTTAATAGTAGCGTCGTTATCCTCGTTAATAGTAGCTTTACGTTTAGTACCTAATCTAGTTTAGGTAGTAAATAGAAAAGACGCTTCTATTAAGAAGTGCAGTTTAGTTAGTACTACCTAAGAACCGAACTAAACTACCTAGTTTAGTTCTAGTATTATATAATATAGATTATATAATACTAGCCGAACTAAACTACCTAGTTTAGTTCTAGGGTTAGGTAATATAGGTTATATAATATTAGGTTATATAACTTACCGAGGAATATATCTTAGAAGAAGGTGCAACCTATAACTAACTAATATAATTAACTCGGTTAGTTCCTACCTACTATCTCTACTTCTACTGCGCCTTATACCTATTATACCCCTTCTACCCTTTACCTTTTAATAGCTCCGACTTTATTATTACTAGACTCTATACTATACGGCACGAAGTAGTTAGTATTACGGACAAAGAGCCTACTTTTAGTATTAGGCTCTAGCGACTAATCTTCGTCGGTACGCCTATCTATATCGATCTTTTGCTAACGGGCATTATAGTATACGCTAATTTTTATAAATTCGATTTCTTTCTCCGTCGTTAGAGTACTAGCCTTTAATTTTTTATTATAGGTAGCCTTTTGCTTCTAAAACTTAGCTTCTAAGGCGGCATTATCTAGTTAAGAAGCCGGCAGTAATAGCATTAATATAGTAGCTTCTATAGAGTTTTAGCGTAAGAACGCTCTAGAGCTAGTTAGTAGTAGAGTTGCTGCGTAGCGGTAGAGAATAGCTAATTCTTCTTACTTTTTGCGCTACTTTCCGAGTATACTATTACTAAAATCTAGTAGGCGTAGCAGTTTTTATAAGCGTTTAGAGTTGCTAGAGGGCTAGTTAGTAGTAGAGTTGCTGCGCGGCGGAAATAGCTAATTCTTCTCGCTTTCTACGCTACTTTCTAAGTATACTATTGCTAGAATTTAGTAGGCATAGCGCTTCTACTAAGCGTTCTAGCCTACTAGAGGCTATTATAATAGTGCCGGCGCTATTAAATTAGGGGTTAAGATACTTTATAGTATTAGCGTTAGCGATTAAGGAAGGTAAAAAGGTTATAAATAGTAGTCGAGATTATTATTAGTAGTAGGTTATATAATAAGTAGCGGAAGTGCAGAAGAAGAGAAAGCTATATAACGGCCTACTCGCCTAGAAAGTTAATAATATAAGAGGGAATATATAGGTCCTATCTAGTATAGTATTAATACTACTAACTACTATCGCTAACTATAAAATTATAGGTAGAGGAATCCGGGGTTATAGTAGGGCGGCAGAAGCCGGTACTAAGACTATACGCTAGTAAACTCCTAAATTCGTTATAGCTAGCTTCTATAATATTACCGACTATTGCATTTAGCGCTACCTACGCTACTATTACCGCTACTACTATTCTATTAATAATAATTATACGCGTATTAAATTTATAGCTTGCGATAGTATTTGTATTAAAGGCGATATATTTCTAATATATCTACGACTATAGCGCCTAAGAAGCAACGCGCGATAAGTAAGGAGATAACTAATAATACTTCTAAACGCGCTCGTATTAATAGCGATAATATTAATATACCTACTAGCAGCGGACTTATAGCGCATCTAGCTAGTACTAAGAAAGATATAGCTAACTACTTTACTAACTCTAATACTCTCCGCAAGCGTAGCTAACGCGCGGATATATTAGTAAAAGAAAAAGTAGTAGATAAGTATCGTAAGGCTAGAAATATAGCATTTGCTAGATATAAGAAGAAGCAGATTAGCGAGTATACTTAGTAGGCTAGCCTATCTTCTAGGAAGCAAAAGCTGCAGATTAAGACCTAGAGAAAGGTATACTACGCCGAATATAATTAGAGAGCGTAAGTTAACAATTCCGTAGTTAGCGTCTATAGTCGGCAATACTAATAGGTTATAGTAAGGATAAAGAGTTAAAGGCAGCCCGTAACGTACCTACTAAAAAGGCGGCTAAAGAAGATCCGGAGTCCTTCTACTACGAACTAGGTAATAGTAGATCCTTAAAAGAGGCGCGCGTACTATACTATAATCTACCTACTAATTATAAAGATTTAGAAGACTAGTAGTAGTATTTAATTCCGGACTCTAAACTAAATTCGAAGTAGTTTAAGTAGTACTAGCTCTCTGCCTAAAGTAACGACTATAAGGCGGTAGGCGTAATAAGAGCTATCTAAAACGAGTAGGCTATATAAGATAGCTATACGACTTACGGCTTCTAGTATAAAGCTATATAGTAATTTAAGAATAAAGTATAGGCGATTATTCTTCTAGGGAAGTATAATAGCTAGATAGAGTTCCTAGCTAAGTTATTAAAAGAGCGACCGAGTTCTAGCGGATAGAGGGTAAATCTAGTACCCTAGTATAGAAAAGGCAATACGCAGAAATATATATAGGTATTATAGGCTAGGCCCGTAACTACTAGCCTATATATACCTAACGGGTTACTAGGTAGTAGTAAATACGTAACCCGTATAGTAGGGCCGCCCCGAGGGCCTACGGCTTACGTGTCCTCTATAGGTTAGATAACCTATAGGAAAGAGTTTCTTCTGCTAACGCTTAAGGGAGAGGCTTCCTTCCTTTAAGCTACGTCCTATTATTTAAGGCTACCTATATAGTAGACTAAGTACTATACTCTATCTATAGCATCTATATTTAAACCGTTAGCAACTATACCTACCTTCCGTCTCTATACCGCCTATAATACTACGTAGCTTCTACTATTAGGTATAGCTACTACCGACCGCCCTCTACTACCGCTCCTTTCGGAAATAGAGGTAGAGTTCGCCGAATATATTACTATATACCCTAACGCTTAGTACGCCTACTTTTAGAGCGCCTACTAGTATATCGACTGCTATAGAATAAAGGAGAAGGAATAGGCATACGAGCTTATTCGCAAGAAAATTTAAGCTACTAAGGTTCGTAATAACCTCTAGTCTCTCCGCGCCGAAAATAGCTAACTCCGCGCAGTTATCGACTTCTAAAAGGCCTAGTATAAGGAGATAGAAGCCGAATACCGCGACTAGACTATAAGAGCCTAAAGGGAAGCCGATAAAGCCCTCCGCCTTACTAAACCTACTATACTAATGCTTACTCTATCTATTTCCGCTAACTCTTCTACTAAGGTTAGCGTAGATCCTTCTCTAGAAATGCCTACGCCTCGCTTTGCCTCGCCTTTCTAGCTTACTTAATAATCTAAAAGGCTACCTAACCTAAAAGAGTTTACCGAAGATCGAAAGGACCTTCGCCGCTTTCTCTCTTAGATTTACGAAAAACTAACGGTAAACTATAACTACTTTCCGACCCCGACCTTCTATATATTATATATTACTAGCTAGCTCTTAGAAGTACTATACTCTTAGATCCTCCTATATATCTATAACGGCGTCTATTAACTCCCGGACTATAAGAATATACTATAGATCCTTAATAACGCTTACGGAGACTCTAATTATATCTAGAACGCCCGCGTAGAGCTCTTCCGCTACCGCTAGATAGGTAAAGACTTTATAGCCTTTTTTGCTAAATTTTAACGCCTAGGGTTAGAAGTAGAGATAACCGAAGAATCCCTATCTACCCTCTTAGAATAGGCCTACTTAAACAAAATTAAGTAGATGCTAGTTTATAGCCCTCTACCGACCTAGGACTATCTTAAGCTTGCCGCGTACCTATAAGACCTTAAGAACCGTCGCCGTTACTACTACTAAGCACCCCTAGTGCTAAACCCCTATACCTCTATACCCCCGAACTATCTATTACTACGGTAGGATAAGTTATACGCTACCGCTACTAAGACTGCCTTTTAGAAAGAGCCTATAGACCTCGATAGGTCTAAGAGAGCTCCTAGGGACCCTCTCTCCTATTACCGATATAGAGAATTAGAACACTTTATTTAAGACTGCTTAAAACCTAATACCCGCTTTCTATATATTTAGAAACGTAACGCTAAACGCTATAGGGCAAATTTAGCTACTCGTTCCTCTACCTAGAGGTCCCCCTCTCCTAAGAGAGAACGGTTATCCCCGTTACGGAGTAGACCTACGTCCCTCTCTCTTCTGCCGACGGAAAACGGCGTACGCCTATTTATAGCCGTAGTTAGGCGTTAGAAACGTACGACCCTACCTCTAAGGTAGCTTATATCTCCCGTTCTACTATCTTCTAACTTGCGGTCCTATATAAATATAATTAGTCGACTTCCCCGAAGATTCTATTTACTATCTCTATAGAAGATAAGGTTATTTCCGACTACGCGTTAGTCGATACTAGTTTAGAGGCCTATATAATAATAGATTTATAATAGGCTAAGGCCTAAGGCCTCGAGATCCTACCGCTAGAGAAAGAAGTAGTAATACTTCTATTCGATGCTAAAGATAATAGCAAAGGGCTTACTATACGCTACGGCACTTGCTACGACCTTTATATCTATAACTACCTAGAAGAAGGAGTCGTTTTCCGCCTTACCGATATAGAAGAGAGCCCTATTATCTTAGGCTACTTTTAGTTAGAGGCCTATAATCCGGAACTCCGTCTTAGTCGCTCTATACTTTTGTTTTTAAGCACCTACTACTAGAAGAACTGCTTTATACCCGCTATATCCGAACTAGTCTAAATATATACGAAATACCTTCCTCGAATAAAGGAAGACTCCTGCTAAATAACTTAAGTCTACTAGATCTCTTTCTAGACCGTAGCTTTCTACGCCTTGCTAGCTATATAGAGACGAGGTTACCGCCTCTACTATACGACTATCGAGGATCTCTTATCTATTTTCTCTACGGAAGAAAAAGCTAAATTAGAATCCTAACTGCTAGACTATCTAAGGAAGTTTAGTTCCGTCTTCTTCCTAAAGCTCGCTAATAAACTACCGCTATACTATCCGTACGACTACGAGATTAAGCTTAAAGAAGGTAAAGAACCTCTATTTAGACTTCTCTACGGCATGTTTGTTTGTTTGTTTGTTTATTCCATTTACGTCCTTTAGGAGTCGAAGACTATATAGGACGGGAGCTGCAGGCAGCTGCCGGTCGGTTTCTATTCTAGGGGTGTCTTGTTCGTACTACGATATATATTATAGGCCGATGCCTAAGAGGGCTTATTCGAGCAGAAAGAGAGAAAGGAAAGGGAGGGTAGGTTCCTAGGTTAGTGTCGGAGTTCTAGTCGGTTATCGGAGTTCTAGTCGGTTGTCGGAGTTCTAGTTTATCGGAGTTCTAGTCGGTTGTCTGTTTTTTTTCAAAATTCTAGAATTTTAGCTTTGCTAAGCTTATGCGCCTTAGCACTTGCTTAGCACCTAGCGCTAAGCCTATAAATGTCGAAATAGAGGTGTCCGTTATGCTAGTAGAGGCAGGTAGTTCGGTATCGATCGAGGTGCAGAGAGCCTTCCTACCTATCCGTCGGGATTTCTAGAGAGCCCCCTAACCCTCTAGATTATATAGTTTCTAGTCGGGGAGAGTCTGCCTTTATCCCTCCCTTCTATAGCCCTTTTTAGTAGTTTAGATAGTATTTCTCTTTGCCCTAGCAGCTGCCTCTCGTCTCTGCCTTCCTACTTGTCTCTATCTATCTCGTCTTCTCCTTCTCTTCCTTCGTTTGTCGGTAGGTATAGGTTATTAGTCCTATCTTAGATTCTTAGGTTTTGCGGTTATTCTCGGCTGCGTAGCGATAGCGGAGAGTCGTCTTATCTTGTCTTTGCCCTTATACTTTGCTAGCATACTCTAGGAGTACCTATTTCTACCTGCGGCCGCGTAGAGGCGTATAATAGGACTTCGCAGGCTCTCTACGGCATGTCCCGCAACGAACTATAAGCCCTAAAAGAGTAGCTTATAAAGAACTTAAATAAGGAGTTTATTCGCCCTAGCTCCTTACCCGTTACTTTACCTATTCTATTTATTAAGAAACCTAGAGGAGGCCTACGGCTCTATATAGACTATTATATAATTAATAAGCTTACTATAAAGGACCGCTACCCGCTACTACTTATAACCGAAACGCTAAATAACTTAAATAGAATAAAGTACTTCTCTAAGATCGATATTATCTCCGCCTTTAATAACGTAAGAATAAAACCTAGCTAAGAGTACCTTACTGCCTTTCGTACCCGTTTCGGACTATATAAGAGCTTAGTTATACTATTTAGACTTACCGAAGCCCTAGGAACCTTCTAGAGGTTTATTAACGATATACTATATAAATACCTAGACTAGTTCTATTTAGCTTACCTTAACGATATTCTAGTCTATAGCCGTACCTAGGAAGAGTATAAGAACTACCTCCGAGCTATCCTAAAGAAGCTAAGAGATATAGGCCTCTACGCTAAACTTTCGAAATACGAATTCTTTAAAGAGAAGACGAGATTCTTAGGTATAATTATAGGCTATAACGGCATCCGCATAGACCCCGATAAGGTCTAGGCTATCCGTAACTAGCCTACGTCTAAGAATATAACCGACGTATAATCCTACTTAGGCTTCGCGAACTTCTACTACTATTTTATCTAAGGATTCTCTAAAATCTATTAACTACTTACGAAACTAACTTATAAGAATACCTCGTTCTTCTAGTCTACTAACTGCAACTTTGCCTTCCGCTGCCTTAAGGACGCGTTTATAGATAGTTCTATTCTAGTACCGTTCGACTAGATAAAAGAAGTAGTTATTAAAACCGATGCCTCCGACTTCGTCTCTGCCGGCATACTCTTATAGTATAATAACGATAGGGTATTACGCCTAGTTGCCTTCTTCTTTCGGAAACACTCTCTCGCTAAGTATAACTACGAGATATATAATAAGGAACTATTAGCAATTATCTGCTATTTTAAGAAATAGCGTCCTAAGCTAGAAGGAGCTAAATACTCGATTAAAGTACTATCCGACTATAAAAACCTAGAGTACTTTACGACGACGAAGTAGCTTAATTATTACTAAGCCCGCTAGTCTAAGTTTCTATTACGGTTCCGTTTTAAGATTATATACCGACCGGGTAAGCTAGGCTAAAAACTAGACTTCCTAACTAGGAGGTTAGGTAATCTGCCTAAAGAGGGAGATAAGCGCCTCCGCTACTAGAGCTAAGTAGTTTTAAAACGCGAGAACCTACTAGACTCTACCTTAGAAGCACCCTAGCCGCTGCCGAAAACCCTATTAAAGAAGAAGGTCTCGTTCTTAGAAACTATATCTATCTAGTTCCTATCTAAGAAGGAATAATAACTCTACGTATTCCCTATCCGTAGAAGAGGATAAGAAACGCAAGAGCAACCTTTTAAAGAAATAATAGCTATCTAGATTCCTAAAGAACTATACGCCCTTCTAGACCGCGCTTATACTACCGACGAGACTCTATAAGAGATCCTAGACGCTCTTTATAAAGGCAAGAACCGCTACCTACTAATCTAACTATTCTAATATACGATAAGAGATAACCGTCTCTTCTACTAGAACCGCCTATATATTCTAAACGACGAGGAGATATATAACTAGGTACTCCGCCTCTATTATAAGATCCCGGCCGTAGGATACTCTAGAAGAGCGAAGACCTATTAGATAGTCTCGCGTAGCTATTACTAAAGGGGCCTTAGCGCCTATATCCGCCGTTAGGTCTAGAACTACTATACTTATAGTAGAATTAAGCTAAGCAAATAGAGATACTATAGATTACTATAGCCGTTGCCGACTCCGACCCGCGCTTAGAACTATATTTTAATAAACTTTATTACGCACCTACCGAAGTCTAATAGATACGACGCTATCTTCGTTATCGTAGACTGCCTTACTAAACTACGCTACTACGTCCCCTACTTTATAACCGACGGAGCTAAGGAAATCGCCTACCTATTTATTAGGAATATATTCCGATTATATAGTAAACTACTAGATATTATATCTAACTAAGATGCTAAGTTTATATCCGACTTTTAGAAGCACCTTATATAGAGGCTTAAGATTAAGTGCTCTCCTTCGACCTTCTACTACCCGTAAACTAATAGTTAGACTAAACGGATAAACGCTATTTTAGAATAGTACCTCCGCGCCTATATATTCTACTTATAAGACGACTAGGTAGAGTAGCTCCTACTAGCAGAATTCTCCGCAAACTCTATATTCTCTAAAACTACTAGCCTCTCTCCGTTCCTAGCTACTTATAGCTACTAACTACTTCTAGATATAGAGGTTCTATAGTCTAGTACCGATCCGCTAGCTAGCCGCAATATAGAGTCCTTTATCGAGGATATAAGAGCAATTACCGACTTTCTAAAGGCTAAGACTAGCCTAGCCTAGTCCCGCTATAAAGACGCTATAAATAGGCACTATAGTCCGTCGTATACGTTTACTATCGGCTAGAAAGTCTAGCTAGACGCCTAGAATATTAAGACGCTCCGCCTAACTAAGAAGCTCGACTAGAAGAACCTAGGCCCGTTTATAGTCCTCGAAGTAAAGCTATATACCTACTGCTTAGAACTACTACTAACTATTAAGCTATACCTAGTATTTAATAACGACCTCCTTACGCTTGCTATAGAAGACCTATACCTAAATTAATGCGTAGAACCGCCGCTACTAGTCGAGGTATATAGAGTTAATAAGTAGAAAGTTAAAGATATTATTAACTCGAAAACCGACCGTAGGGACCCTAGAGGCCGGAAGCGCCTCCGTTACGTAGTTAAGTAAAAGGGCTACGATATACCTACGACTAAACTAGCTAAGATAATAATAGAGGACGTCCCGTACCTTATCCGCAATTTCTACTAAAGATACCTACTAAAGCCGGCTCTCTATCGAATGCTAGTATAGCTACTACTATACGCTCCTATAGGCTCTAGAAAAATTATATAACCCCGCCGCTAGCGTCCTAGCACCCTCCGCTCCGCCTACGACGTCGCTACTACCGCAAACCGATACTTTCGCTACTACTTCGGGTAGGATTTAAACTACTAACCTTCCCGCTCTAGCGCCGAGCCGCCTTACTACTAGGCTAAGAAGGCTGCTCCCTAATTTTTAAAGTTATAATAGATCTAATTTCCTACTAAGTTATATAGCTAACTAATAGAGCTAGAGAAGGGTAGGCCTAAGATATATCTACCTAGAGGCTTTATTATATTAAGGGCCCTCTATAGTCCGGATACTTTAGTACGCTATATAGAGGGAGTAGGGTTCTCCGCATCCGAGACTACTAATTTAAGTATCGGCACGATAATAAGTATAATACTCTAGCGCTATACCTACGGAAGTAGTTTCGAAGACGTAGTTATATAGCGAGTATAGACGAATCTAAGGGTCGTATAAATAGCGCTAGCTAAGCCCCTAATAAGGGGGCGGGTTGTTTTGCACCCCGCTCCGCCTTATCCTTTTATACCTTCCTACTATACGTACCCGCTACTACGCCTACTACCTATATTCGTACTACCGCTAGTACTACTATACTAAGGAGAAGTTATAGAGGACTTTACGCTAGAAGGGGGGGTACTATTACGGGCTAGGCCCGTAACTACCGGCCTATATATACTTAACGGGTTGCTAGGTAGTAGTAGATACGTAACCTATACGGTAGGGCCGCCTTAAAAGCCTATAGCTTACGTATTCCCTATAGGTTAGGTAACCTATAGGAAAGAGTTTCTTCTACTAACGCTTAAGGGAGAGGCTTTCTTTCTTTAAGCTACGTCCTATCGTTTAAGGCTACCTATATAGTAGACTAAGTACTATACTCTATTTATAGTATCTATATCCGAACCGTTAGCGACTATACCTACCTTCCGTCCCTATACCGCCCGTAATAATAGGATAATATAGAAGTAGAGGTAAGTTAACGTATTAATACTAAACGCTTATAGCAACTAATAAGTCTAGTAGAAAATATACCGCTAGCTTAGGTCGAACGAGAAATATACGATACGCCGGTTTAGGAAGCTATACTTAAGGCTAATATAAATCCTACGGACTTTAGTCTTAGCCTAGAAGGTATAGGTAAGGCGTTGCTAACTACGTCTACCGACTATACGCTAACTATTAATAGGAGCTTATTAGGAATAGCCGCCCGCCTATAGCTATAGAGATTTTCCTCTAATATTACTATACTATCTTTTATAACTATATATTCTAGAGAACTAAGAATTAAGATAAGGCATTTAAGCTCCCTAATATAACTCGCATACCTAGACTAGACTAGCTTATTTTAGCTAACTACGATTAGTTTAGTAATAGGTTCTATATTCCTATTACTAATACTATACTACGGCTAAATAAGCTAGCCTTCGAGGTCTGCGCTTAGCCGTTTAATATAGATAAGAGTAAATACCGTAGCATTATTCTAGATGCTATTATCGATAAAGGCTACGATAGCGGAGCTAGCTTTCGAGATATTCTTACCTAGCTACTATATAAGAGTAAGAATAAGCTATATATCGTAGATAACTTTCCTGCCCGCTTTTAGGAGATAGAGAGGCTATATTATATAGTAGCCGGCAAAATCGGGAAGGATAAGTTAAAAGCCTAATTTATACTATAAAAAGGCTAATATAATCGCTTATAGGTCCTTTTCTAAGAGTCCGTAGCTAGTATACGCGATAAAAAGCTAATTTACCCTTACCGTCGCTTAGTCCTATCTTATATATAACTATACTATTCTCTCTATTTTTACGGTCCTCCGTTTTATACTAATACTATCCTTAAAGCTATACTATCTACGATACCGCCGATTATACCCTTAAGAGCTATAATAGGTACTATACTACCTTCCTCTAGATAGTCTAGTACTCGCCTTTACGAGCGTTAACAGTCGTTGCTAGCGTTATAATCGTCGTCCTTCGTAGACTCTAGCCCTATTAAGTCCGTTATTAATCGTTAATAAGCACGCCGGGCGATTACTAGCTCTTCTAGTCGTTCTAGGGCCGATAAAGATCGAACGCTACCTCTAGCTACCCTTACCGAGCTACTAACTAGTTATAAATCCTAGGATAAGATTAATAATATATAAATATAGCGACTAACCTATAGCAAAGCTTTCGAGGCTTTTTATAACTAGCGCTAGTAGATAGAGACCGCGAGATATCGATAGAAGTATAGAAGGACGTTAATAAACCCTATAAAGTAGAATTTAAATTAGCGAACTTTATAGTCTTAGGAGTTCTTCTAGAAGGGTATTAACTACGATTCTATAGAGCTAAAAGTCGTATATATTAGATACGATTCGGTACTTAAGCATTTAGGACTAGGAGATAGGACTAGGGCATTAGCGAAGCATCTATACTCTATAGACTGCTAATAAACTGCTTACGAGAGGGGAACGATAATAGAGATAATTAGTGCCGTAAGGGCGAGAGCTATAAGTATTCGCGTACTCCGTACTAGCTAGGCAAGCCGACTATAGATACTAACTATAGATGCCGACTATACTATATACCCGCTTTTAATAGCGCGAATATTACGAACTATATACGGAACTTATATAAGCTAACGCTACCTTTATATAGGATTAATAGAAGAAAGGTTATACTAGAACCGATTATTGCTATTGCTCTAAGTTTCCGGAGTTATATAGCTTAATAGTTTCTAAGCTCGGCTTGCCTTTAAACTTCTTCGAAAGCCCTACTATCCGACGTACTTATAAGTGCCTTATAGAGAAAGTCGGCACTATCGATTTTAAAAGCGTAGGTACTATAAAGACGTATATTTAGGACGCTATTGCTTAGTCCGAATAGAAGCTTAAAGAATAGCTTACTAGTACTTTCCGCGTAGTAGTTGCGCTTAATAGGTAGTACGCTAGCACCTTGCGAGTATTCTTTCTTACTATTAGATACTATTAGATTAACGATCGATAGAGCTAGTATAAGGCAATGCTAGCCTTTCCTTATATTATAGGCTCCTATACCGGTAATTATCTTGCTAATATACTCTACGATACCCTTACTTAATTTAATATATATAAAAGACTTATAGCGCCTGCGAAGTCCTATTATACGCCTCTACGCGGCCGCAGGTAGAAATAGGTACTCCTAGAGTATGCTAGCAAAGTATAAGGGCAAAGACAAGATAAGACAACTCTCCGCTATCGCTACGCAGCCGAGAATAACCGCAAAACCTAAGAATCTAAGATAGGACTAATAACCTATACCTACCGACAAACGAAGGAAGAGAAGGAGAAGACGAGATAGATAGAGACAAGTAGGAAGGCAGAGACGAGAGGCAGCTGCTAGGGCAAAGAGAAATACTATCTAAACTGCTAAAAAGGGCTATAGAAGGGAGGGATAAAGGCAGACTCTCCCTAACTAGAAACTATATAATCTAGAGGGTTAGGGGGCTCTCTAGAAATCCCGACGGATAGGTAGGAAGGCTCTCTACACCTCGACCGATACCGAACTACCTGCCTCTGCTAGTACGACGGACACCTCTATTTTAATATTTGTAGGCTTAGCGCTAGGTGCTAAGCAAGTGCTAAGGCGCATAAGCTTAGCAAAGCTAAAATTCTAGAATTTTGAAAAAAAACAGACAACCGACTAGAACTCCAATAAACTAGAACTCCGATAACCGACTAGGACTCCGATAACCGACTAGAACTCCGATACTAACCTAGGAACCTACTAATGCGTAAATCCTATACTACTCTAACTAGCTCTTAGCTAACTAGGCGTGCATATCTATATCGCTAAGGCCTAATAGCCCTAGAATTAGGTATATAGCAGTCGTACGTAGCGTAATAACGCGCAGTTCTCGTCTCTCGTCTCTAGGTAGCTAGGCTTAGGAATCCTCGTAAGCACTGCAGTTTAGATCGAGTAACGGCTACGCTCGCAGTTACGCTTCTACGTTTAGCTTACGAACCCTCGTATTAGCTATATCGTCTCTCGTAATAGCTAGCAAGGCGGGTACGTATAGAACGTATAATAATACTAGAACTATAAACAAGAAACGTAGGGTAGATAATTAATTAATTTAGAGAAGAGCCTAAGCTTGCGCTTTTATAGGCCCCCGAGCTGCTAAGGATATGCGGTTTCCGCCTATTAATCCTCCCTTTCTTTATGTCCGAATAGACACTCTAATAAACGACATTTTTATTCTAAAAAGACAATATAGTAGAACTAACTTCTATAAAAACAACAAACTAAGTACTATTTATTCTTTTCTAACGTATTAGATGTTTATAACGTTACTATTTTCCTTCGCCGAATTAAACTAGCTAGTTTAGTTTACTATGCATATGCAGCTATGCTAATCTTCTTAAACTCGTCTTCCTCCTCGTCTAGGTAGTTAGCGCTATCGAACGGGAAGTACTTTAACTCGCCCCTAAGGGCCTTCTTAATATATAGAAAGAAACTCTACTCCTTCGCTATGCCCTTTTTAGACTTAACTAGGCACTCGTATAGCTGCGCGAATCTCTTCTTCGCCTGCGGAACTTAGATATCTTTATACTACTTCTCGTAGGTAGCGCGGTTTATATATAGAAGCATAAGAGCCTCTTAGCTTACCTCTAGTTCTTCCTAGCTGCGGCGTCCTATTAACGCGTCTAAAACTAGCCTAAGGCCGTTAAGCTATTGCTCTTAGGGAAGTCTACGCTCCTACGGCTTATTAGGGAAATTAGCGCCCGTAAACGTCTTAGATATTAGCAGCATTATAATATTGCTAACGAGAACCTCTGCGAAGCCTAGGGTATTCTTTCTAACTAGCTTTTAATTACGGTACTTAATAAGCGTTAGGTAGACTATACGTCGCGAGGAGACGCTAGGGTTCTCTTTATAGGCGATCGTCTAATATATTAGCACTAAGTCGCTAGGCATAGTCGAGACGTTTTGCAGGCGTAGGCTAGCGTCCTATAGGCCTTCCTTTCCTTAGTTAGAGACGTGGACTAGCGTCTGCTTACTATCCGAGTCGTCGTCCTCGTTCTTATTAAGCTTATTAACTATATCGTAGATTAGTCCTAGGTAGCCGGTGCTACCGACGACTTTAAACTTAGCGTATATAGCCTCGTCTTCTTCCTCGTCGTCTTCGTTATCGTTAGCAGTCTAGTTCTATAGCTTGCGGTTAGGTACCTATATAACCGGTCCGCGGCTAGAGTAGGCACTATCGAGAGAAACTATAGTAATCGTGCAGGCGGTTTCTCGTCTATCTTTCTATACTGCTAGGGGGCCTTTAATAAACTTTTCGCCGGTAGCCTAGTTCCCCTTAATAATTAGGATTGTTAGGTCGATCCGGCCGGTAGGCTCTCCCTACTAGTACTGCGCTATTATCGGGTATGCGATAAATCTATATATAGCCTTATCGCGTAGAGAATCTTAGGCTAGCATATTAAGTAGCTAGATAGTCGGGTCTTATTACATTAGCTGCTAGGTAAGGGAGAAGAATATGTTTAGCATCTATCTATATATATTGCGGCGGCGGCGGAGGTAGTAGCGATATAGGTTAAATTCTTAGTGCATCTAAGAAACTATATCCGGGTCCTTTACCTACTAATTAAGAAGTCCGCTAAATACGTTAAAGCTATCTTTAAGGAGCTTTCCGTTATAAGCCTTCTATACATCTCGAATAGTCTTAAATTCTAAGTAAGATAGGCAGGTATTAGTAAAGTCTAGCTTAATTCGTATAGGCCTAAGCTTATTATCGTTAGCCTCGGGATTAGACTCTTAAGTAGCTTCTACGTCGCTATAGTTGTCGTCGAACTAAACTAGCTAGTTCGCTTCGTTTAAGCTAGCACGCTGCTTCCCCTTAGCCTTTTTAGACTTCTTGCTCTTCTTAGACTTCTTTAGGGTATAAGCCGGAGGTGCAGACGCGGAACCCTCGATATTTTCGATCTATAGCTATAGGCGAGTCCTTTTCTTAGGGCTGCCGTCCTCCTTATTATTAGTATTAGCTTTACGCTTAGCCTTCTCCTAGGCCTTCTTATCGGCCGCTATCTTTGCCGTAGCCTTCTCTACGTTACGCAGCTAGCTCTTGCTAGCCTATCGGTCTATTGCGTCTATCTCCTATATCTATAGGTCTTTCTTTAAGTTATTAGGCACGTCGTCGATTAATCCCTTCGCTAGCAGGCATAGTCCGCGGGAGATATCCTATAAGTTATAAAGGCGATTAGACGCCGTTATTATCGATTCTTCTACTATAAGGCTAACTACCTTAGCTATTTCTACTATATAGGTGCGGTAGAAGGGAGGACTAATATCTAGGGACTCGTACTTATTAAGGGGGATTATATCTAGCTTCCTATATATACTATCCTTATAGCGCTCTTCGAGGTAGTTAGCGTAGAGGATAGCAATACGGACGCGAACTTCTCCGAGATCTAAATAAGGCTTCTCGATCGCCTCGTTAATTAGATCGTCTAATAGGTCCTTATTATAGCTATACGTCTCGCAACGTGTTACTTATTCTTTAGCCCCGCCGGCTAGTTCGCGTAGATAGACTAAAACAATTATTTCTAGCTCTAGGGCTATAGACCGAGAGCGGGTTACCGCGGCCTAGCCCTAGCCGGCTTCTTCTTGCTAGCGGCTTAGCGCTTTAAGCTCGCGGTCCTCGTAGTAGAGGTCTCTAATCTTATAGTATAGATGCGCGAACGCATTAGGGCGCAGTTAGTCTTTATTAGCGAGGTTTATCTTTCCGCGGACCTAGCGCTCGGCCTCTTCGCGGAAATTCTTAAATTTATCTAAGCCTAGATTAATATAGCCTAGAAAGTCGTAGCTAGACTCGGAGGCCTCGCTAAGTAGCCTATTTACGGCCGAGCCTCTAGCTTTATTATTAGCGTTAGATACTCTAGAGAGCTTATTCTTAGGGATAATAAAGTAGGCGTCTATAACGGCGAAGCCGTTCTTATCGATAATCTAGAGGTTCTTACGACTAAATAGGTCTAACTAGAACATAGCCTCTATACTCTTAACGAAGCTAGCCTTCTAAAACTTGCTAGAGATATAGCTAGATACGGGCCGGAACAGATTGTCCTTCTTTCTATTGCGGAGGGCCTAGTATAGCATCTGTTTAGACTAGGTTAGGCCTAGCAATCGGAGATTCTCGGTAGGGACGTTCTTAAATAGCGTAAAGCGGCGGAGGTGCTAGCTAGCCTTCTTATAGATCTTAAACGTAGAGTTAAGGAAGTCGAAGTAGAGGAACTCTCTACCCGAGCTAAACGAGTTCTATAGTATATTAAGGAGGCCTTTACGCTTCTTAGGGAACTGCTTGCCTCTCTTATAGATGTCTATTACGCCCTTTAGTCCTTCTAGTGCTCCTTCTTAAGCACGAGAGGAGGCATGCTAGCCGAGTTCTTAAATAAACTAGAAGATAATAAAGGCGCGGCGGTCGTCGTCTCCTTAAATAGCGCTATAAACGGAACGAAGAACGGTCTGCTTCTCTTCTTCTATAGCTGCGTTAGTAACCGCATCTAGCATCTATGCGCAAGTAAGCTATCCGCTAAGCTTAGAAATATTAAGCGTAAAGTTGCGGAAATTAGCTAACTTAGAGTCGGCGGCATAGGCGAGCGAGTCGGGGTTAGAGTAGCGGACTACTACCTTAGGCTTAAGGGTAGGCGCTTTAGCGGCGTCGGTTATAGTAATATCTCTATCGGCTATTATACTAATAAGGTAGAGGGAGAGAAAAAACGGACTATGCAGAAGGGAGTATACTATATACGGGCGGAGGGAGCTAGTTAGGGGTAAGCGGTTTCTTAAGCGAGTCTCTAAGCAAGTACGCTATACGAGTGCCTGCGAAGTCCTATTATACGCCTCTACGCGGCCGCAGGTGGAAACAGGTACTCCTAGAGTATGCTAGCAAAGTATAAGGGCAAAGACAAGACAAGACGACTCTCCGCTATCGCTACGCAGCCGAGAACAACCGCAAAACCCAAGAATCCAAACCGATAACCTACACCTACCGACAAACGAAGGAAGAGAAGGAGAAGACGTAGACAGAGACAAGTAGGAAGGCAGAGACGAGAGGCAGCTGCTAGGGCAAAGAGACAGACTATCAAAACTGCTAAAAAGGGCCGCAGAAGGGAGGGACAAAGGCAGACTCTCCCCGACTGGAAACCATGCGATCTAGAGGGTACGGGGCTCTCTAGAAAACACGAGAAGATAGGTAGGAAGGCTCTCTGCACCTCGATCGACACCGAACTACCTGCCTCTGCTAGTACGACGGCTCTGCTAGCACGACAGACACCTCTATTTCGACATTTGTGGGCTTGGCGCTAGGTGCCAAGCAAGTGCCAAGGCGCACAAGCTTAGCAAAGCCAAAATTCTGGAATTTTAAGAAAAAAAAAAATAAGACAACCGACTGGAACTCCGACAAACTGGAACTCCGATAACCGACTAGGACTCCGACAACCGACTGGAACTCCGACACCAACCTAGGAACCTACCCTCCCTTTCCTTTCTCTCTTTCTGCTCGAATGAGCCCTCTTAGGCATCGGCCTACAATGTATATCGTGGCACGAACAAGACACCCCTAGAATAGAAACCGACCGGCAGCTGCCTGCAGCTCCCGTCCTACATAGTCTTCGACTCCTAAAGGACGTAAATGGAATAAACAAACAAACAAACAACAAACAAATACGCTATACGAGTACGTAAAGCGAAGAATGCGTAAGTCTTCTAAATAGGTAGGTTTATACTAGTAGCGGTAAAGATAGTTAGTATAGAAGAAGTTATTATTATTATTATTATATAGAGTTTTTGCGGTTTGTTTGCTTAAAAACTCTGCATAACTATCGTTACCGCTACCGCCTGCACTTAGCGGCCCTAGGGTAGTTATTAGGCCGGAACTTCTTAATAGTTATTATACTTAAGATAGATGTTAAGGTTAATAAGACTAAGAAGAAACTAGAAGAGCCGAAAAGGGGAGGAGTTTTATAATTAAACCCGCTACCTAAACGTAAGGGTATTCGTAACTATACGTTAGAGGATCCTTAGCGCTATTCGAAGTAAACTAGCTAGTTCGCTTTATTTTCACCGCTAGAAATAAGGAAGCATATACGTGCTCGCGATTACTTTTAGGCAGCTATTAGCTAAAATTAAGTAAGAGTCGCCTAATCTTATCCCTCGCTGCTCCTAGGAGCTTAGGCTAGTTAGGAACTAGTATTCTTCTAACGGTAGATTCTCTTATTTATAGTAATAGTCCTTTTATTAAGCTTCCTAAGGTCTGTTCTGCTTCCGCTACTAATCCTCCCTTTCTTGCAGCACTAGCTATATAAGAGTAATAAGTAATACGTTTCTCTCTATTTCTTATACCGATTCGGACGTAGCAGAAATAATTTCTTTAAAAATTAGGGGCCTACTAAGATTCCTCTAGCATTAGAATATCTAGCTAACGGATATACTCCCCCCTCTCTTCTTAAGTTATTCCTAATAGCTTACTAATCCGGACCTAAGGGTGCAGATAACTACGCGGCCGTAGCTTAGGAGGTAGAGGACCTAGCTGTTCTAGATTAAAGTTATCCTCTTAAGGAACTATAGCCTCCGGATCCCTTTAGTACGGCACTAGCTTTAAGTTAAACCTAGGGAACGTATAGTAAAGGACCTCTCCGCTAAGCTCCTTAATCTTATACGCCTTTCCTTTACGAACAATAGCGTATATAAGAAAAGGACCGCGCTATCGGTACCGCAGCTTATTCGAGAAGCTCGTTTTTAGTTCCGATCGGTAAACGACTACTATCTGTCTAGGACGAAGCTCCTATTAATTAGCGTTCTTATAGTTATTAAAATACTTAATATTATACTTTCTTAGCCGGTCCTATCGAGTACGAGCTTCCTTAAGCGTCGTATGCATCCGTTCTATAGCCGCAGCTCGCATCGCTAATAAGGAAGGACGGTTACGGACTGTTCCCTATTTAGCTACTCGGTAAGTACGGAATTTAAGCTCTACTAGTAATATAGCATTCCTGCCTATTATTATCTCCGCTAGAGTTAGCCCTATTATCTAGTTAGTCGTAGTACGTTCCGCCTAAAGGACCGAGGGAATATATTTAGCTGCAGCGCTTACTCCTCCGCCTATAAGCTTAGAGAGGGCCGCTAGAATTAGATAGTAGCCCCGTTTAACGATTCCGTTAGCCTATAGGTAGTAGGGGGAGATCGTAACCTACTTAATTCCGTAGCTAGTAAGTAGCGCTTCTTAAACGTTCTCTCTGCCCCCGTCTATATAGATCTCGGCTATAGCCCCCTAGCGGCAAATTAAGTCCTCGTAGATAAACTTTATAACGTGTCTAGCGTTAACCTTACGATTGTCCGTTGTCCGTATTAATCGGGCCTTTAGCTATCGAGAAATAGCCTCTCTCGCAATAATAAGGTAAAGTCCGGTGCTAATAAATACTGCGTCTAGGTACTATCGCTTCCTAAGATACTGTTTTTCGGAAGCGTAGAGTAGGCTAGGACGCTAGTAACCGTTCCTAAGTGCATATTGCTAGCAACCCTTATAGAAACGAACTACCGCGGTATAAATACCGTCCTACTACTATCGTTTAGTAACTGTCTTATATATCCGTTCTAGGCCCGGGTATCTATAGTAGTCGTAGCAGGCAGTAATAATCCTTTCGCAATAGTTATTATCGTCGATAACCCTCTAAGGGATACTACCGACACGATCCTATCTTATAAGCTAACCCTCCTTACTTATATAGAACTTAAGTGCTCGTTTCCGTAGAGACCTATATTCTATTAGGGATAGGCCTAGTAGACAACGTAGGTAAGTAAGGAAGAATGCGATATTCCTTAAGTCCTAAGAGTAGGTACTATTTAGCACTTCCTCCTCTAATTCCGCTCGAGCCGGGAATACTTAGGCGACGAGGTCGCAGGCGGAGTAGGCGAAAAACTAGCTATCGATTATCTTATCGATATCGCCCTCCTCTACTAGCTCTCGGGTGTCCCGTTCTATCGGAGGCTTACGGGACAGTCTATTAGCAGCCGTATGCTTCTTCCCTAGGACATATACTATATTAAAGTTAAAAAGCCTAATCTACGCTAGCTATCTTATAATAGCTGCGTTCGGGAGGTCCGTAGCACTCTTATTAAGTTAATGCACTAGCGTATTAGCGTCTACTTCTAGCTAGAAGAAAATACTAAACAACTACGGACGATACTTCTTTAGTACTTTAAGAACACCGAGACACTCGCGTTTCCTAGCGTCGTAGCGTTGCTTAGAAGCGGAGAACAATCCTAACTTAAATCGAGAAGGGTGTCGAATCCTGCTATCTTTCCGGTTATATTAAGATATATAGCATCCCTACGAGTAAAGGCTAGAGTTAACGCCTACTACAATTAGCCCTCCCTCTAGTTTATAGTCTAGCGCTACTAGCGCTAGCGTAGAGATAAGGAGTTCCGTAATCGCATCCTTAGACTACTAATGTTCTTTCGTCTATACGAACTTAACGTCCTTTTTTAGAAGAGAAAAGAGCGGCCGTAGCAACTAGGCGAAGTCCTTAAGCTAGATCTTATAGTATACGAACATTCTTATAAGAATTCGGACTTCCCTCTAATCCGTAGGAGTAGGCTATTTAACGAGCTTAGCTACTCGTTCCGCATCTAGGTGTCTACTATATTTATTAGTAACGTAACCTACTATCTTAATCTGTTTATAGCATAGCTGCAGCTTTTCCCCGTAGACCGTTAGTCCTACTCTTTCTAGGTTAGCAAGCACCTTATCTAAGTTCTTAATATATTCTACTACAAATCGGCAGAGTCTAGGCTTAACCTCCTTATTGCTATACTTTATTCTTAGACCGCGAATAGCTATGTCGTCGAGGAAAGGTTTAGCAGCGTAAGGTATTTAAGCAGCAAGGATAAGTATAATAATTCGGACAAATTAAGCGATAGAGTTCGTAGCTCCCTATAGTAGTATCGTCTAGCGTAGTAGGCCGAGAGGAGTATCGAAACCTATAAGGTCCCGACTTCTTACGTCTAGTAGAATCTAATCGTAGCTAGAGAAGATATTAACTAAGGACGAGATTATATAACCTGCAAAAGCCTTAGAAAAACTATCCGTATTAGAAGGGAGGTTAGTATCGCGAATAGTTATAGCATTAAATTTCTATGCAGCATTAATTAAGCGATACTTCTTTAGTTCTCCTAGGTTAGTCTTCTTCTTTACGAGAAAGTACGGATTCCGGTAGGCACTATAGTACGGTTTAAGAGCGCCTATATCTATACGCTTGCGGAGCATTTTTACGACTTCTCCCTCGAGAGAGCTCTAGAGTCGGAAACTAGAATGCTGCTATAGCTTATACGGGACCGTATAAATAACCTAAGGAGGAGCAATAGTAGGCTTAACGTAACTAAGATGCTTAAAATCCTAAGCAAGTGCAGCTTCCCGATTATATAGCATCTTAGTTAGAAGATATAGCTCCCGATCTATTAGCGAAATAGTAGGCTTAATTTAAGCGAGCCGTTCTAGCGTAAGCCTTAAACCTTTCGGGATATTAGAAAACTTCTTAATTAAGTATTTCCCGTTAAAGGGGCCTATTCCGGGTAGTATAGATTCCTCCGTAGCTAGTGCTTTCTTTCTCTAATATAGATTACTACTAGGATTCGATCTATCCGTTATAAACACGTCTGCGTTAACGGATCTAACCTTATCTGCGACACGCTTATATATCGTAAACGCCCTAATTTCTAGAGAGAATTTAGCTTGCGTATCCGGGTCTAGAAGTAAGTTTAGTAGCAGTTTACTACGGCGAACCCTATAATTCCGGCAGATTTCCTTATAAATAACGTTAGCAACTATAGCTCGTTCGTAGTTGCCCTTAGATTCGTATCTATCTTTAGAGTCGTAAGAATACTTATCTAGGAGGAGAACCTTAAGTTCTAAGTCCTATAGAGAAAAGAGGTTCCTAAAGCAGTTAGGAAAGAGCAGGTTACTAGAAGGATCCTCCTAGGAATAGAGCTCTAGGCTTCCTAAACGCTGCCCGACTAGTTCCGGGAAGAGTAAGAATATAAGATTATTATATGCGTTACGTAATAATCGAACTAAACTAGCTAGTTTACTCGGTAAGAGCTGCTAGTCCGTACGCAGATTAGTTAAGACTTTACTTAGCGCCCTTCCTATAATATTAGCATCTCTAATCGTTTCTAGCTAGCTCCCTATTAGCGCCCGAAGCTGCCTACTCCGTCCCGTAGCTATCCCGAAGCTCCTCCTACTAGTACCCGTAGGTGTCCTAGAGCTCCTAAGAATGCCCCTACTAGCGTCCGAAGCTATCCTAGCAGTCCTAGAACTAGCTCTAGAGGCTCCCGGAAGTAGCCTAGGACTCCTACTAGCAAGATCTAGCTACCTAAATAGATACTCCCTTAGCTCTATAAGGCGCTTCCTAAGCTTATTTCGCCTCTACTCGCTTCGACGCTTCGTAGGAGCTTTATTGCAAGAGAACCCTATACTATAAGAGCGGTCTTTAGCCTTAGAGTATACTAATTTATATAGTATAGTAGATAAAAGCCTTTCCTAGAGGTCCGGGTTCTGCGTAAACTTATACTAGAGGCCCCGGCAGAGGGTATTATCGGACTTCTAGCTAGGACAAATTAGCGGGGATAACGGAGGGACGTTCCGAACTTATTTCCCGATAAATTCTCTTATCTCGTTATAAGCCCCTAAGCCTTCGGGATCCGTATATAACTTAATAAGAAACTTATACTAGGCTATATAGTTAAAGACTAGTCCTTCGAATTTAGGATCTCTAAAGTAGGAACGGTGCTAGTAACTAAGGTAGTTATGCTCGCCTTTATTCTTAAAGAAGATAGTTTTGCTGCGAGGATGCTTGCAGATAGGCTTATTAAACCGGTCCTCCTTCTCTTTAGTAAGCTTTCCTACTAGTTTCTCGAGCATCCTATAATCTAGCGCCGTATTCGCTCTAGGTACTAGTTTAGCTATCCTCTTAAGGATACTCTTTAGCTCGGTTTAGCGCGTTTTAGCCCTACCTATATTAGTGCTTAAGATTAGGCTAAAGCGGACCTTAGCACCTAATCTTTTCCCGACCTACGAAGAATATCGTTAACTGTTCTGCACCCGTTATTGCCTACTATTCCGGTAAAATAAACTAGGTTTCTACGGTCGTTAGCGATCGTACCTTCCTAGAAGCTATTATTATAGTTCCTAGAGGAAAGTCGAGTCCTTCGGGCCTACGGCCTTCCTAGAAGAGTTAGCGTCTTAGGATCGCTAGTAATAAAGAAAGTTATAAAAACGACAACTCCGTATACCTCTACGCGGACGTTACGACACATTCTAATAAAAGTAACCTTGCCGGAGATACTACGTATAGTAGCCGTAATATTAGTCGAAATAGGAAGCCTTAAGCTACGAGCCCTCTCGTAGCTTATAATTATGCTCTCCGCTCCCTTATTAATTAGGACATCGTATACCTATCGAGCCTTCCTAAGAGTCGCATAGATATAGATGCTTAGAACAAGCAGGTAGTCCTTATAGAAGTCTAGGAGGATACTATCCGGGTCCGTATATAGCTTAGAAGCAGGAATATACGGCAACGCCTCTATACTAGAGACTAGCCGAACCGAGAGATCTACTGCTATTATAATAGTAATCTCTAGTATATCTTATCGAACGATCTCCTCGTCCGCTTCCTCCTAATTAAGAGAAACAGATAAGGGCTATATTTCGGTGTTATTCTACTCCTTTATATCGAACTAGACTTCGTCGTCGCTTAGCTTCTCCTAGTTATTAGCTAAGGATACCTACTCTTCCTCGGGCTGCTTAAAAGAGTCGAAAGAGTTTATTAGGAAAGCATTAATCTTTAGCTCTCCGTACCGATAAAGGCCTACGTTGCCCTTATTATTATCCTTACTCTCCTCCTTTCTAGACGCTTCGCTATCTTCGTCGGAATAGCTAGCGGAATTATACTCCTATATCCTATTATAGATTTAAGCGAAGTTAATAGCGGAGGTAGCTATGCCGTCTAGCCTTCGTTTTAACGCATAATAGCGCTCGAGTGCAGCGCTATAGGATAGATCTATAGGCTTCCTTTCGTATAGGAACCGACTAAGAGCTTACTACCCGAATAGCTATAGTTCTCTAAGTTCTATAACTAGAGGTGCTCTAAGGAGCCTATTAGACTAGAACGCTTCCTATTCGTCTATAGGAATAGCCTTCTTAAGTAGGTTGTCTAATCTCTGCGTTTTCGGCTTAGCTCTTTGCGCCCCTTTCGCCTTACCTCTAGGAGGGACTATAGGACCGAATTAGGCATCCTGCATCTCCGTATTCTAGGAATTCGGAACCGCTAGAGTCTAGGATCTTCCCTATGTTTAAGACGAAGCCGCTCCTTAAGACGAGCTAGGTTTACTCCTATAATAATATTCTATTATCTCTAGTAGTACTTGCTCTCTATAAGAGTTGCTTGTTCCCGTTTTAGCAGCTTGCTTCTGCTTCTCTATGTTCGCCTTCGTAGCTTTTATTAGAGACGTAGTCGGGCGAGAGGGATTCTAGACGGCTTTCTAAGAGGACCGTATAGCTGCATAGGCAGCGTTATAATTCTCTTCTTCCTCTTCTTCTCCTAGAACAAAGAGAGATCCTATAGGCTTATATTCCTCTATATATTCTATAGTCCTAAACCTAGCTATACTAGCGTTAATCGAGACGGGACGTTTACGCCGGTTAGACTTCTACGAGGCTCGCAGAGTATTAAAGCTAATACATTTGCTAACGTTAATCGGACCGATAGCTTGTTTAAGAGCTAGGAGAACAACCTTTAATCGAGGAGACTTCTTATCCTAGCTATACCCGAGAGGTCTTATTTCTCCGCTAGCTCGGCTAGGATATATTCGGCGAGTCTTGTCCTTATAGAGGAAGTCTTAATCTAGAAGCTAGTTAAAGTAGGGATAGTCTCCGCTACGGTAGCCTTCTAAACTATACTCCTAGCAAGCGGTACCTATTTTAATTTCTAAGGCAGCATAGGCTATAACTATAGCCTAGATCTCTAGTGCTTCCTCGTCCTTTTAGCTACTGCGTAGGGGTCTATACACAGGTTCCTAGTTCTTTAAAAGAGCAAGGGCAAGGGCAGCTAACTGTTTAGTTAGCTTCTTAATATTAGGGCTTACCCTAGATATAGCGCTTATCGCTACGGAGACCGGATTTAGGCAAGGGGCAGTATTCCTTATCGCTTTAACTAGCTTTTCTGCTAGAATAGAACGATTATCCTTATATAAGGCTTTGTCGGTTTTATCCTTTCGCAACTCGGCTTTTATAGCTAAAATTACTCTCGCAAAGTTACGAAACGTATAGGAATAATCTATATCTAGGTTCGCTTTATTCTAAATCTTTTTCCGCATAGGCTTAGATAGAGGCTTTAAAAACATCTAGGTACGGCTAAAGTTATCTAGATCTTCTAGAGGAATTATAGCAGAAGAGATCTCGAAGTTTCGAATATACTCGGAAATCTCCTTAGGCTTATTTAGCTTCTGCAGGGATAGCTAGGAAAGGTACGACCGATCTCCGAGTATACGCTAACTGTTAAACTCGCGATACTCTTTAAGAAGGCTGCTTTTAAATAGCCTATAGTTACGACTTTCGTACCCTTCGAGCTTCTTAACTATAGGACGCTAATATCGATAAACGTAGCTAACTAGCTTCTCGACTTTAGTAGCTTTATCGCTCTAGTCGCCTTTATAAGTTCGGTATAGGTCTTTAAAACGCTTAACGAACTTAGTAACGTCTAACCCTTCGAAGTATCCTATCTCCTTAGAACTAGGCAAAGGCATAGGAGGTCGGCTTGCAGAAATTAAGGCTTAAAACTGCTCGACGCTTAAGCTAATAGTAGTGTTAATAGGGAGTTATAGTCCTATAGCTCCTCGTCGACGAGAATAAGTGTTACCTATTCCTATCGTTCCGTTAGGGCGAGCTAAAAGGTTAGTAGAGCCTAAAGAGCCCTTAACCGGTCGTTTAACTCCTCTATTAGATCCGATAAACTAGGCAGGTTAGTAACGGAACTCTTAATTGCGATCCTCTGCACTAATATTATCCGAGATACTACTAGAGTTAATAGTAGTGTCCGGGTTAATAGTGCCGGCAGAGGAATCGTTAGTCGGATCGTTCGGCATATTTTCGGCCGAAGGTCGGTAATAACAAACTAAACTAGCTAGTTTAGTTAGCGTTAGGTAAAGTTAGTAGTAATAGTAGTACTAGTTTGTTGCGCAACGAAAGGAATGTTCTTACTAAATTAAAAACAAAACAAGAAATAGAAACTCTAGATTTAGATATAGCAAAAGGAAATTCGTAACTTCGTAAATTGCAAGTAAGGGTAGCTAGTAATACCTAGTAGTTACCCTATAAACTTTCCTAGGGGTCGGTTTCTTAGTCTATCCGGCTCGTAATACTCCCGACCCGTATTATTTTAAACGTCCGGCCTATTAGTAATCCCTCCGTGCTATGTTTTCCTAGAGCCTTCGGGCAATCTCCGATAGGGAAGTATAGGGGCCGTTTTAAGCCTATACTAAACATAGGAAGAGCTAATTAAACTCTCCCGAAACTAGGGGTAGCTAGTAATACCTAGTAGTTACCCGTAATACTTTCCTAGAGGTTAGTTTCTTAGTCTATCCGGCTTATAATACTCCTAACCTATATTATTATAAACGTCCGGCCTATTGTTAATTCCTTTATGCTATGTTTTCCTAGAGCATTTCGGAAATCTCCGATAAGGAAGTATAGGGGCCGTTCTAAGCCTATACTAAACATAGGAAGAGTTATTAACCCTTCCGAAAATAGGGCAACCGAAGTTGCGAAACGTAGCCTTGCGGCGAAACCGGGGAGTGCGAGTAGTAATACGATCCTATATTCTTTCCCTAGCTTACTAAACTCCGTATAGCTCGTAATGTCGTATTCCTTAGGCTATCCTAGCTATAACGACCCCTCTGCATAGGCATAGTAACCCTAAGCGAATCCTCGGAAAGCTATAGATAAGCTATACCGTTAGCCTTCTATAACTAATCGTCGGCGTCTTAAAACACCGTCGATTCTAAGTCGTAATAGGACTAAGGGTTTATAACTTTCTTAGGGTTAAAGACTATCTCTATATAGAAGGTAGCCTTAATACTCTTAAGTCCTCCTAAGTTGTCTAGTTCCGCCTAGGCTTATATATAATAAAGTGCGTTCTAGCGGCTTGTTGTAATTAATCGCTTGCTTCTCGTATCGTAGTTCGTGCTATTAGACTATAAGTAACTTCTTCCCTTTCTTTTCGTGTTTTCGGTAGTTCTTGTCCGTAGAAGATATTATATAGCCCTACCTTCGGCTCTATTTTAATGCGTAAATCCTATACTACTCTAACTAGCTCTTAGCTAACTAGGCGTGCATATCTATATCGCTAAGGCCTAACAGCCCTAGAATTAGGTATATAGCAGTCGCACGTAGCGTAATAACGCGCAGTTCTCGTCTCTCGTCTCTAGGTAGCTAGGCTTAGGAATCCTCGTAAGCACTGCAGTTTAGATCGAGTAACGGCTACGCTCGCAGTTACGCTTCTACGTTTAGCTTACGAACCCTCGTATTAGCTATATCGTCTCTCGTAATAGCTAGCAAGGCGGGTACGCATAGAACGTATAATAATACTAGAACTATAAACAAGAAACGTAGGGTAGATAATTAATTAATTTGGAGGAGAGCCTAAGCTCGCGCTTTTATAGGCCCCCGAGCTGCTAAGGATATGCGGTTTCCGCCTATTACTACCCTCCCTTTCCTTTCTCTCTTTCTGCTCGAATAAGCCCTCTTAGGCATCGGCCTATAATATATATCGTAGCACGAATAAGACACCCCTAGAATAGAAACCGACCGGCAGCTGCCTGCAGCTCCCGTCCGATATAGTCTTCGACTCCTAAAGGACGTAAATGGAATAAACAAACAAACAAACAAACAAACAAAAGACTTATAGCTCTTACTATAGATAATGCTATAAATAATAATACTCTTTATACTACTATATATACTTAAGCCTCCCCCCCGCATTAAGTACTTAGCTAATATATTAAAGTATATAAGCTATTAATATCTACTCCCGATAACGTACGCATATCGTAAAACCGTTAGTATTAATATATAATCTCCCTCTTCTACTACCGGAGTCTAAGGAGATAGAGATTTCTCGTCCGAAACGGTTTCTATACTTCGTATACGTTATTTAACTATCGTTAAAAGATTTCTTTACTGCTCTAAAGATTAACCCTAAGAACGAGCTATAGGAAAGATAAAAAGAGAAGGCTAATATACGCGCGCTTAACCGGATTAAACTAGGCCTAATAACATAGGGCGATATTAGGATTCTAGCTATTCTTCTAAAGGTACTATTCGACTATCCTTTGCTTAGAAAGTTACGTAGCCTAGTATAGTCGTTATATATAGTTAGCAAAAGCTTATACGCTTAAGATAGGTCCGTAAGCTAGCTATAAAGGTTAACTCTAGTACGCAACGTTACGAGGCATTTATATAGTTATAACGAGATCGATTGCCTGCGAAGTCCTATTATACGCCTCCACGCGGCCGCAGGTGGAAACAGGTACTTCTAGAGTATGCTGGCAAAGTATAAGGGCAAAGACAAGACAAGACGACTCTCCGCTATCGCTACGCAGCCGAGAACAACCGCAAAACCTAAGAATCCAAACCGATAACCTACACCTACCGACAAACGAAGGAAGAGAAGGAGAAGACGTAGACAGAGACAAGTAGGAAGGCAGAGACGAGAGGCAGCTGCTAGGGCAAAGAGACAGACTATCAAAACTGCTAAAAAGGGCCGCAGAAGGGAGGGACAAAGGCAGACTCTCCCCGACTGGAAACCATGCGATCTAGAGGGTACGGGGCTCTCTAGAAAACACGAGAAGATAGGTGGGAAGGCTCTCTGCACCTCGATCGACACCGAACTACCTGCCTCTGCTAGTACGACGGCTCTGCTAGTACGACAGACACCTCTATTTCGACATTTGTGGGCTTGGCGCTAGGTGCCAAGCAAGTGCCAAGGCGCACAAGCTTAGCAAAGCCAAAATTCTGGAATTTGGAAAAAAAAAAAAAAAAAAAAATAAGACAACCGACTGGAACTCCGACAAACTGGAACTCCGACAACCGACTAGGACTCCGACAACCGACTAGAACTCCGACACCAACCTGGGAACCTACCCTCCCTTTCCTTTCTCTCTTTCTGCTCGAATGAGCCCTCTTAGGCATCGGCCTATAATGTATATCGTGGCACGAACAAGACACCCCTAGAATAGAAACCGACCGGCAGCTGCCTGCAGCTCCCGTCCTACATAGTCTTCGACTCCTAAAGGACGTAAATGGAATAAACAACAAACAAACAACAAACAAACGAGATCGATTATAGGATCCTTTACTATATCCGAAGTAGTAATGCGTAAATCCTATACTACTCTAACTAGCTTATAGCTAACTAGGCGTGTATATCTATATCGCTAAGGCCTAATAGCCCTAGAATTAGGTATATAGCAGTCGCACGCAGCGTAATAACGCGCAGTTCTCGTCTCTCGTCTCTAGGTAGCTAGGCTTAGGAATCCTCGTAAGCACTGCAGTTTAGATCGAGTAATAGCTACGCTCGTAGTTACGCTTCTACGTTTAGCTTACGAACCCTCGTATTAGCTATATCGTCTCTCGTAATAGCTAGTAGGGCGGGTACGCATAGAACGTATAGTAATACTAGAACTATAAACAAGAAACGTAGGGTAGATAATTAATTAATATAGAGGAGAGCCTAAGCTCGCGCTTTTATAGGCGCCCGAGCTACTAAGGATATGCGGTTTCCGCCTATTAATTCTCTTTTTCTTTATATCCGAATAGACACTCTAACGAACGACATTTTTATTCTAAAAACTAACTTCTATAAAACAATAATAAACTAAGTACTATTTATTCTTTTTTAACGTATTAGACGTTTATAACGTCCCTATTCTTCTTTGCTAAACCGAACTAGCTAGTTTAGTTTACTATGCATATATAGCTATGCTAATTCTCTTAAACTCGTCTTCCTTATTATCTAGGTAGTTAGCGCTATCGAATAGGAAGTACTTTAACTAGCCCCTAAGAGCCTTCTTAATATATAGAAAGAAGCTCTGCTCCTTCGCTATAGCCTTTTTAGCCTTAACTAGGCACTTGTATAGCTAGGCGAATCTCTTCTTTACTTGCGGAACCTAGACTTCTTTATACTACTTCTCGTAGGTAGCGCGGTCTATATATAGAAGCATAAGAGCCTCTTAGCTTACCTCTAGTTCTTCTTAGCTGCAGCGTCCTATTAACGCGTCTAAAACCGGCCTAAGGCCGTTAAGCTATTGCTTCTAGGGAAGTCTACGCTCCTGCGGCTTATTAGGGAAATTAGCGCCTATAAACGTCTTAGATATTAGTAGCATCGTAATATTGCTAACGAGGACCTCTGCGAAGCCTAGGGTATTCTTTCTAACTAGCTCTTAATTACGGTACTTAATAAGCGTTAGGTAGACTATACGTCGCGAGGAGACGCTAGAGTTCTCTCTATAGGCAATCGTCTAATATATTAGCACTAAGTCGCTAGGTATAGTCGAGACGTTTTATAGACGTAGGCTAGCGTCCTATAGGCTATCCTTTCCTTAGTCCGAGACGTAAACTAGCGTCTGCTTAATATCTAAGTCTTCGTCCTCGTTCTCGTTATTATTAAGCTTATTAACTATATCGTATATTAAACCTAAGTAGCCGGTGCTACCGACGATATTAAACTTAGCGTATTTAGCCTCGTCTTCTTCCTTATCGTCGACTTTAACTTATAGCTTGCGGTTAGGTACCTATATAACTAGTCTACGGCTAGAGAGGGCACTATTAAGAGAAACTATAGTAATCGTATAGGCGGTCTCTTATCTATCTTTCTATACTATTAAAGGGCCTTTAATAAACTTCTCGCTAGTAGCCTAGTTCCCCTTAATAATTAGAATTGTTAGGTCGATTCTACCGGTAGGCTCTCCCTACTAGTACTAGGCTATTATTAGGTACGCGATAAATCTATATATAGCCTTATCGCATAGAGAATCCTAGGCTAGTATATTAAGTAGCTAGATAGTCGGGTCTTATTATATTAGCTACTAAGTAAGGGAGAAGAATATATTTAGCATCTATCTATAGATATTGCGGCGGCGGCGAAGATAGTAGCGGTATAGGTCGAATTCTTAATGCATCTAAGAGACTATATTTAGGTCCTTTACCTACTAATTAAGAAGGCCGCTAAATACGTTAAAGCTATCTTTAAGAAGCTTTCCGTTATAAGCCTTCTATACGTCTCGAATAATCTCGATTACTAAGTAAGATAGGCAGGTATTAGTAAAGTCTAGCTTAATTCGTATAGGCCTAAGCTTATTATCGTTAGCCTCTAAATTAGGCTCTTAAGCGGCTTCTACGTCGCTAGGATCGTTATCGAACTAAACTAGCTAGTTCGCTTCGTATAAACTAGCACGCTGCTTCCCCTTAGCCTTCTTAGACTTCTTGCTCTTCTTAGACTTCTTTAGGGCGTAAGCTAGAGGTATAGACGCGGAACCCTCGGTATCTCCGGTCTCTAGCTATAGGCGAGTCTTCTTCTTAGAGCTGCCGTCCTCTTTATTATTAGTATTAGCTTTACGCTTAGCCTTCTCCTAGGCCTTCTTATTAGCTACTATCTTCGCCGTAGCCTTCTCTACGTCTCGCAGCTAGTTCTTACTAGCCTATTAGTCTATCGCGTCTATCTTCTATATCTATAGGTCTTTCCTTAAGTTATCGGGCACGTCGTCGATCGATCCCTTCGCTAATAGGCATAGTCTACGAGAGATATCCTACGAGTCGTAGAGGCGATTAGATGCCGTTATTATCGACTCTTCTACTATAAGGCTAACTACCTTAGCTATTTCTACTATATAGGTACGGCAGAAGGGAGAACTAATATCTAGGGACTCGTACTTATTAAAGGGGATTATGTCTAGCTTTCTATATACGCTATTCTTGCAGCGCTCTTCGAGGTAGTTAGCGTATAGAATAGTAATGCGGACGCGAACTTCTCCGAGATTTAAATAAGGCTTCTCGATCGCCTTATTAATTAGATCGTCTAATAGGTTCTTATTATAGCTATACGTCTCGTAACGTATTACTTATTCTTTAACCCTACCGGCTAGTTCGCGTAAACGGACTAAAACAATTATTTCTAGCTCTAGGGCTACGGATCGAGAACGGGTTACTGCGGCCTAGCCCTAGCCGGCTTCTTCTTACTAGCAGCTTAGCGCTTTAAGCTCGCGGTCCTCGTAGTAGAGGTCTCTAATCTTATAGTATAGATGCGCGAACGCATTAGGGCGCAGTTAGTCTTTATTAGCGAGGTTTATCTTCTTACGGACCTATTGCTTAGCTACTTTGCGGAAGCTCTTAAACTTGTCGGAGGCTAAATTAAGGTAGCTAAGGAAGTCGTAGCTAGACTCGGAGGGCTTACTAAGTAGCCTATTTACGGCCGAGCCTTTAGCTCCTTCTTTATTATTAATATCTATTACTCTAGACACCTTATTCTTAGAAACGATAAAGTAGGCGTCTATAACGGCAAAGCCGTTCTCGTTAATAAGCTAAAGGTATTTACGGCTAAATAGATCTATCTAGAAAACAGCCTCTATATCCTTAATAAAGCTAGCCTTCTAGAATTTGCTAGATATATAGCTAGACGCCGGGCGAAACAAGTTCTCTTTCTTTCTATTATAGAGGGCCTAGTAGAGTATCTATTTTAACTAGGTTAGGCCTAATAGCCGGAGGTTCTCTATAGGGACATTCTTAAGCAAAGAGAATCGTCGAAGATGCTAGCCGGCCTTTTCGCAGATCTTAAACGTAGAATTTAGGAAATTAAAATAGGGAAACTCCCTATCTAATCTAAATAAGTTCTATAGTATATCGAGGAGGCCGTCGCGTTTCTTAGCGAACTGCTTTCCTCTCTTATAGATATTAATTACGCCCTTTAACCCTTCTAGAGCGCCTTCCTAAGCGCGGGCGGAGGTACGCTAGCTAAGCTCTTAAATAAATTAGAAAATAATAAAAGCGCGGCGGTTATCGTCTCCTTAAATAGCGCTATAAACGGAACGAAGAACGGTCTGCTTCTCTTCTTTTATAGCTGCGTTAGTAACTGCGTCTAGCATCTATACGCAAGTAAGCTATCTGCTAAGCTTAGAAATATTAAGAGTAAAATTTCGAAAGTCGGCTAACTTAAAGTCGGCGGCGCAGGCGAGCGCGTCTAGATTAGAATAGCGGACTACCGCCTTAGGCTTAGGGGTAGGCGCTTTAGCAGTCGCGTTAGTTATAGCGATATCTCGGTCGGCTATTATACTAGTAAGGTAGAGGGAGAGAAAAGCAGACTATATAGAAGGGAGTATGCTATATGCGAGAGAAGGAAGATAATTAGAGGTAAGCAGTTTCTTAAGCGAGTCTCTAAGCGAGTACGTGTTACGGTTTATAATTAGCTAGTTTAAGTTATAGAACCGTTACGTGCGAAAAGGTAAGCGACGCTTAGCCTCTAGAGCTTAGCGACCGCTTTAAATCCCTTAAGCGACGTAGAAGACCTTAAGCGACGCGACCGCTCTAGAGCGACACGACCGCTCTATACTCTAGTCTCCGCTCTAGGAGCTAGGATAGAGGAATCTCCTTTATATATAGTAGCGATAAGTATCGCCTCTCTAGATAGTTATCGCGTATAACTTACTATCTAATTTTACTAATTAAATTTCTTACTATTCTATCTTACTAATTAGAATTAAGTAACTCTTCCTACTTCGTTGCCTTCCTCTAGACTACCCGATAAGCTTAAACCCCGATCGAGCTTAAGCTCCTGCTTAGTAAGATCTTAGGTTATCTATTTTTAGATAAACCTAATAGCTTTATACGCCCTTAAGGATATCTACTATAGGAAGCTCTAGGGGGAATCCCGCCCCTAGCGAAGTAGGATCTAGCCGCGGCAAGCTAGTTTAAGCCCTAAGACCGACTCTACCGGACGACTCCGACGATAAAGATAGTAGACTAAGACTAAGAAGCTTTAAACTAGCTAAGCCCGACTACTACTATAAAGATCGAAATAAGTTCGACGATTAGGTTAATTAGATAGATATATACCTTATATTTAACCTAGTCTAAGCAACGCTTAAGACTATCTTTACTAGTACGTACCTTAGGGGTAGTGCTTAGAACTAGATTAAACCCTACCTTAAAGTCTACTTAGATAGCTAGGGAACTTAGGATCCTACCGGCATATTTAGGGACTATACGACTTTTAAAGTTAAGCTTAAGGAGATCTTTAGATCTTCTAACGAGGTAACCTAAGCGATTAGGGTTATCTAGCACCTCCGATAACGAACCTTAGTATCTAAATATATAGCTAAGTTCGAGGAACACTCTTAGGTAACTAAATAGGACTAATAGGCGTTAATAACAATATTTAGGCGTAGTCTTAAAGACTCGGTTAAGGACTAGTTAATAAACTACGGAGGAACACTTAATACTCTAAAGGATTTAACCGAAGCGGCTATTAAGATTAACGACCGGCTCTACGAGAGAGCCCTAGAACGCAAGTATAACTCTAAGGTTAGAGGAACAGCCGGGTTTACCCTAGACTATAGAAGGAACCGCGGATATTACTTTAGGCTAAATAACTAGTCTAATAAGCTATACTATAGACCCTAACTAATAGAACTTAACGCTACCTAGAAAGGTCGTAGGATTAAGGGCAAAGGAAAGCCTAAGAAAAAACAAGGTAGCGAGAAGACTTATTATAGCTATAGCAAACTAGGCTACTTCGCGAAGGATTGCCGTTCTAAGAATATAGTATAGCGACAATCTTTTAATATAATGCAAAGAAGAGAAGAAGGACGAGGAGGTTATTATAATAATAACGCTCCTAAGGAAGTCCGACTTCTAGGCATAATATCCCGAGTACTAGATTAAATCTACTAGGAAGGACGTCTCGGACACGGAAGCCTTTACTAGCGATTCTATTATAATAACGCATGCTAAATATACTACTCTTCTAAGAGGGACGTAGGCTTTTAGCCCTCTGCCCTATAGAGAGATATAAGCTCGCCTTTAATCCGATAATATAAGGACGGAAGCAGGCCGTTGCCTATTCTAGAGGAGCTATAAGAATTAGCACTATACCTCGGACTCGCCGAGGAAGGAGATATCGATAAATCTTACTATAACGATAATAAGGAAAACAACCCTCCTAAACTAGACTTATCTAAGGAGAAAGGGCAAGACAAATCCGCAAAAGACACCGAAAGTAGTAGCAAAGAGGAAGAATCTAAAGACAAACTAGTTACGTTCGTAAGCACCTCCCTAGGACTATAAAGAAAGATCGCGCTCTACTTTACGCGAGAAGTCGAAGAAATCTTTCCTCTTATTAATAGGAAAAGATATATTAACCCTCGAAAATTTAACTATTCCCTCTAGCAACTACGATAATTATTCTAGAGATACCGGAGAATACGATAAGAATCTTACTTCCGAGAACTTATAGTAGAGCAACTACCGCTAGGTAGCACTTTTATACCTTATAGATATATTACGCTAGATAACTACGTTATACCTAACGAAATGCGATAAGAACTCTACGAGCTATAGAAACAATTTTAAATAGTCTAAGAATACTAATATAAATTTGCCTATATCGAAACCCTATTTAAATAAAAGATAACTAACGAGGTTTAAGAAACGAAATCTAAGATCTATACGTAGCTATAATAATAGGCTAGTAATACCTAGTCGGGAAAAGAATCGACTCTTAAGGAATAAGCGTCTAAAGAGAGTTCTACGACACGGAAAGCGCTTAAGCATTAATATTAGTCTTCCGCACTAATATTACTATTAACGGATATAAGGTCTAAGCTATAATTAATTCTAGAGCGAGCGGGAACTTTGCCTCTAAATTATTCGTAAAGCGATATAGAATAGCTACCTAATCGAAGGACGAAGGGTACAAACTAATTGCAGTCGACGGATTATCGTTACTAAGCGTAGAACGAGAAACTATTCCGTTGCTACTTGCTATCTAATAGCACTACGAGGAGATTGTCTTAGATATTACTAATATAGCTAGTTATAATGTCGTACTAGGCATACCTTAGTTAAGAAAGCATAATCTAATTATCGATTAGAGACGAGGAGTACTTAGGTTTAAACAATGCGATTGCGTTATCGATATTAACCCTATATAGCGATAGCGTTTACTAATAGATAAGGCTAGGAGATAGATTAACGAAATAATACTCTAGTCGCCCGGAGCTACGAAATATTCGAGCCTAACTCGGATAGTTACTCGCGATAGCAAGGAGGACAATTAAGTTACGAGAATAGATAGAAGTAACGCACTATCGAAGGATACGGCCTCGGAAACCGCTATCCCTAAGGAGTATTAAAAATAGGCGAAACTCTTTAAAGAGGTAGAAGATATTACTACTTTACCTAAATACTAGATATAGGATTACTAGATTAATCTAAAACCCGGAACGGAGCCCCTATTCGTGCTACTATTTAAGAAATCCGAACACGCGCTCTAAGAAGAAGATAAGTAGCTGCGTAAGATGCTAGCTAAGAGCTAAATACGCAAATCTAGGTCTAGTATAGGCATACCTATCTTCGGTATTCTAAAGCCTAATAGGAAGATACGAATAGTCGTTAACTATAGGAAACTTAACGACATTATAATTAAGAACTAATATCTATTACCTAATATTAAGGAATTATAGAATAGACTTACCGGATTAGACTAGTATATAAAGATTAATCTACGAGATGCGTTCTACGCTATCCGCATAGCAGAAGGCGAAGAATAGAAGATAGCATTTCGGATACGCTACGGATTATACGAATTTACGGTTATGCTAATAGAATTAACTAATATACTAGCCTTATGCTAAGAGATAGTAAACGATATTCTTAGAGACCTGCTCGATATATACGTTATTGCATATATAGACGATATTCTCGTCTATACTAAGGGATTCCTAGAGAAATATAAGCGACAGGTATAAGGCGTATTCGAAAGACTCTCCCGAGTAGGATTCCGGACCGCACCCGAGAAATGCGAATTCTATAAGAAGGAAGTTAAATTCCTTAGCTTTATTATTAATACTAGAGGAATCGCAATCGACCTAGAAAAGATCGAATCTATTAAGACGTAGCTAACTCCGAAAATAGTTAAGGACGTATAATTATTCCTTAAACTAGCTAACTATAATCGGAAGTTTATTAGGAACTACTCTAAGATTGCTATACTACTATCGGACCTTACGAGAAAGGACCTTAAATAGAAATAGGAATAATAGTATTAGAAAGCATTCGATAAGCTAGTATAGATATGCTACGAAGTACTAGTACTAATAATATTCGATACGAAGAAGCTAGTCTTTATCGAGACTAACGCATTAGATCTAGCTATAGGAGCATGCCTTACGCAGATGCATAATAGGAAAAGACACCTAGTAGCTTATTACTTAAGGAAAATATTACCCGCGGAATAAAACTATAATATATATAATAAGGAACTGCTAGCTATCGTTGCAGCGTTGCAATACTAGAACTACTACGCGGAAGGAGCACTAGGACTAACGATTCTTTCTAATTATAAGAATCTAACCTACTTTACTACGACTAAGGTACTAACCCGCAGATAGGCCCGCTAGTCGGAACTACTCGGATAGTATAAGTTCGAAATCCGCTATACTCTAGGAAAAGAGAATAGTAGAGCAGATGCCTTAAGTCGAAGAGTCGACTATATAGAAGGAAAAGAACCCGTATAGCAGCGAGTTCTTAAGGCTAATTTAGACGGAAGCCTTAGTACTAATATTTAGGAATTTAATAATATTATGCGAATTCTTAATAATACCGAGGAATAGTTTTTAATACTGCAAGGCAAATACTAGGTACTAAAGGACCGAGAAGAGGAATGCATACGATAATATTATAATAACCCTACGAGAGGATACCTAGGGGCAACTAAGACTATAGAGCTTATTTAGAGGAGTTTTAGCTTTCTATAGATGCGATAGAAAGTGCTTAGGTATATTAAGCGCTATAAGTATTGCTAAAGAAACAAAGCCGAACGTTATGCGAAATATAGATATATATAGTTTAGAACTCTACTATAACAACTATAGGACGAAGTAACGATAGACTTTATTACGAAACTCCCGTTCTCTAGGAATAAAGTTACGGAGACTACGTTCGACATAATTATAGTTATAGTCGATAGACTTACTAAATATGCATACTTTATACCTATAAGCGAAAAATGCACGGCAGAACAACTTAGATACCTTATAATAAATAGGCTTATATAATACTATAGATTCCCGAAAGTCTTTATTACCGATAGGGACAAGTTATTTATATCGAACTACTAGAAAATACTAGTCGGTATAATCGGGATTAAATATAAGCTATCTATAGCCTACTACCTAGAGATAGACGGATAAACGGAAAGAATAAACTAAATACTAGAATAGTACCTACGATACTACGTTAACTACGTATAAGACAATTAAGTTACGTTGCTCCCTATAGCATAAATAGTACTTAATAACTATAAATTAGAAACTACGTAGGCTACGCTATTCTTCTCGAATTATAGACGAAATCCGAACCTATTCGGAGACCTATATAGTTATCTCTAAGCTAAACGAGCTATAGTTGCGGCATAAGATATAAAAACCGTTTATAACGAACTAAAAAACCGTATTTAAGACTTATAAAAAGCAATTGCTAAATCTAGATAAGATAGAAGAAAAATAGCACCTTAGCTTAGAAAGGGGGATAAGGTCTATCTTCTTACTAAAAATCTAAAGATAAGAAAGAAGACTAAGAAACTAGATTACGTTAAGGTCGGACTATTTTTAATTAACGAAGTTAGAGGACTAGTTAACTACCGACTTAAGTTACTAAAAGAGCCTGCGAAGTCCTATTATACGCCTCTACGCGGCCGCAGGTAGAAACAGGTACTCCTAGAGTATGCTAGCAAAGTATAAGGGCAAAGACAAGACAAGACGACTCTCCGCTATCGCTACGCAGCCGAGAATAACCGCAAAACCTAAGAATCTAAGATAGGACCGATAACCTACACCTACCGACAAACGAAGGAAGAGAAGGAGAAGACGAGATAGACAGAGACAAGTAGGAAGGCAGAGACGAGAGGCAGCTGCTAGGGCAAAGAGAAATACTATCTAAACTGCTAAAAAGGGCTATAGAAGGGAGGGATAAAGGTAGACTCTCCCCGACTAGAAACTATATAATCTAGAGGGTTAGGGGGCTCTCTAGAAATCCCGACGGATAGGTAGGAAGGCTCTCTGCACCTCGATCGACACCGAACTACCTGCCTCTGCTAGCACGACGGACACCTCTATTTCGACATTTGTAGGCTTAGCGCTAGGTGCTAAGCAAGTGCTAAGGCGCATAAGCTTAGCAAAGCTAAAATTCTAGAATTTTGAAAAAAAACAGACAACCGACTAGAACTCCGACAAACTAGAACTCCGACAACCGACTAGGACTCCGACAACTAACTAGAACTCCGACACTAACCTAGGAACCTACCCTCCCTTTCCTTTCTCTCTTTCTGCTCGAATAAGCCCTCTTAGGCATCGGCCTATAATATATATCGTAGCATAAACAAGACACCTCTAGAATAGAAACCGACCGGTAGCTGCCTGCAGCTCCCGTCCTATATAGTCTTCGACTCCTAAAGGACGTAAATGGAATAAACAAACAAACAAACAAACAAGTTACTAAAAGATATAAAGATCTACCTAGTATTCTATATATCGTTACTAGAACCTACTAACGCTAAAACTCTATACTAAGAGACGTTTTACTTCTAGCCGGAAGAAGAAGATAAATTCGAAGTCGAGAAAATCCTAGACTATAAGGATTAGAAATACCTTATTAAATAGAAGGAATATCCGGAATTAGACAATACCTAGGAGCTACTAAAACACCTTATAAACTGCAAACTACTTCTAGAGAAGTACTATTAGGAGAACCCTTCTAACTAGAGACTTACTAGGGCACGCCGTTAATAACGCTCTACGCGTAAGGACTTATCTAGAGACGACTATCTACGGGCAGAGGTAAACTCTTAGGGAGATTAAGAGAAATCGGAGCTAAAGGATTCTCTATTAATAACTTAATTTCCTCCGCGGCGGCAATCGAGGCGACCTCGGCCTCCTACGCCTTAACCTCCTTTATCTCCTTTATTCGAAGTTGTTTGCATAACCTACGTACCTTTGCGCGATATTCTAATAATTTCCGCGTTAATAAATCTTTCTTCTCTTCCGCAGCCTTTAGATCCTAAGCGATCTTCTAGCGCACCTAATAAATCTTCTCGTACTTAATCCGAGTAACCTAGAGATTGCATAATTAACTATATAAAGCGCACTCCGTATATCGACCCGACCGAATATCGACCTTATACTCCTTCCCCGACTTCTTATAGTAATAGCACTAAGTAGGCATCGCAAAACCGTCTTTCGAGATATTTCGAGATAATTCCTATTTTCGTTTCTTAGCAGTTTTGTCTTTAGAGGATTTTACTATCGCGATATAATAGAAAAAGAGGGTAACGAAGGAAATAGGGAATAAGAAGCTTACTTAAGGAATCGGGACGATTCCGCCTAGGAGGGGAATAGTATTACGGTTTATAATTAGCTAGTTTAAGTTATAGAACCGTTACGTGCGAAAAGGTAAGCGACGCTTAGCCTCTAGGGCTTAGCGACCGCTCTAAATCCCTTAAGCGACGTAGAAGACCTTAAGCGACGCGACCGCTCTAGAGCGACACGACCGCTCTATACTCTAGTCTCCGCTCTAGGAGCTAGGATAGAGGAATCTTCTTTATATATAGCAGCGATAAGTATCGCCTCTCTAGATAGTTATCGCGTATAACTTACTATCTAATTTTACTAATTAGATTTCTTACTATTCTATCTTACTAATTAGAATTAAGTAACTCTTCCTACTTTATTGCCTTCCTCTAGACTACCCGATAAGCTTAAACCCCGATCGAGCTTAAGCTCCTGCTTAGTAAGATCTTAGGTTATCTATCTTTAGATAAACCTAATAGTACGCTATATAAGTGCGTAAAGTAGAAAATATATAAAGCCGATAATACGCGAGGTTTCTAAATAGGTAGGTTATGCTAGCAGCGGTAAAGACAGTTAGTATAAAAGAAGTTATTATTATTATTATTATTATATAGAGTTTTCGCAGTTTATTTGCTTAAAAACTCTGTATAACTATCGTTACCGCTGCCGCCTGCACTTAGCAGCTCTAGAGTAGTTATTAGGCCGGAACTTCTTAATAGTTATTATGCTTAAGATAGATATTAAGGTTAATAAGACTAAGAAGAAACTAGAAGAGCTAAAAAGGGGGGGAGTTTTATGCTTAAACCCGCTACCTAGACGTAAGGATATTCGTAACTATACGTTAGAGGATCCTTAGCGCTATTTAAGGTAAACTAGCTAGTTCGCTTTATTTTTACCGCTAGAAATAAGGAAGTATACGCATGCTCGCGATTACTTTTAGGCAGCTATTAGCTAAAATTAAGTAAGAGTCGCCTAATCTTATCCCTCGCTACTCCTAGGAGCCTAGGCTAGTTAGGAACTAGTATTCTCCTAACGGTAGATCCTCTTATTTATAGTAATAGTCCTTTTATCTAGCTTCCTAAGGTCTATTCTGCTTCCGCTACTAATCCTCCCTTTCTTATAGCACTAGCTATAGAAGAGTAATAAGTAATACGTTTCTCCCTATTTCTTATGCCGATTCGGACGTAGTAGAAACAATTTCTTTAAAAATTAGGGGCCTACTAGGATTCCTCTAGTATTAAAATGTCCGGCTAGCGGATATACTCCTCCCTCTCTTCTTAAGTTATTCCTAATAGCTTACTAATCCGGATCTAAGGGTATAGATAGCTACGCGGCCGTAGCTTAGAAGGTAGAGGACCTAGCTATTCTAGATTAAAGTTATCCTCTTAAGGAACTATAGCCTCCGGATCTCTCTAGTACGGCACCGGCTTTAAGTTAAACCTAGGGAACGTATAGTAAAGGAGCTCCCTACTAAGCTCCTTAATCTTATACGCCTTCCCGTTACGAATAATAGTATATATAAGAAACGGACTACGCTATCGGTACCGCAGCTTATTCGAGAAGCTCGTTTTTAGTTCCGATTAGTAAACGACTACTATCTATCTAGGACGAAGCTCCTATTAATTAGCGTTCTTATAGTTATTAAAATACTTAATATTATGCTTCCTTAGCCGGTCCTATCGAGCACGAGCTTCCTTAAGCGTCGTATGCATCCGTTCTATAGCCGCAGCTTATATCGCTAATAAGGAAGGACGGTTACGGACTATTCCCTACTTAGCTACTCGGTAAGTACGGAATTTAAGCTCTACTAGCAATATAGTATCCCTGCCTATTATTATCTCCGCTAAAGTTAGCTCTATTATCTAGTTCGTCGTAGTACGTTCCGCCTAAAGAACCGAAGGAATATACTTAGCTATAGCGCTTACTTCTCCGCCTATAAGCTTAGAGAGAGCCGCTAGAATTAGATAGTGTTTCTATTTAACGATTCCGTTAGCCTATAGATAGTAGGGGGAGATTATAACCTATTTAATTCCATAGCTAGTAAGTAGCGCTTCTTAAACGTTCTCTCCGCCCCTGTCTATATAGATCTCGGCTATAGCCTCTTAGCGGCAAATTAAGTTCTCGTAGATAAACTTCGTAACGTATCTAGCGTTAACCTTGCAATTGTCCGTTATCCGTATTAATCGGGCCTTTAGCTATTAAGAAACAGCCTCTCTCGCAATAACGAGGTAAAGCCTAGTGCTAATAAATACCGCGTCTAGGTACTATCGCTCCCTAAGATACTATTTCTTAGAAGCGTAAAGTAGGCTAGGACGCTAGTAGCCGTTCCTAAGCGTATATTGCTAGCAACCCTTATAGAAACGAACTACTACGGTATAAATACCGTCTTACTACTATCGTTTAGTAACTATCTTATACGTCCGTTTCGGGCCCGGGTGTCTATAGTAGTCGTAGTAGGCAGTAATAATCCTTTCGCAATAGTTATTATCGTCGACAACCCTCTAAGGGATACTACCGACACGATTCTATCTTATAAGCTAACCCTCCTTACTTATATAGAACTTAAGTATATGTTTTCGTAGAGACCTATATTCTATTAAGGATAGGTCTAGTAGATAACGTAGGTAAGTAAGGAAGAATGCGATATTTCTTAAGTCCTAAGAGTAGGTACCGTTTAGCACTTCCTCCTCTAATTCCGCTCGAGTAGGGAATACTTAGGCGATAAGGTCGTAGGCGGAGTAGGCGAAAAACTAGTTATCGATTATCTTATCGATATCGCCCTCCTCTGCTAGCTCTCGGGTATCTCGCTCTATCGGAGGCTTATAAGACAGCCTATTAGCAGCCGTATGCTTCTTCCTAGGGACATATACTATATTAAAGTTAAATAACCTAATCTATACTAGCTATCTTATAATAGCTGCGTTCGGGAGGTCCGTAGCAGCCTTATTAAGTTAATATACTAGCGTATTAGCGTCTACCTCTAGCTAGAAGAAAATACTAAATAACTACGGACGACACTTCTTTAGTGCTTTAAGAACACCGAGACACTTGCGCTTCCTAGCGTCGTAGCGTTGCTTAGAAGCAGAGAACAATTCTAACTCGAATCGAGAAGGGTATCGGATTCTACTATCTTTCCGGTCGTATTAAGATATATAGTATCCCTACGAGTAAAGGCTAGAATCTATACCTACTATAATTAGCCCTCCCTCTAGTTTATAGTCTAGTGCTACTAGCGCTAGTATAGAGATAAGAAGTTCTATAATCGCATTCTTAGATTGCTAGTATTCTCTCGTCTATACGAACTTAACGTCCTTCTTTAGGAGAGAGAAGAGTAGCCTTAGCAACTAGGCGAAGTTCTTAAGCTAGATCTTATAGTATACGAACATTCCTATAAGAATTCGGACTTCTCTCTAATTCGTAGAAGTAGGCTATTTAACGAGCTTAGCTACTCGTTCCGTATCTAGATGTCTGCTATATTTATTAGTAACGTAACCTACTATCTTAATCTACTTATAGCATAGCTGCAGCTTTTTCCCGTAAACTATTAGTCCTACTCTCTTAAGGTTAGCAAGCACCTTATCTAAGTTCTTAATATATTCTACTATAAATCGGCGGAGTCTAGGCTTAACCTCCTTATTACTATACTTCGTTCTTAGACCGCGAATAGCTATATCGTCGAGAAAAGGCTTAGTAGCGTAAGGTATCTAAGTAGTAAGAATAAGCATAATAATTCGGATAAATTAAGCGATAGAGTTCGTAGCTCTCTATAGTAGCGTTATCTAGCGTAATAGGCCGAGAGGAGTATCGAAACCTATAAGGTCCCGACTTCTTACGTCTAGTAGAATCTAATCGTAGCTAAAGAAGATATTAACTAAGAACGAGATTATATAACCTGCAAAAGCTTTAGAAAACCTATTTATATTAGGAGAAAGGTTAGCATCGCGTATAGTTATAGCATTAAACTTCTATATAGCATTAATTAGGCAATACTTCTTTAGTTCTCCTAGGTTAGTCTTCTTCTTTACGAGAAAGTACGAATTCCGATAGGTACTATAGTATAGTTTAAGAGCGCCTACGTCTATACGCTTACGGAGCATTTTTACGACTTTCCTCTCGAGAGAGCTCTAGAGTCGGAAACTAGGATGCTACTATAGCTTATACGGAATCGTACGAATAACCTAAGGAGAAGTAATAGTAGGCTTAATATAACTAAGATGCTTAAAATCCTAAGTAAGTGCAGCTTCCCGATTATATAGCATCTTAGTTAGAAGATATAGCTCTCGATCTATTAGTAAAATAGTAGGCTTAATTTAAGCGAGTCGTTCTAGCGTAAGCCTTAAACCTTTCGAAACGCTAGAAAACTTTTTAATTAAGTATCTCCCGTTAAAGGAGCCCGTTCTAGGTAGTATAGCTTCCTTCGTAGCAAGTGCTTTCTTTCTCTAATATAGATCCCTACTAGGATTCGATCTATCCGTTATAGATACGTCCGTATTAACGGATCTAACCTTATCCGCGATACGCTTATATATCGTAAACGCCCTAATTTCCGGAGAGAATTTAGCTTGCGTATCTAAGTCTAGGAGTACGTTTAGTAGTAGTTTACTATAGCGAACCCTATAACTCCGGCAGATTTCCTTATAAATAACGTTAGTAACTATAGCTTGTTCGTAGTCGCCCTTAGATTCGTATCTATCTTTAGAGTCGTAAGAATACTTATCTAGAAGGAGAACCTTAAGTTCTAAGTCCTATAGGGAAAAGAGGTTCCTAAAGTAGTTAGGAAAGAGTAGGTTACTAGAAGGATCCTTCTAGAAATAGAGCTCTAGGCTTTCTAAACGCTACCTAACTAGTTCCGGAAAGAGTAAGAATATAAGATTATTATATACGTTACGTAATAATCGAACTAAACTAGCTAGTTTACTCGGCAAGTTCCGCTAGTTCTTATATAATAATTAAACTAAACTAGCTAGTTTACTTAGTAAGACCTACTAGTCCGTACGTAGATTAGTTAAGACTTTACTTAGCGCCCTTTCTACGATATTAGCATCCCTAATTGTTCCTAGTCGGTTCCCTCTTAGTGCCCGAAGCTGCCTATTTAGCTCCCTACTCCGTTCTATAGCTATCCCGAAGCTTTCTCTACTAGTACCTATAGGTGTCCTAGAGCTTCTAAGACTACCCCTACTAGCGCCCGAAGCTATCCTAGTAGTTCTAGAACTAGCCTTAGAGGCTCCCGGAAGTAGCCTAGGACTTCTACTAGTAAGATCTAGCTACCTAAATAGATACTCTCTTAGCTCTATAAGGCGCTTCCTAAGCTTATTCCGCTCCTATTTGCTTCGACGCTTCGTAAGAGCTTTATTGCAAGAGAACCCTATACTATAAGAGCGGTCTTTAGCCTTAGAGTATACTAATTTATATAGTATAGTAGATAAAAGCCTTTCCTAAAGGTCCGGGTTCTACGTAAACTTATGCTAGAGGCCCCGGCAGAGGGTATTATCGGACTTCTAGCTAGAACGAATTAGCAGGGATAACGGAGGGACGTTCCGAACTTGTTTCCTAATAAATTCTCTTATCTCGTTATAAGCTCCTAAGCCTTCGGGATCCGTATATAACTCTACGAGAAACTTATACTAGGCTATATAGTTAAAGACTAGTCCTTCGAATTTAGGATCTCTAAAGTAGAAACGGTGCTAGTAACTAAGGTAGTTATACTTGCCTTTATTCTTAAAGAAGATAGTTTTGCTACGAGGATACTCGTAGGTAGGCTTATTAAACCGGTCCTCCTCCTCTTTAGTAAGCTTTCCTACTAGTTTCTCGAGCATCCTATAATCTAGCGCCGTATTTACTCTAGGCACTAGTTTAGCTATCCTCTTAAGGATACTCTTTAGCTTAGTTTAGCGCGTTTTAGCCCTACCTATATTAGTGCTTAAGATCGGGCTAAAGCGGACCTTAGTACTTAATCTTTTCCTAACCTACGAAGAATATCGTCGACCGTTCTATACCCGTTATTGCCTACTATCCTAGTAAAATAAACTAGGTTTCTATAGTCGTTAGCGATCGTACCTTCCTAGGAGCTATTATTATAGTTCCTAGAGGAAAGGCGAGTTCTACGGGCCTACGGCCTTTCTAGAAGAGTTAGCGTCTTAGGATCGCTAGTAATAAAGAAAGTTATAAAGACGATAACTCCGTATACCTCTACGCGAACGTTATAATATATTCCGATAAAGGTAACCTTACCGGAGATACTACGTATAGTAGCCGTAATATTAGTCGAAATAGAAAGCCTTAAGCTCTAAGCCCTCTTATAGCTTATAATTATACTCTCCGCTCTCTTATTAATTAGAATATCGTATACCTATCGAGCCTCTCCGAGAGTTATATAGATATAGATGCTTAGAACAAGTAGGTAGTCCTTATAGAAGTCTAGAAGGATACTATCTAGGTCCGTATATAGCTTAGAAGCAGGAATATACAGCAACGCCTCTATACTAGAGGCTAGCCGAACCGAGAGATCTACCGCTATTATAATAGTAATCCCTAGCGTATCTTAGCAAACGATCTCCTCGTCCGCTTCCTTCTAATTAGGATTAAGAGAAATAGATAAGAGCTATATTTCGGTATTATTCTACTTCTTTGCATCGAACTAGACTTCGTCGTCGCTTAGCTCCTTCTAGTTATTAATTAAGGATACTAACTCTTCCTCGGGCTGCTTAAAGAAGTCGAAAGAATCTATTAGGAAAGCATTAATCTCTAGCTCTTCGTACCGATAAAGGCCTATATCGCCCTTATTATTATCGCTATTCTCCCCTCTAGACGCTTTACTATCTTTATTAGAATAGCTAACGGAATTATACTCCTATATCCTATTATAAATCTAAGCGAAGTTAACTGCGGAGGCGGCCGTGCTATCTAGTCTCCGTTTTAACGTATAATAGCGCTTAAGTGCAGCGCTATAGGATAGGTCTATAGGCTTCCTTCTATATAGGAACTAACTAAGAGCTTACTACCCGAATAGCTGCAATTCTCCGAGTTCTATAACTAGAGGTGCTCTAAGGAGCCTATTAGACTAGAACGCTTCCTATTCGTCTATAGGAATAGCCTTTCTAAGCAGGTTATCTAGCCTCTACGTTTTCGGCTTAGCCCTCTACGCTCCTTTCGCTTTGCCTCTAGAAGGGACTATAGGACCGAATTAGGCATCCTATATCTCCGCATTCTAGGAATTCGGAACCGCTAGAGTCTAGGATCTTCCCTATATCTAAGACGAAGCCGCTCCTTAAGACGAGCTTAGTTTACCCCTACGATAATATTCTATTATCTCTAGTAGTGCCTACTCTCTACGAGAGTTGCTAGTTCTAGTTTTAGTAGCTTGCTTCTACTTCTCTATATTCGCCTTTATAGTTTTTATTAGAGACGTAGTCGGGCGAGAGGGATTCTAAACGGCTTTCTAAGAGGACCGTATAGCTATATAGGCAGCGTTATAATCCTCTTTATCCTCTTCCTCTCCTAGAATAAAGAGAGATCCTATAGGCTTATATTCCTCTATATACTCTATAGTCCTAAATCTAGCTATACTAGCGTTAATCGAGACGGGACGTTTACGCCTATTAGACTTCTACGAGGCTCGCAGAGTATTAAAGCTAATATATTTGCTAACGTTAATCGGACCGATAGCTTATTTAAGAGCTAGGAGAATAACCTTTAATCGAGGAGACTTCTTATTCTAGCTATACCCGAGAGGTCTTATTTCTCCGCCGGCTTAGCTAGGACATATTCGGCGAGTCTTGTCCTTATAGAGAAAGTCTTAATCTAGGAGCTAATTAAAGTAGGGATAGTCTCTACTACGGTATCCCTCTAAACTATACTCCTAGCAAGCAGTATCTATCTTAATTTCTAAGGCAGTATAGGCTATAACTATAGCCTAGATCTCTAGTGCTTCCTCGTCCTTTTAGCTACTACGTAGGGGTCTATACGCAGGTTCCTAGTTCTTTAAAAGAGCAAGGGCAAGAGCAGCTAACTATTTAGTTAGCTTCTTAACGTTAGGGCTTACCCTAGATATAGCGCTTATCGCTATAGAGACCGGATTTAGGCGAGGGGTAGTATTCCTTATCGCTTTAACTAGCTTTCCTACTAGAATAGAACGATTATCCTTATATAAGGCTTTATCGGTTTTATCTTTTCGCAACTTAGCTTTTATAGCTAAAATTACTCGCGCAAAGTTACGAAACGTATAGGGGCGATCTATATTTAGGTTTGCTTTATTCTAAATCTTCTTCCGTATAGGCTTAGATAGAGGCTTTAAAAACATCTAGGTATAGCTAAAGTTGTCTAGATCTTCTAGAGGAATTATAGTAGAAGAGATCTCGAAGTTCCGAATATACTCGGAAATCTCCTTTAGCTTATCTAGCTTCTATAGGGATAGCTAGGAAAGGTACGACCGATCTCCGAGTATGCGCTAACTATTAAACTCGCGATACTCTTTAAGAAGGCTGCTTTTAAACAGCCTATAGTTACGACTTTCGTACCCTTCGAGCTTCTTAACTATAGGACGCTAATATCGATAAACGTAGCTAATTAGCTTCTCGACTTTAGCAGCTTTATCGCCCTAGTCGCCTCTATAAGTTTAGTATAGGTCTTTAAAACGCTTAACGAACTTAGTAACGTCTAACCCTTCGAAGTATCCTATCTCCTTAAAACTAGGCAAAGGCATAGGAGGTCGGCTTGCAGAAATTAAGGCTTAAAACTGCTCGACGCTTAAGCTAATAGTAGTATTAATAGGGAGTTGTAGTCCTATAGCTCCTCGTCGACGAGAATAAGTGTTACCTATTCCTATCGTTCCGTTAGGGCGAGCTAAAAGGTTAGTAGAGCCTAGAGAGCCCTTAACCGGTCGTTTAACTCCTCTATTAGGTCCGACAAACTAGGCAGGTTAGTAACGGAACTCTTAATTGCGATCCTCTATACTAATATTATCCGAGATACTGCTAGAGTTAATAGCAGTATCCGGGTTAATAGTGCCGGCAGAGGAATCGTTAGTCGGATCGTTCGGCATATTTTCGGCCGAAGGTCGGTAATAACGAACTAAACTAGCTAGTTTAGTTAGCGTTAGGTAAAGTTAGTAGTAATAGTAGTACTAGTTTATTGCGCAACGAAAGGAATATTCTTACTAAATTAAAAACAAAATAAGAAATAGAAACTCTAGATCTAGATATAGCAAAAGGAAATTCGTAACTTCGTAAATTGCGAGTAAGGGTAGCTAGTAATACCTAGTAGTTACCCTATAAACTTTCCTAGGGGTCGGTTTCTTAGTCTATCCGGCTCGTAATACTCCCGACCCGTATTATTTTAAACGTCTAGCCTATTAGTAATCCCTCCGTGCTATATTTTCCTAGAGCCTTCGGGCAATCTCCGATAGGGAAGTGTAGGGGCCGTTCTAAGCCTATACTAAATATAGGAAGAGCTAATTAAACTCTCCTAAAACTAGAGGTAGCTAGTAATACCTAGTAGTTACCCGTAATACTTTCCTAGAGGTCGGTTTCTTAGTCTATCTAGCTTATAATACTCCTAACCTATATTCTTTTAAACGTCCGGCCTATCGTTAATTCCTTAGTGCTATATGTTCCTAGAGCCTTTCGGAAATCTTCGATAGGGAAGTATAGGGACCGTTCTAAGCCTATACTAAATATAAGAAGAGTTATTAAACCCTTCCGAAAATAGAGCAACCGAAGTTGCGAAACGTAGCCTTGCGGCGAAACCGGGAAGTGCGAGTAGTAATACGATCCTATATCCTTTCCCTAGCTCGCTAAACTCTATATAGCTCGTAATGTTATATTTCTCGGCTATTCTAGCTATAACGACCCCTCTATATAGGCATAGTAACTCTAAGCGAATCCTCGGAAAGCTATAGATAAGCTAAATTATTAACCTTCTATAACTAATCGCCGGCGTCTTAAAATACCGTCGATTCTAAGTCGTAATAGGACTAAGGGTTTACGACTTTCTTAGAGTTAAAGACTGTCCCTATATAGAAGGTAGCCTTAATGCTCTTAAGTCCTCCCGAGTTATCTAGTTCCGCTTAGGCTTATATATAATAAAGTGCGTTCTAGCGGCTTATTATAATTAATCGCTAGCTTCTCGTATCGTAGTTCGTACTATTAGACTATAAGTAACTTCTTTCTTCTTTTCGTGTTTCCGGTAGTTCTTATCCGTAGAAGATGTTATATAGCCCTACCTTCGGCTCTATTTTAATGCGTAAATCCTATACTACTCTAACTAGCTTATAGCTAACTAGGCGTGCATATCTATATTGCTAAGGCCTAACGGCCCTAGAATTAGGTATATAGTAGTTGCACGCAGCGTAATAACGCGTAGTTCTCGTCTCTCGTCTCTAGGTAGCTAGGCTTAGGAATTCTCGTAAGCACTATAGTTTAGATCGAGTAACGGCTACGCTCGTAGTTACGCTTCTACGTTTAGCTTACGAACCCTCGTATTAGCTATATCGTCTCTCGTAATAGCTAGTAGGGCGGGTACGTATAGAACGTATAGTAATACTAGAACTATAAACAAGAAACGTAGGCTAGATAATTAATTAATATAGAGGAGAGCCTAAGCTCGCGCTTTTATAGGCGCCCGAGCTGCTAAGGATATGCGGTTTCCGCCTATTAGTAGTATAAGCGATAGAAGAAAGTCCCCGCTATATAACTACTACGACTAATATAAGATATAAAGACCCGCTAGAGCTCTACTATAATTATACTTATCTGCTACTTACGACTACGAGATATTATTAATAAGTTTATCGAGAATTAAAGCTAGCCTAAATTAAGCCTAGGTTATACGAAGTAGAAAAGAATCGAATATATTATCGACCTTACGCTACTATTCGCGGAAGCTACGACTATAATCGGCACTACTAAAGGCCTAACTATATACCTTGTCCTTAGGTACTATAATACCCTCTTCGATATTCTTAATATTATAGACGAGAAATTAAAATATAAAACCGAGCCGTAGTAGTAAGAGATTTACGCCGCGCTATAGGCTACGTTTATAAAACTCGTTAAGTACTATACTACTATCTAGGACTATTTTAGCGATATATATAGCATTGCAATCTTACTTAATCTAGCGATAAAACGTAATTTTTAGAGTTAGGATGCCTTTTCCGGTAAAGGGCTAGACTTGTTATTTAAGGACTACTACTAGTCTAAATTCCGCCTTAAATATGCGCGATATAAACCTATAGCGGCTATAACTAAGGCTAAGTCTTAATAGCCCTTACGCTGCTCTACTACCTCCTTCGCTATAGGTATGCGTTCTATATCTAACGATAACGACTCTAACTCTATCGATACTCTATAGCTAACGTCTTCTATCGTTCGATCTTCTACTAAACTAGATAAAGTTACGCACTATCGATACGTAAGGTTTAAAGACTCGAACGCTTATTCTATCGAGTATCTACTACGCTTCTAGAAACTTATTATATTAGAGTATCCCGTATATGCGCTTATAGTACGCGACTTCTTATATATACTAGTAGCTGTCGAATAAGACAAAGGGTAGGGAGGGTATAACGCGCAGTAGAAGTAGAGACAGTAGGTAGGAACTAACCGAGTTAATTGTGTTAGTTAGTTATAGGTTGCACCTTTCTCCTAAGATATATTCCTCGGTAGGTTATATAACCTAATGTCATATAACCTATATTACCTAACCCTAGAACTGAACTAGGTAGTTTAGTTCGGCTAGTATTATATAACCTATGTTACATAACCCTAGATCTGAACTAGGTAGTTCGGATCGGTTCTTAGGCAGTACTAACTGGACTGCACTTCTTAATAGTAGCTAGTATAGGTTATAAGCGAGACTTTAGTATAGTAAGGCACTAGAGCCGCTATAATCGATCGTACGACCCTTTAATATTTAGCAATATTATATACTATCGCTCTCGAGAGCGTAATAAGTAGCAGTAAGCTCGAGATGCCCTAGTAGAGGAGGCGCCGCTAATATTAAGTATATTCTAGCCTTTAGTACCTAAAGTTAACGTATAGTAGTATTAGGTTTAGGTAGATTACGAGGCAATATTAAGTTAAAGAAGGTTCGAAGCGATTAGCAATAACGAGGAACCTATAGCTCCGAAATATACTTATAAGAGTATACGTAAGCGGAAGGAGTTATTTTCGCGAAAGCTAAGTAGTACGTACTAGCCTTAATACTCTATATAGTATAGTTAGCAACGGTAGTCGGCAGCTATAGTCGGTATATGCATTTAGAATACCTTATATGCATATCCTTAATCTAGATCTTTTGCGAGTACCGACTTATTCTTTATACTTATATATTTTACTATATATAGAATTGCACTCTCTATCGATCCTATTAGTAATATTCCCGATTATAACTTATTTTTCTATTAACCTAACGGTTTTAGTTAGGTCCGGAGTTAGGACCTATTCTAGAACTAGCGACTATAAGACCTAACCTAACTCGATTTAGATCGGGTCCGAAGACCCGGCTACTTAGGTCTAGGTCTAGGTCCCCTAAGAACCGACTTAAACCCGGAACCGACCTAATTTATAGGACCTATTCTAACCTCTAGGCTAGAGACCTCGCAATCTCTTAGAAACTAGCTATAGCAGGTTCGTCTTTTATAGCGTACTTTGCAACGTAATTTAGTACGGAGTAAATAGTAGTATAAGGAGAGATGTCGGTATTAGTACGCTAAGCTAGTGCTATTGCTAGATTATACTAGTTTATTATAGAGTTATTAGATATAGTATAGAAACCCTAATACCTAGGGTTTCTGCTCTTATCTATGCAAGTAGTACCTATCGTGCGAGGAAAGTAGAAACGATACGACTTTAGAGTAGTATAAGACGCTCCTTTCTTACGGGCCTAGTAGATATATTAGGGGATTTCTATCGCAACGTAGAGGTAGCTAGCTTACGACGAAAAACATATAACTTACTTAGTAATACGCCTCTATATATATATGCTACTAAACCTAGTTTACTATATTAGATAATTCTCGTAAAGTATTATTTAGCTTAGAAGTAGATTTATTATATATTCCTTAGGCGTAGTAGCCTACTTACTCCCGAGTAGCTACTTTAGGGTTAATAGCGATAATATACCTATACTAAAGTTCTATAAAGCTAGCTCTAGATAGGAGGTTAATTCTATCGTAGAGCGAGCGATATACTTTGCGATAAAACTTACCTCCCCTCTTTACTCTCTAGGTTAGTATTTACCTTAGGTAATATATCCTAGTCGTACTATATAAACCTATAGACGTAGGTACTACTACGACTCTAGAACTCGTAGCGGAACTACTAATTCTATATAGCGAATTTAGGTACTATAAACTACTTAAAGAACGTTATAAACTAGCGCTCGAAATACTACGTTATAACGTAAGAATACTATTAAATATTTTTGTAATTAATTAGGTATCGTTTGTTATTAGTACTATTGCGCTATTGCTTAAACTCTAGTAGGTATCGTTAGAGGCTAAACTATTAGGTATTAGCTACGCTAAACGTAAAGAAGAAGGAAGGCTTATTAAGGGCGTAGATATTAGTAAGGAGCTCTTGCTATCTTTTATACTAGAAAGGTCGTACGCCTTTTATCTAGGTACTACTACGTACGATACGGTTAAAAAGGGCGCGAGCAGCTAGAGTAGGCGAAGTATAGGTTAATATTTTAGTCGTAAGGAGGAGATCGCACGTTACGACGAAATAGGCATACTAGGAGTATTCTATTTAAGGGCAGACCGTAACTCTTTATAGATATATACTACTATACTAGTAGTATAGTCGGTATTTAAAACCTATCGCGCCCTACTGCCGCTCTACTCCCTTATCTAGAGGTTAAAATATATAAAGCAAAAGCAGTTATATTATATAAAGTAGCTATCCCGATAGCGTAGTAAATACTAGATCTAGTTAAAAAACTTTATAGCCTTCTTCCTACTACGTAGGCGTAGTAGTATCTAATCGGCAAGGCTATAAGGGAATAGTAAAGGAAAGGCTAGTAAGAATAGTCTACGCCTACTTATCTATTAAGAGTATCGTAGAGATTCGAGGCGAGGCTATTCTATTTCTATAAGAGGGTATATAGCAACGTATAGACTACCTTAGACCTCCGTCTAAAGATAGTGCTAATTCTTATAGAGTTATTATATATCGTATGCTCTGCGTATACGAATACTATACGCTAAGTAATGCGGCAGCAGCCGCTTACTAAGCACTAGTAAGGCCTAAGGCCTCTAACTTCTAGCTTTACTTCGCTCTTATAATTTCGGGAATTTAGATAGTAGAGTTAGAGTTAAGACCTAGGAGCAGTTAGTAATTTGTCTCGTAAGGTAGTATCTACGCTTTACGTATTAATTCGGACCTTAACGGAAGTCCTCCGCCTTAGTATTAATAGGCCGTAGCGCAGGTATAGTAGCCTACTAGACGACCCTATACTCTAACTTCTTATCCGACGATAGTAAATCTTCGTCCTCCTTAGTTTAGATAGTTTAGACCTAATCTAGGACTACGTCGTCCTCGGGCAGTTATTCTAGTAGTGCGTAATTTAGCCTTACTCTAAAATCGACGAAACTAGGATAGTGCGCGATAAGATACTCGAGGGCTACCTACTAGGAGTTAGTGCAATTCTATTATAAAGAGGGAAAGCTATTTTACGACGTAAATACCTATACGAAGCGTCGCCGAACTATAAAGAAACGCTAGAACTAGACGTTAATAACGCCCCTTTAGCTATCGACGATACTTTACTATAGGCGTATTAATATAATATTGTAGTCCCGGGGTAGTTATAGTAGAGTAGATACGACGCTAGGCACGTCTCTTAGGAAGGTTATAATATAGCCCTTATACTACTATTAAGCACCCTTCGCTAAGTATATATATATGCTAATATAAATAGGCGCTACTAGTATTTGTTCTATATTAGTAAGATCTAGAAAGCTAGGCGGTATAGTCCCCGGGTCTATTAAGTTATTATATATTATTAGAAATAGGGTAGTAGAACTAGGAATAATATTATAGTTACGCGATTTATAACGCGTATATATAGAAGCGTAGTTAATTCTACGAAGGTTAGTAATTTTTATTACAGAGTATAAGCCTCTTATTATAATAGAAATACCTAACGTTAAACTAACGCTCGAGGCATCTCGAGCACTCGCTTATTATCTTAGTATCGATCGCGGAAGACTATATAACGACGCGCTTCTAATTAGTATCCGTTATTATAGCGCGACTTAGGTTACTCTCTAGACTATAGTGCGTGTCTAATATATACGCTTAATTAAATAGCTATTCTTAGAGTATTAGGGGCGCGGGAGGCGCGTCTTATAGTAGGCCGTCTTAATAATCGTTCTCGTAAGGTAGAGGTAGAGAAGATAGTAGGTGCAATAGCGCTAGTCTAATAACTAGATAAGGATTTAATTCGCGAGCGCGTTAAAGGTTTTAGTATCGAGTAGTATAAGAGAGTCGAGCATACTAAGTAGTATTAGTATAGGATAGAAGCGTTATATATTTTCGTCGCCTAGTAGCAGCTACGCTTTATAATAGAAATGCGCGATAGTACGAACCTTAATTCGGTCCTACGCTTCCTCTATTATCCTTAGCGTTCCTTTATAGAAGGTATCTTTAACGTTAAGTTCCTCGTTATTATCTAACTATAGAGTAGCGCTACGAGAGGCCCTCTAGTTCTTCCTACGAGTGTCTTTTATTCTCTATAACTCGCGATAACGCTAATATATTTTAAGGATGCGTTTTCCCTTCTAGAATTAGTATAGTGCCTTATACTTAGAGCACGACGTATAGAACTAAGTGCTTTCTACTATAAATTCTCTCGTAAAAAGCGATTAATTATATTATATAGAGAGACGCGCGTATAAAAGAGAAATAGAGGAGAGGAATAGCATAATAGCATCCCTACTACTAATAGGTTATAGATAGAAGCTTAGCAATTTATATCGCTCGCGTATCGTAAGAACTATAGGATTATTATATATATAGAATTCTCTCGTAGTAAGCCTTTCTTCTATAATAGGCCTTAAGCCTTATAGAATTCTATCGTAGATAGCCTTTAGTAGCTCTTCGAGGACCCTCCGAGGGCTACTATATAGAGCCTTTTCTTTTTGCCTATAGCGGGCTTTCTATCGTATAGTAGCATCTTAAAGTAGTAAATTTAGTCGTAAAGTATTAGTCGGAGCTTTTCTTTTCGCGCGGACCTTTATTCTATTATATAGTAGGATCTTATTATAGCGAGTTTAGTCGCAGAGTGCGATAGTAGTCGTAAGGTCGAAGTATACGTAACTATACGTAACTATACGTAACTATACGTAACTACACGTAACTATACGTAACTATATATAATTATACGTAATTATACGTAACTGCGTATAGATGTAGTAGAAATAGAATAGACTAATAAGATATAGCTACGCTGCGCACTAATAATTTTTTTATAGGTAGTATTAACCTACGGTTAGATAAAAAACTAAATAACTAAGTATTAGTATTATAGAAGAAATTTAAAAGCGCGCAAGTAAGAATTTATAATACTATTACTACAATAAATATAATAACGCGCGTTGCTATTAATAATAATATATAGCAACGACTTACTTATATTATATACGCGAATTATAATAGTAACGTACGATAGAACTTAATAGAAGGCCTACGAGTAATAAGAGATACGCGGGCGTAATAGGAACGTCGCGTATATAAGAAGACTACTATTCGCCTATTAAGCTAGGATAGCTCGATAGGAGAAGGGAGGTAGTTATAAGAGCGAAGTAAAGCTAGAAGTTAGGAGCCTTAGGCCTTACTAGTGCTTAGTAATTAGCTGCTGCTATATTACTTAGCGCATAGTATTCGTATATGCGGAGTATACGATATATAATAACTCTATAAGAATTAGCGCTATCTTCGGACGGAGGTCTAAGGTAGTCTATACGTTGCTATATACCCTCTTATAATATCGGACCGCTACTCTAATATAAGTTTTCTATAGCGGTTAATAATAGCGACTATAGATAGCGCTAAAGCGTAGAGGTATAGAATATTAATAGATATAGCCTAATCTAGTTTAGCGTAGTCGGTCGGCTACGTAGATAGAGTTGCGTGCTTAGTCTTATCTAAGCTATTAGACGCGCGCGTTATATTAAGGAAATGCTTAAATACTAGTATATATTCTAGGTCTATATTAGCCTTAGCTAGAGAGTTCCGTATAGAGATACTAAGAGTAAGCAGATTAATAATCGTCGCCTACTTCTAGATAGGCGTTTAGACTTTCGTATCGAAGGCTTAGATCTACTTACTAGGAATAGCCTCGCGCTTATTACTTTATAATTCGAATAGAATATTTAGGCCTTTATTATAGAGAAGACGCGTATTATAGGCTAAAGCGTACTAGCTATAGCTATTGCCTTAGATAACGTATAAGCGACTAGTAGGCTACTACTAAGAACAGATATACTTCTTAGAGTCGAAAACTACTAGCTACTATTAGCCTAGGTCGTTATAGCTAAACCTACTATAATTCTTTAGCTTAAGGAGAGCCTCTATAGTATAGTTATCTAAGCGAACGCCCTTTAGAGAAAGATAGGCTAGTAAGATCTATTCTATCGCGTAGTAGAGTAGTAGCTTAGCGGCCTATTCCTCGCCTCTCTTCTTCGAGAAGTAATCTATAGAATTCTATAAGGTAGCCTTCTAGTTAAATACTAAGCCTAGGTACTATAGGTTATTAGTCCTAAAGTCGGAGTTAGCTATAGTAGTAGCGTTATCGTTCTATTTACTAGCCGCTACTAGGGACTAGGTAGAGGCTATATAGTTACTTTTAATTTTTTTCTTAGGTAGTTTCCTAGATAGTAGGCTAGAGCGCTTACTAGATAATAGACTACTTATAGAGAGCTCTAGTAAAGGCTAGAATAATCTAGAGAAAGGTAGAAGGCCTATATACTAGTACTAGCCTAGTGCGTTAATTGTTTGTTTGTTTGTTTATTCCATTTACGTCCTTTAGGAGTCGAAGACTATGTAGGACGGGAGCTGCAGGCAGCTGCCGGTCGGTTTCTATTCTAGGGGTGTCTTGTTCGTGCCACGATATACATTGTAGGCCGATGCCTAAGAGGGCTCATTCGAGCAGAAAGAGAGAAAGGAAAGGGAGGGTAGGTTCCCAGGTTGGTGTCGGAGTTCCAGTCGGTTGTCGGAGTCCTAGTCGGTTATCGGAGTTCCAGTTTGTCGGAGTTCCAGTCGGTTGTCTTATTTTTTTTTTTCTTAAAATTCCAGAATTTTGGCTTTGCTAAGCTTGTGCGCCTTAGCACTTGCTTAGCACCTAGCGCCAAGCCCACAAATGTCGAAATAGAGGTGTCTGTCGTGCTAGCAGAGCCGTCGTACTAGCAGAGGCAGGTAGTTCGGTGTCGATCGAGGTGCAGAGAGCCTTCCCACCTATCTTCTCGTGTTTTCTAGAGAGCCCCGTACCCTCTAGATCGCATAGTTTCCAGTCGGGGAGAGTCTGCCTTTGTCCCTCCCTTCTGCGGCCCTTTTTAGCAGTTTTGATAGTCTGTCTCTTTGCCCTAGCAGCTGCCTCTCGTCTCTGCCTTCCTACTTGTCTCTGTCTACGTCTTCTCCTTCTCTTCCTTCGTTTGTCGGTAGGTGTAGGTTATCGGTTTGGATTCTTGGGTTTTGCGGTTGTTCTCGGCTGCGTAGCGATAGCGGAGAGTCGTCTTGTCTTGTCTTTGCCCTTATACTTTGCCAGCATACTCTAGGAGTACCTATTTCCACCTGCGGCCGCGTAGAGGCGTATAATAGGACTTCGCAGGCGCCTAGTGCGTTAAGAAGTTACTACGCGAAAGTACTATAGCCGAAATCGTACCTATTAAACTTACTAACGCTATAGTATCCTAGATTATAAAAAGAGCTAGGTAGTATTATCTAATTCTATCTACTAGGCGCTATTATCTAGTTAGGTATCTAAATCGCTAGTTGCTAGTTCTAGCTAGTAGTAATAGAGTCGTCCTTAAGTTCTTCTATACTCGAAGAACTATCGCTATTACTATTAATCTTATTTAGCTTACTCTCGATCTTAATAGGCTTATTACTTATAGACCTATACTTATTGCTCTTAGCCTTACGCTTACGCTTTAGAAGCTTACTAAGACGCGCTCTAGCCTAGTTACGTACTAAGCTATTAGCCTTATTCTTATCCTTCTAATTCTTAACTATTAAGTTATTAGCCTCGATTCTATTCTTATCCTTCTTATTCTTAACTCTTAAGTTATTAGCCTTAGTCTTACTCTTATTCTTCTTATTCTTAACTATTAAGTTATTAGCCTTAGTCTTACTATTATTCTTAACTCTCTCTAAGTAGACCTCTTCTATAGCCTTAGTTCTTCTATCTTTATTCTTCTTATACTTTATTACTATAGCTATATAAGCCTTAGTCTTCTTATACTCGCTTAGTTCCTCTTTCCTCGAAGCTATAGTAGCTATAGAGCCCTTCTATTCGCGAGTATATTAATCTATTCGATTCTTTTCTATAGCTACTACTTTAGTAGCCTTCTACTCTTTTTTATACTATATATAGTCTACTTAGGCTTAGAAGTTAGCTATTCTCTTAGCCTCTACTCTCTTATTAGCTATTAGCTAGTTAGAAGTCTTAGGTAGTAGAGCAGCTAGGAATACTAGTAGCTTCTTCGGAGCGAAATATAGGTCGTCTAGAATATATATCTTAATAGGCGCCTATAGGCTATAGGTAGTTAGATAAGAGTTAAAAAGCTTAGGTTATATCTCTAGAAGGCGTAGTCTCTAGTAGATATAGTCGGCTAGTTTAGGTATTACGAATAGTTATATATTACTCGATAAAGGTCGCTAAATACTATTCTCTAAGCTAGCGAAAGGTACTAAGAGGGCTACTCTAGTGCTATAGGTCTTAGATATATTAAAGAGAGAGATAAGCAGACTAGTATTATAGTAGTATATATAGGCTAGTAAGTTAGCTAGACTCTTTAGCTAGGTAGTAGTAGTAGGGTAGGTTATTAACTAGCCTATAGTATACTCCGTTAAGTGCTTAACGTAGAGTTTCTATAAATAGCTTTTATAGCCTATTGCCTAAAAACAGCCTAGTATAACTCCTATAGCTCTAGCTATAGAGTCGGCGTTAGCTATAATAGCTAGCTAGGCTACTTCCGTCTTATAGGCCGCGTCTAGATCGAGGAGGTACTTCTAGGTAGTAGAGTTAGCTATTTAGTATATAGCTATAGTAGTTTATATAGCAGATATATATAACTCTCGTATATAGGCCTATATTTAAAGCTAGACTTATACTAGGGCAGTTAGAGTTATAGAGAATAAGGGAATAAAGTCCTCTATAGGTATATTATAGTAGTTAAAATCTAGCGCCTTCTAGTAATAGGTAGCTATCTGCTTGCCTACTTTAGTATAGGTGTCCTTCTCGAACTACTAAGTCTCTAGAAGGTCCTTATAGTCTTTACTAGTCGCTATATAGACTATATAGTAGCTATTCTAGTTAAATATAGCGTCGCCGATTTTCGTCTACTACTTCGTACTAGCCTCTTAGTACTTTAGGACGGCTTAATACTCGTCTAAGTTATACTAGTAGTAGGCTAGTACTATAGCGCGGGCTAGGTAAAGGTTAGCCTAAACTGCCTTACGTAACTAGCTAAAGTAAATTTCCTATATCCCTATCTAGTATTTCTCTATACGTATTAGAATAATAGCAACTACTATAGCTATATCGGCGTAAGCAATACTAGCTAGCGGAGGGCCTATATATCCGAGGACATCTATTATACTTTATATCGTAGACTAAAGCTTAGCTTTATTTAGCTCTAAGTAGAGGAGATTAGTCTTATTATACTTAGTTATTAGCTAGGTCTATATAGCGTATTACCTAGTAATATCGTCCCCTTTAGCTTAGAAGTAGAGATTATTAGTAGCTATATTAGGTAAGGTAGCGTAGAGAGAGTTTATACGAGCTAGTAATTACTTAGTAGAAGAGGTTCGCGCAATAGTATAATTAGAGTCGATATTATTAGCGCGTGCGAGTAGCGTAAGTACGTTAAAGAAGGCGGCGATAAAGCGCCTTATAGTAGCGCTTAGGTAGGTAGCTACTTTCCTAGTACTATAGTTAATAATATAGGGTATAATAAAAATAGAAGCTCGATAAAGCGTAATATTAATATCGCGTTAGTAATAGTATGCGATATTATAGTAGTATTAAAAGTAGAAGTTTCGGAGGTTAGGAAGAAGAGAGTAGTTATAAGCAAATAGCTAAGATTATAATTAACTAAGATTATAGTTAACTAAGAGGATGCTATTAACTAGGATTATAGTTAACTAAGATTATAGTTAACTTAGATTCTAGTTAACTAAGATTCTAGTTAACTAAGATTCTAGTTAACTAAGATTCTAGTTAACTAAGATTCTAGTTAACTAAGATTCTAGTTAACTAAGATTATAGTTAACTAAGATTTTAGTTAACTAAGAGAATCCGTATACTATAGCGTCCTAATAGTTAGGTAAGGGATAATATATTATAAGGTTGCTAATATAAATAGAGGCCGGGCGGTTAGTAATAACGCCTAGCTGCCTATCTATTATAAGTAGTACTAATAGGCGGAAACCGCATATCCTTAGCAGCTCGGGGGCCTATAAAAGCGCGAGCTTAGGCTCTCCTCTAAATTAATTAATTATCTACCCTACGTTTCTTGTTTATAGTTCTAGTATTATTACACGTTCTATGCGTACCCGCCTTGCTAGCTATTACGAGAGACGATGTAGCTAATACGAGGGTTCGTAAGCTAAACGTAGAAGCGTAACTGCGAGCGTAGCCGTTACTCGATCTAAACTGCAGTGCTTACGAGGATTCCTAAGCCTAGCTACCTAGAGACGAGAGACGAGAACTGCGCGTTATTACGCTACGTGCGACTGCTATATACCTAATTCTAGGGCTGTTAGGCCTTAGCGATATAGATATGCACGCCTAGTTAGCTAAGAGCTAGTTAGAGTAGTATAGGATTTATGCATTAAAATAGAGCCGAAGGTAGGGCTATATAATATCTTCTACGGATAAGAACTACCGAAAACACGAAAAGAAAGGGAAGAAGTTACTTATAGTCTAATAGCACGAACTACGATACGAGAAGCAAGCGATTAATTACGATAAGCCGCTAGAACGCACTTTATTATATATAAGCCTAGGCGGAACTAGACAACTCGGGAGGACTTAAGAGCATTAAGGCCACCTTCTGCATAGGGATAGTCTTTAACCCTAAGAAAGTTATAAACCCTTAGTCCTATTACGACTTAGAATCGACGGTGTTTTAAGACGCCGACGATTAGTTATAGAAGGCTAACGGTATAGCTTATCTATAGCTTTCCGAGGATTCGCTTAAGGTTACTATGCCTATGCAGAGGGGTCGTTATAGCTAGGATAGCCTAAGGAATACGACATTACGAGCTGCACGGAGTTTAGTAAGCTAGGGAAAGGATATAGGATCGTATTACTACTCGCACTCCCCGGTTTCGCCGTAAGGCTACGTTTCGCAACTTCGGTTGCCCTATTTTCGGAAGGGTTAATAACTCTTCCTATGTTTAGTATAGGCTTAGAACGGCCCCTATACTTCCCTATTAGAGATTTCCGAAATGCTCTAGGAAAATATAGTACGAAGGAATTAACGATAGGCCGGACGTTTATAATAATATAGGTTAGGAGTATTATAAGCTAGATAGACTAAGAAACTAACCTCTAGGAAAGTATTACGGGTAACTACTAGGTATTACTAGCTACCCCTAGTTTCGGGAGAGTTTAATTAGCTCTTCCTATATTTAGTATAGGCTTAGAACGGCCCCTATACTTCCCTATCGGAGATTGCCCGAAGGCTCTAGGAAAATATAGCACGGAGGGATTACTAATAGGCTAGACGTTTAAAATAATACGGGTCGGGAGTATTACGAGCCAGATAGACTAAGAAACCGACCCCTAGGAAAGTTTATAGGGTAACTACTAGGTATTACTAGCTACCCTTACTCGCAATTTACGAAGTTACGAATTTCCTTTTGCTATATCTAGATCTAGAGTTTCTATTTCTTATTTTGTTTTTAATTTAGCAAGAATATTCCTTTCGTTGCGCAATAAACTAGTACTACTATTACTACTAACTTTACCTAACGCTAACTAAACTAGCTAGTTTAGTTCGTTATTACCGACCTTCGGCCGAAAATATGCCGAACGATCCGACTAACGATTCCTCTGCCGGCACTATTAACCCGGATACTGCTATTAACTCTAGCAGTATCTCGGATAATATTAGTATAGAGGATCGCAATTAAGAGTTCCGTTACTAACCTGCCTAGTTTATCGGACCTAATAGAGGAGTTAAACGACCGGTTAAGGGCTCTCTAGGCTCTACTAACCTTTTAGCTCGCCCTAACGGAACGATAGGAATAGGTAACACTTATTCTCGTCGACGAGGAGCTATAGGACTACAACTCCCTATTAATACTACTATTAGCTTAAGCGTCGAGCAGTTTTAAGCCTTAATTTCTGCAAGCCGACCTCCTATGCCTTTGCCTAGTTTTAAGGAGATAGGATACTTCGAAGGGTTAGACGTTACTAAGTTCGTTAAGCGTTTTAAAGACCTATACTAAACTTATAGAGGCGACTAGGGCGATAAAGCTGCTAAAGTCGAGAAGCTAATTAGCTACGTTTATCGATATTAGCGTCCTATAGTTAAGAAGCTCGAAGGGTACGAAAGTCGTAACTATAGGCTATTTAAAAGCAGCCTTCTTAAAGAGTATCGCGAGTTTAATAGTTAGCGCATACTCGGAGATCGGTCGTACCTTTCCTAGCTATCCCTATAGAAGCTAGATAAGCTAAAGGAGATTTCCGAGTATATTCGGAACTTCGAGATCTCTTCTACTATAATTCCTCTAGAAGATCTAGACAACTTTAGCTATACCTAGATGTTTTTAAAGCCTCTATCTAAGCCTATATAGAAGAAGATTTAGAATAAAGCAAACCTAAATATAGATCGCTCCTATACGTTTCGTAACTTTGCGCGAGTAATTTTAGCTATAAAAGCTAAGTTGCGAAAAGATAAAACCGATAAAGCCTTATATAAGGATAATCGTTCTATTCTAGTAGGAAAGCTAGTTAAAGCGATAAGGAATACTACCCCTCGCCTAAATCCGGTCTCTATAGCGATAAGCGCTATATCTAGGGTAAGCCCTAACGTTAAGAAGCTAACTAAATAGTTAGCTGCTCTTGCCCTTGCTCTTTTAAAGAACTAGGAACCTGCGTATAGACCCCTACGTAGTAGCTAAAAGGACGAGGAAGCACTAGAGATCTAGGCTATAGTTATAGCCTATACTGCCTTAGAAATTAAGATAGATACTGCTTGCTAGGAGTATAGTTTAGAGGGATACCGTAGTAGAGACTATCCCTACTTTAATTAGCTCCTAGATTAAGACTTTCTCTATAAGGACAAGACTCGCCGAATATGTCCTAGCTAAGCCGGCGGAGAAATAAGACCTCTCGGGTATAGCTAGAATAAGAAGTCTCCTCGATTAAAGGTTATTCTCCTAGCTCTTAAATAAGCTATCGGTCCGATTAACGTTAGCAAATATATTAGCTTTAATACTCTGCGAGCCTTATAGAAGTCCAACCGGCGTAAACATCCCGTCTCGATTAACGCTAGTATAGCTAGGTTTAGGACTATAGAATATATAGAGGAATGTAAGCCTATAGGATCTCTCTTTGTTCTAGGAGAAGAAGAGGAAGAAGAGGATTATAACGCTGCCTATGCAGCTATACGGTCCTCTTAAAAAGCCGTCTAGAATCCCTCTCGCCCGACTGCGTCTCTAATAAAAGCTGCGAAGGCGAATATAGAGAAGCAGAAGCAAGCTACTAAAACGGGAACAAGCAACTCTCGTAGAGAGCAAGCACTGCTAGAGATAATAGAACATTATCGTAGGGGTAAACCTAGCTTATCTTAAGGAGCGGCTTCGTCTTAGATATAGGGAAGATCCTAGACTCTAGCGGTTCCGAATTCCTAGGATGCGGAGATATAGGATGCCTAATTCGGTCCTGCAGTCCCTCCTAGAGGTAAGGCAAAAGGGGCGCAAAGAGCTAAGCCGAAAACGTAGAGATTAGACAACCTGCTTAAGAAGGCTATTCCTATAGACGAATAGGAAGCGTTCTAGTCTAATAGGCTCCTTAGAGCACCTCTAGTTATAGAACTTAGAGAACTATAGCTATTCGGGTAGCAAGCTCTTAGTCGGTTCCTATACGGAAGGAAGCCTATAGATCTATCCTATAGCGCTGCACTCGAGCGCTATTATACGTTAAAACGGAGGCTAGACAGTACGACTACCTCCGCTATTAACTTCGCTTAAATCTATAATAGGATATAGAAGTACAATTCCGCTAGCTATTCCGACGAAGATAGCGAAGCGTCTAAAAAGGAGGAGAGCGAGGATAATAATAAGGGCGACGTAGGCCTTTATCGGTACGGAGAGCTAGAGATTAATACTTTCCTAATAGACTCTTTCGACTCTTTTAAGCAGCCCGAGGAAGAGTAGGTATCCTTAGCCGATAACTAGGAGGAGCTAAGCGACAACGAAGTCTAGTTCGATGCGAAGGAGTAGAATAACACTAAAATATAGCCCTTATCTGTTTCTCTTAATTAGGAGGAAGCGGATAAGGAGATCGTTCGACAAGATATGCTAGAGATTACTATTATAATAGCAGTAGATCTCTCGGTTCGGCTAGTCTCTAGTATAGAGGCGTTGCCGTATATTCCTGCTTCTAAGCTATATACGGACCCGGACAGTATCCTCCTAAACTTCTATAAGGACTACCTACTTGTTTTAAGCATCTATGTCTATGCGACTCTTAAGGAGGCTCGACAGGTATACGATGTTCTAATTAATAAGGGAGCGGAGAGCATAATTATAAGCTACGAGAGGGCTCGTAGCTTAAGGCTTCCTATTTCGACTAATATTACGGCTACTATACGTAGTATCTCCGGCAAGGTTACTTTTATTAGGATGTGTCGTAACGTCCGCGTAGAGGTATACGGAGTTATCGTCTTTATAACTTTCTTTATTGCTAGCGATCCTAAGACGCTAACTCTTCTAAGAAGGCCGTAGGCCCGAAGGACTCGACTTTCCTCTAGGAACTATAATAATAGCTCCTAGGAAGGTACGATCGCTAACGACCGTAGAAACCTAGTTTATTTTACTAGGATAGTAGGCAACAACGGGTGCAGAACGGTCGACGATATTCTTCGCAGGTCGGGAAAAGATTAGGTACTAAGGTCCGCTTTAGCCCGATCTTAAGCACTAATATAGGTAGGGCTAAAACGCGCTAAACCGAGCTAAAGAGTATCCTTAAGAGGATAGCTAAACTAGTGCCTAAAGCGAATACGGCGCTAGATTATAGGATGCTCGAGAAACTAGCGGGAAAGCTTACTAAAGAGGAGGAGGACCGGTTTAATAAGCCTATCTACGAGCATCCTCGTAGCAAAACTATCTTCTTTAAGAATAAAGGCGAGTATAACTACCTTAGTTACTAGCACCGTTCCTACTTTAGAGATCCTAAATTCGAAGGACTAGTCTTTAACTATATAGCCTAGTATAAGTTTCTCGTTAAGTTATATACGGATTCCGAAGGCTTAGGAGCTTATAACGAGATAAGAGAATTTATTAGGAAACAAGTTCGGAACGTCCCTCCGTTATCCCTGCTAATTCGTTCTAGCTAGAAGTCCGATAATACCCTCTGCCGGGGCCTCTAGCATAAGTTTACGTAGAACCCGGACCTTTAGGAAAGGCTTTTATCTACTATACTATATAAATTAGTATACTCTAAGGCTAAAGACCGCTCTTATAGTATAGGGTTCTCTTGCAATAAAGCTCCTATAAAGCGTCGAAGCAAGTAGGAGCGGAATAAGCTTAGGAAGCGCCTTATAGAGCTAAGGGAGTATCTGTTTAGATAGCTAGATCTTGCTAGTAGGAGTCCTAGGCTACTTCCGGGAGCCTCTAGGGCTAGTTCTAGGACTGCTAGGATAGCTTCGGACGCTAGTAGGGGCATTCTTAGAAGCTCTAGGATACCTACGGGTACTAGTAAGGGGAGCTTCGGGATAGCTACGGGACGGAGTAGGCAGCTTCGGGCGCTAACGGGGAGCTAGCTAGGAACGATTAGGGATGCTAATATTATAGGAAGGGCGCTAAGTAAAGTCTTAACTAATCTGCGCATAGACTAGCGGCTCTTGCCGAGTAAACTAGCTAGTTTAGTTCGATTATTACGTAACGTATATAACAATCTTATATTCTTACTCTTCCCGGAACTAGTCGGGCAGCGTTTAGGAAGCCTAGAGCTCTATTCCTAGGAGGATCCTCCTAGTAACCTGCTCTTTCCTAACTGCTTTAGGAACCTCTTTTCCCTATAGGACTTAGAACTTAAGGTTCTCCTCCTAGATAAGTATTCTTACGACTCTAAAGATAGATACGAATCTAAGGGCGACTACGAACGAGCTATAGTTGCTAACGTTATTTATAAGGAAATCTGCCGGAATTATAGGGTTCGCCGTAGTAAACTGCTACTAAACTTACTTCTAGACCCGGATACGCAAGCTAAATTCTCTCTAGAAATTAGGGCGTTTACGATATATAAGCGTATCGCAGATAAGGTTAGATTCGTTAACGCGGACGTGTTTATAACGGATAGATCGAATCCTAGTAGTAATCTATATTAGAGAAAGAAAGCACTAGCTGCGGAGGAATCTATACTACCCGGAACGGGCTCCTTTAACGGGAAATACTTAATTAAGAAGTTTTCTAATATCCCGAAAGGTTTAAGGCTTACGCTAGAACGGCTCGCTTAAATTAAGCCTACTATTTCGCTAATAGATCGGGAGCTATATCTTCTAACTAAGATGCTATATAATCGGGAAGCTGCACTTGCTTAGGATTTTAAGCATCTTAGTTGCGTTAAGCCTACTATTGCTCCTCCTTAGGTTATTCGTACGGTCCCGTATAAGCTATAGTAGTATCCTAGTTTCCGACTCTAGAGCTCTCTCGAGGGGAAAGTCGTAAAAATGCTCCGCAAGCGTATAGATGCAGGCGCTCTTAAACCGTGCTATAGTGCCTACCGGAATCCGTACTTTCTCGTAAAGAAGAAGACTAACCTAAGAGAACTAAAGAAGTATCGCTTAATTAATGCTGCATAGAAATTTAATACTATAACTATTCGCGATGCTAACCTCCCTCCTAATACGGATGGTTTTTCTAAGGCTTTTATAGGTTATATAATCTCGTCCTTAGTTAACATCTTCTCTAGCTACGATTAGATTCTACTAGACGTAAGAAGTCGGGACCTTATAGGTTTCGATACTTCTCTCGGCCTGCTACGCTAGACGATACTACTATAGGGAGCTACGAACTCTATCGCTTAATTTGTCCGAATTATTATGCTTATCCTTGCTACTTAAATACCTTACGCTGCTAAACCTTTCCTCGACGATATAGCTATTCGCGGTCTAAGAACGAAGTATAGCAACGAGGAGGTTAAGCCTAGACTCCGCCGATTTATAGTAGAATATATTAAGAACTTAGATAAGGTGCTTGCTAACCTAGAAAGAGCAGGACTAACGGTCTACGGGGAAAAGCTGCAGCTATGCTGCAAATAGATTAAGATAGTAGGTTACGTTACTAATAAATATAGCAGACACTTAGATACGGAACGAGTAGCTAAGCTCGTTAAATAGCCTACTTCTACGGATTAGAGGGAAGTCCGAATTCTTATAGGAATGTTTATATACTATAAGATCTAGCTTAAGGACTTTACCTAGTTGCTACGGCCGCTCTTTTCTCTCCTAAAAAAGGACGTTAAGTTCGTATAGACGAAAGAATATTAGCAGTCTAAGGATGCGATTACGGAACTCCTTATCTCTGCGCTAGCGCTAGTAGCGCTAGACTATAAACTAGAGGGAGGGCTAATCGTAGTAGGCGTTAACTCTAGCCTTTACTCGTAGGGATACTATATATCTTAATATAACCGGAAAGATAGTAGGATTCGATACCCTTCTCGATTTAAGTTAGGATTGTTCTCCGCTTCTAAGCAACGCTACGACGCTAGGAAACGCGAGTATCTCGGTGTTCTTAAAGCACTAAAGAAGTGTCGTCCGTAGTTGTTTAGTATTTTCTTCTAGCTAGAAGTAGACGCTAATACGCTAGTGCATTAACTTAATAAGGCTGCTACGGACCTCCCGAACGCAGCTATTATAAGATAGCTAGCGTAGATTAGGCTTTTTAACTTTAATATAGTATATATCCTAGGGAAGAAGCATACGGCTGCTAATAGACTGTCCCGCAAGCCTCCGATAGAACGGGACACCCGAGAGCTAGTAGAGGAGGGCGATATCGATAAGATAATCGATAGCTAGTTTTTTGCCTACTCCGCCTACGACCTCGTCGCCTAAGTATTCCCGGCTCGAGCGGAATTAGAGGAGAAAGTGCTAAACGGTACCTACTCTTAGGACTCGAGGAATATCGCATTCTTCCTTACTTACCTACGTTATCTACTAGGCCTATCCCTAATAGAATATAGGTCTCTACGGAAACGAGCACTTAAGTTCTATATAAGTAAGGAGGGTTAGCTTATAAGATAGGATCGTGTCGGTAGTATCCCTTAGAGGGTTATCGACGATAATAACTATTGCAAAAGGATTATTACTACCTGCTACGACTACTATAGACACCCGGGCCCGGAACGGACGTATAAGACAGTTACTAAACAATAGTAGTAAGACGGTGTTTATACCGCGGTAGTTCGTTTCTATAAGAGTTGCTAGCAATATGCACTTAGGAACGGTTACTAGCGTCCTAGCCTACTCTATGCTTCCGAAAAACAGTATCTTAGGGAGCGATAGTACCTAGACGCGGTATTTATTAGCACCGGACTTTACCTCGTTATTGCGAGAGAGGCTATTTCTCGATAGCTAGAGGCCCGATTAATACGGACAACGGACAATCGTAAGGTTAACGCTAGACACGTTACGAAGTTTATCTACGAGGACTTAATTTGCCGCTAGGGGGCTATAGCCGAGATCTATATAGACGGGGGCGGAGAGAACGTTTAAGAAGCGCTGCTTACTAGCTACGGAATTAAGCAGGTTACGATCTCCCCCTACTACCTATAGGCTAACGGAATCGTTAAATAGGGCTACCGTCTAATTCTAGCGGCCCTCTCTAAGCTTATAGGCGGAGGAGTAAGCGCTGCAGCTAAACACATTCCCTCGGTCCTTTAGGCGGAACGTACTACGACTAACTAGATAATAGGGCTAACTCTAGCGGAGATAATAATAGGCAGGGATGCTATGTTACTAGTAGAGCTTAAATTCCGTACTTACCGAGTAGCTAAATAAGGAATAGTCCGTAACCGTCCTTTCTTATTAGCGATGCGAGCTGCGGCTATAGAACGGATGCATACGACGCTTAAGGAAGCTCGTACTCGATAGGACCGGCTAAGGAAGCATAATATTAAGTATTTTAATAACTATAAGAACGCTAATTAATAGGAGCTTCGTCCTAGATAGATAGTAGTCGTTTACCGATCGGAACTAAAAACGAGCTTCTCGAATAAGCTGCGGTACCGATAGCGCGGTCCTTTTCTTATATACGCTATTATTCGTAAAGGAAAGGCGTATAAGATTAAGGAGCTTAGCGGGGAGGTCCTTTACTATACGTTCCCTAGGTTTAACTTAAGGCTAGTGCTATACTAAAGGGATCCGGAGGCTATAGTTCCTTAAGAGAATAACTTTAATCTAGAACAGCTAGGTCCTCTACCTCCTAAGCTACGGCCGCGTAGTTATCTACACCCTTAGGTCCGGATTAGTAAGCTATTAGGAATAACTTAAGAAGAGAGGGGGGAGTATGTCCGTTAGCTAGACATTCTAATGCTAGAGGAATCCTAGTAGGCCCCTAATTTTTAAAGAAATTGTTTCTGCTACGTCCGAATCGGTATAAGAAATAGAGAGAAACGTATTACTTATTACTCTTATATAGCTAGTGCTGCAAGAAAGGGAGGATTAGTAGCGGAAGCAGAACAGACCTTAGGAAGCTTAATAAAAGGACTGTTACTATAAATAAGAGGATCTACCGTTAGAAGAATACTAGTTCCTAACTAGCCTAGGCTCCTAGGAGCAGCGAGGGATAAGATTAGGCGACTCTTACTTAATTTTAGCTAATAGCTGCCTAAAAGTAATCGCGAGTACGCATATGCTTCCTTATTTCTAGCGGTGAAAATAAAGCGAACTAGCTAGTTTACTTCGAATAGCGCTAAGGATCCTCTAACGTATAGTTACGAATACCCTTACGTCTAGGTAGCGGGTTTAATTATAAAACTCCTCCCCTTTTCGGCTCTTCTAGTTTCTTCTTAGTCTTATTAACCTTAATATCTATCTTAAGCATAATAACTATTAAGAAGTTCCGGCCTAATAACTACCCTAGAGCCGCTAAGTATAGGCGGCAGCGGTAACGATAGTTATGCAGAGTTTTTAAGCAAACAAACCGCGAAAACTCTGCATAATAACAATAATAACAACTTCTTCTATACTAACTGTCTTTACCGCTGCTAGTATAAACCTACCTATTTAGAAGACTTACGCATTCTCCGCTTTACGCACTTGCATAGCGTACTTGCTTAGAGACTCGCTTAAGAAACCGCTTACCCCTAACTAGCTCCCTCCGCCCGTATATAGCATACTCCCTTCTATATAGTCCGTTTTTTCTCTCCCTCTACCTTATTAGCATAATAGCCGATAGAGACATTACTATAACCGACGCCGCTAAAGCGCCTACCCCTAAGCCTAAGGCGGTAGTCCGCTACTTTAACTCCGACTCGCTCGCCTATGCCGCCGACTCTAAGTTAGCTAATTTCCGCAACTTTACGCTTAATATTTCTAAGCTTAGCGGATAGCTTACTCGCGTATAGATACTAGACGCGGTTACTAACGCAGCTATAGAAGAAGAGAAGCAGACCGTTCTTCGTTCCGTTTATAGCGCTATTTAAGGAGACGACGACCGCCGCGCCTTTATTATCTTCTAGTTTATTTAAGAACTCGGCTAGCGTGCCTCCTCTCGTACTTAAGAAGAAGTACTAAAAGGACTAAAGGGCGTAATAGACATCTATAAGAGAGGCAAGCAGTTCGCTAAGAAGCGTAAAGGCCTCCTTAATATACTGCAGAACTCGTTTAGCTCGGGCAGAGAGTTCCCCTACTTCGACTTCCTTAACTCTACGTTTAAGATCTATAAGAAGGCTAGCTAGCACCTCCGCTGCTTTACGCTATTTAAGAACGTCCCTACCGAGAATCTCTAATTGCTAGGCCTAACCTAGTCTAAATAGATGCTATACTAGGCCCTTCGTAATAGAAAGAAGAACAATCTGTTCCGGCCCGTATCTAGCTATATCTCTAGCAAGTTTTAGAAGGCTAGCTTCGTTAAGAGTATAGAGGCTATGTTCTAGTTAAACCTATTTAGTCGTAAGAACCTCTAGATTATCGATAAGAACGGCTTCGCCGTTATAGACGCCTACTTTATTATCCCTAAGAATAAGCTCTCTAGAGTGTCTAACGCTAATAATAAAGCTAGAGGCTCGGCCGTAAATAGGCTACTTAGCGAGGCCTCCGAGTCTAGCTACGACTTTCTAGGCTATATTAATCTAGGCTTAGATAAATTTAAGAATTTCCGCGAAGAGGCCGAGCGCTAGGTCCGCAGAAAGATAAACCTCGCCGATAAAGACTAACTGCGCCCTAATGCGTTCGCGCATCTATACTATAAGATTAAAGACCTCTACTATAAGGACCGCGAGCTTAAAGCGCTAAGCCGCTAGCAAGAAGAAGCCGGCTAGGGCTAGGCCGCGGTAACCCGCTCTCGGTCTATAGCCCTAGAGCTAGAAATAATTGTTTTAGTCCGTCTACGCGAACTAGCCGGCGGGGCTAAAGAACAAGTAATACGTTGCGAGACGTATAGCTATAATAAGGACCTATTAGACGATCTAATTAATAAGGCGATCGAGAAGCCTTATTTAGATCTCGGAGAAGTTCGCGTCCGTATTGCTATCCCCTACGCTAACTACCTCGAAAAGCGCTATAAGGATAGTATATACGGGAAGCTAGACATAATCCCCCTTAACAAGTACGAGTCCCTAGATATTAGTCCTCCCTTCTGCCGCACCTATATAGTAGAAATAGCTAAGGTAGTTAGCCTTATAGTAGAAGAATCGATAATAACGGCGTCTAATCGCCTTTACGACTCGTAGGATATCTCCCGTAGACTATGCCTACTAGCGAAGGGATTAATCGACGACGTGCCTAATAACTTAAAGAAAGACCTATAGATATAGGAGATAGACGCGATAGACCGATAGGCTAGTAAGAGCTAGCTACGTAACGTAGAGAAGGCTGCAGCGAAGACAGCGGCTAATAAGAAGGCCTAGGAGAAGGCTAAGCGTAAAGCTAATACTAATAATAAGGAGGACGGCAGCCCTAAGAAGAGGACTCGCCTATAGCTATAGATCGAAAATGTCGAGGGTTCCGCGTCTGCACCTCCGGCTTACGCCCTAAAGAAGTCTAAGAAGAGCAAGAAGTCTAAAAAGGCTAAGGGGAAGTAGCGTGCTAGCTTAAACGAAGCGAACTAGCTAGTTTAGTTCGACGACGACTATAGCGACGTAGAAGCTACTTAAGAGTCTAATCCCGAGGCTAACGATAATAAGCTTAGGCCTATACGAATTAAGCTAGACTTTACTAACACCCGCCTATCTTACTTAGAATTTAAGACTATTTAAGATGCATAGAAGGCTTATAACGGAAAGCTCCTTAAAGATAGCTTTAACGTATTTAGCGGACTTCTTAATTAGTAGGCAAAGGACCCGGATATAGTTTCTTAGATGCACTAAGAATTTGACCTATATTGCTACTACCTCCGCCGCCGCCGCAATATATATAGATAGATGCTAAATATGTTCTTCTCCCTTACCTAGCAGCTAATGCAATAAGACCCGACTATCTAGCTACTTAATATGCTAGCCTAAGATTCTCTACGCGATAAGGCTATATATAGATTTATCGCATACCCGATAATAGCGCAGTACTAGTAGGGAGAGCCTACCGGCCGGATCGACCTAACGATCCTAATTATTAAGGGGAACTAGGCTACCGGCGAAAAGTTTGTTAAAGGCCCCCTAGCAGCATAGAAAGATAGACGAGAAACCGCCTGCACGATTACTATAGTTTCTCTCGATAGTGCCTACCCTAGCCGCGGACCGGTTATATAGGTACCTAACCGCAAGCTATAGAACTAGACTACTAACGATAACGAAGACGACGAGGAAGAAGACGAGGCTATATACGCTAAGTTTAAAGTCGTCGGTAGCACTAGCTACCTAGAATTAATCTACGATATAGTTAATAAGCTTAATAATAACGAGAACGAGGACGACAACTCGGATAGTAAGCAGACGCTAGTCTACGTCTCTAACTAAGGAAAGGAAGGCCTGCAGGACGCTAGCCTACGCCTGCAAAACGTCTCGACTATGCCTAGCGACTTAGTGCTAATGCATTAGACGATCGCCTATAGAGAGAACTTTAGCGTCTCCTCGCGACGCATAGTCTACCTAACGCTTATTAAGTACCGTAATTAAAAGCTAGTTGGAAAGAATACCCTAGGCTTCGCAGAGGTTCTTATTAGCAATATTATAATGCTGCTAATATCTAAGACGTTTACGGGCGCTAATTTCCCTAATAAGCCGTAGGAGCGTAAACTTCCCTAGGAGCAATAGCTTAACGGCCTTAGGCTAGTTTTAGACGCGTTAATAGGACGCCGCAGCTAGGAAGAGCTAGAGGTAAGCTAAGAGGCTCTTATGCTTCTATATATAGACCGCGCTACCTACGAGAAGTAGCACGAAGATGTCTAGGTTCCGTAGGCAAAGAAGAGATTTGCGCAGCTATACGAGTGCCTAGTTAAGTCTAAAAAGGGCATAGCGAAGGAGCAGAGTTTCTTTCTGCATATTAAGAAGGCCCTTAGAGGCGAGTTAAAGTACTTCCCGTTCGATAGCGCTAACTACCTAGACGAGGAGGAAGACGAGTTTAAGAAGATTAGCATAGCTGCATATGCATAGTAAACTAAACTAGCTAGTTCGGTTTAGCGAAGGAAAATAGTAACGTTATAAACGTCTAATACGTTAGAAAAGAATAAATAGTACTTAGTTTATTGTTTTTGCAGAAGTTAGTTCTGCTATATTGTCTTTTTAGAATAAAAATGTCGTTCGTTAGAGTGTCTATTCGGACATAAAGAAAGGGAGGATTAATAGGCGGAAACCGCATATCCTTAGCAGCTCGGGGGCCTATAAAAGCGCGAGCTTAGGCTCTCCTCCAAATTAATTAATTATCTACCCTACGTTTCTTATTTATAGTTCTAGTATTATTATACGTTCTATGCGTACCCGCCTTGCTAGCTATTACGAGAGACGATATAGCTAATACGAGGGTTCGTAAGCTAAACGTAGAAGCGTAACTGCGAGCGTAGCCGTTACTCGATCTAAACTGCAGTGCTTACGAGGATTCCTAAGCCTAGCTACCTAGAGACGAGAGACGAGAACTGCGCGTTGTTACGCTACGTGCGACTGCTATACACCTAATTCTAGGGCTATTAGGCCTTAGCGATATAGATATGCACGCCTAGTTAGCTAAGAGCTAGTTAGAGTAGTATAGGATTTACGCATTAGTACTAGCGTCTCTTTTATCCCTAAGTAAGCTAGTATGCTAGCTTAAAGATAGTTAGTCCTAGCCCTATTATAGTAACTCTAGCTAAGCTCGAGTACGCTTATAGTGCTATAGACGGTTCTCTTCTAGATAAGTGCGATTGTAGTTTCGTAATAAGTCCGTAGTATTATAAAGGTTATCCGTATCGTACTATACGTTATAGCTATAGCCGTATCTAGCCTATTTTACTAAGTACTAACGGCAGCTACGAACTATACGTCGTTCTAGGAGCCTTTTAATCTCGTAGTATAGAGCCTTATTATTATCCTAGCCTTTAATTAGGCTAGGCTCTAGAGGATTCTACTTATATAGATCGTTACTAGCTAGGTACGGCTCGAGCTAGGTTACTAATACTACTAGGTAAATGCGCTATACTAGCGGAATAATTAATTAGTATACTAATTAACCTACTACCTTATCTACCTTAAATAGCCCGACTTACTAGTAGGAGAACTTATAGTTTACTACTCTTAGTTAGCAGTATCCTTAGTATAGCCGTAATAGTACGCGTTAGCTAGGCCTAAAAATAATAAGCCTATAAATAGCGTCGTAACGCTCCTTTATAGCGGCCGTAGCCTAAGCTATAGAATTAGCAGCCTTATTATAGGCTTCCTATTATAGGGCTATATAATCGAGGGTAGGGAGTTCGGCTAGAGGTAGAAGCGCATTAAGGTTATTTTTAAAACCTTAGATTAGAATATTAGGTATCTCTTCTATAGAAGTATTATAGCTATTATTTAGCTTAGCCTAGATATAGGGCAGAGCTTCTGCCTAAGGCGTATCTAGAAAAGACATAATAAAGAAACGTAAGGCTATTTCTACTATCTAATTAGTCCTTTTGCTTTAGCTATTAGCCTTAGGGTAGTACGCTATTATAGCTAGGAACCGCGTACCTAGCTTACGAAAAGCAGCCTATATAAACTCGGATATCTAGATTAGATTATAGTCTCTAATTATAATAGACGGCAAGGAACGTTCGTTAGCTACGTAGCTATATATCTAAGTAGCCCTATACTCGGCTATAGTCTACGTAGACTTAGCCTTTATAAGAATTACTCTCTTTATAAATTTATAGGTCTTAGTAAGAAAACTATTAATCCCTTTTCTATCGGTAGGTAGGCTAAATACCTAGTTAGCTATTATAGTATAGTCGGGTACGGCTACTATCTAAATTAGCTATAACTCGCTATATAGCCTATATCGGTAGGTCTAATTAAAAAGATAGGCTAGGTAGTACTTAATATACTTACGTATTTCCTAGAGGTTAGAATAGGTCGGGTCGGGTCCGGGTTAGGTCTAAGACCTAAGTTTAGAAGAACTATATAGTTAGGTCGGGTCTAGACCGGTTCCTACCTAGGTCCGGACCCGGAGAGAAAAGTCTAGGTCCTAACGGGTCTATAATAGGTCTCTAAACGGGTCTATACCTAGGTCTAAGAATTCTAAATAGCTAAGAACTCTAAAAATAATCGTCGCTATTAATCGTAAGTTATAGAGGTAGTTATAGTAAGAAAAAGAGAGATAAGAATAAGATAGAAAATTCGATAATTTTAATATTTATATACTTTTATTCGTGCTTTGCGCTACGTATCGAGGATCTATACCGGCTATATATGCCGACTATAGGATATAATGCTGCCTATTTTGCAAAACAACTTCGTACTCGCTAAGTTATTTAGGCTTAAAAATATAAACCCTAAAGTTGCTTAGGATTCTCTTTATAAACACTATATCCTTCTTCTAAATTATAACTCTATTAGCGTAGACGGCAGCTAGATTACTGCCTAATATAATTTTAGTATACGGATAACGAAGACGAATACTAAAGGACTTACTTTTAAAAAGCTGCACTATAGCAGCTTTAGTATACTCTTATAGAGCATTAAGGGCGCTAGCTTAGAAGCGGCAGTTAGGCTTATAGCCTAAAGCAATCTTACGGATTAGATAGTAGAAAGGGGACTTAGGGAGGAGAAGCTCGGTAGTCTTCTAGTATCTACGTATTTCGTAGAGAGCAATAGCTAAGAGGAGCGTTAGTAATGCCGACTATAGATGCTAACTATAAAACTTACTGCTTAGCTTATAGTAGTAAGGCTTTTTAACTCCTTCTTTAGCTATATAATTTAATCCTCCTTTTATAGGACCTTTTCTAGGAGCTTTTCCTACCGGTATCTTCCGGGCATCTTCTCTAGCTCTTTTATTGCGGGTATAGAATTATGCGAGTTTCTCTTTATCGATGCCTCTCTTCTTCTTCTTCTTCTTATTACCGCTAGGTTAGGTTATTATTAGAGTCTTAACGCTAATCGGCAGCGGAATAGTCTTCTATAGCACCTTTACGCTATATTGTCCTCTAGTCGCAATAACGCCGGAAATAGGATCTAGACTCTTATTATCCTTGCTCTCGTCCTCGCCCTTAGCATTATCGTTATTATCGTCCTAGTCTCCGCTAATATCTAGCACCTATCCGCTAAATTAAAAGTGCGCATTTGTTCCGAAATTTTCTAAAAACGTATTAGTATATATCGAGGAGTATAAAAATAGCGTTATACGTACGTAGATTAGGGTTAATCTAATACTCTATACTTAGCTAGTAGTAGGATACGGGGCTAGGGAATTTAGCGAGAGGGTATCTATCCTTAAATCTACCTAGCTATAGTTATAGGTATACGCTATTATATTAAGAGGCGTCTAGATTGCCGTATCTAGTTCCCTTCCTAGTCGATATAGCTTAGAGACTAGAAATAGCGCGCGCTACCGCAACTTTTATATAGAAATTGCGCAACTTAATAGAAGGGTATTTTAAGGCAAGGCGATAACGTAATAGGCGTAGCGAAGGCGCCGATAAGGTAGTAGTAGTAGTGCGGGTAGTAGTAGTACTAGCGGCGTTAATATTATAGTAAGGGTAGATAGGCTAACTTCCGCTAGCTCTAAGCTTACTAGCGCCGGCTTTAGCCGCAACGCCGGAATACTATATAATTTTAGCACCGAAGGAGATATAGGCTACGAAAACGTAGTCGGCACTTATAGTTAGCAGAATATTATAAACCCGTACTAGTTTTGCCTTCTCTATCTTGCCCTATAAATCGACGTTATAAACGACTATAGAGATATATATCTTTCGCTAGTAGAGTAACCCGCTTTGTATAAATCGCTAGGAGATTAGAAACCTCGAGTTTAGTAGTAAGAAAAGCTTCTACTACCTCCTAAAGACAATCTAGCGCTAACGCTTAGATGCGAAGGCTATTACTAAACTATATTATAATCTTGCGGACTAGTCGTTAGAACGGGACCTTCTAAATATATAGCGCGGTTATCTTTTAAAGCTTTCGAATCTTATAGAGAGCTATCGTTTCTAGCTTAAACCGCCTTTTCGTAATACTAGATTAGGGCCGTTAGAGTATAGTCTTCGTAGCTATTATTCTTTTTCTCGGAGCTAGTAGTTTACGGTATATAGAAGACTCTATTCTCGTAGCCTTTAGGAGCTATATACGTCGACGTAGATTCGATTTTAAAGCACCTAGTCGCGGCCCTCTAGGACTAGATAAATCTCTAATCTATATATTAGTAAGACCTAAAGGCGGGCTAGAGTTTAATACTAGCCTATCGGAATTACTATCTAAATTGTCTAGTAGAAGGGAAGGCATCGTAGATAGAAGGAAAAAGAGATAGTACGAGGGTTGTTAGAGGTTAGATAAAAAAGGAGATAGATAGAATCGAGAGTATTAGGGCATCGAGGGGTACTAGAAATTAAGGCCGTACGTAAGGGTATACCTAGCCTAGGTAGCTACGGAACTTTTTTAAGTATATATACTATACTTCTAGCCTCCTGCAGCTACCGATGCGCTAGCCTATCTTAGATATATATTAGCTTTCCCGCTATCGTTATCGCTGCAATACTCTTATATACCGTTATGCTTAGCCTGCGAAGTCCTATTATACGCCTCCACGCGGCCGCAGGTGGAAACAGGTACTCCTAGAGTATGCTAGCAAAGTATAAGGGCAAAGACAAGACAAGACGACTCTCCGCTATCGCTACGCAGCCGAGAACAACCGCAAAACCCAAGAATCCAAACCGATAACCTACACCTACCGACAAACGAAGGAAGAGAAGGAGAAGACGTAGACAGAGACAAGTAGGAAGGCAGAGACGAGAGGCAGCTGCTAGGGCAAAGAGACAGACTATCAAAACTGCTAAAAAGGGCCGCAGAAGGGAGGGACAAAGGCAGACTCTCCCCGACTGGAAACCATGCGATCTAGAGGGTACGGGGCTCTCTAGAAAACACGAGAAGATAGGTGGGAAGGCTCTCTGCACCTCGATCGACACCGAACTACCTGCCTCTGCTAGTACGACGGCTCTGCTAGCACGACAGACACCTCTATTTCGACATTTGTAAGCTTGGCGCTAGGTGCTAAGCAAGTGCCAAGGCGCACAAGCTTAGCAAAGCCAAAATTCTAGAATTTTGAGAAAAAAAAAAATAAGACAACCGACTGGAACTCCGACAAACTAGAACTCCGATAACCGACTAGGACTCCGACAACCGACTGGAACTCCGACACCAACCTGGGAACCTACCCTCCCTTTCCTTTCTCTCTTTCTGCTCGAATGAGCCCTCTTAGGCATCGGCCTACAATGTATATCGTGGCACGAACAAGACACCCCTAGAATAGAAACCGACCGGCAGCTGCCTGCAGCTCCCGTCCTACATAGTCTTCGACTCCTAAAGGACGTAAATGGAATAAACAAACAAACAAACAAACAAAACCGTTATGCTTAGATAGAACGAATTGCCCGCTATAGTATATTCGTAGGCTCCCTTAGCGTATCTTCGAGGATATATCGCTAGAAGAACTATTTTATAATGCTATAGTATATAATAGTGCTAGCGATAGTTTATACTATATTCTCTCTAGTACTATAGAATTACTACTAACTATAATCGCCGACTATAAAACTATAGCTAGAGAAATGCGTAGTTATAGTAGGGCGCAGCCTCTTTTAAATTATATAACAAAAAGATTACTATAATTAGCGTATATTTCTACTATAAGTTCGACGACTTGCTACTAACGATATTTGCAAGTATTATAATAGTCTTCCCGAGGTCTATCTTATCTATAAGAATGCCGCCCTTACGCTTATAGAGCTCGGTCTCGCGCTTATATATAAAGGCAGTACTAAGGACTTAGTAATGCTTTAATATTAACCTTATCCCTTTAATAAGCTAATTACTATCCGGACTCGCTTTAATAGCGCTAGTGCTATTAAAGGACTTGCAAGCCTCGTTAAGAAAGCGCTTATCTATAGTAGCGGTCTTACGATTCTCCTATAGTATAGAGGCAATAAGTTGCTTTAATGCATTAGCTTTGCGCTTCGTCCCGCTAAAGTTCGGCTAGTTATAAAGATTAGCGTTCTTCTCGGTATTCTTAAATACGTTTATTCTAAATATGCTCTTAATATTATAAGATTAGCTTAAGCTTAGAGGGCTTACTTCTTTGCGCGCCCTCTAGGCTTACCTATAGCCTTGCCCTTCTTTGCGTTATTCTTTATTCTATTGTTAGCCTTATTTAAGATAGTATTAATATCGACGTCCGTAAACGACTAGCAAGTAGGCTGCTTATAGGGCTTCGCTATATTCTATATTGCAGCCGTAGCGGAAGTAGCGTCGTTATCCTTATTAATAGTAGCGTCGTTATCCTCGTTAATAGTAGCTTTACGTTTAGCACCTAATCTAGTTTAGATAGCAAACGGAAAAGACGCTTCTATTAAGAAGTGTAGTCTAGTTAGTACTACCTAAGAACCGAACTAAACTACCTAGTTTAGTTCTAGTATTATATAATATAGGTTATATAATACTAGCCGAACTAAACTACCTAGTTTAGTTCTAGGGTAGTATAGAAGAAAAGGAAGCCGTATAACGGCCTACTCGCCCGGGAAGTTAACGATATAAGAGGGAATATATAGGTCCTATCTAGTATAGTATTAATACTGCCGACTACTATCGCTAACTACGAAATTATAGGTAGAGAAATCCGGGGTTATAGTAGGGCGGCAGAAGCCGGTACTAAGACTTTGCGCTAGTAAACTCCCGAATTTATTATAGCTAGCTTCTATAATATTACCGACTGTCGCATTTAGCGCTACCTACGCCGCTATTACTGCTACTACTATTCTATTAATAATAATTATGCGCGTATTAAATTTATAGCGCGCGATAGTATTTATATTAAAGGCAATATATTTCCGATATATCTATAACTATAGCGCCTAAGAAGCGACGCGCGATAAGTAAGGAGAAAACTAACGATGCTTTTAAACGCGCTTGCATTAATAGCGATAATATTAATACGCTTACTAGTAGCGGACTTATAGCGCGTCTAGCTAGCACTAAGAAAGATATAGCTAACTACTCTACTAACTTTAATACTCTTTGCGAGCGTAGCTAACGCGCGGATATATTAGTAGAAGAAAAAGCGGCAGACAAGTATCGTAAGGCTAGAAATATAGCGTTTGCTAGATATAAGGAGAAGTAGATTAGCGAGTATACTTAGTAGGCTAGCCTATCTTCCGGGGAGCAAAAGCTATAGATTAAGACCTAGAGAAAGGCGTACTACGCTAAATACAATTAGAGAGCGTAAGTTAATAATCCTATAGTTAGCGTCTATAGTCGGCAATGCTAATAGGTTATAGTAAGGATAAAGAGTTAAAGGCAGCCCGCGACGTACCTACTAAAAAGGCGGCTAAAGAAGATCCGAAGTTCTTCTACTATAAACTAGGTAATAGTAGAGACTCGAAAGAGGCGCGCGTACTATACTATAATCTACCTACTAATTATAAAGATTTAGAAAACTAGTAGTAGCATTTAATTCTAAACTCTAAACTAAATTCGAAGTAGTTTAAGTAGTACTAGCTCCCTGCCTAAAGTAACGACCGCAAGGCGGTAGGCGTAATAAGAGCTACCTAAAACGAGTAGGCTATATAAGATAGCTATATAACTTACGGCTTCTAGTATAAAGCTATACGGCAATTTAAGAACAAAGTGCGGGCGATTATTCTTCTAGGGAAGTATAATAGCTAGATAGAGTTCCTAGCTAAGTTATCGAAAGAGCGACCGAGTTCTAGCGGGTAGAGGGTAAATCTAGTACCCTAGTATAGAAAAGGCAATCTGCAGAAATACGTATAGGATAATATAGAAGCAGAGGTAAGTTAACGTATTAATACTAAACGCTTATAGTAACTAACGAGTCCGGTAGAAAATATACCGCTAGCTTAGGTCGAACGAGAAATATATAATACGCCGGTTTAGGAAGCTATACTTAAGGCTAATATAAATCCTACGGACTTTAGTCTCGGCTCGGAAGGCATAGGTAAGGCGTTGCCGACTATGTCTGCCGACTATACGCTAACTATTAATAGGAGCTTATTAGGGATAGCCGCCCGCCTATAGCTATAGAGATTTTCCTCTAATATTACCGTACTATCTTTCGCAACTATATATCCTAGAGAACTAAGAAACAAGATAAGGCGTTTAAGCTCCCCGATATAACTCGTATGCCTAGACTAGACTAGCTTATTTTAGCTAACTACGATTAGTTTAGTAACGGGTTCTATATTCCTATTACTAATACTACGCCGCGGCTAAATAAGCTAGCCTTTAAGGTCTACGCTCGGCCGTTTAATATAGATAAGAGTAAATACCGCAGCATCGTTCTAGATGCTATTATTAATAAAGGCTACGATAGCGGAGCTAGCTTTCGAGACATTCTTACCTAGCTGCTATATAAGAGTAAGAATAAGCTATATATTATAGATAACTTTCCTACCCGCTTTTAGGAGATAGAGAGGCTATATTATATAGCAGCCGGCAAAATTAGGAAGGATAAGTTAAAACTCTAATTTATACTATAGAAAGGCTAATATAATCGCTTATAGGTCTTTTTCTAGGGGTCCGTAGCTAGTATACGCGATAAAAAGCTAATTTACCCTTACCGTCGCTTAGTTCTATCTTATATATAGCTATACTATTCTCTCTATTTTTACGGTCCTCCGTTTTATACTAATACTATCCTTAAAGCTATACTATCTACGATACCGCTAATTATACCCTTAAGAGCTATAATAGGTACTATACTACCTTTCTCTAGACGGTCTAGTGCTCGCCTTCGCGAGCGTTAATAGTCGTTGCTAGGGTTATAATTATTGTCCTTCGTAGACTCTAGCCCTATTAAGTCTGTTATTAATTATTAACGAGTACGCCGGGCAATTGCTAGCTCTTCTAGTCGTTCTAGGGCCGATAAAGATCGAACGCTACCTCTAGCTACCCTTACCGAGCTACTAACTAGTTATAAATCCTAGGATAAGATTAATAATATATAAATATAGCGACTAACCTATAGCAAAGCTTTCGAGGCTTTTTATAACTAGCGCTAGTAGATAGAGACCGCGAGATATCGATAGAAGTATAGAAGGACGTTAATAAACCCTATAAAGTAGAATTTAAATTAGCGAACTTTATAGTCTTAGGAGTTCTTCTAGAAGGGTATTAACTACGATTCTATAGAGCTAAAAGTCGTATATATTAGATACGATTCGGTACTTAAGCATTTAGGACTAGGAGATAGGACTAGGGCATTAGCGAAGCATCTATACTCTATAGACTGCTAATAAACTGCTTACGAGAGGGGAACGATAATAGAGATAATTAGTGCCGTAAGGGCGAGAGCTATAAGTATTCGCGTACTCCGTACTAGCTAGGCAAGCCGACTATAGATACTAACTATAGATGCCGACTATACTATATACCCGCTTTTAATAGCGCGAATATTACGAACTATATACGGAACTTATATAAGCTAACGCTACCTTTATATAGGATTAATAGAAGAAAGGTTATACTAGAACCGATTATTGCTATTGCTCTAAGTTTCCGGAGTTATATAGCTTAATAGTTTCTAAGCTCGGCTTGCCTTTAAACTTCTTCGAAAGCCCTACTATCCGACGTACTTATAAGTGCCTTATAGAGAAAGTCGGCACTATCGATTTTAAAAGCGTAGGTACTATAAAGACGTATATTTAGGACGCTATTGCTTAGTCCGAATAGAAGCTTAAAGAATAGCTTACTAGTACTTTCCGCGTAGCAGTTGCGCTTAATAGGTAGTACGCTAGCACCTTGCGAGTATTCTTTCTTACTATTAGATACTATTAGATTAACGATCGATAGAGCTAGTATAAGGCAATGCTAGCCTTTCCTTATATTATAGGCTCCTATACCGGTAATTATCTTGCTAATATACTCTACGATACCCTTACTTAATTTAATATATATAAAAGACTTATAGCTCTTACTATAGATAATGCTATAAATAATAATACTCTTTATACTACTATATATACTTAAGCCTCCCCCCCGCATTAAGTACTTAGCTAATATATTAAAGTATATAAGCTATTAATATCTACTCCCGATAACGTACGCATATCGTAAAACCGTTAGTATTAATATATAATCTCCCTCTTCTACTACCGGAGTCTAAGGAGATAGAGATTTCTCGTCCGAAACGGTTTCTATACTTCGTATACGTTATTTAACTATCGTTAAAAGATTTCTTTACTGCTCTAAAGATTAACCCTAAGAACGAGCTATAGGAAAGATAAAAAGAGAAGGCTAATATACGCGCGCTTAACCGGATTAAACTAGGCCCGATAACGTAGGGCGATATTAGGATTCTAGCTATTCTTCTAAAGGTACTATTTAACTATCCTTCGCTCGGAAAGTTATATAGCCTAGTATAGTCGTTATATATAGTTAGCAAAAGCTTATACGCTTAAGATAGGTCCGCAAGCTAGCTATAAAGGTTAACTCTAGTACGCAACGTTACGAGGCATTTATATAGTTATAACAAAATCGATTATAGGATCCTTTACTATATTTAAAGCAGTATAAGCGATAGAAGAAAGTCCCTACTATATAACTACTATAACTAATATAAGATATAAAGACCTACTAGAGCTCTACTACGATTATGCTTATCTACTACTTACGACTACGAGATATTATTAATAAGTTTATCGAGAATTAAAGCTAGCCTAAATTAAGCCTAGGTTATATAGAGTAGAAAAGAATTAAATATATTATCGACCTTACGCTACTATTCGCGGAAGCTACAACTATAATCGGCACTATATTAACTATATATATATACTTGCATTTACACCGCCGCAGCACTACCGCCGCATCGAACCCCGACTCAAAACACGAACTAAGCGATTCGTCGCTCCTATAGCTCCCTTTTAAGCTACTTTCTACCTCGCTAGCCCTAAAAACTATCGAGATACCGCCGTTCCCTCCTGCCCCCTACCGCAGCAGAGTGCGACGAACAAATTCTCCCTCCGCGGACGGCTAGCCGGCCCGTCCCGCACCGACTATACGCTACCGAACCCTAGGACGACCTTAGCGATACTATACTTTAATACGAAAACACGCCAACTTTAAACGCGCTAAATAACGCGATAAGACTACTAACAAAAAAAACCGAATACACTATTTAAAAGAGCACGATCCCCTCTATAAAAGATATCCTAAAGTCGAAACGGTATCGATAACGCCGACGCCGCTACCCTCGTAGGGAAAACACGACTCTAAAAACTAAAAACAACCCTCTCTCTCGTTATATACTCTATACTAGAGTAACCTCGAGTCTACGATATTGTCGGACTAGCGTAGATTAGCAAAGGAACAAAGGGTTTATAGGCGATACTCGCACGACTCTACTAGGCAGCTGCTCTACTCTTACTATAAGTAAGATACTAGTCGTAGAGAACTAGTCTCCTAGAGAGCACGGGCTTGTATTTCGACCCTATCTACACTCGGTTACCTGCGTTTAGCCCCCTAAGATATTATATAGACAAAACGTCGCTGCAGGCCCGAATACTTCCCTAAAAGTATACCTTCTCTTACCCTAGTAAGTAGAAGAGTGCCCTAGTGTCGCAAGTAGGCTAGGACCCGAACGCGATTAGAAATAGAGTATATAGATAGTCCTCTCGGCGCAAGACTATTATACGAACTTTTATCCTACTCGGAAACAAGACCGAAAAACACAAAACGCTCTCCTAGAGATATAGAGACGAATAGTAGCCCCCGAGGGGGTATACTACGTCCCTATATACGATAGGAGAAACTAAGCACCCCTACTAACCCTAGCTACGGCTAGGGTATACTAGGGGACCTAAGAAACCTACGAAACCCGACTACTCTAGAAAAACAAAACGGTAGGGTCTCTCCTAGCTAGTATACGAAACAATACCCTTCCTCCCCTCTAGAGGACTCTCTAAGCCGCTAACTCTAGGAAACGATAGAGCTAGATGCGGAGGAAGCCTCTAAACGATAGGAGAGAGCCCTCTTTTCTTAAATCTCGCGTAAACGACAGCTCTCGATAGTAGAGGACGAAGATACTACGCAAGGACTCCCGATAGAGTATAGGAAACCCCTTCCCCCTTTTACGAAACAAGTCTAACGCATGCAGATCGCTAGCAAGCTCTAGGAAGCTCGTACCCTACTAGTAGAGGCAGTAGGGCTCGCTACGGACCCCTCGGAAGAAATAGTACTTCTAGACCTTATAGAGGTCTTCCGGGACTATACCGAACGCTTAAAAACCCCGATAAGGCCGGCAGATAGAATAGCCTAGCAGGTTACCTCCCTCGAATAAGCTACTAAGGCAATAGCCCGAAATATAGCCCGTACGCAATAGACTACTTAAACCTAAGCCTCTACTATAGTAGGAGATACCTAAGAACGATAGAAGTCCTACGCCGAAGCAGCTAGGCTAAATACCGCCTCGAATACGACTATAGGAAATAGGATACCATCCCTATAGCCTACTCCTAGACTAGAAATAGAGGAATAGACTATAGTCCCCGAAAAGAAAAGGCTAGCTCCTAGACTAAACTAAGTCTACTGCCTTATCTTTAGGCTAAACGAAGACATCTAAACGTCCCTAATGCAGATACGGGATACTATTAACGCCTCGTTTCGAGTAGAGGGATACCGGGACTTCCTAATCGTCGTAGCAGGCCGGACGGAAAAGGGGAACCTAGTTCTCTGCTTCCGGGACGAAAAATCAAAGATAATCGCACTCGAAAATCGAACCCTTATCTTCCCGAATACTCCTATACTCGCCCTTCTAGAGGATACTACCTAGCATAAGGTAGTAGTCTATAGTGTCTCTACCTGCGACTTCGATACTCCGTAAGGCCTAGAAGAGGTAAAACGAGATATTAAAGAATATAACCTAGGCCTCTATATTCAGAATACGCCTATATAGCTTATACTAGCTAAAATACGAAAGGAAAAAGCAGCTAGCACTATACTCCTCGCGTTTAAGATAAGGGGAGAGGCTATAAAGGCAGTTTGGAACTACCTATTTGTCGGAGGGGTTAGCTGCAAAGCAGCATACGCAAAGGATAAACTAAGGCCTACTATACCCTCGAAGGAATGCTAGAGATCCCCCTATGCATTTTATAAGGGAATACAAATCGTAGCGCCTAGGCACTAGAATCCCTTCTCGAGATCGGAATCTAAGAAAAAGCCGATATTATTCTAGTACAAGAACTATAGATTATACTAGAAGAACTAGGGACCGCTAGGCCGATCCTATACCTAAGTTTTACCCCTATCCTCCCGATAACTAAAGAGGGGCAACGCCTACGGACGTGTATCTATACTAGACGCAATCTAGGGATAGAGGCTAGCCCGGACCCCCTCGACGACCCCGATATCTAATCGCTCTACCTTAGAGACTCCTAGGGCAACAAAATCTAAGTCCTAAATGTCTATAACGAAAGGGATAAAAACGGGAACTAGACCGCCGAAAGAAGCCTCTACTCGCTTAGCCTAAGTAGGGACGCTATACTAGCCGGGGATTTTAATATCCGACACCTAAGCTAGGATATAAACGGCAACGATACGAGTCCTAGAGCCCTCCGCTTCCTAGACTAGCTAGGGGAATCCGATATGCTCCTTAGGAACTCGATAGGTATCCTAACGTTCTATAGAACTAATATAAGGATACTAAGCACCCTAGACCTTACCTTTACAAAGGGGAGAATATCCTAGACCGAGATTACGTAGAATATAATTAATTTCGGCTTAGACTACTCCGCTATACTAATAGGCATACCGGGTAAAGTAAATGCGCGCTAATATAACCCCGAACCCCGCCTAGCTTACGAAACGAAAAACGCGAACTAGACGGCCTTTTAAAACTTCCTCTAAACAAACGTAAGCAGTATACGGATAGGAAACGACCTAGAACAAGCCGCGGAAGAATTTTCTAGCCTTATTCGTAGAGCATGCGATAATGTACTCTAAAAGCGCCGCCCTAGCTAGAAATCTAAGCCCTAGTAGAAACCCGAACTTTAAACCCTCCGACGGCAAATGCAATATATATATAATAGGGTTTTTAAGTACGGTCGAGAACCTATAGCCGAAGAACAAGCGGAGTACCTCCTTGCAAAGAATATATACTTCCTAGCTATTAAACGGGCAAAACGTAACTACTAGAATAAATTTCTAGAAGGGACCGACTCTAAGACAATTTTTAGAGCTATATCGTATATAAAACCTAGAACATAAGGGCTAGTGCCGGATATCTAAGGCGAATCCTTGTTTAAAGGCAAATGCAAAGCACTCCGAAACGGACTCTTCCTAAAACCCCCCCTAGATAACGGCCTTAGAACGAGGTGGAATACGTACTGCGTAGGAGACTAGGACTAGCCTCTAGTAACGGACGAAGAACTACGCCTTGCCTGCTCTACTACGAGAGTTAAAGGGAAATCCCCTAGCCCGGACGGCATAATATAGGAGATAATTAGCTATGCCTACGCAGCGATCCCTAAAACGTTCCTCGAGCTATTTTAAGCACTTATAGGACGAGGATTCTACCCTAAGTGCTAGCGAAAGGCAATAGGTATTACTCTCGCAAAACTAAACAAACTCGACTACTCGATCCTAAAGGCATACCGGATTATATCTCTCCTAAGCTGCCTAGGCAAGATTAGCGAGCGAATCCTCGTATAGAGACTTAGCTAGTTTGCCGAAATAGGCTTACTTCTATACGACTCGCAAATAGGAGGGCGGAAGAAACTATCCGCAGTAGATACGGCACTACTCCTTATAAACTACGTTAAAAGGAATAGAAAGAAGGGCCTAAAAACCTTAGTTGTCTTCCTCGACGTAAAAGGGGCCTTTAACTACGTATCTAAAGGCCAACTCCTATAAATAATAGTTAAACTACGACTCCCCTATACTATTATCGAATAGACAAAGACCTTCCTCGAATATAGAGTAATTTAACTCTCTTTCGACGGCTAAATCGAGATAGAAACCGAGATAGAAACGGGAGTACCGCAAGGCAGTCCCATTTCCCTAATACTCTTCCTTATCTATATAAGAGACCTATTTACAGACCTCCGGGATGTATACCCCCTCTTATATATAGACGATATAGGATTAGCGACCGCATCGATAAGCCTATATAAGAATACGAGAACCCTTTAACGAGAAGTTTATAAACTTACGAGGGAAGGAGCACGCTAAGAAGTCGAATTCGACCTAGCTAAAACAGAGCTCCTCTACTTCTTAAAATGCAAAGGCGCAGAGAATTCGATTACTCTTCCTAGCGGAGATATAGTAAAGCCTACAACGAAAGCGGTCCGGTAGCTCGGAATCTAGTTCGATACCTACCTGTCGTTTAAAGAGCATATCGCTATTAGAGCGGCGAGAACAGAGGCAGCGTTTTACCGTATGCTACGCCTCGCAAATATAGAAAACGGCCTAATAGCGCGGTCCCTACGATAGCTCTATATAACCTATGTTACTATAATAGCCGACTACGGGTCCCTAATCTAGTAGCGATCTAAGAGATCTATACGACTACTAGAAGCAATATAAGCAAGAGCAGCAAAGAGAATCCTAGGTGTTTTTCGGACGTCTCCTACTATACCTGCCGAATTAGAGGCGAACCTACTTCCGTCGAAGATCCGGCTCGAAAGACAAGCAATTCTATATAGCTATAGGGCCGACAACCTCCCTTATAACTCCCTAATTGCAACCGCCCTTCGAGAGACAGATACCTAACGAAGGGGAAGGCTAATATATACCGGAATAGAGATAGCCCGGACAGGCATAAGCATAAGACTTTAGAGAATAAAAGCCTTCGCATAATACTTTAGGGATCCCGAAAAAACTCGGGTATATTAGGCGATACGGGAGTATATAGAAGACCGATACAAACAGCACTACGAATAGCAGAAGATACGAAAGGTCTAAAGGCAAGGGAGCTACTATAACCGGTTCTAATAGAATACGAAAACCGAGGTCCTAAAAGGAAAACGGGAGCTAACAAGCGCATACTACTCGTTACGCCTAGGATACGGATACTTTCGTAGCTGCCTTGCGTATATAGGCAAAGCTACGAACGATAGATGCTAATGCGGGTCCTAAGAGACCCTAGAACACCTCCTATTCTCCTGTCGTTACTACTAAGATAGACGCCTAAAAGAGCTTACTAGGGCTAGATCGCTAGAGCAAGCACTAGGGGATAAAAGAATACGAAAGCTAGCGCTAAACTTCCTAGAATAAACGGGAATCGCGATAAGAAGATAGCACCTAAATAAAGGTAAAGACGAACCCGAGGACGAGCCCTAACTAAAAGGAAGACAATAGAACCCTAGAGGCGACCTAGCCGTCTGGGGGCGACCCTGCCGGGCGACCCTGCCGTCCGGGGGCGACCCTGCCGTCCGGGGGCGACCCTGCCGTCCGGGGGCGACCCTGCCGTCCGGGGGCGACCCTGCCGTCCGGGGGCGACCCTGCCGTCCGGGGGCGACCCTGCCGTCCGGGGGCGACCCTGCCGTCCGGGGGCGACCCTGCCGTCCGGGGGCGACCCTGCCGTCTAGTAGTAACTCGACTACTAAAGGCGGAAGTGCCAGCCCTCTAAGAAATAGCTCCCGCGTAAGAAACCGAGTATATAGACATGTATATAGATTACAACCGTTGGGTTACTACGGGCCACCGTTACCTAATACCCTAAAGACGATACCTAGGCTACTAGAGAATCGAGTAGCCGACAGCACACCCGCTAGCTCGTATAAGCCTAAAGCAATAGCGAGAGTAGCCGAGAACCTAATACGTTACTGCCGCCTAAACGACGACCTAACGGTTCTCGACCGTTGGGTCGATATAGGCCACCGTCACCTAACACCCCAAAAACACTCCCGAACTGCCCGAAACTAAGGGCACCGATAGAACACATGCCGTTTAGCCTAGGCCTAAAGTTCTAGCAAACTAGACCTAGCAACGACTATACTATTACGACCTAACGGTTCTCGACCGTTGGGTCGATATAGGCCACCGTCACCTAATACCCTAAAAACACCCGGGACTACCTAAAAGTAGGGAACCGACAGAATACGTGCCGTTTAACCTAGGCCTAAAGTTCGAACGAACTAAGCCTAGTAACGCCTATGCTATCGCTACCTAAAGGACGACCTAACGGTTCCTAGCCGTTAGGTCGATATAAACTACTATTACCCGACACTGCCTAGTATAACGCCTAGTGCGCAACACACACATCCGGGGGCGACCCTGCCCTCTAAATTTCCTTTATATAATCGGTCTAACCCGATAAAAGATATACGCCTAGGAGCCTTCCCTTTCCTTACCTTCTTTCTACCCGTACTCGAAAGAGTACTAGCATAGGCATCGGCCTACAATGTATAATTAGACGCGAATAAGACCCCCCTAGACAGAATACGACCGGCAGCTGCCTGCAGCTCCCGTCCTATATAGTCTTCGACTCCGAAAGGACGTAAATAGAATAAACAAACAAACAAACAAACAACTAGTAGCGGACTTATAGCGCGTCTAGCCGGTACTAAGAAAGATATAGCTAACTACTCTACTAACCCTAATACTCTCTACGAGCGCAGCCGACGCGCGGATATATTAGTAGAAGAAAAAGCGGCAGATAAGTATTATAAGGCTATAAATATAGCGTTTGCTAGATATAAGAAGAAGTAGATTAGCGAGCATACTTAGTAGGCTAGCCTATCTTCTAGGGAGCAAAAGCTATAGATTAAGACCTAGAGAAAGGCGTACTACGCTAAATACGATTAGAGAGCGTAAGTTAATAATCCCGTAGTTAGTATCTATAGTTAGCAATGCTAATAGGTTATAGTAAGGATAAAGAGTTAAAGGTAGCCTGCGACGTGCCTACTAAAAAGGCGGCTAAAGAAGATCCGGAGTCCTTTTACTATAAACTAGGTAATAGCAGAGACTCGAAAGAGGCGCGCGTACTATACTATAATTTACCTACTAATTTTAAAGATTTAGAAGACTAGTAGTAGCATTTAATTTTAGACTCTAAACTAAATTCGAAGTAGTTTAAGTAGTACTAGTTCCCTACCTAAAGCAACGACCGCAAGGTAGTAGGCGTAATAAGAACTGCCTAAAACGAGTAGGCTATATAAGATAGCTATATAACTTACGGCTTCTAGTATAAAGCTATATAGCAATTTAAGAATAAAGTGCGGGCGATTATTCTTCTAGGGAAGTATAATAGCTAGATAGAGTTCCTAGCTAAGTTATCGAAAGAGCAACCGAGTTCTAGCGGGCAGAGAGTAAATCTAGTACCCTAGTATAGGAAAGGCGATCCGTAGAAATACGTATAGGATAATATAAAAGTAGAGCTAAGTTAACGTATTAATACTAAACGCTTATAGCAACTAACGAGTCCGGTAGAAAACATACCGCTAGCTTAGGTTAAACGAGAAATATACGATAAGCCGGTTTAAGGAGCTATACTTAAGGCTAATATAAATCCTACGGACTTTAGTCTTAGCCTAGAAGGCATAGGTAAGGCGTTGCCGACTATATCTGCCGACTATACGCTAACTATTAATAGGAGCTTATTAGGGATAGCCGCCCGCCTATAGCTATAGAGATTTTCCTCTAATATTACTATACTATCTTTCGCAACTATATATCCTAAAGAACTAAGAAATAAGACAAGGCGTTTAAGCTCCCCGATATAACTCGCATGCCTAGACTAGACTAGCTTATTCTAGCTAACTACGATTAGTTTAGTAATAGGTTCTATATTTCTATTACTAATACTACGCCGCGGCTAAATAAGCTAGCCTTCGAGGTCTGCGCTCGGCTGTTTAATATAGATAAGAGTAAATACCGCAGCATCGTTCTAGATGCTATTATTAATAAAGGCTACGATAGCGGAGCTAGCTTTCGAGATATTCTTACCTAGCTACTATATAAGGGTAAGAATAAGCTATATATCGTAGATAACTTTCCTACCCGCTTTTAGGAGATAGAGAGGCTATATTATATAGCAGCCGGCAAAATCGGGAAGGATAAGTTAAAAGCCTAATTTATACTATAGAAAGGCTAATGCAATCGCTTATAGGTCTTTTTCTAGGGGTCCGTAGCTAGTATATGCGATAAAAAGCTAATTTACCCTTACCGTCGCTTAGTTCTATCTTATATATAGCTATACTATTCTCTCTATTTTTACGGTCCTCCGTTTTATACTAATACTATTCTTAAAGCTATGCTATCTACGATACCGCTAATTATACCCTTAAGAGCTACGATAGGTACTATACTACCTTCCTCTAGACGGTCTAGTGCTCGCCTTTGCGAGCGTTAATAGTCGTTGCTAGGGTTATAATCGTCGTCCTTCGTAGACTCTAGCCCTATTAAGTCCGTTATTAATCGTTAACGAGCACGCTAGGCGATTGCTAGCTCTTCTAGTCGTTCTAGAGCCGATAAAGATCGAACGCTACCTCTAGCTACCCTTACCGAGCTACCGACTAGTTATAAATCCTAGAATAAGATTAATAATATATAGATATAGCGACTAACCTATAGCAAAGCTTTCGAGGCTTTTTATAACTAGCGCTAGTAGATAGAGACCGCGAGATATCGATAGAAGTATAGAAGGACGTTAATAAACCCTATAAAGTAGAATTTAAATTAGCGAACTTTATAGTCTTAGAAGTTCTTCTAGAAGGGTATTAACTGCGATTCTATAGAGCCGAAAGTCGTATATATTAGATACGATTCGGTGCTTAAGTATCTAGGACTAGGAGACAGGACTAGGGTATTAGCGAAGCATCTATACTCTATAGACTGCTAATAAACTACTTACGAGAGGGGAACGATAATAGAGATAATTAGTGCCGCAAGGGCGAGAGCTATAAGTATTTGCATACCCCGTACTAGCTAGGCAAGCCGACTATAGATGCTAACTATAGATGCCGACTATACTATATACCCGCTTTTAATAGCGCGAATATTACGAACTATATATAGAACTTATATAAGCTAACGCTACCTTTATATAGAATTAATAGAAGAAAGGTTATACTAGAACCGATTATTGCTATTGCTCTAAGTTCCCGGAGTTATATAGCTTAATAGTTTCTAAGCTCGGCTTGCCTTTAAACTTCTTCGAAAGCCCTACTATCCGACGTACTTATAAGTGCCTTATAGAGGAAGTCGGTACTATCGATTTTAAGAGCGTAGGTACTATAAAGACATATATTTAGGACGCTGTCGCTTAGTTCGAATAGAAGCTTAAAGAATAGCTTACTAGTACTTTCCGCGTAGCAGTTATACTTAACGGGTAGTATACTAGCACCTTACGAGTATCCTTTCTTACTATTAGATGCTATTAGATTAACGATCGATAGAGCTAGTACGAGGTAATACTAGCCTTCCCTTATATTATAGGCTCCTATACCGGTAATTATCTCGCTAATATACTCTATAATACCCTTACCTAATTTAATATATACGAAAGACTTATAGCTCTTACTATAGATAATGCTACGAATAATAATACTCTTTATGCTGCTATATATACTTAAGCCTTCCTCCCGTATTAAGTACTTCGCTAATATATTAAAGTATGCAAGCTATCGATATCTGCTTCTAATAACGCATACGTATTATAAAACCGTTAGTATTAATATATAATCTCCCTCTTCTACTACCGGAGTCCGAGGAGATAGAGATTTCTCGTCCGGAACGGTTTCTATACTTTATATACGTTATTTAACTATCGTTAAAAGATTTCTTTACCGCTCTAAAGATTAACCCTTAGAACGAGCTATAGGAAAGATAAGAAGAGGAGGCTAATATACGCGCGCTTAACCGGATTAAACTAGGCCCGATAACGTAGGGCGATATTAGGATTCTAGCTATTCTTCTAAAGGTACTATTCGACTATCCTTCGCTCGGAAAGTTACGTAGCCTAGTATAGTTATTATATATAGTCGGCAAAAGCTTATACGCTTAAGATAGGTCCGCAAGCTAGCTATAAAGGTTAACTCTAGTACGCAACGTTACGAGGCATTTATATAGTTATAATAAGATCGATTATAGGATCCTTTGCTATATCTAAAGTAGTATAAGCGATAGAAGAAAGTCCCTGCTATACGACTACTATAACTAATATAAGATATAAAGACCTACTAGAGCTCTACTATAATTATACTTATCCGCTACTTATAACTATAAGATATTATCGATAAGTTTATCGAGAATTAAAGCTAGCCTAAATTAAGCCTAGGTTATATAGAGTAGAAAAGAATCGAATATATTATCGACCTTACGCTACTATTCGCGGAAGCTATAACTATAATCGGCACTACTAAAGGCCTAACTATATACTTCGTCCTCGGGTACTATAATACCCTCTTCGATATCCTTAATATTGCGGACGAGAAATTAAAATATAAAACTAAGCCGTAGTAGTAAGAGATCTACGCTGCGCTATAGGCTATATTTACGAAACTTATTAAGTACTATACTGCTACCTAGAACCGTTTTAGCGATATATATAGTATTGCAATCTTACTTAATCTAGCGATAAAACGTAATTTTTAGAGTTAGGACGCCTTTTCCGGTAAAGGGCTAAACTTATTATTTAAGAACTACTACTAGTCTAAATTCCGCTTTAAATATACGCGATATAAACCTATAGCGGCTGCGACTAGAGCTAAGTCTTAATAGCCCTTACGCCGCTCTACTACCTCCTTCGCTATAGGCATACGTTCTATATCTAACGATAACGACTCTAACTCTATCGATACCCTATAGCTAACGTCTTCTATCGTTCGATCTTCTACTAAACTAGATAAAGTTACGCGCTATTAATACGTAAGGTTTAAAGACTCGAACGCTTATTCTATCGAGCATCTACTACGCTCCTAGAAACTTATCGTATTAGAGTATCCCGTATATACGCTTATAGCACGTAACTTCCTATATATACTAGTAGCTAGTATAGGTTATAAGCGAGACTTTAGTATAGTAAGGTACTAAAGCCGCTATAATCGATTATACGACCCTTCGATATTTAGTAATATTATATACTATCGCTCTCGAGAGCGTAATAAGCAGTAGTAAGCTTAAGATGCCCTAGTAGAGGAGGCGCTGCTAATATTAAGTACGTTCTAGCCTTTAGTACCTAAAGTTAACGTATAGTAGTATTAGGTTTAGGCAGATTATAAGGCAATATTAAGTTAGAGAAGGTTCGAAGTAATTAGCAATAACGAGGAACCTATAGCTCCGAAATATACTCGCAAGAGTATACGCAAGCGGAAGGAGTTGTTTTCGCGAAAGCTAAGTAGTGCGCACTAGCCTTAATACTCTATATAGTATAGTTAGCAACGGTAGTCGGCAGCTATAGTCGGCATATGCATTTAGAATACCTTATATGCATATCCTTAATCTAGATCTTTTGCGAGTACCGACTTATTCTTTATGCTTATATATTTTACTATATATAGAATTGCACCCTCTATCGATCCTATTAGTAATATTCCTAATTATAACTTGTTTTTTTACGGACCTAACGGTTTTAGTTAGGTCCGGAGTTAGGACCTATTCTAGAACTAGCGACTATAAGACCCGACCTAACTCGATTCGGGTCGGGTCCGAAGACCCGGCTACTTAGGTCTAGGTCTAGGTCCCCTAAGAACCGACCTAAACCCGGAACCGACCTAATTTGCAGGACCTATTCTAACCTCTAGGTAAAGGTATAGGAGGTCGGCTTATAGAAATTAAGGCTTAAAACTGCTCGACGCTTAAGCTAATAGTAGTATTAATAGGGAGTTATAGTCCTATAGCTCCTTATCGACGAGAATAAGTATTACCTATCCCTATCGTTCCGTTAGAACGAGCTAAAAGGTTAGTAGAGCCTAGAGAGCTCCTAACTAGTCGTTTAACTCCTCTATTAGGTCCGACAAACTAGGTAGGTTAGTAATAGAACTCTTAATTGCGATCCTCTATACTAATATTATCCGAGATACTACTAGAGTTAATAGTAGTATCTAGGTTATTAGTACTAGTAGAGAAATTGTTATTTAGATCGTTCGGTATATTTTCGGCTAAAGGTTAGTAATAACGAACTAAACTAGCTAGTTTAGTTAGTATTAGGTAAAGTTAGTAGTAATAGTAGTACTAGTTTATTATATAACGAAAGGAATGTTCTTACTAAATTAAGAATAAGATAAAGAAACAGAAACTCTAGATCTAGATATAATAAAAGGAAATTCGTAACTCTATAAATTACGAGTAAGGGTAGCTAGTAATACCTAGTAGTTACTTATAAACTTTCCTAGGGGTCGGTTTCTTAGTCTATCTAGCTCGTAATACTCCCGACCTATATTATTTTAAACGTCCGGCCTATTATTAATCCCTCTATACTATACGTCTATAGCCTTTTAGTAATCTCCGATAGGGAAGTATAGGAGCCGTTCTAAGCCTATACTAAATATAGGAAGAGCTAATTAAACTCTTCCGAAACTAGAGGTAGCTAGTAATACCTAGTAGTTACCCGTAATACTTTCCTAGAGGTTAGTTTCTTAGTCTACCTAGCTTATAATACTCCCGACCTATATTATTTTAAACGTCCGGCCTATCGTTAATCCCTCCGTACTATATACGTCTATAGCCTTTTAGCAATCTCCGATAGGGAAGTATAAAGGCCGTTCTAAGCCTATACTAAATATAGAAAGAGTTATTAAGCTCTTCCGAAAATAGAGTAACCGAAGTTACGAAATATAGCCTTATAGCGAAACTAGGGAGTGCAAGTAGTAATACGATCCTATATCCTTTCTCTAGCTTACTAAACTCCGTATAGCTCGTAATATCGTATTTCTTAGGCAATCCTAGCTATAACGACCCCTCTATATAGGCATAGTAACTCTAAGCGAATCCTTAGAAAGCTATAGATAAGCTAAATCGTTAACCTTCTATAACTAATCGTTAGCGTCTTAAAATACTATCGATTTTAAGTTATAATAGGACTAAGAGTTTATAACTTTCTTAGGGTTAGAGACTGTCCCTATATAGAAGGTAGCCTTAATACTCTTAAGTCCTTCCGAGTTATCTAGTTCCGCCTAGGCTTATATATAATAAAGTGCGTTCTAGTAGCTTATCGTAATTAATTGCTAGCTTCTCGTATCGTAGTTCGTGCTATTAGACTATAAGTAACTTCTTCCTTCTTTTCGTATTTCTAGTAGTTCTTATCTATAGAAGATATTATATAGCCCTACCTTCGGCTCTATTTTAATACGTAAATCCTATACTACTCTAACTAGCTTATAGCTAACTAGGCGTGTATATCTATATCGCTAAGGCCTAATAGCTCTAGAATTAGGTATATAGCAGTCGCACGTAGCGTAATAACGCGTAGTTCTCGTCTCTCGTCTCTAGGTAGCTAGGCTTAGGAATCCTCGTAAGTACTATAGTTTAGATTAAGTAACGGCTACGCTCGTAGTTACGCTCTACGTTTAGCTCGCGAACCCTTATATTAGCTATATCGTCTCTCGTAATAGCTAGTAAGGCGGGTACGCATAGGACGTATATTAATACTAGAACTATAAATAAGAAACGTAGGGTAGATAATTAATTAATTAATACTATAGAGGAGAGCCTAAGCTCGCGCTTTTATAGGCACCTAAGCTGCTAAGGATATGCGGTTTCCGCCTATTAATAGAAGAGGTTATTATATAGAGTTTTCGCAGTTTATTTGCTTAAAAACTCTGCATAACTATTATTACTGCTACCGCCTATACTTAGCGGAACTAAAGTAGTTACTATAGTAACCTTTAAGAGTCGTTATGCTTAAGGTAAATATTAAGGTTAATAAGACTAAGAAGAGACTAGAAGAGCCGAAAAGGAGAGGAGTTTTATACTTAAACCTACTACCTAGACGTAAGGGTATTTATAGCTATACGTTAGAGGATCCTTAGCGTTATTTAAAGTAAACTAGCTAGTTCGCTTTATTTTTACTACTAGAAATAAGGAAGCATATGCGTTTTCGCGATTACTTTTAGGTAGCTATTAGCTAAAATTAAGTAAGAGTCGCCTAATCTTATTCCTCGCTACTCCTAGGAGCCTAGGCTAGTTAGGAACTAGTGTTCTTCTAATAGTAGATCCTCTTATTTATAGTAATAGCCCTTTCGTCTAGCTTCCTAAGGTCTATTCTACTTCCGCTACTAATTCTTTCTTTCTTATAGTACTAGCTATATAAGAGGAATAAGTAATATATTTCTCCCTATTTCTTATACTAGTACGGGCGTAATAGAAATAATTTTTCGAAATTTAGGGGCCTAGAAATTCGGGAGCCTACTAGGATTCCTCTAGTATTAGGATATCTAGCTAGTAGATATAATCCTTCCTTTCTTCTTAAGTTATTTCTAATAGCTTACTAATCTAGACCTATAGGTGCAGATAGCTACGCGGCCGTAGCTTAGGAGGTAGAGGACCTAGCTATCCTAGATTAAAGTTATCCTCCTAAGGAACTATAGCCTCTAGATCCTTCTAGTATAGTACTAGCTTTAGGTTAAACCTAGGGAACGTATAGTAAAGGACCTTTCCGCTAAGCTCCTTAATCTTATATGCCTTCTCTTCGCGAATAATAGTATATACTGTTAAGAAGTGCAGTCTAGTTAGTACTGCCTAAGAACCGATCCGAACCACCTAGTTTAGATCTAGGGTTATGTGACATGGGTTATATAACACTAGCTAAACTAAACCACCTAGTTTAGTTCTAGGGTTAGGTAATATAGGTTATATAACATTAGGTTATATAACCTACCGAGGAATATATCTTAGGAGAAGGTGCAACCTATAACTAACTAACACAATTAACTCGGTTAGTTCCTACCTACTGTCTCTACTTCTACTGCGCATTACACCTATCTTTTGTCCTCCTACCCTTTACCTTACGACAGGTATTTAATAGGGTGCTCGATAGGTTATAAGCCCGGGTTTGCAGAGAGGCCCTAGGTAGTAAGAGTTAGCCTTCTCCTCCTTAAAGTAACACTAGTTACCGCTTGCAGGACCTATAGTATCGATTCGGCTAAGAAGCAGGAAAAGAGCACCGGGAGACTAGAGGCATATCCTATCTGCGCTGCCTAGAAGCTCTAGAAGATCCTAGTTGCATACTAGAAGTTCCTAGAGGGCAGGTAAGACAGAGAAAAGCCTAGTAAGGTACATACCTAGAAGGTGTATAAAGAGGAACAGATTAGCCTTAGATTATAGCACCTAAAAGGATAAGACTAGGCCTAAGCACCTAGTACTGCCAATACCTTAGAACTAGTCGGCAGTGCCCTTCTAAGAAGGTAGATCTTTTAGAGGTTCTCTACCTAAGAACCTAACTAACTCCCCTAAGAGAGAAGAGTCCTTAGATACCTTAGCTAAGAGAGAAGAGTCTTAGCAACAAGGGAAAGCAGCTATCTAGAAACTGCTATTAGATTAAAAGAGCTTATATTTTCTAGAGTTAGGTTGTTTGTTTAATTTTGCGAAATAGATTTAATAAGTAGAATTAGCAAGAGAAGGGTTGCACTAGTACTATATAAAGAGAACTAGAGACAATAGTTTAGCCTGCTGCAGGACTACCTTAAATTAAAGGATGTATTTTAAATTATCTTAGAGACTATACCCGAGTCCTCTATAGAGTTATTACTATTAGTGCTTAGCCTAAGGCACTTAAGAAGTAACCTAGAATAGGTTAAGGCTAATGCTACTACTAGGTACGAGATAACAATCTGCCTATTAGAAGATAATTAGGAGGAGACCATTAAGGAGAGACAAGCCTTAAAGATATAGGAGAAGATAAGAGCTAAGTATAGCAAGGTATATACTGCATATGCAATAGCATATGTCTAGGAGTTCGTAAACTTCTAGATAATAGAGGACATAATAATTAGAAAGGCATAGGTACAACTAGCTAGCATAGCTAGAAGGATTGCAGAGGTAGACCCTTAGGAGGCATACTATAAGGAGCTAGAGAGGAGACTTAAGCATCTTCTTAATAGCTTGCCTAAGGCATACTAAAGCATAAAGGATACTATCCTTGCCTAGCAGTCTATATTATATAAGAGTGCACTGCAGCTGCTAGAATTACATAAAGCTAGACTAAACTAGTCCTAAGAAACAGCAATGTTTACTAAGGGGAAAGGGATCTAAGGCATAAAGCTAAAATGCTACCTCTATAGAGAGGAGCATTTCGGAGGTATAGCTAATTGCCTACACCTTAATAAAGCTAAGAGAACTGTTAACCCGAGACAGAGCTATAGGGTGGAAAAGAGAAGAACACTACCTAGAGAGAGCAGCTTTAGGAGGAGATCCTTACTAGATAAGGAAACGTTAAAAGAAATAGTAAAGAAACTTAACCTAAAAGTCTAATCCCTTAAGAAAAGACAAAGCTTAAGGAAGTTTTCTAAGAAGGCTTATGCTGCCTAAGAAGATGCAGAACCTTTAGCAACATCTAAAGCATCTTAATCCCTATTAGAGGATAATAATATAGATAAGGTTGCATACTTAACTATAGAGGCAAAAGGCAAGTATATGCTATTAAGATAGCTGCTTAACTCTTGCGCCTTATTATATATAACTAACTAAGAATTACTTTTTAGAGAGCTAAAACCTCTTTAGAGAAAAAAGTGGATTAAGGTTAGGGGTAGCTATCTAATAGCTATATATATAGGGAATGCAGTAATAGGTAGAAAGAGAGGAAAGCAGATTGTGCTAAAGAATGTTCTCTTTGTGCCTAGCTTGGGAGTTAATCTTGTTTCTTAGAGCTAATTTAGCTAGCAGTATAGTGTTTAACTACTAAAGTTTACGCTTGTTTTATTGTCTAGGAAACTAGTTGTCTAGACAAAGCTATTAGGAGGAGTGCCATTTATTAAGGAGATTAATAAGGCCTTGCAGGAACTTGCAATGCTATGCTTTAATTAGAATTAAGAGAATGAAGCCTATGCCTTTAAAGCCTAGGAGAAACCTTAAGAATAGTAGGAGCTTTAGCATAGGAGACTTGCACACTTTAGAGAGGGTCTTCTTAGAAACCTGCATAAGGTATCTAACTTAAAGGCTTAGATTCCTATCCTAAAGGAACACTAGCCCTGCAGGGTATGTTCCTTAGCAAAGATAAAAAAGTATAGAGGAAAAGAAACTAAGAGAAAGCCTTATAGGCTGTCTCTTGTTTCTATTAATGTCTGTAGCCCTTTGCCTGTCTTAAGACTAGGATACAAATAGTAGCTTAAGATTGTTAATAACTTCTTAAGAAAGAAGTAGACTTTCCTAATAAAGTCTAGGGAAGATGCACTAAGTATCCTTAGAGACTAGAAGGTAAAGGCTAAGCTATAATTAGGAAATCCCCTCTAGATTGTAAGGAGTAATAGAGCAAGAGAGCTTCTTGCTATGCTAAAGCAGTAGGAGAAGGAATATAGAATTTCCTTCTATACGACTAAGGCATACAACTCTATCTAAAATAGAGTAGTTAAGAGGTCAATCTAAACCTCTAAAGATTATATAAGAGCAATGCTAGAAGATGCTTATATGCCTATTAAATTCTAGCTAGAAGCCTTAGCAGCCTGCATAGTTGTTAGAAATTCTCTTCCTAATAGCCTAGAAATTAATAGATTTAAGGTGTTACCTAAGGAAGCCTTTTTAGGCATTTAACCCTCTATATTACACTTTAGAGTTTGGGGTTGCAAAGCAGTAGTCTATATAGATCTAAAGTCCTAGCTAGCTAGGATAAGATTAGACAAACTAATAAATAGAGGCAAAGATGCTATGTTTATTAGGTATGTTCCTAATACTGCTAAAATATAGCTCTTCTAGGAGCCTAATATAAGGGCTATTAAAGCCTATAGCACTGCTACTTAGTTTAAGCATAAGAAAGGAGGAGATATAGAGCTAAATGTTCCTAAGCTTAACTAAGCAAGCAATGCACCTGTTAGAAACCTAGTTAGCAGACCTCTAAAGAAGCCTGCACCTGCAGCAATAGCAACTAAACCTGCAGGTCCTAGCTAGACACTCTTTATGCAGTTGCTACCTCTACTAAAGGATAAGGAGGAGTACTAGAGGATAGAGGATCTAGAAGAAGAAAACCTTAGGCATGCGAATGCTAAGATTAGGGATAGATCGCAGGTAGCAACTAAACTACCTAGTTTAGTTTGGCGGTTACGTAATCTAACCGAACTAGCTAGTTTAGTTCGCCTATTACGTAACGCAGGTAGCGCACCTGCACTTGTCCCGAATGCCGCAGAGCAGAACCTAAGGGAGGAAAATAAGGACTAGGAGGGAGACTAGGACTAGACTTACGGCTAAAAGAGAAGGAGATCTGTCTTAGATAAAGGACTAGCCCGAGAGCTAAAAGCTTATAGTATAGTTATAAGACAAGTGCTTTAGAAGAGATAGAGAGAATATAGACAAGAGGAAGAGCTAAGTGCTAAGCATTATAAGGCATTCCTTAGCTAAGTCTAAGGCTAAGATTAGGAGTAGATCTAGGAAGCCCTATTAGAGGTCTAAGAGTCTGCATTTGCAGCACTTGCCCCTTAAGTCTCTATATAGAGACAAGAGGTGCCTATTCTAAAGTCCTATAAAGAGGCAATATAGGACCCTAAATAGGGACATATATAGGAGGATGCAGTCTAGAAGGAGCTAACTGCATTAAGAAGCAACAACACCTAGATAGAGGTTATTCCCCCGAAGGGAGCAAACCTTATAACATCTAAATAGGTGTTTAATATAAAGAGATTAATTAGTAGAGCTATTAAAAAGTTTAAAGCAAGACTAGTTATAAGAGGTTTCTCTTAGAAATTTGGAGTTAACTTCTAGGAAACCTTTGCACTAATAGTTAGGCATAATACCCTAAGGGTATTTATAGCTATAGTTTGTAAAAAGGACCTAGAACTTTACTAAGTAGATATAAACAATGCATTTACTAAGAGCAAACTCTAGGAAGAAATCTTTATAATTCTACTACTAGGAGTTAAGATTCTACCTAATATAGTCCTGCAAATCCTAAGAAGCTTATATAGACTAAAGCAAGCAGCAAGAGACTAGAACAAACTCTGTATCTTAAAGTTGAAACAGATTAGGTTTACACAATTAGAAGTAGACCTATGCCTTCTTATCTACTAGGAAAGGAATATTCTAATCCTAACCTATATAGATAATATTCTAATTGCAGCACTAAAGCTAGAAGATATGCTTTAGTTTAAGGAACAGCTAAGCAAGGTGTTTAAGATTAAAGATCTTAGAGAACTAGAGAAGATTCTTAGAATAAGGTTAATAAGAGATAGACAAGCTAGAACTTTAAAGCTTAATTAAGAACACTTCGTTTAGGAGAACCTTGCAAGGCTAGGAATAACTAAGGAGATAGCTAATCTAACTCTCTTACTAATAGACAGTTATAAAAGCCTAAAACTAATAGGCCTATATAATAAGAGAGGAAATAGGACCGATTACTAGAGCTAAACCGGTACCTAGATGTAGCCTATAGTTATAATAAGACTAGACATTGCTTTCTCTCTTAGGAGGCTAAGCTTATACGTCTTAGACCTAACTAAGAGATATATGCAAGCTCTAAAGAAGCTAGCAAGATACTTAAGATTATCCTAGAACTTAGGATTAATGTTTAGGAAAGGCAGTAGAAGACTAATAGGATACTTAGACTCTAACTATGCAATAGACAAAGCAGACAGAGTCTTAATCCTTAGAAGCATCTTCTTCCTCTGCGGAGCCCTAGTTTCTTAGATAAGCAGGAAGCAAAAGTCTGTTGCAACATTAACAATAGAAGCTAAGTATATAGCTATAAATGCATATGCAAAGCAATCTTAATTCCTAGCAGCTCTCTTAAGAGAGATAGACTATGCAGAGCTAGTAGGAGAATGCCTATTTTAGCTAACTATTAAAGCCTATCCTAATATAGTAAGAGAGCTAATACTAGTGCAGATTATAGGGGACAACTAAGCAGCTTTAACACTTGTTAAAGACGCATACACCTATAAGAGATCGACGATACGAGAAGCAAGCTACCGCCGCAGCACTACCGCCGCATCGAACCCCGACTTAAAACACGAACTAAGCGATTCGTCGCTCCTATAGCTCCCTTTTAAGCTACTTTCTGCCTCGCCGGCCCTAAAACCTATCGAGATATCGCCGTTCCCTCCTGCCCCCTACCGTAGCAGAGTGCGACGAACAAATTCTCCCTCCGCGGGCGGCTAACCGGCCCGTCCCGCGCCGACTATACGCTACCGAACCCTAGGCTAACCTAGGCAACACTATACTTTAATACGAAAACACGCCAACTTCAAACGCGCCAAATAACGCGATAAGGCTACTAACCAAAAAACCGAATATACTATTTAAAAGAGCACGATCCCCTCTATAAAAGATATCCTAAAGCCGAAACGGTATCGATAACGCCGACACCGCTACCCTCGTAGGGAAAATACAACTCCAAAAACTAAAAACAACCCTCTCTCTCGTTATATACTCTATACTAGAGTGACCTCGAGTCTACGATATCGTCGGACTAGCGTAGATTAGCAAAGGAACAAAGGGTTTATAGGCGATACTCGCACGACTCTACTAGGCAGCTACTCTACTCTTACTATAAGTAAGACACTAGTCGTAGAGAACTAGTCTCCTAGAGAGCACGGGCCTATATTTCGATCCTATCTATACTCGGTTACCTGCGTTTAGCCCCCTAAGATATTATATAGACAAAACGTCGCTGCAGGCCCGAATACTTCCCTAAAAGTATACCTTCTCTTACTCTAGTAAGTAGAAGAGTGCCCTAGTGTCGCAAGTAGGCTAGGACCCGAACGCGATTGGAAATAGAGTATATAGATAGTCCTCTCGGCGCAAGACTATTATACGAACTTTTCTCCTACCCGGAAACACGACCGAAAAACACAAAACGCTCTCCTAGAGATATAGAGACGAATAGTAGCCCCTAAGGGGGTATACTACGTCCCTATATACGACAGGAGAGGCTAAGCACCCCTACTAACCCTAGCTACGGCCAGGGTATACTAGGGGACCTAAGAAACCTACGAAACCCGACTACCCTAGAAAAACAAAACGGCAGGGTCTCCCCTAGCTAGTATACGAAACAATACCCTTCCTCCCCTCTAGAGGATTCTCTAAGCCGCCAACTCTAGGAAACGATAGAACTAGATGCGGAGGAAGCCTCTAAACGACAGGAGAGAGCCCTCTTCCCTTAAATCTCGCGCAAACGACAGCTCTTAATAGTAGAGGACGAAGATACTACGCAAGGACTCCCGACAGAGCATAGGAAACCCCTTCCCCCTTTTACGAAACAAGTCCAACGTATGCAGATCGCTAGCAAGCTCTAGGAAGCGCGTACCCTACTAGTAGAGGCAGCAGGACTCGCTACGGACCCTTCGGAAGAAACGGCACTCCTAGACCTTATAGAGGTCTTCCGGGACTATACCGAACGCTTAAAAACCCCGATAAGACCGGTAGACAGAATAGCCTAGCAGGTTACCTCCCTCGAATAAGCTACGAAGACAATAACCCGAAATATAGCCCGTATATAATAGACTACTTAAACCTAAGCCCCTACTATAGTAGGAGACACCTAAGAACGATAGAAGTCCTACGCCGAAGCAGCTAGGATAAATACCGCCTCGAATACGACTATAGGAAATAGGACACCATCCCTATAGCCTACCCCTAGGCTAGAAACAGAGGAATAGACTATAGTCCCCGAAAAGAAAAGACTAGCTCTAAGAGCAAGCTAAGTCCACCGCCTTATCTTTAGGCTAAACGAAGACATCCAAACGTCCCCAATGCAGATACGGGATACTATTAACGCCTCGTTTCGAGCAGAGGGACACCGGGACTTCCTAATCGTCGCAGCAGGCCGGACGGAAAAGGGGAACCTAGTTCTTAGCTTCCGGGACGAAAAATTAAAGACAATCGCACTCGAAAATCGAACCCTTATCTTCCCGAACACCCCTATACTCGCCCTTCTAGAGGATACTACCTAGCATAAAGTAGTAGTCTACGGCGTCTCTACCCGCGACTTCGATACTCCGCAGGGCCTAGAAGAGGTAAAACGAGATATTAAAGAATATAACCCAGGCCTCTATATCTAGAATACGCCTATATAGCTTATACTAGCTAAAATACGGAAAGAAAAAGCTGCCGGTACTATACTCCTCGCGTTTAAGACAAGGGGAGAGGCTACTAAGGCAGTTCGGAACTACCTATTCGTCGGAGGAGTTAGCTGCAAAGCAGCATACGCAAAGAATAAACTAAGGCCTACTATACCCCCGAAGGAATGCTAGAGATCCCCCTACGCATTTTACAAGGGAATACAAATCGTAGCGCCTAGGCACTAGAATCCCTTCTCGAGATCGGAATCCAAGAAAAAGCCGATATTATCCTAGTATAAGAACCATGGATTATACTAGAAGAACTAGGGACCGCTAGGCCGATCCTACACCTAAGTTTTACCCCTATCCTCCCGATAACTAAAGAGGGGCAACGCCCACGGACGTGCATCTATACTAGACGCAATCTAGAGATAGAGGCTAGCCCGGACCCCCTCGACGACCCCGATATCTAATCGCTCTACCTTAGAGACTCTAAGGGCAACAAAATCCAAGTCCTAAATGTCTATAACGAAAGGGACAAGAACGGGAACTAGACCGCCGAAAGAAGCCTCTACTCGCTTAGCCTAAATAGGGACGCTATATTAGCCGGGGATTTTAATATCCGACACCTAAGCTGGGACATAAACGGCAACGATACGAGTCCTAGAGCCCTCCGCTTCCTAGACTGGCTAGGGGAATCCGATATGCTCCTTAGGAACTCGATAGGTGTCCCAACGTTCTATAGAACTAATATAAGGACACCGAGTACCCTAGACCTTACCTTTACGAAGGGGAGAATATCCCAGACCGAGATTACGTAGAATGTAATTAATTTCGGCTTAGACCACTCCGCTATACTAATAGGCATACCGGGGAAAGCAAATGCACGCTAATATAACCCCGAACCCCGCCTAGCTTACGAAACGAAAAACGCGAACTGGACGGCCTTTTAAAACTTCCTCTAAACAAACGTAAACAGTATATAGATAGGAAACGACCTAGAATAAGCCGCGGAAGAATTCTCTAGCCTTATTCGTAGAGCATACGATAATATACTCTAAAAGCGCCGCCCTAGCTAGAAATCTAAGCCCTAGTAGAAACTAGGACTTAAAACCCTCCGACGGGAAATGCAACATATATATAATAGGGTTTTTAGGTACGGTCGAGAACCTACAGCCGAAGAAAAAGCGGAGTACCTCCTAGCAAAGAATATATACTTCCTAGCTATTAAACGGGCAAAACGTAACTACTGGAATAAATTTCTAGAAGGGACCGACTCTAAGACAATATTTAGAGCTATGTCGTATATAAAACCTAGAACACAAGGGCTAGTGCTAGATATCCTAGGCGAATCCTCGTTTAAAGGCAAATATAAAGCACTCCGAAACGGACTCTTCCTAAAACCCCCCCTAGATAACGGCCTTAGGACGAGGTAGAATACGTACCGCGTAGGAGACTAGGACTAGCCTCTAGTAACGGACGAAGAACTACGCCTTGCCTGCTCTACTACGAGAGTTAAAGGGAAATCCCCTGGCCCGGACGGCATAACATAGGAGATAATTAGCTATGCCTACGCAGCGATCCCTAAAACGTTCCTCGAGCTATTTTAAGCACTTATAGGACGAGGCTTCCACCCTAAGTGCTAGCGAAAGGCAATAGGTATTACTCTCGCAAAACTAAACAAACTCGACTACTCGATCCTAAAAGCATACCGGATTATATCTCTCCTAAGCTGCCTAGGCAAGATTAGCGAGCGAATCCTCGCATAGAGACTTAGCTAATTTGCCGAAACAGGCCTACTCCTATACGACTCGCAAATAGGAGGGCGGAAGAAACGATCCGCAGTAGATACGGCACTACTCCTTACAAACTATGTGGAAGGGAATAGAAAGAAGGGCCTAAAAACCTTAGTTGTCTTTCTCGACGTAAAAGGGGCCTTTAACCACGTATCTAAAGGCCGACTCCTATAAGTAATGGTTAAACTACGACTCCCCTATGCTATTATCGAATAGATAAAGACCTTCCTCGAACATAGAGTAATTTAGCTCTCTTTCGACGGCCAAATCGAAACAGAAACCGAGATAGAAACGGGAGTACCGCAAGGCAGTCCTATTTCCCTAATACTCTTCCTTATCTATATAAGAGACCTGTTTACAGACCTCCGGGATGTATACCCCCTCTCGTATATAGACGATATAGGATTAGCGACCGCATCGATAAGCCTATATAAGAACACGAGAACTCTTTAACGAGAAGTTCATAAACTTACGATAGAAGGAGCACGCTAAGAAGTCGAATTCGACCTAGCTAAAACAGAGCTCCTCTACTTCTCTAAAGGCAAAGGCGCAGAGAATTCGATTACTCTTCCTAGCAGAGATATAGTAAAGCCGGCAACGAAAGCGGTCCGATGGCTCGGAATCTAGTTCGATACATATCTATCGTTTAAGGAACATATCGCTATTAGGGCGGCAAGAACAGAGGCAGCGTTTCACCGTATGCTACGCCTCGCAAATATAGAAAACGGCCTAACAGCGCGGTCCCTACGACAGCTCTATATAACTTGTGTTACTATAATAGCCGATTACGGGTCCCTAATCTGGTGGCGATCTAAGAGATCTATACGACTACTAGAAGCAATATAAGCAAGAGCAGCAAAGAGAATCCTAGGCGTTTTTCGGACGTCCCCTACCGCCCCTGCCGAATTAGAGGCGAACCTACTTCCGTCGAAGATCCGGCTCGAAAGACAAGCAATTCTATATAGCTATAGGGCCGACAACCTCCCTTATAACTCCCCGATTGCAACCGCCCTTCGAGAGACAGATACCCGACGAAGGGGAAGGCTAATATATACCGGAATAGAGATAGCCCGGACAGGCACAAGCATAAGACTTTAGAGAATAAAAGCCTTCGCACAATACTTTAGGGATCCCGAAAAAACTCGGGCATATTAGGCGATACGGGAGTATATAGAAGACCGACACAAATAGCACTACGAACGGCAGAAGGCACGTAAGGTCTAAAGGCAAGGGAGCTACTATAACCGGTTCTAATAGAATACGAAAACCGAGGTCCTAAAAGGAAAACGGGAGCTAACAAGCGCATACTACTCGTTACGCCTAGGACACGGTTACTTTCGTAGCTGCCTTGCGTATATAGGCAAAGCTACGAACGATAGATGCTAATGCGGGTCCCGAGAGACCCCAGAACACCTCCTATTCTCCTGTCGTTACTACTAAGATAGACGCCCAAAAGAGCTTACTAGGGCTAGATCGCTAGAGCAGGCACTAGGGGATAAAAGAATATAAAAGCTAGCGCTATACTTCCTAGAACAAACGGGAATAGCGACAAGAAGATAGCACCTAAATAAAGGTAAAGACGAACCCGAGGACGAGCCCTAACTAAAAGAAAAACAATAGAGCCCTAGAGGCGACCTAGCCGTCTAGGGGCGACCCTGCCGTCTGGGGGCGACCCTGCCGTCTAGGGGCGACCCTGCCGTCTGGGGGCGACCCTGCCGTCCGGGGGCGACCCTGCCGTCCGGGGGCGACCCTGCCGTCTAGTAGCAACCCGACTACTAAAGGCGGAAGTGCCGGCCCTCTAAGAAACAGCTCCCGCATAAGAAACCGAGTATACGGACAAGTATACAGTTTACGACCGTTAGGTCACTACGGGCCACCGTCACCCAACACCCTAAAGACGATACCTAGGCTACTAGAGAATCGAGTAACCGACAGCACACCTACTAGCTCGTATAAACCTAAAGCAACAGCGAGAGCAGCCGAGAACCGGACACGTTACTGCCGCCTAAACGACGACCTAACGGTTCTTAACCGTTGGGTCGATATAGGCCACCGTCACCTAACACCCTAAAGACGATACCTAGGCTACTAGAGAATCGAGTAGCCGACAGCATACTAACTAGCTCGTATAAACCTAAAGCAACAGCGAGAGTAGCCGAGAACCGGACACGTTACTGCCGCCTAAACGACGACCTAACGGTTCTCGACCGTTGGGTCGATATAGGCCACCGTCACCCAACACCCCAAAAACACTCCCGAACTGCCCGAAACTAAGGGCACCGAAAGAACATATGCCGTCTAACCTAGGCCTAAAGTTCTAGCAAACTAGACCTAGCAACGACTATACTACTACGACCTAAAGGTTCTCGACCGTTGGGTCGATATGGGCCACCGTCACCCAACACCCCAAAAACACTCCCGAACTACCCGAAACTAGAGGCGACCCTGCCGTCTGGGGGCGACCCTGCCGTCTGGGGGCGACCCTGCCGTCTGGGGGCGACCCTGCCGTCTGGGGGCGACCCTGCCGTCTGGGGGCGACCCTGCCGTCTGGGGGCGACCCTGCCGTCTGGGGGCGACCCTGCCGTCTGGGGGCGACCCTGCCGTCTGGGGGCGACCCTGCCGTCCGGGGGCGACCCTGCCGTCCGGGGGCGACCCTGCCGTCCGGGGGCGACCCTGCCGTCCGGGGGCGACCCTGCCGTCCGGGGGCGACCCTGCCGTCCGGGGGCGACCCTGCCGTCCGGGGGTGACCCTGCCGTCCGGGGGTGACCCTGCCGTCCGGGGGCGACCCTGCCGTCCGGGGGCGACCCTGCCCTCTAAATTTCCTTTATATAATCGGTCTAACCCGACAAAGATATATACCCGGGAGCCTTCCCTTTCCTTACCTTCTTTCTACCCGTACTCGAAAGGGTACTAGCATAGGCATCGGCCTACAATATATAATTAGATACGAATAAGACCCCCCTAGACAGAATCCGACCGGCAGCTGCCTGCAGCTCCCGTCCTATATAGTCTTCGACTCCGAAAGGACGTAAATGGAATAAACAAACAAACAAACAAACAAAAACCTATAAGAGATCTAAGCACATTAATATTGCATACAACTATATTAGGCATCTCTAGTAGCAGAGAAAGATTGCAGTAGAATATGTTTTAATAAAGGAGATAGTCGCTAATAGCCTAACTAAACTAAAGAATAGGCTACAGTTTTAGGAGTTTATAAGACAGCTCTAGCTTATATAAGGAAGGGGTAGGAAGGTTCTATCCCTATATTATAATAGATTATTAGGTGCTAGGGAAGAACTAGAAAACAAATGCGAGGTGCAGGCAGAAGACTACCTAGCCTAAGTAGGAGTGTTAAGAAGTGCAGTCTAGTTAGTACTGCCTAAGAACCGATCCGAACTACCTAGTTTAGATCTAGGGTTATATAATATAGGTTATATAACACTAGCGAAACTAAACCACCTAGTTTAGTTCTAGGGTTAGGTAATATAGGTTATATAACATTAGGTTATATAACCTACCGAGGAATATATCTTAGGAGAAGGTGCAACCTATAACTAACTAACACAATTAACTCGGTTAGTTCCTACCTACTGTCTCTACTTCTACTGCGCATTACACCTATCTTTTGTCCTCCTACCCTTTACCTTACGACAGGTATTTAACAGGGTGTTCGATATATACTAGAAACGGAGTATACTATTAGTACCGTAGCTTATTCGAGAAGCTTATTTTTAGTTCTAATCGGTAAATAACTACTATCTATCTAGGACGAAGCTCCTACTAATTAGCATTCTTATAGTTATTAAAGTACTTAATATTATGCTTCCGTAGCCGATTCTATTACGTACGAGCTTCCTTAAGCGTCGTATATATCCGTTTTATAGCTATAGCTCGTATTACTAATAAGAAAGGATAGTTACGGACTATCTCCTATTTAGCTACTTAGTAAGTATAGAATTTAAGCTCTACTAGTAGCACCGCATCCCTATCTATTATTATTTCCGCTAGAGTTAGCCCTATTATCTAGTTTATTATAGTACGTTCCGCCGTTCTACCTAAAGTACTAATAGAATATGTTTAGCTATAGCGGTTACTCCTCTACCTATTAGTTTAGAGAAAGCTGCTAGAATTAGATAGTATCCCTATTTAATAATTCTATTAGCCTATAGATAGTAGAAGGAGATCGCGACCTACTTAATCCTATAGCTTATAAGTAGCGCTTCTTAAACGTTCTCTCTGCCCCCGTCTATATAGATCTTAGCTATAGCCCCCTAGTAGTAGATTAAGTCCTCGTAGATAAACTTCGTAACGTATCTAGCGTTAACCTTACGATTTTCTGTTATCCGTATTAACTAGGCTTCTAGCTAATAAGAAATAGCCTCTCTCGTAATAATAAGATAGAGCCTAGTGCTAATAAATACTATATCTAGGTACTATCGCTCCCTAAGATAATATTTCTTAGAAGTATAGAGTAGGCTAGGACGCTAGTAACTATTTTGGAGTATATATTACTAGCAACCCTTATAGAAACGAACTACTACGGTATAAACGCTATCCTACTACTATCGCTTAGTAACTGTCTTATACGTCCGTTCTAGTCCTAGGTGCCTATAGTAGTTATAGTAGGTAGTAATAATTCTTTCGCGATAGTTATTATCGTCGATAACTCTCTAAGGGATACTACTAATACGATCCTATCTTATAAGCTAACTCTCCTTACTTATATAGAACTTAAGCGCATGTTTTTGTAAAGACCTATATTCTATTAGGGATAGGCCTAGTAGATAACGTAGGTAAGTAAGGAAGAATATAATATTCCTCGAGTCCTAAGAGTAGGTACCGTTTAGTACTTCCTCCTCTAATTCTGCTCGAGTAGGGAATACTTAGGCGATAAGATTATAGGCGGAGTAAGCGAAAAACTAGTTATCGATTATCTTATCGATATTGCCCTTCTCTACTAGTTCCCGGGTGTTCTGCTCTATTAGAGGCTTACGAGATAGTCTATCGGCAGCCGTATACTTCCTTCTAGGTATATATACTATATTAAAGTTAAATAATCTAATCTATACTAGCTATCTTATAACGGCTACGTTCGGGAGGTCCGTAGTAGCCTTATTAAGTTAATATACTAGCGTATTAGCGTCTACCTCTAGCTAGAAGAAAATACTAAATAACTACGGACGATACTTCTTTAGTACTTTAAGAATACCGAGATACTCGTACTTCCTAGCGTCGTAGCGTTACTTAGAAGCGGAGAATAGTCTTAACTTAAATCGAGAAGGGTATCGAATTCTACTATCTTTCTAGTTATATTAAGATATATAGTATCTCTATAAGTAAAGGCTAGAATCTATACCTACTATAATTAGTCCTCCCTCTAGCTTATAGTCTAGTACTACTAGCGCTAGCGTAGAGATAAGGAGTTCCGTAATCGCATTCTTAGATTGCTAATATTCTTTCGTTTATACGAACTTAACGTCCTTCTTTAGAAGAGAAAAGAGTAGCCTTAGTAACTAGGTAAAGTCCTTAAGCTAGATTTTATAGTATACGAACATTTCTATAAGAATACGGACTCCTCTCTAGTCTATAAAAGTTAGCTATTTAACGAGCTTAGCTACTCGTTCCGCATCTAGGTATCTACTATATTTATTAGTAACGTAACCTACTATCTTAATCTATTTATAGCATAGCTATAGCTTTTCCCTATAAACTATTAATCCTGCCCTCTTAAGGTTAGCAAGCACCTCGTCTAAGTTCTTAATATATTCTACTATAAATCGGCGGAGCCTAGGCTTAACCTCCTCGTTACTATACTTTATTTTTAGTCTGCGAATAGCTATATTATTAAGAAAAGGTTTAGTAGCGTAAGGTATTTAAGTAGTAAGGATAAGCATAATAATTCGGACAAATTAAGTAATAGAGTTCGTAGCTCCCTATAGTAGTATCGTCTAGCGTAGTAGGCTAAGAGAAGTATTAAAACCTATAAGGTCCTAACTTCTTATATCTAGTAGAATCTAATTATAGCTAGAGAAGATATTAACTAAGGACGAGATTATATAACCCGTAAAAGCTTTAGAAAACCTATTTATATTAGAAGGAAGGTTAGTATCGCGAATAGTTATAGTATTAAACTTCTATATAGTATTAATTAGGTAATACTTCTTTAGTTCTCCTAGGTTAGTCTTTTTCTTTACGAGAAAGTAAGGATTCTAGTAGGTACTATAGTATAGTTTAAGAGCGCCTACGTCTATACGCTTATAGAGCATTTTTATAACTTCCCTCTTAAGAGAGCTTTAGAGTCGGAAACTAAGATGCTACTATAGCTTATATAGGATCGTACGAATAACCTAAGGAGAAGTAATAGCTAGCTTAATATAGCTAAGATACTCGAATTCCTAAGTAAGTACGGCTTTCTAATTATATAGCATCTTAGTTAGAAGATATAGCTCCTAATCTAATAGCGAAATAGTAGGCTTAATTTAAGCGAGCTATTCTAGTATAAGCCTTAAACCTTTCGAAATACTAGAAAACTTTCTAATTAAGTATTTCCTATTAAAGAGGCCCGCTCTAGGTAGTATAGCTTCCTTTATAGCAAGTGCTTTCTTTCTCTAATATAGACCTCTACTAGGATTTGATCTATCCGTTATAAACACGTCTACGTTAATAGATCTAACCTTATCTGCGATACGCTTATATATCGTAAATGCCCTAATTTCTAGAAAGAATTTAGCTTACGTATCCGGGTTTAGAAGTAAGCTTAGTAGTAGTTTACTATAGCGAACTCTATAATTCTAGTAGATCTCCTCGTAAATAACGTTAGTAACTATAGCTCGTTTATAGTCGCCCTTAGATTTATATTTATCTTTAGAGTCGTAAGAATACTTATTCGAGAGGAGAACCTTAAGTTCTAAGTCCTATAGAGAAAAGAGGTTCCTAAAGTAGTTAGGAAAGAGTAGGTTACTAGGAGGATCCTTCTAGGAACGGAGCCTTATACTTCCTAAACGCTACTCGACTAGTTCTAGAAAGAGTAAGAATATAAGATTATTATATACGTTACGTAATAATCGAACTAAACTAGCTAGTTTACTTAGTAAGTTCTACTAGTCTATACGTAGATTAGTTAAGACTTTACTTAGCGCCCTTTCTATAATATTAGTATCCCTAATCGTTCCTAGCTAGCTCTCTATTAGCGCCTAAACCTATCTACTTAGCTCTCTACCCTATCTCGTAGCTATCCTAAAGCTCCTCTTACTAGCACTCGTAGGTATCCTAAAGCTTCTAAGACTACTTCTACTAGCGTCTAAAGCTATCCTAGTAGTCCTAGAACTAGCTCTAGAGGCTTCTAGAAGTAGCCTAGGGCCTCTACTAGCAAGATCTAGCTATCTAAATAGATACTTCCTTAGCTCTATAAGGCGCTTTCTAAGCTTATTCTACTCCTATTCGCTTCGACGCTTTATAGGAGCTTTATTATAAGAGAACCCTATACTATAAGAGTAGTCTTTAGCTTTAGAGTATACTAATTTATATAGTATAGTAGATAAAAGCCTTTTCTAGAAGTCTAGGTTCTACGTAAACTTATACTAGAGGCACTAATAAAGGGTATTATTAGACTTCTAGCTAGGACGAATTAGTAGGGATAATAAAGAGACGTTTCGAGCTTATTTCCTAATAAATTCTCTTATCTCGTAGTAAGCCCCTAAACCTTTAGGATCCGTATATAACTCTACGGGAAACTTATACTAGGCTATATAGTTAAAGACTAGTCCTTCGAATTTAGGATCTCTAAAGTAGAAATAGTACTAGTAACTAAGGTAGTTATGCTCGCCTTTATTTCTAAAGAAGATAGTTTTGCTACGAGGATGCTTATAGATAGGCTTATTAAACTAGTCCTTCTCCTCTTTAGTAAGCTTTCCTACTAGTTTCTTAAGTATCCTATAATCTAGCGCCGTATTTGCTCTAGGTACTAGTTTAGCTACTCTCTTAAGGATACTCTTTAGCTTAGTTTAGCGCGCTTTAGCTCTATCTATATCTATGCTTAAGATTAGGCTAAAGTAGACCTTAGTACCTAATCTTTTCCTAACCTATAAAGAATATCGTCGACTATCCTATACCCGTTACTACCTACTATACTAGTAAAACAAACTAGGTTTCTATAGTTATTAGTAATCGTACCTTCCTAAGAGCTATTATTATAGTTCCTAGAGGAAAAGCGAGTTCTTTAGGCCTATAGCCTCCTTAGAAGAGTTAGCGTTTTAGAATCGCTAGTAATAAAGAAGGTTATAAAGACGATAACTCTATATACCTCTACGCGGACGTTATAGCATATCCCGATAAAGGTAACCTTACTAGAGACACTATATATAGTAGCCGTAATATTAGTTAAAATAGGAAGCCTTAAGCTACGAGCCCTCTCGTAGCTTATAATTATGCTCTTCGCTCCCTTATTAATTAGAGTATCGTATACTTATCGAGCCTCTCTAAGAGTCGCGTAGATATAGATACTTAGAATAAGCAAGTAGTCCTTATAGAAGTCTAGGAGGATACTATCTAGGTCTATATATAGCTTAGAAGTAGGAATATACGGCAACGCCTTAATACTAGAGGTTAGCTAAACTAAGAGATCTACTACTATTATAATAGTAATCCCTAGTATATCTTTACTAATAATCTCCTCGTCCGCTTTCTTCTAATTAGGATTAAGAGAAATAGATAAGAGCTATGTTTTAGTATTATTCTACTCCTCTACGTCGAACTAGACTTTATTATTACTTAGCTTCTCCTAGCTATTATCTAAGGATACCTACTCTTTCTTAGGCTACTTAAAAGAGTCGAAAGAATCTATTAGGAAAGTATTAATCTCTAGCTCTCTATACTAATAAAGGCCTATATCGCTCTTATTATTATCCTCGCTCTTCTCCTTTCTAGATACTTCGCTATTTTTATTAGAATAGTTAATAGAATTATACTCCTATATCCTATTATAGATCTAAGCAAAGTTAACTATAGAGGCAGCTATGCTATCTAGTCTCCGCTTTAAAGTATAATAGCGCTTAAGCGTAGCGCTATAGGATAGATCTATAGGCTTCCTTCTATATAGGAACTAACTAAGAGCTTACTACTCGAATAGTTATAGTTCTCCGAGTTCTATAACTAGAGGTACTCTAAGGAGCCTATTAGACTAGAACGCTTACTATTTGTCTATAGGAATAGCCTTCTTAAGTAGGTTATTTAATCTCTATATTTTTAGCTTAGTCCTTTATACTCCTTTCGCTTTACCTCTAGGAGGGACTATAGGACTAAATTAGGCATTCTATATCTCCGTATTCTAGGGATTCGGAACTACTAGAGTCTAGAATCTTTCTTATATCTAAGACGAAGCTGCTCTTTAAGACGAGCTTTACTTACCCTTACGATAATGCTCTATTATCTCTAGTAGTACCTACTTTCTACGAGAGTTACTTATTTCCATTTTAGTAGCTTACTTCTGCTTCTCTATATTCGCTTTTATAGCTTTTATTAGAGACGTAGTCGGGTAAGAGGGATTCTAGATAGCTTTTTAAGAGGACCGTATAGCTATATAGGCAGCATTATAACCCTCTTTATCCTCTTCTTCTCCTAGAATAAAGAGAGATCCTATAGGCTCGTATTCCTCTATATACTCTATAGTCCTAAACCTAGCTATACTAGCATTAATCGAGATAGGACGCTTATGCTAGTTAGACTCCTACGAGGCTCGTAGAGTATTAAAGCTAATATATTTACTAACGTTAATCGGACTAATAGCTTATTTAAGAGCTAGGAGAATAACCTTTAATTAAGGAGACTTCTTATCTTAGCTATACTTAAGAGGTCTTATTTCTCTACTAGCTCGGCTAGAGTATATTTAGCGAGTCTTATCTTTATAGAGAAAGTCCTAATCTAGAAGCTAGTTAAAGTAGGGATAGTCTCTACTATAGTAGCCTTTTAAACTATACTCTTAGTAAGTAGTACCTATCTTAATTTCTAAGGTAGTATAAGCTATAACTATAGCTTAGATCTCTAGTGCTTCCTTATTCTTTTAGCTACTACGTAGGAGTCTATATATAGGTTCCTAGTTCTTTAAAAGAGTAAGGGTAAGGGTAGCTAACTATTTAGTTAGCTTCTTAACGTTAGGGCTTACTCTAGATATAGCGCTTATTACTATAGAGACTAGATTTAGGCAAGGGGTAGTATTTCTTATCGCTTTAACTAGCTTTTCTACTAGAATAGAACGATTATCCTTATATAAGGCTTTATCGGTTTTATCCTTTCGTAACTCGGCTTTTATAGCTAAAATTACTCTTATAAAGTTATAAAACGTATAAGGACGATCTATATCTAGGTTCGCTTTATTTAAAATCTTTTTTTATATAGGCTTAGATAGAGGCTTTAAGAACATTTAGGTACGGCTAAAGTTATCTAGATCTTCTAGAGGAATTATAGTAGAAGAGATCTCGAAATTTTAAATATACTTAGAAATCTCCTCTAGCTTATTTAGCTTCTATAGGAATAGCTAGGAAAGGTACGATCGATCTCTAAGTATGCGCTAGCTATTAGACTCGCAATACTCTTTAAGAAGGCTACTTTTAAATAGTCTATAGTTACGACTTTTATACCCTTCGAGCTTCTTAACTATAAGACGCTAATATCGATAAATATATCTAACTAGCTTCTCGACTTTAGTAGATTTATTGTCCTAGTCGCTTCTATAAGTTTAGTATAAGTCTTTAAAATGCTTAACAAACTTAGTAACGTCTAACCCTTTAAAGTATCCTATCTCCTTAGAACTAAGTAAAGGTATAGGAGGTCGGCTTATAGAAATTAAGGCTTAAAACTACTCGATGCTTAAGCTAATAGTAGTATTAATAGAAAGTTATAGTTCTATAGCTCCTCGTCGATAAGAATAAGTATTACCCGTTCCTATTATCCCGTTAGGACGAGCTAAAAGGTTAGTAGAGCCTAGAGAGCTCCTACCTAGTCGTTTAACTCCTCTATCTAGTCTAATAAACTAGGTAGATTAGTAACGGAACTCTTAATTGCGATCCTCTATACTAATATTACCTAAGATACTACTAGAGTTAATAGTAGTATCTAAGTTATTAATATCAGTGGAGGAACTATTATTCGGATTGTTCGATATATTTTCGGCCGAAGGTCGGTAATAATAAACTAAACTAGCTAGTTTAGTTAGTATTAGGTAAAGTTAGTAGTAATAGTAGTACTAGTTTATTATATAACGAAAGGAATGTTCTCGCTAAATTAAGAATAAAATAAGAAATTAGAGGTTAGAATAGGTCCTATAAATTAGGTCGGTTCCGGGTTTAGGTTAGTTCTTAAGAGACCTAGACCTAGACCTAAGTAGCCGGGTCTTCGGACCCGACCCGAATTAAGTTAGGTTAGGTCTTATAGTCGCTAGTTCTAGGATAGGTCCTAACTCCGGACCTAACTAAAACCGTTAGGTCTATAGAAAAACAAGTTACAATCGGGAATGTTACTAATAGGATCGATAAAGAGTGCAATTCTGCATATAGTAAAATATATAAGTATAAAGAATAAGTCGGTACTCGTAAAAGATCTAGATTAAGGATATGCATATAAGGTATTCTAAATATATATGCCGACTATAGCTGCCGACTACTATTGCCGACTATACTATATAGAGTATTAAGGCTAGTGCGCATTGCTTAGCTTTCGCAAAAATAACTCCTTCCGCTTGCGTATACTTTTGCAAGCATGTTTTAGAGCTATAGGTTCCTCGTTATTACTAATCGCTTCGAACCTCCCCTAACTTAATATTACCTTATAATCTACCTAAACCTAATGCTACTATACGTTAACTTTAGGTACTAAAGGCTAGAACGTACTTAATATTAGCGGCGCCTCCTCTACTAGAGCATCTCGAGCTTGCTGCTACTTATTACGCTCTTAAAAGCGATAGCATATAATATTGCTAAACGTCGAAGGGTCGTACGATCGATTATAGCGGCTCTAGTACCTTACTATACTAAAGTCTCGCTTATAACCTATACTAGCTGCTAGTATATATAGGAAGTCGCGTGCTATAAGCGTATATATAGGATACTCTAATATAATAAGTTTCTAGAAGTATAGTAGATGCTCGATAGAATAAGCGTTTAAGTCTTTAAACCTTACGTATCGATAGCGCGTAACTTTATCTAGTTTAGTAGAAGATCGAACGATAGAAGACGTTAGCCGTAAGGTATTAGTAGAGTTAGAGTCGTTATCGTTAGATATAGAACGCATGCCTATAGCGAAGGAGGTAGTAGAGCAGCGTAAGGGCTATTAAGACTTAGCCCTAGTCGCAGCTGCTATAGGTTTATATCGCGTATATTTAAGGCAGAATTTAGACTAGTAGTAGTCCTTAAATAACAAGTTTAGCCCTTTACCGGAAAAGGCGTCCCGACTCTAAAAATTACGTTTTATTGCTAGATTAAGTAATATTGCAATACTATATATATCGCTAAAATAGTCCTAGGTAGTAGTATAGTACTTAATAAGTTTTATAAACGTAGCCTATAGCGCAGCGTAGATCTCTTACTACTACGGCTCGGTTTTATATTTTAATTTCTCGTCCGTAATATTAAGAATATCGAAGAGGGTATTATAGTACCTAAGGATAAGGTATATAGTTAGGCCTTTAGTAGTGCTAATTATAGTCGTAGCTTCCGCGAATAGTAGCGTAAGGTCGATAATATATTCGATTCTTTTCTACTCCGTATAACCTAGGCTTAATTTAGGCTAGCTTTAATTCTTAATAAACTTATCGATAATATCTCGTAGTTATAAGTAGCGGATAAGTATAATCGTAGTAGAGCTCTAGCGGGTCTTTATATCTTATATTAGTCGTAGTAGTTATATAGCGGGGACTTTCTTCTATTACTTATACTACTTCGGATATAGCAAAGAATCCTATAATCGATCTCGTTATAACTATATAAATGCCTTATAACGTTGCGTACTAAAGTTAACCTTTATAGCTAGCTTGCGGACCTATCTTAAGCGTATAAGCTTTTGCCGACTATATATAACGACTATACTAGGCTACGTAACTTTCTAAGCGAAAGATAGTCGAATAGTACCTTTAGAAGAATAGCTAAAATCCTAATATCGCCCTACGTTATCGGGCCTAGTTTAATCCGGTTAAGCGCGTATATATTAGCCTCCTCTTCCTATCTTTCCTATAGCTCGTTCTTAGGGTTAATCTTTAGAGCGGTAAAGAAATCTTTTAATAATAGTTAAATAATATATGCGAAGTATAGAAACCGTTCCGGACGAGAAATCTCTATCTCCTTAGACTCCGGTAGTAGAAGAGAGAGATCGTATATTAATACTAATAGTTTTACGATACGCGTATATTATTAGGAGCAGATATCGATAGCTTATATACTTTAATATATTAGCTAAGTACTTAATATAGGGGAGAGGCTTAAGTATATATAGCAGTATAAAGAGTATTATTATTCGCAGCATTATCTATAGTAAGAGCTATAAGTCTTTTATATATATTAAATTAGGTAAGGGTATCGTAGAGTATATTAGCGAGATAATTACCGGTATAGGAGCCTATAATATAAGGGAAGGCTAGCATTGCCTTATACTAGCTCTATCGATCGTTAATCTAATAGCATCTAATAGTAAGAAAGGATGCTCGTAAGGTGCTAGCGTACTACCTATTAAGCGTAACCGCTACGCGGAAAGTACTAGTAAGCTATTCTTTAAGCTTCTATTCGGACTAAGCGATAGCGTCCTAAATATACGTCTTTATAGTACCTACGCTCTTAAAATCGATAGTACCGACTTTCTCTATAAAGCACTTATAAGTACGTCGGATAGCAGGGCTTTTAAAGAAGTTTAAAGGCAAGCCGAGCTTAGAAACTATAAAGCTATATAACTCCGGGAACTTAGAGCAATAGTAATAATCGGTTCTAGTATAACCTTTCTTCTATTAATCCTATATAAAGGTAGCGTTAGCTTATATAAGTTCCGTATATAGTTCGTAATATTCGCGCTATTAAAAGCGGGTATATAGTATAGTCGGTATCTATAGTTAGTATCTATAGTCGGCTTACCTAGCTAGTACGGAGTACGCGAATACTTATAGCTCTTACCCTTGCGGCACTAATTATCTCTATTATTGTTCCCCTCTTATAAGCAGTTTATTAGCAGTCTATAGAGTATAGATGCTTCGCTAATGCCCTAGTCCTATCTCCTAGTCCTAAATGCTTAAGTACCGAATCGTATCTAATATATACGACTTTCGGCTCTATAGAATCGTAGTTAATACCCTCCTAAAAGAACTCCTAAGACTATAAAGTTCGCTAATTTAAATTCTACTTTATAGGGTTTATTAATGTCCTTCTATACTTCTATCGATATCTCGCGGTCTCTATCTACTAGCGCTAGTTATAAAAAGCCTCGAAAGCTTTGCTATAAGTTAGTCGCTATATCTATATATTATTAATCTTATCCTAGGATTTATAACTAGTCGGTAGCTCGGTAAGGGTAGCTAGAGGTAGCGTTCGATCTTTATCGGCCCTAGAACGACTAGAAGAGCTAGCAATTGCCTAGCGTGCTTATTAATAATTAACGATAGACTTAATAGGGCTAGAGTCTACGAAGGACGACGATTATAACCCTAGCAACGACTATTAACGCTTGCGAAAGCAAGTACTAGACCGTCTAGAGGAAGGTAGTATAGTACCTATCGCAGCTCTTAAGAATATAATCGGCGGTATCGTAGATAGCATAGCTTTAAGGATAGCATTAGTATAAAACGGAGGACCGTAAAAATAGAGAGAATAGTATAGCTATATATAAGATAGAACTAAGCGACGGTAAGGGTAAATTAGCTTTTTATTATATATACTAGCTACGGACCCCTAGAAAAAGACCTATAAGCGATTATATTAGCCTTTCTATAGTGCAAATTAGGCTTTTAACTTATCCTTCCCGATTTTGACGGCTGCTATATAATATAGCCTCTTTATCTCCTAAAAGCAGGCAGGAAAGTTATCTGCGATATATAGCTTATTCTTACTCTTATATAGTAGCTAGGTAAGAATGTCTCGAAAGCTAGCTCCGCTATTATAGCCTTTATCGATAATAGCATTTAGAACGATGCTGCGGTATTTACTCTTATCTATATTAAACGGCCGAGCGCAGACCTTAAAGGCTAGCTTATTTAGCCGCGGCGTAGTATTAGTAATAGGAATATAGAACCCGTTACTAAACTAATCGTAGTTAGCTAGAATAAGCTAGTCTAGTCTAGGCATGCGAGTTATATCGGGGAGCTTAAACGCCTTATCTTATTTCTTAGTTCTCTAGAATATATAGTTGCGAAAGATAGTACGGTAATATTAGAGGAAAATCTCTATAGCTATAGGCGGGCGGCTATCCCTAATAAGCTCCTATTAATAGTTAGCGTATAGTTAGTAGATATAGTTAGCAACGCTTTACCTATACCTTCCGGGCTAAGACTAAAGTCCGTAGGATTTATATTAGCCTTAAGTATAGCTCCCTAAACTAGCATATTATATATTTTTTATTCGACCTAAGCTAGCGGTATATTTTCTACCGGACTCGTTAGTTGCTATAAGCGTTTAGTATTAATACGTTAACTTACCTCTACTTCTATATTATTCTATACGTATTTCCGCGGATCGCCTTTCCTATACTAGGGTACTAGATTTACCCTCTGCCCGCTAGAACTCGGTCGCTCTTTCGATAACTTAGCTAGGAACTCTATCTAGCTATTATACTTCCCTAGAAGAATAATTGCCTGCACTTTATTCTTAAATTGCCGTATAGCTTTATACTAGAAGCTATAAGTTATATAGCTATCTTATATAGCCTACTCGTTTTAGGTAGCCCTTATTACGCCTACCGCCTTGCAGTTATTGCTTTAGGTAGGGAGCTAGTACTACTTAAACTACTTCGAATTTAGTTTAGAGTCCGGAATTAAATGCTACTACTAGTCTTCTAAATCTTTATAATTAGTAGGTAGATTATAGTATAGCACGCGCGCCTCTTTCGAGTCTCTACTATTACCTAGTTTATAGTAGAAGGACTCCGGATCTTCTTTAGCTACCTTTTTAGTAGGTACGTCGCGGGCTGCCTTTAACTTTTTATTCTTACTGCAACCTATTAGTATTGCTAACTATAGACGCCGACTACGGGATTATTAACTTACGCTCTCTAATTATATTCGGCGTAGTACGCCTTTCTCTAGGTCTTAATCTGCAGCTTTTGCTCCTCGGAAGATAGGCTAGCCTACTAAGTATACTTGCTAATCTACTTCTCCTTATATCTAGCAAACGCTATATTTCTAGCCTTATAATACTTATCTGCCGCTTTTTCTTTTGCTAATATATCCGTACGTTAGCTGCGCTCGCGAAGAGTATTAGGGTTAGTAGAGTAGTTAGCTATATCTTTCTTAGTACCGGCTAGACGTACTATAAGTTCGCTGCTAGTAGGCGTATTAATATTATTGCTATTAATACGAGCGCGTTAAGAAGTATCGTTAGTTTTCTTCTTACTTATCGCGCGTCGCTTCTTAAGCGCTATAGTCGCAGATATATTAGAAATATATTGCCTTTAATATAAATACTATCGCGAGCTATAAATTTAATGCAGGCATAATTATTATTAATAGAATAGTAGTAGCGGTAATAGCGGCGTAGGTAGCGCTAAATGCGATAGTTAGTAATATTATAGAAGCTAGCTATAACGAATTTAGAAGTTTACTAGCGCAAAGTCTTAGTACTAGCTTCTACCGCCCTACTATAACCCCGGATTTCTCTACCTATAATTTCGTAGTCGGCGATAGTAGTTAGTAGTATTAATACTATACTAGATAGGACCTATATATTCCCTCTTATATCGTTAACTTCCTAGGCAAGTAGGCCGTCGTATAGCTTCCTCTTCTCCTATACTACCCTAAAACTAAACTAAGTAGTTTAGTTTAGCTAGTATTATATAACCTATATTATATAATACTAGAACTAAACTAGGTAGTTTAGTTCAGTTCTTAGGCAGTACTAACTAGACTGCACTTCTTAATAAGAGCGTCTTTTCCGTTTGCTACCTAAACTAGATTAGGTGCTAAACGCAAAGCTACTATTAACGAGAATAACGACGCTACTATTAACGAGGATAACGACGCTACTTCCGCTACGGCTGCAATATAGAATATAGCGAAGCCCTATAAGTAGCCTACTTGCTAGTTATTTACGAACGTTAATATTAATGCCGTCTTAAATAAGGCCGACGATAGAATAAAGAATAACGCAAAGAAGAATAAAGCTATAAGTAAGCCTAAAGGGCGCGTAAAGAAGCAAGCCCTCTAGGCTTAAGCTAATCTTATAATATTAAGAGCATATTTAGAATAAACGTATTTAAGGATACTAAGAAGAACGCTAATCTTTATAACTAGCCGAACTTTAGTAGGATAAAGCGTAAAGCTAATGTATTAAAGTAACTTATCGCCTCCGTACTATAGGAGAATCGTAAGACTGCTACTATAGACAAGCGCTTTCTTAACGAGGCTTGCAAGTCCTTTAATAGCACTAGCGCTATTAAAGCAAGTCTAGATAGTAATTAGCTTATTAAGGGGATAAGGTTAATATTAAAGCATTACTAAGTCCTTAGTACTACCTTTATATATAAGCGCAAGACCGAGCTCTATAAGTATAGGGGTAGTATTCTTATAGATAAGATAGACCTCGGGAAGACTATTATAATACTTGCAAATATTATTAGCAGCAAGTCGTTAAACCTACGGTAGAAATATACGCTAATCGTAGCAATCTTTCCGTTATGCAATTTATAGGAAGCTACGCCCTACTATAACTACGTATTTCTCTAGCTATAGTTTTATAGTCGGCGATTATAGTCGGCAGTAATTCTATAGTACTAGAGAGGATACGGCATAAACTATCGCTAGTACTATTATATACTATAGTATTATAGAATAGTTCTTCTAGCGATATATCCTCGAAGATACGCTAAGGGAGCCTACGAATATACTATAGCGGGCGATTCGTCCTATCTAAGTATAATAGTATATAAGAGTATTATAGTAATAACGATAGCGGAAAAGCTAATATATATCCGAGATAGGCTAGCGTATCGGTAGCTATAGGAGGCTAGGAGTATAGTATATATACTTAAAAAAGTTCCGTAGCTACCCGGGCCGAGTATACTCCTATATACGGCCTTAATTTCCGGTACCCCTCGATGCCCTAATACTCTCGATTCTATCTATCTCCTTTTTTATCGAACCTCTAATAACCTTCGTACTATCTCTTTTTCCTTCTATCTACGATGCCTTCCCTTCTACTAGACGATTTAGATAGTAATTCCGATAGGCTAGTATTAAACTCTAGCCCGCCTTTAGGTCTTACTAATATATAGATTAGAGATTTATCTAGTCCTAGGAGGCCGCGACTAGGTGCTTTAAAATCGAATCTACGTCGACGTATATAGCTCCTAAAGGCTGCGAGAATAGAGTCTTCTATATACCGTAAACTGCTAGCTTTAAGAAAAAGGATAATAGCTACGAAGACTATACTCCGACGGCCCTAATCTAGTATTACGAAAAGGCGGTTTAAGCTAGGAACGATAGCTCTCCGTAAGATTCGAAAGCTTTAGAAGACGACCGCACTATATATTTAGAAGGTCCCGTTCTAACGACTAGTGCGCGAGATTACGATATAGTTTAGTAATAGCCTTTATATCTAAGCGTTAGCGCTAGATTATCTCTAGAAGGCAGTAGAAGCTTTTCTTACTACTAAACTCGAGGTTTCTAATCTCCTAGCGATTTATATAAAGCGGGTTACTTTGCTAGCAAAAGATATATATCTCTATAGTCGTTTACGACGTCGATTTATAGAGCAAGATAAAGGAGGCAAAACTAGTATAGGTTTATAATATTCTGCTAACTATAAGTACTAACTATGTTTTCGTAGCCTATATCTCCTCTAGTACTAGAATTATATAGCGTTCTAGCGTTGCAGCTAAAGCTAGCGCTAGTAAGCTTAGAGCTAGCGGAAGTTAGCCTATCTACTCTTACTATAATATTAACGCCGCTAGTACTACTACTACCTGCACTACTACTACTACCTTATCGGCGCCTTTGCTATACTTATTACGTTATCGCCTCGCCTTAAAATACCCTCTTATTAAGTTGCGCAATTTCTATATAAAAGTTGCGGTAGCGCGCGCTATTTCTAGTCTCTAAGGCATATCGACCGGTAAGGGAACTAGATACGGCGATCTAGACGCCCCTTAATATAATAGTATATACCCGAAACTATAGCTAGGTAGATTTAAGGATAGATACTCTCTCGCTAAATCCCCTAGCCCCGTAGCCTTCTACTAGCTAAGTATAGAGCATTAGATTAACCCTAATCTGCGTACGTATAACGCTATTTTTATACTCCTTAATGCATACTAATACGTTTTTAGAAAATTTCGGAATAAATACGCACTTTTAATTCGGCGGATAGGCGCTAAATATCGGCGGAGACTAGGACGATAATAATAATAATGCTAAGGGCAAGGACGATAAGGGTCTAGATCCTATTTCCGGCGGTAGTATAACTAGGGGACAATATAGCGCAAAGGCGCTATAGAAGACTATTCCGGGACCGCCGCCGATTAGCGTTAAGACTTTAATAACGACCTAACCTAGCGGCAATAAAAAGAAGAAGAAGAGAGGCATCGATAGAGAGAAACTCGCATAATTCTATACCCGTAATAAAAGAGATAGGGAAGATACCCGGAAGATATAGATAGGAAAAGCTTCTAGAAAAGGTCCTATAAAAGGAGGATTAAATCGCATAGCTAAAGAAGAAGTTAAAAAGCCTTACTACTATAAGCTAGGCAGTAAGTTGTATAGTTAGCATCTATAGTCGGCATTACTAACGCTCCCCTTAGCTATTGCTCTCTACGAAATACGTAGATACTAGAAGACTACCGAGCTTCTCCTCCCTAAGTCCCCTTTCTACCGTCTAATCCGTAAGATTGCTTTAGGCTATAAGCCTAACTGCCGCTTCTAAGCTAGCGCCCTTAATGCTCTATAAGAGTATACTAAAGCTGCTATAGTGCAGCTTTTTAAAAGTAAGTCCTTTAGTATTCGTCTTCGTTATCCGTATACTAAAATTATATTAGGCAGTAATCTAGCTGCCGTCTACGCTAATAGAGTTATAATTTAGAAGAAGGATATAGTGTTTATAAAGAGAATCCTAAGCAACTTTAGGGTTTACATTTTTAAGCCTAAATAACTTAGCGAGTACGAAGTTGTTTTGCAAAATAGGCAGCATTATATCCTATAGTCGGCATATATAGCCGGTATAGATTCTCGATATATAGCGCAAAGCACGAATAAAAGCGTATAAATATTAAAATTGTCGAATTTTCTATCTTATTCTTATCTCTCTTTTTCTTACTATAACTACCTCTATAACTTACGATTAATAGCGACGATTATTTTTAGAGTTCTTAGCTATTTAGGATTCTTAGACCCGGGTATAAACCCGTTTAGAGACCTATTATAGACCCGTTAGGACCTAGACTTTTCTCTCCGGGTCCGGACCTAGGTAGGAACTAGTCTAGACCCGACCTAACTATATAGTTCTTCTAAACTTAGGTCTTAGACCTAACCCGGACCCGACCCGACCTATTCTAACCTCTATAAGAAATAGAAACTCTAGATCTAGATATAATAAAAGGAAATTCGTAACTTTATAAATTGCGAGTAAGGGTATCTAGTTATACTTAGTAGTTATCTATAAACTTTTTTAGGGGTCGGTTTCTTAGTATATCTAGCTCGTAATACTCCCGACCTATATTATTTTAAACGTCCGGCCTATTATTACTTCCTCTATACTATGCGTCTATAGCCTTTTAGTAATCTCTAATAAGAAAGTATAAGGGCCGTTCTAAGCCTATACTAAATATAGAAAGAGCTAATTAAACTCTCCTAAAACTAGAAGTAGCTAGTAATACCTAGTAGTTACTCGTAATTCTTTCTAGAAGTTAGTTTCTTAGTCTATCTAGCTTATAATACTCCTAACCTATATTATTTTAAATATCCGGCTTATTATTAATCCCTCTATACTATATGTTTCTATAGCCTTTTAGTAACCTTCGATAGGAAAGTATAGGGGCTATTCTAAGCCTATACTAAATATAGAAAGAGTTATTAAACCCTTCCGAAAATAGGATAACTAAAGTTATAAAACTAGGTAACTAAAGTTGCGAAACGTAGCCTTATAGCAAAACTAGGGAGTATAAGTAGTAACACGATCCTATGTCCTTTCTTTAGCTTACTAAACTCTATATAGCTCGTAATATTATATTTCTTAGGCTATCCTAGCTATAACGGCCCCTCTATATAGGCATAGTAACCCTAAGCGAATCCTCGGAAAGCTATAAATAAGCTAAATTATTAACCTTCTATAACTAATTATCGGCGTCTTAAAACACCGTCGATTCTAAGTCGTAATAGAACTAAGGGTTTATAACTTTCTTAGAGTTAAAGACTATCTCTATATAGAAGGTAGCCTTAATACTCTTAAGTCCTTCTAAGTTATCTAGTTCCGCCTAGGCTTATATATAATAAAGTGCGTTCTAGCGGCTTATTATAATTAATTGCTAGCTTCTCGTATTATAGTTCGTGCTATTAGACTATAAGTAACTTCTTCCTTCTTTTCGTATTTCTAGTAGTTCTTATTCGTAGAAGATATTATATAGCCCTACCTTCGGCTCTATTTTAATACGTAAATCCTATACTACTCTAACTAGCATATAGCTAACTAGGCGTATATATCTATATCGCTAAGGCCTAATAGCCCTAGAATTAGGTATATAGTAGTCGCACGTAACGTAATAACGCGCAGTTCTCGTCTCTCGTCTCTAGGTAGCTAGGCTTAGGAATCCTCGTAAGTACTATAGTTTAGATCGAGTAACGGCTACGCTCGTAGTTACGCTTCTATATTTAGCTCGCGAACCCTCGTATTAGCTATATCGTCTCTCGCATTAGCTAGTAGGGCGGGTACGTATAAAACGTATAATAATACTAGAACTATAAACAAGAAACGTAGGGTAGATAATTAATTAATACCTATAGAGGAGAGCCTAAGCTCGCGCTTTTATAGGTACTCGAGCTACTAAGGATATGCGGTTTCCGCCTATTAATAGAAGGCCTACGAATAATAAGAGATACGCGGACGTAATAGGAACGTCGCGTATATAAGAAGGCTACTATCCGCCTTATTAAGCTAAGATAGCTTAATAGGGAAAGAGAGGCAGTTATAAGAGCAATATAAAGCTAGAAGTTAGGGGCCTTAGGCCTTACTAGTACTTAGTAATTAGCTGCTATCGTATTACTTAGCGTATAGTATTCGTATACGCAGAGTATATAATATATAATAACTCTATAAAAATTAGCGCTATCTTTAGATAGAGGTCTAATATAGTCTATACGTTACTATATACCCTCTTATACTAAGCCTTCTTAATCTACTTTAGAAGCTTCTTCTTTTAGCTAATTAAACGATTAAACTTAGAGCGAGTAACCTTTATATTATACTTAAGAATCTAACCTAACTAAACGTATACCTTATAGACTTACTTCTACGACCGATAATATAAATAAGCTTAAACTATAATCTCTTTAAAGACGTTAATAAAGTCTATATAATACTTTCTCTAAATTATACTAGTACCTAGAAGTATATCTAGAAAGAAGAGGGAGATATATTCTAGGAAATAGAAACTAGCTAAATAAGGTATAAGGTTAGCTCGAAACGAGCTAAGCTAAAAGGAGGCTAGTATTACGGTTCTACCTACTAAGTAGTCGACCGACTAATTAGAATTAGGTAGGCGTAGTAGCTAAATAGAGTACCTATTAGGCTAACGCTAAGCGCTCTACTACTACCCGCTCTATACTCTATCGCGCTTTATAATAGAGAGCGCGTAAGTACTATAAAGTAGATAGCTAAGGACTAGTAAGTCTTATTTATATTTTGTAGCGATAAGTATCGCCTCTCTAGATAATTATTATATATAACTTACTATTCTATCTTACTAATTAGAATTAAGTAACTCTTCCTACTTTATTACCTTCCTCTAGACTACTTAATAAGCTTAAACTCTAATTAAGCTTAAGCTTCTACTAAGTAAGATATTAGGTTATTAGCCTACTATAAATAAACCTAATAGCTAAGAGGAGTATTAAAACCTATAAGGTCCTAACTCTTTACGTCTAGTAGAATTTTATTATAGCTAGAGAATATATTAACTAAGGACGAGATTATATAACTTATAAAAGCTTTAGAAAAACTATCTATATTAGAAGGAAGGTTAGTATCGCAAATAGTTATAGTATTAAACTTCTATATAGTATTAATTAGACGATACTTCTTTAGTTCTCCTAAGTTAGTCTTTTTCTTTATAAGGAAGTATAGATTATAGTATATACTATAGTATAGTTTAAGAGCCTCTACGTTAATCCGTTTATAAAGTATCTTCGTAACTTTTCTTTTAAAAGAACCCTCTACTAGCTCTTAGATATCCTATTCTATAGGAGGCTTATAAGATAGTTTATTAGTAGCTATATACTTCTTTCTAGGTATATATACTATATTAAAATTAAATAACTTAATCTATACTAGCTATCTTATAAGTACTATATTTAGGAGATTCGTAGTAGCCTTATTAAGCTAATATACTAACGTATTAGCGTCTACCTCTAGCTAGAAGAAAATACTAAATAACTATAGATAGTACTTTCTTAGTACTTTAAGAATGCCGAGATACTCGCGCTTCCTAGTATTATAGCGTTACTTAGAAGTAGAGAATAATCCTAACTTAAACTAAAAAGAGTATTATATCCTATTATTATTCTAGTTATATTAAGATATATAGTACCTCTACGAGTAAAAGCTAGAATCTAGATATAAGAGGGTATATAGTAACGTATAGACTACCTTAGACCTCTATCCGAAGATAGCGCTAATTCTTATAGAGTTATTATATATCGTATACTCCGAGTATACGAATACTATATGCTAAGTAATACGGTAGTAGCAAATTACTAAGTACTAGTAAGGCCTTAGGCCCCTAACTTCTAGCTTTACTTTGCTCTTATACTAGAAGGCGTTAAAATCGCTATAGTATAGATACTTATTAGAAGAATATTTGCTTATCTTCTCCTAGGCCTTATTAAAAAAATTGCCTATAGCTTCTCGTACTTTATAGATATTATTCGCTACTCTAATTTCTACCTTAAGATAATCTTCCCGTTTTATATATAGTAATAGCTTTTTAGGATTAGCTTTATATACTTAGTAGAAGATTTTTTAATTAACCTTCCTTTCCTCTATAATCTAAACTCTCTAAAATAGTAATAAAGAGTACTACTAGCTCCGCTACGACTTATAGGACTATTTTATATGTTTCTAGATTGCCGCTTCGCTTTCCCTAGAATACTACTAGCGAAATATATTCTATCTTTTAACTTTAGGATATTTTCGTTCTAGAATAAAAATAGGTAATAGTAGTAAAAATGTTTCGCAATATTCTATTACTTAAGCCTAATCTTTTAAAGAACGGTATATAGGGATAAGTATAGCTTTATACGATTTGTCCTTGTCGTTCTACTACGTAAAGATTACGGCTTAGCTATCCTCGGCAGTAAAGAGGCTAAAATTCTCGTAACTATAATTAAGGTAACGGTTCCTACTACTATTCTATATAGCCGGCTAGAAGGTTTCCCCGCGTAGTATACTAACTCGCGTAATGCACTATTTCTACTAGGTCTTATTACTACTTTAATACTTAATAACTTAACAACTAATTAATAGATTAATACGATTTAAACTATATTAAAGTTACTATATATTAAGCTTGCTTATGTTTACTTTAAGTGTTATAATGCGGCGTTCTTATAGTAGTTTAGAGCCTCTAAGCTTAGTTGCCTTTCTTAGTAGCTTACCTAATACCTTGTCTTTAAATACTAGTTATTATACTAGTTTAACTACTCTAATACGTTTAGTGCATATAGCAGCCTTTGCTAAGGCCTATAGTTTACTATTAATCTATATATTATTTATTCTAACTACCTTATTAAAGGCCTTTTTTAACTATAGTTGTTATTATTTCTTAGCCTTTGCCTTCTAAGCTTATATACGCTTAATAGCACGCTGTTTCTTTATAATACGTGCCTAAGTTATCTTAAGTTGTTAATTAGCCTTCTTCTAAGCCTTCTTAACCTTTTTATCTTATTTAGCCTTATTATAAGCTGCCTATAACTGCATAGCCCTACTAATCTTAATAGGTAACTAAAATAGGGTACCTTAGCTACTATTAGCTCGTACCTCCTTAATAAGGGTTTTGCTACGCTTCCGCTTCTTCTTCTCGTTATTAAAGGACTCCTTAAAGCCCTTATTCTTAATAGTTAGTAGTATAATAGCTGTTATTAACTCTATAACCTTATTATGCAGTTTAATAATATTAGGGTTCTAAGTATTACGGATAGCCTCTCTAGTAGCTTAAGTAATAAGGTTTCTAATTGCCCTCTAGTTAGTTAGTAAGATTAAGAAGTTTAAGGAACTAGGGCGGCTATTTAACTATAGTTATAGTGCCTAAGGTAGTTTCTTAATTAATAGCAGTACTACATTAGAATTAAGTAGAAATAGTCTAGTTTTGCGCTAGCTAGAGGCTATATTATAGAGTATAAAAGCCTTATTCTATGTAGGCTAAAATAGCCTAAAGAAATCACGTTTTAAGATTGCTAAGAGTCCCTAACTAGCGGTTATATAGTAGTCTAGTTTCTTATAATATATAGAAGATAATAGACTAAATAAGGATATATCTAAGGGCTATAGTTTATATATAATATAGGGTAGAAAAATAGCAATTAGAATACGGTGTTCTTAAGCCTAGTTAACAAACTCTATAGTAATATAAGAGCTATAGCTATCTAGAATTAACAACCTCTAGTTACGTCTAAGACGAGCCTTATCCTTTATATAACGATTAAACACCTCTTTAAGCTAGTATAGTCTAATATTATTATTAGTTTAGCTATTCTTAGAAGAGGTAAAGAAGGCATAGTGTTTGTTATAGTTAAAATCCTAAAGCTAAGAATCCTATAAATAACTAGAAGTAGCCTTATAGATTAAGGTAGGAGGTAGCTATTTTCTATTAGTATAAATTAAGGCTAGAATAGTAATCTATTCCCTATTTCTATCTTATATTACTTTAGCTAGTTCTTTAGTATATATACTACCTTTTAAGAAGATACGCTTTGCCTTATTTATAAAGCTAATTATGCACCCCTTCTTATCTATATTATAGATATTATGCTTCTTAATGCTATATTTATTAATCTTCTAAGCTATTATGTTATAGAATGCCTTAATATCCTTATAGTTCTTAGCCTTCTGCCTCTAGGTATTAAGATACTATAGGTACTTAGATTCTACCTTATTTAGATGCCTCTTAACTATAAAGCGCCTAACCTAGTTCTTAAATAGTTTATAGCTATAAATCTCCTCTATAAGGGTCCTTATTATTATAGGAGTTAGTAGAATGCTAATGCATATAAGTTTATTAATATACTTAACTAGAGTTTGTTCTTAAATAGTAGTAAGGTGCTGCTAACTCTCGCATTTAGCTTCTATAGATTTAATCTAGCCTTTAAATAGCCGCATTAGCTTAGTACGCTCTATACTATGTTTCTCTCTAATCTCCTTATATCTAGGTTTCTTTTAAGCTGCTAACTCTGCTAGGGCGGCAGATATTAGGTCTATAATAGCGTGTTGAATTTAGAGTATTTATATTAAGAAAGTCGTGTTTTAAGTGCATTACGCGAGTTAGTGCACCACGCGGGGAAACCTTCTAATCCAGTAGCGCAACGTGGCTCTTCTGAAGGACAAGCTCCCTTGTTTGAAGTCTGTGACTGTCTGTCCTAAACAGGTTTTCGTGGGTTGGAGCCCAATTCCAGGTCTTGGGACAGCATCGCTGGCATAAAATTTTTTTTTTCGGGGGTTCAAGCTGTTGTGAATGGTCATCGATCATCGAGGGGGCGACTCGGATCGACATGAGCTCGATGCAGACCAACTCCTCCTGGTACTTCTCCAACGCCTCCTCAACGTTGATGCTGTTCCCCCTCATGATGTAGCTCGCGATCACGGGCTCGATCGTTCACACGGTGCCGACTACAATCGAGGACGACCACTTGACCAAGGTCATGAACTTACGCTCGTGACCTTCAATGACACCATCGAACCCCAACGCGGTCCTGAATTTGCCCACGATCAGAGACGTGAACATGTCCACGCACGGGACGCCCCTCTGCCCGGAGGCCGCCAACAGCAGCTCGACGCTAGTCGGTATTCCCTGCATTTGGTTCGAGCCATAACCCCGGTTCTGCGGCCGCCTCGAACGCCGTCAATGCTTTCGACTTCTTCGGTTGCGACTGGCGCCTTGTTACGGCTTCGATATGCGCAGGTAGGTCCTTCGAGGCCGCTGGTTGGCGGCATAGATTTTGAATCCTGAATTAATTATTCAAATTCAATTCAAATTCAGTACTGAATTGAATCTGAATTCATGAGTTTTGAATATTTAGTTAATTTACTCGAATTTAGGATTTAGTTTAGAAGTAGTCCGAGGATATTCCTCGGCCGATAATAGTAGTATGCAGGCTCTTTAGAGGGTCTTATTTAGTAGTAATCTGCATATAAATTAGACCTTTAACTAAGAAATAGCTTAGAGTATTATAGTAGAGGTATATAGCTATTAAATTAGTATAGTTCTAGCTTAATTACTAACTATATAGTAGGTTCCTAATTTATAGGCGTTAGTCTCTAAATTATCTAAATCCTTACTATCGCCTATAGGGCCTTTAGATATAGAGGAGATCGTTATCTAGCCTCTAGGCTTACTAGTTATAATCTATATATTTATTAATTGTTTAATAAGCGATAATAACTACCTTCTTACTACTAATAATACGCGTTAGCTTAATGCTATTATAGTCGGTTTATAAGGTCGTTTAAATAAGAAGGTAGCGTATGCCTTTAATAAGGCTTAGAGTAGAGTAGATTAGTAGCGATAAGAGGTAGAAGTAATATAGCGTTCGAGGCAGCAGTTATCTAATATTAATTAGATTAATTAGAGGCATTAGAATAAGCTTCTAAATCTTCTAATTCCGTAGTTTCTTAGTAAGAAGGCAGAGGGTAATAAGAGCTGTTTAAGAAGGTACTTTAGGTAGACGTAGTAGCACTAGCGCATATTTAGCGGCGATTAGAGCTCGTAGTATCGCTATTAACTATATATCGCGCGCTATAAAGTCGGCGGTAATTTAGAAGGCCTCTATTCGTAGTTTCTATATATTAAGAAGATAGTAGAAGGAGTAGAAGGGGTTATTATTAGAGATTAAGTTAATAGAGGTACTAAATAGTCGGTTTAGAATCTAATAACCTTACTAAATTAATATTTTTAAGGTAGCAAATTAAGGTTATCTAAGCTAATCTATTAACTATAATTATTCCGCGGAAAGCGCTACTAGACTCTAAACTATAAACTTAAATTTTATCTTAAACCTTCTATAGGTATTAACTATAGCGCGGACTCTCTAGAAACTATAATACGTATCTATTAATCCGCGTACGCATAAACGAATCGAGCAAATTAAACCTACTAAAGATAATAGGAAAAAGACTAATAGCAAAAGATAGCGTATTAATAATATACTAGTAGAAATCGATACCTCTAAAATTCTAAATTCTAAACCTTTAAAACTATATCTAACTCTATGCTAAATCCTATACCCTCGAGTTCTCTATTCGTTTCGCCGCTACTCTTAATACTAACGCTATTGCTTAATAATACTATATAGTTCCTATAGAAGAAGTAGAAGCTAAATCCTCTAAAAGAGAGGGGATAGAAGAATTACGAGTTATAGTAATACGCGCGTACGCGGCTACTATTAGAAGCTAAGAAGGACTATTATAGCTATATGCTATTTTACTACGGCACTAAAGGCTGCTATTACTATAGCGTTTCTTCTAATACTATTAACTACCTTTATAGTTATAGTATATTCGTCGTTAAGAACGCTATTATACCTTTAGTTTAGGCGCAGGTAGTAAGTTTAGCTACTAAACTAGATATTTAGTTATAGAGGCATTAGAAGAAGCTAGACGAGGCGACGATAACTACGCTAAAGAACATAGCAAATAAGTAGTTATTCCGTAACCTCTACGTACGCCTTATTATAGAATATAACCTATTATATAGATTAGTTACTTTAAAGGCATTCTATAATATTATCTTATTAATTAACTCTAAGGCGGCTTACTACTTAATTAAATTAACTAGCGCTATTAGGCCTCGAATTAAGTATAACTTTAAAATTTAATAAGACTATATAAGAGCGAAGTAAAGCTAGAAGTTAGAGGCGTTAGGCCTTACTAGTACTTAACAATCGGCTACTATCGTATTACTTAGCGTATAGTATTCGTATACGCGGAGTATACGATATATAATAACTCTATAAGAATTAGCGCTATCTTCGAACGGAGGTCTAAGGTAGTCTATACGTTACTATATACTCTCTTATAGACTACGTTACTATATACTCTCTTATAGACTACGTTACTATATACCTCGCTACTACGTTATCTAGCTTCTATATAAGCATAGATACCTAGAAAGCAAAGTACGAAAGGAAGTTGTTCTAGGCTATTAATACGCAGTTCGTTAATACCGCTAGTAAGTTAAAATAGGTACTCCTTAACCTTATAGAGGTTAATAGCGAATCTAGTAAGATAGGCGCTTATTTAGCGTCGCTAGTTACGAACGTACTAGAGGCTTATAATATATAATAACGCCTTAGCTAGATAACTTCTAATAACGTTATAACTAATAATACTATATAATTAATTAATTAATTATTCTATTTACGTCGTTTAGCAGTTAAAGACTATATAGGACGGGTAGACTTCTAGAAGTTAAACTACCTTATTTGCGAGAGAAAAGCCTTCTAGGCTAAAAAACTCTCTCCTTTTTAGTCCCTTTATCGCGTTAAAATATATATTATAGGCTAATGCCTAGGCTAGAATTTCTATAGCTATATATCGCTAAGCTTTAAAGCTTAGCGACGCTAAGCCCTATATATAGAGAAATAAATTTTAGAATCTAGAAAGGCTAGCAGAACTATAGTCTAAGTATAAGTAGGTAGGTCGGCTAAGTTATATAGGCCTTTATACCTGTTTATAGTAATACCTAGAGCCCCTAGTTCTAGGTAGTAGTTATTCTAGTTAAAAAGGGTCTGCCTTTATTCCTCTTATCTAAGGCTCTATCTTATAGTCTAAATAGTTTTTCTCTAGTAAGGGTAGGTTGCCTCTCTTCCTATCTGTCTATCTATCCTCTCTTTCTACTTCCTACTTATCTCTTTATCTCCCTTATCCTTCCTTATACTCTAGTTTATGTCGTTCGTATCGTTCTTTATTCTTATATTTTAGTAGTTTTAGTACTACTATAGTAGTAGGGTTATCTTGTTTTGCCCTATACTTTGCTAGTATACTCTAGAAGTATCTATTTCTACCTACGGCCGCGTAGAGGCGTATAATAGGTCTTCGCAGGTACTAATAATACTATAGTACGCGCTATTAAGCGATATATAAGAGCTAAAGGGCTTAAATATTAGACTAAGAAGTTATAGAGGTTACGCTATATTAGATATATTATAAACCTCGTAATATAGGCGTTTATATTTGCTACGGACGCTAATAACGTAGAGGTAGCTTACGAGACTACGGAACTATTATAGTTAGCTAATAACGATACTAATAATGCTAGCTTTATTAGTATAGATTCTAATAGCGGCAGTTTGTCTTATAATAGTGCCCTTAATAGGCTTAAATTACTAGTAGTTAGACTACGCGCTAAGAAGTACTTCTAGGCCTTTAAACGCCTAGTAAGGCAATACTCTAACTATCTATTAGCAGTTCCTAAGGTGCCTAGAGAAATACGCTAGAATAGCTAGCTACTAATAATTAAAGAGGCTAATTAGGTGCGGCTAATTATTAAAGAGTTATTCTAAGAATACCCTAATATACTAGAAGGCGTTGTTCTAACTAATTCTAACTAGAAGCTTCTTAGCTATATATATAAGTTCTTAAAGCCTTTCTACTATATTACTCTATAACTAGAAGGCTATAACTATACGCTTAACGCATTCTAGCTAGCTATAGAGTTTCTTAATCTATACTATATTCTATGCTAAATTAAGAAATATACTAGTTACGTAATATTACTATCGCCTATACTTCTAGCGCAGAGGTAATTTAAGAAGTATTATAATAAGATTAACAATTCTAGCGCCTACGTTACTATAGTGTTACTCTACCCTAAACGTAGGCTTAAATAGCTCGAATTAAAGTAGATAACCCCTAATAAACGAGAGGCTCTTATAGTATTAATTAACCGTATATAATAATTATAGAACGACTATAACATAGCGCCTATTAATTATAGTAACGTAGAAGACGAGCCCTCTAAACTGTCCGCGTACGAACGCTAGATAATAGATTCTAACGTAGTAGCGAACTCTAATAATTTTAATATATTTATTAACGCTATTCTAATACGGCTACTAATACTAGAATTAATAGACGATAGTAAAGGCATAACTAAGCGTAAAATAACGGCCCTTAAGTAGTAGTGTTTATTACTATAACGCTAGGCGTACCTAGCATTATTATAACTAGCGATTAATATCTTATCCGCCTTTACTATAAGCGCTAAATTAGAATATACGTTTAGTATAGCAAGGCAGATAATTAAATAGTTACGTTTATAGCTTAATAGTAATACTATTTAATAGATAGAGTTATCTAAGAACTAGCAGTTAATTAGAATCGCTAACATTTAGGTAGATAGCAACATAGTGTCTAATAGCGACGATATAATAGAGTTAGGCGGTAGCATAACATAAGCGACATAACTAAATGCTAAATATACTAAATTGAATCTAAATATTTATTTAGTACCTTAAATTGAATCTGAATTCGGCTTAGCTAAATTGAATATTTAGGATTCAAAATCTATAGTTGGCGGTAACGCGCTAATCGTTGCAACGGCATGGCGGTGGCGGTTAACGTAGTAGGTAATTGACAACCGCACCTCAATAGGAAACGAGTCCATGGTATCAAGAAATGGCGGTGAACAACAACATGGGCGTCCGAAGGCACGTTGTCGACATGCTCTATCCACTCCCTACCTCTCCGTAACTTGTCTTTTAAGAGGACAGATAGCCCCGTCTCTCCGAATTGCAGCACTAGTCGCAGCCAGGGTAGTCATTCGGATCTGGTTGCTCATCTATTCCAGCAATCGGCATGACGGCTATTTTGAGAATCGCGTGTTTCGTATTTTATCCTGTGAGATGGAGTCGCGCATCTCCGCTTGCGACTTCTCGAGCTGTGATGAGATCTCTACAGCTTGGGTGTCTGTTGTGATTTCTGCACGATCGCTTTGGCGGGAAGCTTCTGCACTTCCTCCTTGTCTCTCGCATCTAGTCGGACGGTGATCTTCGTGGCCTGTCTGGAGTAGCAATGTAAAACCTTACGTAAGCGCTTACAATCCGCTTATAAGCTAAGGAATTAGGCCGTAAGGCATCCGTAAGCGACCTCTCCGCACCTCTACTATGCGATCTATAGTCCTTTAACTACCTTATGCTTATCGACATACCTTAATAGGCTAGCTAAACTATAACGGTAGTACGTAGCGACAAACTATGCCGTATATATTAGCTAATCTAGCGGCTTACGCGATTTCTAATAGTAACCTCGTCCTAGCTAGTTTAGTAGGCCTATTACTAATAGTATTAAAGAAACTAGCGAAGGCCGCAAAGGCAGCGAATACTATAGAGAAACGCGTTAGCGATAATATTAACTCCGAGAAACTACCTCCGCCGGCAACTCGACGCTTAAATAGGCACTAAACTACGTCTACCTAGCCGCTTATCTAGCCGCTAGCTGCCGATAATAATATATTCGAGGGCTTTAGCGATAACGAGATAGAGGCAGAATTATTAAAGAAGTATAAGTAGAAGATAACGCGGAAGCTACGCGAATCTCTAGCGTTTAGCGATATAGATACTATCGCGGACGATATAGAGGTTAATATAGATAATACGAATATATTACTACTAATCCGGATACTTCGTAGGTAGCGGAAGAATACTAAGTAGCCTATACGAAATAAGTCGATTCTAAAGACGCCTAGAAGAATAGCATTTCTAACCGTAGCATTATCTAGTAGTAGTTATAGCGAGACTACTGCCGCGGAATCGCCTCGCTAGCTAGCGAAAGGAGCTAATCCTCCGGCCGCACTACTACGGCGAGCTTCTTTATATAATTAGAAGTAGTATAAGATCGAAGACGTAGTAGTTTATAAGAGTACGCTTCTAAACTCGAATATGCGCTAGTTAATAGTCGAACGCGATAAGAACTAGTATGCTAGCGTTAAGCGCTTTATATGCAAATTTTATAGTATCTAGTAATCCGGCGATAATTATACCTATATTAAAGGATACTAGCGTATCTGCGAATACTTACCTAACGGCTCTCTAAAACTACGGTATTAAGAGTTAGTAATAGTACCTTAAGTTTAGAGTCTTACTACTAAGCTAAAGGTCGCTCTTAATTATGCCTAGTGCATCTATATCTTCGATAATGCGAAGGAGCTTAATATAGGCTAGAACGCTAATCTCTTAAAGGTTTTTAAGCTTCTCGAAGTTAACTAGCGTCTACTATCTAGACCTACCTTGTCTAGTACGCTATTAGATAAGGTAGATCGCAAAGATATAAGACTATTATAGGACGATATTAGTAAGCCTACTAATTGCGAGAGCGTTACTCTACTTAGCGACGGCTAGTTAAACCTTCGAGGTTAGCACGTTCTTAATCTGCTAATATATACGCATTCGAAGTCCTAGCTATACTCTTATATTAAGATAGACGCTAAGTTAATAATAGGTAAATATATCTTCTAGTAGCTAAAGGTTATTATCGACTAAGCCGAATTTAATAATATACGGATCTTAGCCGTCTATCTAGATAGCGCCTCGAATAATAAAGCTGCTATTTAGTTTATCTATAAAGATTATTTACAGATTAAGCATATTATCTATTTCTCGTACTATGCGAACCTTATTAGTATAGACTAGCAATTAAACGATATAATTAAGTACTAGCTTTAAATTGCAAAGAGTATTATATGCTAGATTAAGGCTTACGGACTATTACGTATATATATATAGAAATAGTTACGAAATAAGAAGCTAATATAAACTAAACCGAGACTATCTAGCCGCACTTACTAGTAAGGTACTATCGAGCTTCTTAAGTTTCTTAATACTACGAAGAAAGCGATCGATGCCTTCCTAACTAACCTAGATAATCTACCTTAGAAGCTTAATAGTAGGTAGAAGATAGCCTTTAAGGAGATATTAGACTACTGCAACCTACTAGGCCTATAGCCTACGGTAAACTACCTCCTTAAGCTCTTTAATCTGCTACTTAAGGTAACTATTTAGTTAGAGGTAGACAAGCCGCTAATATTAGCAGTTTATCTAGTATTTAACCTACTTAAGGAGAAGCTATTCTAGCTTAAGATCGACCCTACTATTACGACTAGTTTTAAGACTAGTCCTATTAAATTGCTAAATAAACTACGCTAAGCCTTAAGTTTACGCTACGACGAGATCGTGCTTAATTACCCTCTTACGCTTATAGCGTACCTTAGTAACCTATTCGAACGAGCTAAATAGAATAGCTCTCTAACGTTAGATAAGTAGAAGGCGATTAAGCAGTACTTATACGAATAATAAGCTATCTATAACTCTTAATTACCTTATAGTTAGGCGGTATATATAGAAATAGAGCTACGCAAGCTTATAGATAATCTAGGTAAATATAGCCTTAACGGCGACTAGAGACTTAGCGTACCGATTAAGGCATAGGGCGATAATCTTTCTTAATAGCAGCGGAAATATATTAAGCTTACTCGGCAGGGTAAAGCTAACTAGAAGTATACCGACGCATTTACCTTATAGTCTATATCGAGTATTTAGAAGGATCCTTAGCTTATAAAGCTTATAAAGAAGGCTTTATCTATCTAGATATCTATAGGCCCTACTAAGTGCAATTAGAGTGCCTTCGGCATTATTTATACTAAGAAACGCAATCGACTAAGCGCTACGCGAGCCGCTAAGTTAACGAAGTTATACTAGAACCGCTAGGTACGAGATAACGATATTAAAGGCTTAGAGGCTATTAAGCTAGATATCCCTAATCTAGCTACTATCTTATAACCTTATTACCTAATAGAGCATACGAACTACGCTATAGAAGAGGCTATTAACGTTAAGCCTACGCTTAATTATACTAGCAATATAACTTCTAATAACGATAATAGCGAGGAGCCTACCGAGACTATAGAATAATCGATTTCCGCATTCTCTGCATTCTCTCTCGTAGTTTAGAGGTATTTCTCGGCGTCTAATTAGCTAGAGTCGCCGTTAGGACGGCTGCCGCCGTCGCTATCTACCCTAACCGGCCTTCTACTCTATATTAACCTAACCTTACTAGGCCGAAGAATAAACCTCTAGAGCACTTAGGTCTATTACCTACCTCTTCTATACTACTACGAGACCCTAACTGCCCGCTTATCGGTCTAACTAGCCTAGAACTACCTTATTGTCGTAGGAGTGCCTAAGGCTACTTTCCCTTAAACCCTAAACGAAGCAATATATTAGCCCTATGCCTCTGCTATTCTATATAATCGTATAGAGGTATAGCCTCCGTAGTCTAGCGGTAAGATTTATTCTCTAGTTATCTTAGGGCCTCCGGTTTAACTCTTAAGATGCAAAAACAAAAATTAAACTATACTTTTACGGTTTACCGAATATATACGATATAGATTAATTTATACTAATCTAAAGCGAGCAATTAAATCTTAATTAAATCGCGTTAATTTAGTAATTTCCTAACTAACGACCTTATAGGCCTTTACCTTTATTTTTTGTCGGTAGAGGCCTTATAATTTTAACTAATTAGAGGGCCGAGAAAGGCTACTACTTATTAAAACTAGTGCTAATCGACGTATTTAGCTAGCTAGCTAGCTTGTCTTTAATATTCTAAGGCTCGTACTTCGCTAATAGCGCTTAATATTCCTTTATAAACCTCCTATTATAAGGATTATTACTATTCTTTAATCGCTATTCCGGACGCAAATACTTACCTTAATTAGCGCCCTATCCGCTATCGTAGTTTTAAGGCTTCTAATTATATTAACGCTAAATAGCAGGACGTAGTTTAATTAAGAAGCCGCTTCTTATATAGCTTATAAGCCCTATAAGGGGCTACTAAGTTTATAAGGCGTATATAAGCCGAGGTTTATATTGCTAGTCTAGAGTAGCAGATAATAATCGGCTAGGAGAATCGCTGCGATCTTAGCCGACCTAGTCTATAGCTATATTAGACGTGCAGGGGGAATAGATATATAAAACTGCTCTTAAAGCTACGTTAGCCCGCGAGTCTAATAGGTCGCTATAGTGCATTTAGATTTTCGAATAGAGACCGACATTATAAGCTTCTATACGGGATACGGTCGGCGAACTAGGTGCTAATAGTTCTCTATTTAATAAAAGGACGTCGATATCCTCGACGTCTAGTTGCAACCCTTATACTAACAATTCCGGACCTCTCTAAGTATAATATAGCTAAGGCAAGCTCTGCTATATTAAATCTTCTAGTAATATTACGATACCGCCGAAGTCTATAGATCTATAAGACCTAATAACTCCTATAATTCTATAACCTCTAGTATCGAACTAAAGAAGTTAAGCTATAGGGCTATAGGCAGAAGATAATCTACTTACTAAGGTCTCTCTAGGTGCGATTAGACCTAGTTCCGGCTAAAGATCTATTAGAGCGGTTCCGGCGCCGAACGATCTAGTCTAATACGCAGCTTCTTTAATACTTATTAAATTTTTCCTTACCCTTAATAATCGCAATTAACCGATTGCAATTAACTAGAGGCGTTAATTAAGTTGCTAAGGCTAGTAATTGCAATTAGAGGTTGTTTTAATTAATTAGTTAAGCAGGATTAATTATTAGTAAGCAAAAGTAATGCAGGCTTTAGTTAGCTAGTTTTTTAATGCCGAATAGAGGGTATTAAGCTAGAAAGGGCATATTTTACTAAAAGACGCCTCTGCGGACGCTAAGACCGCTATAAACTATAGGCCGCTAACTAGATGCCTTCTTACTTACTTAACTACGTTGCTAAGCCTCGTTTTAATTAATTATTCGACTCGGTTGCAACTATTTACTTAGTATAGCATGTAATTGCAACTAATTAGAGTGCTAGATTAGGTTGGAATTGATTAATTAATTGATTAATTAATTGCCGGTTAACGGTTGACTGCGATTATTGCTTGCCCTTTCCTCTCTCTCGCATGCTAATGCGGCATATTCTTCGCCACGATAACATAAGCTTCTCTGCGGTTGGCAGCTTAACGGCAGATGTTGAGAACAAAACGGGCTCGAGGCTAGGCGAAGCGATGACTTGATTTTGCGGGCACGTTGTCCTCCTGTGGCATGTAATGGATATAGAGAGCCGTCGAATCCATCTTGAACCGTGCAGGAAATCGAAGATATGGCGATTGGGCACTCTCCGTTGCAGCATAGGGACTTCGAAACCACCATCTCATGATCTTTCCTCTTCTTCGCGGTTCGACGAGACCATTGAACTTTTGTCTCGTGGCTATGACGAATACGGCGCGGAGGGGAGCTGATCAAGGACTAGATGCGCTGAAAGATGCTCATGACAGAGAAGCAGTCGGAGAGTCTGCCTCTCGGCAGGGTGATATCTCTCTCCACATTCACGGTAAGATCTAGCATCGTAAGCGCGGAGAAATCAGTGTGCTACATCGTCGTTGTAGATGTACCGTATGCCTCGCCAGAAAAGAGTATACGGACGTGCATCATGGATGCTTCAGCAAGCAGTCGTGACAGAGTGTCATTTTGCCCCTCCTTAGACGTTGACAGAGGTACCTGGGGTGCTGAAACGCCAGGACCAGGTGCTTCCATAACCTCCTGCTAACCATGGATGATTTCGATCTTAAACGACACAAGGGCTTTTCAAACCTCCGGGAGCGCTGCACAGCCCAATGGATATTTGATCGCTCCTCTGCATAAGAATGGTGTTGCGAGTCATTCCGTCTCCAAAAGAGGCAGTTCTGTATTTTTCTGAGCCGAGAAGGCTCGCTGAACCCTGTGCAGCTATTTCTGTCCTGTTAGATAGCCCTCAGACGGCGTTCCCTCGCTGGGGGTAGAAGAGCGATCCCTGTCGCTGACAGCCCATTCGCCGCTCAATTGTTCTCGAACTCGCCCGTCCGTAAATCAACGGCCGAGGTTCTTATGAGGTCGGAAGCTGTTCTCTGCCGTGGTCGATGGATCCGGCGACGACTCTGCAAAATTGTCGACGACATCTACGACAGACGTAATTTGGCATCCAAGACTTTCATGACCTTGCGTGCGTCGTCCTATCTTAATCTGTCATGCATCCAAAATCAGTCTAACAAAGATTAGTCGCAGTGCGACGGGCCTCGTATGTTCGCACTGTAGCACCGGCGCCCTCCTTCTGGCAGATATGATGTCAGATTCCGCAAACAACGCCAGACGCTTTACAAAGGGGTGTATCAGGCTGCTGGGGCTTGCATATAAGGAGGCGAAATGCGGCAATTGAGGGAGTCGGCTATTGAAATGCAATCTCTCCTATATAGGGTTAGACGCCTCCCTACTAAATTAGTATAACACTCCGTCGCACCTTCTATAATATATAGTATCTCTTTCCTAACCTTACCGTCGCTATTAACCTCGCCGCTGCCGCCGCTAATTCGCATAATACCGCCGTTATCGCCTCGATTATCGCTAACAATTAATAACAATTACTCGCTGCGTAATTAGCTTGCTTCTGCTATTACTATTACTATATCTGCTATATCGCATTATTATCGCTTAGTTCTGCCCTTTTGCTTAATATACTTTAAACTTAGTATTACTATATTCTACGCTTATAACGCGTCTACTAGCGATTATTATAATATATAGCTAGTTCCGAGGTTATTAATTTGCTACTACGTTAACTATACCTATAAGGCCTCCTATTATTATAGTATATAGAACAAACTAATTATCGTTTTAGTAGGTAGAGGCGCGTATAATAGCGTTACCTATCGCTAAACTATATTTTTAATACCCTTTGCTATTACGTAGGCCTTTAGTTTGTCTAGCATACTAGTATTAACGCGAGCAACTAATTTATTAACTATATTAAGCTAGTAAGTTATCGCCTTATTAATTATATTAGTATTAGCGCCTTCTTAAGTAAGCTAATTATAATAGGCGTAGAATCGTTTCTTTAGCGAGAAATAGTATTCTTTAATAGTAGTTAATTAAAGCGTTCGCACTAATACCTCCGCTACCTTATTATCGCCTTATTTAATTACTATATAATTACGTATATAGTAAAGTTTAAATCCGGATTCCGCCTAGCTATACGTCTATTTATTATAATAGGCCTACGTTAGGTAGTTATAGATCTAGTTATTCGTAAATATATAGTAGTATAGTAGGATATACTTCCGGTAGAATAAATACTAGTAGCTAGCTAGATTGTTTAATAAGTCGCGTACGTCGCCGTTATTATAATCGACCTAATTCTTAGTATATTTACGTGTAATTAGCGCCTATACTAGATGCGGCAAGGTCTTTATCTATAGAAGAGTTATAATAATAGGGTATAAGCGCATATAGAATATATATATAGCTACCTTAGTATAATAATAGTAGCTAGCGCTAATATATATTATATAGTATGCAATTCTACGTAGTAAGAAGTTGTTTATTATACGCTTATAGTTACCTCGCTTAATATTAGAATAGAATAACTCTAGTGCGTTAGTTGTCTTATTTTAAAGTAATATAGGTAAGAATTTATAGTAGTAGTTAGCTTATAATAGTATAGTAGCGTATAGTTCTTTAGCGATATAGTTAGTTTTAGCCTTATTTAGTATATTTTAGCTAAAGGAGTTAGTTATACGCGGTAACGCGTTTACTATAGTAGTTAGTAACTCTATGCAACCTGCTTTAGTTTTACGAACCTTTAGCGTAGTAAGAAGGTTATAAGAGGGTATATAGCAACGTATAGACTACCTTAGACCTCCGTCCGAAGATAGCGCTAATTCTTATAGAGTTATTATATATCGCATGCTTCGCGCATGCGAATACTATATGCTAAGTAATGCGGCAGCAGCCGCTTGCTAAGCACTAGTAAGGCCTAAGGCCCCTAACTTCTAGCTTTACTTCGCTCTTATAACTGCCTCCCTCCCCCTATCGAGCTATCCTAGCTCGATAGGCGGATAGCAGTCTTCTCGTATACGCGACGTCCCTATTGCGTCCGCGTATCTCTTATTGCTCGTAGGCCTTCTCTTAAGTTCTATCGTACGTTACTATTACGCTTTGCGTACGTAACGCAAGTAAGTCGTTGCCGTATATTATTATTAATAGCAACGCGCGTTATTATGTTTATTGCGGTAATAGCATTATAAATTCTTGCTTACGCGCTTCTAAACTTCTTCTATAATACTAATACTTAGTTGTTTTAGTTTCTTTTAGACGCGCTCCGCCCTCGTATCGCTATATATATATATACTTCTCGTACTCTCTACGTACGCTTTACGCACGCACTTAAGAACTACTATAAGATAGCCTCTAAGAAGAATAAGAATCCCTCTAAGGGCAAAGAGGCTGCTATAGCCTTCCTATTAAGCAGCTCGTAGGCGGGCCTAGAGCGTACTAGTAGAAATACTAGTGCTCCTAGCAGCCGCGCCCTAAGTTTAGCTAGCGGCTAATCCCCCCTTTTACGTTTAGGCAGCACTGCCCTAGGTAAGAATAGCTAGATAGGTAGTATACGCGGCGCGCGCTTACCTTAGGCGAGCCCTAATGCCTCCGGTAGTAGTCCGTAGCTAAGCCTATCCCTAGCCCCTAATACTACTAGATATCTTAGAGGAGATAGCTATAATAGCAACTATATTAGCTCTAGCCTAATAATAAGTAGAGGCTAGAGTAAGCGCGCGCCGGGCGGGTTGCTATCGACCTAACTTCTACTTAGTAGCAGTACGCCTATAAAGCGCGCTCGCTCCCCGTTCTTAGAGCTAGGCTCCTTACTAGACCTTATTACTAATAGACCTATAGGCCCTCCTAACTGCACGCTAGCTATAAAGCGCTAACGCCTCGTAGGCGCCGCTACTATACTACGTACTAGCGCTATACTCGGCCCGGCTACTAGCACTCCTCGTATTAGTATAGCTAAGACTAAGTACCTTAAGTAGTATAATTATTATATCCGTAATAACTGCAATCTAGGTAGACGTAACCGTAAGTCCCTTCCTACTCGCTATCTCGTCGTATTCTATTTATATACTAACTATAGTGCAGGCTAGGCTAAGTACTCTAGTAAGCTACCTAAGGACATTAATACTAAGAAGTATATACGCTATATATATAGTAAGTACGCTTATAAGTAGACCTATTACAAAGCAGTTAAGATAGTTATACGTCGTATATATAACGCACGCGACGCGCTAGTACGCCGCTAGGCTAAGCTTAGCCGCTATAGGACCGATATAGTACGAGCCGATAGCTAGCAAGCTATAGTAGATGCCTAGACCTAGCTAGATGCCGCCTATGCTAGTAAGTTCTTCCTTTAACGTCGCGCGTAGCGTACGCGTCGCTTACGTCTTGCATTTGCTAACTACGCGTATAGAGACTAAGATAGTTATAAAGCGCCTCTAAACTAACGATAGCAAGCTAGCTAGCGGTAAGCCTACGAAGAAGGAGAGTAGCAGCGGCGGCCCGTAGGGGTCCTATACGCTCGTTTATAAGGCTACCTAGCTTAATAGTACCCTTAGGAGTATAATAGAGCTGCTTACTTAGGTATGTCTAGTAGCTTATTACTTTTATATCGTATGCTAACTGCACCTATAGATTACTAAGTATAGTAGCGTCCTAGTAGAGTAGGACGCTATTAACGCCGCTATTAGCCTCTATCTATCCTTAGAGAAGGAGGATAAGGCTAAGGAGGCCTCCTTAGAGAAGGAGGTCTCTAAGTATAAGCTAGCTAAAGAGAGCGCCTAAGCTAGCGCTCCTTACGCTCCTCTATACTTTCGTATATACGCCGCTTGCGTGCACCGCGTACGATACGCTACGATAACTATTTAGTTAGCTCCCTATAAATAATATAAAGCTTGTCTATAGAATAAAAAGCTATTTATTCTACCTTTTATGCCTACGTATTATATGCGACGCGCCGTTGCGTCGCCTTCGGGCTGCGCTTATTTACCTTATACGTTGCCTTAAATTTGTCTAGTACCTTATATTCTCTAATATACTCGACTAGTTCCTATATATTATATTCTTCCGGCTAGCCTATCTACTTAACTAGCTACTGCCGTTTCTTATATCTAACTCGCGTATCTAGGATCTCTTCTACTTGCTACTCGCCTAAGTCTTCTTCTATAAGCGGCATGCCTTCCGCATCCGCGTCGCCTACGGCGCTCTTCTAAGGCTCTAGTAAGGATACGTAGAATACGTTATAAATACGCTATACGCTTAGTAGAGCTAGGCAGTACGCCTACTTCCTAATCGCGTTAATTACCTTAAATAAACCTATAAACTTCGGTACTAACTTCTTTATAGGCACCTTTAAGCGGAGGTTCTTCGAGGATAATAATACTATATTGCTAACCTTAAACTCTATCGGCTTATGCCTAGCATTAAAGTATCTAGCTTGCGCTTTAGCTACGTATCGCTAGCATTTCGTAAGGTCCTTATACGTTTCTCGCAGTCGCTTCGTAGCGTCGATTACTACTAGTGCCTCTCTTCTAGAGAGCTCGTCCTAAGCGACTCGCGTGCTCGTTATAATCTCCGTATCGTAGCCGTATACTACCTTAAATAGACTTATCTTAAACGTTAGATATACCGCGTTATTATAAGCTAATTCCGCCTAAGGCAGCAACGTTGCCTAGTCGTCCTACTTATTATTATAGAAGATATATAAGTACTATTCTAGCGTTTAGTTAGCACGTTCTATCTGCCCGTTAGTCTGCGGATAGAAGGCTATAGATAGCTTGCGGTTTATATGCAACTCGAAGTAGAAGTCCGACTAGAACTAGCTAGTAAAGATAGTGTCTCTATCGCTTATAATTCTATATAGCATTCTAAATCGGCAAATTACCCTATTAATTAGGATCTATACGAGGTCTATACTCGTGCATTTCTTAGTAGTTAGTACGAAGAGGTTTATCTTCGAGTACCGGTCGATAATTACTAGGACCGCATCGTATATATATACGTCTCGCTTGCTAGGTAGTAGGTCCGTAATAAAGTCTATAGTTAGCTCCTTCTATAGAAGCTCCGGCTGCGGCAATGCTAATAGCTCGCCGTATAGTCGATAGCGTCTCGCCTTCGACACTTAGCACTTCTAATAGGATTAGACGTACTAGCTAATATCCGTAGACATCCCCGGCTAGTAATACTTCTGCTATACTAACTCGGTAGTTTTGTCCTTACTAAAGTAACTAGCGAGTAGATTATCGTAGTATATGCGGATTACCTACGTCCGTAGTACGTAGTCCTTAGGAAGATATAGCTAATCGCTATAATATAGTACTTCTTCCCTAATGCGATACCTATCGCATTCGCCTCTACTACGCTACGCCTTCTCGAAGAGTTCCTTTGCATTAGGCTCCTATAGCGTTAGCGATTTAGCAAAGTTAAGAACTAAGTCTAAGACATTTAGGTATAGTTCTTCTGCAGCAACCGCTGCCCTTAAAATCCTATTATAAGCCTCCTCGTAGCTTTAGGCGGAAACGAGCCTCTTAGGGCTCGGCTAATTATAAAGGTATAGAGCGGCCTATTAATTAACGGAGTTAACTACTAATAACGTTAGAGATGCATCCGCGGAAGAGTGTTCCCTACCCCGAAGAATCGCAACCGCTCCCTAATAGGTAGGCCCGAGGGGCACGCTAAAGCGTCTATTATAGTATCCCTCGGGATACCTTAATAGGGGCAAGCGATACCTTATAGGGGGGGTAACTACTAATAAGGAGTAGGGCACCTCTAATAAAGTTAAGACGCCCTAAGGGCTACTACGTGTCCGATGCTATAATAATACTAAACCTAGTATAGGTTTGAACTAAAAATATCTAGCAAAGAAATAGAGAGGTATATATGCAAAAGCGGGACCTAGGGGGGAGGGGAACTCCCCTTATAGTACGGTACTACCGGACACTAGGTACTAACCGTAGCGAAGCGTACTATACCGAATCTTATACCTAATAAAGCGGCTACATTCCTAGGCCCGAGACCCGCCTTAGCTAAAAGGTAAAAAATCTCGATAAGAATATAAAGGGTCGTTACGATAGTAAATTAGGGTTCGATTCCCTATCGGGGTAGGTAGCCCTTCGCCGTTTCGCGACCTAAAATAATAAAAGATATCCCTATATACTCGCACGCTACTCGAGAAGCAGTCTTATACGCACCCTTCTAGGGGCTGCCCTAAGTCTATACTTACGAGTTGCTCTTATATCGTAATTGCGATACGCTAGAGGAACGCCTAATCGCCGCACTCGGCTCTTATACTATATACCTAGAGCTTCTTCTATAATGTTAGCAGTAGGTTCGATATATGCGCCTATTTACGTACGTAGTTACTACGTCTCGACGGCGCATCGGCTAGGTTCGTTTTCCCTAGTCGATGCTTAATTATAAAATTAAATAGGGCTAGAAATACGGCCTAACGAGCCTATCTGCCTATAAGTTGCTTTATTATTATAAAGGCTTTAAGGTTAGCGTAGTCGATAAGCACGGTAACTAAATATAAAGCGCCTTTAAGGTACGGCTACTACGCCTTAAATACTTCTATAATAGCTAGAAGCTCTTTATTATAGGTCTTATAGTTATATTCTACTAGAATTATCTTCCGTAAGAAGAATGCTACTAGATGCTAGTTCCTATCCTTAAATAGCTAGCTTAGGATATCCGCAATTGCGAAGTCCGACGTATCGGTTTTAACTCGCGTACGTGCCGTAGGGTTATAGTACCTTAGTAGTAGAGTAGCTTAGAATGCGTCTTTAATTCTGCGGAATGTAAGCTCCTCGCTTTCGCCCTAGCTAATATACCCTAGCTTCTTGCCTACTTTAGCCCCTTTCGATAGTACTATTAAAGCAGCGATAATCCTAGAGTACCTATATATAAATCGCCGGTAGAAATTAGCGAACCTAAGGAATAACTGCATCTTAGTAAGCGTTATAGGCATTAGCTACGCCGCAATTGCGTCGACCCTATAAGGATCTATCGTTACGCCTTCGGGGCGTACGATAAACCCGAGGAACTTAACCTCCTTCTTAAAGAAGTAGCATTTTACGCGCTAAGTATATAATCCGAACTTCCGGAGTTGCTCTAGTACGGCACGTACGTCTCGTATATAGGCCTTACGCGAGGCGCTATATATAAGAATATTATCTAGGTATACTATATAGTATATATCTACGAGGCCTAAGAGGGCTCTATTAATATACCCCTAAAAGGTAGCTAGTGCGTTAGTTAACCCGAAAGGCATTATCTTATACTAGAAGTATCTATACCGCATACGAAACGTAGTCTTCTAGCGGTCGGTTAGCCTTATATAGATACGATAGTACGCATCTACGAGGTTTAGCAACGTAAACTATACGGCTCCTATAAGCCTATTAAGCGTCTTGCTAATAAGTAGTAGAGGATAGCGATTCTTTACTATAATCTTATTTAATCTACGGTAATCTACGTATAACCGCAAGGTACTATTCTTCTTTAGGACGAATAGAATAGGCGCACCTACCTCGCTTTCGCTCCGCTCGATCTAATCGTGCTCTAACGCTTCTTAGAGGTAACGACTTAACTTACTAAGCTCGCGGCTAGACTAATAGTATAGTAGCTTAAATAGCGGCTTAGTGCTAGGTAGTAGGTTAATCGTATGCTTAGCGCCTTCGACTAGTATACTTCTTATCTCCTCTATAGGATTAAAGAGGTCTATAAAGTCCTAGAACTCCGTAGGCAGCGGCTTTTAGCTAGCATCTACCTTCTAGAGTAATACGGCAAAGATATACGGGGCCTTTTAAAGGTCCTTATAAAACTTATGCGCTTTGCGTACTTATACTATATACGTCTCGCCTTCGGATCTAAAGGTTTACTTATCCGTACTAGTATCCTCTATTACTTTATAGGCTATACGCTATAGCCGGCCTAGCAAGATATAAGAAGTTAGTATATTATATATATAAAAGATGCCTCCGTATATGCGAGTCGCTCCCTTAGAGTCGGTAGCTTATAGGCGTATATAATACGTACTATAGCAGTGCCCTAGCTACCTAGTAAAGGACGTAGCTAGCGGCAAAGCAGTATTCTTCCTTACTAGAAGGTTATGCTATAGAGCGTAGGATCTAGAGACTATATTAATATCGGCGCCTTTATTAAGTACGTACTCGGCTTATATATAGCCTATATTTATCTTAACCTCGGCTACGATAGGAATCGCTAGCCTACTCTATATAGGCAGGTAATCTATCCTGCTTATTACGGTATCTAGAGCTTGCGGGTCTTCCTAGATGCCTTGCCTTTTAGCGGCTCGCCTATAGCTACCCTATATATAGTAGGCGGCTCCTATAGGTCTAGCCGGGGATATTCCGACTAGATATGCCCCTTTCCCTTATACTTATAGCATTTAGCTTTAAGTTTCTAGTCTAGGTTGTCTTTATCCCTCTTAGATTAACGCTGCCCGCTAGGGTAGGATCTCTCTTTCCTAAATTGCGCCGTAGTATTATCGCTGCCCTTACGCTTATAGTTTGCCTACGTCTCGCGTCCGATATGCTTACCTAGCCCGCTTTTACTTAATAAACCTCTATAGTTGCTTCGTAAGGATATAGCCCTCTCGGCCTATTCTAAACGTATCGTAAGCGCTACGAGGTCGGCTCTCTTAAACCCTATCGTATTATAGTTCTTAATAATATCCCTTTATAAGGGAGCTCTTAACTTCGCGAGTAGCTAGCGAACTAGCTGCGGCTCGTAGTAGTCGCTAAGTTACGCCTTAAGATAGGCTAACTTATTCGCGAACTGTTATACGCTCTGCCCTTTACGCTAATAGGCCTTCTTATACTCGATAGTAGTAAGAAGCGTATAGTTCGCTTAATCCCCGACTACGTTATATACAAACTGCTAGAAGTCTTCCTAGCTATACTTAGCTAGAAGATTTTTAGCATCGTACTAGTTATGCTATATATTCTTCGCCTTGCCTACGAGCTATATAATAGCATATAGCGCCTTCTTATAAGGGCTATAGTACGTTATTAGATTATTAACAAAGATTATCTTAAGGTAGCGGATAAACTCCTAAGCCTTATCTTCGCTTTTACTCTTAAACGGCTTTAGGTTGCGTATCTTCGCGCCTTTTGCTAACGAGCTTCCCGATAGCGTATTACGTACGCTCTACGTATCGGCCGTACTAGCGTTGCTAGCTTCTTCTTCTTCCTCTCTAGCGTTCCCTTCCGCGCTACTCTATATATAGTAGGCTTCGGATCCGCTAGAAGGAGAGTCGTTGCCTTCTAGTATCGTAGCGAGCTCGCGCTCGAGACGCTTATGCTCCTCTTAGAGTATACGTATTATAAGTTGCCTATAAAGCTCTTCCGTCTCGCGTTTAAGTTGCCTATACTCCGCATTAACGTTATTGTCTACTATTGTCTCCTTAAGGTTTAGCGTCTCTTTGCTTAGTTCCTATATTAGTAGAGCTCGTAGTATAGAGCCTACGTTCTTAGTACGACGCGCTCGCAATTCTCGTTCGTCTAATATTAGTATCTATAGGCCGCTACCCTATATAGAGTTAAAGAATTAGAACTATAAGAGGGTATATAGCAACGTATAGACTACCTTAGACCTCCGTCCGAAGATAGCGCTAATTCTTATAGAGTTATTATATATCGCATGCTTCGCGCATGCGAATACTATACGCTAAGTAATATAGCAGTAGCCGCTTGCTAAGCACTAGTAAGGCCTAAGGCCCCTAACTTCTAGCTTTACTTCGCTCTTATAAAGGTATTAAAGTATCTTATTTATTATATCGCTATTAAATTATTTACGGAGAGTAGCGTTAACGTGCTTATAATAGAGGAAGTAAGAAACCTCTTATTTGCCTTCTAAGAGCCCTTAGAAGGCTATTTTAATAGCACGCTATTTAGCGCCGCTATCGTTAGTAATAAAGTAACGCGGCTGCTAGTATACCTAAACTTCGTAGCACTACCTCTTAATTATTCGTAGGTAGGCGCTAATAATATCGCCGTCTTCGTTATAGGTTAGAAAGTAAGCCGTAGGCTACTAGTACTTAGTAGAATTGCGTACTATTAGCATAAATAGCTTCTAGTCTAAGTAGTTTGTTTTATATATCGCGTCTATTAAAATAAGCGCGCTAAACTTCGCTAGAACGTCTAGGTTATCGCGCGAGATAAATATAAAGCCGTTAGTATTATATTTATCGAGATAATGCTAGGTTTTAATATATTCGTAAAAGAGTAATTCTATAGAGTTAATTAGTAACGTTCTAATTTCGAGCTAGCGCGTTACTAGCATAGCGCTAATAGATCGTACTACGAATGCGAGCTAATTAGAACGCGTAATTTTTTTCGAACTTTAAAATTAAACTTACTCTCTTAATACTATATAGTAAGTTTAGCAATCTAGATTTTAACGCTATCCTTATCTCTAGTATATTAGTTATTAGGGAACTTCTTTACGAATCCCCTAGTAGCATTACGTATATATATGCGATTAAAGCCTACGCTACTAATATTAAGGAGACTATTAAGAAGTGCAGTCTAGTTAGTACTTCCTAAGGCACCGAACTAAACTAGCTAGTTTAGTTCTAGGGTTAGGTAATATAGGTTATATAATATTAGGTTATATAACCTACTAGGAAATATATCTTAGGAGAAGGTGCAACCTATAACTAACTAACACAATTAACTCGGTTGGTTCCTACCTACTGTCTCTACTTCTACTGCGCGTTATACCTATCTAATAAGTGCCTACGAGAATATAACTAAGAAGGTTATTCTATTCGACAGAGACGCTAATATTATACCCTTAAATTCTTACCTATAATATTATCCTTTACTTAAGAGGTACTATATCTCTTCTTAACCTCGCTACTAATATAACTTCTTATTATACTATTTAACTTATAAAGGTTAGAGGCCTTTAAATTATAATTATAATCCTAATAACTATAGCCTTTCTTAGTATTCTTAGGCGCTTTAAAATAGTATAATACCTCCTTAACGATTCGTATTTCTCCGCTAGAGTCTAGTATTTCTATAGCGCTAGGTTTATCCTTATTATAAGGCTCGTATATAGTAACTATATTTAGACGCGCTTTATAAAGGTTACTATCGCCTTAGGTGTTAATTAGTATCTTATTATTACTCTTCTTCCTAGAATTTGCCTATAATTTACGCTATTCGCAGCTATACTAATACTTAAATTTATATATATATATTAACTTTACCTTTAATAAGCGATTAGTACTATTAGCGCACTAAATATTATCTATCTACGGCTAGTAAGTTAATATCTCTAACGGCGTAATATTACGTAGTTTTATATACGCCTTAAATATCTACTAACGCTATAAGACTAATTTAGGTAGTTCGCGTAGTAACGACGAGCCTCTATTATAATATTCTTCTCTAGTCTACCTTATAGTAGCGAACTAATTATAACTAAGTAAACGCCTTAGCGCGTTATCTTCTTCCTTATTATTAATAATAATACGCGCCTTAGTAGTAGCGGCGGCGGCCTCGTTAATAATACGCGCCTTAGTAGTAGCAGCCTTATTAATAATACGCTAATAGTATCGGTAGAGATTAAACTATAATAGTAGTAGTAGAGGTTAAACTATAATAGTAGTAGCGGAGGTTAAACTACGATAGCAGCGGCGGAGGTTAAACTATAACGGCGGACGCGATTCTAGACGAATTAAGAGGCAGATAATTACTATTAATTAAGAGCGATAATATAATAGATAACTACGGAATCGTGCGAATTAGTAGCAGCAGCAGCAAGTATACTAATAGAATAGAAGAGAGGGAAGGGTGTTTAACGCGACGATAGGGGCTTATACTAATTTAGTGGGCATTAGTCTATGCACGCGATTCAAAGCCCGACTCTTAATTGCCGCATTTCGCCTCCTTATATGCAAGCCCGGCTGCTGCGGCTTGCGAGGCTTAATTCTACCTTATCGCACTCGCCAAGGATGAATTCGTGTTCACATGCCTTCTACGTGAACTTCCTGCTACGTGCTAGCCCTACATCATGCAATTAGTGCTATAAATCTTGCAGTGGCAGGGGTCAGGTTGCTCCGATCTACCAAAATATGTCGTCGTAGTACATTTCGCACGCGGTATTGCGGCAGAAATCTCATCGACAACCTTTCACTTTCACTTCAACCATATCTGCTTGGATATAATAAGGCCATCGCTCATTTCCTGGAACGCAGGTCCTGCGGCAGTACCCGTCTGAAGAATTCTCCAGTTCCCGCAGCATTGCCAAATGCACAAGTTTGGAGAAAACAAGACTCTCACAAGAAGATCTTGCTAAACCCGATCACTCTACACACACTCCCGACCGAGATACGAGGCATAGACGGTTAGGAGGAAGGGAGACGAGCGAGCAAGAGGAGCATTGCGGAGTTCCCGGGAGACGGAGAGGATATTACCGTGCGCCCAAGACGGATGTCATCGCAGGGCACCATAAACTACTGGAGCCTGCATCGAGGCACGCATGCTCTGAATGCGACAGAGTCTAAGGCAACGGGATAAAAGGAGCCAGATACCCGACAGGATTCGGCGAGAAAAGTGCTGGAGAACTTTAGGCACTGCAAGCAAGGGCAGCGAGGGCAATTGGCAGCGCATACCGCGGAACATCGACGGCCGCACTAGATAGATATCGAGACGTGTTCCTTCTTTCCGCCGAACAACAGGTCGAGGAACACAAAGCAGACACGGTCACGCGAATGATTGTTAGCACAGCTGCAACCACTTTGCGAACGGGGCCGGTTAGTAATGCGCGAAGCAGATACAGGATACGACGCTCCGTGGCAGATCAAACCGTGATTATCCAGGACCACCTGGGGTGGCTCGTATTGCAATGAAGCATGTGTGAAGCATGTTATTTGTGTCAAAATGAACAACAACAGTGGCCAAAGATTGCCGATTATTATGTGGTGCCTCGTTCGTCCGATCAGCTGATATGAACGCCTACAGAATGATTGCAGGCCAGTCTGCTCCCTCAGACGTTATGTGAAGTGCGCGGAAATCCATTATGGCCCGAATTACATAACCAAGTTCACATGTCGATAGAGTCTTGGTGGGTGTTAGCCTTTCTTCAAGCAGCACAAGCCCACCTTCCGTTGTTAGTTCCCGATCCTGATCCATCATTCACATAGCAGGAGCCCAAGTCAGACGGCCATCCGTAAAATCTATACTGGTCTGGAAAGTTGTCACGGCAATGTAAGTCCTTCTTTTCCGAACCGGCGTTGCCCTCGTAAGCCTAGGAGAAGATATAAGCACAAGGCATGGGCAGACTGAGGTAGAAAAGGGTACATACGCAAAACGCTCTGCTTCCATCCGGACAGTCTGAGTTTTGCGAGCTCCCGTTCCAGATACAAACTTTCGGTGTCCCGCAGAGAGCTGCTGGCAAGCATATGGCGAAGGCCAAGGTGGTAGTCATAGACGTGGACTTCATCTTGAGCGTTGGTATGGATTGGATTGGTAGCGCAGAGTCTTTGTATATGCGGTGAGGCAGTGGTATGCCTTGCACCAGTTAATATGCGCCGTGGCATAATTATACGTCCTCACCACGCAAAGCGGTAAGACAAGTGCGTCTCGAAACAGGAAGTTGCCTGGGATCTTGAGACCGGTCTGTCCGGAACAGGGTTACGACAAGGACCTTGAGACCGGTCTGTCCAACGCAGGGCTACAACAAGGATCTTTCCAGACGCAGAGAATGTTAATGGTGGTTGTGCCGTCGGCTGTTTGCAGAACGCCAAAGCATGACGACGGGTACCGCCAAATCGGTCGGTGATGATATAACAGGTGAACTATAACTCTATCACCGAAGTTAGCAATCCACTAAAACCCATGTGGCGCGACATAACCTGGTGCAGATATTTGTATCGCAACATAGAGGTTTCTCGCTTTTATATATTGCTTATATAAACTATGCCGTAATTAATTATTGTTTTAGGCTATGCTATTTCCTACTATAAGGAACCTAATTATAGAGATCTATTTCATTAATTACTACGTTCCTATAGTCCTGTTGCTAACCCCTATAGAGCCGCAGTATTTAAAGTCCTATTACTATAGTAAGTAGAATAAGCGGAATAATTATAAGGGTCTATATAGACGTTTTTAATAGAGTACTAGCTGCTTTAGGGCTTATATATAAGGAGGCGGGGCTTATATATAAGGAGGCGAAATTCGGAGAAACTATTAATAGCTAAGTCTAAGAAGGCTAATTAGAAGGTAATTCTAGGGACTCTAGGAATCTTATTTTTTCTAAGTCTAATACCTAGAATTTATAGATTTTATTATAACGACGAGCCCTATACTTGCTAAAAAAGTTAATAACCTAAATGCAATATATATAGCCCTCCTAAGCACCTAATTAGTATTTAAAATAGAGAGGGCGGCCCTTTATAAAGCAATCTAAGTTAAGGTACCTTAGGGAAGAGTTTTTCTAAATTTCGCCTCCTTATATATAAACCTAGGAGGCGAAATGCGGCAATTAAGAGTCGGGCTTTAAATTGCGTGCCTAGACTAATATCTACTAAATTAGTATAAGCCTCTATTGTCGCGTTATATACTGTTTCCTCTCTTCTATTCTATTAGTATACTCGCTACTACTACTACTAATTCGCACGATTCTATAGTTATCTATTATATTATCGCCCTTAACTAATAGCAATTATCTGCCTCTTAATTTGTCTAGAATCGCGTCTACTATCGTAGTTTAACCTCTACTATATCTACCGTCGTAGTTTAACCTCTATCGCCGCTGCTATAAAGTTCGTTAATTTTAATACTAATACGTAAATCCTATACTACTCTAACTAGCTTATAGCTAACTAAGTATATATATCTATATTACTAAGGCCTAATAGCCCTAGAATTAGGTATATAGTAGTCGTATATAGCGTAATAACGCGTAGTTCTCGTCTCTCGTCTCTAGGTAGCTAGGCTTAGAAATCCTCGTAAGCACTATAGTTTAGATCGAGTAACAGCTACGCTCGTAGTTACGTTCCTACGTTTAGCTCGCGAACTCTTATATTAGCTATATTATCTCTTATATTAGCTAGTAGGGCGGGTATATATAGAACGTATACGTATAATAATACTAGAACTATAAATAAGAAACGTAGGGTAGATAATTAATGCCTATAGAGGAGAGCCTAAGCTCGCGCTTTTATAGGCACTCGAGCTACTAAGGATATATAGTTTCCGCCTATTAATCCTCCCTTTCTTTATATTCGAATAGATACTCTAATAAACAGAATAACTATTCTAAAAAGATAGTTTAGTAGAACTAACTTCTATAAAATAATAAACGAAGTACTATTTATTCTTTTTTAACGTATTAGACGTTTATAATATTACTATTTTCCTTTGCTAAACCGAACTAGCTAGTTCTATTTACTATGCATATATAGCTATACTAATCTCCTTAAACTTGTCTTCCTTATCGTCTAGGTAGTTAGCACTATCGAATAGAAAGTACTTTAGCTAGCCTAAAAGGGCCTTCTTAATATATAAGAAAAAGCTCTAATCCTTCGCTATATCCTTCTTAGCCTTAACTAAGCACTTATATAGCTAGGCGAATCTCTTCTTTGCCTATAGAACCTAGACTTTTTTATGCTACTTCTTATAGGTAGCGCGGTCTATATATAGAAGTATAAGAGCCTCTTAGCTTACCTCTAGTTCTTTCTAGCTATAGCGTCCTATTAACGCGTCTAAAACTAGCCTAACGCTATTAAGCTATTACTTCTAGGGGAGTCTACGCTCCTATAGCTTATTAGGGAAATCGGCGCCTATAAATATCTTAGATATTAGTAGTATCGTAATATTACTAATAAGGACCTCTAGGAAGCCTAGGGTATTCTTTCTAACTAGCTCTTAATTATAGTACTTAATAAGCGTTAGGTAGACTATACGTCGCGAGGAGACGCTAGGATTCTCTCTATAGATAATTATCTAATATATTAGTACTAAGTTACTAGGTATAGTCGAGATGTTCTATAGGCGTAGGCTAGCGTCCTATAGGCTATCCTTTCCTTAGTCCGAGACGTAGACTAGCGTCTGCTTAATATCTAAGTCCTCGTTCTTATTATTATTAAGCTTATTAACTATATTATAAATTAGGCCTAGGTAGCTAGTGCTACCGACGATATTTAACTTAGTATATTCGGCCTCGTCTTCTTACTCGTCGTCCTCTTTATTAAGGCCGGCCTATAGCTTACGGTTAGGTACTTATATAACTAGTCTATAGCTAGAGAGGGCACTATTAAGAGAAACTATAGTAATTATATAGGCGGTCTCTCGTCTATCTTTCTATGCTACTAAAGGGCCTTTAATAAACTTCTCGCTAGTAGCCTAGTTTCCCTTAATAATTAGGATTGTTAGGTCGATTCGGCTAGTAGGCTCCCTCTACTAGTACTAAGCTATTATTAGATACGTAATAAATCTATATATAGCCTTATTGCGTAGAGAATATTAGGCTAGTATATTAGGTAGCTAGATAGTCGGGTCTTATTATATTAGCTACTAGGTAAGAGAGAAGAATATATTTAGTATCTATTTATATATATTATAGCAGTAGCGGAGGTAGTAGTAGTATAAGTCGAATTCTTAGTATATCTAAGAAACTATATCTAGGTCCTTTGCCTACTAATTAAGAAGGCTACTAAATACGTTAAAGCTATCTTTAAGAAGCTTTCCGTTATAAGCCTTCTATATATCTCGAATAGTCTCGAATTCTAAGTAAGATAGGCAGGTATTAGTAAAGTTAAGCTTAATTTATATAGGCCTAAGCTTATTATCGTTAGCTCTTAGAATAGGCTCTTAAGTAGCTTCTATATTGCTATAATCGTCGTCGAACTAAACTAGCTAGTTCGCTTTATTTGCCTACTACTTCCTCTTAGCCTTCTTAGACTTCTTACTTTTCTTAGACTTCTTTAGGGCGTAAGCTAGAGGTATAGGCGTAGAATTCTTAGCATCTTCGATCTCTAGCTATAAGTAAGTCTTTTTCTTAGGGCTACTATTCTCTTTATTATTAGTATTAGCCTTACGCTTACCCTTTTCCTAAGCCTTCTTATTAGCTACTATCTTTGCTATAGCCTTCTCTATATTACGTAGCTAGCTCTTACTAGCCTATTAGTCTATCGCGTCTATTTCCTATATCTATAGGACTTTCCTTAAGTTATTAGGTACGTTATTAATCGATCTCTTTGCTAGTAGGTATAGTCCGTAGGAGATATTCTATAAGTCGTAAAGGCGATTAGACGCTATTATTATCGATTCTTCTACTAGAAGGCTAACTACCTTAGCTATTTCTACTATATAGGTATAGTAGAAGGGAGGACTAATATCTAGGGATTCGTACTTATTAAGAGGGATTATATCTAGCTTTCTATATATACTATCTTTATAGCGCTCTTCGAGGGAGTTAGCGTATAGGATAGTAATATAGACGCAGACTTCCTCGAGATCTAAATAAGGCTTCTCGATCGCCTTATTAACTAGATCGTCTAATAGGTCCTTATTATAGCTATATATCTCGTAACGTATTACTTATTCTTTTACCCTACTAGCTAGTTCGCGTAGACGGACTAAAATAATTATTTCTAGCTCTAGGGCTATAGTAATAGATTAAGAGTAGGTTACTACGGCCTTACTCTAGCTAGCTTCTTCTTGCTAGTAGTTTAGCGCTTTAAGCTCGCGGTCCTTATAGTAGAGGTCTCTAATCTTATAGTATAGATACGCGAACGTATTAGGGCGTAGTTAGTCTTTATTAGCGAGGTTTATTTTCTTATAGACCTAGCGCTTAGCTACTTTGCGGAAGCTCTTAAACTCGTTAGAGGCTAGATTAAGATAGCTAAGAAAGTCGTAGCTAGACTTAGATAGCTTATTAAGTAGCCTACTCGTAGCCGAGCCTCTAGCTTTATTATTAGCGTTAAATACTCTAAAGAGCTTATTCTTAGGAATAATAAAGTAGGCGTCTATAATAGCGAAGCTATTCTTATTAATAATCTAGAGGTTCTTATAGCTAAATAGGTTTAACTAGAATATAGCCTCTACGCTCTTAACGAAGCTAGCTTTCTAGAATTTACCCGAGATATAGCTAGATATAAGCTAGAATAGATTATCCTTCTTTCTATTATAAAGAGCCTAGTATAGTATCTATTTAGACTAGGTTAGGCCTAGTAGTTAGAGATTCTTAGTAGGGACGTTCTTAAATAGTATAAAGTAGTAGAGGTGCTAGCTAGCCTTCTTTTAGATCTTAAAGGTAGAATTAAGGAAGTTAAAGTAGGGGAACTCTCTGCCTAAGCTAAAAGAGTTCTATAGTATATTAAGAAGACCCTCCTACTTTTTAGTAAACTATTTGCCTCTCTTATAGATATCTATTACGCCTTTTAGTCCTTCTAGTGCTCCTTCTTAAGCGTAAGAGGAGGCACGCTAGCTAAGTTCTTAAATAAACTAAAAGATAGTAAAAGCGCGGCGGTCGTCGTCTTTCTAGATAGCGCTATAAACGGAGCGTAGAATCGTCTGCTTCTCTTCTTCTATTCCTGCGTTAGTAATAGCTTCTAGTATCTATATCTAAGTATACTATCTGCCTAGATTAGAAATATTAAGCGTAAAGTTATAGAAATTAGCTAGCTTAGAGTTAGCGGCATAGGCGAGCGTATCGGGGTTAGAGTAGCGGACTACCGCCTTAGGCTTAGGGATAGGCGCTTTAGTAGCCGCGTTAGTTATAGCAATATCCTAGTTAGCTATTATACTAGTAAGGTAGAGGGAGAGAAAAATAGACTATATAGAAGGGAGTATACTATATATAAGCGAAGGGAGCTAGTTAGGGGTAGGCGTTTCTATAAGCGAGTTCTTAAAAGCGCGTAAAGTAGTAAATATATAGGTCTTCTAAATAGATAAGTTTATACTAGTAGTAGTAAGAATAGTTAGTATACGCGTATAGAAGAAGTTACTATATAGAGTTTTCGCGATTTATTTACTTAAAAACTCTATATAACTATCGTTACTACTACTACCTATACTTAGCAGATTTAGAGTAGTTACTATAGCAACCTTTAAGGGTCGTTATACTTAAGGTAAATATTAAGGTTAATAAGACTAAGAAGAGACTAGAAGGGTCGAGAAGGAGAGGAGTTTTATACTTAAACCTGCTACTTAGACGTAAGGGTATTTATAGCTATATATTAGAAGATCCTTAGCGCTATTCGAAGTAAACTAGCTAGTTCGCTTTATTTTTACTACTAGAAATAAGGAAGTATATGCGTTTTTACGATTACTTTTAGGCAGCTATTAGCTAAAATTAAGTAAGAGTCGCCTAATCTTATCCCTCGTTACTCCTAGGAGCCTAGGCTAGTTAGAAGCTAATATTCTTCTAACGGTAGATTCTCTTATTTATAGTAATAGCTCTTTTATCTAGCTTCCTAAGGTCTATTCTACTTCCGCTATTAATCCTCCCTTTCTTATAGTACTAGCTATATAAGAGTAATAAGTAATACGTTTCTCCCTATTTCCTATACTAATATAGATAGAATAGAAGAGATTTTTCGAAATTTAGGGGCCTAGAAATTTAAGGGCCTACTAAGATTCCTCTAGTATTAGAATGTCTAGCTAGTAGATATACTCCTTCCTCTCTTCTTAAGTTATTCCTAATAGCTTACTAATCCGGATCTAAGGGTATAGGTAGCTACGCGGCCGTAGCTTAGAAGGTAGAGGACCTAGCTATCTTAGATTAAAGTTATCCTCCTAAGGAACTATAGCCTCCGGATCCCTCTAGTATAGTACTAGCTTTAGGTTAAACCTAGGGAACGTAAAGTAAAGAACTTCTCTACTAAGCTCCTTAATCTTATATGCCTTCCCCTTACGAATAATAGTATATATAAGAAATAGACCGTACTATTAGTACTATAGCTTATTCGAGAAGCTCGTTTTTAGTTCTAATTAGTAAACAACTACTATCTATATAGGACGAAGTTCCTACTAATTAGTATTTTTATAGTTATTAAAGTACTTAATATTATACTTTCTTAGCTAGTCCTATTAGGCACGAGCTTCCTTAAGCGTTATATATATCTACTCTATAGCTATAGCTCGTATTACTAATAAGAAAGGACGGTTATAAGCTATCTCTTATTTAGCTACTTAGTAAGTACGGAATTTAAGCTCTACTAGTAGCATAGCATCCCTATCTATTATTATCTCTACTAGAGTTAGCTCTATTATCTAGTTTATAGTAGTACGTTATACCGAAAGAACCGAGGGAATATACTTAGCTATAGCGCTTACTCCTCTACCTATTAGTTTAGAGAGAGCTACTAGAATTAGATAGTGTCCCTATTTAACAATCCTATTAGCTTATAGATAGTAGGGGAAGATCGTAACCTACTTAATTTTATAGCTTATAAGTAGCGCTTCTTAAATATTCTCTCCGCTCCTATCTATATAGATCTTAGCTATAGCCTTCTAGTAGCAAATTAAGTTCTCGTAAATAAACTTCGTAACGTATCTAGCGTTAACCTTGCGATTATCCGTTATCTATATTAACTAGGCCTCTAGCTATCGAGAAATAGCCTCTCTCGTAATAATAAAGTAAAGTCCGGTACTAATAAATACTGCGTCTAAGTACTATTACTCCCTAAGATATTATTTCTTAGAAGCGTAAAGTAGGCTAGGACGTAAGTAACTATTTTAGAGTATATATTACTAGTAACTCTTATAGAAACGAACTACTATAGTATAAACGCTATCCTACTACTATCGCTTAGTAACTATCTTATACGTCTATTCCGGGCCTAGGTATCTATAGTAGTCGAAGTAGGTAGTAATAATCCTTTCGCGATAGTTATTATCGTCGATAACTCTCTAAGGGATACTACTAATACGATCCTATCTTATAAGCTAACCCTCCTTACTTATATAGAACTTAAGCGTATATTTTCGTAGAGACCTATATTCTATTAGGGATAGGCCTAGTAGATAACGTAGGTAAGTAAGGAAGAATACGATATTCCTTAAGTCCTAAGAGTAGGTACTATTTAGTACTTCCTCCTCTGCTTTTGCTTAAGTAGGGAATACTTAGGCGACGAGGTTATAGGTAGAGTAGGCAAAAAACTAGTTATTAATTATCTTATCGATATTACCCTCCTCTACTAGTTCTTAGGTATCCCGCTCTATTAGAGGCTTACGAGATAGTCTATTAGTAGCCGTATACTTCTTCCTAGGTATATATACTATATTAAAGTTAAATAGCCTAATCTATACTAACTATCTTATAATAGCTGCGTTTAGGAGATCCGTAGTAGCCTTATTAAGTTAATGCACTAGCGTATTAGCGTCTACCTCTAGCTAGAAGAAGATACTAAATAACTACGGACGATACTTCTTTAGTACTTTAAGAATACTAAGACACTTACGCTTCCTAGCGTCGTAGTATTACTTAGAAGCGGAGAATAGTCCTAACTTAAATCGAGAAGAGTATCGAATCCTACTATCTTTGTAGTTATATTAAGATATATAGCATCTCTACGAGTAAAGGCTAGAATCTACTCCTACTATAATTAATTCTCTCTCTAGTTTATACTCTAGTACTACTAGTACTAGCGTAGAGATAAGGAGTTCCGTAATCGTATCCTTAGATTGCTAATATTCTTTCGTCTATATAAACTTAACGTCCTTCTTTAGAAGAGAGAAGAGTAGCCTTAGTAACTAGGCGAAGTCCTTAAGCTAGATCTTATAGTATATAAATATTCCTATAAGAATACGGACTTCTCTCTAGTCCGTAGGAGTTAGCTATTTAATAAGCTTAACTACTCGTTCCGTATCTAAGTGTCTGCTATATTTATTAGTAACGTAACCTACTATCTTAATCTATTTATAGCATAGCTATAGCTTTTCCTTATAAACTATTAGTCCTGCTCTCTTAAGGTTAGTAAGCACCTTATCTAAGTTCTTAATATATTCTACTATAAATTAGCAGAGTCTAGGCTTAACCTTCTTATTACTATACTTCGTTTTTAATCTACGAATAGCTATATTATTAAGGAAAGGTTTAGTAGCGTAAGGTATTTAAGTAGTAAGGATAAGTATAATAATTCGGACAAATTAAGTAATAGAGTTTATAGCTCCCTATAGTAGTATTGTCTAGTATAGTAGGCTAAGAGGAGTATCGAAACTTATAAGGTCCGAACTTCTTACGTCTAGTAGAATCTAATCGTAGCTAAAGAAGATATTAACTAAGGACGAGATTATATAACCTATAAAAGCTTTAGAAAAACTATTTATATTAGGAGAAAGGTTAGTATCGCGAATAGTTATAGTATTAAACTTCTATATAGTATTAATTAGGCGATACTTCTTTGCCTCTTCTAGGTTAGTTTTCTTCTTTATAAGAAAGTATAGATTCTAGTAGGCACTATAGAATAGTTTAAGAGCGCCTACGTCTATATATTTATAGAGTATTTTTATAACTTTCTCCTTAAGAGAGCTCTATAGTCGGAAACTAGGATGCTACTATAGCTTATATAGGATTATATAGATAACCTAAGAAGAAGCAACTATAGGCTTAATATAGCCGAGATGCTCGAAATCCTAAGTAAGTATAGCTTTCCGATTATATAGTATCTTAGTTAGAAGATATAGCTCCCGATCTATTAGTAAAATAGTAGGCTTAATTTAAGCGAGCTGTTCTAGTATAAGCCTTAAACCTTTTAGAATACTAGAAAACTTTTTAATTAAGTATTTCTCGTTAAAGGAGCCTATTCTAGGTAGTATAGCTTCCTCTATAGTAAGTGCTTTCTTTCTCTAATATAGATCCCTACTAGGATTCGATCTATCTACTATAGATACGTCTACGTTAACGGATCTAACCTTATCTATAATATGCTTATATATTATAAACGCCCTAATTTCTAGAGAGAATTTAGCTTATATATCTAGATCTAGGAGTAAGTTTAGTAGTAGTTTACTACGGCGAACTCTATAATTCTAGCAGATTTTCTTATAAATAATATTAGTAACTAGTTATAAAGATTAGCAAAAAACATAAACGCGCCCTAGCAGGCGACGACGACGATAGCGGGAGGCCTCGAGGCCTCCTAACACGCGACGACACCCCCTAACCGATACCGCGACGTCGCGAGCGGAGGAGGGAGCCTAGGAGGAGGAGGTTGCGTCTCTAACTCCTAGGCGGCCTAAACCTGCCCGCAACTACCTCTTTCTAGCTAGCAAGGCTAGAAAACAACTGCTAATACTAATACTCTAAAACTAATAATCTAGAGGAACCTAAAGATACTTACCGAACAGATCTAGAGCTACCTCGACACCTAGATAACCCTCTCCCCCTCCCCGACTCTCCTCCTCCTCTAATAGGCTTAGTAGGCCCTCCTCTACCTCGCCCTCCGCTAGGAAGAGTCCTAGACTCTTTAAGCTATCTAGAAAACCCTCTAGAGCCGCCTAATACCTACTACTACTACCCTAAAGACATAGGCCTAAACAGCCTAAATTAGATATATAATGCTAAGGCTCCGGCCTTAGGCATCTATAACTATCTTAGTAAAGATAGGCGACTAAAAAGAAAGGGAAGCAATAAAGAGGATAAGCTATAATAAGCTTAGAAAGAAACTTAAAGTATAGCAATTTACGGCTATATAGAAGCTCCTAAGTAGAGACTTTAAGGCTATTCTCTACGAAGTAGGAGAGAAAGACAGACTAATAAGGGACTAATTATAGCTTAAAGCTATATACCCGGGAGCCTAGGTAGAATTACTAAGTATATAGGTAATTATATATAGTATTAGGACTTCCTAGAAGCCGGAAGATGCAAATAGCTAGGTCTAGCTAGACTAGGACAACCTTACCTAGTTCTCTAAAGGGCTTAAGATTAGAAAAGCCTTTTAGCTTAAGAATTAGAAGGCTAAAGAGGAGACAAACTTCTCCTTAGTAGTAATAGCGGTATAAGATAAACAAACTATAAGGGAGATATATAAGAAGGGCATTACTATTAGCTTAATATAGTATATAGTAGAACTATACTACCTATAATAGAGGATAGTCTAATGCCTTAAGTGCAATAACTTTAGGTATATTACTACCTACTGCAGGGTAGTAGAGGACACCTATAGAAAGTATATAGGCAAGTATAGAACAGATACCTATAAAGAGAAGAAGGTTAAGTACTACAACTATAGAGGAGACTATAAGGCCTACTCTCTCTAATATAGCTATAAGGCAGCTATAAAGGCTAAGGCACGAGCATTCTCTAAATAGTTTAAGAAATAATAGGAGACATCCTTAACTCTAATATAAGGGGGCAATATAGAATCCCTAACCCTTAAGAGGAAGGCCCTACTAACTAAACCTATATAGAGGGATATTAGATATAAAGGCAGGCCCCTAGGCACTATAGCTATAGTAATAGCAGGCAGGAAGTAGATAAGCAAGCTCTACTTCCCTTCTATATAGGAGAAGGATAAAACTTAAGAGAAAGTAGATATACTCTAGGAAGGAATAGATATTAACCTAATTAAGCTCCTTTCCTAAGTATCCTATAAGTAGCTAAACCCTAATAATCTACTAATATAATATTAATAGGTTAAATACTACCTAAACCTTGCTACTAGATAGCTAGGCAGTAGAAGGGGCTATAGTAATAGCACTATAGGAACTATAGCTTAATATAACAAATAGCAAAACAAAGACTAAGAAAGGATACTATATAGTCCTCCCCTCCTAGCAGAACCTAAGGGTAGCAATGCTAGTATTAGATAAGATTAGAGTTTATAGCTAGAAGCTACTTTTCTATAATATAGGGGATCTAATTACTATCTAGATTTAAACTCCTATAGGACCTATCTCTATCTATAACTGCTATAACCCCTTAGGACTAATAAGCTATAGATAAGAGGGAACTATACCTGCACTCTAGGAAGCCCTTGCCTACCCTCTAGGAGAAATACCTCTAAGCTATATAGTTATAGGGGACTTTAACCTCTACTACTTAAAGTAGAGAGGAAGCATAACCTATACCTAATACGTTATAGTAGATAAACTAATTAAGGCGGCTAAAGAGGCTAACCTATAATTAGCCCTAGAGCTAGGAATAATTATATAGGAGAGATATATAGCTAGCTGCTAGATACTAGACCTAGTGCTTGCTAGTTCTTCTCTCTAAAACCTAATCTAAGAATGCAAAGCCCTTCTAGAGGAAATATATAGCTCTAACTATATCCCCCTTAGGACAACTATCTATCTTAACCTCTAGGAGCTACTAAAATAGGGACTAAGAAGGCAGTAGAAAGCGGCAAACTAGACTAGAATTTAGAGCCTTCTTACCTAAGCTACTAACTAGCTTAACTAGCTCCTACTCTATATAAGAGACTACCTAGACACCTTTATAGAGAAAGTATAATCCTCTATCTAGAGGATTATAGAGGAGATAGTCCTAACTGCTAGGCTATTATATTATATAAAGATAGTATAGACCTAGGAGTATAGGGAAGCTATAAAGCTAGTAAAGAAGAAGAGAAGGGAATAGAGGGCTAATAAGACTAAGTAGAACTATAAATAATACCTTAAAGCCTCCTATATAAGGAGCAAGATTATAAGGAGGGAATAGAACCTAGCCTAGAGGAGGCTAATTAGAGAGGTTATAGAGGACCCTAGAAAGGTATAGAAGATAGCTAAATAGGTAAGGGAGGGAGCAAACTAAGGATACTAACTGCTATACTTCCCTAGCCTATTAGACCTAGAATATAATAGAGATATAGATAAAGGGAAAGCTATAATCTTTGCAAAGCACTTCTTTCTAAACCTAAGGGAAGCAGACCTAAAGGACATCTAAGATACCTAACTGCTACCCTAGTTCTAGATAGAAGCTAAGGTTAGCCTAAAGGAAGTAGAAGGAATTCTAAAAAGACTGCCTAATAATAAGGCCCTAGGACCTAACTAAATACTAAACCTTTTACTTAAGGAATATAGGGAACAGCTTATACTAATCTTAGCTAAACTCTTTTCTACCTACTTAAGAATAACATACTATTTTAAGGCATTTAAGCACTCTACTATAGTAGTACTAAGGAAGCTATAGAAGCTAGACTATATAAAGCTAGGAGCATATAGACTAATTGCCCTACTTAATATAATAGCAAAGGTCCTAGAAGCTATAGTTGCAAAGAGAATATCTAAGGAAACTAAAGATAGGAAGCTCCTCCTAGAAGAACAGATAGGTGCTAGGCCTAGAAGATCTACTACCTTAGTACTAAACCTTATTACTAAACAAGTTAGAACTATCTAGAAAGCTAGACCTAGGGCAGTAGCGTTAATGCTCTGCCTTAATATATCTAGAGCCTTTAATAAGGTATTATACTAGAGGCTGCTCTATAATATTAGGATAAAGGGCTTCCCTAACTTTATTGTTAGCTTTATCTAATCCTTCCTCTAAGACAGGACTACCTACCTTAGACTAGGAGAATTTATAGACTAACTAAGGCCTTAAAATATAGGAATCCCCTAAGGCTCTATACTCTCCCTAATCCTCTTCCTCTTCTTCGCATTAACCCTACTCTTAACTCTATATAAAGGAAATACCTTAGCAATAGGGTTTGTAGATAACTCTAATATCCTTATATATAGCATATTAATAGAGGAAAACTGCAAATAGCTAGAGAAAGCCTACTAGAAATACGAAGAATAGGCAAGAAGATATAGAGCAGAGTTTGCACTATAGAAGTACTAGCTTATCTACTTTACTAGAAGTAGAAAGCATAACCTTAAAGCTATAGTTTAGATCTAGGGATTTAATAGGGAACTACTGCCCTTACTTAGGCTCCTTAGAGTATAGGCAGATACTAAGCTTAGATAGAGTCTATATATTAAATAGGCAGTAGAAAGAGAAGCTAACTAGATGCAGTTACTCTAGAGGCTCTGCAAATCTATATAGGGAGCCTCCTTCTAAAAGGTAAGGCACCTATATATAGCAGTAGTTAGGCTAGCTATTACCTTTAGCTACTAAGTATAGTCTAACCTAGAAGGTACGTAAGGCTACTATAGAAACCTTACTAAGCCTATTAAGAAGATCTAAAGGGAAGTACTAAGGAATATTATAGGGGTATATAAGTTAGTTGCAATAGCTATCCTTAAAAGAGAAGCAAATATTGCTCCCCTCTACCTATATACCTAGGACCTAGCTAGATAAGCATTTAAGAAATAAGATAGCTAACCTATATACTAGTATATTAAAGACAGATGCAAGGAGATAAGGAGATAGGCACAAGCAAGGAGAAGGATAGGGCAATATATAATACTAACCTAAACTAGATAGGAGGAAATCCTTTAACTAGTATAGAGCTAAGAGATAGCAATGCAGATATAGCTAGGAGGCAAGGCATAGTAGGCTAAGTACTAATAGAATAGGAAATAGGAGATAGAAAAGGAAGGAAGGAGGGCTAGAATAGCAGGAGAATAACTACCTATATAGATAACTACCCCCTTCTTAGTAGTAGGACTAGTACTGCATAAGGGACTTACTAGACTATAGAGCACTATAATTACGCTCCTTAGGATAGAATATATTAGGATAAGGTAGTACCTTACTAAAAGGAGAGTCCTAGGATATATACCCGAATATAAGTATAGCTAGGGATAGGAAATACTAAAGCATATATATATGTTTTATCTAAGGTAGAAGGAGAGGAGATACCTACTGTTCTAGGCAGGAGGATCTATAAACTAAAAGGACCTAGCTAATATAAAGAGAGGGCTGCAGGTAGCAGTAAAGTAGCTTATCTAAGAAGGGGTCCTAGACTAATTCTTACTTGCAAGAGAAGAGGCATAGGAGGATAAGAGAAGAGAGAAGGGGAAGGATAGGGCCTAGTAAGAGGAGGACTCGCTAGATACCTAGTATTATCCGAAGGAAAACGGAAGCAAAGGAAGCGGCTACGCAGGCTGCAAAGCGAAGGGATATACGAGGGTTTTTCGGAGGCTTTTCCCTCGACCGAAACCTATAGAGCGTACTGCTTACTCTAGTTAAAAGAGGTAGACCGGCGTATAAGAATTATCTATCTATCTAATATTAGTAACTATAGCTCGTTCGTAGTCGCTCTTAGATTTATATCTATCTTTAGAGTCGTAAGAATACTTATCTAGATAGAGAACCTCGAGTTCTAAGTCCTATAGGGAAAAGAGGTTCCTAAAGTAGTTAGGAAAGGGTAGGTTACTAGGAGGATCCTTCTAGGAATAGAGCTCTATACTTCCTAAACGCTACCTAACTAGTTCTAGAAAGAGTAAGAATATAAGATTATTATATACGTTACGTAATAATTAAACTAAACTAGCTAGTTTACTTAGCAAGTTCTACTAGTTTATATATAGATTAGTTAAGACTTTACTTAGCGCCCTTCCTATAATATTAGTATCTCTAATCGTTCCTAGCTATCTCTCTATTAGCGCCTAAAGCTCCCTACTCTATCCTATAGCTGTCCTAAAGCTCCCTTTACTAGTACTTATAGCTATCCTAAAGCTCCTAAGAATGCCTCTACTAGCGTCCGAAGCTGTCCTAGTAGTCCTAGAACTAGCCTTAGAGGCTCCTAGAAGTAGCCTAGGGCTTCTACTAGTAAGATCTAGCTACCTAAATAGATACTTCCTTAGCTCTATAAGGCGCTTCCTAAGCTTATTCTATCCCTATTCGCTTCGACGCTTTATAAGAGCTTTATTATAAGAGAATCCTATACTATAAGAGCGGTCTTTAGCCTTAGAGTATACTAATTTATATAGTATAGTAGATAATATTAGAAGACTCTTTCGAAAGACCTATTAAAAGACCTTTTAGAAGTATTACGGTAGAAGAGTATAACGCGTAGTAGAAGTAGAGATAGTAGGTAGGAACTAACCGAGTTAATTATATTAGTTAGTTATAGGTTATACCTTCTCCTAAGATATATTTCCTAGTAGGTTATATAACCTAATATTATATAACCTATATTACCTAACCCTAGAACTAAACTAGCTAGTTTAGTTCGGTGCCTTAGGAAGTACTAACTAGACTATACTTCTTAATACTACTACTTAGGCTAGATAGTCTTCTGCTTATATTTAAATCCCTCCCTAAATTATAATAAGCTATTAAGTGTAGTAAGCTACTTCTCCTATAGTGCAACTCCTAGGCTTAGTTTTCCGATTTATATAGTTAAAAACTTAGCTTATATAGATTAGATCTTTTGTTTTGCCTTCCTAAGGTCTAGAGTTTAATCTATAGTTAGGGTAGGATTCTTTTGCCTTTCCTTATATAAGTTAGAGTTATCTTATAAACTCCTAAAACTATAGCCTATTCTTTAGTTTCGTTAAGCTATTAGCAACTATCTCTTTTATTAGAATATATTCTACTATAACCTTCCTCTGCTACTAGAGATGTCTAATATAGTTATATATAATATTAATATGTTTAGATCTCTTATAGGTATATGCATCCTTAATAAGGGCTAAAGATGCCTAATTGTCCTTTATAATTTGCACTAGCCTTAGCTCTTTTACTATATTCGGATAGGCTTTAATAGTTAGCTAGAATAGGTATTCTCTTACTAACCTTATATAGTCTATCTCTCTTAAGAGTGCTACTAAGAATTAAGACTGCTTTATATATATATTTATAGCTATATACTTAGCTTCTATTATTAATGTTATAATAGACATTTGCTTTCTGCTTATCTAAGAAACTAGGGCTTTATAAAGGAAGAAGATGCTTCTAAGGATTAAGATTCTATCTACCTTATCTATTATATAGTTAGAGTCTAAATATCCTATTAACTTCCCCCCTCCTCTCCTAAATATTAACCCTAAGTCTTAGGATAATCTTAGGTACCTTACTAGTTTCTTTAGAGCTTATAAGTGTCTCCTAGCTAGGTCTAAGATATATAAGCTTAGCCTACTAAGAGAGAAAGCAATGTCTAGTCTTATTATAACTATAGGCTATATCTAGGTACTAGTTTAACTTTAGTACTCTATCTTGTTTCCTTTCTTATTATATAAGCCTATTAGTTTTAGACTATTATAACTATCTATTAGGGAGAGAGTTAGGTTAGCTATCTCCTTAGTTATTCCTAGCTTTATAAGGTTCTCCTAGATAAAGTATTCTTAATTAAGCTTTAAAGTTCTAGCTTATCTATCTTTTGTTAACCTTATTCTAAGGATCTTCTCTAGTTCTCTAAAATCTATAATCTTAAATACCTTACTTAGCTATTCCTTAAACTAAAGTATATCTTCTAGCTTTAGTACTATAATTAGAATATTATCTATATAGGTTAGGATTAAAATGTTCCTTTCCTAGTAGATAAGAAGGTATAGGTCTACTTCTAATTATATAAACCTAATCTGTTTTAACTTCGAGATATAGAGTTTATTCTAGTCTCTTACTACTTACTTTAGTCTATATAAGCTTCTTAGGATTTATAGGACTATATTAGGTAGAATCTTAACTCTTAGTAGTAGAATTATAAAGATTTCTTCTTAGAGTTTGCTCTTAGTAAATGCATTATTTATATCTACTTAGTAAAGTTCTAGGTCCTTTTTATAAACTATAGCTATAAATACCCTTAGGGTATTATACCTAACTATTAGTATAAAAGTTTCCTAGAAGTTAACTCTAAATTTCTAAGAGAAACCTCTTGCAACTAGTCTTACTTTAAACTTTTTAATAGCTCTACTAATTAATCTCTTTATATTAAACACCTATTTAGATATTATAAGGTTTGCTCTCTTTAGGGGAATAACCTCTATCTAGGTATTATTGCTTCTTAATATAGTTAGCTCTTTCTAGACTGTATCCTCCTATATATGTCCCTATTTAGGGTTCTAAATTGCCTCTTTATAGGACTTTAGAATAGGCACCTCTTATCTCTATATAGAGACTTAAGGGGCAAGTGCTACAAATATAGACTCTTAGACCTCTAATAGGGCTTCCTAGATCTACTCCTAATCTTAGCTTTAGACTTAACGAAGGAATGCCTTAGTTTACTTAGCACTTAGCTCTTTCTCTTATTTATGTTCTCTCTATCTCTTCTAAAGCACTTATCTTATAACTATACTATAAGCTTTTAGCTCTAGGACTAGTCCTTTATCTAAGACAGATCTCCTTCTCTTTTAGCTATAAGTCTAGTCCTAGTCTCCCTCCTAGTCCTTATTTTCCTCCCTTAGGTTCTGCTCTATAGTACTCGGGGCGAGTATAGATGCGCTACTTATATTACGTAATAAGCAAACTAAACTAGCTAGTTCGGTTAGATTATATAACTGCCGAACTAAACTAGGTAGTTTAGTTACTACCTATAGTCTATTCCTAATCTTAGTATTCGTATGCCTAAGGTTTTCTTCTTCTAGATCCTCTATTAAGTCTATTCTCTAGTACTCCTCCTTATTCTTTAGTAGAGGTAGCAACTATATAAAGAGTATCTAGCTAGGACCTATAGGTTTAGTTACTATAGCTATAGGTATAGTAGTTATAGGTAGTATAACTACTATTAGCTTCTTTAGAGGTCTGCTAACTAGGTTTCTAATAGGTGCATTACTTGCTTAGTTAAGCTTAAGAATATTTAGCTCTATATCTCCTTCTTTCTTATGCTTAAACTAAGTTATAGTGCTATAGGCTTTAATAGCTCTTATATTAGGCTCCTAGAAGAGCTATATTTTAGTAGTATTTGTTAAGAAGTGCAGTCTAGTTGGTACTGCCTAAGAACCGATCCGAACCACCTGGTTCAGCTCTAGGGTCATGTGACATAGGTTATATAACACTAGCCGAACTGAACTACCTAGTTTAGTTCTAGGGTTAGGTGATATAGGTCATGTGACATTAGGTCACATGACCCACCGAGGAATATATCTTAGGAGAAGGTGCAACCTGTAACTAACTAACACAATCAACTCGGTTGGTTCCTACCTACTATCTCTACTTCTACTGCGCACGATACCCTCCTTGTCCCGTCCCTTACGAAAGGGTTCTCGACAGGTTATAAGCCCGGGTTTGCAGAGAGGCCCTAGGTAGTAAGAGTTAGCCTTCTCCTCCTTAAAGTAATACTAGTTACCGCTTGCAGGACCTGCAGTATCGATTCGGCTAAGAAGCAGGAAAAGAGCATACGGGAGACTGGAGGCATATCCTATCTGCACTGCCGAGAAGCTCTAGAAGATCCTGGTTGCGAACTAGAAGTTCCTAGAGGGCAGGTAAGATAGAGAAAAGCCTAGTAAGGCACATACCTAAAAGGTGTGTAAAGAGGAACGGGTTAGCCTTAGATCGCAGCACCTAAAGGGATAAGACTAGGCCTAAGCACCTAGTACTGCCAATACCTCAGAACTAGTCGGCAGTGCCCTTCTAAGAAGGTGGATCTTTTGGAGGTTCTCTACCTAAGAACCTAACCAACTCCCCTAAGAGAGAAGAGTCCTTAGACACCTTAGCTAAGAGAGAAGAGTCTTAGCAACAAGGGAAAGCAGCTATCTAGAAACTGCTATTAGATTGAAAGAGCTTGTGTTTTCTGGAGTTGGGTTGTTTATTTGATTTTGCGAAATGGATTTAGCAAGTAGAATTGGCAAGAGAAGGGCTGCACCAGTACTGTGCAAGGAAAACTAGAGACAATAGTTTAGCCTGCTGCAGGACCACCTTAAATTAAAGGATATATTTTGGATTATCTTAGAGACCTTGCCCGAGTCTTCTATAGAATTATTACTATTAGTGCTTGGCCTAAGGCACTTAAGAAGTAACCCAGAATGGGTTAAGGCTAATGCTACTACTAGGTACGAGATAACAATCTGCCTATTAGAAGATGATTAGGAGGAGACTATTAAGGAGAGACAAGCCTTAAAGATATAGGAGAAGATAAGAGCTAAGTACAGCAAGGTGTACACTGCACATGCAATAGCATATATCTAGGAGTTCGTGAACTTCTAGATAATAGAGGACATAACAATCAGAAAGGCATAGGTACAACTAGCTAGCATAGCTAGAAGGATTGCAGAGGTAGACCCTTAGGAGGCATACTACAAGGAGCTAGAGAGGAGACTTAAGCATCTCCTTAACAGCTTGCCTAAGGCATACTAAAGCACAAAGGACACTATCCTTGCCTAGCAGTCCATATTATATAAGAGTGCACTGCAGCTGCTAGAATTACATAAAGCTAGACTAAACTAGTCCTAAGAAACAGCAATGTTTGCTAAGGGGAAAGGGATCTAAGGCACGAAACTGAAATGTTACCTATATAACTAGGAACATTTTAGAGGTGTTGCTAAGTGTCTACACCTTAACAAAGCTAAGAGAACTGTTAACCCGAGACAGAGCCATAGGGTGGAAAAGAGAAGAACACCACCTAGAGAGAGCAGCTTTAGGAGGAGATCCTTACTAGACAAAGAAGCATTAAAAGACATAGTAAAGAAACTCAACCTAAAAGTCTAATCCCTTAAGAAAAGACAAAGCTTAAGGAAGTTTTCTAAGAAGGCTTATGCTGCCTAAGAAGATGCAGAACCTTTAGCAACATCTAAAGCATCTCAATCCCTATTAGAGGATAATAATGTAGATAAGGTTGCACACTTAACTGTAGAGGCAAAAGGCAAGTATATGCTATCGAGATAGCTGCTTAACTCTTGCGCCTTATCATACATAACTAACTAAGAATTACTTTTTAGAGAGCTAAAACCTCTTTAGAGGAAAAAGTAGATTAAGGTTAGGGGTGGCTATCTAATAGCTATATATATAGGGAATGCAGTAATAGGTAAAAAGAGAGGAAAGCAGATTGTGCTAAAGAATGTTCTCTTTGTGCCTAGCTTAGGAGTTAATCTTGTTTCTTAGAGTTAATTTAGCTAGCAGTATAGTGTTTAACTACCAAAATTTACACTTGTTTTATTATCTAGGAAACCGGTTATCTAGACAAAACTGTTAGGAGGAGTGCCATTTATTAAGGAGATTAATAATGCATTGCAGGAGCTTGCAATGTCATGCTTTAATCAGAATTAAGAGAATGAAGCCTATGCCTTTAAAGCCTAGGAGAAACCCTAAGAACAGTAGGAGCTTTAGCATAGGAGACTTGCACACTTTAGAGAGGGTCTTCTTAGAAACCTGCATAAGGTATCTAACTTAAAGGCCCAGATTCCCATTCTAAAGGAACACCAGCCCTGCAGGGTATGTTCCTTAGCAAAGATAAAGAAACATAGAGGGAAAGAAACTAAGAGAAAACCCCAAAGGTTATCTCTAGTTTCTATTAATGTCTGTAGCCCTTTGCCTGTCTCAAGACTAGGATACAAATAGTGGCTTGAGATTGTTGACAACTTCTTAAGAAAGAAATAGACCTACCCTATAAAGTCTAGGGAAGATGCACTAAGTATCCTTAGAGGCTAGAAGGTAAAGGCTAAGCTGCAATTAGGAAATCCCCTCCAGATTGTAAGGAGTGATAGGGCAAGAGAGCTTCTTACTATGCTAAAGCAGTAGGAGAAGGAATATAGAATTTCCTTCTACACGACTAAGGCATACAACTCTATCTAGAATAGAGTAGTTAAGAGGTCAATCCAAACCTCTAAAGATTATGTAAGAGCAATGCTAGAAGATGCTTATATGCCTATTAAATTCTGGCTAGAAGCCTTAGCAGCCTGCATAGTTGTCAGAAATTCTCTTCCTAATGGCCTAGAAATTAATGGATTTAAGGTGTTACCTAAGGAAGCCTTTTTAGGCATTTAACCCTCTGTGTTATACTTTAGAGTTTGGGGTTGCAAAGCAGTGGTCTATATGGATTTAAAGTCCTAGCTAGCTGGGATGAGATTAGACAAGCTAATAAATAGAGGCAAAGATGCTATGTTCATTAGGTATGTTCCTAACACTGCCAAAATGTAGCTCTTCTAGGAACCTAATATAAGGGCTATTAAAGCCTATAGCACTGCTACTTAGTTTAAGCATAAGAAAGGAGGAGATATAGAGCTAAATGTTCCTAAGCTTAACTAAGCAAGCAACGCACCTGTTAGAAACCTAGTTAGCAGACCTCTAAAGAAGCTAATAGCAGTTGCACTACCTGCAACTGCTGCACCTGCAGCAATAGCAACCAAACCTGCAGGTCCTAGCTAGACACTCTCTATGCAGTTGCTACCTCTACCAAAGGACAAGGAGGAGTACTAGAGGATAGAGGATCTAGAAGAAGAAAACCTTAGGCATGCGAATGCTAAGATTAGGGATAGACCGCAGGCAGCAACTAAACCACCTAGTTCAGTTCGGCGGTTACGTAATCTAACCGAACTAGCTAGTTTAGTTCGCCTATTACGTAACGCAGGCAGCGCACCTGCACTCGCCCTAAGTGCCGCAGAGCAGAACCTAAGGGAGGAAAACAAGGACTAGGAGGGAGACTAGGACTAGACTTACGGCTAAAAGAGAAGGAGATCTGTCTTAGATAAAGGACTAGTCCTAGAGCTAAAAGCTTATAGTATAGTTATAAGACAAGTGCTTTAGAAGAGATAGAGAGAACATGGATAAGAGGAAGAGCTAAGTGCTAAGCATTACAAGGCATTCCTTAGTTAAGTCTAAGGCTAAGGTTAGGAGTAGATCTAGGAAGCCCTATTAGAGGTCTAAGAGTCTGCATTTGCAGCACTTGCCCCTTAAGTCTCTGCATAGAGACAAGAGGTGCCTATTCCAAAGTCCTACAAAGAGGCAATTTAGGACCCTAAATAGGGACACATATGGGAGGATGCAGTCCAGAAAGAGCTAACTGCATTAAGAAGCAACAACACCTAAACAGAGGTTGTTCCCCTAAAGGGAGCAAACCTTATAACATCTAAATAGGTGTTTAATATAAAGAGATTAATTAGTAGAGCTATTAAAAAGTTTAAAGCAAGACTAGTTGCAAGAGGTTTCTCTTAGAAATTTGGAGTTAACTTCTAGGAGACCTTTGCACCAACAGTTAGGCATAATACCCTAAGGGTATTTATAGCTATAGTTTATGAAAAGGACCTGGAACTTTACTAAGTGGATGTAAACAATGCATTTACTAAGAGCAAACTCTAAGAAGAAATCTTTATAATTCTACTACTAGGAGTTAAGATTCTACCTAACATAGTCCTGCAAATCCTAAGAAGCTTGTATAGACTAAAGCAAGCAGCAAGAGACTAGAACAAACTCTGTGTCTCAAAGTTGAAACAGATTAGGTTTATACAATTAGAAGTAGACCTATGCCTTCTCATCTACTAGGAAAGGAACATTCTAATCCTAACCTATATAGATAATATTCCAATTGCAGCACTAAAGCTAGAAGATATGCTTTGGTTTAAGGAACAGCTAAGCAAGGTGTTCAAGATTAAAGATCTTAGAGAACTAGAGAAGATCCTTAGAATAAGGTTAACAAGAGACAGACAAGCTAGAACTTTAAAGCTTAATTAGGAATACTTTATCTAGGAGAACCTTGCAAAGCTAGGAATAACTAAGGAGATAGCTAATCTAACTCTCTTACTAATAGACAGTTATGAAAGCCTAAAACCAACAGGCCTATATAATAAGAGAGGAAACAGAACCGAGTACTAGAGCTAAACCGGTACCTAGATATAGCCTATAGTTATAACAAGACTAGACATTGCTTTCTCTCTTAGGAGGCTAAGCTTATACGTCTCAGACCCAACTAAGAGACATATGCAAGCTCTAAAGAAACTAGCAAGATACCTAAGGTCATCCTAAGACCTAGGATTAATGTTTAGGAAAGGCAGTAGGAGACTAATAGGATACTTAGACTCTAACTACGCAATGGACAAAGCAGACAGAGTCTCAATCCTTAGAAGCATCTTCTTCCTCTACGGAGCCCTAGTTTCTTAGATGAGCAGGAAGCAAAAGTCTGTTGCAACATTAACAATAGAAGCTAAGTATATAGCTATAAATGCATATGCAAAGCAATCTTAATTCCTAGCAGCTCTCTTAAGAGAGATAGACTATGCAGAGCTAGTAGGAGAATGCCCATTTTAGCCAACTGTTAAAGCCCATCCTAACATAGTAAGAGAGCTAATGCCAGTGCAGATTATAGGGGACAACTAAGCAGCCTTAACACTCGTTAAAGATGCGCACACCTATAAGAGATCTAAGCACATTAATGTTGCATATAACTATGTTAGGCATCTCTAGTAGCAGAGAAAGATTGCAGTGGAATATGTTCTAACAAAGGAGATGGTCGCTAATAGCCTAACCAAACTAAAGAATAGGCCACAGTTTTAGGAGTTTGTAAGACAGCTCTAGCTTGCATAAGGAAGGGGCAGGAAGGTTCTATCCCTACATTATAATAGATTATTAGGTGCTAGGGAAGAACTAGAAAACAAATGCGAGGTGCAGGCAGAAGACCACCTAGCCTAAGTAGGAGTGTTAAGAAGTGCAGTCCAGTTGGTACTGCCTAAGAACCGATCCGAACTACCTAGTTTAGCTCTAGGGTTATATAACATAGGTTATATAACACTAGCCGAACTGAACCACCTGGTTTAGTTCTAGGGTTAGGTGATATAGGTTATGTGACATTAGGTCACATAACCTACCGAGGAATATATCTTAGGAGAAGGTGCAACCTGTAACTAACTAACACAATCAACTCGGTTGGTTCCTACCTACTGTCTCTACTTCTACTGCGCACGATACCCTCCTTGTCCCGTCCCTTACGAAAGGGTTCTCGACAGTATTAGGAATATACCTAATAAATATAGTATCCTTGTTTCTATTTATTAGTTTATCTAACCTTATCCTAGCTAGGTAGGACTTAGGGTTTATATAGACTACTGCTTTGTAACTCTAAACTCTAAAGTATAGAACTAAGGGTTAGATGCCTAAAAAGGCCTTCTCTAGTAAAACCTTAAAACTATTAATTTCTAGGCTATTAGGAAGAGAATTTCTAATAACTATATAGGCTATTAAGGCTTCTAGCTAGAATTTAATAGGCATATAAGTATCTTCTAGCATTGCTCTTATATAATCTTTAGAGGTTTAGATTAACCTCTTAACTACTCTATTTTAGATAGAGTTATATGCCTTAGTTATATAGAAGGAAATTCTATATTTCTTCTCCTACTACTTTAGTATAGTAAGAAGCTCTCTTGCTCTATTACTCCTTATAATCTAGAGGGGATTTCCTAATTGTAGCTTAGCTTTTACCTTCTAGTCTCTAAGAATACTTAGTATATCTTCCCTAGACTTTATTAGGAAAGTCTACTTCTTTCTTAAGAAGTTGTTAATAATCTTAAGCTACTATTTATATCTTAGTCTTAAGATAGGCAAAGGGCTATAGATATTAATAGAAACAAGAGGTAGCCTTTTAGGCTTTTTCTTAGTTTCTTTTCCTCTATATCTTTTTATTTTTACTAAGGAATATACCCTATAGGGCTAGTATTCCTTTAGAATAGGAATCTAAGCCTTTAAGTTAGATACCTTATATAGGTTTCTAAGAAGATCCTCTCTAAAGTATATAAGTCTCCTATACTAAAGCTCCTACTGTTCTTAGGGTTTCTTCTAAGCTTTAAAGGCATAGGCTTTATTCTCTTAATTCTAATTAAGGCATAGCATTACAAGTTCCTATAAGGCCTTATTAATCTCCTTAATAAATAGTACTCTTCCTAATAGTTTTATTTAGATAACTAGTTTCCTAGATAATAAAATAAGTATAAACTTTAGTAGCTAAATACTATACTACTAGCTAAATTAGCTCTAAGAAACAAGATTAACTCCTAAGCTAGGTACTAAGAGGATATCCTTAAGTATAATCTGTTTTCCTCTTCTCCTACCTATTACTATATCTCTTATATATATAGCTATTAAATAGCTACTACCGACCTTAATCTACTTTTTCCTCTAGAGAGGTTTTAGTTCTCTAAAAAGTAGTTCCTAGTTAGTTATATATAATAAAGCGCAAGAGTTAAGCAGCTATCTTAATAGTATATACTTGCCTTTTGCTTCTATAGTTAAGTATATAACCTTATCTATATTATTATCCTCTAATAGGGATTAAGATGCTTCTAATATTGCTAAAGGTTTTGCATCTTCTTAGGCAGTATAAGCCTTCTTAGAAAACTTCCTTAAGCCTTATCTTTTCTTAAGGGATTAGACTTTTAAGTTAAGTTTCTTTACTATTTTTTTAACGCTTTTTTATCTAGTAAGGATCTCCTCCTAAAGCTGCTCTCTCTAGGTAGTATTCTTCTCTTTTCTACTCTATAGCTCTGTCTTAGGTTAATAGTTCTCTTAGCTTTATTAAGGTATAGGTATTTAGTAATACCTCTAAAATGTTCCTAGTTATATAAATAACATTTTAATTTAGTACCTTAGATCTCTTTTCTCTTAGCAAATATTGCTATTTCTTAGGACTAGTTTAGTCTAGCTTTATATAATTCTAGTAGCTGCAATGCACTCTTATATAATATAGACTGCTAGGTAAGGATAGTATCCTTTATGCTTTAGTATGCCTTAGGCAAGCTATTAAGGAGATGCTTAAGTCTCCTCTCTAGCTCCTTATAGTATACCTCCTAAGGGTCTACCTCTGCAATTCTTCTAGCTATGCTAGCTAGTTAGACCTATGCCTTTCTAATTATTATATCCTCTATTATCTAGAAGTTTATAAACTCCTAGATATATGCTATTGCATATATAGTATATACCTTACTATACTTAGCTTTTATCTTTTCCTATATCTTCGAGGCTTATCTCTCCTTAATAGTCTCCTTCTAATTATCTTCTAATAGGTAGATTATTATCTCGTACCTAGTAGTAGCATTAGCCTTAACTTATTCTAGGTTGCTTCTTAAGTGCCTTAGGCTAAGCACTAATAGTAATAACTCTATAGAAGACTTAGGTATAGTCTTTAAGATAATCTAAAATATATTCTTTAATTTAAGGTAGTTCTATAGTAGGCTAAACTATTATCTCTAGTTTTCTTTGCATAGTACTAGTATAGCCCTTCTCTTACTAATTCTACTTACTAAATCTATTTCTGCAAAATTAAACAAATAAGTCTAACTCTAGAAAATATAAGCTCTTTTAGTCTAATTAGTAGCTTCTAGGTTTCTACCTCCCCTTAGTTACTAAGACTCTTCTCTCTTAGCTAAGGTATCTAAAGACTCTTCTCTCTTAGAGGAGTTAGTTAGGTTCTTAGGTAGAGAACCTCTAAAAGATCTACCTTCTTAGAAGGGTACTACTAGCTAGTTCTAAGGTATTAGTAGTACTTAGTGCTTAGGCCTAGTCTTATTCTTTTAGGTACTATAACCTAAGGCTTATCCTTTTCTCTTTATACTCCTAATAAGGTATATGCCTTACTAGGCTTTTCTTTGTCTTACTTGCCCTCTAGGAACTTCTAGTTTATAACTAGGATTTTCTAGAGCTTCTCGGTAGTATAGATAGGATATGCCTCTAGTCTCCCTTATGCTCTTTTCCTGCTTCTCTATCTAGTCGATACTATAGGTCCTATAAGAGGTAAAACATATTACTTTAAGGATAAGAAAGCTAACTCTTACTACCTAGGGCCTCTCTATAAACTTAGGCTTATAACCTATTAAAAGGGGGGAGGATAAGATAGGTATAATGCGCAGTAGAAGTAGAGACAGTAGGTAGGAACTAACCGAGTTAATTGTGTTAGTTAGCTATAAGTTAAACCTTCCTCTAAGATATATTTCCTAGTAGGTTATATAACCTAATGTTATATACCCTATATTACCTAACCCTAGAACTAAACTAGCTAGTTTAGTTTAGTGCCTTAGGAAGTACTAACTAGACTGCACTTCTTAATACTAAGAAGTATATACGCTATATGCGTAGTAAGTATGCCTATAAGTAGACCTACCGCGAAGCTATTAAGTTAGTAGTATATTATATATACGACGCACGCGACGTGCTAGTACGTCGCTAGGCTAAGCTTAGCTGCTATAGAACTAATATAGTATAAGCTAATAGCTAGTAAGTAGTAGTAGATGCCTAGACCTAGCTAGACGCTACCTATGCTAGTAAGTTCTTCTTTTAATATCGCGCGTAGTATATACGTTGCTTATGTTTTATATTTGCTAACTATATATATAGAGACTAAGACGGTTATAAAGCGCCTTTAGACTAACGATAGCAAGCTAGCTAGCAGTAAGCCTACTAAGAAGGAGAGCAGTAGCAGCGCTCTATAGAGGTTCTATATACTCGTCTATAAGGCTACCTAGCTTAATAGCACCCTTTAGGGTATAATAGAGCTACTTACTTAGGTATGCCTAGTAGCTTATCGCTTTTATATTATATACTAACTGCATTTGTAGATCGCTAAGTATAGTAGCGTCCCGGTAGAGCGAGATACTATCAACGCTACTATTAGCCTCTATCTATTCTTAGAGAAAGAGAATAAGGCTAAGGAGGCCTTCTTAGAGGAGGAGGCTTCTAAGGATAAGCTAGCTATAGAGGGTGCCTAAGCTAGCGCTTCTTACGCTTTTTTATACTTCCGTATATATACTACTTATACGCGCTATATACGATATACTATAATAAATATTTTAGTTAGCTCCCTATAAATAATATAAAGCTTATTTATAGAATAAAAAGCTATTTATTCTACCTTTTATGCTTATATATTATATGCGACGCGCTATTATATTACCTTCGGGCTGCGCTTATTTACCTTATATATCGCCTTAAATTTGTCTAGTGCCTTATATTCTCTAATATGCTCGACTAGTTCCTACGTATTATATTCTTTTAGCTAGCCTATTTACTTAACTAGCTACTAACGTTTCTTATATCTAACTCGCGTATCTAGGATCTCTTATACTTACTGCTTGCCTAAGTTCTCTTCTATAAGTAGTATATCTTCTATATCTGCGTTGCTTTCGGCGCCTTTCTAAGGCTCTAGTAAAGATACGTAGAATATGTTATAAATACGCTATATACTTAGTAAGGCTAGATAGTACGCCTACTTTCTAATTGCGTTAATTACCTTAAATAGACCTATAAACTTTAGTACTAACTTCTTTATAGGCATCTTTAAGCGGAGGTTCTTTAAGGATAATAATACTATATCGCTAACTTTAAACTCTATTAGCTTATGCCTAGTATTAAAGTATCTAGCTTACGCTTTAGCTATATATCGCTAGCGTTTCGTAAGGTTCTTATACGTTTCTCGTAGTCGCTTTATAGCGTTAATTGCTACTAGTACCTCTCTCCTAGAGAGCTCGTTCTAAGCAACTCGCGTACTCGTCGCAATCTCCGTATTATAGCTATATACTACCTTAAATAGACTTATTTTAAATATTAGATATACTATGTTATTATAAGCTAATTCTACCTAAGGTAGTAATATCGCCTAGTTGTCCTACTTATTATTATAGAAGATACGCAAGTACTATTCTAGCGTCTAGTTAGTATGTTCTATCTGCTCGTTAGTCTACGGATAGAAGGCTATAGATAGCTTACGGTTTATATATAACTTAAAATAGAAGTCCGACTAGAACTAGCTAGTAAAGATAGTGCCTCTATTGCTTACGATTCTATATAGTATTCCGAATTAGCAAATTACCTTATTAATTAGGATCTATACGAGATCTACGCTTGTATATTTCTTAGTAGTTAGTATAAAGAGGTTTATCTTCGAGTATTAGTCGATAATTACTAGGACCGTATCGTATATATATGCGTTTCGCTTACTAGGTAGTAGGTCTATAATAAAGTCTATAGTTAGCTCCTTCTATAGAAGCTCTAGCTACGGCAATGCTAATAGCTTGCTATATAGTTAATAGCGTCTCGCCTTCGATACTTAGCACTCCGAGTAGAATTAGACGTACTAGCTAATATCTATAGACATTCCTAGCTAGTAATACTTTCGCTATACTAATTTAGTAGTTTTGTCCTTACTAAAGTAACTAGCGAGTAGATTATCGTAGTATATACGAATTACCTACGTCCGTAGTATATAGTCCTTAGGAAGATATAGCTAATTGCTATAATATAGTACTCCTCCCCTAATGCAATACCTATCGTATTTGCCTCTACTATACTATGCCTTCTCGAAGAGTTCCTTCGTATTAGGCTCCTATAGTATTAGCGATTTAGCAAAGTTAAGAACTAAATCTAAGATATTTAGGTATAGTTCTTCTATAGCAACCGCTACGCGTATAATACGTATGCTACTCGAGAAGTAGTCTCGTATACCCTCTTCTAGAGGCTGCCCTAAGACTATGCTTATAAGTTGCTCTTATATTATAATTGCGATACGCCGGAGAAATGCTTAATCGCCGCACTTAGCTCTTATACTATATAACTAGAGCTTCTTCTATAATATTAGTAGTAGGTTCGATATATACGCTTATTTATATACGTAGTTACTATGTCTTAATAGCGTATTAGCTAGGTTCGTTTTCCTTAGTTAATGCTTAATTACGAAATTAAATAGGGCTAGAAATATAGCCTAACGAGCCTATCTGCCTATAAGTTGCTTTATTATTATAAAGGCTTTAAAGTTAGTATAGTTAATAAGCATAGTAACTAAATGCGAAGCACCTTTAAGATATAGCCGCTATGCCTTAAATACTTCTATAATAGCTAGAAGCTCTTTATTATAGGTCTTATAGTTGCATTCTACTAGAATTATCTTCTATAAGAAGAATACTACTAGGTACTAGTTCCTATCCTCGAATAGCTAGCTTAGGATACCTATAATTATAAAGTCTAATATATTAGTTTCGACTTGCGTGCGTACTATAGGGTTATAGTACCTTAGTAATAGAGTAGCTTAGAATGCGTCTTTAATCCTATAGAATATAAGCTCCTCGCTTTCGCCCTAACTAATATACCCTAGCTTCTTGCCTGCTTTAGCCCTCTTTAATAGTACTATTAAAGTAGCGATAATCCTAAAGTACCTATATATAAACTGCTACTAGAAGTTAGCAAATCTAAGAAACAACTATACCTTAGTAAGCGTAGTAGGCGTTAGCTACGCTATAATTGCGTTAACTCTACGAGGATCTATTATTATGCCTTTAGAGCGTATAATAAACCTAAGGAACTTAACCTCCTTCTTAAAAAAGTAGTATTTTATACGCTAAGTATATAATCCGAACTTCTAGAGTCGCTCTAGTATAGTACGTACGTCTTATACGTAGGCCTTACGTAAGGCGCTATATATAAGAATATTATCTAGGTATACTATATAGTATATATCTACGAGGCCTAAGAGGGCTCTATTAATATACCTATAAAAGGTAGCTAGTATATTAGTTAACCTAAAAGGCATTACCTTATACTAGAAGTATTTATACTATATATAAAACATAGTCTTCTAATAGTCGATTAGCCTTTACGGATACGATAGTATATATTTGCGAGGTCTAGCGACATAAACTATATAGCTTCTATAAGCTTATTAAGCGTCTTACTAATAAGTAGTAGAGAATAGCGATTCTTTACTATAATCTTATTTAATCTATAGTAATCTATATATAACTATAAGGTACTATTCTTCTTCGAAACGAATAAGATAAGCGCACCCGCCTCGCTTTCGCTCTACTTAATCTAATTGTACTCTAACGCTTCTTAGAGGTAACGACTTAACTTACTAAGCTCGTAGCTAGACTAATAATATAGTAGCTTAAATAGCGGCTTAGTACTAGGTAGCAGGTTAATTATATACTTAGCGCCTTCGACTAGTATGCTCCTTATCTCCTCTATAGGATTAAAGAGGTCTATAAAGTCCTAGAACTCTATAGGTAGTAGCTCTTAGCTAGTATTTACTTTCTAGAGTAATATAGCAAAGATATATAGGGCCTTTTAAAAGTTCTTATAAAACTTATATGCTTTATATACTTATACTATATACGTCTTGCTTCCGGACCTAAAGGTCTACTTATTAGTACTAGCATCCTCTATTACTTTATAGGCTATACGCTATAGCTAGCCTAGCAAGATATAAGGAGTTAGCATATTATATATATAAAAGATGCCCCTATATATACGAGTCGCTCCCTTAGAGTTAGTAGCTTATAGGCGTATATAATACGTACTATAGTAGTGCCCTAGCTGCCTAGTAAAGGATATAGCTAGCAGTAAAGTAGTATTCTTCTTTACTAGAAGGTTATGCTATAGAGCGTAGGATCTAAAGACTATATTAATATCGGCGCTTCTATTAAGTACGTACTCGGCTTATATATAGCCTATATTTATCTTAATCTTAGCTATAATAAGAATCGCTAACCTGCTCTATATAGGCAGGTAGTCTATCCTGCTTATTATAGCATCTAGAGCTTATAGGTCTTTCTAGATACCTTGCCTTTTAGCGGCCTACCTATAGCTACCCTATATATAGTAGGCGGCTTCTATAAGTCTAGCTAGGGACATTCCGACTAGATGTATCCCTTTTACTTATACTTATAGCATTTAGCCTTAAGTTTCTAGTCTAGGTCGTTTTTATCCCTCTTAGATTAACGCTACCTACTAGAGTAGGATTTCTCTTTTCTAAATCGCGCTATAGTATTATCGCTGCTTTTGCGCTTATAGTTCGCTTATATCTCGTATCTAATATACTTGCCTAGCCTGCTTTTGCTTAACGAACCTCTATAGTTGCTTTATAAGAATATAGCCCTCTCGGCCTATTCTAGATATATCGTAAGCGCTACGAGGTCGGCTTTCTTAAACTCTATTATATTATAGTTCTTAATAATATCTCTTTATAAGGGAGCTCTTAGCTTTATAAGTAGCTAGCAAACTAGCTACGGCTTAAAGTAGTTACTAAGTTATACCTTAAGATAGGCTAACTTATTCGCAAACTATTATATGCTTTGCCCTTTATACTAATAGGCCTTCTTATACTCGATAGTAGTAAGGAGTATATAGTTCGCTTAATCCCTAACTATATCGTATATAAACCGCTAGAAGTCTTCCTAGCTATACTTAGCTAGAAGATTTTTAGCGTCGTACTAGTTATACTACGTGTCCTTTGCCTTGCCTATAAGCTATATAATAGTATATAGCACCTTCTTATAAGGGCTATAGTATATTATTAGGTTATTAACGAAGATTATCTTAAGGTAGCGGATAAACTTCTAAGCCTTGTCTTTGCTTTCTCTCTTAAATAGCTTTAGGTTACGTATCTTCGCGCTCTTTACTAGCGAGCTTCCTAATAGTACGTTACGTACGCTCCGTATATTAGCTATACTAGTATTACTAGCTTCTTCTTCTTTCTTTCTAGCGTTCCCTTTTACGCTACTCTACGTATAGTAGGCTTTAGATCCGCTAGAAGAAGAGTTATCGCCTTCTAGTATTATAGCGAGCTTACGCTCGAGACGCTTATACTTCTCTTAGAGTATATATACTATAAGTTACTTATAAAGCTCTTTCGTTTCGCGTTCGAGTTACCTATACTCTATATTAATATTATCGTCTACTATTATCTCCTTAAGGTTTAGTGTCTTTTTGCTTAGTTCCTATATTAGTAGAGCTCGTAGTATAGAGCCTACGTTCTTAGTACGATACGCTCGCGATTCTCGTTTATCTAATATTAGTATCTATAGGCTGCTACTCTATATAGGGTTAAGGAATTAGAACTATAAGAGGGTATATAGTAACGTATAGACTACCTTAGACCTCTATCCGAAGATAGTGCTAATTCCTATAGAGTTATTATATATCGTATACTTCGTATATGCGAATACTATACGCTAAGTAATATAGTAGTAGCCGCTTACTAAGCACTAGTAAGGCCTAAGGCCCCTAACTTCTAGCTTTACTTCGCTCTTATATCTAGCTATAGATAAAGTTCTTCTAGCTAGATAAAGAGCTATAGCGAAGAAGTCCTTAGAGATTATATAGAAGACGTTATCTATAGCGTCTAAGTATATAGTAGCTACTAAGTAGCTATTTAGTAATATCCTAATTAAACTTAGCTTCTGCTTAGTAATATTATTAGGCTCGACCCTCTAGTTAAAACCTAATAGGTAGCCTCTAGAGGGGTACGTATAAGACTACTTCTCGAGTAGTATATATATCGTACGCGTAGTAGTTACTATAGAAGAACTATATCTAAATATCTTAGACTTAGTTCTTAACTTTACTAAATTACTAACGCTATAGAAGCTTAATATAAAGACACTCTTTAAGAAGGCGTAGTATAGTAGAGGCAAATACAATAGGTATTATATTAGGAAAGGAGTACTATACTATAGCGACTAGCTATATCTTCCTAAGAACTATATACTATAAACGTAAGTAATCTATATATACTACGATAATCTACTTACTAGTTACTTTAGTAAGAATAAAACTTCTAAGTTAATATAGTAGAAGTATTACTAGCTAGAGATATCTACGGATATTAGCTAGTACTATTAAAGACCCTTTTAGAAGGGGGAGGACAAGATAGGTATAACGCGTAGTAGAAGTAGAGACAGTAGGTAGGAACTAATCGAGTTAATTATATTAGTTAGTTATAGGTTGCACCTTCTCCTAAGATATATTCCTCGGTAGGTTATATAACCTAATATTATATAACCTATATTACCTAACCCTAGAACTAAACTAGGTAGTTTAGTTTAGCTAGTATTATATAACCTATATTATATAACATTAGAACTAAACTAGATAGTTTAGTTCGGTTCTTAGGCAGTACTAACTAAACTGCACTTCTTAATACTTCTACTTAGGCTAGGTAGTCTTCTGCCTATACCTTGCATTTGTTTTTTAGTTCTTCCCTAGCACCTAATAATCTATTATAATATAGGGATAGAACCTTCCTGCCCTTCCTTATATAAGCTAAAGCTATCTTATAAACTCCTAAAACTATAGCCTATTCTTTAGTTTAGTTAGGCTATTAGCGACTATCTCCTTTATTAGAATATATTCTACTATAATCTTTCTTTACTACTAGAGATGCCTAATATAGTTATATGTAATATTAATATATTTAGATCTCTTATAGGTATATGCATCTTTAATAAGTGTTAAAGCTGCTTAGTTGTCCCCTATAATCTATACTAGCATTAGCTCTTTTACTATATTAGGATAGGCTTTAATAGTTAGCTAAAATAGGTATTCTCCTACTAGCTCTATATAGTCTATCTCTCTTAAGAGTGCTACTAAGAATTAAGACTGCTTTATATATATATTTATAGCTATATACTTAGCTTCTATTATTAATGTTATAATAGACATTTGCTTTCTGCTTATCTAAGAAACTAGGGCTTTATAAAGGAAGAAGATGCTTCTAAGGATTAAGATTCTATCTACCTTATCTATTATATAGTTAGAGTCTAAATATCCTATTAACTTCCCCCCCCTCTCCTAAATATTAACCCTAAGTCTTAGGATAATCTTAGGTACCTTACTAGTTTCTTTAGAGCTTATAAGTGTCTCCTAGCTAGGTCTAAGATATATAAGCTTAGCCTACTAAGAGAGAAAGCAATGTCTAGTCTTATTATAACTATAGGCTATATCTAGGTACTAGTTTAACTTTAGTACTCTATCTTGTTTCCTTTCTTATTATATAAGCCTATTAGTTTTAGACTATTATAACTATCTATTAGGGAGAGAGTTAGGTTAGCTATCTCCTTAGTTATTCCTAGCTTTATAAGGTTCTCCTAGATAAAGTATTCTTAATTAAGCTTTAAAGTTCTAGCTTATCTATCTTTTGTTAACCTTATTCTAAGGATCTTCTCTAGTTCTCTAAAATCTATAATCATAAATACCTTACTTAGCTATTCCTTAAACTAAAGTATATCTTCTAGCTTTAGTACTATAATTAGAATATTATCTATATAGGTTAGGATTAAAATGTTCCTTTCCTAGTAGATAAGAAGGTATAGGTCTACTTCTAATTATATAAACCTAATCTGTTTTAACTTCGAGATATAGAGTTTATTCTAGTCTCTTACTACTTACTTTAGTCTATATAAGCTTCTTAGGATTTATAGGACTATATTAGGTAGAATCTTAACTCTTAGTAGTAGAATTATAAAGATTTCTTCTTAGAGTTTGCTCTTAGTAAATGCATTATTTATATCTACTTAGTAAAGTTCTAGGTCCTTTTTATAAACTATAGCTATAAATACCCTTAGGGTATTATACCTAACTATTAGTATAAAAGTTTCCTAGAAGTTAACTCTAAATTTCTAAGAGAAACCTCTTGCAACTAGTCTTACTTTAAACTTTTTAATAGCTCTACTAATTAATCTCTTTATATTAAACACCTATTTAGATATTATAAGGTTTGCTCTCTTTAGGGGAATAACCTCTATCTAGGTATTATTGCTTCTTAATATAGTTAGCTCTTTCTAGACTGCATCCTCCTATATATGTCCCTATTTAGGGTTCTAAATTGCCTCTTTATAGGACTTTAGAATAGGCACCTCTTATCTCTATATAGAGACTTAAGGGGCAAGTGCTGCAAATATAGACTCTTAGACCTCTAATAGGGCTTCCTAGATCTACTCCTAATCTTAGCTTTAGACTTAACTAAGGAATGCCTTAGTTTACTTAGCACTTAGCTCTTTCTCTTATTTATGTTCTCTCTATCTCTTCTAAAGCACTTATCTTATAACTATACTATAAGCTTTTAGCTCTAGGACTAGTCCTTTATCTAAGACAGATCTCCTTCTCTTTTAGCTATAAGTCTAGTCCTAGTCTCCCTCCTAGTCCTTATTTTCCTCCCTTAGGTTCTGCTCTATAGCACTCGGGGCGAGTATAGATGCGCTACTTATATTACGTAATAAGCAAACTAAACTAGCTAGTTCGGTTAGATTATATAACTGCCGAACTAAACTAGGTAGTTTAGTTACTACCTATAGTCTATTCCTAATCTTAGTATTTGTATGCCTAAGGTTTTCTTCTTCTAGATCCTCTATTAAGTCTATTCTCTAGTACTCCTCCTTATTCTTTAGTAGAGGTAGCAACTATATAAAGAGTGTCTAGCTAGGACCTATAGGTTTAGTTACTATAGCTATAGGTATAGTAGTTATAGGTAGTATAACTACTATTAGCTTCTTTAGAGGTCTGCTAACTAGGTTTCTAATAGGTGCATTACTTGCTTAGTTAAGCTTAAGAATATTTAGCTCTATATCTCCTTCTTTCTTATGCTTAAACTAAGTTATAGTGCTATAGGCTTTAATAGCTCTTATATTAGGCTCCTAGAAGAGCTATATTTTAGTAGTATTAGGAATATACCTAATAAATATAGTATCCTTGTTTCTATTTATTAGTTTATCTAACCTTATCCTAGCTAGGTAGGACTTAGGGTTTATATAGACTACTGCTTTGTAACTCTAAACTCTAAAGTATAGAACTAAGGGTTAGATGCCTAAAAAGGCCTTCTCTAGTAAAACCTTAAAACTATTAATTTCTAGGCTATTAGGAAGAGAATTTCTAATAACTATATAGGCTATTAAGGCTTCTAGCTAGAATTTAATAGGCATATAAGTATCTTCTAGCATTGCTCTTATATAATTTTTAGAGGTTTAGATTAACCTCTTAACTACTCTATTTTAGATAGAGTTATATGCCTTAGTTATATAGAAGGAAATTCTATATTTCTTCTCCTACTACTTTAGTATAGTAAGAAGCTCTCTTGCTCTATTACTCCTTATAATCTAGAGGGGATTTCCTAATTGTAGCTTAGCTTTTACCTTCTAGTCTCTAAGAATACTTAGTATATCTTCCCTAGACTTTATTAGGAAAGTCTACTTCTTTCTTAAGAAGTTGTTAATAATCTTAAGCTACTATTTATATCTTAGTCTTAAGATAGGCAAAGGGCTATAGATATTAATAGAAACAAGAGGTAGCCTTTTAGGCTTTTTCTTAGTTTCTTTTCCTCTATATCTTTTTATTTTTACTAAGGAATATACCCTATAGGGCTAGTATTCCTTTAGAATAGGAATCTAAGCCTTTAAGTTAGATACCTTATATAGGTTTCTAAGAAGATCCTCTCTAAAGTATATAAGTCTCCTATACTAAAGCTCCTACTATTCTTAGGGTTTCTTCTAAGCTTTAAAGGCATAGGCTTTATTCTCTTAATTCTAATTAAGGCATAGCATTACAAGTTCCTATAAGGCCTTATTAATCTCCTTAATAAATAGTACTCTTCCTAATAGTTTTATTTAGATAACTAGTTTCCTAGATAATAAAATAAGTATAAACTTTAGTAGCTAAATACTATACTACTAGCTAAATTAGCTCTAAGAAACAAGATTAACTCCTAAGCTAGGTACTAAGAGGATATCCTTAAGTATAATCTGTTTTCCTCTTCTCCTACCTATTACTATATCTCTTATATATATAGCTATTAAATAGCTACTACCGACCTTAATCTACTTTTTCCTCTAGAGAGGTTTTAGTTCTCTAAAAAGTAGTTCCTAGTTAGTTATATATAATAAAGCGCAAGAGTTAAGCAGCTATCTTAATAGTATATACTTGCCTTTTGCTTCTATAGTTAAGTATATAACCTTATCTATATTATTATCCTCTAATAGGGATTAAGATGCTTCTAATATTGCTAAAGGTTTTGCATCTTCTTAGGCAGTATAAGCCTTCTTAGAAAACTTCCTTAAGCTTTATCTTTTCTTAAGGGATTAGACTTTTAGGTTAAGTTTCTTTACTATTTCTTTTAATACTTCTTTGTCTAGTAAGGATCTCCTTCTAAAGCTGCTCTCTTTAAGTAGTATTCTTCTCTTTTCTACTCTATAGCTCTATCTCGGGTTAATAGTTCTCTTAGTTTTATTAAGGTGCGGATACTTAGTAATACCTCTAAAATGTTCCTAGTTATAAAGGTAATATTTTAGTCTCGTGCCTTAGATCCTTTTACCCTTAGCAAACATTGCTATTTCTTAGGACTAGTTTAGTCTAGCTTTATATAATTCTAGCAGCTATAGTGCACTCTTATATAATATAGACTACTAGGCAAGGATAGTGTCCTTTATACTTTAGTATGCCTTAGGCAAGCTATTAAGGAGATGCTTAAGTCTCCTCTCTAGCTCCTTATAGTATGCCTCCTAAGGGTCTACCTCTATAATCCTTCTAGCTATGCTAGCTAGTTATACCTATACCTTTCTAATTATTATATCCTCTATTATCTAGAAGTTTATAAACTCCTAGATATATGCTATTATATATATAGTATATACCTTGCTATATTTAGCTCTTATTTTTTCCTATATCTTTAAGGCTTGTCTCTCCTTAATAGTCTCCTCCTAATTATCTTCTAATAAGCAGATTATTATCTCGTACCTAGTAGTAGTATTAGCCTTAACCTATTCTAGGTTGCTTTTTAAGTGCCTTAGGCTAAGTACTAATAGTAATAACTCTATAGAAGACTCGGGTATAGTCTCTAAGATAATCTAAAACATATCCTTTAATTTAAGGTAGTCCTATAGCAGGCTAAACTATTATCTCTAGTTTTCTTTATATAGTACTAGTATAGCCCTTCTCTTACTAATTCTACTTGCTAAATCTATTTCTACAAAATTAAATAAATAACCCTAACTCTAGAAAACATAAGCTCTTTTAATCTAATAGCAGTTTCTAGATAGCTGCTTTCCCTTATTGCTAAGACTTTTCTTTCTTAGCTAAGGTATCTAAGGACTCTTCTCTTCTAGAGGAGTTAGTTAGGTTCTTAGGTAGAGAACCTCTAGAAGATCTACCTTCTTAGAAGAGCACTACTAGCTAGTTCTAAGGTATTAGTAGTACTAAGTGCTTAGGCCTAGTCTTATCCTTTTAGGTGCTATAGCCTAAGGCTTACTCTTTCCTCTTTATACTCGTCTAATCTTAAGTATACCTTACTAGGCTTTTCTCTATCTTACCTGCCCTCTAGGAACTTCTAGTTCGTAACTAGGATCTTCTAGAGCTTCTTAGTAGTATAGATAGGATATGCCTCTAGTCTCCCTTATGCTCTTTTCCTACTTCTCTACCTAGTTAATACTATAGGTCCTATAAGAGGTAAAACGTATTACTTTAAGGATAAGAAGGCTAACTCTTACTACCTAGGGCCTCTCTATAAACCCGGGCTTATAACCTATTAAAGACTCTTTTAGAAGGGGGAGGATAAGATAGGTATAACGCGCAGTAGAAGTAGAGACAGTAGGTAGGAACTAACCGAGTTAATTATATTAGTTAGTTATAGGTTGCACCTTCTCCTAAGATATATTCCTTAGTAGGTTATATAACCTAATATTATATAACTTATATTACCTAACTCTAGAACTAAACTAGGTAGTTTAGTTCGGCTAGTATTATATAACCTATATTATATAACACTAGAACTAAACTAGGTAGTTTAGTTCGGTTCTTAGGCAGTACTAACTAGACTATACTTCTTAATAAGTACGTCTAATCCTATTTAGAGTACTAAGTATTAGAAGCGAGACGCTATCGACTATATAGCGAGCTATTAGTATTACTATAGCTAGAGCTCCTATAGAAGGAGCTAACTATAGACTTTATTATAGACCTACTATCTAGTAAGCGAGACGTATATATATACGATATAGTCCTAGTAATTATCGACTAATACTTAAAGATAAACCTCTTCGTACTAACTACTAAGAGATATATAAGCGTAGAACTCGTATAGATTCTAATTAATAGGGTAATTTATTAATTCGGAATACTATATAGAATTATAAGTAATAGAGGTACTATCTTTACTAGCTAGTTCTAGTTAAATATCTACTTCGAGTTATATATAAACTATAAGCTATCTATAGCCTTCTATCCGTAGACTAATAAGTATATAGAACGTACTAATTAGACGCTAGAATAGTACTTATATATCTTCTATAACGATAAGTAGAACGACTAGGCGACGCTACTATCTTAGGTAGAATTAGCTTATAATAACGTAGTATATCTAATATTTAAAATAAGTCCGTTTAAGGTATTATATAGCTACGACGCGGAGATTATAACGAGTACGTAAGTCGCTTAGAGTAATCTCTCTAGAAGAGAGGTACTAGTAGTAATCGACGCTATAAAGCAACTATAAGAAATATATAAGAACCTTACGAAACGCTAGCGATACGTAGCTAAAGCGTAAGCTAGATATATTAATACTAGGTATAAGCTAATAGAGTTTAAAGTTAGTAATATAGTATTATTATTCTTAAAGAACCTCTGCTTAAAGGTGCCTATAAAGAAGTTAGTACTAAAGTTCGTAGGTCTATTTAAGGTAATTAACGCAATTAGGAAGTAGGCGTACTACCTAGCCCTACTAAGCATATAGCGCGTTTATAATATATTCTATATATCTTTACTAAAGCCTTAGAAAGGCGCCGTAAGCGACGTAAATATAGAAGGTATACTACTCGTAAAAGAGAACTTAGGCGAGTAGTAAGTTAAAGAGATTCTAGATACGTAAGTTAGATATAAGAAACGCTAGTAGTTAGTTAAGTAAATAGGCTAGCTAAAAGAATATAATACGTAGGAACTAGCTAAGTATATTAGAGAATATAAGATACTAGATAAATTTAAGGCGATATATAAAGTAAATAAGCGTAGCTCGAAAGTAACGTAACGGCGCGTTATACGTAATACGTAGGTATAGAAGGTAGAATAAATAGCTTTTTTATTCTATAAATAAGCTTTATACTAATAGTAGAGAGCTAACTAAAATATTTATTATAGCGTATTATACGTAGTACGTACGAGTAGTATATATACGGAAGTATAAAGAAGCGTAAGAAGCGCTAGCTTAAGTACTACCTTTAGCTAGCTTATTCTTAGAAGCTTTCTTTTCTAAGAAGGCCTTCTTAGCCTTATTCTTCTTTTCTAAGGATAAATAGAGGCTAATAGTAGCGTTAATAGCGTCCTACTCTATTAGAACGCTATTATACTTAGCAATATATAAGTAGAGCTTAGAATAGGTTAGGTCGGGTCTAGGTTAGATCTAAGACCTAAGTTTAGAAGAACTATATAGTTAGGTCGGGTCTAGACCGGTTCCTACCTAGGTCCGGACTCGAAGAGAAAAGTCTAGGTCCTAACGGGTCTATAATAGGTCTCTAAACGGGTCTATACCTAGGTCTAAGAATTCTAAATAGCTAAGAACTCTAAAAATAATCGTTGCTATTAATCGTAAGTTATAGAGGTAGTTATAGTAAGAAAAAGAGAGATAAGAATAAGATAGAAAATTCGACAATTTTAATATTTATATACTTTTATTCGTACTTTGCGCTACGTATCGAGAATCTATACTAGCTATATATACCGACTATAGGATATAATACTACCTATTTTATAGAATAACTTCGCACTCGCTAAGTTATTTAGGCTTAAAAATATAAACCCTAAAGTTGCTTAGGATTCTCTTTATAAATAGCATATCCTTCTTCTAAATTATAACCCTATTAGCGTAGACGGCAGCTAGATTACTACCTAATATAATTTTAGTATACGGATAATAAAGACGAATACTAAGGGACTTACTTTTAAAAAGCTGCACTATAGCAGCTTCGGTATACTCTTATAGAGTATTAAGGGCGCTAGCTTAGAAGTAGTAGTAATAGGCGGAAACCGCATATCCTTAGCAGCTCGGGTGCCTACTTAAGCACGAGCTTAGGCTCTCCTCTATAGGCATTAATTAATTATCTACCCTACGTTTCTTATTTATAGTTCTAGTATTATTATACGTTCTATGCGTACCCGCCCTACTAGCTATTACGAGAGACGATATAGCTAATACGAGGGTTTATAAGCTAAACGTAGAAGCGTAACTACGAGCGTAGCCGTTACTCGATCTAAACTGCAGTACTTACGAGGATTCCTAAGCCTAGCTACCTAGAGACGAGAGACGAGAACTACGCGTTATTACGCTACGTGCGACTGCTATATACCTAATTCTAGGGCTATTAGGCCTTAGCGATATAGATATGCACGCCTAGTTAGCTATAAGCTAGTTAGAGTAGTATAGGATTTACGCATTAAAATAGAGCCGAAGGTAGGGCTATATAATATCTTCTACGGACAAGAACTACCGGAAATATAAAAAGAAGGTAGAAGTTACTTATAGTCTAATAGTACGAACTACGATACGAGAAGTAAGCGATTAATTACGACAAGCCGCTATAACGCACTTTATTATATATAAGCCTAGGCGGAACTAGAAAACTCGGAAGGACTTAAGAGTATTAAGGCTACCTTCTATATAGGGATAGTCTCTAACTCTAAGAAAGTTATAAACCCTTAGTCCTATTACGACTTAGAATCGACGGTATTTTAAGACGCTAATAATTAGTTATAGAAGGCTAACGGTATAGCTTATCTATAGCTTTCCGAGGATTCCCTTAGGGTTACTATGCCTATATAGAGGGGTCGTTATAGCTAGGATAGCCTAAGGAATACGATATTACGAGCTATACGGAGTTTAGCGAGCTAGGGAAAGAATATAGGATTATATTACTACTCGTACTTCCTAGTTTCGCTATAAGGCTACGTTTCGCAACTTTAGTTGCCCTATTTTTAGAAGGGTTTAATAACTCTTCCTATATTAGGTATAGGCTTAGAACGGCTCCTATACTTCCCTATCAAAGGTTTCCGAAAGGCTCTAGGAATATATAGCACTAAGGAATTAATAATAGGCCGGACGTTTATAATAATATAGGTCGGGAGTATTATAAGCCGGATAGACTAAGAAACCGACCTCTAGAAAGGAATACGGGTAACTACTAGGTATTACTAGCTACCCCTATTTTCGGAAGAATTAATAACTCTTCCTATATTTAGTATAGGCTTAGAACGGCCCCTATACTTTCCTATCGAAGGTTTCTAAAAGGCTCTAGGAATATATAGCACTAAGGAATTAACGATAGGCCGGACGTTTAAAATAATACGGGTCGGGAGTATTACGAGCTAGATAGACTAAGAAACCGACCTCTAGGAAAGTATTACGGGTAACTACTAGGTATTACTAGCTACCCCTAGTTTCGGGAGAGTTTAATTAGCTCTTCCTATATTTAGTATAGGCTTAGAACGGCCCCTATACTTTCCTATCGGAGATTACTAAAAGGCTCTAGGAAAATATAGTACGGAGGGATTACCGATAGGCCGGACGTTTAAAATAATATAGGTCGGGAGTATTATAAGCTAAATAGACTAAGAAACCGACCCCTAGGAAAGTTTATAGATAACTACTAGGTATTACTAGCTACCCTTACTTATAATTTATAAAGTTACGATTTTCCTTTTACTATATCTAGACCTAGAGTTTCTATTTCTTATTTTGTTTTTAATTTAGCGAGAACATTCCTTTCGTTGCGTAATAAACTAGTACTACTATTACTACTAACTTTACCTAACGCTAACTAAACTAGCTAGTTTAGTTTATTATTACCGACCTTCGGCCGAAAATATGCCGAACAATTCGAATAATAATTCCTCTACCGGCACTAATAACCCGGATACTGCTATTAACTCTAGTAGTATCTCGGATAATATTAGTATAGAGAATTATAATTAAGAGTTCCGTTACTAACCTGCCTAGTTTATCGGACTTAATAGAGAAGTTAAACGACCGGTTAGGAGCTCTCTAGGCTCTACTAACCTTTTAGCTTGTCCTAACGGAACGATAGGAACGGGTAATACTTATTCTCGTCGACGAGGAGCTATAGGACTATAACTCTCTATTAATACTACTATTAGCTTAAGCGTCGAGCAGTTTTAAGCCTTAATTTCTATAAGCCGACCTCCTATACCTTTGCCTAGTTCTAAGAAGATAGGATACTTTGAAGGGTTAGATATTACTAAGTTCGTTAAGCGTTTTAAAGACCTATACCGAACTTATAGAGGCAACTAGGGCGATAAAGCTGCTAAAGTCGAGAAGCTAGTTAGCTACGTTTATTAATATTAGCGTCCTATAGTTAAGAAGCTCGAAGGGTACGAAAGTCGTAACTATAGGCTATTTAAAAGTAGCCTTCTTAAAGAGTATCGTAAGTTTAATAGCTAGCGCATACTCGGAGATCGGTCGTACCTTTCCTAGCTATCCCTATAGAAGCTAGATAAGCTAAAGGAGATTTCCGAGTATATTCGGAACTTCGAGATCTCTTCTACTATAATTCCTCTAGAAGATCTAGACAACTTTAGCCGTACCTAGATGTTTTTAAAGCCTCTATCTAAGCCTATACGGAAGAAGATTTAGAATAAAGCAAACCTAGATATAGATCGCCCCTATATATTTTATAACTTTACGCGAGTAATTTTAGCTATAAAAGCTAAGTTGCGAAAGGATAAAACTAATAAAGCCTTATATAAGGATAATCGTTCTATTCTAGCGGAAAAGCTAGTTAAAGCAATAAGAAATACTGCCCCCTACCTAAATCCGGTCTCTATAGCGATAAGCGCTATATCTACGATAAGCTCTAACGTTAAGAAGCTAACTAAACAGTTAGCTGCCCTTGCCCTTGCTCTTTTAAAGAACTAGGAACCTGCGTATAGACCCCTACGTAGTAGCTAAAAGGATAAGAAAGCACTAGAGATCTAAGCTATAGTTATAGCCTATACTACCTTAGAAATTAAGATAGGTACCGCTTGCTAGGAGTATAGTTTAGAGGGATACCGTAGTAGAAACTATCTCTACTTTAATTAGCTTCTAGATTAAGACTTTCTTTATAAGGATAAGACTCGCCGAATATGTCCTAGCCGAGCTAACGAAGAAATAAGACCTCTTAGGTATAGCTAGGATAAGAAGTCTCCTCGATTAAAGGTTATTCTCCTAGCTCTTAAATAAGCTATCGGTCCGATTAACGTTAGCAAATATATTAGCTTTAATACTCTACGAGCCTTATAAGAATCTAACCGGCAAGAACGCCCCGTCTTAATTAATGCTAGTATTGCTAGGTTTAGGACTATAGAGTATATAGAGGAATGCGAGCCTATAGGATCTCTCTTTATTCTAGGGGAAGAAGAGGATAAAGAGGATTATAACGCTACCTATACGGCTATACGGTCCTCTTAGAAAACCGTCTAGAATCCCTCTCGCCCGACTACGTCTCTAATAAAAGCTATAAAGGCGAATCTAGAGAAGCAGAAGTAAGCTACTAAAACGGAAATAAGCAACTCTTATAGAGAGCAAGCACTACTAGAGATAATAGAATATTATCGTAGGGGTAAACTAAGCTTATCTTAAGGAGCGGCTTTATCTTAGATATAGGGAAGATCCTAGACTCTAGCAGTTCCGAATTCCTAGAATACGGAAATATAGGATACCTAATTCGGTCTTATAGTCCCTTCTAGAGGCAAGGCGAAAGGGGCGTAGAGAGCTAAGCCGAAAACGTAGAGATTAGATAACCTGCTTAAGAAGGCTATTTCTATAGATAAATAGAAAGCGTTCTAGTCTAATAGGCTCCTTAGAGCACCTCTAGTTATAGAGCTCGGAGAATTGCAGCTATTTAGGCAGTAAGCTTATAGTTAGTTTCTATATAGAAGAAAGCCTATAGATCTATTCTATAGCGCTGCACTCGAGCGCTATTATATATTAAAACGGAGGCTAGATAGTATAGCTGCCTCCGTAGTTAACTTCGCTTAGATCTATAATAGGATATAGGAGTATAATTCCGCTAGCTATTTTAATAAAGATAGCGGAGTGTCTAAAAAGAAGTAGAGCGAGAATAATAATAAGAGCGATATAGGCCTTTATCGGTACGAAGAGCTAGAGATTAATACTTTCCTAATAGATTCTTTTAACTCTTTTAAGCAGCCCGAGGAAGAGTTAGTATCCTTAGATAATAACTAGGAGGAGCTAAGTAACGACGAAGTCTAGTTCGATACGAAGAAGTAGAATAATACCGAAACATAGCCCTTATCTATTTCTCTTAATCCTAATTAGAAGGAAGCGGACGAGGAGATCGTTTGCTAAGATGCACTAGGAATTACTATTATAATAGCAGTAGATCTCTCGGTTTAGCTAGCTTCTAGTATAGAGGCGTTGCCGTATATTCCTACTTCTAAGCTATATACGGACCTAGATAGTATCCTCCTAGACTTCTATAAGAACTACCTGCTTATTCTAAGTATCTATATCTATGCGACTCTCGGAGAGGCTCGATAGGTATATAATATCCTAATTAATAAGGGAGCGGAGAGTATAATTATAAGCTATAAGAGGGCTCGGAGCTTAAGGCTTTCTATTTCGACTAATATTACGGCTACTATACGTAGTATCCCCGATAAGGTTACTTTTATTAAGATATATCGTAACGTCCGCGTAGAGATATACGGAGTTATTATCTTTATAACTTTCTTTATTGCTAGCAATCCTAAGACGCTAACTTTTCTAGAAAGGCTATAGGCCTAAAGGACTCGACTTTCCTCTAGGAACTATAATAACGGCTTCTAAAAAGATATAATTGCTAACGACCGTAGAAACCTAGTTTATTTTACCGGAATAGTAGGCAATAACGGGTATAGAACGGTCGACGATATTCTTTATAAGTTAGGAAAAGATTAGATACTAAGGTCCGCTTTAGCCCGATCTTAAGCACTAATATAGATAGGGCTAAAACGCGCTAAACCGAGCTAAGAAGTATCCTTAAAAGGATAGCTAAACTAGTGCCTAGAGTAAATACGGCGCTAGATTATAGGATGCTTAAGAAACTAGTAGGAAAGCTTACTAAAGAGGAGGAGAACCGGTTTAATAAGCCTATTTGCAAGCATCCTCGTAGCAAAACTATCTTCTTTAAGAATAAAGGCGAGCATAACTACCTTAGCTACTAGCACCGTTCCTACTTTAGAGATCCTAAATTTAAAGGACTAGTCTTTAACTATATAGCCTAGTATAAGTTCCTCGTAGAGTTATATACGGATCCTAAAGGCTTAGGGGCTTATAACGAGATAAGAGAATTTATTAGAAAATAAGTTCGGAACGTCCCTCCGTTATCCCCGCTAATTCGTCCTAGCTAGAAGTCCGATAATACCCTCTACTAGGGCCTCTAGTATAAGTTTACGTAGAACCCGGACCTCTAGGAAAGGCTTTTATCTACTATACTATATAAATTAGTATACTCTAAGGCTAAAGACCGCTCTTATAGTATAGGGTTCTCTTATAATAAAGCTTCTATAAAGCGTCGAAGCGAATAGGGGCGGAATAAGCTTAGAAAGCGCCTTTGTTGTTTGTTGTTTGTTTGTTTATTCCATTTACGTCCTTTAGGAGTCGAAGACTATATAGGACGGGAGCTGCAGGCAGCTGCCGGTCGGTTTCTATTCTAGGGGTGTCTTGTTCGTGCTACGATATATATTGTAGGCCGATGCCTAAGAGGGCTTATTTAAGCAGAAAGAGAGAAAGGAAAGGGAGGGTAGGTTCCTAGGTTAGTATCGGAGTTCTAGTCGGTTATCGGAGTTTAGAATCCGAGTTCTAGTCGGTTATCGGAGTTCTAGTTTATCGGAGTTCTAGTCGGTTGTTTTTTTTTTTAAAAATTCTAGAATTTTGGCTTTTGCTAAGCTTATGCGCCTTAGCACTTGCTTAGCACCTAGCGCTAAGCCTATAAATGTCGAAATAGAGGTATCTATCGTGCTAGCAGAGGCAGGCAGTTCGGTATCGATCGAGGTGTAGAGAGCCTTCCTACCTATCTGTCGGGATTTCTAGAGAGCCCCCGTACCCTCTAGATTATATAGTTTCTAGTCGGGGAGAGTCTGCTTTTATCCCTTCCTTCTGCGGCCCTTTTTAGTAGTTTAATAGTATTTCTCTTTGCCCTAGCAGCTGCCTCTCGTCTCTGCCTTCCTACTTGTCTCTGTCTATCTCGTCTTCTCCTTCTCTTCCTTCGTTTATCGGTAGGTTTAGGTTATCGGTTTGGATTCTTAGGTTTTGCGGTTGTTCTCGGCTGCGTAGCGATAGCGGAGAGTCGTCTAGTCTTGTCTTTGCCCTTATACTTTGCTAGCATACTCTAGGAGTACCTGTTTCTACCTGCGGCCGCGTAGAGGCGTATAATAGGACTTCGTAGGCTTAGAAAGCGCCTTATAGAGCTAAGGGAGTATCTATTTAGATAGCTAGATCTTGCTAGTAGAAGTCCTAGGCTACTTCCGGGATCCTCTAAGGCTAGTTCTAGAACTGCTAGGATAGCTTTAGACGCTAGTAAGGGAAGCTCTAAGATACCTACGGGTACTAGTAGGGAAAGCTTCGAAGTAGCTACGGGATAGAGTAGAAAGCTAAGTAGGTAGGTTCGGGCGGTAACGGGAAACTATCTAGGAACGATTAGGGATGCTAATATCGTAGAAAGGGCGCTAAGTAAAGTCTTAACTAATTTACGTATAGACTAGCGGCTCTTACTAAGTAAACTAGCTAGTTTAGTTCGATTATTATATAATAACTAGCGGAACTTACTAAGTAAACTAGCTAGTTTAGTTTAATTATTACGTAACGCATATAATAATCTTATATTCCTACTCTTCCTAGAATTAGTCGGGCAGCGTTTAGGAAGCCTAGAGCTCTATTTCTAGAAGAATCCTTCTAGTAACCTGCTCTTTCCTAACTGCTTTAGAAACCTCTTTTCCCTATAGGACTTAAAACTTAAGGTTCTCCTTCTAGATAAGTATTCTTACGACTCTAAAGATAGATATAAATCTAAGGGCAACTATAAACGAGCTATAGTTACTAACGTTATTTATAAGGAAATCTGCCGGAATTATAGGGTTCGCTATAGTAAACTGCTACTAAGCTTACTTCTAGACCCGGATACGTAAGCTAAATTCTCTCCGGAAATTTAGGCGTTTACGATATATAAGCGTATTATAGATAAGGTTAGATCCGTTAACGTAGACGTATCTATAACGGATAGGTCGAATCCTAGTAGTAATCTATATTAGAGAAAGAAAGCACTTGCTATAGAGGAAGCTATACTACCTAGAACGGGCTCCTTTAACGGGAGATACTTAATTAAAAAGTTTTCTAGCGTTCTAAAAGGTTTAAGGCTTACGCTAGAACGGCTCGCTTAAATTAAGCCTACTATTTCGCTAATAGATTAGGAGCTATATCTTCTAACTAAGATGCTATATAATCGGAAAGCTATACTTACTTAGAATTTTAAGCATCTTAGTTATATTAAGCCTACTATTACTTCTTCTTAGGTTATCCGTACGATCCTATATAAGCTATAGTAGCATTCTAGTTTCCGACTCTAGAGCTCTCTCGAGGGGGAAGTTATAAAAATACTCTATAAGTATAAGAGCGAAGTAAAGCTAGAAGTTAGGGGCCTTAGGCCTTACTAGTACTTAGCAAGCGGCTGCTACTGCATTGCTTAGCGTATAGTATTCGTATACGCGAAGTATATAATATATAATAACTCTGCAAGAATTAGCGCTATCTTCGGACGGAGGTCTAAGGTAGTCTATACGTTACTATATACCCTCTTATAGTTCTAATTCTTTAACCCTATATAGGGTAGCGGCCTATAGATACTAATATTAGACGAACGAGAATTGCGAGCGCGTCGTACTAAGAACGTAGGCTCTATACTACGAGCTCTACTAATGCAGGAACTAAGCGAAGAGACGCTAAACCTTAAGGAGATAATAGTAGATAATAACGTTAACGCGGAGTATAGGCAACTCGAACGCGAGACAGAAGAGCTTCGTAGGCAACTCGCAATACGTATACTTCGAGAGGAGTATAAGCGTCTCGAGCGCGAGCTCGCTATAATACTAGAAGGCGATAACTCTCCTTCCGGCGGATCCGAAGCCTACCGTACGTAGAGTAGCGTAGAAGGGAACGCTAGAGAGGAAGAAGAAGAAGCTAGCAACGCTAGTGCGGCTAATACGCGGAGCGCACGTAACGCGCTATTAGGAAGCTCGTTAGCGAAGGGCGCGAAGATACGCAATCTAAAGCCGTTTAAGGGTAAAAGCGAAGATAAGGCTTAGGAGTTTATCCGCTACCTTAAGATAATCTTCGTTAATAATCTAATAACGTACTATAGCCCTTATAAGAAGGCGCTATATACTATTATATAGCTCGCAGGCGAGGCAAAGGATACGTAGTATAACTAGTATAATACTAAAAATCTTCTAGCTAAGTATAGCTAGGAAGACTTCTAGCGGTTTATATACGACGTAGTTAGGAATTAAGCGAACCGTACGCTCCTTACTACTATCGAGTACGAGAAGGCCTATTAGCGTAAAGGGCAGAGCGTACGACAGTTCGCAAACGAGTTAGCCTATCTTAAGGCGCAACTTAGCAACTACCGTAAGCCGCAGCTAGTTTGCTAGCTACTTGCGAAGTTAAGAGCTCCTTTATAGAGGGACATTATTAAGAACTATAATACGACGGGGTTTAAGAGAGCCGACCTTATAGCGCTTGCAATGCGTTTAGAATAGGCTAAGAGGGCTATATCCTTACGAAGCAACTATAGAGGTTCGTTAAGCAAAAGCGGGCTAGGCAAGCATATCGGACGTAAGACGTAGGTAAACTATAAGCGTAAGGGCAGCGATAATACTACGGCGCAACTCGGGAAAGAGAGATCCCGCCCTAGCGGATAGCGTTAATCTAAGAGAGATAAAGACGACCCGGACTAGAAGCTTAAAGCTAAATGCTATAGGTATAAGGGAAAGAGGCATATCCGGTTAGAATATCCCCGGCTAGACCTATAGAAGCTGCCTACTATACGTAGGGTAGCTATAGGCAAGCCGCTAAAAGGCAAGGCATTAGGGAAGACCCGCAAGCTCTAGATGCTATAATAAGTAGGATAGATTACCTGCCTATATAGAGCAGGCTAGCGATTCCTATTATAGCCGAGGTTAAGATAGATACGGGCTATATATAAGCCGAGTGCGTACTTAATAGGGGCGCCGATATTAATATAGTCTCTAGATCCTACGCTCTATAGCATAACCTTCTAGTAAGGAAGAATACTGCTTTGCCGCTAGCTACGTCCTTTACTAGGCAGCTAGGGCACTACTACGGTACGTATTATATACGCCTACGAGCTACTAACTCTAAGAGAGCGACTCGCATATACGGAGGCATCTTTTATATATATAATATACTAACTTCTTACGTCTTGCTAGGCCGGCTATAGCGTATAGCCTATAGAGTAATAGAGGATGCTAGCATAAATAAGTAGACCTTTAGGTCCGGAGGCAAGACGTATACGGTATAAGTGCGCGAAGCGTATAAGTTTTATAAGGACCTTTAAAAGGCCCCGTATATCTTTGCCGTATTACTCTAGAAGGTAGATACTAGCTAAGAGCCGCTGCCCGCGGAGTTCTAGAACTTTGCAGACCTCTTTAATCCTATAGAGAAGATAAGGAGCATACTAGTCGAAGGCGCTAAGTATACGATTAACCTACTACCTAGTACTAAGCCGCCGTTTAAGCTACTATATTATTAGTCTAGCCGCGAGCTTAGTAAGTTAAGTCGTTACCTCTAAGAAGCGTTAGAGTATAATTAGATCGAGCGGAGCGAAAGCGAGGCAGGTGCGCCTATTCTATTTGTCTCGAAGAAGAATAGTATCTTACGGTTATACGTAGATTACCGTAGATTAAATAAGATTACGGTAAAGAATTGCTATCCCCTACTACTTATTAGCGAGACGCTTAATAGGCTTATAGAAGCCGTATAGTTTACGTCGCTAGACCTCGTAGATACGTACTATCGCATCTATATAAGGCTAACCGACTGCTAGAAGACTACGTTTCGCACGTAGTACGGACACTTCTAGTATAAGGTAATGCCTTTCGGGTTAACTAACGTACTAGCTACCTTTTAGGGGTATATTAATAGAGCCCTCTTAGGCCTTATAGATATATACTATATAGTATACCTAGATAATATCCTTATATATAGCGCCTCGCGTAAGGCCTATATACGAGACGTACGTGCCGTGCTAAAGCGACTCTAGAAGTTCGGATTATATGCTTAGCGCGTAAAATGCTACTTCTTTAAGAAGGAGGTTAAGTTCCTCGAGTTTATTATACGTCCTAAAGGCGTAACGATAGATCCTCGTAGAGTCGACGCAATTGCGGCGTAGCTAACGCCTATAACGCTTACTAAGGTGCAGTCGTTCCTTAGATTCGCTAATTTCTACCGGCGATTTATATATAGGTACTCTAGGATTATCGCTGCTTTAATAGTACTATTAAAAGGAGCTAAAGTAGGCAAGAAGCTAGAGCGTATTAGCTAGGGCGAAAGCGAGGAGCTTGCGTTCCGCAGAATTAAAGACGCATTCTAAGCTGCTCTACTACTAAGGTACTATAACCCTACGGCACGTACGCGAGTCGAAACTAATACGTCGGACTTCGTAATTGCGGGTATCCTAAGCTAGATATTCGAGGACGGGAACTAGTATCTAGTCGCATTCTTCTTATAAAAGATAATTCCGGTAGAATGCAACTATAAGACCTATAATAAAGAGCTTCTAGCTATTATAGAAGCATTTAAGGCGTAGCGGCCGTACCTCGAAGGCGCCTCGTATTCGGTTACCGTACTTATTAACTACGCTAACCTTAAAGCCTTTATAATAATAAAGCAACTTATAGGCAGATAGGCTCGTTAGGCCGTGTTTCTAGCCCTATTCGATTTTATAATTAAGTATCGACTAAGGAAAACGAACCTAGCCGATACGCTATCGAGACGTAGTAACTACGCATACGAATAGGCGCATATATCGAACCTGCTACTAATATTGCAGAAGAAGCTCTAGATATATAGTATAAGAGCCGAGTGCGGCGATTAGGCGTTCCTCTAGCGTATCGCAATTACGATATAAGAGCAACTCGTAAGTATAACCTTAGGGCAGCCCTTAAAAGGGTACGTATAAGACTACTTCTCGAGCAGCGTACGTATCGCACGCGTAGCGGTTGCTGCAGAAGGACTATACCTAAATGTTTTAGACTTAGTTCTTAACTTTGCTAAATTACTAATACTATAGGAGCCTAATATAAAGGAACTCTTTAAGGAGGCGTAGCGTAGTAGAGGCAAATGCGATAGGTATCGCATTAGAGAAGAAGTACTATATTATAGCGATTAGCTATATCTTCCTAAGAACTACGCACTACGGACGTAGGTAATCCGCATATACTACGATAATCTACTCGCTAGTTACTTTAGTAAGGACAAAACTACCGAGTTAGTATAGCGGAAGTATTACTAGCCGGGGATGTCTACGGATATTAGCTAGTACGTCTAATCCTATTAGGAGTATTAAGTATCGAAGGCGAGACGCTATCGACTATACGGCGAGCTATTAGCATTGCCGCAGCCGGAGCTCTTATAGAAGGAGCTAACTATAGACTTTATTACGGACCTGCCGCCTAGTAAGCGAGACGCATACGTATACGATACGGTCCTAGTAATTATTAACCGGTACTCGAAGATAAACCTCTTCGTACTAACTACTAAGAAATATACGAGCGTAGACCTCGTATAGATCCTAATTAATAGGGTAATTTGCCGATTCGGAATGCTATATAGAATCGTAAGCGATAGAGGCACTATCTTTACTAGCTAGTTCTAGTCGGACTTCTACTTCGAGTTGCATATAAACCGCAAGCTATTTATAGCCTTCTATCCGTAGACTAACGGGCAGACGGAATATGCTAACTAAACGCTAGAATAGTACTTACGTATCTTCTATAACGATAAGTAGGACAACTAGGCGACGTTGCTGCCTTAAGCGGAATTAGCTTATAATAACGCGGTATATCTAACGTTTAAGATAAGTCCGTTTAAGGTAGTATACGGCTACGACGCGGAGATTGCAACGAGTACGCGAGTCGCTCGGGATAAGCTCTCTAGAAGAGAGGCACTAGTAGCAATCGACGCTATAAAGCGACTGCGAGAAACGTATAAGGACCTTACGAAACGCTAGCGATACGCAGCTAAAGCGTAAGCTAGATACTTTAATACTAGGTATAAGCCGATAGAGTTTAAAGTTAGCGATATAGTATTATTATCCTCGAAGAACCTCCGCTTAAAGGTGCCTATAAAGAAGTTAGCACCGAAGTTCGTAGGTCTATTTAAGGTAATTAACGCGATCGGGAAGTAGGCGTACTGCCTAGCCTTATTAAGCGTATAGCGCGTTTATAACGTATTCTATATATCTTTACTAGAGCCTTAGAAGGGCGCCGTAGGCGACCTAAATGCGGAAGGCATACTACTTATAGAAGAAGACTTAGGCGAGTAGTAAGTAAAAGAGATCCTAGATACGCAAGTTAGATATAAGAAACGTTAGTAGCTAGTTAAGTAGATAGGCTAGCCGGAAGAATATAATATATAGGAACTAGTCGAGCATATTAGAGAATATAAGGTACTAGACAAATTCGAGGCGACGCGTAAGGTAAATAAGCGTAGCTCGAAGGCGACGCAATAGTACGTCGCACGTAATACGCAGGCATAAAAGGTAGAATAAATAGCTTTTTATTCTATAGATAAGCTTTGCATTATTTATAGGAAGCTAACTAAAACATTTATCGTAGCGTATTATACGCGGTACGCGCAAGCGGCGTATAGGCGGAAGTATAGAGGAGCGTAAGGAGCGCTAGCTTAAACATCCTCTATAGCTAGCTTATACTTAGAGGCCTCCTTCTCTAAGGAGGCCTCCTCTACCTTATTCTCCTCCTCTAAGGATAGATAGAGGCTAATAGCGGCGTTAATAGCGTCCCGCTCTACCGGGACGCTACTATACTTAGTAATCTACAAGTGCGGTTAGTATATAATACGAAAGCGACGAGCTACTAGACATACCTAAGTAAGTAGCTCTATTATACCCCTAAGGGTACTATTAAGCTAGGTAGCCTTATAGATAAGCGCGCAAGACCCCTACGGGCCGCCGCCGCCGCTCTCCTTCTTAGTAGGCTTACCGCTAGCTAGCTTGCTATCGTTAGTCTAGAGGCGCTTTATAACCGTCTTAGTCTCTATACGCGTAGTTAGTAAATACGAGACGTAAGCGACGCGCACGCTACGCGCGACGTTAAAGGGAGAACTTACTAGTATAGGCAGTATCTAGCTAGGCCTAGGCATTCGCTATAGCTTGCTAGCTATCGGCTCGTACTATATCGGTCCTATAGCGGCCGAGCTCGGCCTAGCGGCGTACTAGCGCGTCGCGTATATTATATATACGACGCACTACTAACTTAACGGCTTCGCGGTAGGTTTACTTATAAGCATGCTTGCTATATATATAGCGTATGCACTTCTTAGTATTAATATCCTTAGGTAGCTTACTAGAGTAAGCAGCCTAGCCTATACTACGGTTAGTATATAAATAGAATGCGATAAGATAGCAAGCAGGAAGGGACTTATAGTTGCGTTTACCTAGATCGCAGTCGTTACGAATACAACGATTATACTACTTAAGGTACTTAGTCTTAAAGGCACTAATATAAGAAGTAGCCGAAGCTAGGCTAAGTGCGGCGCTAGTATATAGTATAGTAGCGGCGCCTACGAGTTATTAGCGCTTCGTAGCTAGCGTGCAGTTAGGAGGAGGGCCTATAGCTCTATCGGTAATAAGGTCTAGTAAGGAGCCTAGCTCCGAGAATAGGGAGCGAGCGCGCTTCGTAGGCGCACTGCCGCCGAGTAGAAGTTAGATCGATAGCGACCCGCCCGGCGCGCGCTTACTCCGGCCTCTACTTATTATTAGGCTAGAGCTAATATAGTTGCTATTATAGCTGTCTCCTCTAAGACGTCTAGTAGTATTAGGGGCTAGGGATAGGCTTAGCTACGGACTACTACCGGGGGCATTAGGGCTTGCCTAAGGCGAGCGCGCGCTACGTATGCTACCCGTCTAGTTGCCCTTACCTAGTATAATGCTACCTAGACGCAAAAGGGGGGATTAGCTACTAGCTAAACTTAGGGCGCAGCTGCTAGGCGCACTAGTATTTCTACCGGTACGCTCTAGGCCCGCCTATAAGCCGCTTAATAGAGGGGCTATAGCAGCCTCTTTGCCCTTAGGTAGATTCTTATTCTTCTTAGGGCCTATCTTATAGTAGTTCTTAAGTGCGTGCGTAGAGCGTACGTAAAGAGTGCGAGGAGTATATATATATATAGCAATACGAGGGCGGAGCGCGTCTAAAAGAAACTAAAATAACTAAGTATTAGTATTATAGAAGAAGTTTAGAAGCGCGCAAGCAAGAATTTATAATGCTATTACCGCAACAAATATAATAACGCGCCTTACTATTAATAATAATATACGGTAACGACTTACTTGCGTTACGTACGCAAAGCGTAATAGTAACGTATAATAGAACTTAAGAGAAGGCCTACGAGCAATAAGAGATACGCGGATATAATAAGGACGTCGCGTATACGAGAAGACTGCTATCCGCCTATCGAGCTAGAATAGCTCGATAGAGGGAGGGAGGCAGTTATAAGAGCGAAGTAAAGCTAGAAGTTAGAGGCCTTAGGCCTTACTAGTACTTAGTAAGCGGCTGCTACCGTATTGCTTAGCGTATAGTATTCGCATGCGCGAAGTATGCGATATATAATAACTCTGCAAGAATTAGCGCTATCTTTAGACGGAGGTCTAAGGTAGTCTATACGTTACTATATACCCTCTTATAATAAGCGTATAGACGTAGGCGCTCTTAAACCGTACTATAGTACCTACCTATTACGGGCGGTATAGAAACGGAAGGTAGATATAGTCGCTAATAGTTCGGATATAGATGCTACGGATAGAGTATAGTACTTAGTCTACCGTATAGGTAGCCTTAAACGATAGGACGTAGCTTAAAGGAAGGAAGCCTCTCCCTTAAGCGTTAGCAGAAGAACTCTTCCCTATAGGTTACCTAACCTATAGGGGACACGTAAGCCGTAGGCTCTTAGGGCGGCCCTACCGTACGGGTTACGTATCTATAACTACCTAGCAACCCGTTAGGTATATACGGGCTAGTAGTTACGGGCCTAGCCCGTAATAGTACCCCCCCTTCTAGCGTAAAGTCCTCTATAACTTCTCCTTAGTATAGTAGTGCTAGCGGTAGCACGAATATAGGCAGTAGGCGCGGCGGCAGGTACGTATAGTAGAGAGGTATAAAAGGATAAGGTAGAGTAGGGTGCAAAACGACCCGCCCCCTTATCGGGGACTTAGCTAGCGCTATTTATACGACCCTTAGGTTCGTCCGTACTCGCCGTATAACTACGTCTTTAGAACTACTTCCGTAGGTATAGCGCTAGGGCATTATACTTATCGTCGTGCCGATACTTAAATTAGCAGTCTCGGACGCGGATAACTCTACTTCCTCTATATAGCGTACCGAAGTATTCGGACCGTAGAGGGCCCTTAATATAATAAAGCCTCTAGGTAGATATATCTTAGGCCTACCCTTCTCTAGCTCTATTAGTTAGCTATATAACTTAGTAGGAAATTAGATCCGTTATAACTTTAAAAATTAGAGGGTAGCCTCCTTAGCCTAATAGTAAGGCGGCTCGGCGCTAGAGCGGGAAGGTTAGCGGTTCGAATCCTATTTAGGGCAGCGGCGAAAGTATCGGTTTGCAGTAGTAGCGACGTCGTAGGCGGAGCGAAGGGTGCTAAGACGCTAGCGGCGGGATTACGTAATTTTTCCGGGGCCTATAGAGGCGTATAGCGGTAGCTATACTAGCATTTAACGGGGGGCCGGTTTTAGCGGGTATCTTTAGTAGAAATTGCGGACGAGGTGCAAAACGTCCTCTATTATCGTCTCGGCTAGTTCGGTCGTAGATACGTCGTAGCTCTTCTACTTAACTACGTAACGGAGGCGCTTCTAGCCTCCGGGGCCCCTATAGTCGGTTTTCGAGTTAATAATATCTTCGACTTCCTACTCGTTAACTTCGTATACCTCGACTAGTAGCGGCGGTTCTGCGCGTTAATTTAGGTACGGGTCTTCTATAGCGGGCGTAAGAAGGTTGTTATTAAATACCGGGTATAGCTTAACGGTCGGCGGCAGTTCTAAGCGGCAGGTATACGGCTTTACTTCGAGGACTATAAACGGGCCTAGGTTCTTCTAGTCGAGCTTCTTAGTTAGGCGGAGCGTCTTAATATTCCGGGCGTCTAGCTAGACTTTCTAGCCGACGGTAAACGTATACGACGGACTATAGTACCTATTTGCAGCGTCTTCGTAGCGGGACTAAGCTAGGCTAGTCTTAGCCTTTAGGAAGTCGGTAATTGCTCTTATATCCTCGACGAAGGACTCTATATCGCGGCTAGCCGGCGGATCGGTACTAGACTATAGGACCTCCGTGCCTAAAAGCGGTTAGTAGCTATAAGTAGCTAGGAATAGAGAGAGGCTAGTAGTTTTAGAGAATATAGAATTTGCGGAGAATTCTACTAGCGGAAGCTACTCTACCTAGTCGTCTTATAGGTAGGATACGTAGGCGCAGAGGTGCTATTCTAAAATAGCGTTTATCCGTTTAGTCTAACTATCGGTTTGCAAGTAGTAGGAGGTCGAAGGGGAGCACTTAATCTTAAGCCTCTATATAAGGTGCTTCTAAAAGTCGGATATAAACTTAGCGTCTCGGTCGGATACGATATCTAGCGGTTTACCGTATAATTAGAATATATTCCTAATAAATAGGCGGGCGATTTCCTCGGCTCCGTCGGTTATAAAGTAGGGGACGTAGTAGCGTAGTTTAGTAAGGCGGTCTACGATAACGAAGATAGCGTCGTACCTATCGGACTTTAGTAGGTGCGTAATAAAGTCTATCGAAATATAGTTCTAAGCGCAAGTCGGGGTCGGCAACGGCTATAGTAATCCGCGGTATCTCTATTTGCTTAGCTTAATCCTACTATAAGTATAGCAGTTCTAGACCTAATAGCGGATATAGGCGCTAAGGCCCCTCTAGTAATAGCTACGCGAGACTATCTAATAGGTCTTCGCTCTCCTAGAGTATCCTACGGCCGGGATCTCGTAATAGAGGCGGAGTACCTAGTTATATATCTCCTCGTCGTTCGGGATATATAGGCGGTTCCGGTAGAAGAGACGGTTATCCCTTATTATATATTAGGATAGTTAGATTAGCGGGTAGCGGTTCTTGCCTTTACGGAGAGCGTCTAGAATCTCTTATAGAGTCTCGTCGGTAGGATAAGCGCGGTCTAGAAGAGCGTGCAGTTCTTCGGGAATCTAGATAGCTATCGTTTCTTCGGAAGGTTACTCTCGTATTTCTTATCCTCTTCTACGAATAGGGAATACGTAGAGTTATTATTCCTCCTTAGGTAGGAACCGGATAGATATAGTTTCTAAGAACGAGACCTTCTTCTTTAATAGGGTTTTCGGCGGCGGCTAGGGTGCTTCTAAGGCAGGGTCTAGCAGGTTCTTGCGTTTTAAGACTACTTAGCTCTAGTAGCGGAGTCGCTTATCTCCCTCTTTAGGTAGATTACCTAACCTTCTAGTTAGGGAGTCCGGTTTTTAGCCTAGCTTGCCCGGTTAGTATATAATTTTAAAACGGAACTATAATAGAAACTCGGACTAGTAGGCTTAGCGACAATTAAGCTACTTTGTCGTCGTAAAGTACTCTAGGTTTTTATAGTTAGATAGTACTTTAATTAGGTATTTAGCTTCTTCTAGCTCGGGACGCTATTTCTCGAAATAGCGGATAATTGCTAATAGTTCCTTATCGTATATCTCGTAGTTATACTTAGTAGGGGAGTGTTTTCGGGAGAAGAAGGCAACTAGGTATAATACCCCTTCGTTATCGTACTAGAAGAGTACGCTAGCAGAGACGAAGTCGGAGGTATCGGTTTCGATAACTACTTCTTTAGTCTAGTCGAACGGTGCTAGGATAGGACTATCTATAAACGCGTCCTTAAGGCGGCAGAAGGCGGAGTCGCAGTTAGTAGACTAGAAGAACGGGGTATCCTTATAGGTTAGTTTCGTAAGCGGTTAATAGATTTTAGAGAATCCTTAGATAAAACGGCAGTAGAAGTTCGCGAAGCCTAAGTAGGATTATACGTCGGTTATATTCTTAGGCGTAGGCTAGTTGCGGATAGCCTAGACCTTATCGGAGTCTATACGGATGCCGTTACGGCCTACGATTATACCTAAGAATCTCGTCTCCTCTTTAAAGAATTCGCATTTCGATAGTTTAGCGTAGAGGCCCGCGTCTCTTAGCTTCTTTAGGATAGCTCGGAGGTAGTTCTCGTGCTCTTCCTAGGTACGGCTATAGACTAGAATATCGTCGAGGTAAGCCGAATAGAACTAGTCTAGGTATTCGCGTAGTATATTATTAATAAACCTCTAGAAGGTTTCCGGGGCTCCGGTAAGTCTAAATAGCATAACTAAGCTCTCGTATAGTCTAAAACGGGTACGGAAGGTAGTAAGGTACTCTTAGCTAGGTTTTATCCTTACGTTATTAAAGGCGGAGATAATATCGATCTTAGAGAAGTACTTTATTCCGTTTAAGTTATTTAGCGTTTCGGTCGTAAGCGGCAGCGGGTAGCGGTCCTTTATAGTAAGCTCGTTAATCGCACGATAGTCTACGTAGAGCCGTAGGCCTCCTCTAGGTTTCTTAACGAATAGGATAGGTAAGGTAATAGACGAGGAGCTAGGGTGGATAAACCCCTTATTAAGGTTCTCTATAAGCTACTCTTTTAGAGCTTATAGTTCGTTATAGGACATGCCGTAGAGAGGTCTAAATAAAGGTTCTTTGCCTTCCTTAAGCTTAATCTCGTAGTCGTACGGGCGGTATAGTAGTAGTTTATTAGCGAGCTTTAGGAAGAAGACGGAACTAAACTCCCTTAGATAGTCTAGCAGTTAGGATTCTAATTTAGCTTTTTCTTCCGTAGAGAAAATAGATAAGAGATCCTCGATAGTCGTATAGTAGAGGCGGTAACCTCGTCTCTATATAGCTAGCGAGGCGTAGAATGCTACGGTCCGGAAAGAGATCTAGTAGACTTAAGTTATTCGGCGGAAGTCTTCCTTTATTCGGGAGAGGCGTTTCGTATATATTTAGACCGGTTTAGATATAGTAGGTACGGAGCAGTTCTTCTAGTAGTAGGTGCTTAAAAACGAAAGTATAGAGCGGCTAGGACGGAGTTCCGGATCGTAGGCCTCTAACTAAGGGTAGCCTAAGATAATAGGGCTCCCTCCTATATCGGTAAGGCGGAAAACAACTCCTTCTTCTAGGTAGTCGCGGATACGGAGGTCGTAGCAGGTGCCGTAGCGTATAGTAAGCTCTCCGCTATTATCTTCGGCGTCGAATAGGAGCATTACTACTTCTTTCTCTAGCGGTAGGATCTCGAGGCCTTAGGCCTTAGCCTATTATAAATCTATTATTATATAGGCCTCTTAACTAGTATCGACTAACGCGTAGTCGGAAATAACCTTATCTTCTATAGAGATAGTAAACGGGATCTTCGGGGAAGTCGACCGGTTATATTTATATAGGACCGCGAGTTAGGAGAGAGCAGAATAGGAGATACGGGCTATCTTAGGGGTAGGGTCGCGCGTTTCTAACGCCTAACCGCGGCTATAGATAGGCGTATGCCGTTTTCCGTTAGCAGAGGAGAGAGGGACGTAGGTCTACTCCGCAACGGGGGTAACCGTTCTCTCTTAGAAGAGGGGGACCCCTAGGCAGAGGAACGGGTAGCTAAATTTGCTCTACGGCGTTTAGCGTTACGTTTCTAGATATATAGGGGGCGGGTATCGGGTTTTAGGCAGTCTCGAACAAAGTGTTCTAATTCTCTATATCGGTAATAGAAGAGAGGGTCCCTAGAAGCTCTCTTAGACCTATCGAGGTCTATAGGCTCTCCCTAGGAGGCAGTCTTAGCGGCGGTAGCGTACGACTTATTCTACTACGGCGACGGATAGTTCGAAGGTATAGAGGTACGGGGGTTAAGCACTAAAGGTGCTTAGTAGTAGTAACGGCGACGGTTCTTAAGGTCTTATAGGTGCGCGGCGAGCTTAAGATAGTCCTAGGTCGGTAAAGGGCTATAAACTAGCATCTGCTTAATTTCGTTTAAGCAGGCCTATTCTAAGAGGGTAGATAGGGATTCTTTAGTTATCTCTACTTCTAACCCTAGGCGTTAAAATTCGGCAAAGAAGGCCGCAAAGTCTTTACCTATCTAGCGGTAGTAGAAGAGCTCTATGCGGGCGTTCTAGATACGATTAGGGTCTCCGTAAGCGTTGTTAAGAATCCGTAGTATATTCTTATAGTCCGGGAGTTAATAGACGCCGTTACGGATATACGGGAGGATCTAAGAGTATAGTACCCCTAAGAGCTAGCTAGTAACGTATAATATACGGGAGGTAGAAGTTAGAAAGCGGTCGCGGTTTATAGTTAGTTTTTCGTAAATCTAAGAGAGGAAGCAGCGAAGGTCCTTTCGATCTCTAGTAAACTCTTTCGGGTCGGGTAGCCTTTCGGATTGTCGAGTAGGCTAGGAAGGCGAGGCAGAGCGAGGCGTAGGCATTCCTAGAGAAGGATCTACGCTAACCTTAGTAGGAGGGTCGGCAGGGATAGATAGAGTAGGCGTCGATATAGTAGGTTCGGCAGGGCGGAGGGCTTTATCGGCTTTCCTCTAGGCCCTTATAGTCTAGTCGCGGTATTCGGCTTCTATCTCCTTATACTAGGCCTTTTAGAAGTCGATAACCGCGCGGAGTTAGCTATTTTCGGCGCGGAGAGACTAGAGGTTATTACGAACTTTAGTAGCCTAAATTTTCTCGCGGATAAGCTCGTGCGCCTATTTCTTCTCTTTTATTCTATAGCGGTCGATATACTAGTAGGCGCTCTAGAAGTAGGCGTACTAGGCGTCGGGGTGCGTAGTAATATATTCGGCGAACTCTGCCTCTATTTCTAGGAGAAGCGGTAGTAGAGGGCGGTCGGTAGCAGCTATACCTAATAGTAGGAGCTACGTAGTATTACGAGCGGTGCAGGAATAGAAGGTAGGTATAGTCGCTAACGGTTCGGATATAGATGCTACGGACAGAGTATAGTACTCGGTCTACCGTATAGGTAGCCTTAAACGATAGGACGTAGCTTAAAGGAAGGAAGCCTCTCCCTTAAGCGTTAGTAGAAGAACTCTTCCCTATAGGTTACCTAACCTATAGGGGACACGTAAGCCGTAGGCCCTCGGAGTAGCCCTACTATACGGGTTACGTATTTATAACTACCTAGCAACCCGTTAGGTATATACGGGCCGGTAGTTACGGGCCTAGCCCGTAACACTACTAGAATCTATAATTTCTCGTAAAGAAGAAGACTAACCTAGGAGAACTAAAGAAATATCGCCTAATTAATACTATATAGAAGTTTAATACTATAACTATACGTAATACTAACCTCCCTTCTAATACGGATAGGTTTTCTAAAGCTTTTGCGGGTTATATAATCTCGTTCTTAGTTAATATCTTCTCTAGCTACGATTAGATTCTACTAAACGTAAGAAGTCGGGACCTTATAGGTTTCGATACTCCTCTTAGCCTACTACGCTAGATAATACTACCGTAGGCAGCTACGAACTCTATCGCTTAATTTGTCTAAATTATTATGCTTATCCTTGCTACTTAAATACCTTACGCTGCTAAACCTTTCCTCGACGATATAGCTATTCGCGGACTAAAAACGAGGTATAGCAATAAGGAGGTTAAGCCTAGGCTCCGCCGATTTATAGTAGAATATATTAAGAACTTAAATAAGGTGCTTACTAACCTAGAAAGAGCAGGACTAACGGTTTATAGGGAGAAGCTATAGCTATGCTATAAATAGATTAAGATAGTAGGTTACGTTACGGATAAATATAGCAGATACCTAGATACGGAACGAGTAGTTAAGCTCGTTAAATAGCTAACTCCTACGGACTAGAGGGAAGTCCGTATTCTTATAGGAATGTTCGTATACTATAAGATCTAGCTTAAGGACTTCGCCTAGTTGCTAAGGCTATTCTTCTCTCTCCTAAAGAAAGACGTTAAGTTCGTATAGGCGAAAGAATATTAGCAGTCTAAGGATGCAATTACGGAACTCCTTATCTCTACGCTAGCGCTAGTAGTACTAGACTATAAACTAGAGGGAGGGTTAATTATAGTAGGCGTTAATTCTAGCCTTTACTTATAGAGATGCTATATATCTTAATATAACTAGAAAGATAGTAGGGTTCGATACCCTTCTCGATTTAAGTTAGGATTATTCTCCGCTTCTAAGCAACGCTACGACGCTAGGAAGCGCGAGTATCTTAGTGTTCTTAAAGCACTAAAGAAGTATCGTCCGTAGTTATTTAGTATTTTCTTCTAGCTAGAGGTAGACGCTAATACGCTAGTGCATTAACTTAATAAGGCTGCTACGGACCTCCCGAACGTAGCTATTACGAGATAGCTAGCGTAGATTAGGCTATTTAACTTTAATATAGTATATGTCCCTAGGAAGAAGTATACGGCTGCTAATAGACTATCTCGTAAGCCTCTAATAGAGCGGGACACCCGAGAACTAGCAGAGGAGGGCGATATCGATAAGATAATTAATAACTAGTTTTTCGCCTACTTCGCCTACGACCTCGTTGCCTAAGTATTCCCTACTCGAGCGGAATTAGAGGAGGAAGTACTAAACGGTACCTACTCTTAGGACTTAAGGAATATCGTATTCTTCCTTACTTACCTACGTTATCTACTAGGCCTATCCCTAATAGAATATAGGTCTCTATGCAAACGTATACTTAAGTTCTATATAAGTAAGAAGAGTTAGCTTATAAGATAGAATCGTGTCGGTAGTATCCCTTAGAGAGTTATTAACGATAATAACTATAGCGAAAGGATTATTACTACCTACTACGACTACTATAGACACCTAGGCCCGGAACGAACGTATAAGATAGTTACTAAACGATAGTAGTAGAACGGTATTTATACCGTAGTAGTTCGTTTCTATAAGAGTTGCTAGTAATATACGCTTAGGAACGGTTACTAGCGTCCTAGCCTACTCTACGCTTTCGAGAAATAGTATCTTAGGGAGCGATAGTACTTAGACGCGGTATTTATTAGTACCGGACTTTACCTCGTTATTATAAGAGAGGCTATTTCTCGATAGCTAGAGGCCTAATTAATATAGATAACGGACAATCGCAAGGTTAACGCTAGATACGTTACGAAGTTTATCTACGAGGACTTAATTTGCCGCTAGGAAGCTATAGCTAAGATCTATATAGACGGAGGCGGAGAGAACGTTTAAGAAGCGCTACTTACTAGCTACGGAATTAAGTAGGTTACGATCTCCTCCTACTATCTATAGGCTAACGGAATCGTTAAATAGGGATACTATCTAATTCTAGCGGCTCTCTCTAAGCTTATAGGCGGAGGAGTAAGCGCTATAGCTAAGTATATTCCCTCGGTCCTTTAGGCGGAACGTACTACTATAAACTAGATAACCGGGCTAACTCTAGCGGAGATTATAATAGGTAGGGACGCTATATTACTAGTAGAGCTTAAATTCCGTACTTACCGAGTAGCTAAGTAGGGGATAGTTCGTAACCGTCCTTCCTTATTACTAATACGAGCTACGGCTATAGAACGGATATATACGACGCTTAAGGAAGCTCGTGCTCGATAGGACTAGCTAAGGAAGCATAATATTAAGTATTTTAATAACTATAAGAACGCTAATTAATAGAAGCTTCGTTCTAGATAGATAGTAGTCGTTTACCGATTAGAACTAAAAACGAGCTTCTTAAATAAGCTACGGTACCGGTAGCGAGGTCCGTTTCTTATATATACTATTATTCGTAAAGAAAAGGCGTATAAGATTAAGGAGCTTAGCGGGGAGGTCCTTTACTATACGTTCCCTAGGTTTAACTTAAAGCTAGTGCCGTACTAGAGAGATCTAGAGGCTATAGTTCCTTAAGAGAATAACTTTAATCTAGAATAGCTAGGTCCTCTACCTCCTAAGCTACGGCCGCGTAGTTATCTATACCCTTAGATCCGGATTAGTAAGCTATTAGGAATAACTTAAGAAGAGAGAGAGAAGTATATCCGCTAGCTAGACATTCTAATACTAGAGGAATCCTAGTAGGCCCCTAATTTTTAAAAATTGTTTCTAATTACGTCCGTCTTAGTATAAGAAATAGGAAGAAACGTATTATTTATTACTCTTATATAGCTAGTGCTATAAGGAGGGAAGGATTAGTAGCGGAAGTAGAACAGACCTTAGGAAGCTAGATAAAAGGACTATTACTATAAATAAGAGGATCTACCGTTAGGAGAATACTAGTTCCTAACTAGCCTAGGCTCCTAGAAGCAACGAGGGATAAGATTAGGCGACTCTTACTTAATTTTAGCTAATAGCTGCCTAAAAGTAATCGCGAAAACGTATATGCTTCCTTATTTCTAGCGGTAAAAATAAAGCGAACTAGCTAGTTTACTTTAAATAACGCTAAGAATTCTCTAACGTATAGCTACGAATACCCTTACGTCTAGGTAGCGGGTTTAAGTATAAAACTCCTCTCCTTTTCGGCACTTCTAGTCTCTTCTTAGTCTTATTAACCTTAATATTTACCTTAAGTATAACGACCCTTAAAGGTTACTATAGTAACTACTCTAGTTCCGCTAAGTATAGGCGGTAGCGGTAACGATAGTTATATAGAGTTTTTAAGCAAACAAACCGCGAAAACTCTATATAATAACCTCTTCTATACGTACGCTAACTATTCTTACCGCTACTAGCATAAACTTATCTATTTAGAAAATCCGTACGCATTTTCCGCTTCGCGTACTTACTTAGGCTCTTGCTCTTAAGAACTTGCTTATAGAAAACGCCTACTTCTAACTAGCTCCCTTCGCTCGTATATAGCATACTCTCTTCTATATAGTCTGTTTTTCTCTCTCTCTACCTTACTAGTATAATAGCCGACCGAGATATCGCTATAACTAACGCGACCGCTAAAGCGCCTACCCCTAAGCCTAAGGCGATAGTTTGCTATTCTAACCCCGACTCGCTTACCTATGCCGCTAACTCTAAGCTAGCTAATTTCCGCAACTTTACGCTTAATATTTCTAAACTAGGCAGATAGCGCACTTAGGCATAGATGCTAGAAGCTATTACTAACGCGGGAATAGAAGAAGAGAAGCAGAGTATTCTGCGCTCTATTTATAGCGCTATTTAGGGGGACGACGACCGCCGCGCTTTTATTATCTTCTAGTTTATTTAAGAACTCAGCTAGCGTACCTTCTCTCGCGCTTAAGAAGGAGTACTAGAAGGACTAAAAGGCGTAATAGATATCTATAAGAGAGGCAAGTAGTTCGCTAAAAAGCAAGAGGGTCTCCTCGATATATTATAGAACTCTTTTAGCTTAGGTAGAGAGTTCCTCTACTTCGACTTCCTTAATTCTATATTTAAGATCTGCGAGAAGGCTAGCTAGTATCTCCGCTGCTTTACGCTATTTAAGAACGTCCCTACCGAGAATCTTAGACTACTAGGCCTAACCTAGTCTAAATAGATACTATACTAGGCTCTCCGTAATAGAAAGAAGGATAATCTATTCCGGCCTACGTCTAGCTATATCTTAGGTAAATTTTAGAAGGCTAGCTTTATTAAGAGTATAGAGGCTATATTCTAGTTAGACCTATTTAGTCGTAAGAACCTCTAGATTATTAATAAGAACGGCTTCGCCGTTATAGACGCCTACTTTATTATCTCTAAGAATAAGCTCTCTAAAGTATCCGACGCTAATAATAAAGCTAGAGGCTCGGCCGCAAGTAGGCTACTTAGTAAGCCGTCCGAATATAGCTACGACTTCCTTAGCTATCTTAATCTAGCCTCTAACGAGTTTAAGAGCTTCCGCGGAGTAGCTAAGCGCTAGGTCCGCGAGAAAATAAACCTCGCTAATAAAGACTAACTACGCTCTAATGCGTTCGCGTATCTATACTATAAGATTAGAGACCTCTACTACGAGGACTGCGAGCTTAAAGCGCTAAGCCGCTAGTAAGAAGAAGCCGGCTAGAGCTAGGCCGTAGTAACTTGCTCCCGATCCGTAGCCCTAGAGCTAGAAATAATTATTTTAGTTCGTCTACGCGAACTAGCTAGCGGGGTTAAAGAATAAGTAATACGTTATAAGACGTATAGCTATAATAAGGACCTATTAGACGATCTAATTAACGAGGCGATTAAGAAGCCTTATTTAGATCTCGGAGAAGTTCGCGTCCGTATTGCTATTCTATACGCTAACTATCTTAAAGAATGCTATAAGAATAGTATATACGGAAAGCTAGATATAATCCCCCTTAATAAGTATAAGTCCCTAGATATTAGTCCTTCCTTCTACTATACCTATATAGTAGAAATAGCTAAGGTAGTTAGCCTTATAGTAGAAGAATCGATAATAACGGCGTCTAATTGCCTTTACGACTTATAGAATATCTCCCGCAGACTATGCCTACTAGCAAAGGAATCGATCGACGACGTGCCTAATAACTTAAAAAAAGACCTATAGATATAGGAAATAGACGCAATAGACCGATAGGCTAGTAAGAGCTAGCTATATAATATAAAAAAAGGCTGCGGCAAAAATAGTAGCTAACTAGAAGGCCTAGAAAAAGGCTAAGCGTAAAGCCGATACTAATAATAAAGAAGACGGTAGCTCTAAGAAGAAGACTTGCCTATAGCTAGAGACCGAAGATGCCGAGGGTTCCGCGTCTATACCTCTAGCTTACGCTTTAAAGAAGTCTAAGAAGAGTAAGAAGTCTAAGAAGGCTAAGGGGAAGCAGCGTACTAGCTTAAACGAAGCGAACTAGCTAGTTTAGTTCGACGACGGTTATAGCGACGTAGAAGCTGCTTAAGAGCCTACCCTAGAGTCTAACGATAATAAGCTTAGGCCTATACAAATTAAGCTAGACTTTACTAACACCCGCCTATCTTACTTAGAATTCGAGACTATTTAAGATATATAGAAGGCTTATAACGGAAAACTCCTTAAAGATAGCTTTAACGTATTTAGCAGCCTTCTTAATTAGTAGGCAAAGGACCCGGATATAGTTTCTTAGATGCACTAAGAATTTAACCTATACCGCTACTACCTCCGCCGCCGCCGCAATATATATAGATAGATACTAAATATATTCTTCTCCCTTACCTAGCAGCTAATGCAATAAGACCTAACTATCTAGCTACTTAATATACTAGCCTAAGATTCTCTACGCGATAAGGCTATATATAGATTTATCGCGTACCCGATAATAGCGCAGTACTAGTAGAGAGAGCCTACTAGCTAAATCGACCTAACGATCCTAATTATTAAGAGGAACTAGGCTACCGGCGAGAAGTTTATTAAAGGCCCCCTAGTAGCATAGAAAGATAGATAAGAGACCGCCTATACGATTACTATAGTTTCTCTTAATAGTGCCCTCCCTAGCTATAGACTAGTTATATAGGTACTTAACCGTAAGCCGCAAATTAAAGTAGATAATAAGGAAGAAGACGAGGCTAAATACGCTAAGTTTAATATCGTCGGTAGTACCGGCTACCTAGGTTTAATCTATAATATAGTTAATAAGCTTAATAATAACGAGAACGAGGACGAAGACTCGGACATTAAGTAGACGCTAGTCTACGTCTCGGACTAAGGAAAGGATAGCCTATAGGACGCTAGCCTACGCTTATAAAACGTCTCGACTATGCCTAGCGACTTAGTGCTAATATATTAGACAATTGCCTATAAAGAGAACCCTAGCGTCTTCTCGCGACGTATAGTCTACCTAACGCTTATTAAGTACCGTAATTAAGAGCTAGTTAGGAAGAATACCCTAGCCTTCCTAGAGGTCCTCGTTAGCAATATTACGATGCTACTAATATTTAAGATATTTACGGGCGCTAATTTTCCTAATAAGCCGTAGGAGCGTAGACTTCCCTAGGAGCAATAATTTAATAGCCTTAGGCTAGTTTTAGACGCGTTAATAGGACGCCGTAGCTAGGAAGAGCTAGAGGTAAGCTAAGAGGCTCTTATACTTCTATATATAGACCGGGCTACCTACGAGAAGTAGTATAAATAAGTCTAGGTTCCGTAGGTAAAGTAGAGATTCGCGCAGTTATACGAGTGCTTAGTTAAGGCTAAAAAGGCTATAGCGAAAGAGTAGAGCTTCTTTCTATATATTAAGAAGGCCCTTAAAGGCTAGTTAAAGTACTTTCTATTCGATAGCGCTAACTACTCGGACGACGAGGAAGACGAGTTTAAGAAGATTAGCATAGCTGCATATATATAGTAAACCGAACTAGCTAGTTCGGTTTAGTAAAGGAAAATAGTAACGTTATAAACGTCTAATATATTAAAAAAGAATAGATAGTACTTAGTTTATTATTGTTTTATAGAAGTTAGTTCTACTAAGCTATCTTTTTAGAATAAAAATGTCGTTTATTAGAGTGTCTATTTAGATACAAAGAAAGAGAGGATTAATAGGCGGAAACCGCATATCCTTAGCAGCTCGGGTGCCTACTTAAGTACGAGCTTAGGCTCTCCTCTATAGGCATTAATTAATTATCTACCCTACGTTTCTTATTTATAGTTCTAGTATTATTATATATTCTATGCGTACCCGCCCTACTAGCTATTACGAGAGACGATATAGCTAATACGAGGGTTTATAAGCTAAATATAGAAGCGTAACTGCGAGCGTAGCCGTTACTCGATCTAAACTGCAGTGCTTACGAGGATTCCTAAGCCTAGCTACCTAGAGACGAGAGACGAGAACTACGCGTTATTACGCTACGTGCGACTGCTATATACCTAATTCTAGGGCTATTAGGCCTTAGCGATATAGATATGCACGCCTAGTTAGCTATAAGCTAGTTAGAGTAGTATAGGATTTACGCATTAGTAGTTAGGCTTATAGCCTAAAGCGATCTTACGGATTAGATAGTAGAAAGGGGACTTAAGGAGGAGAAGCTCGGTAGTCTTCTAGTATCTATAGATTTTATAGAGAGTAATAGCTAAGGGAAGCGTTAGTAATACCGACTATAGATGCTAACTATAAAACTTACTACCTAGCTTATAGTAGTAAGGCTTTTTAACTCCTTCTTTAGCTATACGATTTAATTCTCCTTTTATAGGACCTTTTCTAGGAGCTTTTCCTACTAGTATCTTCTAGGCATCTTCCCTAGCTCTCTTATTATAGGTATAGAATTATATAAGTTTCTCTCTATTAATGCCTCTTTTCTTCTTCTTCTTATTACCGCTAGGTTAGGTTATTATTAGAGTCTTAACGCTAATTAGCAGCGGTCCCGGAATAGTCTTCTATAGCGCCTTTATACTATATTATCTCCTAGTCGCACTACTGCTAGAAATAGGATCTAGACTCTTATCGTCCTTACTCTCGTCCTCGCCCTTAGTATTATTATTATTATCGTCCTAGTCTCCGCTAATGTCTAGCGCCTATCTGCTAAATTAAAAGTGCGTATTTGTTTCGAAATTTTCTAAAAACATATTAGTATATATCGAGGAGTATAAAAATAGCGTTATATATACGCAGATTAGGGTTAATCTAATGCTCTATACTTAGCTAGTAGAAGGATACGGGGCTAGGGGATTTAGCGAGAGGGTATCTATCCTTAAATCTACCTAGCTATAGTTATAAGTATGCGCTATTATATTAAGGAGCGTCTAGATCGCCGTATCTAGTTCCCTTATTAGTCGATATGCCTTAGAGACTAGAAATAGCGCGCGCTACTATAACTTTTATATAGAAATTACGCAACTTAATAGAAGAGTATTTTAAGGCAAGGCGATAACGTAATAAGCGTAGCGAAGGCGCTAATAAGGTAGTAGTAGTAGTATAGGTAGTAGTAGTACTAGTAGCGTTAATATTATAGTAAGGGTAGATAGGCTAACTTCCGCTAGCTCTAAGCTTACTAGTACTAGCTTTAGCCGCAACGCCGGAACGCTATATAATTTTAGTACTAGAGGAGATATAGGCTACGAAAACGTAGTTAGTACTTATAGTTAGCAGAATATTATAAACCTATACTAGTTTTGCCTCCTCTATCTTGCTCTATAAATCGATATTATAAACAATCGCAGAAATGCATATCTTTCGCTAGTAGAGTAACCTGCTTTATATAAATCGCTAGGAGATTAGAAACCTCGAGTTTAGTAGTAAGAAAAGCTTCTACTACCTCCTAGAGATAATCTAGCGCTAACGCTTAGATACGAAGGCTATTACTAAACTATATTATAATCTTGCGGACTAGTCGTTAGAATAGGACCTTCTAAATATATAGCGCAGTCGTCTTCTAAAGCTTTCGAATCTTATAAAGAGCTATCGTTCCTAGCTTAAACTGCCTTTTTATAATACTAGATTAGAGCCGTCGGAGTATAGTCTTCGTAGCTATTATCCTTTTTCTTAGAGCTAGTAGTTTATAGTATATAGAAGACTCCGTTCTTATAGCCTTTAGGAGCTATATATATCGACGTAGATTCGATTTTAAAGCACCTAGTCGCGGCCCCCTAGGACTAGATAAATCTCTAATCTATATATTAGTAAGACCTAAAAGCGGGCTAGAGTTTAATACTAGCCTATTAGAATTACTATCTAAATCGTCTAGTAGAAGGGAAGGCATTATAGATAGAAGGAAAAAGAGATAGTACGAGGGTTATTAGAGGTTAGATAAAAAAGAAGATAGATAGAATCGAGAGTATTAGGGCATCGAGAGGTACTAGAAATTAAGGCCGTACGTAGAGGTATGCCTAGCCTAGGTAGCTATAGAACTTTTTTAAGTATATATACTATACTCCTAGCCTCCCGCAGCTGCTAATACGCTAGCCTATCTCGGATATATATTAGCTTTCCTACTATCGTTATCGCTATAATACTCTTATATGCTATTATACTTAGATAGGATAAATCGCCTACTATAGTATATTTATAGGCTCCCTTAGCGTATCTTCGAGGATATATCGCTAGAAGAACTATTCTATAATACTATAGTACGTAATAGTGCTAGTAATAGTTTATACTATATCCTCTCTAGCACTATAGAATTACTACTAACTATAATCGCTAACTATAAAACTATAGCTAGAGAAATACGTAGTTATAGTAGGGCGCAGCCTCTTATAAATTATATAATAGAAAGATTGCTATAATTAGCGTATATTTCTACTATAGGTTCGACGACTTGCTACTAACGATATTTATAAGTATTATAATAGTCTTCCCGAGGTCTATCTTATCTATAAGAATGCTACCTCTACGCTTATAGAGCTCGGTCTCGCGCTTATATATAAAGGTAGTACTAAGGACTTAGTAATGCTTTAATATTAACCTTATCCTCTTAATAAGCTAATTACTATCTAGACTTACTTTAATAGCGCTAGTGCCGTTAAAGGACTTGCAAGCCTCGTTAAGAAAGCGCTTATCTATAGTAGTAGTCTTGCGATTCTCCTATAGTACGGAAGCGATAAGTTGCTTTAATATATTAGCTTTATACTTTATCCTATTAAAGTTCGGCTAGTTATAAAGATTAGCGTTCTTCTCGGTATCCTTAAATATATTTATTCTAAATATGCTCTTAATATTATAAGATTAGCTTAAGTCTAGAGGGCTTGCTTCTTTACGTACCCTCTAGGCTTACCTATAGCCTTGCCCTTCTTTATATTATTCTTTATTCTATCGTCGGCCTTATTTAAGATAGTATTAATATCGACGTCTATAAACGACTAGCAAGTAGGCTACTTATAGGGCTTCGCTATATTCTATATTATAGCTATAGCAGAAGTAGCATTATTATCCTTATTAATAGTAGCGTCGTTATCCTCGTTAATAGTAGCTTTGCGTTTAGCACCTAATCTAGTTCGGGTAGTAAATAGAAAAGACGGTCCGCCTTTATTATTACTAAACTCTATACTATATAGCACGAAGTAGTTAGTATTATAGATAAAGAGCCTACTTTTAGTATTAGGCTCTAGCGACTAATCTTCGTTAGCATACCTATCTATATCGATCTTTTACTAATAGGTATTATAGTATATACTAATTTTTATAAATTCGATTTCTTCCTTTATCGTTAGAGTACTAGCTTTTAATTTTTTATTATAAGTAGCCTTTTGCTTCTAAAACTTAGCTTCTAAGGCGGTATTATCTAGTCGAGGAGCTAGTAGTAGTAGTATCGATATAGTAGCTTCTATAGAGTTTTAGCGTAAGAACGCTCTAGAGCTAGTTAGTAGTAGAGTTGCTACGCAGTAGTAGAGGATAGCTAATTCTTCTTGCTTTTTACGCTACTTTCTAAGTATGCTATTACCGAAATCTAGTAGGCGTAGTAGTTCTTATAAGCATTTAGAGTCGCTAGAGAGCTAGTTAGTAGTAGAGTTGCTATGCAGCAGGGATAGCTAATTCTTCTCGCTTTCTACGCTGCTTTCCGAGTATACTATTACTAGAATTTAGTAGGCATAGCGCTTCTACTAAGCGTTCTAGCCTACTAGAGGCTATTATAATAGTACTAGCGCCGTTAAATTAGGAGTTAAGATGCTTTATAGTATTAGCGTTAGTAGTTAAGGAAAGTAAAAAGGTCGTAAATAGTAGTTAAGATTATTATTAGTAGCAGGTTATATAATAAGTAGCGGAAGTATAAGAGAAGAGGAAGCTATACGACGGCCTACTCGCCTAGAAAGTTAACGATATAAGAGGGAATATATAGGTCCTATCTAGTATAGTATTAATACTGCTAACTACTATCGCCGACTATAAAATTATAAGTAGAGAAATCCGGGGTTATAGTAGGGCAGCAGAAGCCGGTGCTAAGACTTTGCGCTAGTAAACTCCCGAATTTGTTATAGCTAGCTTCTATAATATTACCGACTATCGCATTTAGCGCTACCTACGCTACTATTACTACTACTACTATTCTATTAATAATAATTATACGCGCATTAAATTTATAGCTTATAATAGTATTTATATTAAAGGCAATATATTTCCGATATATCTATAACTATAGCGCCTAAGAAGCGATGCGTAATAAGTAAGAAGATAACTAATAATGCTTCTAAACGCGCTCGTATTAATAGCGATAATATTAATACGCCTACTAGTAGCGGACTTATAGCGCGTTTAGGCGGCACTAAGAAAGATATAGCTAACTACTCTACTAACTCTAATACTCTCCGCAAGCGTAGCTAACGCGCGGATATATTAGTAGAAGAAAAAGCAGCAGATAAGTATCGTAAGGCTAGAAATATAGCATTTGCTAGATATAAGGAGAAGTAGATTAGCGAGTATACTTAGTAGGCTAGCCTATCTTCTAAGGAGCAAAAGCTATAGATTAAGACCTAGAGAAAGGTATACTACGCCGAATATAATTAGAGAGCGTAAGTTAATAATCTTATAGTTAGCGTTTATAGTTAGTAATACTAATAGGTTATAGTAAGAATAAAGAGTTAAAGGTAGCCTATAATATGCCTACTAAAAAGGTAGCTAAAGAAGATCTAGAGTCCTTCTACTACGAACTAGGTAATAGTAGAGACTCGAAAGAGGCGCGCGTACTATACTATAATCTACCTACTAATTATAAAGATTTAGAAGACTAGTAGCAGTATTTAATTCTAGACTCTAAACTAAATTCGAAGTAGTTTAAGTAGTACTAGCTCCCTACCTAAAGTAACGACTATAAGGTAGTAGGCGTAATAAGAGCTGCCTAAAACGAGTAGGCTATATAAGATAGCTATATAACTTACGGCTTCTAGTATAAAGCTATATAGCAATTTAAGAACAAAGTATAAGCGATTATTCTTCTAGGGAAGTATAATAGCTAGATAGAGTTCCTAGCTAAGTTATTAAAAGAGCGACCGAGTTCTAGCAGGTAGAGGGTAAATCTAGTATCCTAGTATAGGAAAGACGATACGCAGAAATATATATAAGATAATATAGAAGCAGAGGTAAGTTAACGTATTAATACTAAATGCTTATAGCAACTAACAAGTCCGGTAGAAAATATACTGCTAGCTTAGATTAAATAAGAAATATATAATACGCTAGTTTAGAGAGCTATACTTAAAGCTAATATAAATCCTACGGACTTTAGTCTTAGCCCGGAAGGCATAGGTAAGGCGTTGCTAACTACGTCTATCGACTATATACTAACTGTTAATAGGAGCTTATTAGGGATAGCCGCCCGCCTATAGCTATAGAGATTTTCCTCTAATATTACTATACTGTCTTTCGTAACTATATATTCTAGAGAACTAAGAAATAAGATAAGGCGTTTAAGCTCCCTAATATAACTCGCATGCCTAAACTAGACTAGCTTATTCTAGCTAACTACGATTAGTTTAGTAATAGATTCTATATTTCTATTACTAATACTACGCCGCGGCTAAATAAGCTAGCCTTCGAGGTCTGCGCTCGGCTATTTAATATAGATAAGAGTAAATACTATAGTATCGTTCTAGATGCTATTATCGATAAAGGCTATAATAGCGAAGCTAGCTTTCGAGACATTCTTACCTAGCTACTATATAAGAGTAAGAATAAGCTATATATCGTAGATAACTTTCCTACCCGCTTTTAGGAGATAGAGAGGCTATATTATATAGCAGCTAGCAAAATCGGGAAGGATAAGTTAAAAGCCTAATTTATACTATAGAAAGGCTAATATAATCGCTTATAGGTTTTTTTCTAGAGGTCCGTAGCTAGTATACGCGATAAAAAGCTAATTTACCCTTACCGTCGCTTAGTCCTATCTTATATATAACTATACTATTCTCTCTATTTTTATAGTCCTCCGTTTTATACTAATACTATCCTTAAAGCTATACTATCTACGATACTGCTAATTATACTCTTAAGAGCTATAATAGGTACTATACTACCTTCCTCTAGATAGTCTAGTACTCGCCTTCGCGAGCGTTAATAGTCGTTGCTAGCGTTATAATCGTCGTCCTTTATAGACTCTAGCTCTATTAAGTTTGTCGTTAATCGTTAATAAGCACGCTAGGCGATCGCTAGCTCTTCTAGTCGTTCTAGGGCTAATAAAGATTAAACGCTACCTCTAGCTACCCTTACCGAGCTACTAACTAGTTATAAATCCTAGGATAAGATTAATAATATATAGATATAGTAACTAACCTATAGTAAAGCTTTCGAGGCTTTTTATAACTAGTGCTAGTAGATAGTATTATAGGATAGCTAGCTACGAGGCGGGCTACGGCTATTACGGGCCGAGAGAGAAGCTACGGGACGGGCTACGGCCCGTCTACTAACTATAGTACTTTAGTACGGAGATAGAGAGTATATAAACATCTATCTGCTACTACTTTGTCTTTCCGGCTACGCTATAACAATTTAGTAGCTCGGAATAGTTAATAATCCGACTAGTTCCGAGGACCTAACTACCTAAAGGATAGTTACCTTTCTGCCTAGAGATCTCCTATACCGATACTATAGTCCGATATACTATATAAGCTTTTGCCCGGCTAGTACTAGGCCTACCCGAAATTTAAGGCCCGGCTATTAGCTACTAAACAAAACTCGGAATCTAGCCTTTCCTAGCTCTCCGCCTAGCTAATCGCCGCCCTACCTACCTCTTAGTAGTCGGCTAATAGCTTTTAGCCTTTATTATACTACTACTAGTAGCATTTAGAAGAGGTAAAGCATCTATATAGCGACTACCTTAGGAGTAGTATGCCCTTTCCTTATTAGAAAGGAGAAGGCGCTATAAGTTTAGTCGACACCTTGCTTCCTATAATACTAATAAAAAACACTAATAAGAATAATAACCTCGCAAATAAGGAAGAGAATACTATACTACTACTGCGTAGTATTTTCCTTTTCTTAAAACCTATACTCGCTCGTACGTAGCTTTTAGCTTCTACTTATAGCAATTAACCGCTAAAGTAGTACGCTTATAGCATTACTCCTAAACTAGCTGCCGTACTTCTTAAAGTCGACGCCCTTACCCTTATATATACCTTCTCTTTCTTAGTTTTTTTCGAAAATTATAGACTTTTTAAAAAGATTAAGCGTATACGGCCTATACTTTAACCTCTAGTAATTTTCTTAATTAAGAACTACCTACGGCCTTAAGAGTATTCTCCGCCTAGCTAGGCGGCTAGAGGAAGAGCATCTTTAGGATACCTATTAGACTAGCTAATTAATCCTTTCTTAGTTACTAAGGCGACTAAGTAGGTATTATACCTATAGGCATAATTAGAAGCACTGCTATAGTTCGGAGGCTAACTAGTATAGCTATAAGAATAGTCTACCTAGCTAGAAGGCCGACTAGCACGGCCGTAAGAATAAGACTAACTACCGAGGCTAGAAGGCTAGCCTCTACCGGCCTAAACTAAAGAACAACTATAGGCGGATTAATCTCTATAGCCGGTAGCCTATTATAGACTAATTTGTTCTCTAAACGCTATCTAACGCTAAGTAGCTGCCTAACGTTCTCGACCTATCCGTAGGCTATAAACTTAACTACTAATAGCTAGTCTAAGGACGCTATCTCCTCGTCCTTTCGTCTAGCCTGCTATACTATAGTAATAGAACTCTAGTATAGACCCTAGCTTACGTTAGTCTCCGCCTTTATTACTAGCGTACCTATTTCTATTTAAGCTACCTAGCTTAGAGCTGCGCGCTAATATAGAAAATTAAGGTCGGGTTCTAGCCTAGCGCCGTAATAACGGATACGGGCCCTACTCCCTTAGCGCCGCCTTATAGCCTTATAATATAGAGGATATAGACCTAGTTCTAGCTTACCTAGAACTACTGCTATAGCGATATCTACCTACTCTACGCGTAGACGCGGACTCTAAAGACGAGCCGGAATAAGAGTAAGTATAAGACCCTCTATAAGGCTTTCGTATACGTCCTTTTAGATAATTACCTATACCGGCTTTCGGCTAAGCCGCTAAGCGACAGCTAGTGCGATAGCTGCCCCTACTACTAGTTAATTCTATTCGGGCGGAACCTTAGCCTAAACTAGTATAGCCTGCCGTAGCTAGCCTAGAGCTAGAAGGATTTATAGACTAGATCCGTAGCGTATTAGCTAAATAGGCGGCTATCTATTAATAGTATATTAACTAACTAAGGATCTAGTAGAATAATAGAGTAACCTAGCTAGAGAATAGAGTAATAGCTCGCCTTATAGCTCTAGAACGCCGCCTACTAGCTAACTATGCGCCCCCTACTCTAGTAGTTATAAACTTAGAGAAAGAAGACCGTTTAAGGCAGTAGGTATAACGCAACCTAGACGATAGCCGTTATTAGCGCCTATAGAGGGCTAGCCTAATACTAGAATTATAGGACCTTTAGGCGGATAGCGCCCGACTACGCCGGCGTCGCGATTATAATACTAGCCCTCCTTTGCTAGATAATAATAATAATTGAGACGGCTTATAGCCGAGGCGTAATAGCCGCTATAATTAGGACCGTAATAACCGTAGATATAATCGCTATCGCTATTACTCCCTCTTACCGTCTAAATCTCTATCCTCGTCTAGGAACGACTCGCATCGAAATAGTAATTAGTAGCTATCGCGCTTTCTACGCTATAGCCCGAGACGCACTAACTAGTTTAAAGCTAAAGAAATAGGTTATTTCTACCTAGATATAATAGCTAGCGATTTGCTAGAAGGCAATATCGCTAACTATAGAAGAAAAACCTATTACCGGTTAGTCTATTTATTCTTAGACGTAGCTAAGGACTACGCTATACTTAATAGTAGCAAGTTTACGCAAACGTATCTATCTAAATGCTTTAGAGGCAACGCCCTCTAGTAGTTAGTTAGTAAATTAACCGAAGCAGATCGCCGAGCTCTACGCGGCGGCAATAGTATCGATTATTAGAATAAGGCCCTATGCGACAAGTTTTAACTACTACCGGCTAAAGCCCTAGCTAAGCTAGAGCTAGAACACTATAATTAGGACGATATACGAGCTAACCGGCCGCCTAGAGAGTTTATACTAAATATTATCTATTAGGCCTAAGAGGCCCGTATTATTAATTGCTAGGCCTAGCTAACTTTAGCCTAGATAAAGATATATAAAGAATTGCGGATAAACGTCGATTACCCGGTACTAAAGACAATAGTAGAATAATTTATAACCTACCTAAAGACTTAACTCTTTAGTTAGCGGCAGCTACCTAAGGCTCGAGTAGGTAAGTATCTACGAAAATTACGACTAGAGCTACGGACTGCTAGCTACCTACCGATAGTAGAGCGTTATAGAGATATAGGACGCTATAGCGGCTATAACTTCGAGCCTAGCAATTAGCGAAGGTATAGCCGTAGCTAGGACGACTACTAATCTAATAGATACTAATAGAATAAATATACTAACTAGAACTAGCTAAACGAGACTAATTGCTATTATATTCCGCCTAGTCGCGAAAACGACTATATTAAGTAGGACCCGGCTACTAAGCCGAGAATTAAGAATAAGCTAGGAGCCTATAATAGGCTCTACTATAATTGCGGTAAATATAGGCACTACTTAAGAGAGTGCCTAAAGCCCTAGTAAGACTATAGCCGCTAACTATAAAATTACTTCGTAAGGGACGACTTCTCTTATAGTCGGAGCTGCTATTATAGCTCTTCTTCTTTGCCTTCCCGTAGCCGAAGCTATAGTTATAATAGCAGCTAGCTAAATATCTATTAATTCTTTAATAATATTATAGACTATACCGACTCTAGGGACGACGACACCTACGATACCCTCCTAGGCCTATCTAACTTCTTAGCCTATATAGCCGATTTCCTAGCCTATAGTTTAGAGCCTTTTGCGGCCTATTCTTTATATAGAACTTATTATTACCTAGTCTGCAAAGCTAAATTCGCTACGATTATAGCGTTAAAAGCGTATTGCTATATCTACGAAGTAGCTCTAGCTAGTACCCTAATTTCGGAGGTGCTAGAATTAAAGATTATATTTGCGCCTAAGGCTAGTTTCGCTTTCCGCACCGCCTTCTATCTACGGATATACTTACGTCTCTTAGTCGACGGCTAGGATTACGCTATATACCTTAATATAGAAGCTACTATATCGATCGTTAATTCCGCGTTCTTAGCTAACTAACTCCCGGATCTGCCTAGAAGGAAGCTAGCCTAGCTCTTATAGGTAATAGGTCTAGCTACTAGCACTTATACGTCCGAGTACGTAGAATTAGACTTTTAGGTACTAGCCCTATACGCTAGGAACCGAGTGTTAGTCTATATGCGCTATAAGGTCTACGTTATAGATTCGCTTACGCCTAAGATTCTAGTAGCTATAGATATTATTAGCCTATAGGCTATAAAAATTAATCTAGCTCGGAAGCTACTAACTATTAGAGCAGGCTATAGCGCGCGGGCCCCTCTATTAGTTAAACGCCGGGACTAGGTAGCCTTCTATACGGTTCTAGCTACGCATATTATAGCTATAGTACTAGCTAGATCCGTAGCTAGAGTAGCCGTCTAGCTCTAAGAGACCGTACTAGCTAGATATAATTTTTAGTTCTTACTAGAGCCTAATAGCTTAAGTAGGCTATAGCAGGCATTGTTAGTATACTCGGCTATTATAGACATCTCTATTAATTTCGTTTTTATTCGTAATAACTTAGACTACCTAGCTACTATCCTCCTATTTACCCGTCTAGGCAGCATCGGCGAGGTAAGCTATTAGGGCGCGTACTACTTAGACGCTAGCTAATATAAACTTATAGCGCTTTCTAGTTACTAGCTAGAGTTAGCCGGATTATTAGATTTTTATAGGTAGAGCCTATCGGCTCGTAAGTCTATTGCCTCGACCCCGGTATCCCTACTACTACTAGAAATACCGAATAATTCCCTTAAGTAGAAACTAGATAACGGAGCAACTATTTATAGTATATACGAATAACGCTACTAATACTAGCAGCTTATAATAAAGTATAGCCGTCTTTTTACGGATAAGAGGACTACTATCTAAGTCCTAGAAGACGAATATATACTAGTTATATTGCTTCCCGGTAGTAAATTATACTATATGCCTATAATTACGTATCCCCTATCTATGCCTAATTAGGCCGTTATAGATAAGGCCTTCGACGCGCTCTATAAACAAAAGAAAATATTCTACTCGACTAGCCTAACGCCTTTTAGGTTCCTAGTTTTTATAGTATAGAGAACTATAGAAGTAGATAGCTAACCTATCTATAAAGGCTAGGCCGTTATAGATATCCGTAGCCTTAATAAGCTAGTTATTAAGGATTCTTACCTTTTGCCTAGATAGGAAGATATTATTAATGCGCTGCGAGGTAGCTGCTTTATTATAACTATCGACGTAGTCTCTTTCTTTTACTAGTAGTAGGTAGCCCGAGCTAACTACTACAAATTTATAGTTAATAGCTATCGTAGTTAGGAATAACTAGAAGTAGCTATTATAGGCTTTGCTAATAGCGTATAGTACGTCTAGAGGCAGCTAGACTGCATTTTAAAGAAGTTTAACTACTACTGCCAGGCCTATATTAACGATATCGTAATCTTCTCGAGAACGTTTAAGAACTATCTAAGGGACCTAGCATAGGTTTTCTAGACTCTAGACGACGTTAATATTAGTATTTCGCTAGCTAAAACCTTTATTAGTTTCCTATCTACTAAGTTACTTAGCTAGCGTATAAGTAGACTAGGTTATACGATATATAAGGAGAAAGTTAAAGCTATCTTAGACCTGCCCTTTCTACGGATACTAAAGGACCTAGAATTTTATATAGGAATTATAAGATAGCAGCGACACTATATCCTATATTTCTCTTAGTTAATTATACTCTTCGAGGACCGTAAAAAGCACCTACTTCGCCTAGCTCTATCCGGTAAAGGGAACCTACGTAGGCGTTTCGTAGCTAAGACGCTAGCCTAGGACGAGGCTGCGAACCTCGATTACGAGAACCGTTTATTCTAACTCCTATAGGAGCTATACTAGTATGCGACCTTCCTCTATTACGCTAATTCTAAACGGCCGCTATATATAAACTTAAACTCTAGCCGCTATAGTTATATAGCGGTAATCTATATAGTAGATAGGGACCTAGTGCCTAACCCTACGTAGCTATAGCGATTTCTACTAACGGTAGTCTAGCTAGTTCTCTTCCTTAGCAAAACTCTTTCTAACGTCGAATTATAATATCCGGCTATAGAGCTAGAGGTTTTAGGCCTTCTCTAGACTGCCCGTAAAGCTAGGTATATACTATAAGCGTTACGGAAGCCTATCTACGTATTTATAGACTATATAGCGGCGCTTAGTATTGCAACTGCCGGCTCTATTACGACTACGACTTCCGTCGATAGGCTTAATCTTAGGTTAGTAAGAGCCGGCTAGTACCTATTCTAGTTCTATAGCCTCTAAGTTATATACTGCCCTAGTTAACTCTACGTAGTACTAGACGCCTTAAGCCGCTTTATTTCTAAGCTAGCCCCTAAAGATCTTAGAATAGACAACCTTAATCTACTAGCTAATAATAATCTAGACTCCGGCCGAGATATAGTCTAGCTTCTAGATAACCCTACCTACCTATAAGTATACGCCTACTTCGATAGCTATTATTTTTACGCTATACTACTAGATAAGCGGACCGGGCGCCTATTTACTTCCCTAGACGCTATAATCTTCTATTCGGTACTAGTCGAACTATCCGACGCATTTAAAGCCGACCTGCGCTATAGCTACGAAGCTAATTCCTAATAGGCCGGAAGGCTCTACTAGCTATACTAGTCTAAGTAATAACGAGTAGCAACCCTCTTCGAGCTACTAGAGGGGATTTAGAATAAGGGAGCGGACGTAGATCTAGATGCTAGCGAACCGGAAGCAGCCCCTTTAGGCCTATAGTTCTTCCTCCGCGACAAATTAATCTACTTTAAGGACGATATTAATAGCCGGGAACGCCTCTATATACTACGGCCGCTATATAAGAAGGTCTTTAAAATAGCCTACGATAATTACTACTATTCCGGTTTTTATTAATCTTACGCTCGCGTCTTCGCCTCTTTCTATATTAGATATTTAGCTAAGGAATTGCGGCTATATATTAAATTCTATCCGGACTGCCTACTTAACTAAACCTACTATTACCGGCTAAATAGAGAGCTTTAACCTATCTAAGCCGTAGCTATACTAGACTATACGGTTATAGCGGACTAGGTCTTTAGCCTACCTACTAGTAATAACGAATTTAATAGCTTTCTAATAGAGACTTGCAAATTTACTAAGAGGATTATCCTAACTAAGGCTAAATTAATATAGATAGCCGCCTAATATAGAGCTACTTAAATCTATAGCTATATAGCTAACGAATAGTCCCTGCCCTCCGTAATAATTAGAGACCGAGACCCTATATAGATGTCCGAGTTTATGCAAGCCGCTTTCTATAAGCTAGATATACGTTTCCTAGCTATAACCGTATATTATCCCTAGGCCGATAGCTAGAGCGAACGTATAAACTAGACCGTAGAAATTATACTACGCTTCTTCGTTACGTTCTTTCTAGATACTCCTTAGGCCGAGGCCTTACTATATATCTAGGCCGAGTTAAATAATAGCTATAACGTATTAACTAGTAAGGTCCCGAATATACTAATATAGGGCTTTAAGAACAATCTAGATGCTCTTATGCTACTAGCCGAGCTACTAACTCTAGACTACGCTATACTAAGGCAGAAGGCATAAGATAAAGCGGCCGACTTAATAGCTTAGGCGGCTATAGCTATAAAAGACTGCTACGACGCTACCTACTACCTAATTACTTTTCGACGTAGCTAAATAGTACTACTCCGTCTCTATAAGGGATATAGGCCTATAGGCGTTACCTACCGCAAGTTTAGCTACTAGTAAGTCGGGCTTTTTAAAGTAGAAGATTAGGTTAGCCGTCTAGCCTACCGTTTAGCTATTCTACTAGTCTAGCGCATATACCTAGTTATTTCTATAGTCTAGTTAGAACCTTACTCTACTAGTAACGACCCTTATAATCGCTAGCACCCCGAGCCTAGGCTAGTAGAGGCTAATAATAACAATCTAGCCCTCTACTACGAGATTAAGCAGCTATTAGGTAGGTAGGTTATCTGCGATAGGAAATAATATCTAGTTAAGTAGATAGGCTACGGCTACGCGAATAACGTATAGTATAATATAGACGACCTACGAGATATAGCAGACCTCGTCTTAGAGTACGACTATACGCACCTAAAAGACTACTAGCTATAACGCGTACGCACCCGGGCCTAACCGACTATTTAGCAGTTATCTCCTCGATTACGCTTCCCCCCTTTTTTAGGCTAGCGTACTAATTCGCTTAGGGCCGAGAAGGACGCTATCGCGGCTTATAATAGGCAGGCAGCTAGGCGTTATTGCTAACTACCCGGCCTTTATTTATATTAGCAACCTTATAATATATTATCCCTTACTTAACTATTAGGACGCTACGGCGTACGGACTCTCTTAGTTAACTAGAATCTTAGTTAACTAGAATCTTAGTTAACTAGAATCTTAGTTAACTAGAATCTTAGTTAACTATAATCTTAGTTAACTATATCCTCTTAGTTAACTAGAATCTTAGTTAACTAGAATCTTAGTTAACTATAATCTTAGTTAACTGTAATCTTAGTTAACTATATTCTCTTAGTTAACTATAATCTTAGTTAACTGCAATCTTAGCTATTTACTTATACCTACCCCCTTCTTCTAAACCTCTAAAACTTCTACTTTTAATACTACTATAATATCGTGCGCTATTACTAACGCGATATTAATATTACGTATTATTAAACTTCTATCTTTATTACGCTCTATATTATTAACCGTAGTACTATAAAAGCAGCTATCTACCTAAGCGCCGCTATAAAGCACTCTATTGCCGCCGCCTTTAACGCACTCGCGCTACTCGCGCGTACTAATAATACTAACTCTAATTATACTATTACGCGAACCCCTACTACTAAGTAAATTTCTCCTACTTAATTACTAGCCTATATAATCTCTTCTTACGCTACCTTACCTAAAATAGCTACTAACGACCTCTGCCCCTAAGCTAAAGGAAACGATATTACTAGGCAGTACGCTATTTAGACCTAGATAATAACTAAGTACGATAAGACTAATCTTCTCTACCCGGGGCTAAACGAAGCTAAGCTTTAGTCCGCAGTATAGGGTATAATAGATATTCTTAGATATATAGGCCCCCCGCTAGCTAGTATCGCTTACGCTAATATAGCCGCGATAGTTGCTATTATCCTAATACGCATAGAGAAATACTAGATAGAGATATAGGAAATTTACTTTAGCTAGTTACGTAAGGTAGTCTAGGCTAACCTTTACCTAGCGCGCGCTATAGTGCCGGCCTATTACTAGCATAACCCGGACGAGTATTAAGCTATCTTAAAGTACTAAGAGGCCGGCACGGAGTAGTAGATAAAAATCGGCGACGCTATATTCGACTAGAATAGCCGCCGGATAGTCTATATACTAACTAGTAAAGACTACGAGGACCTCCTAGTAACTTAGTAGTTCGAGAAGAATACCTACGCTAGAGTAGGCAAGTAGATAGCCGCTCGTTACTAGGAGGCGCTAGACTTCGACTACTATAATATACCTATAGAGGACTTCGTCTCTTTATTCTCTATAACTCTAACTACTCTAGCGCAAGTCTAGCTTTAAATGCAAGCCTATATACGAGAATTATATATATCCGCTATATAAACTACCGCAGCTACGTGCTAAATAGCTAACTCTACTACCTAGAAGTACCTCCTCGACCTAGACGCGGCCTATAAGATAGAAGTAGCCTAGCTAGCTATTATAGCTAACGCTAACTCTATAGCTAGAGATATAGGAGTTTCGCTAGGCTATTTTTAGGCAATAGGCTATAAAAGCTATTTATAGGAACCCTACGTTAAGCACTTAACGAAGTATACTATAAGCTAGTTAATAACCTACTCTACTACTACTACCTAGCTAAAGGGTCTAGCTAACTTGCTAGCCTATATACGCTACTATAATACTAGTCCGCTTATCCCTTTCTTCGATATATCTAAGACCTACGGCACTAGAGTAGCTCTTTTAGTACCTTTCGCTAGCCTAGAGAGTAGTATCTAGCGACCTTTATTAGGCGATATATAACTATTCGTAATGCCTAAACTAGCCGATTATATCTACTAGAAACTGCTCCTTCCGGAGGCACGACCTAAGCCCTCTAACTCTCGTCTAACCGCCCGCGGCCTATAGGCGCTTATTAAAATATATATCTTAGATAACCCGCGTTTCGCTCTAAAGGAGCTGCCGGTATCTCTAGCTGCTCTGCTGCCTAAGACTCCCGACTAGCTAATAGCTAATAAGAGAGTAGAGGCTAAGAGAATAGCTAACTTCTAAGCCTAAGCGGACCGTATATAATATAAAAAAAAGTAGAAGGCCGCCGAGGTAGCAGCTATAGAAAAGAATCGAATAGATTAATATACTCGCGAATAGAAGAGCTCTACGGCCGCTATAGCTTTAAGAGAAGAGGAACCGAGCGAGTATAAGAAGGCTAAGGCTCGTATAGCCGCGGCGATAGAGCGTAAGAAGAATAAAGATAGGAGAACTAAGGCTATAGAGGAGGTCTACCTAAAGAGAGTTAAGGATAATAGCAAGAGAGTTAAGGATAATAGCAAAGCTAAGGCTAACGACTTAATAGTTAAGGGCAAGAAGGGCAAGGCTAAGGCTAAGGCTAATAACTTAATAGTTAAGGATAAGAAGGACAAAAAAAAGGCCGATAGCTTAGTATATAACTAGGCTAGAGCACGTCTTAGTAAGCTTCGGAAGCGTTAGCGTAAGGCCGAGAATAATAAGTAGAGGTCTATAAGCGACAAGCCTATCGAGATCGAGAGTAAGCTAATTATAATTAATAGCAATAGTAATAGTTCCTCGAGCATAGAAGAACTTAAGGACGATATTAGCTAGGACTAATAATAGGCGATTTAGATGCCTAACTAGATAATAGCGCCTAGCGGATAGAATTAGATAATGCCGCCTAGTTCTTTTTATAATCCGGGATACTATAGCATTAGCAGGTTTAATAGGTATAGTTTTAGCTACGGCGCTTTCGCGTAGTAACCTTTTAGTATACTAGGCTAGTACTATTAGGTAGGCCTTCTACCGTTCCCTAGATTATTCTAGCCTTTACTAAAGCGGTCTATAAGCAGCCTATTATCTAGTAAGCGCTCCGGCCTACTATCTAAGAAGCTGCCTAAGAAGAAGATTAAGAGCAACTATATAGCCTTTACCTAGTCCCTAGTAGTAGCCGGCAAATAGGACGAGGACGCTACTACTATAGCTAGCTCTAACTTTAGGACTAATAACCTATAGTACCTAGGCTTAGTATTTAACTAGAAGGCTGCCTTATAGGATCCTATAGGTTACTCCTTAAGAAAGAGAGGCAAGGAATAGGCTACTAAGCTACTACTCTACTATATAATAGAGTAGATCTTATCTACCTATCTACTACTAAAGGGCGTTTACCTAGACGACTATACCGTAGAGGCTCTCCTTAAGCTAAAGGATTATAGCGGATTCGGCCGTAATAACCTAGGCTAATAGTAGCTAGCAGTTTTCGACTCTAAAGGGTATATCTATTCTTAGCGGCAGCCTACTAGTCGCCCGTACGTTATCTAAGGCGATAGCTATAGCTAGTACGCTTTAGTTTATAATACGCGTCTTCTCTACGGTAAAGGCTTAAATATCCTATTCGAATTATAGGGCAATAAGCGCGAGGCTATTCCTAGTAAGTAGATCTAAGTCTCTAATATAAAAGTCTAAATATCTATCTAGAAGTAGGCGACGAATATCGATCTGCTTACTCTTAGCATCTCTATATAGAACTCTCTAGCTAAGGCCGAGGTAGACTCGGACTATATACTAGTATTTAAGCATTTCCTCGATACGACGCGCGCGTCTAATAGCTTAGATAGCCTGCGAAGTCCTATTATACGCCTCTACGCGGCCGCAGGTAGAAACAGGTACTCCTAGAGTATGCTAGCAAAGTATAAGGGCAAAGACAAGACAAGACGACTCTCCGCTATCGCTACGCAGCCGAGAACAACCGCAAAACCTAAGAATCTAAGATAGGACCGATAACCTAAACCTACCGACAAACGAAGGAAGAGAAGGAGAAGACGAGATAGACAGAGACAAGTAGGAAGGCAGAGACGAGAGGCAGCTGCTAGGGCAAAGAGAAATACTATTAAACTGCTAAAAAGGGCCGTAGAAGGGAGGGATAAAAGCAGACTCTCCCCGACTAGAAACTATATAATCTAGAGGGTTAGGGGGCTCTCTAGAAATCCCGACAGATAGGTAGGAAGGCTCTCTGCACCTCGATCGACACCGAACTACCTGCCTCTGCTAGCACGACGGACACCTCTATTTCGATATTTGTAGGCTTAGCGCTAGGTGCTAAGCAAGTGCTAAGGCGCATAAGCTTAGCAAAGCCAAAATTCTAGAATTTTGAAAAAAACAGACAACCGACTAGAACTCCGACAAACTAGAACTCCGATAACCGACTAGGACTTCGATAACCGACTAGAACTCCGACACCAACCTAGGAACCTACCCTCCCTTTCCTTTCTCTCTTTCTGCTCGAATAAGCCCTCTTAGGCATCGGCCTATAATATATATCGTAGCACGAACAAGACACCCCTAGAATAGAAACTAACCGGCAGCTGCCTGCAGCTCCCGTCCTATATAGTCTTCGACTCCTAAAGGACGTAAATGGAATAAACAAACAAACAAAATAATAGCTTAGATAAGACCGAGCGCGCAACCCTATCTACGTAGCCGACTAACTAGGCTAAACCGGATTAGGCTACGTCCGCTAATATTCTATACCCCTACGCTTTAGCGCTGTCTATAGTCGCTATAGTTAACCGCTATAGGAAACTTCCGCTAAATTAGCGGTCCGACGTTAATAAGTGCGTCTCTAGTAAAGTATAGAGCTAACGGAACTATCGAGAGCTACGGACTAGAGATAGTCCTTTCTAGCAAATAGGGAGGGGGTAATATTATAGAATAGCTAGCTACGAGGCGGGCTACGGCTATTACGGGCCGAGAGGGAAGCTACGGGACGGGCTACGGCCCGTTTACTAACTATAGTAATTTAGCATAGAGATAGAGAGTATATAAATATCTATCTGCTACTACTTTGTCTTTCCGGCTACGCTATAATAGATAGAGACTACGAGATATCGATAGAAGTATAGAAGGACGTTAATAAACCCTATAAAGTAGAATTTAAATTAGCGAACTTTATAGTCTTAGGAGTTCTTCTAGGAGGGTATTAACTATAATTCTATAGAGCCGAAAGTTATATATATTAGATGCGATTTAGTACTTAAGTATCTAGAACTAGGAGACGGGACTAGGGCATTAGCGAAGTATCTATACTCTATAGACTGCTAATAAACTACTTATAAGAGAGAAACGATAATAGAGATAATTAGTACTATAAGGGCGAGAGCTATAAGTATTCGCGTACCCTATACTAGCTAGGTAAGCCGACTATAGATGCTAACTATAAATACCGACTATACTATATACTCGCTTTTAATAGCGCGAATATTATAAACTATATACGGAACTTATATAAGCTAACGCTACCTTTATATAGAATTAATAGAAGAAAGGTTATACTAGAACCGATTATTACTATCGCTCTAAGTTCCTAGAGTTATATAGCTTAATAGTTTCTAAGCTCGGCCTGCCTTTAAACTTCTTCGAAAGTCCTACTATCTAACGTACTTATAAGTGCCTCGTAGAGGAAGTTAGCACTATTAATTTTAAGAGCGTAGGTACTATAAAGACATATATTTAGGATACTATTGCTTAGTCTAAATAGAAGCTTAAAGAATAGCTTACTAGTACTTTTCGTATAGCAGTTATACTTAACGGGTAGTACGCTAGCATCTTATAAGCATCCTTTCTTACTATTAGATACTATTAGATTAACGATCGATAAAGCTAGTACGAGGCAATACTAGCCTTCCCTTATATTATAGACTCCTATACCGGTAATTATCTCGCTAATATACTCTATAATACCCTTACCTAATTTAATATATATAAAAGACTTATAGCTCTTACTATAGATAATGCTATAAATAATAATACTCTTTATACTACTATATATACTTAAGCTTCCCTCCTGCATTAAGTACTTAGCTAATATATTAAAGTATATAAGCTATCGATATCTGCTCCTAATAACGTATACGTATCGTAAAACTATTAGTATTAATATACGATCTCCCTCTTCTACTACTAGAGTCTAAGGAGATAGAGATTTCTCGTCTAGAATAGTTTCTATACTTCGCATACGTTATTTAACTATTATTAAAAGATTTCTTTACTACTCTAAAGATTAACCCTAAGAATAAGCTATAGGAAAGATAGGAAGAGGAGGCTAATATACGCGCGCTTAACTAGATTAAACTAGGCCCGATAACGTAGGGCGATATTAGGATTCTAGCTATTCTTCTAAAGGTACTATTTAACTATCCTTCGCTTAGAAAGTTATATAGCCTAGTATAGTCGTTATATATAGTCGGCAAAAGCTTATATACTTAAGATAGGTCCGCAAGCTAGCTATAAAGGTTAACTCTAGTACGTAATATTACGAGGCATTTATATAGTTATAACGAGATCGATTATAGGATCCTTTACTATATCCGAAGTAGTATAAGTAATAGAAGAAAGTCCCTACTATACGACTACTACGACTAATATAAGATATAAAGACCTGCTAGAGCTCTACTATAATTATGCTTATCTACTACTTATAACTATAAGATATTATTAATAAGTTTATCGAGAATTAAAGCTAGCCTAAATTAAGCCTAGGTTATATAGAGTAGAAAAGAATTAAATATATTATCGACCTTATACTACTATTCGTAGAAGCTACGACTATAATTAGCACTACTAAAGGCCTAACTATATACCTCGTCCTTAGGTACTTATAATACTTTCTTCGATATCCTCGATATTATAGATAAGAAATTAAAATATAAAACCGAGCTATAGTAGTAAGAGATCTACGCTGCGCTATAGGCTACGTTTACGAAACTCGTTAAGTACTATACTACTACCTAGGACCGTTTTAGTAATATATATAGTATTATAATCTTACTTAATCTAGCGATAAAACGTAATTTTTAGAGTTAGGATATCTTTTCTAGTAAAGGGCTAGACTCGTTATTTAAGGACTACTACTAGTCTAAATTCCGCCTTAAATATGCGTAATATAAACCTATAGTAGCTGCGACTAGGGCTAAGTCTTAATAGCCCTTACGCTGCTCTACTATCTTCTTTGCTATAAGTATGCGTTCTATATCTAACGATAACGACTCTAACTCTACTAATACCTTATAGCTAACGTCTTCTATTATTCGATCTTCTACTAAACTAGATAAAGTTACGCGCTATCGATATATAAGGTTTAAAGACTTAAACGCTTATTCTATCGAGTATCTACTACGCTCTTAGAAACTTATCGTATTAGAGTATTTTGCATATGCGCTTATAGTACGCGACTTCCTATATATACTAGTAGCTAGTATAGGTTATAAGCGAGACTTTAGTATAGTAAGGTACTAGAGCCGCTATAATCGATTATATAACCCTTTAATATTTAGCAATATTATATACTATCGCTCTCGAGAGCGTAATAAGTAGTAGCAAGCTTAAGATGCCCTAGCAGAAGAGGCGCCGCTAATATTAAGTATATTCTAGCCTTTAGTACCTAAAGTTAATATATAGTAGTATTAGGTTTAGGTAGATTACGAGGCAATATTAAGTTAGAAGAGGTTCGAAGCAATTAGTAATAACGAGGAACCTATAGCTCCGAAATATGCTCGCAAGAGTATATGCAAGTAGAAGGAGTTATTTTTATAAAAGCTAAGTAGTACGTACTAGCCTTAATACTCTATATAGTATAGTCGGCAATAGTAGTTAGTAGCTATAGTTAGTATATATATTTAGAATACCTTATATGCATATCCTTAATCTAGATCTTTTACGAGTACCGACTTATTCTTTATACTTATATATTTTACTATATGCAGAATTGCACTCTCTATCGATTCTATTAGTAATATTCCTAATTATAACTTGTTTTTCTACGGACCTAATAGTTTTAGTTAGGTCTAGAGTTAGGACCTATTCTAGAACTAGCGACTATAAGACCCGAGCTAACTTAATTTAGGTCGGGTCTAAAGACCTAGCTACTTAGGTCTAGGTCTAGGTCTTCTAAGAACCGACCTAAACCTAGAACCGACCTAATTTGCAGAACCTATTCTAACCTCTATCTATAAGTATAGTTAGTATATAATATAAAAGCGATAAGCTATTTAATATACTTAAGTAAGTAGCTCTATTATACTCCGAAGAGTACTATTAAGCTAGGTAGCTTTATAGATAAGCGCGCGAGACCTCTACGAGGCTCTACTACTACTCTCCTTCTTAGTAGGCTTACTACTACCTAGCTTACTATTATTAGTCTAAAGACGCTTTATAACTATTATAGTCTTTATATACGTAGTTAGTAAATATAAGACGTAAGCGACGTATATACTATACGCGACGTTAAAGGAAGAACTTACTAGTATAAGTAGTATCTAGCTAGGTTTAGGCGTCTACTAATGCGTAAATCCTATACTACTCTAACTAGCTTATAGCTAACTAGGCGTGCATATCTATATCGCTAAGGCCTAATAGCCCTAGAATTAGGTATATAGCAGTCGCACGCAGCGTAATAACGCGCAGTTCTCGTCTCTCGTCCTAGGTAGCTAGGCTTAGGAATCCTCGTAAGCACTATAGTTTAGATCGAGTAACGGCTACGCTCGCAGTTACGCTTCTACGTTTAGCTTACGAACCCTCGTATTAGCTATATCGTCTCTCGTAATAGCTAGTAGGGCGGGTACGTATAGAACGTATAATAATACTAGAACTATAAATAAGAAACGTAGGGTAGATAATTAATTAATGCCTATAGAGAAGAGCCTAAGCTCGTGCTTAAGTAGGCACCCGAGCTACTAAGGATATGCGGTTTCCGCCTATTAATCCTCCCTTTCTTTATATCCGAATAGATACTCTAATAAACGACATTTTTATTCTAAAAAGATAGCTTAGTAGAACTAACTTCTATAAAATAATAATAAACTAAGTACTATCTATTCTTTTTTAACGTATTAGACGTTTATAACGTTACTATTTTCCTTTGCCGAACCGAACTAGCTAGTTCGGTTTACTATATATATGCAGCTATACTAATCTTCTTAAACTCGTCTTCCTCGTTATCCGGGTAGTTAGCGCTATCGAACGGAAAGTACTTTAGCTAGCCCGAAAGGGCCTTCTTAATATATAGAAAGAAGCTCTGCTCTTTCGCTATAGCCTTTTTAGCCTTAATTAAGCAGTTAAATAGCTGCGCAAATCTCTTTTTCGCCTATAGAACCTAGGTCTGCTCGTACTACTTCTTATATATATTACGGTCTATATATAGAAGCGTAAGGGCTTCTTAGCTAACTTCTAGCTCCTCCTAGCTTCGGTAGCCTATTAGTGCATCTAAGACTAGCCTAAGGCTAGTAAGCTATTGCTTCTAGGGGAGTCTACGTTCCTATAGTTTATTAGGAAAATCGGCGCCTATAAACGTCTTAGGCATTAGTAGCATAGTAATATTGCTAATAAGGACATCTAGGAAGCTTAGGGTAGTCTCTCTAACTAGTTCTTAGTTACGATACTTAATAAGCGTTAGGTAGATTATACGGCGTAATAAGATACTAGAGTTCTCTCCGTAGACAATCGTCTAATATATAAGTACTAAATCTCCTAGAATAACCGAAATATTCTATAGTCGTAGGCTAGAATCCTGCAGTCCGTCCTTTTCTTTATCTAGAACGTGCACTAGTATCTGCTCTATATTAGAGTCCTTATCTTTATTCTCTTTAAGCTCGTTAACTATTTCGTAGATTAATTCTAGATAGCTAGTGCTACCGACGACTTTAAACTTAGCGTATATAGCCTCGTCTTCTTCTTCGTCGCCTTTATTATCGTTAGTAGTCTAGTTCTATAGCTTGCGGTTAGGTACCTATATAACCGGTCTGTAGCTAGAGTAGGCACTATCGAGAGAAACTATAGTAATCGTATAGGCGGTTTCTCGTTTATCTTTCTATGCTACTAGGGGGCCTTTAACAAACTTCTTGCTAGTAGCCTAGTTCCCCTTAATAATTAGGATCGTTAGGTCGATTCGGCCGGTAGGCTCTCCCTACTAGTACTGCGCTATTATCGAGTATGCGATAAATCTATATATAGCCTTATTACGTAGAGAATCTTAGGCTAGCATATTAAGTAGCTAGATAGTCGGGTCTTATTATATTAGCTGCTAGGTAAGGGAGAAGAATATATTTAGCATCTATCTATATATATTACGGCGGCGGCGGAGGTAGTAGCGATATAGGTCGAATTCTTAGTATATCTAAGAAACTATATCCGGGTCCTTTGCCTACTAATTAAGAAGGCCGCTAAATATATTATAGCTATCCTTAAGCAGTCTTCTATTCTAAGTCTTCTATGCGTCTTAAATAGTCTTAAACTCTAGTTAAGATAGGCGGGTGTTAGTAAAATCTAGCTAAATTCGTATAGGGCTAAGGCTATTATCGTCGGTTCCCGGGACAGGTTCTTAGGTAGGCTCTTAAGTAGCCTCTACGTTATCGTATTCGTTACTAAACTAAACTAGCTAATTCGCTTCCTCTATACCTGCTCTAGCCTTTTCCTTAGCCTTTTTAGACTTCTTATTCCTTATAGGTTTCTTTAAATAGCGAGCTAGAGATATAGGCGCGGGATTCTCGATATCTCCGGTCTCTTGCTATAGACGGGTCTTCTTCTTAGGACTACTATCCTGCTCTTTATTTATATTAGCTTTACGCTTAGCCTTTTCTTAAGTCTTCTTCTCCTCTACTACTTTCGTAGCGGCTTTATCTATATTACTTAGCTAATTCTTACTAATCTAGCGGTCTAGTATATCTGCGTTCTATATCTACGGATCTTTCCTTAAGTTCTTAGCTACGTCGTTAATCGATCCCTTTACTAATAGGTATAGTCTACGTAAAATTTCCTATAAATCGTATAGGCGCTTAGACGCCGTTATTATTAACTCGCCTACTTATAGGCTAACTACTTTAGCTATTTCTACTATATAGGTGCGGCAGAAAGGAGGGCTAATTTCTAGAGATTCGTATTTATTAAGAGAAATTACGTTCGGCTTTCCGTATATATTAGCCTTATATTAATCTTCGAAATAGCTAGCGTATAGAATAGCGATACGGACGCGGGCTTCCCTAAGGTCTATATAAGGCTTCTTAATCGCCTCGTTAATTAGATCGTCTAGGGGGTCGTTATTATAGCTATACGTCTTATAACGTATTACTTATTCTTTAACTCTGCCGGCTAGTTCGTATAAACGGACTAAAACAATTATTTCTAGCTCTAGGGCTACGGATTAGAAGCGGGTTACCGCGGCCTAGCCCTAGCTAGCTTCTTCTTGCTAGCGGCTTAGCGCTTTAAGCTCGTAGTCCTCGTAGTAGAGGTCTCTAATCTTATAGTATAGATACGCGAACGCATTAGAGCGTAGTTAGTCTTTATTAGCGAGGTTTATTTTCTCGCGGACCTAGCGCTTAGCTACTCCGCGGAAGCTCTTAAACTCGTTAGAGGCTAGATTAAGATAGCTAAGGAAGTCGTAGCTAGATTCGGACGGCTTACTAAGTAGCCTACTTGCGGCCGAGCCTCTAGCTTTATTATTAGCGTCGGATACTTTAGAGAGCTTATTCTTAGAGATAATAAAGTAGGCGTCTATAACGGCAAAGCCGTTCTTATTAATAATCTAGAGGTTCTTACGACTAAATAGGTCTAACTAGAATATAGCCTCTATACTCTTAATAAAGCTAGCCTTCTAAAATTTGCTAGATATATAGCTAGACGCTAGGCGAAATAAGTTCTCTTTCTTTCTATTATAGAGGGCCTAGTAGAGTATCTATTTTAACTAGGTTAGGCCTAATAGCCGGAGGTTCTCTACGGGGATATTCTTAAGTAGAGAGAATCGTCGAAGATGCTAGCCGGCCTTTTCGCAGATCTTAAACGTAGAATTTAGGAAATTAAAATAGGGGAACTCTCTACCTAATCCGAATAAGTTCTATAGCATATTAAGGAGGCCGTCGCGTTTCTTAGCGAACTGCTTTCCTCTCTTATAGATATTAACTACGCCCTTTAACCCTTCTAGAGCGCCTTTCTAAGCGCGGGCGGAGGCACGCTAGCTAAGCTCTTAAATAAATTAGAAAATAATAAAAGCGTAGCGGTCGTCGTCTCCTTAAATAGCGCTATAAACGGAACGAAGAACGGTCTGCTTCTCTTCTTCTATAGCTGCGTTAGTAACTGCGTCTAGTATCTATACGCGAGTAAGCTATTCGCTAAGCTTAGAAACATTAAGAGTAAAATTTCGAAAGTCGGCTAACTCGGAGTTAGCGGCGCAGGCGAGCGCGTCTAAATTAGAATAGCGGACTACCGCCTTAGGCTTAGGGGTAGGCGCTTTAGCGGCGTTAGTTATAGTAATGTCTCTATCGGCTATTATACTAGTAAGGTAGAGAAAGAGAAAATAGACTATATAGAAGGGAGTATACTATATACGAGCGGAGAGAATCGGTTAGAAGTAGGCGTTTCCGTAAGCGAGTTCTTAAGCGAGAGTCTAAGCAAGTGCGCGAAGTAGAAAATATGCGAAGCTAATAATACGCGAGGTTTCTAAATAGGTAGGTTATACTAGTAGCGGTAAAGACAGTTAGTATAGAAGAAGTTGTTATTATTATTATTATTATATAGAGTTTTCGCAGTTTATTTGCTTAAAAACTCTATATAACTATCGTTACCGCTGCCGCCTATACTTAGCGGCCCTAGAGTAGTTATTAGGCCGGAACTTCCTAATAGTTATTATGCCTAAGATAGATATTAAGGTTAATAAGACTAAGAAGAGACTAGAAGAGCCGAAAAGGAGAGAAGTTTTATACTTAAACCCGCTACCTAAATATAAGGGTATTCGCGGCTATACGTTAGAGGATCCTTAGCGCTATTCGAAGTAAACTAGCTAGTTCGCTTTATTTTCACCGCTAGAAATAAGGAAGCATATGCGTTTTCGCGATTACTTTTAGGCAGCTATTAGCTAAAATTAAATAAGAGTCGCCTAATCTTATCCCTCGCTACTCCTAGGAGCCTAGGCTAGTTAGGAACTAGTATTCTTCTAACGGTAGATCCTCTTATTTATAGTAACAGTCCTTTATCTAGCTTCCTAAGGTCTATTCTACTTCCGCTACTAATCCTCCCTTTCCTATAGTACTAGCTATAGGAGAGTAATAAGTAACACGTTTCTCTCTATTTCTTATACTAATTCGGACGTAATAGAAGCAATTTTTTAAAAGAAATTTAGGGATTTAGGGGCCTACTAGGATTCCTCTAGCATCGGAATATCTAGCTAGCGGATATACTTCTCCCTCTCTTCTTAAGTTATTTCTAATAGCTTACTAATCCGAACCTAAGGATATAGGTAGCTACGCGGCCGTAGCTTAGGAGGTAGAGGACCTAGCTATCCTAAATTAAAGTTATCCTCTTAAGGAACTATAGCCTCCGGATCCCTTTAGTACGGCACTAGCTTTAAGTTAAACCTAGGGAACGTATAGTAAAGGACCTCCCTACTAAGCTCCTTAATCTTATACGCCTTTCCCTTATAAATAATAGTATATATAAGAAACGGACCGCGCTATCGGTACCGTAGCTTATTTAAGAAGCTCGTTTTTAGTTCTAATCGGTAAACGACTACTATCTATCTAGGACGAAGCTCCTACTAATTAGCATTCTTATAGTTATTAAAGTACTTAATATTATGCTTTCGCAGCTAGTCCTATCGGGTATAAGCTTCCTTAAGCGTCGTATATATCCGTTCTATAGCAGTAGCTTATATCGCTAATAAGGAAGAATAGTTACGGACTATTCCCTACTTAGCTACCTAGTAAGTACGGAATTTAAGCTCTACTAGTAATATAGCGTCCCTACCTATTATAATCTCCGCTAGAGTTAGCCCGGTTATCTAGTTTATAGTAGTACGTTCCGCCTAAAGAACCGAGGGAATATACTTAGCTATAGCGCTTACTCCTCCGCCTATAAGCTTAGAGAGGGCCGCTAGAATTAGACGGTAGCTTCGTTTAACGATTCTATTAGCCTACGGATAGTAAGGGGAGATCGCGACCTACTTAATTCCGTAGCTAGTAAGTAGTACTTCTTAAACGTTCTCTCCGCCCCCGTCTATATAGATCTCGGCTATAGCCTCCTAGCGGCAAATTAAGTCCTCGTAGATAAAGTTTATAACGTATCTAGCGTTAACCTTGCGATTATCCGTTATCCGTATTAATCGGGCCTCTAGCTATCGAGAAATAGCCTCTCTTATAATGACAGGTAAAGTCCGGTACTAATAAATACCGCGTCTAAGTACTATTACTTCTTAAGATACTATTTCTCGGAAACGTAAAGTAGGCTAGGACGCTAGTAACCGTTCCTAAGTATATATTGCTAGCAACCCTTATAGAAACGAACTACTACGGTATAAATACCGTCCTACTACTATCGTTTAGTAACTATCTTATACGTCCGTTCTAGGCCTAGGTGTCTATAGTAGTTATAGTAGGTAGTAATAATCCTTTCGCGATAGTTATTATCGTTAATAACTCTCTAAGGGATACTACCGACACGATCCTATCTTATAAGCTAACTCTTCTTACTTATATAGAACCTAAGCGCACGCTTTCGTAGAGACCTATATTTAGTTAGGGATAGGCCTAGCGGATAACGTAGGTAAGTTAGGAAGAATGCGATATTCCTCGAGTCCTAAGAGTAGGTACCGTTTAGCACTTCCTTCTCTAATTCCGCTCGAGTAGGGAATACTTAGGCAACGAGGTCGTAGGCGGAGTAGGCGAAAAACTAGTTATTAATTATCTTATCGATATCGCTCTCCTCTACTAGCTCTTAGGTGTCTCGCTCTATTAGAGGCTTACGAAATAGTCTATTAGTAGCAGTATGCTTCTTTCTAGGTATATATACTATATTAAAGTTAAATAACCTAATCTAAGCTAGCTATCTTATAATAGCTGCGTTTAGGAGGTCCGTAGCAGCCTTATTAAGTTAATGCACTAGCGTATTAGCGTCTACCTCTAGCTAGAAGAAAATACTAAATAACTACGGACGACACTTCCTTAGTACTTTAAGAACACCGAGATACTCGCGCTTCCTAGCGTCGTAGCGTTGCTTAGAAGCGGAGAATAATTCTAACTTAAATCGAGAAGGGTATCGAATCCTACTATCTTTCCCGTTATATTAAGATATATAGTATCCCTACGAGTAAAGGCTAGAATTAACGCCTACTACGATTAGTCCTCTCTCTAGTTTATAGTCTAGTGCTACTAGTACTAGCGTAGAGATAAGAAGTTCCGTAATCGCATTCTTAGACTACTAATATTCTTTCGTCTATACGAACTTAACGTCTTTTTTTAGGGGAGAGAAGAGTAGCCTTAGTAACTAGGCGAAGTCCTTAAGCTAGATCTTATAGTATACGAACATTTCTATAAGAATACGGACTTTTCTCTAGTCCGTAGGAGTTAGCTACTTAACGAGCTTAGCTACTCGTTCCGTATCTAGGTATCTGCTATATTTATTAGTAACGTAACCTACTATCTTAATCTGTTTATAGTATAGCTGCAGCCTTTCCCCGTAGACCGTTAGTTCTACCCTCTTAAGGTTAGTAAGCACCTCGTCTAAGTTCTTAATATATTCTACTATAAATCGGCGGAGTCTAGGCTTAACCTCCTCGTTACTATACTTTGTTTTTAGACCGCGAATAGCTATATTGTCGAGGAAAGGTTTAGTAGCGTAAGGTATCTAAGTAGTAAGGATAAGTATAATAATTTAGACAAATTAAGCGATAGAGTTCGTAGCTCCCTATAGTAGCGTCGTCTAGTATAGTAGGCCGAGAGGAGTATCGAAACCTATAAGGTCCCGACTTTTTACGTCTAGTAGAATCTAATCGTAGCTAGAGAAGATATTAACTAAGAACGAGATTATATAACCTATAAAAGCTTTAGAAAACCTATCCGTATTAGGAGGAAGATTAGTATTACGAATAGTTATAGTATTAAACTTCTATATAGCATTAATTAGGCAATACCTCTTTAGTTCTCCTAGGTTAGTCTTCTTCTTTACGAGAAAGTACGGATTCTAATAGGTACTATAGTACGGCTTAAGAGAGCCTACGTCTATACGCTTATAGAGCATTTTTATAACTTCCTTCTTAAGAGAGCTCTAGAGTCGGAAACTAGAATGCTACTATAGCTTATATAGAATCGTACGAATAACCTAAGAAGGAGCAATAGTAGGCTTAATATAACTAAGATGCTTAAAATCCTAAGCAAGTATAGCTTCCTAATTATATAGCATCTTAGTTAAAAGATATAGCTCCTAATCCGATAGTAAAATAGTAGGCTTAATTTAAGCAAGCCGTTCTAGCGTAAGCCTTAAACCTTTCGGAATGCTAGAAAACTTTTTAATTAAGTATTTCCCGTTAAAGGGGCCTATTCTAGGTAGTATAGCTTCTTCCGTAGTAAGTGCTTTCTTTCTCTAATATAGATTACTACTAGGATTTAATCTATCCGTTATAGACACGTCCGCGTTAACGAATCTAACCTTATCTACTATATACTTATATATTATAAATGCCCTAATTTCCGAAGAGAATTTAGCTTATATATTCGGGTCTAGAAGTAAGCTTAGTAGCAGTTTACTATAGCGAACTCTATAATTCCGGCAGATTTCCTCGTAAATAACGTTAGCAACTATAGCTCGTTTATAGTCGCTCTTAGATTCGTATCTATCTTTAAAGTCGTAAGAATACTTATCTAGAAGGAGAACCTTAAGTTCTAAGTCCTATAGGGAAAAGAGGTTTCTAAAGCAGTTAGGAAAGAGCAGGTTACTAGAAGGATCCTCTTAGGAATAGAGCTCTAGGCTTCCTAAATAATGCCCGACTAGCTCTAGGAAGAGTAAGAACGTAAGGTTATTATATGCGTTACGTAATAATCGAACTAAACTAGCTAGTTTACTCGGTAAGTTCCGCTAGTTCTTACGTAATAATCGAACTAAACTAGCTAGTTTACTTAGCAAGTTCCGCTAGTCTATACGTAGATTAGTTAAGACTTTACTTAGCGCCCTTTCTATAATATTAGCATCCTTAATCGTTCCCGGATAGTTTCCCGTTAGCGCCCGAACCTGCCTACTTAGCTCCCTACTTAGTCCCGTAGCTATCCCGAAGCTCTCTCTACTAGTACCCGTAGGTATCCTAGAGCTTCTAAGACTACCCCTACTAGCGCCCGAAGCTGTCCTAGTAGTCCTAGAACTAGCCTTAGAGGCTCCCGAAAGTAGCCTAGAGCTTTTACTAGTAAGATCTAGCTATCTAAATAGATACTTCCTTAGCTCTATAAGGCGCTTTCTAAGCTTATTCCGCCCCTATTCGCTTCGACGCTTTATAGGAGCTTTAATGCAAGAGAACCCTATACTATAAGAGCGGTCTTTAGCCTTAAAGTATACTAATTTATATAGTATAGTAGATAAAAGCCGTTCCTAGAGATCCGGGTTCTGCGTAAACTTATACTAGAGGCCCTAATAAAGGGTATTATCGGATTTCTAGCTAGGACGAATTAGCGGGAATAATAAAGGGACGTTCCGAACTTATTTCCTAATAAATTCTCTTATCTCGTTATAAGCCCCTAAGCCTTCGGGGTCCGTATATAATTCTACGAGAAACTTATACTAGGCTATATAGTTAAAAACTAGTCCTTTAAATTTAGGATCTTTAAAGTAGGAACGGTGCTAGTAACTAAGGTAGTTATACTTGCCTTTATCCCTAAAGAAGATAGTTTTGCTGCGAGGATGCTCGTAGATAGGCTTATTAAACCGGTCCTCCTTCTCTTTAGTAAGCTTTCCCGCTAGTTTCTTAAGCATCCTATAATCTAGCGCCGTATTTACTCTAGGCACTAGTTCGGCTATCCTTTTAAGGATACTTCTTAGCTCGGTTTAGCGCGTTTTAGCCCTACCTATATTAGTGCTTAAGATCGGGCTAAAGCGGACCTTAGTACCTAATCTTTTCCCGACCTACGAAGAATATCGTTAACTATTCTGCATCTATTATTACCTACTATTCTAGTAAAATAAACTAGGTTTCTATAGTCGTTAGCGATCGTACCTTCCTAGAAGCTATTATTATAGTTCCTAGAGAAAAGTCGAGTCCTTCGGGCCTATAGCCTTCCTAGAAGAGTTAGCGTCTTAGGATCGCTAGTAATAAAGAAAGTTATAAAGACAATAACTCCGTATACCTCTACGCGGACGTTATAATATATTCTAATAAAGGTAACCTTACTAAAGATACTACGTATAGTAGTAGTAATATTAGTCGAAATAGAAAGCCTTAAGCTACGAGCCCTCTCGTAGCTTATAATTATACTCTCCGCTCCCTTATTAATTAGGATATCGTATACCTATTAAGCCTCTCTAAGGGTCGTATAGATATAGATGCTTAGAATAAGTAGGTAGTCCTTATAAAAGTCTAGGAGGATACTATCTAAGTCCGTATATAGCTTAGAAGTAGGAATATACGGCAACGCCTCTATACTAGAGACTAGCCGAACCGAGAGATCTACCGCTATTATAATAGTAATCCCGAGCGCATCTTAGCAAACGACCTCCTCGTCCGCTTCCTCCTAATTAAGAGAAATAGATAAGGGCTATATTTCGGTATTATTCTACTCCTTCGTATCGAACTAGACTTTATTATTACTTAGCTCCTTCTAGTTATCGACTAAGGATACCTACTCTTCCTTAGGCTGCTCGAAAGAGTTAAAAGAATTTATTAGAAAAGTATTAATCTCTAGCTCTCCGTACTAATAAAGTCCTACGTCGCCCTTATTATTATCTCCGCTCTTCTCCTTTCTAGATACTTCGCTATCTTCGTCGGAATAGCTAGCAGAATTATACTCTTATATTCTATTATAAATCTAAGCAAAGTTAACTATAGAGGTAGCCGTACTATCTAGCCTCCGTTTTAACGTATAATAGCGCTCGAGTATAGCGCTATAGAATAGATCTATAGGCTTCCTTCTATATAGGAACCGACTAAGAGCTTGCTGCCTAAATAGCTATAGTTCCCTAAGTTCTATAACTAGAGGTGCTCTAAGGAGCCTATTAGACTAGAACGCTTTCTATTTGTCTATAGAAATAGCCTTCTTAAGTAGGTTATCTAATCTCTGCGTTTTCGGCTTAGCTCTCTATGCCCCTTTCGCTTTGCCTCTAGAAGAAACTATAGGACCGAATTAGGTATCCTATATCTCCGTATCCTAGGAATTTGGAACCGCTAGAGTCTAGGATCTTCCCTATATCTAAGACGAAGCCGCTTCTTAAGACGAGCTTAGTTTACTTCTACGATAATATTCTATTATCTCTAGTAGTACTTGCTCTTTATAAGCGTTGCTCGTTCCCGTTTTAGTAGCTTGCTTCTGCTTCTCTATATTTGCCTTTATAGCTTTTATTAGAGACGCAGTCGGGTAAGAGAGATTCTAAATAGTTTTCTAAGAGGACCGTATAGCTATATAGGCAGCGTTATAATCCTCTTTATCCTCTTCTTCCCCTAGAATAAAGAGAGATCCTATAGGCTCGCATTTCTCTATATACTTTATAGTCCTAAACCTAGCTATACTAGCGTCGATCGAGACGGGACGTTCGCGCTAGTTAGATTTCTACGAGGCTTATAGAGTATTAAAGCTAATATATTTACTAACGTTAATCGGACCGATAGCTTATTTAAGAGCTAGGAGAATAACCTTTAATCGAGGAGACTTCTTATTCTAGCTATACCCGAGAGGTCTTATTTCTCCGCTAGCTCGGCTAGAATATATTCGGCGAGTCTTATCCTTATAGAGGAAGTCTTAATCTAGAAGCTAATTAAAGTAAGGATAATCTCCGCTACGGTAGTCTTCTAAACTATACTTCTAGTAAGCTATCTCTATTTTAATTTCTAAGGTAGTATAGGCTATAACTATAGCCTAGATCTCTAGTACTTTCTTATCCTTTTAGCTACTACGTAGGGGTCTATACGCAGGTTCCTAGTTCTTTAAAAGAGCAAGGGCAAGGGCAGCTAATTGCTTAGTTAGCTTCTTAACGTTAGGGCTTACCCTAGATATAGTACTTATCGCTATAGAGACCGGATTTAGGCAAGGGGTAGTATTCCCTATTACTTTAACTAGCTTTTCTGCTAGAATAGAACGATTATCCTTATATAAGGCTTTATCGGTTTTATTCTTTCGCAACTCGGCTTTTATAGCTAAAATTACTCTCGCAAAGTTACGAAACGTATAGAAGCAATTTATATTTAGGTTCGCTTTATTCTAAATCTTCTTCCGCATAGGCTTAGATAGAGGCTTTAAAAACATCTAGGTACGGCTAAAGTTATCTAGATCTTCTAGAGAAATTATAGTAGAAGAGATCTCGAAGTTTCGAATATACTCGGAAATCTCCTTAGGCTTATCTAGCTTCTATAAGGATAGCTAGAAAAGGTACGACCGATCTCCGAGTATACGCTAGCTATTAAACTCGCGATACTCTTTAAGAAGGCTACTTTTAAATAGCTTATAGTTATAACTTTTGTACCCTTCGAGCTTCTTAACTATAGGACGCTAATATCGATAAACGTAGCTAACTAGCTTCTCGACTTTAGTAGCTTTATCGCCCTAGTCGCCTCTATAAGTTCGGTATAGGTCTTTAAAACGCTTAACGAACTTAGTAACGTCTAACCCTTCGAAGTATCCTATCTCCTTAGAACTAGGCAAAGGTATAGGAGGTTAGCTTATAGAAATTAAGGCTTAAAACTGCTCGACGCTTAAGCTAATAGTAGTATTAATAGGAAGTTATAGTCCTATAGCTCCTTGTCGACGAGAATAAGTATTACCCGTTCCTATCGTTCCGTTAGAATAAGCTAAAAGGTTAGTAGAGCCTAGAGAGCTTCTAACTAGTCGTTTAACTTCTCTATTAGGTCTAATAAACTAGGTAGGTTAGTAACGGAACTCTTAATTGCAATCCTCTATACTAATATTATCCGAGATACTACTAGAGTTAATAGCAGTATCTAGGTTATTAGTACCGGCAGAGAAATCGTTATTTTAGTCGTTTAGCATATTTTCGGCTAAAGGTCGGTAATAACGAACTAAACTAGCTAGTTTAGTTAGTATTAGGTAAAGTTAGTAGTAATAGTGTCGAGCACCCTATTAAGTACCTGTCGTAAGGTAAAGGGTAGGAGGACAAAAGATAGGTGTAAAGCGCAGTAGAAGTAGAGGCGATAGGTAGGAACTAACCGAGTTAATTGTATTAGTTAGTTATAGGTTGCACCTTTCTCCTAAGATATATTCCTCGGTAGGTTATATAACCTAATGTTATATAACCTATATTACCTAACCCTAGAACTAAACTAGGTAGTTTAGTTTAGCTAGTATTATATAACCTATGTTATATAACCCTAGATCTAAACTAGGTAGTTCGGATCGGTTCTTAGGCAGTACTAACTAGACTGCACTTCTTAACACTCCTACTTAGGCTAGGTAGTCTTCTGCCTGCACCTCGCATTTGTTTTCTAGTTCTTTCCTAGCACCTAATAATCTATTATAATATAGGGATAGAACCTTCCTGCTCTATTCTTATGCAAGCTAGAGCTGTCTTACAAACTCCTAAAATTATAGCCCGTTCTTTAGTTTAGTTAGGCTATTAGCGACTATCTCCTTCGTTAGAACATATTCTACTGCAATCTTTCTCTACTACTAGAGATGCCTAATATAGTTATATATAACATTAATATGCTTAGATCTCTTATAGGTATGCGCATCTTTAACGAGTATTAAGGCTGCTTAGTTGTCCCCTATAATCTATACTAGTATTAGCTCTCTTACTATATTAGGATAGGCTTTAATAGTTAGCTAAAATAGGCATTCTCCTACTAGCTCTGCACAGTCTATCTCTCTTAAGAGAGCTGCTAGGAACTAAGATTGCTTTGCATATGCATTTATAGCTATATACTTAGCTTCTATTATTAATATTGCAATAGACTTTTGCTTCCTGCTTATCTAAGAAACTAGGGCTCCGTAGAGGAAGAAAATGCTTCTAAGGATTAAGACTCTGTCTGCTTTATCTATTGCGTAGTTAGAGTCTAAGTATCCTATTAGTCTCCTACTACCTTTCCTAAATATTAATCCTAGGTCTTAAGATAACCTTAGGTATCTTGCTAGTTTCTTTAGAGCTTGCATATGTCTCTTAGTTAGGTCTAAGACGTATAAGCTTAGCCTCTTAAGAGAGAAAGCAATGTCTAGTCTTATTATAACTATAGGCTATATCTAGGTACCGGTTTAGCTCTAGTACTCGGTTCTGTTTACTCTCTTATTATATTAGCCTATTAGTTTTAGGCTTTTATAACTGTCTATTAGTAAGAGAGTTAGATTAGCTATCTCCTTAGTTATTGCTAGCTTTGCAAGGTTCTCCTAGATAAAGTATTCCTAATTAAGCTTTAAAGTTCTAGCTTATCTATCTCTTATTAACCTTATTCTAAGGATCTTCTCTAGTTCTCTAAGATCTTTAATCTTAAACACCTTGCTTAGCTGTTCCTTAAACTAAAGCATATCTTCTAGCTTTAGTGCTGCAATTAGAATATTATCTATATAGGTTAGGATTAGAATGTTCCTTTCCTAGTAGATAAGAAGGCATAGGTCTACTTCTAATTATATAAACCTAATCTGTTTTAACTTTAAGATATAGAGTTTGTTCTAGTCTCTTGCTGCTTGCTTTAGTCTATATAAGCTTCTTAGGATTTGCAGGACTATATTAGGTAGAATCTCAACTCCTAGTAGTAGAATTATAAAGATTTCTTCTTAGAGTTTGCTCTTAGTAAATGCATTGTTTATATCTACTTAGTAAAGTTCTAGGTCCTTTTTATAAACTATAGCTATAAATACCCTTAGGGTATTATGCCTAACTATTAGTGCAAAGGTCTCCTAGAAGTTAACTCTAAATTTCTAAGAGAAACCTCTTATAACTAGTCTTGCTTTAAACTTTTTAATAGCTCTACTAATTAATCTCTTTATATTAAACACCTATTTAGATATTATAAGGTTTGCTCCCTTTAAAAGAACAACCTCTATCTAGGTGTTATTGCTTCTTAATGCAGTTAGCTCTTTCTAGACTGCATCCTTCTATATATATCCCTATTTAGGGTCCTAAATTGCCTCTTTATAGGACTTTAGAATAGGCACCTCTTATCTCTATATAGAGACTTAAGGGGCAAGTGCTACAAATGCAGACTCTTAGACCTCTAATAGGGCTTCCTAGATCTACTCCTAATCTTAGCCTTAGACTTAACTAAGGAATGCCTTATAGTACTTAGCACTTAGCTCTTCCTCTTGTCTATATTCTCTCTATCTCTTCTAAAGCACTTGTCTTATAACTATACTATAAGCTTTTAGCTCTAGGACTAGTCCTTTATCTAAGACAGATCTCCTTCTCTTTTAGCCGTAAGTCTAGTCCTAGTCTCCCTCCTAGTCCTTATTTTCCTTCCTTAGGTTCTGCTCTACGGCACTCGGGGCGAGTATAGGTACGCTACCTGCGTTACGTAATAGGCGAACTAAACTAGCTAGTTTAGTTAGATTATATAACCGCCGAACTAAACTAGGTAGTTTAGTTGCTACCTACGGTCTATCCCTAATTTTAGCATTCGCATGCCTAAGGTTTTCTTCTCCTAGATCCTCTATCCTCTAGTACTCCTCCTTATCCTTTAGTAGAGGTAGCAACTGCATAAAGAGTATCTAGCTAGGACCTGCAGGTTTAGTTACTATAGCTGCAGGTATAGCAGTTATAGGTAGTGCAACTGCTATTAGCTTCTTTAGAGGTCTGCTAACTAGGTTTCTAATAGGTGCATTGCTTGCTTAGTTAAGCTTAGGAACATTTAGCTCTACATCTCCTCCTTTCTTATGCTTAAACTAAGTAGCAGTGCTATAGGCTTTAATAGCCCTTATATTAGGCTCCTAGAAGAGCTATATTTTAGTAGTATTAGGAACATACCTAATAAACATAGCATCTTTGCCTCTGTTTATTAGTTTGTCTAATCTTATCCTAGCTAGCTAGGACTTTAGATCTATATAGACTACTGCTTTGTAACCCTAAACTCTAAAGTATAACATAGAGGGTTAAATACCTAAAAAGGCTTCCTTAGGTAATACCTTAAATCTATTAATTTCTAGGCTATTAGGAAGAGAATTTCTAATAACTATGCAGGCTGCTAAGGCTTCTAGCTAGAATTTAATAGGCATGTAAGCATCTTCTAGCATTGCTCTTATATAATCTTTAGAGGTCTAGATTAACCTCTTAATAACTCTATTTTAGATAGAGTTATATGCCTTAGTCGTATAGAAGGAAATTCTATATTCCTTCTCCTACTGCTTTAGTATAGCAAGAAGCTCTCTTGCTCTATTACTCCTTATAATCTAGAGGGGGTTTCCTAATTATAGCTTAGCTTTTACTTTCTAGTTTCTAAGGATACTTAGTAAATCTTCCCTAGACTTTATTAGGAAAGTCTATTTCTTTCTTAAGAAGTTGTTAACAATCTTAAGCTACTATTTGTATCCTAGTCTTAAGATAGGCAAAGGGCTATAGATATTAATAGAAACTAGAGATAACCTTTAGGGTTTTCTCTTAGTTTCTTTCCCTCTATGTTTCTTTATCTTTGCTAAGGAACATACCCTATATAGCTAGTGTTCCTTTAGAATAGGAATCTAAGCCTTTAAGTTAGATACCTTATGCAGGTTTCTAAGAAGACCCTCTCTAAAGTATATAAGCCTCCTATGCTAAAGCTCCTACTGTTCTTAAGACTTCTCCTAGGCTTTAAAGGCATAGGCTTTATTCTCTTAATCCTAATTAAGGCATAGCATTGCAAGTTCCTACAAGGCCTTATTAATCTCCTTAATAAATAGCACTCCTCCTAACAATTTTGTCTAGATAACTAGTTTCCTAGATAATAAAACAAGCGTAAATTTTAGTAGTTAAATACTATACTGCTAGCTAAATTAGCTCTAAGAAACAAGATTAACTCCTAAGCTAGGCATAAAGAGAACATTCTTTAGCACAATCTGCTTTCCTCTCTTTCTACCTATTACTATATTCCCTATATATATAGCTATTAGATAGCTACCCCTAACCTTAATCTACTTTTTCCTCTATAGAGGTTTTAGCTCTCTAAAAAGTGATTCTTAGTTAGTTATATATAATAAGGCGCAAGAGTTAAGCAGCTATCTTAATAGTATATACTTGCCTTTTGCCTCTATAGTTAAGTATGCAACCTTATCTATATTATTATCCTCTAATAGGGATTAAGATGCTTTAGATGTTGCTAAAGGTTCTATATCTTCTTAGGCAGCATAAGCCTTCTTAGAAAACTTCCTTAAGCTTTATCTTTTCTTAAGGGATTAGACTTTTAGGTTAAGTTTCTTTACTATATCTTTTAATGCTTCTTTGTCTAGTAAGGATCTCCTCCTAAAGCTGCTCTCTCTAGGTAGTATTCTTCTCTTTTCTACCCTATAGCTCTATCTCGGGTTAATAGTTCTCTTAGCTTTGTTAAGGTATAGACACTTAGCAACACCTCTAAAATGTTCCTAGTTATATAGGTAACATTTTAGCTTTATGCCTTAGATCTCTTTTCCCTTAGCAAACATTGCTGTTTCTTAGGACTAGTTTAGTCTAGCTTTATATAATTCTAGCAGCTATAGTGCACTCTTATATAATATAGACTGCTAGGCAAGGATAGTGTCCTTTATACTTTAGTATGCCTTAGGCAAGCTATTAAGGAGATGCTTAAGTCTCCTTTCTAGCTCCTTATAGTATGCCTCCTAAGGGTCTACCTCTGCAATCCTTCTAGCTATACTAGCTAGTTATACCTATGCCTTTCTAATTGTTATATCCTCTATTATCTAGAAGTTTACGAACTCCTAGACATATGCTATTGCATATATAGTATATACCTTACTATACTTAGCTCTTATTTTCTCCTATATCTTTAAGGCTTGTCTCTCCTTAATAGTCTCTTCCTAATTATCTTCTAATAGGCAGATTGTTATCTCGTACCTAGTAGTAGCATTAGCCTTAACCTATTCTAGGTTACTTCTTAAGTGCCTTAGGCTAAGCACTAATAGTAATAACTCTATAGAAGACTCGGGTATAGTCTCTAAGATAATCTAAAATATATCCTTTAATTTAAGGTAGTCCTGCAGCAGGCTAAACTATTATCTTTAGTTCTCTTTGCATAGTACTAGTGCAGCCCTTCTCTTGCTAATTCTACTTGCTAAATCTATTTCGCAAAATTAAATAAATAACCTAACTCTAGAAAACATAAGCTCTTTTAATCTAATAGCAGTTTCTAGATAGCTGCTTTCCCTTATTGCTAAGACTCTTCTCTCTTAGCTAAGGTGTTTAAGGACTCTTCTCTCTTAGGGGAGTTAGTTAGGTTCTTAGGTAGAGAACCTCTAAAAGATCTACCTTCTTAGAAGGGCACTGCCGGCTAGTTCTAAGGTATTAGTAGTACTAAGTGCTTAGGCCTAGTCTTATCCTTTTAGGTGCTATAGCCTAAGGCTTACCCTTTCCTCTTTATACTCGTCTTAGTCTTAAGTATGCCTTACTAGGCTTTTCTCTGTCTTACCTGCCCTCTAGGAACTTCTAGTATGCAACTAGGATCTTCTAGAGCTTCTAGGCAGCGCAGATAGGATATGCCTCTAGTCTCCCGGTGCTCTTTTCCTGCTTCTTAGCCGAATCGATACTGCAGGTCCTGCAAGCGGTAACTAGTATTACTTTAAGGAGGAGAAGGCTAACTCTTACTACCTAGGGCCTCTCTGCAAACCCGGGCTTATAACCTATCGAGCACCCTATTAAGTACCTATCGTAAGGTAAAGGGTAGGAGGACAAAAGATAGGTGTAAAGCGCAGTAGAAGTAGAGGCGATAGGTAGGAACTAACCGAGTTAATTATATTAGTTAGTTATAGGTTGCACCTTTCTCCTAAGATATATTCCTCGGTAGGTTATATAACCTAATGTTATATAACCTATATTACCTAACCCTAGAACTAAACTAGGTGGTTTAGTTTAGCTATTATTATATAACCTATATTACATAACCCTAGATCTAAACTAGGTAGTTCGGATCGGTTCTTAGGTAGTACTAACTAGACTGCACTTCTTAACAAATAGTAGTATTAGTTTGTTTTATAACGAAAGGAATGTTCTTGCTAAATTAAAAACAAAATAAGAAATAGAAACTTTAGATCTAGATATAGCAAAAGGAAATTCGTAACTTCGTAAATTGCAAGTAAGGGTAGCTAGTAATACCTAGTAGTTACCTATAAACTTTCCTAGGGGTCGGTTTCTTAGTCTATCCGGCTCGTAATACTCCCGGCCCGTATTATTTTAAACGTTCGGCCTATCGGTAATTTCTCCGTACTATATTTTCCTAGAGCCTTTAGGTAATCTCCGATAGGGAAGTATAGGGGCCGTTCTAAGCCTATACTAAATATAGGAAGAGCTAATTAAACTCTTTTAAAACTAGGGGTAGCTAGTAATACCTAGTAGTTACCCGTATTCCTTTCTAGAGGTCGGTTTCTTAGTCTATCCGGCTTATAATACTCCCGACCTATATTATTATAAACGTCCGGCCTATCGTTAATTCCTTAGTACTATATATTCCTAGAGCCTTTCGGAAACCTTCGATAAGGAAGTATAGAGGCCGTTCTAAGCCTATACTAAATATAGGAAGAGTTATTAATTCTTTCGAAAATAGAGTAACTAAAGTTGCGAAACGTAGCCTTATAGCGAAACCGGGGAGTGCGAGTAGTAATACGATCCTATATCCTTTCTCTAGCTCGCTAAACTCCGTATAGCTCGTAATATCGTATTCCTTAGGCTATTCTAGCTATAACGACCCCTCTATATAGGCATAGTAACCTTAAGCGAATCCTTAGAAAGCTATAGATAAGCTATACCGTTAGCCTTCTATAACTAATCGTCGGCGTCTTAAAATACCGTCGATTCTAAGTCGTAATAGAACTAAGGGTTTATAACTTTCTTATAGTTAGAGACTATCCCTATGCAGAAGGTAGCCTTAATACTCTTAAGTTCTTCCGAGTTTTCTAGTTCTACTTAGGCTTATATATAATAAAGTGCGTTCTAGCAGCTTATCGTAATTAATCGCTTGCTTCTCGTATCGTAGTTTATGCTATTAGACTATAAGTAACTTCTTCCTTTTCGTGTTTTTAGTAATTCTTATTCGTAGAAGATATTATATAGCCCTACCTTCGGCTCTATTTTAATACGTAAATCCTATACTACTCTAACTAGCTTATAGCTAACTAGGCGTATATATCTATATCGCTAAGGCCTAATAGCTCTAGAATTAGGTATATAGCAGTTATACGTAGCGTAATAACGCGCAGTTCTCGTCTCTTATCCTAGGTAGCTAGGCTTAGGAATCCTCGTAAGCACTATAGTTTAGATTAAGTAACGGCTACGCTCGCAGTTACGCTTCTACGTTTAGCTTACGAACCCTCGTATTAGCTATATCGTCTCTCGTAATAGCTAGTAGGGCGGGTACGTATAGAACGTATAATAATACTAGAACTATAAATAAGAAACGTAGGGTAGATAATTAATTAATGCCTATAGAGGAGAGCCTAAGCTCGTGCTTAAGTAGGCACCCGAGCTGCTAAGGATATGCAGTTTCCGCCTATTACTACTACTACTTACTAGCTATTAGCTTAGGCTATATCGTTCCTATAGTAGCCGAGTATAGCCTAGCGACGAGTAAGCTTATCGCGTACGTTATATATATAACGTATAACCGTCTTAACTACTTCGTAGTAGATCTACTTATAGGCGTGCTTACTATAGATATAACGTATATACTTCTTAGTATTAATATTCTTAGGTAGCTTACTAGAGTAAGTAGCCTAGCTTATACTATAATTAGTATATACGTAGAATATAACGAGATAGTAAGTAGAAGGAGACTTATAGTTATATCTACCTAGATTATAGTTATTACGGATATAATAATTATACTACTTAAGGTACTTAGTCTTAGCTATACTAATATAAGATATAGTAAGAGCTAAACTAAGTACGGCGCTAGTACGTAGTATAGTAGAGGTGCCTACGAGGCGTTAGTACTTCGTAGCTAGCGTATAGTAAGAAGGGCCTATAGCTCTATTAGTAATAAGGTCTAGTAAGGAGCCTAGCTCTAATAATAAGCTATACGTACGCTTCGCGCGCAACTTACTACTAAGTAGAAGCTAGGCCGAAGGCAACTCGCCTAGTATAGGCTTACCTAGGCCTCTACCTATTACTAGACTAGAGCTAATATAGTTACTACTATAGCTATTCTCTCTAGAACGGCTAGTAGTATTAGGAGCTAGAGAGAGGCTTAGCTACGGACTACTACTAAAGGTATTAGAGCTTACCTAAGGTAAGCGCGCGCTACGTATACTACCTAACTAGCTATCCTTACTTAGTATAATGCTACTTAAACGTAAAAGGGGAGATTAGCTACTAGCTAAACTTAGGGCGTAGCTACTAGGTATACTAGTATTTCTACTAGTATACTCTAGGTCCGCCTATAAGCTACTTAATAGAGATACTATAGTAGCTTCCTTATCTTTAAATAGCTTCTTAGTCTTCTTAGAACCTATCTTATAATAGTTCTTAAGTACGTGCGTAGAGCGTATATAGAGAGTATAAGAAGTATATATATATATAGTAAGGCGAGGGTAGAGCGCGTCTACTAAAAACCTAAATAATAAGTATTAGTATTATAGAAGAAGTTTAGAGGCGTATAAGTAAGAATTTATAATACTATTACTATAATAAATATAATAACGCGCGTTACTATTAATAATAATATATAGTAACGACTTACTTATATTATATATGCAAATTATAATAGTAACGTATAATAGAACTTAATAGAAGGCCTACGAATAATAAGAGATACGCGAACGCGATAGAAATATTATATATACGAGAAGACTACTATCTACCTTATTAAGCTAAGATAGCTTAATAGAAGGAGGGAGGTAGTTATAAGAGCAAAGTAAAGCTAGAAGTTAGGGGCCTTAGGCCTTACTAGTGCTTAGCAATCGGCTGCTACTATATTACTTAGCATATAGTATTTATATACGCGAAGTATATAATATATAATAACTCTATAAGAATTAGCGCTATCTTCGGACGGAGGTCTAAGGTAGTCTATCCGTTACTATATACCCTTTTATAAGTAATAATACCGTTACTATAATACTTCGAACGCAAGATAAAGACACTAAGACATGGATTGGAGGATGGAGAGTGGGCACGGGCACGTGAGCGGCCCGATCCTGCTGCAAAACTGCAAGTCACTCAGCCTCGAAATTTTTGGAGAGCCCAGCAGATTGCAGCCAGGTACGACCATGGATAAGTACAAAATGTCAATTGCCAATGTCGACACGGCACTCAATAGGTTGAAGCATACATTGGCGTCCTTTGAGCTGTCTGCCTCCTCATCTCCAAGATCGAGCGCACCACATTCAGGAAGCATTCCTACGCTCAACCGCGAAAGCGCCCAGCCCACCGACGGAAAAGTACAATGCTCGATCTCTTCCACTGCCACGTCATCCTGTCCGCAGTCGATACTCACACTGCGAGCAGATCGCGGGTATCCGGAGGTGTGTTCTTGACTTCTGAAACCCGCGCCCGGTTGACATATAGGTAAGCTGATGGATTCTTTAGAGACATATCAAAGGTAGTTGCCGGCTGAATGAGTTGAAAAAGAGCTTGCAATATGTTGCCGAAAATCCTTATTCCATACCTACGCATGTTCTCATCGCTAGCGAATATCTTGGTCTTGGCTACCCAGATCTAGCATCCGGCGCTGCGTACAAGGCACTTCTGCTCTCTGATGCGCTCGAAAATGATGCAGAAGAATATCATGATGAAGCTTGCGAGGCCTTGAAGACTGTCATTCAGGGCCAGCCGCTGGAGGACCGCATCAAGATTATTCGGCAAGCAATGGATGCTGGAATCCAAAATGGCGGCGTGTCTCCTGAGCTAGATCCTGCACTGGATATTGAAGTCACGCTCTGGTTGAAGGTGCATTACTTGCTGATTATGTAAGTGATCGGGATACGTGCGCACCTCGATGGCCCTCTAACAAGGTATAGCTACCGCATCCTGGCACGCAGCCTCCTGCTTTGTTCTTCTTACCGGACTGCCTATTCATACGCTCAGCAAGGGCTTTCGCTCTATTCAGACGACGAGGAGCTAATGGACCTTCGCCAGACGATACGTGGCGAGGTCGCAAGGCTTCATGGCACACAGGCTGAGGACCCTCCGAATGAATGGCCTGATCAGGGGTTTGTGCGACGAGAACTTTACCCATGGAATGATCGAGAGCCAAACCGCATTGCCGACCTTGAGCAGATCAATATACTCATGAGCAATGTGTCTGACAAATTGGAAGTTCGTGCGGTGGAGTTGCCAGCACTGACTGGGGACACGCACACGACGGTGACACAGCTTGGCGTCTTTGCGAAAGTTGACATTGAACCAGGCGAGATTGTCTTGAACGAGACTTCACTTTTGACAGCAAACAATAAACTACAAGACGCGCTCTGCGACGCTTGCAGTGCAGGCCTTCCCGAAATGGGCAGCGCTGGCTGGGAGAATGCCGTCGTTTGTGACGACTGTGAAGTTGTCTTCTGCAGCGATTGGTGCTTCGAGTCTGCCAGAGGTTCGTACCATCCTGCACTGTGCGGTCAAGATGTGGAAGCTATCGCAAAAGATGTACCTCCAGCTCAAGCTGCAGATTCGCTGTACTCGCTCCTCTTGCTTCGAGCACTAGCCATGGCGGAGACACAAGAGGTGCATCCGCTAGAGTTGCCCGGTATACGATACATCTGGGGTGACTTTTCACCAACGCCAGATGTTGACTCACCTACATACCAAGATTTGGAGTCGCCTGCCTCCTGCCTGGTACCACGCACGTTACCATTCAGCTTTGAGAACAATGTGCGCCTTCCTTTCCACATGCTGGAGAAGATGGACGTGGATATCTTCGCCAATACTCAATACGATGTCTGGGTCTTCAACACGCTCTACGCCAAATTCCGCGGCACAGCTTCCGCACGTCTGTCTGGTCTCGATGGCCGCGCAATTCGAGGCCCCGAAGTGTCTGCCGTGCATCCCATGTGGTGTCTCGCCAATCACAGCTGCGATCCGAATGTCAGCTGGGAATGGGGAGGTGCGATGAAATTCTGGGCAAAAGAAAGTCGAGCGGCCTGGATGGGTAAAGACGGCACTCGGACGGTCATGGCGCAAGCTGGCATCAAGAAGGACGAAGAGATCATGAACCACTACTGCGATATCGATCTTCCAGTACAGGAGAGACGAGAATGGGCACGTGGTGCGCTTGGAGGTGACTGTCTCTGCCCACGTTGCGTATACGAAGCAGAGTCGGCAACGAGCAAGTAAGAGTCTCGGGAAGCGAAGCTGTCTTCCTGCAATTGCATTCCCCCTTTTCTCTTCCGCATGCCAGGTAAGTCGTCTCAGTCACGCACGTACTGCATAGACCACGGAACGAAATTGTCACCGTTCGACCTGCTGCCTACTCCCATGCACTGGTATGAACTTTGAATCTTTCAACGTTCCAAGAAGGACACGATGTGTTTAATTGACTTTCCCTTCCGCTCCCATGGAGGTGACAAGTCTCATTCCACACCGACAAGCGACCCGTAAATTCATGATGGGAGCATAGCTTTGCCATCCCACGAGATACAACCTGCGTTCTTGTACATGCTACATACTGTATCTTTCAATGCTGTGAATCCCCCTGGTGCCACTGACCCGCTATGCTTCAATCCCCCGAGAATGCTGTTCCACCTGAGCTGCGATTTCCTCGTTGGCTCGATGGAGCTCGTCGCTGTCGCGGGCAGTGGTTCCAGAAATTGGCCGCTTATCGTCGCCACTGTCCGCGTTTTCAGCGTCGAGCTCGTCCCTGCTTGCCTCTCCCCGTCGCTGAGCTTCGGATTTGGGATCGGAATCCGCCTTCACACCCGCGGGTATCAAAGGTGGACCATCCTCGTCGCTATCGAGTTGAAGCAAATACGTCTCCCACAATTCGATGAGCTACACGTCTGTTAGTGCGTGATTGCAACCGACGTGGCGAAGATCAGTTTACCTCTTTCTGTGCCTCAATGGCGCTTTCAAGGAATGTCTCCACTCCACTTTTGAAGTCTTCCACCTTTTCCCGCTCGAAACGATCGAGCTCAGATCGCATCAAGCGACCCATGTCCTCGAACAGCAGGCGGGTGGCATGGACTCGTCGTTCCTGATCTGCGACATCTGCCTGCATCTGGCCAAGTCGGTCCTGTTGCGTTCGGCCGGCGCGAAGCAGCTTGTCTTGCTGCTTCTTGATGTCAGCCAATTTCGCCTCTGCCGAGTGCCATGAGTGGAATGCTTTTTGCCGTTGCTCGAATGCTTTCTTCACCGATCCGATCAAGCGAATGTACTCGTCGATCACGATACCAAGCGTGAGCACATCTTGCATGGCCTGACGCTGATAGAGCTCCTGTATCCGGAGCTGCAGATCGCCGAGGGCGTCCAAGGGCCCACTCAAGCTAGGCGACAGCTCGACTGCAGCCAGGTTGTGCAAGGACAAACTGAAGTCTGCGCATGACTCGGCGAGGCCTTTGCGTTGCGCAACCACAGTGTCTGTGCTCTTCTGAAGGGCTTTCAGCTGGTTCTCCAACGCATCAAGATATACGCGGCGATCGTGAAACCAGTCATCATGCTCAATGAATTTGCCGCCCGAACTTCCTCCCAGGCCAATGCTTGACATGATGCCCTTGGACTCGGTTCCGCCCAAGAGAGGATCCTTCCCAGAATGTTTGATTGCCACACTGAACTGCTCCGACTCGAGAAACGTCTTGAGATCACCATCCATTTGCAGAATGGGGTGGGAGGCAATCTTATTGATCATTCGCTCCAATGCCTGCCTTCTCGACTCAATGAAGTTTTGATCGAATCGTCCCATGGCTTGCTTCTCCGGTGGAGGGGGCACGACAACTCCGGGGTTGTTGTCGTGCAAGCGTTCGTACAACCATAGAAAGTCGCGGTATCGTCTCGTTACGGTAAATGTTGGGTTCATGTAGGCCTTGGATGTGGTTGTGGTGATGACATTGTACGCCGTGTGACTGCCCGTTGCTCCTCCCACGTTGTGCGGGTCACCCACGACGATGTGGAACGATGGTTTTGCAGCTTGCTCGACGGGTTGTGAGGGCTGTGCAGGTCGGTGTCGGCCGCCAAATTGGGGAGGCTCCACTGGAGGGGGGACACGAGGGCCACCATGCAGCGAGCCTCCATCATCGTCCAATTCCGCACCACGGCTGGACGCACCAGACGCCGCAGTCGAGGGGCGTGAGCCAGCGGCATTCCGTGTCCTCGAGGCCAATTCTTTCACGGGAGGTGCGGGAGCAACGGGTTCCGCCACGGGCTCCATGCCTAATGGACCCAAGGGGCCCATGGAGTCGTCGAGGCTTTCGAGGGTCGTGGATTGCGTGAGGTTGGCATGGCCGCGACCTCTTCGGGTTTTCGTTGGAGCCGGTTTGACTCCAGCGGCGATGTTGGGGGTGGAGTGGGAGAGACGGGCGGGCGAGGCAGGCTCTGCTGTGGGGGGGGCGGGTCAGACAGCGCATCACGTTGTGCGGTATCCTTCTGCTCACGTACCGGGCGGCGACGAGGACGTCTCTTCAGCCTGCTTGGCGAGGGTGTGGTTCGAGGGCGAGCGCGAGGGCTCGTCTGCGGGCGCGGTCAGCACACGAGAGGGCGGTGGCGGGCGTGGTCGGGCGCATTGCACTGACCGTCCCAGGGAGAGCTGGCTTCATCCATTGTCGCCCATGGATCGTGGACGAGCAGAGTGTTGCTGGAGTGGTCCATGGCGGGCGGCGGCCTAGCTTCGTTCGCATACGACTGCGGTTGGTCCCGCGCGCGCATGTATGTGCGTCGTCCGCGTCGCGTCTGACGTTCGTTCCGATTCCTCTTCACAATTGTGCAATGGTCGCTGGGGTGCAGACGGCGCAGGCAGAATCATGCAGCGCACTCGCCGCATCCGTGGGTGCGGCCACAACACGACGACATGAGGTGCGAGACAGGCGCACGAGCCGTCAGTCCGTCAGACTCACAATGCGCGCGCATGGATGCCCATGTGTGCCCACCGCATGCCTGGATGTCTGCCTGGATGCCTGGATGCCTGGATGCCTGGATGCCTGGATGCCTGGATGCCTGGTTGTTTTTTTTGCTGTCTGCGTTGCTGTTGTTTGGTGCCCGCCGCTGGGTGCACATGGCACACCTCCGCGCCTGTCCCGTCCGCTCCGCTCCGCTCCCCGTATCGTACACAGCGAGGAGGCGCACAATGTAGACCGCCGGAGGTACATAGTCTGTCCCTATGTGTTGTACTGTAGGCGTTGCGAGACATCTGTCCCTTGGCACCGCGCCGGCCCACGTCTTGCCAGCCAGAGTTAACTGAGGTTGCGCGCAGACGGATTTACCCGAGCTCTGACGAGCCGGAGCACAGCACAGCTTCATGTTCTGCTTCAACCACCACTTCCATATCCCACCTCCACCTCATTGACCACCCTGTCCGCCATGAACTCGTTGCGTATTGCCCGGGGCGCCCTCAAGGCTGCCAAGCCTGCCTTCCGCGCCGCTCCAGCCCTCCGCCGTGGCTACGCCGACGTGGCATCCGACAAGATTCAGTTGACCTTGGCCCTCCCTCATCAGGTACGTCCGCAGACGACCCGCGCGGAAGAGGCGAGCTAACGCGTACGCAGGCCATCTACAAGTCCCAGGATGTGTACGTGCTCCGCTGCTGACCCTTCGCCGACCACGACCTCGAGAGCGACCCGAATACTGACATGCAGCAACAGCGTACAAGTCAACATTCCCGCCGAGTCTGGAGAGATGGGTGTCCTCGCCAACCACGTTCCATCCATTGAACAGCTCAAGCCAGGTCTGGTGGAGGTCATTGAGGAGCAAGGTGGAAGCAAGCAATTCTTCTGTACGTGGACCCGGAATGAATTTGTTGGACAACGCCACATCACAACAGCGATGGGCATCGGGACATCTCATCGCTAATTTGCCCTGCGAACAGTGTCGGGCGGTTTCGCAACCGTGCAGCCAAACTCAGTCTTGAGCATTAACGCCGTCGAGGGTTATCCGCTCGAGGATTTCAGCGCAGAGGTAGATGCATTGCGCGACACACACGTGAGGAAAATGCTAATACTGTCCAGGCCGTGAGGAACCAGATTGCCGAGGCACAAAAAATTGCCAGCGGCGGCGGTAGTGAACAAGATGTCGCAGAGGCAAAGATTGAGCTCGAGGTAGGCATCACCATGATTGTGAACGTCAAGAACATACCCCTCACTGATGACCGCACAGGTTCTGGAGACCCTTCAAGCCCAGCTGAAGTAGATTTCCTCAGATTGTACATACTGTATACCATTAAGTCCTTGCCTTAGATCTCTGGAAGAACACAGCACGACAGGAACGACTTCTTGATGGCGCAGCCACAGCTGCGCTTGCTTCTGCTGGTTTGGCAGCCCAGATGCCTGCCACCCGAATCGTCCCGTCCTTCTCTTACATTCTGCGACTGCGACTCCATTTGCATCTCTTCGTGCAACAAGAAATCCATATCGGGGTTCACCATCGCTGACGGAAGCCGACTCCTAACATTCATGTAGATCCAAGTAAATGCCAGCCTGGCCCACTGTCAAGGGAAGCGGCGGGAACGCCTCTCAAATTCCGGCCCTCAAAAGCACGCGGCCCAATCATGATGAGCACGAGGAGGAGAAAGGTACTGGCATGCTCCACTTCATTTGTGCAGAAGCTGACAGGCCGGCGCAGCGCGACAAGCTGCTCCGTCGCCTTCGCTCAACCACCATCCTCGCTCGACTCAGGAGCAACGACGACGCCGAAGTGCGCAGTATAGAGAGTACCAGCACGAGGGTCAGCCGGGCGCTGAGAAAGAGAAAGTCTGTTGCGGAGTCCTTGAGGGGCCTGTATCCCCCTGGGTCCCCTCCTCAATCTCCTCGCAGCGACGACGAGACACACACAGGACGAGATGCGGAGCTGCAAGCCTTGACAGAACCCGGGCCCACCGCAGAGACAACGGAAGTGACGAGGACGCCTTCCAACATGACATTCGATACTTTGCACACAGTCGACACCCTACACGATTCACCTCCCGGAAGTATTCTAACGAAGACCCGGCTGAAGGCGCGACACATATTTCCAAACAGTCAGGGTCGCTGGCACGAGGACATATCTTCTCCGGAGAGAAATGCAGCCAGTCCATCCCCCGACGACAGCTCTCACTACCCACCCAGCATGAGATCAAGTGCGACAAGTATTCTATCCAAGACCAAGAGCGTGCCAGCTCGTGTGAGATCGAAATTGAGACGCAGCTTGACGGCGGTGCGGAGCCAAGTTCGTCTGAAGCGCGGGACCAAGCAAGATGCGCCAGATCCCGCACTGTGAACGTGGCCGATCGTGTGAAAGCATTGGAGACAAAGGCAATAAATCCAGTGCCTGCCACCTTTACGCGTCAAGATGGCAAGGCGCGGGCTGACATGATCAGTGAGCGAAATGGTATTGCTCAGCCCGTGCCCTTTGTTTTCCCGTTGCACGTCAGACGGTTCACCAGGAGGACGAGCAACGGAAGGTTCTTGCGACCGCAGACTCCGCTTTATCAATCTTGCCTGGACAACGACGCAGAGATACACGCGCCGCTTCCCCAAAGGACGATACCAATAGTCCGGTCGCCTGTTGAGCGGAGTACTGGGCCTGCGGATCCTCTCATAGACGACGATTCGGAGGGCGTGTACGATCGAACGAGCACGCAAGCCACGACTATGGCCCAGACATTGCCAGGCAACGATACTACCACGAACATCGTAGATCACATTAAGATACCTCCTGCCCAACCTCAATACCAAATCAATTCGCAAGTGTGGCCAGAGCAGGCCTCTTTCCGGACCGTTGCCACGCGGGTAGATCCTGTGTCACATCTACATGGCCGTCGCAACTCGTGCTTTCGCCATGGCAGAAAGCAGACTACGTTCAAAGGCACTAGAGATCTCTATGACCAAGGTGGCAGAGGTCAGTACGTTCCCGCAGGCTTCGACGAGCCACGAAATGTAGACGCTACCAGTCCCTATCTGGTACACAACTTGACGAGGTACTCAAGAGCACTGGATCGAGATGATGCATGTCCCGACTGCGTCGCAGAACTCAGGTCGGTCACTTGCATGCGGACGAGATGGGTACCTGCATGCTGACAAGGATTCAGCATTCGAAGGCGCGAGTCAGAACCTGAACATCTGGCAAGCGTAGCAACGCCAGTTGCTGCACACGTGCTCGATGAGCGAGCTCTCAAGGAAAATACTGAGCAAGACCTCGCGAAATCGACAAGCATGTCATGCGACTCGAATGACGCAATGACGGCTGCTGCGATACCTCCAGAGGAACGCGATTCGTCCCAAGGTGGGGACGACACTGACAGTACTGTGCTTGGTGTACCGAAGGAACCACAAATGCCTGCCCCTGAAGAAGACGCGCGAAATAGAAACGCTCGATTCGCACAACATGTGCATGAGTCTTCGACTCCCAACGAGCATGCCACGGCCGCGGAGAGCAATGCATATGACAGAAGTGAGGATGACGACAAAATAGTTCTGACATCAGACCTGGGCGATGGCCTGGATGCGGTAATTCTAGAAAGAGGAGGACGACTTGAGCGTGTAGTTATGAACCTCAGAAAGAATGCGCCAACTGTGGCCGGACTGCTACGACTGTCTCGCGAGTTAATTCAGGTCGCGGATGCTCTGGAAGCCGCTGCTTCGAAAGGGGCAGAGTCGACCGACGGTGCCCATTCAAGCCCAGACGAGCCAGCAATTTACTCCGACCTGACTTCGAGAGCAGACTTGGATACGCTACTCCCTCGTATCTTCGACAGCGTCATCACCCGCGAGCGCACTGATCCATCCACTGTCGCTGAATGTGACTTTGCGCGCTGCCAAGACGCCGCGAGCCAGGCATTGTACAAGCACTTTCCGAGGCGAGCATCGACCAAAGCACCACTGCCGTCGCCAGGCACACGCCTTGTGAACCGGCAAAGAATCCAAGCTGATTACAGGGCACTGCGTAAGCACTTCGGGCGTGGGAGCAGCTATGACGAACCCGAATTCGCCGAATTGGGCGCAGAAGACCGTCTACAGATGCGCGCCGCTCGCAATTTACAGACTACACCTCTGGGCCACGAAGCTCATTCGAATCTGCTCAACATGGCGTCTACGTCGTCGTCTCCCGATGTCCTCTATTGCAACAGAGCGTCCGTAGACGTTCCAAACATCTCCGTCACGGACAATGCCTCCTACGAACATGGTCCGATCTCACTACCATCGCACATCCTGAAAGCACGAGACATTATGTATCCGCCACTTCCTTGGAGCACAGCCGAAACTCGATCACCTCCCCTATTTTCGCAGTCGACCTGTCCGTCTCTCAACACATCGGCGACGAACTCTACCGAGCATAGCCCTACAAGAGGTATCGATGCCACTTTTTCCGACCACTCCCGAGTATACACGTGGAAGGAGCTCACTGACGCGACTGCTCCTTCGCCTGATACAGCACGAACCCAAGAAATATCGTCCCTACCACAGGTCTTGTACTCGGGTGGTGAGAACATGCGACAAGCCGACAGAATGGATAAGAATCAAGCCGTGCATGAAGCTGCAGCGTTGGAGCGGCGGACGAGAAGGCGGAGGTATACGAAGTCACAAGTGAGGACGCTGAACGAATAAATCGCAGTTGTGGCCTATACGATACATTTATAGCAACATCAACAATCCCTTCGAACCTATCGACGTTTCTGTACAGATGAAGAGCCTGCTCCTCCATGGATTATCGAAACAGTCCGCATATTCACATTCCGTCGTTCACTGCATGATCGTATCTCGTCGTGCCCTGTGGTGCTGAGAAATTTTCAGCCCATGAACGCAGAATGCTCGCTCACAACGCCAGAATCCGAAGCCATACGAATCCACACATTCACGAGAACTCGACCCTGTTCCCCTTCGACGCTTCTAATCTCCTCGCCCTTTCCGCTCTCCGCCTCTTGCGATTGTTGTCGAACGCGCTCACATCAGTGCCCGTCCCTAGGTCGGTGCCTCCTGTGTTCCCGGGACTCGCCACCATGCCGCTTCCGGCGGGACCGCTCACCGTTGGAGCCCCCGAAGGAGACTCGGAAGCCTGTGGAACACGGTGAGGAGGCGGCGTTGGCAGATTCAGTTCCGACGGTGGTCGATGACTGCCCACTAGAGAATTTGACATGGCTGGCGGGGGAACGGGCACGTTGGTGATCGGCTGCTGGCTCGAATCCCTCATATGTGCGCCATTCCTCCTGTACCTTGAGGGACCTTCGTCAGCACTGCTCAGACTAGAACCTCGTCGTGATCTTCGCTCTCGTCTTCGGGCGGCACGCTCAGCCGCGGCTTCTTGTTCGTTCAGTCGTCGCAGGGTGACGTGCTGTCCGTCCGGATGCATTTTCATTTTGAGACTGACTGGCGGGCTTTCTACGCCCAACGCGCTCGGCTGCGAGGGACCTGCCGAAGTTACGCTGCCCCGTCGACCAGGAATTCGAGATCTTGAGCCTGTCCGAGAGTGCCGCTGCCTAGTTGGCGATAGAGACTGCGGCCGTTGAGTTGCTGCCAGCGCAGCTCCAGCCAGTGCTGCAGATGTTGCTGCAGCTGTCCTGCCGTCCTGGGTGTGACTAGACCCGTATGTCTGCTCCGCCACTAATCTCGATGGATCTGGCTCGACAGCTCCTGTTGGCATCTGGAGTGAGCCGGGTGGTGGTGGCTCGTAGCCTACGGGCCGGAGGCTGTCAGCTGGAGGTGGACCTGGGGGCGGTGGTGGCAACACAAATGTGGCGTCTTGCTGTTGGTACTGCTGCTGTGGTATGTCGTATCTGACCAGGTCTTGCGGTGACACGGGAATAGCCCCAGCTGCCATTGGAAGCGGAGGTTGACTGATGTCCGGCCTCAAGCTTTGCCTCGACATTATGGCATTGCTGCCGGGTGCCTGCTCTGGGCCAGTCATGAGCGTGTCGGAGTGACTGGGACGTCGACCGCTGGCATCTTGGGGACGAGGGTAGCGATTTGAGTTGCGCCGATTGTATTGCTCTTCGCTCTCGAGCTGTTCTTGCCGCAGTTTTTCCTGCTTCTGTCTCTCATTGCGCTCTTTTCTGCGCTTGCTCCATTCCCTGAATCCAGCGATTGCGCCCATAGTAGCGATGCTCTCGCGCAGATTCGGACCGTCAGAACCAGGCCTCGGCGGCGGTGCATAATTGGTGTCATCGTCGTAGGAGACAGAGCTCACGCTGGGTCGCCTCCTTTGCGGCGGCCTTGAAGGCGTCATTTGCGTAGTCTCAGAGACCAGTGTCCCATGGCGCCTTTTCGGATCATGTGGCGAGAATGGAGCTTGGCCAGCCTGCACTCTGGAAACGTCCGTCTGACTGACAGTGTTGGTCATTCCATGAGGAGTCCTGTAGCTGACATCGGAGTCCATGTCATCATCTTTACGCTTCTTGCTGCCAAATATACTCTTGAGCCCCTGAAAAGCCGCTATTCCAGCACCTGCTCCAAGAAGTCTGTTTCGCCATGTATTGTCCCGAGGCGGTTTCTCACCATACTTCTCGTCCTCGTCGTACTCGTCATTCTCCCAGCTTTCGGGGGAGAGGACTGTATCGTCACGCCTACGGGTTCGGGCGCTGCCTCGACTAGGAGCTCTGTTGCGACCGTCATACGATGCTGGCGGAGGAGGCCTGCTGGGCACGCGACCTGCACGGCCATGAGACGTTGGTCCTGAGTAGGCGACCGAAGACCCGGGAGGTCCTGGAGTGCGGCCCGGTCGATGTGTGTGGTCCAAATTGCTCTCCGTGTACTCGCTGTAGCGGTCCTCGTCTTCATCAATTGCTCGCCGCCGAGACCACCACTTGTAGGCCCCAAACAGTCCTGCGCCAGCCAATGCCTTCTTGGCCCAGCTACCACCCTGCTTCTCCTCGTTTGGCCTGCTGCTCGCTCTCCGACTGTGCCGATCATGCGTCAACTCCGTTCTGTCACCTGTCAAATAGCTGCCGCTGTAGTCGGAATAGTAGTCGGATCTGGCGCCTGACACAGCTACACCATCTCCGATGCGAGGCTTATTTCGGTATTCGAGTGCGAGATAGAGGAAGATGAGAAGAGCGCCCACTAATGCGTACAGGATGAAGAGAACCTTTGGAGATCCATAAAGCGTCAGCCCCAGCGCAATCTGAACGAAGGCAAGCAACGCGACTGCTCGGCCAAACAGCCTGTGAATGTGCACTTTTAGTGGTATCGTCGGATGTGGTCTGGTGCGTTTCCTTTCCCGACTGGACATCCACCAGCCGTACAGGAATTGCACCAGGACGCAAACGTAGATGGCCACGCCGATTCCATGATGAGGATTGGTCAAGCTCCGTTCGGGACCCACCGCGAACCATCCCAACGTGAACACCACAGTAGCCAGGAAGACGGTCGTAATCTGGAGATATACGTGTAGTTTGTATGCCAGCCTCCCGCCGGAGTGGTAAAACCTCGCGATGAATATGGCGGCCGGTACGACGCCAATGAATGTAATAGCCGCCAACACGCCATGTCCGATGATGAGCGATCTGTATTGCGGCATCTCTCGAAAGCGATTGCCCATGCCGTTGTATCGCATCGTGTCGAAGTTCAATCCCTGGAGGTTCGGCAACAAGAAGCTGTTCCGCGAAGCATCCCAGGTCCCGTCACCCACGAACATGGTGCTGCTGTCGTAGGTACTGCTCCCGGGAGCGGACAGTCCGTTGGTGGACATATCGACCCGTCAAGGTGACTGCGCACTCGAGCGCGCGAGTGCAGATGAGCACGCAGGCTCTACACCATGATTCCCAGACTTGTATCTCTGACAATCTTCTTCTTATGGGCAGCTCGGTTCGTGGCGGGGTCGAATCGTGGGGAGCCGACGGTGCTGGCTTCGGTGTGCAATTCTGTGTACTGCGTAAAGCGATGAAGGCGGTAAGTTTAGGTGATGATTTCGCGGATTCTTGGTAGCTGGCGGAGTCGCCAGTAGTGTTGGCATAGACTAATGCACGAAGGCTTCTTACCGCTTGCACTTGCTCTGCTCAGCTAACCTTACCACGTCGATGCACCAGCAGGGATGCGTGTTGACACGGCAAGAGCAACCACAGTAACCGGCTGCACCCGCTAGCGCCCGCATCCGAACGCACCTGTGTCCGAGCTGCAACTTCCTCGACACTGACACATGCTTGTTAATTCTCTGTTACGAATCATGCCTCTAATACTCCCCGTCCGTCGCAAGACCTCATGTCCAGAATGTCCTGCGCGAAGTTGTGTTATTCGTTGAAGCGTCCTGTCGCAAGTGTCAGCGTTCTGCTCACACATCCCATTGGAAGACTTGACAGACTTCATCGAAAGATATCTTGTTACGAAACTTACCATTTCCTTTCCACTCTATCGCAATTTTGCGATGTCCTTCAGAAGTTCTAGGCTGGGGTCCAGTTATTCAGGTGATGCCACGAGAGTCCCCGTCCCCGTTCCCCAGGACTTTCTGACGGCGGCAATGAAGGCCAAAAACAATAAATCAAGTGATTGGAGAAGAGAATCTTGCATGGGATCCTTGAGATGCGAGCAAACATTGTAGACGACTGACAACACCGACTTCTATGTGTACCGTTCCTGCTCGCCTGCGAAGCATAGCACTCTTTCTGTAGTGTCCCCTCTAACGTATCAGTATTTCAGCTTTGCCCGAATTCTCACACAAATCGCCGTAGAATTGCCGTGGTCAGTGGATATCGGTAGGGCGCATCAGCCTCACGCTTCAGTTGCTCGACCTCCTCCAAACGCTCGGCGTTGAGCCAGTAGGCCTGGATCTTGTCAGATATCAGAGGTTCAATTATGCTGCGCAAGCTCTCACCTTGCCACATTTCTGCTGCAAATTGCATATCGAGGACAAGCGACGATCAAGACGATCGTGATGCTTGTCGCAGTGCTCTTCCTGCCCGGCAAACTCGAGAGCACTATAGTTGGCAGCAATGGTACAAGATGCGAGACGCAGCGCCACCTTCCAAGCCAACTCTGCACCTCCGACCAGGGGGCCGTAGCGCAGTACTTCATTCACTTGGTAGCTAAACGGACACGCGGATCAGCAGAGGCTCGCAGAGCTGAAATGTTGCTGGTGCTGTAGCGCTCGTACAGCGATGATCGTATAGAAGTTGTCAGAGCAGTTCTAGGCACGGCTGCAGGACGGTCGTATGCATCTGCCATCACACTTTCTATCGCTTGGTCTATATCTTCCATCGTGGTTGTGTACAGCTGAGAGACCTGCGATCGGCGTACGTTCGGGTCTCGCGAGCCTCTCGTATGTCCGAGCGGTATCGGTCCTGTAGAGGTGGCCAGAGGTAATTCGTCGGTTGGCCAGGAGGCGATCGTGATGTTGGTATTGGAAACGAGCAATTCTGATGTTGCCATGTTTGTAATTGCGGCTGATGTCAATGTGAAAGGTCAAGGCAGCCGAAGAGGCAGCGCCAAAAAGACATCTTAGGCCATGCAACGCCGTGTTGTAGTCGCGTCTGCGTGTTTCATATCATTCGTGATCTGTCACTTTCTCGCCGCGCCGTCGCGTGCCTCTACGCGCCGTGGAGTTCTCGAAATCATCACACGCTTCCATCGGCGAAGTGCATCGCGCGGAGTTCCGCATCGCATCCGGCCGCATAATCAGTGGAAGAAGAACCGCGGCGATCCGGTGCAGCTTTACCTCGATGCGAGACGATGGTTGGTAGAACGCGAGAAAGCATGGGCTTGGCACACGCGCCTGAGGCGCGATTCCCCCGCGTCCCAAAACGCGTCTTCGCGCGTCTCAGCTTACCCGCCGTCTTCTTCCTCCTTGCTCACCATCCTGCACGCTGAGAGTCGATATAATACACGAACATGTTGGCCATATCGAGCGCTTCGCGTGTCGATGCGAAGAAGCGTGCTGTCAACCACAGAACGGCCCAGTTTCAGACGGCCAACTTCGCCGAGCAGGATTATGCACACCGCATGAACTTCTATCTCATCCCGCCAACTGGAGATGTGACGCTGGAGCAGTTTGAAGAGTGGGGAATCGCGCGACTGAAAGTGCTCGCCGAGTTGGAGTCGTGCCAGTTTCGTAATCGTACGCCTGCAGAGACGGAAGAATACATGCGGCCGATCCTCGAGAAACACTTGCCCCTGTCAAGCAGCAGCTCTCGCAACAGTGACATACCCATGCAACGTAAAAGAGACCACTACAGCCACTGGACGCTTCGACTCGCCTTCTCGGGCACTCAAGACCTCCGTCAACGATTCGCCCGCCTCGAAACCCAGCTGTTCAAGCTCCGGATCCAACAAGATGACCTACGAGAACGAAGAGCATTTATCGAGTCACTGCCCATGTCGTGGGAAACTGTTGGCGAGGAAGAGAAGTCGCAATTGCTTGTTCAGCTCAAGGCCGCCACCGGCATCTTTGGCAAAACGGATGAAGAGAATTGGTTCAAATGCGAGTGGGAGAACGTGCCAGAGCTAGTGGAGAGACGACAGGTATTGCTGAAGAAGGGTAAGGCATATGTGCATGTCAGAGAACAGATGAGCATGGTGGTCAGTGAGTTCTCACGACAGCTGGAGGCAGGCTTAGAGCATGCAGCACGGTTTCTGCCCCGAATGGACGAAGACAATAGACTGGCACCGATCCTCCATCATCTATCACAATCTTTCGTAGCACCCGACGCGGGATACTCGGAAGACTCGAGCTTGGGCGACATGACAAATGTCACTGCGGCGTCCATCGATTTGTACAGCCAGCACTTCCCTCTGTGCATGCAGAACCTTCACCGTGAACTGAAGAAGAACAGCCATTTGAAGCACTTTTCGCGCTTGCAATACACCCTCTTCCTGAAAGGGCTAGGCTTGAACTTGCAAGAATGCGTTCTTTTCTGGAGACGGAGCTTCAAGCTCATCACAGATGGTGAGATGTCTCTGGAAATTACTGCCCACGCTTGACTGACGACCTGTGCAGACAAATTCAAGTCCGAGTACCTTTACAACATTCGACACGCCTACGGTGATGTTGGTGGTGACGCAAACAGACGAGGCCGTGGCTATACTCCATACAGTTGCCAAAAGTTGCTCACCGAGCCACTGCCCGCAAGCGGGCAGAACAATGGTTGCCCTTACCGAACATACAGTCCCGATAACTTAATCACGCTGTTGCAAAATGTGGGCGTCAACGACAGGGACCTCCTAAAAGGTGTTCGAGAGGACGTCGGCAGACAAAGATATCACATTGCCTGTAACAGGGTGTTTGAAGCAACGCACAAGAACGAGCTGAAGAAGGTGAGTCCCGAGTCCTCTTATGTGCGATCCTGCTGACGTGTTTGCAAAGGTGAAGGACGAGAGCCTCTGGCCTGCCAGTGAACTGGACACGATACTACATCCCAATACGTACTTCAAGCGTAGCTTTCAGTTGAAGAACCTCGGGAAGATACAGAAAGGTGACATTGGCATGGACGGGCCGATGCCGTCATTCGCAGAATGAACAAGAGGCGTCGCTATCGAGGACCTCAACAGCCGACAATGCATCGCGCCAAAGCGTTCAGCCCACTCAGTCGTGTCGCGATACCTCGACCAGGCCGACCTGCTTCGGTAGAGCTAACCACTTGCCTTTTTGGTTTACGCCCGCGGCCGTTACACGTCTGAGGGGACGAAGTCCCTTGTGGAGACGCTGCGATCGACACGCCCACGACGTGACGGAAAAGAAGCTGCCAATCAGGACCTCGACGCAAGATCAACTAGTCTGGTATAATCCGAGATCTGCAAATGCAAGACCGAGGCTGAGGAATAAGCTCTGTCCTCGAGGCTTAACTTTCAGGCTTACGGTGCTTGTTATTGCTTAGTGCCGCTGGCGATGCACCGGATTGCTGTCTTCGAGCACGTCTTTGTCGTGATGAGCAGAGGTGGTGGATGAGCGCCTGAGATCGGCGCAGCTAGCACTCTCGCCCGCCAATGGCCATTCGAACATCTATGCTTCGGCCCAAGCGATCGACAGTCGTGCGATCGATGTGCCCGGCACCCACAAAGCGATTGCACCACCGATGCGGAGACGAGCAGTGATGGCGAACGTGAGGGCAGAGTATATAGCAGGCCTTTATCAGGTAGGACGTCAATACATCGTCCACCTTTGATTACTCCGTCAATATGAAGTCAGCCTTGATCCTCTTTATTGGAGCACTAGCTCTCGCAGCTCCTACACAAGAGCACGGCCAGAGCGCACAAGTGTCTTTCCCCAGAAAAAGACATCAACATGTCCGCCGAGCTGATGGCAGCGTTGACCTGAATTGGTTCAAAAGCACGTTGAAGACCACCATCTTAAAGTATGACAGCGGGTTCCAACTCCCGGAAATCTTGGACGATGCCAGTCTATTGTTCAAGCGCGATACCGACGCGGAAGAGCACCTCACAGACGTCTTCGAGGGACAGCAAGACAAGCTTTACTATGGTGTGGGCCAAGTTGGAGCAGCGAAACAGACCTTCACTTTCGACTTCGATACTGGTAGCTCGGACACATTTGTTCCTGGACCACAATGTGGCACCGCACAGGGCTGCGATGGGAATACCAAATACGACCAACAGGGGCAAGATGAGCATAACACGGTAAGCTAGGAGTTTTATCCTTCCCTCGTCCTGTAGAAGCATGCGCTGAATGACAAAGACTACCGTTGTCTACGGTAGCGGACAAGTCGCCGGCGAGAACTACTTCGACAGCGTGACCGTTGCTGGCCTCACCGCGACACACCAAAACATCATCTCCCTCACTCAAGCGCAAGGCTTCAGTGGCACAGGCTCCGATAGCTTGATGGGCATGGCATTCTAGTCGATAGCCAACACACAGCAGCCACCCTTCTTCTTCACGTTGATCAATGAAGGCAAGGTGTCACCAACAGGGTTCTCCTTCTACCTCGGACGCCAAAAGAGTGGCACGGCCCAGAATAGCGAGTTGACGCTTGGAGGACGCGATTCCAGCAAGTACACTGGCGCTGTCACCTCGGTACCGGTCACGAGTCAGACGTACTGGCAAGTCGCCATTGATGGTGCCTCGGTCGGCAGCAACACAGCACTACCAACAACTTCTGGTCAAGCAGCCATCGAGCAAGACGAGTTGGCGGACAAAGGGTAGTTGATCTCTCTATCTGGGGTGCTATCTCACTTTCTATATTCTCTCTCTTCGCCAATGCGACAAACGGCATTTGACAAACAGCGATCTGTGCCTTGCCGCAAGCCGTTTGCCTCCAACTCGTCGTGCTCATCGACACTGGTACGACCCTTATTGTCGCCCCATACGCTGCTGCCATCTCCATCTTCGCTCAGATCCCCGGAAGCATCCCACTCCCGCTTGGAGCAAGTATCCCGGGCTTTGCGTACCCATGTGCATCCAAGCCGCAAGTGCATCTTCAGTTTGCAGGCAAGAATTTTGTCGTGAACCCCCTCGACTTCAACTTTGGGACCTTGAGCGAGGACTTTGGGATTCGGCTTGGGAATGATACGCTGTCGAGCATCATCTGTGGGGTGGTCAATTCCTACTGCGTTGCTGGTATAGCTGGCGCCGATTTGAACCCAACATCAACAGAGAATTTCTATGTCGTCGGGGATACCTTCTTGAAGAATTGGTATTCTACATTCCAGTATGTCAACCCACAAAAAGCATATGACTTTGCGAAGGCAGTATGAGACGGACGGTAACGAGACCCGATGAGCTGGTATGATATGTACGCAACGCTAGGTATCTGGCATGACATTTGCAGTCGAGCAGCATGTTGCTATCCGACGATCGTTGATATAGCAGCTTGAAGAATTCGTGAACCTTAGTTTCTTTAATATACATGTCATACAAGAGTGGGGCGGTTTCGACGGCCAGCTGCCTTTCGCCGAATGTGAAGTTATGCATTATGTGGTCGGGTCTGGGCCGGTAGTGTGCGGTCGGGATTCGCGACAGCCAACCCAGAAGCCACAGCCTCGATGAGGACGCGTGTAGATCTGTACACGATGGTAGTACACTCCATGAAATGCTGGTGCAATGTGACTTTTCCATTGAAACACAACGCCGGGTAGATGCACAAAAGCCGAGACAGAGTTTGCGTTGATGACAGCGGTTGTAGTCCTGATGCCAGAGGCAAGGCCCGGAAATAACTCGTTCCTGGAAAACGCCAGTCCCAGGGGGACGATGGTGGTACAGGTGGCGATGTATGGTCGCGTGGTCCAGAGTGGAACGCTCCGTTGCTCATCAGAGGTAATCTCTAGCACTCTTCTGCATTTCAATGAATTTCCAGCCTCTCGTCTCAGGGTTGCTGACCTCTTCAGGTATTCTCGTCACACCGATGGCATATGTGACTTGCTGGACTTTATCCTCCATACCCGCCGACAATTCTCCACTCTTGGCATTGCGATATACGTGTACTTCCTGAGTTCTGCACATTAGTACAAAAACCGGAATCTCGCCAGGATCTAGTATTCTTGCGGAAAGTATATCAACGCCTCGGATGTCCAAAATCTTGCCGTCTGACTTGAGGCCGGCCGTGGTGTATTGCTGCATCAGCGCGTGGTATACCTGGAACTGTGCGGCAGAGAGCCACAACTTCAGCGTTTCCACATCTCCCTTGACGTACGCTTCAAGGACTTCCGGAAGAATGTAGTTGCGCATTTCGTTAAGGAAGGGGTCGAGCTGAAAATTAGGATCCATCTCGCGAAACTTCTTGATGACCATGGCAGTCTCATTCTCCGCAAAGAATCCAGCGATACGATCAGAAACGCTTCGCGCCGTACTGATGAGCGGATTTTCGGACTCCCGGTACACAGACCCAAAGGTGGCAAACCGTTTTCCAATACCACTGTTGTCGCGAAAGTTCTTCCATGCCTCTTTCCACGCGGCATCCTTGTGGACCGTCATATTAGTGCCGGCATTGGGATCCTCTTCCATTGGCTCAGTGACCCTGTTGGGATCGAAGCCCATCTTGAGATCCCGCTCTTCGCGCCGTCTCCGCCTTTCCTCCTTTTCGACCCAACCACCATATCGCGATGAAGCGCCGTCGTCGATGACATCTTTCACGTCTTTGAATGTTTTGGTCTCCCGGATCGGCTTCGTGGCCTTGTCCACTCCTGAACCCACCGCGGCCGCTCCCTTGCGCACAACCTTCGCGACAGGTGTATCCCAGGTCCATGCGGCGCCCTTGCCAATTGCACTAGCAGTGCCAAACAAGGCTTTGCCGGTGGTAGAAGTAGCGGCTTCGGCAGCTCTGCTGTACGCGCTCTTCGCTCGTTGCACGTTGGGATTCTGTGTAAAATCGTGAATGGTTCCTCCAAGCTGCTTCGTGCTCTCGTTCCACTCTTTGCTGGCCTTGAATTCCTGCTGTAGAGTCTCGGTGAAAACTTGCCATGGGGTCTTCCCGCCGTGGGGCGGTGGTGGAGGCGCATCGTCCTTGTTCTTCTTCTTCTGCTCGCCCTCGGCGCCTTCTTCAGTTTCCTCCTTGTCCTTCGGCTGCTGCTCTTCCTGCTCGGCCGCCTTTTGCCGTGCATCCCACTCCTTGTCGGCTTGCGCCTTGAACTGTGCAAATGCCTCGTCCGCAGCAGAGGATTCGGGTTCGGCAGCCTTCTTGGTCTCGGGCTGGGACTCTGCCGCGGGCGCAGACTCTCTTTTCGCTTTCTGACCATCTACGGCGCTCTGTCCGCCCGCCGCCTTTTCCTTGGCTCGCTGTTCCCGCAGTTCCTTGAAGCTCACATATCGCACTGAGCTGGGGGGAAATGCGGAGATAGTCGAGGGAAGAAATTGCGATCGCAGTGCCAAATGAGCCGGTGATAACGGTGATCCATGCTGGCGAGATCGCAACGAAACTTCGCTGTATTGCCTAAGAGTATCCCCTATCCGTCGATAGGCAGCGGTGCGGCCATGCTGTGATGTGTGTGCAGATGCTGGAAAGCTTCTCGCAACGCCGCCACCTGCTCGCAGTGACACGGCGCGAAGTGCGGGCGTGCTCATGCTCTGAATCGCAACTTCCGATCCTGTGTTGATGGGAGAAACTCGCCGGTGGACGAGCAGGAGCGTGGCGGCGAAGTACGTTGGAGTGTGGGCGAGGAAGAAGTTGCAGGCTGCTCGGCGTTCCGAGCAACACTCCCGATAATGGCCGCATCTGCACTGCCGACACCAGACCTCTGCAACATCAACGTACGCGTTGACCACGACAACAACCAGCAAAAGAAATGGTCGCAATGAAGGCTCCGCGAGCGATCGGCTCTTTCATCTGTTCCTCCTGTCGCCAACACGCCACGACTAGCATCCCTTATCGCGCGTTTTCCAGCACTGCGCGAGCCTCTGCAGCGTACGAGCCGTTTAGTTCTCTGGGCTCACTCAAGCCCAGCGACCCTCGCACTCGTGGTCGTGCATCGCAATGGGGCTCTATGTCCATCAGCGAGATGCTCGATTCCGACAAGGAAACGCTACAAAATTCCACCTTTGCCAATGAAATAGCAGGGGTTTCACGCGATCAATCCCATAGACTCCACGTCTATGCAACGAAACACAATACACACCTCACTTTTGTGCAACCTTCGAGGCCAGCCTCGCAAACAGCATCCTCCGGTGTCTCTGGAACGTCCACCTCGGCGAAAGATCAGAACAAGATGGTCGATGTGCTTCTCTCGCTAAGTGCCGGCAATATTGGATTTCGAAAAGCCGGAAGAGGCAGCTACGATGCAGCTTACCAACTTGCTGCTTTTACCCTCAAGCAGATGCAGGAGAAGGGCATGCTCCGAGATATGCACAGTCTGCAGGTTGTGCTCAGAGGCTTTGGCGCTGGGAGAGAAGCAGTCACAAAAGTCCTTCTGGGCAGCGAGGGGAGAATAATAAGGAACCGCATTGTGAGCGTGGTGGACGCCACAAGGTTGAAGCAGGGTGGCCCGAGAAGCAAGAAGCCAAGAAGATTGGGCTAGCGAAATCAATGACAATGATCAGAAATGAAGTGGAGTAACGATAGCAACCGCCATTCAGCCTGCACTGCCGCTGCTATCACAAACCAGAGCCACGATCACGTGCCAGAGTTGCCTCAAAAGCCTGATGCAACACGGCTTCCCTGCAGAAACCACTAAACCCTTGGATCGTCGCTCCAATGTCTGCAATACCGCAAAAGCAATGAATAATAGCAGGGCGATAAGTGGTGCTCCGTTACTGCAGTTGGGCTTGGAGAAACTAGGAAGCTTATAGCTCAGTCAGTTTGCGCGGTCTCAACCCGCTCACCGCCCCAGGAGCGGGTTATTATGGCTATCACACCAATTGCGTGGGTTTAGAGATCCTGTAGACATGATCCGGCAACGTATTTACATCAGAGCTGGAGCGCAAGCATGTACAGCAGCCTGACGAACAGCACAACATAGCGCACTTGACTCCCGACCAAGATCCAGAGAAAGCAGAATGCTCACAAGATTGAAAGTATTTCTTCGGCTTAGTCTTGCCGTATCGTGTTGAGCCTGAACTACTGCGCCTGCTATTCGTGCCACTCCTCCTGGACGAATGCGAACCCGCCACAAAACGCCCTGAGACGCCTGGCGTAGACTGTCGTGAAACCGTGGTATCGTGATTCTGCCCCCTATTGCTGCTTCAGACTAGCCATGATGGCCTTTTCTTTCGCGGCCACCTCGAAGGGGTCGCCATATTGATCTGTATCTGGTTAACCATGGCCCGTTATCCTCTCGGCTTGTTGCGAACCGTACTCTTGACCATGCTCTCCTTGTGCTGCAACCCATCCCAAGCTCGCGAAAACTCGTCTTGTGCTTTCTTGTTGAGCCACGCGTATCCGGGCTCCTCTTCGGCCTTGCTATAGGTGTACCCGCTACTCTCGTGTGTCTTGTACGGGGCGTCCGGTCTTGCTTTGCCGTTGACGTTGCTCATGGCGTGAAGCTCTGTGGGTGCCATGAGCGCGCTGCACCAGCTGTGACTCCCAGACCGCGATGCGACAATGCCCAATGTACGCACCTTCCATATCGTCTGAGCCGTTGCTGATGTTCTGCAATGGACGCTTGCCGTTTGAGTTCGCAAGAGATGCGGTCGGCAACGAGCGTTCGCGGCGCTGCGAATCGGGCGGCGACAGCACTGTCTCGGCTGGGCTGGAGGTTTGGGTCACCGGGGTCGTGGTTTGCTCGAGATCTGACTCTTCGGGCGACGACACCATTTGACTGTCGTCTTCTTTAGAGGGCATGATTAACGTTTTGCCGAAAGCTTTAATGCGTCAAGCGTTCCAGGAAGCCCAAGTTGTGCAGGTGCGTTGTGACGCATGTGAAAGTGAGCTTCGAGACAGCTTGGCAATGATACATGCTCGCTATCGCTGCGATGCGAACTTTACCAAACAGATTCATTCTCGACGGTTATTGCTGAGAAATGACTTCGCTGCTAATAAAGTGGACACAGTTCACGCTGTTCTGTTGTGTTAAGCTCATTCGCGATTGGGTATTGGCTACAGTACCTAGCTGAACAATCCGTGCTGCCAATGTACACTTCTACCCGCGAACAGCTATATTGATCGAGTCACCTTGCCAGAGCCGTCATGCATTGAGCCGTTGTCGGTCGCAGATCTTGCGAAATCAGATGCCGGGCCATAATGCCACGCGCGACTGCGAGACGCGTCTGCTCGCGTCGTGGTTAGATCTTGAGGCATTCCCAGACCCTGGTCTAACACCCCTCACGACAGTTCTCTGTCGGAGTAGGAACACAACTCGATCCGTGCCGGCTTATGCGTCTGGGTATCTTTCTAACCCTCGGCTACGCAATGGACACGAGGTGCGGAGGGAGACATTGTGTCAATATACAGCGCGTGGCTATCTACGGCCTTGGCTGCCATTTCGGCTCAAGGAGACTGCCCCGAACTCTACCGCCAGAACAAAACAATGCTTATGCGCGTCACGAGGAATGAGAATGTAGCAGCGCTTCGATTCCAATTTGTGCCTCCCAGCCTTGCCGCTCGCAATAATGTCTGCACCACCCATCGCTCACTCCTTATTCAGGCTTCTTCAATACCAGCAACTGCGAACAGCTAATCTGGCTCGGCCTCTGTTCTATCGCCAGTACCATGCGTCAAAACGTCGAGATGTAGTCAAACCGTTCTTATTAGCAGACATTGGTGAGGGCATCACCGAATGCCAACTCATCCAATGGTTTGTGCAGCCTGGTGCCCGCGTAGAACAGTTCGACAAGCTCTGCGAGGTCCAGTCTGACAAGGCGAGCGTGGAAATCACCAGCCCATTCGATGGAGTCATTAAAAAGCTGCATTACGAGCCAGACGACATGGCCATTACTGGAAAGCCGCTGGTGGACATCGACATCCAGCAGGAATTGAGCGAGGCGGACCAAGCCAAGCTCGGTGACGCTGGCGACAAAGCGGAGGGGTCCGGTGTAAAGAATGATCAGGAAGCTGAGCAAGCTACGCAGCAGCAAGAGATTGAAGCCGAAGGCGTAAGCGGGGAAGACACTGTACAATCAGAAATCCAGCAGCCATCAGGGCAAGAAGCCCGTCGAGAAAGCAGAGGTACACACGGGTCACTGGCCACGCCAGCGGTGCGGCATCTGATCAAAGAGCACAAGCTGGACATTGAGGACATCGATGGCACAGGAAGAGATGGCAGAGTGCTCAAAGAGGATGTGCAGCGCCATGTCACGCAGGGCAACAAGACAGCCTCGCAGCCGTCTGCTACAAGAGCTGCAGTGAGCAAAGAGGACCGCAAAGTCCCTCTCACACCTGTTCAGAATCAGATGTACAAGGCCATGACGCGATCGCTGAACATTCCACACTTCCTGTACAGCACATCCGCCGATATGACGGCCATAACAAGCCTTCGCAAGAAGCTCAAGGCTTCAGCAGAGCCCGGTCAGAAGATCACGCACCTTGCATTCATCATGAAAGCGGTCAGCCTGGCGTTCATCAGGCATCCCATGCTCAATGCTGCACTCAACACCAAAGATCCGAAGAAGCCGGAGCTCACGCACAAGGGCAGCCACAACTTTGGTATCGCCATTGACACGCCCAAAGGTCTGTTGGTGCCCGTCATCAGGAACGTCCAGGACCTGAGTATTACAGAGATTGCTGCAGAGATGAGGCAGCTGTCCGAGGCAGCACGGAACAACAAGCTCGCACCTGGGGACTTTAGCGGCGCAACATTCACGGTATCGAACATCGGTTCTGTCGGGGGAGGCGTGGTTGCGCCAGTGATATCGGAGCCGCAGGTCGGAATCGTGGGCGTGGGCAGGAGCAAGATTGTGCCGGCATTCAACGAGCATGACGAGCTGATCAAGAAGGAGGAGCTGGTGTTGAGTTGGAGCGCCGATCATCGTGTGGTCGACGGGGCCGAGTGCGCACGGTGTGCTGAGCGAGTGAAGACGTTGCTTGAAGACCCATCGTTGATGTTGGTCGAGCTTCGATAAAGTAGTGCTTCTCATCAAACGCGCCCCCGTCCCCAGCCGTCGCGGGCCATTCTCAGCGAAAATTTCGGCATCCACTGCCGATGTTGAAGGGTGCGTCTGAGATGCTGTCTAGTGCGGATGCCAACGCCGGGGTGCATGTGCCGAGTGCAAGCGATCCAGGAACGGACACCAAAATGTCGACCTCAGTCGCCGGAGCGTGAGTGGGTGACAGGGCAGGGCAGGCTGCGATGCCGGCAACCGGCATCCAAGTCCGCTCCCCACATTCTTGCGACGAGGCTGCTGCAAGCAAAGGTGACGAAAGCCGAAGATAAGCGACTTCGGAAGTTTGAGCTCCATCACCATGTACTACTATTCAAGCAAGAGTGCTACACCACCGCACTTCTCGTGTTGCTCCTTCGCGAACCGCACATCACATCGACATGGCCTCACGAACTCTGGCGGGCAAGTCTGTTGCCGCCACGCTCAGGAACGCATCTGCCACCGCAGCTGGCTCGCGAGCCGCGCAAACCAGCGGACTGGCAACATTGGCTAACTTCAAACCACCAACGATCAACAACGAGCCCAACGTGAGTCTTCTCGCTCCTCCAGCAGTCGAATGCCAACAGAAAACTGATGCATGTCAGAAACACTACGAGAAGGACTCCGTCGACCGCACAAAGCTCGCCGCCGCCATCCAAGCTCTCCGATCACAGGCACCTCTGCAGGTTCCCATCGTAGTTGCGGGCAAGGAGTCGAAAACACAAACCATCTCGGAGCAGCCGATTCCATACTCCCACAAGGACTCCATCGCTTCTTTCTCCAATGCTACCGCTCAGGATGCGCAGAACGCTATCGAGTCCGCGTTGGCCGCGAAAAGCTCCTGGGAAAGCCTGCCTTTTGCGGAGAGAGCTGCGATCTTCTTGAAGGCAGCAGACCTGGTAGCCGGCAAATACAGATACGATATCATGGCCGCCACCATCGTCGGGCAAGGGAAAAACGCTTGGCAAGCTGAAATCGATTCTGCTGCAGAATTGGCCGACTTCCTCCGCTTCAATGTTAAATACGCTCAAGAGCTGTATTCACAACAACCCGAGCACAACAGCCCCGGTGTGTGGAACAGATTAGAGTACAGGCCACTAGAGGGTTTCGTATACGCGGTGACGCCATTCAATTTTACTGCCATTGCTGGCAATCTGCCTGGAGCCCCAGCGCTGATGGGCAACGTTGTGATCTGGAAACCATCGCCCGCAGCGATTGCATCAAACTGGCTAGTATACAACATTCTGCTTGAGGCCGGGCTTCCTCGCAATGTCATTCAATTTGTGCCCGGAGACGCCGTGGAAATTACCAAGGCTGTCCTCGCCCACAAAGAATTCGCCGCTCTACACTACACTGGATCAACATCAGTGTTCCGCTCGCTCTACGGACAGATTGGGCAGGGAACTGCAGAGGGCAGATACAAGGGCTACCCTCGCATCGTTGGAGAGACCGGCGGCAAGAACTTCCACTTGGTACACCGATCTGCCGACGTTGAAAATGCCGTGCTCAACACTGTTCGTGGCGCTTTCGAATACCAAGGGCAAAAGTGCTCTGCCACATCGCGTGCATACTTCCCGAAGAGCCTGTGGGATCAGGCGAAGCCACTATTGATCAAAGAGACGCAGAAGTTGAAGATCGGATCACCAGAAGGTTTCGGGAATTTCATCGGCCCCGTCATCCACCAGCAGTCTTTCAACAAGCTGTCCAAGGCCATCGACGAGTCCAACAAGGACTCTGCGCTTGAACTCGTTGTTGGTGGCAAGTACGATGGTAGCAAGGGGTTTTTCATCCATCCTACCATCTACGAGGCCAAGACTCCTGCACACCAGAACTTTACCACGGAATTCTTTGGCCCCATCTTGACTGTCTACGTGTACGACGACACCAAGGACCCCGTCAAGGCGTACGAGGACATCTGCCAAACGATCGATGCGACTTCGGAATACGGTCTCACCGGTGCAGTCTTCGCGCAGGATCGCGAGGCGCTCGTGTACGCCGAGAATGCGCTTCGCAATGCGGCTGGCAACTTTTACCTCAACTGCAAGTCCACCGGCGCCGTCGTCGGCCAACAACCGTTTGGAGGCGCCCGAGCTTCCGGCACGAACGACAAGGCTGGCTCTGCCAACTTGCTCTCCCGCTTTGTGAGCATGCGAGCTCTCAAGGAGGAGTTCAATGCGATCCCGTCGGTAGAATATCCTTCGAACCTTGTCTAGTCTCTGGCATGCATTGCGAGTAATCTGGACGACGGGTTGACTGGAAGGCATGAGTGGGAGCGCAGGAGCGAAAGTTTGACATGTTTTGAAGCGTTCAGCAGGGCAACAGGAGGGAGGTTCCGCCGTTGTGGTCCTCGGTGTAGCATATGGACATGGTATGGCGTTGCTACTGGGATCACTGGGTTTCTGAAGCGTAGCATGAGCAATAATATGAGGACAAACCTTTTTATTAGCGAGCGCATGGCAAGTTTCTCCGCGCCCATTCCTGTCAAAGGCCGACGGCATTTGAAGTGCTCGCGTGGCCAACGTCATCTTTCTCCAAACGCACGACGTCCATCAATGGGAACAGAAGCCGTGCAGCGTCCATGTGTCCCCTCGCTCCGACGACTTGTTGTTGACCACTGCCATGCGTCGCTGGATCCCGCAACTAGTCGCTGCTGCTCCTCCCGTCGGCACTTCCATACCGCAGCCGCCAAATATAAACGACATTTTGCCCACCGTCCTTGAGTCGCTTCACCAGCGCAGACGTGTCGTGTCGTGTCGTGTCGTTGCTTTTCCCCTTATCACGGCTCGTCTTCTCGCCTGCCTTGTTTCCTGCTGCCAAGACTCCGACTCCTCTCTGTGGCCTTTCATCAGACCAAGCCTGGCGGACGTCACCTCATTTGCTGGACACAGCAGTCGCTTGTGAGACCACCATCGCCGCCAACATGTCCACTCCCGCCATCATTCATTCTGCGGAGCGTCAACCAAAATTTCCCCCCACCCCGCCGTCCGAGCCCGCGACCGAGCTTGCGAATATCATGTCGCCCGACAGTGCGTCCGCTTGCGCCCACACGAACGCCCGCTCGAGCTGGCACCCGCAGCACAAGCACATCTGGGTCATCACCGGACCGGCTGGCTGCGGGAAGACTTCAGTTGCGGAGTATCTGCACTCGACGTTCTCGCTGCCATATCTGGAGGGCGACACGGTAAGTCTCGGAAAGTGGGATTGTGGGGAAGTTCGGGCCGACTGACGTTGTGGGTCACAGTTTCACACCCCCGAGAATGTCCACAAAATGGCAGCCGGCCAACCGTTGACCGATGCCGACCGGTGGGATTGGTTGGTCCTGCTCCGCGAAGAGTCCATCAAGGCATTGCAGACTTCATCCTCCGACGGAGTGATTGTCACATGCTCGGCGCTCAAGAGGAAATACCGCGATGTCATTCGCATTGCCGCATACCACCATCCTGAAATTCAAGTTCATTTCGTGTTCCTCAGGGCTTCGGAAGCGCTGCTGATGGATCGCGTGAGAGCGAGGCAGAACCACTACATGAAAGACTACATGGTTCACAGCCAGTTCGAGAGTCTGGAGACCCCCACCGAGGACGAGACGGATGTCCTGGCAGTCGATGCGAGCGGCACCAGCAAGGAAGTGCAGCACCTGGCATTGACCGTCGTCGAGCAAGAGATGACGCGTGATTCATCCTCGTAAGCGGACGGGTCACCGCAATTTGTGGTCTTGCATGTCACTTCTTCTCATATACTCAATGACTTTCGAATTGGTGTTCTAGCGTCGGCGTAGGGAAAGGATACACCGGAAATGGGCATGTTACGATACCAAACGACGATTCAGCCTCAGCGAGGCACACTCAAGTCCTGCTCCATGCCTCTTCTACGACGTTCGCCAGCTCCTGGAGAGTTTCCACTCGAAGCTGGAAGCCGTACTTCTCTTCAGCGCCGGTCGTATCGCCCATGATGGCACCTTTCCTGTCCACCCACACACTCTGCAGTCCCACTTGCTTTGCCGGGCCATGGTCGTGAAATAGCGACTGCGCAACGTGACACAGATCTGCCTTCTCAATGCCAAAATCCGATTTGACATGCTCCAGGAGATAGTAGAAGTTCTTCAAGTCCGGTTTGTATGATCCAATGTCTTCAGCAGTATACACTTTGTCGAAGCGGCAACCCTTCAAGGGTCCAGATAATGTCTGCTGGAAAGAGGCAAGGTCTACGTTCGAGAGTGGTATGAGCTTATATCGTTTGCCGCTACAGACCGTTAGTACATGCGTGAAGGCGTGCCACCGCAACGTGACCGCCCCTTCCACAGAAGCACTCACAGAGACTGTATGGCGTTCACTGTATCGGAAAAGGCAGGGTAGGATCCAATCTGTGCGCCATATTCTTTCGCTGCTTGCTCGACTTGGGCTTGTTGGAGGTGGCCATTTTCGACAATCTTGAGCTCTTTCGCATATCTTCGGAGGCCTTCGGCGATGATGTCTTGTTGCTTGCTCGTCGGTTGTTCTCTTTGGACCGTGGTGTCGTGTTTCTCGATCCCCAGCATGAGATCCCTGTGATCTTGGGGTAGATACGGTCCCAATGCGGTGCTTCGTGCTGCTTGAGCTATTCCTGATTCCCAGTCGATCAAAGCTGCGCAGCGTCAGCTCGTTTCGGCTATGCATATATGGCGAGCTCTGGCATGCATACTTCCATAGATGTCAAAGCTCAAGGCCTTGACTTGAGTCCAAGGAATCGTCGAAGACATGTTGGTTATGTACTAAACTCGAGATGGATGGCACTGCGGTCGCATGTGATATGCCACGAAAACGTGTCTGGGCTGCGTTCATATATGACAGTCGACCGGGCTCGATTGTGGAGGTTGCGTGCCAATGTTTGATATGGCCTCGTTACACTACGCCCTTCTATCTCCCAAATTGGCCACCGCGACAAGTTCGACCGGGCCGGCCAGCTCAGAGCTCACAGCTATCCACATGCACATTGAGCTCCACATTGCTTAGACAATCGCATTATGATGAGACACATGTGTCTGGAGATCGAATTACCGATGAAGGCGGGTCTACCAAGGGATGACCGCAAGTGTCATCAACGTGAACACTACATCGTGTCGAAGACGATATGGTTGGAATTCGGCTTGCTTCTATAATGCTCTACCATCTTCCATCTACTGAGATCTTGTATAGACCGTTTTTCCGTCTCTCTGCCGCCCATCGATCGCACCACGCTTTCATTCTCTCGCGACTTTTCGCGCTGCCAACGTTGACAGTGGGGATGATCTTGTCGATTCGTAGCGCACAGCAGAACATGGTAAGCTCTCTGAAGCTGGAATGCTCGCTGTACGGAACACCAAAACAACTGGCTCTGCTCGAGCTGCCGCGCTGCGGTACTAGATCTCGCATGCTGTATGTGCTCCTCCAGTTCTCCGAGTGCAGCACTGTAGACACCAAAGGACTTTCCGTGAAGCGGCTGTTTGGTGGTTTGTAGTTCCAGCCACTGGGTCGAAAGCCTACAGCCCGCGTGAAGTGCGGCCAAAAGTCCTTGAGATAGTCGTCCAGAGTCTCTGCACGAATCTCGAACAGCGGCGTCATGTGCACCTGCGCTTCTTTGGGATTGTTGGTCATTCGTGCGTCCAATTCTGGATCCTCCAAAGCCGCAACGATGCGTTGTTTTGAAGGCGGGGCATAGATCTTTGAATCGAGTGCTTTGGCTATGCCCAAACATATGCGTTCCTTGCCGATACTGTAGGTGCCTACCACTACCAGCAAGCGGCCTCTGGACTTTTTGTCCTTGGAGCTGGAAAGGATTTGTTGGCTAGCATGAGGATTCTTCTCCACAGTCATGCTGTCGCCCCTTACCCCATCCGAGACTTCGTCACCAGCTGCGACGGCAGGTTGTTCGCGCTGTATGAACTTAGACATCCCTTCCCCTGCCCGTTGCCGCTTCATCATCTCCCACCCATCGTCATCATCGGCCGTGTCCTTGCTGAGGCAGACGCACATGTCCGCGCACGCTTTGATGACATCTTCTTGGCCTGGGAACGCGTACTTGGGGTTGAGATATGTGGTATCGAGATAGCAGACATCAAGTTTCTGCTCTTTAGTGCTTCCACTGACCTTATCAACAACTTCTGGCATCAGCAGTGGATGCTCGACATGCATTTTGCATGCGCGAAAGTCTCCACAGTGCAAGATCCGCTGCACTCGAGGTTCTCCACTTTGCTTGATGCCCACAGTCTTCTCAAATAGGTAGAGCGAGCTGCCAGGACAATGGTTCGCGGAAATCATGGTGACTTTCACGCCACGTGTGCCAGGGACATCGATTTGTCGCTCGAAATCTAACGGAACAACATACTTCGGATCAACTCGGAGTTGCTGCTTGACTAAATTGGCAGTAACCTTCGAGCAGTAGATGGGCCCATGAGTCCAAGTGGAGGTCAAACCGACGTAGTGATCGCTGTGGAAGTGACTGAGGAAATAAGCTTGGCAGCCCTTGACTGCCCCGTATCGAAATGCATCGACGCAAATGAAGAGGCCAGGCAGGATCTTGTAGAATGGACATGTACGCTGGTATGAGGGTTTGCCTCGGGCCGCATGTTCAGATGCAGCAGCTTCAGCCCACGCAGCCTCTTCCGTGTGACCAGACATGAGCTTGTTGAACGCCGAGCCACCTCCGGCGTATATTGTTGAGTCTCCAAGATTGAACGGATTCGCTTGGCCTGGCCGAGGCGGCCGAGTCGGACGACGATATTGATTTACACAACTTGGGTCCTCGGACTGAATGGGCCACGGTACCGGACTGTTCTGCTTTTTGGGCCTCCCAGGTAGTGGAGTCGGCTTGCCGTCCAAGCAATTGTTCACATGTACACCTGCGTCGCGTTCGGTGATACCATCAAGACACAGATTGCAGACCGGACAAAGTGGGGTGTCCTGCTTTTCCGCCGCCTGCATTCTCATACTGCTATCATCCGTCGGTCGTTCATAATCTTTCTCGTCCTCCTCGGCCTCCGCTTCCAATTTAGCTTGCTCTTCCATGTAGCGACGTTCACGGAACTCGTCACCTTCCTCGAACTGGTCTTCGTCAAAATCGTCGTCTCCAAACTCCTCGAAGTCGCCCATACCTGGCTCGTAGCTCGTCTCCTCCTTGATCAAGATGGGCGGTAACTGGACACCATCTGCTGCAGCTGTAGAGGCTGGGTTGTCCGCCGATGTCTCATGTTGCTCCGGGACTAGCATAGCCCCAATATCTGCGCTTGACCTGCTTTCAACGCCTATAACTGTGGCAGGCATTTCCTCTTCCTGTTCGCTATCCGACTCTTCGCAAAACGGGCCAAATCTTCTTACGGCGGCCTGAGAGTGTGCCTCTATGCGAACGGGGGAGGTCTGAGGTGCCATCTTCTCATCTCGGTCGTCCAAATCTTCGCGACTCATCTTGCGTCGTTTCAATGGCCCCTCAACTTCGTTGAAGCGCTCGGTATCGAATGTGTGGGCTTGGGTGAAGAGCTCGGCCACATCTTCATCAATGGCTTCAGACGTGCTTGCCGCAGACTGTTTTCCGTCGACGAACAGTCCAGGTTGAGTAACGCCACCATCTTCAGACTTCTTGAAGAAGCTAAGGATGCTTCCATTGCCCTTGCTGGCGAGCTTGCTCTTAGGAGTAGTCGACTTCTTAGAACTGCTTGGGCCTTGTCGCCCGATAGTTGGGAGCGGCATCTGCTTGCTCGGTTTGGTCCGGGTCGCCATCTTCGGTGGCGGGACGCTTGGAGGCACTGCCAGGCTGAAGGGTGTCTTCGCCTCTGATTTGGGCGATGGCGGTCGTCCTACCTCAATCCTGATGGAGTCTCGAGGCTTGCGGAACATGACCAACCCGCCACAAACATGGTTCGCGAATGGGGGGATGTTCAAAGTACAAAGTTGAATGGTGGCCCGGCTCGATGGAGGCGCGATGCTGGGTCCCTGATCGCGTCAGCACGTGACCTATCCAAAGTGGTGACGTAAGTAGAACTAAGAGCTCGTGGTCTGCAAGACCACAATAGCCGCAGCCTGACAAGCGAGCATTGGAAAGGACTCGGAATTTCGCGCAACGGCACCGATTCCAGGCCGTCACTCACACATGTGCCAATGAACTGAACGTCTGGGTCAGACTGAGCAGGCAGCAATCCCCAGGGTCAGAGGCTCCTTCCATTCGACACCCGGAGTCTACTCCCACTTCACTTGGTAGACGATGTTTGATTCCATCCTAGCAGTACAGATTTCTCGTCCTTCGCACGTCGCCAGGAGCGGTCATGGATGTCGACCTCAGCCTTCTACCAGATGATTTCGAGGACTGTCTAACGTCAAATTACGAGATTCTCCTCAGGTCTCCCTTTCGTCTGCTCGACTTGCCCCCAGAATTATGGATTCGCGTCTGTGAGCTGGTGAGGCACGTGCGACGCGAGAGTTAAGGAAGTTGCTGACATGGTGTTGTGTTCGTAGGCAGTCATCAGACCGAAAAGCATCGTTCTAGGCCGCGAGAGCGATTTTGCGGATATGGCTAAAATCGTGAGGCAGCCTAATATCACGCGCGCATGTCGTTTGCTGCGTAGCGAGGCTCTCCCGGTATTTTATGGCCTCAATGAGTTTGAGATGGTCCATAATTACTTGGTCCCTTGCCCGAGGCATTTTCTCGTCGCGATCGGAGCCGCCAACTTGAAGAAGATAGGCACCATCCTAATCCACAGCAATTGCAGCCATCAATGGTGGGAGAATACCTTTCAACGGGGAAAGATCAAGTGCAAAGTCGAGATGGTTGGCACTAACCTTAAGTGCATTGTGCCACTCTCATGGCGTGGGCTTCATACGTACCGAGTAACCTTCGTCTGATGTCAATCGTCCAGGAATCTGGGCCGTAGCGAACGGCGGCTGCACTGAAGACAAGAGAACTGGCGCTATGAATATCCGCACACAAAAATTACCAGATTTTGGAAAGAGAAGCCCTGGGTTCTCGTGGCTGAGGAAATTCAAGTGAGAACCATGCGCGAGGCCTAAGGAGCGTGACTCCAAATGGTCTTCGGACAAGCGAGGCGAGCTTGCGAGCGGAACGACAACGTACCATACCCAAGCACGTGAGGCACCCGGCCTTCAAGGAATAGCATAGTCCATACATGTATGCTGAAAAACGTACGGCAGCAAGCACGCGAATTGGAGCACTCGATCGCATCTCGAACAATCTATATTGAAATTGATTAGACGAGCCAATAGTTGATGATGAATTGAGTGATGGCATCTAATTTTTGCTTATGTCCAAAGCAAAGCGCAGCAGAACCCTGCGGAACGGCATCACCTCCGCGGCGAGGGAACCTTCACCCAAAAGTTTCGTGACCGTCTGCGCGTTTCTGCAGCGACATTACTTGATCAGCACGCTCACCACCATGGTGGAGCAAGCAAGCTCCTCAAACAATGGACCCGCGGCAGCGGCGACAGCAGCAGCAGATGGTGCTGGGAAAACCGCTAAGGCGACTGCGCAGAATCCTGCCTTTCGCATGATGGGCTTGCCTCGACTTCGATTACCGTCACGGAACTGGACCATCTTCTGGACGGTCACCGGTTCCTTTGCTGGCGCAGTGATATACGACAAATATCAAACGAAGCGCACGAGAGAAAAATGGACCAGCCTGGTCTCACACATTGCAGAAGAGCGACTCGATACGAAGACGATTCCGCGTCGGGTCACCATCTATCTTCAAGCACCTCCAGGTGATGGTCTGCGGACAGCACGCGAGCACTTTCATCTGTACGTAAAGCCGGTACTAGTTGCGGCCGCTTTGGACTGGGATGTCATAGAAGGGAGGAAAGAGGGCGACGTGCGGCATAAGACGGCGGAGAAGATCAGAAAGCAACGCAGGAGGAATGGCGAAGGCGAGCCAGTGACCGACGATGAGGATGGAAACCTGATGGTCGAGAACTTGCGTCGGCAAAATGGTGATGTGGAGTATCCAGGTGTTGCGGGAGACATCGTGATCGGTCGACACACATGGAAGGAATATATTCGCGGCCTGCATGATGGCTACCTGGGGCCTGCGAATCTGCCCAAGGACGCCGAGTCCGACGCAAGTCCTGATCAAGGAACAGCCAGCCCCGAATCAGGCTCTACTTCTGCCGGCGACGTCGTTGCGAACAAAACGAGTGACACGGGACCTGGTACTGTTGGGAGCTCACCGTTAACGTCTCTAGATACTGTGGTCGGGAATGCCGCAGCAGGTGATTCGACCAACGCTGTCAACGTTGGCGATGAGACGAAAGATGAACAGAAGGACCAGGAGAGCGCAGAGTCGAAGGTAGAAGAAGTCGAGCAGAAGCCCAAACGTCGATTTCCGCCATCACCTATCCTTCCTGAGGACTACAGCACGGCTGTACTTTCACCGTCTATGCCTGAGATCCTGGGCCCAAGTGTTGGCGTCCGCCTGCCACACCTTCTCGGAATCAAGAATACACCAGTGCGCATCTACCGGTTCCTGACAAGAAGACGGTTGCAGGACGACATTGGTCGACAGGTCGCGGCCGCAGTGATGGCCTCGTATCGCCCTTACACCACTGTGGCCTCGCAGGACGATGAAAGCGCTACTGAAGCAGCAAAGGAGATGCCGGAGCAAGCCACGGTCTTGCAGCATGAGGAAAAGGACTGGTACAAACTTGTCCATAAGCCCCGTGCAGAGCACGAAGAGAGCATATGGATAGAACCGATAACTCTCGATGAGCGGATAGCGAGTCGCATGCGTACTTTTGAGCTCACTCCCGCAGACGAAGAGCGCGCGCAAAGAATAGCGACGGGCAAAGAGCCCACATCGAATCAGGAAGGCTAAGGGACTGCGCCCAACTCTCAAACGTAGGGCGTGCGCCTGCTACCTCCTACGATTCTACTGTTTTGCGCTTGAGCGGCCTAAAAGTGCAGCTTGGCCAGTGGAGACATCAATGGCGTGCGGCCATATTCTGAGCGCAATCGCGACTCAGATTGTAGCATAGATGTACAGTACTCGGGTAGGCCACAATGCACTCTGCAAAGTGAGGCGGTGCCCATATGGTGGCTATCGGTTCCACCGTGTCTCACCTGCATGGCCGCCAGATTTGCGCCTAGATCTTTCCTTGTCAGACGAAGTTCCATGTTGGGCAATCACTGGAACGGTCTGTACGAGGCAGTCCTTCGTCGATCAATGCTCAGGTCGTGAGCTGCTCGCCAGAACAGTGCAAGGAGAAGGAGCTAGTATTTGTGCTGTGGAGGTTGGTCCTTTCATATGCTGCCGAGGGAAGCAGGCCTGAGGTAGTGGATGGTGTCGGGCCGCGGGAGTGCGACGTGAGCAGTGCTTATCATTCGTCGACTCGTATAAAAGTGATGACCCGCTAGGCTCTTCACAGTCGAGGCCAAAGTCAATCATCCTCGCTGGACAACCTTCATGGCATGCTGACGCTGGGTACACCGGACTGGCCTCGCCTTGCTCCGCTCGTGGGTTCGGACGTGGTAGGCATCGATCAGTCTCAAAAACATGTCCTCTCCTTGGTCAATTCGCACCCGTAGAAACGCCATTCCGCACGCAGACCAACACACGACGAGGTTGTCGCCGTGACAGCTGCTCCATCCACCCCGCGACGAGGTCCATATTGCGATGGGTCTTCGTTATGCTCAGCGAGTCCACCATTGTGGTTGAACGGCCCCGGTCCGGTTCCGTCAGCAGTTCTATCAGCAGTTCCTCTAACGACCGAACAGTGGTCCCACGAGACAAACAACTGGCCCGGGCAGAGAAACGGCCTGGTCATCAAAGACGATATGCACCAAAGACGCGCACTGGCTGTATCACATGCAAAGTACGTCCAGTCCTACTACCCCAGACCCCCGCTGCAGTGACAGCCTGACAGGTGCGAGCGCACAAACCATGGTCTTGCCGGATTGGGAGTGCTCTGCGCTCGCATCTGACATGTGGCCATGATGTTGGTCTTTTGCAAGCACCGCATAGGGCATACATTAGCTGACGTATCCATCTTCTTTGATCCAGATAAGGAGAGTGAAGTGCGACGAGGAGAAGCCACACTGCAAACGATGCACCACGACGGGCCGGAAGTGCGATGGCTACGCGCTGGCCGGCGAATCGCCCACCAGACCAAAGTCGCCAGAACCTTTGACGGTCGCTTTGATAAACGATGTCTCAAGTGACGCGCTGGAGCGCAGAACTTTCGATTACTTTCGTGCTCGCACCGCACCATGTGTATCCGGCTACTTTTCTGACACCGTGTGGGATCGACTTGTACTCCAGCTGAGTCACCAAGAGCCCGCAGTTCGACATGCCATCAACGCACTTGGTGCATTGCATGAGGAAAGGTCTTTGCGCCGATCCGCCGGCGCCGAAGGCATCGACGTGTCTCTTGTGAAGACCGGCTTCCCCATTCTACAATATTCCAAGGCCTTGAATGAGATGCAGGAACTGCTGAGAAGTGGCAAAGCACCCCTGGACGTCATCCTGCTGTGTTCATTACTCTGCATTCACTTTGAAGCGTTGCGAGAATCTTTCGTGCCTGCGTTGATGCATGTTGAAAATGCCATTCAGCTGCTCCAATCAACTACTACATTCGACGCACGAAAAGTCAACCCTAGTTTGGTCCGAGCGGTCATGAGAATGGACCTGCAAGGCACTTTGTATCTGGCTTCACGTGTGCCTGGCATGCCGTTCTTCACAGCAGCCACAGACTCCATATTGCCAAACTCCTTTCAAGATTTGACTCATGCTCGAGACCTGGTCAACACTTGGACGAGCCGTTTGTATTATTTCATGCGCACGGTTGGCGACCATCACAAATTCCAGTCTCCGGGCGGCTATACCATCGATGCTCTGGCGCAAGCGCAGGAACTCGAGCGGACTTTCCTGAAGCTAGACGGTCTGCTTTGGGAGTTCATGCATAAGCCCACAGCGAAATTAAGCACACGAGAGCAGCATGGCCTGGGCATGCTTCGAACGCGCACAAAGATGAACAGAATTCTGGCTGCCTCCAGCTTGTATGCCGAGGCCTCTTGTTTTGACCAATTTATCGACGAGTTTGAGAACATCCTGGCCATTTGCATGTATATTATGGGCTCCGACAATGCAGATCGGCGACTGTTCTCTGTCAGTCTCGACGAAGGTCTGATTCAGCCGCTCTTCTTCTGCGCAACACACTGTCGGGATGGACGGGTCAGACATCAAGCACTTGCACAGCTTCGCAAGCTGCCTGTGCGGGATGGCATTTGGCACGTCGAGACCACAACACGCACAGCCGAAATGGTAGTCCGATTCGAGGAAGCGTTGTGCGATAAGCCACCGGGTGCGGCGGTTTGTTCTGACATTCCCGAGTGGCGGAGGGTGCACTCGGCGAGCTTCGATACTTCAGGTCAGGATCCCACGCCCAAGAAGAAAGTTATGGTCAAATTGAGGACTCGGCCAAACGGCACCGATGGAGAATGGATCGATCATGCAGAACTGATAGACTGGCTGGTGCCATCTCAGTACAAGAACATGAGGGCGAACCTTGGTCTGATCGTCAAAACCGGCGTCATTCCTCGGACGAGCTCATAGGGGGAACAGCTCAATTCACAAGAGCAAATTATCGTAGGCATGGAACAGCCATAGAGATGCATATTTCGCCCACAATAGCATCAGCAGTGGAGCGTGTTATGGCGATGACCGCATTCGACGAGACATAAAGATAGTTCGTGGAAGAGCCTGCCAAGCTTGGTGTTTGTAGATTAGATCAACCAACTGGCACATCCACCTTCAACAACTTCAATTCGGATGTGGCTCCTGCTCGCTGACGTTTTCCGGTCACGTGCGCCATCACTAAGGTATCGTTAGTTAGCGTAGAGCTTAGATGGCCAGCACACATGTGAACACGACATCACCGGCGGCAGGATCTCTCAGCAGTGATCTTGCAGCGCGCAGAGGATGCATCTTTCAAAAGCATGCCCCTCGAGCGCCAGCATGCTATCGCATCGGCAGTCATAGCGTTCATCAGCTGGGCATACATCACCGACTGGCTGCCGCATTTGCGATTCGTACCCCACGCCTTCGTTGCTGGCATCCTCACATCACTGCTGGCGGCTGTCTATGTCGTTGCATCGACCGCGCGACCACGAATAGCTTGGAGCGGCGTCCACCACAATGCGCCATCCGCGCTCACGTTTGCACAGCCCGGCGTGTGGGAGGAGGAGAAGGCGACGTTGAAAGACCGCGGAGAGTACAGACGACCGATTATCTTCCCCGAAGCCGAGAAGTTCTCTAAGCAGGTCGATGGGCTGCTGGATGTGATTCTCCGCGACTTCATTACAAGCTGGTATGGACATATCAGCAAGCGACCACTGTTCCAGAATGAGATCGACCGCTGCATCCGCTCGGTGCTTCTCTCAGTCACGGCTAGGTTGACTGACCTGGATCTGGTCGAGCTCGTTATAGCACAAGTACTTCCTATTGTGACCAGCCATATGAAAGACTTTTACGACGCCGAAAGAGCTGTTCGAGGCAAAGCACTTGAAAACAACGTGACCGAGAGTGAAGAGCTGAGCATGGCCATCGCTGGCAAATACAGAGGCGGCAAGCTGCACTCTGTTGCTGAACTGTCGCAATCGGACATCACGGCTTCCTCACAGCAACATCTGTGTAGACTTATCGAGAGGATTCTCCCTAGCGTCCTCCCGACGAACATGAGATCAAGTTCTGCCGTGACGGTACTTATTAGGGAGGTTGTGGCCTGCGCCGTAATTGGACCCATCGTGACGATGCTCGCAGACCCGGACTTTTGGAATCAACAATTTGTCAATGTGGGCGGTGCAATGCTTCAAGACCGAAAATCTGTTCGCAAGGTGCGTGCTGCACTGGATCAGCACGCACCCGCTTCTCCAGGGAAGCCAGGCCGAGGGAGCCAGTTTCCCAGACTGCGACCGTATGACAGCGAGCGCCAATTCGAACGCTTTGTGAGAGCTATTCGACACATTGGCACCTTGAATGATGCGCGCCTGTTCCGAAGCCAGGTCAGCCTGCAACTTAGACGAGACGCGCAGGTGGAAGGTCAGGATGTAGCTTATATCCGACGTCTGGAGACCGGACGAAGATTGCTCGACCAGAAGATTGCATCTTTATCTGCTGCAGATGACAGCAGACCAGCCGCCAAGGCGACGGCAGCACGAAACGAGGAATCTGTGTCGAGGAAACGCCAAGCCTCGCTGCGGGAACTGATATATGATGCTGCCGGACTGAGCTACTTCATGGAATACATGGATCGTCAGAATCTGATGCGCCTTGTACAATTCTTTCTGGTCGTAGACGGATTTCGCAACCCGCTCGAAGGAGACAACGATGAACCGCCAGCGTCACTGGCAACTGACCCGGACCGTATGGACATTGCGCAGATGTATGCCGAATATTTATCTAAGCCAGAGTTACGGGTGACTCAAGATTCCTTGCACATTGTAAAGCAATGTTTGAAGGCTGGACCCAAAGCAAGCGCGTCAGACTATCTGGCCGCCCGGCGGGAGGTTCTGCGCATGCAGACTAGAGTCTACAACATCATGAGGGAACAACATTATGAAGCTTTCAAGAGGACCGATCTATACTACAAGTGGCTCGCGGTCGATGATAAGCCGAAGTTCGGGTCGCTCCTGCACGAACAGGGCGAAACAGTCCATGAGCATCGCGATGGCGGGAGTCCCACTGTTCACGCTAGAAGGCCGCAGCTGGGAGCGCTCCACAAGGAGCCTGAACTGAGACGAGCTGTGCTCTCCGCTTCGGACTTGAAAACTGTCGGCCGCAGCAGCAGCATGTTCTCTGAGAGCCCACGGCGATCTTTAGACGAGGCGAATGATGGAGGCAGAAGTCTATTGTTCGGCGACGACCGCTCCCCTCTATTTGCAGAAGACGCAGAGACTGAGAACATGGTACAATCGATCTCCAGCTTGAAGAGCTATGACTCCGACGGCGACATCGCGAAGCATGCGCAAGAAGAGGCCAAGGCAGTCAGGGAAATGCAAGCAGCGCTGGACAATATCGTGAGTGACGACCGCGACAAGGCCAGCTTGTTCTCGGAGACGTCTGCCCGCCGTTCGCTTGAGGGTGAGGAGAGACGTGAATCGCTAGATTTCATGAGTCGGTCTGGAATGTCTGCCACTGGTTCTCAGATCATGGACCGCAGCAAACCCAGTCTTTCTTCGCTGGGTCTTGTTGGGGGCCCATCCAGTCGAGGTGTATTTGTGGACGACTTGTTTGGTCATGAGCAAGAAAAATTTGCCGAAGACGAGCGAGAGGATTCGAATGGCCCTAGCGATGAGGAAGACGAGCGTATCGAAGAAGCAGCAGCCGGAGACCTGGGCTTGGCAGAGGCCATTGACGTCCTCAATGCAGACATCGAGAGGCTCACCGCCCAGAGAAATGTTCTCGATTCACTGACTGCAAAAGCAGAACTCACCAACAATCAGGCTGAACTACGCATCTTGCGGAAATCGGAGCAAAGCTTGCAACGAGAAATCCGACGTAAAGAGATGCAAAAGCAGCAGTACATCGTGCAAGAGAGCGACAATAGTCTGTATGGGCGGGCATTGATCTCTATCAAGTCTGTCATGGTGGGCAGAGAAGAAGACGGCCATGAGTACGCACTGTACGTCGTCGAAATCCGTCGTCAAGCCGGCGAACAAATGCCGGCAGCGACATGGGTGGTCACTCGACGTTACAGTCAATTCCACGACCTACACAAAAGGCTGAAGGCACGGTTTCCGGCCGTGAGAGAGCTAGATTTCCCGCGACGTCAGACACTATTCACGCTGCAGAAGGACTTCCTGCAGAAACGCCGAGTCACGTTGGAGAAATACTTGCGATCTCTCTTGCTTGTTCCTGCGATCTGCCGTAGCAGAGAATTGCGGGCCTTCCTGTCACAATCTGCGATCGTCAACAACGGGACTGATGGCACACAGGCAGATGCCAAAGACTTTGTGACACGCATTTACAACTCGGTTTCGGACGGTATGGAAGAATTTCTTGGAAACATTCCGGTACTTGACCAATTGTCGGTCGCAGGTCAGAACCTCATCTCGGCGGCCACGTCGCAGATGAGTGGCTCTTCGCCTGTCGACAGTATGGACCCGGCTGTGCAAAACCCTGCTACTGCAACCGAGGCCGAAGCCGAACTGAATGCATACGAAACGAAAGAAGTAGAACCCTTCGTCAAACCTATCTGCGACCTTTTCTTAGAGACCTTCGAATTGTCAAAGGGCAACAGCTGGCTTCGTGGACGTACAGTGGTCGTCGTGCTCCATCAGTTGCTCGGAGGCACTATTGAGCGCAAAGTCAAGGAAGCAGCAAACAGTGCATTGGAGGACGACAAGCTGGCGAGCTACGTCGAAAATCTGAAGAACACCATGTGGCCGAATGGCAGCATGCGCCCACCCACCGTGCCACGCACAACGGCCGAAAAGGCGCGGACCAGGAAGGAAGCAGGTCTTCTCCTGGGCGCACTAATACCAGACATCGCTGGTAGCGTCGTTGGACGGGTAAATGCGCAGGCGGCGAGTCGAAAGATCGTCGCCATGCTGAACAACCCTAGGTTGAAGTGAGTCGTTTTCGTGTGTCGTCCAACTCGTGAAATGTTTACTAACGGTGATGACAGCGTGCATTTGATCTTTAGCCTGATAGATGAGATCATCAGCATCGTCTTCCCGGAAGCAGTAGACAAGTAATGTTCATGAGAGCCAACGAGGTCAACCAAGTTCTTGTTTGTTGCTGTATCGATCGAACTTTCTACTCCGGGCCAAGTCGCTCTACCAACCTGCGCACAGCCATGTCTGCCAAACCTCCAAGACATTCAGTTTAGCCAGATCTCAGCACTAGCCGTACAAGTAGGAAGTGTGGTGAGGCGTCGCGAAAACATTCTCTGGGCGCGTAGGCGACCAATTATCCGCCCATTCCAACCCAATCTACCTGCTGCTGAAAGTGCTCGGCCAGGAAGCGTTCGAGTGCGATATTCTTCAAGTCTTGGGCATTTCCGTCTTCACCGTGCTCGATGAGGAGGGTGTACGCGCGCGCGAGAGACGTGCAAGCAAAGCCCTCCCCGAATCCTCCATTCATGCCTACCATCTTCTCATCGTGCTCACGCTCTTCGACCGCGGTGGATACCGCGACATTGCCGAATAGGGCTTTGGCGAAATCAAGCACAGCGTTGCCCCCTGAGTGCAAAGTGAAAGCCGCGGAGACAAGGCTTTGGAGAACTTGGTTTTTGGCGATCGATGGGATGGTGGGGGAGATGGTCGATGGCATCGTGCTCGTTGATTTTCGCGCTGTTGTCAGTCAGGGGTGGTCTGGCGGAGCGAGGTGCGACGCACCCACGGATGGCACTTATATCGCTCGCCAGCGGCTCATTTGCCCGTCAATTGCTTTGTGTTCTTTGTTTTTGCAAGGTGTAAGTTTGTTTTCTGCGCGGACTTTCTGGTGAGTTGCCGAACTGAAGACGGGCAACTGCTGCAAACTGTCTGTGCGTGCGGTGTGACCACGCCCTCTCCGCTTCTCGCAAGTCGAGTCGGTGATTCTGCCATTCCATCCGCTGGTGACAAGGCAAGCCGGGCTTCGGTCATCATTAGCTGCTTGTGCAGTGTTTGCAAGCACGCCATCCAGCCTCAAGTTGAATCAGCTATCAAACGAGGCTCCAAATGCTCGACTGATTGCCACTGTCACGGGGCTGTAGGTCAGGATGCGATTATGCCCTGTAGGTGTTAGCGGCTTGTAGCTGAATCGCATGCTGAAACAAGACGCACCACCATATTCAACGAAGTCGAAGCGCATTCTTGGGAACCCGTCTCTCTTGATATCGAACACCGCGGTGCCCTTATTGCCCGCGGTGAGCTCTTTTGACTCCAGCTCATCAGTGTCTAATGCATCATCGGCATCTCGATTACCAAATATGCGTCTGTAGATCATCTCGCTCTGGTGGAAGGGGATGTCTGCGTCATTGAGTGCGTGACTGATACAGTCGTCCATATTAGCTCAGAGACAGAGACTCACCATGGTGATGCTTACATGATCTGAATGGAACCTGTGATATGCGCGCTGTCGTTAGGCTTCGAGGTGGACGCACGAGCGTGATAATATTCCCTGAGTCTGTCGGCTGTTTGCCATGTATCCACGACTTTTGCCATGAGCATTTCTGACATGAAGGGAAACCGCCCAAGGGGCAGCAGGAGCGGAAGAAAGCCACCAATGCGATAAGTGAGCAGAAGAGTGGGAATGCTGCTGAACGGAGCGGCAAGAACGACCCCTGCAAAGGATGTTGGTCGCGTGTTCTGGTCTGAGGTATGAGACAGCCGTAGGTCGTGCAGCGAGGACGGCAACATAATATTCTTGCGGTCCGCAAAGTACAGGGCGACAGCTGCTGAGACGGCGGTCCCCAGGCTTTGGCCGAGGATCACAATTCGCTCTGGTGGGACCTTGGTCACCTGCATGATATAGTCGACGAGCGCCACACCGTCGATGATCAGCCCGGCCTCAGTGGGTGTTCCGGTGGAGTGGCCGAATCCGCGATAGCTGTCAAGTGCGCGTCAACGGGCGGCACATGAACAAAACGGGGGGGGGGGGGAGCAGCTCACTCTATCGTGAAGACGTGGGTATTGGGCATGGTGGCGATCAGACGATTTGCTGCAGGACGCCAGCCTTGGGCTATGTGGCCGGCATTGCCATGAACTGATTGATTAGTGGAATGGAGAGATGGTTCGACGTGTAGGTGACGCGAACGTACAACTGACGACCACGTTGGCAGGAGACGAGGCCGACGCGGTCAATAGCTTATACGCCGTGGTGGCGGTAAAGTCGTCGACCGGGCCATCTCGTCGCCGGACCTCGTTGAGTATGGCAGTCTCGTGGCGAGTGTAGCAATCGAGCGGCAGAACGTGCCAGGCATAGAGCGTTTCGCCATCGGGGGTGGAGAGGTTGAACGGAGTCACTTGATTGGGGGCGAATCCATGGGCAGTTCCATCGTGGACGTCTCGCCACCTCAAGGTGTGGAAAGCATTGGCATATCTACGGCATGGACATCAGGGGGAGGACAGAACGGGCTGATTTCGCGGTGCCAGACATACAAAGCACTGCTCCTCTCGTCAGCTCCCAGGTGTGTCGCGTGCGAGGGAAGAAGGCTAGACTACGTACAATCTCTGTGCTGCGGGCGTGAGCAGGATGCCGAGCAGGAGCGCGTACACGGCTCCAGCAGCAGCGCACGCCGTGGCCAGCGTGCCTAGTGCCTGCGTCGCCGACTTCATGCTGGCTGCGTGCAGAGTCGATTCGGGCGGAGTCGGTGACGCGAGGCGACGCGGGCTGGGCTGCACTGCACGACGCGAGAAACAGGCGCGCGTGGGGCATGCATGACCTGCCGGCAACTTTCGACACTCCCGCACTCCATCCACATACATACATACATACATACATACAACCATGCGCTACACCCGCTAGCGACGACCCTTCCTCCTACACACGTGGCCATCAGGATGGCGGCGGCGGCGCGCGAGCCCACCACCGGCCACAAACGAGGCCCCGGGCGGCCATCGCGAGGCGCAATGCCCGCTGCCAAAAAGCAGAAGACGGCCGCCTTCACACCCACTCGTGATAGCTCCGCGGCGCCCTCGCCCGCTGCTCACTCTCCAGTGTCCGAGAAGAAGTCCGGCGGGCTGGTTGCGAAGCTGTCGGATGTCAAACCGTTACCTGTCCTGTTGGAACCGCAACCACTGTCCCTGTCCGATGACGAATACCAGTCCCTGTCATCCAGTGCCGTGCTGCCGGCGTCGTTGGAGCGATCCCGAATGCGCTGGATCTCCAAAGGCGTGTTCGAGCGGTATTGGGTCAAGCCAGAGGGCGGAAAGAATGGCAAGCCGCCGCCGCCCAACAACCCAGACGCCAAATGGATGAAGAGTCGAGGAGAGTGTAGGATACGCATCGAGCCACATTTGTTCGTGGCCGACATGTACGTGGAGGACAGAGGGAAACCGCCAGGTGCGGCGCCGAAGCAGCCCATTCCACAATACAGGCCAACGCAGCAGCACGGAGCACAGCAACATCAGAATCGGCCTCTGCCCCCAGTGCTCCTGCCGCCGAGCAGCGGACAGAATGTTACTGGCGCGCCGCCAAAGAGCCAAGCGCCTCAAAGACCCCAGGAGCCAGGCCCTCGAGTGCCGCATGCGAGCTCATCGACCGCCTCATCACCCCCAGTGCCTCAACAAGGCCCGAAGCCCGATCCCGTCATCAGCTTGCTGGCGACGCGAGCGTCGAATGATCCACAGCTGAAAGCATTGATGAAGGAGGTCGCTACCGGCAATGCCACGCAGGACCAGCTCAAGGTATTTCAGAAGCATATCGATGAGCTCACTGCCATAATCTCCAAACAGAGACAGCACGAAGAGGATTCCACGGCGAAAGGCTTCCAGCAGGCGAATGTGATACAACATGATGGACCTTCAGATACACAACCTAGTATTGCATCGCAGGCTGCCCCACCGCAGCCACTCAAACCTCCAATCCATCCCGCTGCGCAGCAGCCTCCACCGCACTACGGACAACAGCAGACGTGGTCGGCACCGATACCTGCGCCCACAAATCTGCCCGTCATACTCGCATTCAAAGACGCTGGAGCTACTGAAGATCGTTTCTTGTTTCCGCAGCACAGCATTCTCGAGGCACTCTCCCCTCAACACTTGCTCGTCAGCTTTATGGTGACACGCAAAGTACATCAAGCTATCGATACAACCTATTTGGACCTCAACACCGAATATTGGCAACCGGTGACCATCATGATCGAAGTTGCCTATGGGCGGGAGGAGCTACTGAACTGCATTCGTCGATGGGTCAAGCCTGCTGAAGAGGTTCGAAAGCATATGGAGAGTATTATGCTCACTTGCAAGAGAGTCCCAGATTGCTTCTTGGCTCTACGTCTCCCTTTCAAGAGTACAGCCACCGCCGAAAGCGGGGCAATCTCAAAAGAGGCTACACCGATATTGGAAGATCGGTCCAGGCCGAAAGCTGGTGCAAAGGCCGCCAAGAAGGCTGCTGCAGCCCCTAAGGGAGAGCCAGATGCTGTGAGGCGACAGGCTGGACATCAAGCTGCAGACTCAATTACTGTACATCCCAAGGATAGTAATGGCAGTCCAGTGCTTGGCATGACACCAGATAAGCCTGTGATGTCCAATGACACAGCAGCAGATCAAGCAGACGGAGCCGCTGATGGTGAGGGCGGAGGGCGACCAAGAAGAACGACCCGCAAGAGTGTTAGGATTAGCGACGCTCAGTAGTCTCGTGTTGGCGCCTAGATGCAGTGGCGCTAGCATCATGAATGACGAATGCACGCCGGTTCGGCTTAAACTTGTCACAAGCCGCAGTGTTGGTTCAAGCAGAAACAAACCAAGGGCTTGAACTTCGCATCATCATCATATCTTCATATTTCATCAGTCGTGAAGTCCCATCCTTTATTAGACGCTGCAGGCTGCAGCGGGAGCGGTGGCTATGATGCTGTGGCACCCGGCGTGCGGCCAACCACGATCTCCAGCTCGGCCTGCGTCTCATCGAATGCTTTGATCAGCATTGACACGTCCCCTTTCTTCCTCTGAAGATCCCGTGCGCCCTGCGACGTCACCGGTTCTCGACCAGATATGCACAGCATCTGCTGCGTATTCAAGCTGTTGTTTCCCCACGATGGAGCTTGTTTGATCTTGCTCTTGACGCCCTGCCATCTCGACGATGATGACTCAGTCGATACAACTTCACGCCCATCCGGACCCATATCTACGACCACGAATCGCTCGTTTGTGCTGCCCGCCTCGTCCGACTCGGTGTGCAGAGCATGCAGAGCGGCGTTCGTGAGGATGTCGGGATCGTCGTCGGCGAAGATGTAGTGTACCATTGGGTGATGGTGCTCGCCGGTAACGGGGTCTTCCACCAACGTGAAGAAGGGCTTGAAGTCCGATGGAGGCTGCAGTGTCGTTTGTTCTTCCAGCTCGGGGTAGGTGTCGTCTGCATCGTCGCCGGCGGCCCTGGAGTGCTGCAGTGGAACGGCAGATGTTGTTGTTGCGAATTCGCCATCATCAATCGGAAGGCTCATGTGTGTCGCAGCGCTTAAGGGTTGTTCACTTTCACCTGTGTTCAAGGCATGAGTGTTGAGTTCCATGCGGCTGAGAACGTTGCTTCGCCGCGACCAACCTTGGTCGACTTGCTGCGAGGAGCTCTTGCCTCCGCTATCACTAAGTTTGGCGGTCGCGGGCACTGCTGTAGGCTGTTGAGCATTTTGAGATGACAGTGTTGTTGATGAAGGAGATGCCATGATTGTCTTGATATGCAAACGCGAGCTTGCTGTAGCTACAGTATAGCGTGACGATCACCAGAGCCCTGTCACACGGTGAGACAGCCGATTCGCTCGCCAATCTCGCGTCCCGCATGATCCCGTCCGTGCTTCCTTGTTATGTACCAGTCCCTAGATTCGATGAAATGCACGCGACGATAATGAAGACTTGTTAGTGACATCCCCGTTCACCTGACATCAAGTTGTAGGATTATGCGGCGACGAGTCTGACCGCAAATGTTGCAAGTCCCCTGGCGGCAGGACTTGCTCGCCTGCAAAGCGATACGCTCGAGACCAAGGTCAGCGCAACGCCAATAACATTTACACATTGTGCAGCGCTGTGTCCCGTACGCGAGCGCCCGCGTGCTGGAGACTCTGCACTTATCCAGCCAGGTGACACGATGGTGTTTTCTATGAACACCTACCAGCATTGGACAAGCAGCTTTGTGTGCACATCGCGGGAGCACTTTCGGGTTATCTTGGCCAGTAAACAGAGCCATTGCCACACTTTGGTGGTTGTCAACGAAGTGACATGATGCAAGGGAGGCTTCAGGGCACATATTCCAGGCGTGAATCCTGTAGATCAAGTTTTCTGAAGACTGGCGAAGCAGAAATGACCGTGATTGCATTTGGGGTTCACATTTTGACAGCATCATGCCAAGAAACGTGACAACGCTGCCAGATGTACGCATGAGGTGTCCGCTTGTACACAGTGTATATGTGCATCATGTCTGGGCAAGTTTCTCCGCTGCGCTCCTGTGATGTATCATTCGCATCTGGACAAGCTAACCCCCGGTTCAAGATAGCCGCCGTTTATTGCGCAAGTCCCGTCGTCAACGTCCCCATCATCTTGAGACTCGGAACTGTAGTCGATAGAATTGGTGTGTCCATGTGGAAGCCACACTGGGAGGTCAATTGCTGTAGTATCGCCAGCCAGCAGTTTGAACAGCGTAGCCGGCACACGGAATGAGCGGAGCCTGCTCGGAAATATGCCTCGTCCATCGTGTATCCGCTTCGCATTTCCAGTATAACGCCACTTAAATGTCGCCGAGCCATGTCGAAATGCAGCGAGATTGAGATGGTGTCAGGGTATCGGCAGAAGAACCGTGGCCATGTCGTGTGGTCGGTGGCATAGCATATTATGGTGCCAGCATCAGATCCGGCTTAGCCTTGCCTGCGCAATGTCAGAAAATTCAGGCAGCCCTTCATTGTTGAATCTCCTACCTTTGTTTGTGCTTGGGATTCTTGCTGCAGATGATGTAGACGTATTTCCCGCCCTTCCTCCTCACACTCTTACATCCTTCGCAAAGCTTCTTGACACTGCTTCGCACCTTCATTCCTCGGGCTTGCTGGCCAGCGACCGCCTTAGGCGCGTTCAGTCGCAATGTCTGGAGTGCATTCACGATTGAGCCTTGCCGGCTGGCTATTAGGGCACGTTTCGCAGCGTAGGTGCTGAAGTCGTAAGCAACAGGTCTCGGGTGGCTGATCCATCGGGTCACGGGACCGCGCGACAGTATCGAGCGTATGGCCAACATCGTATCAATCGTCTGTATGGTTAAATGCCGTTCGCGCCTGGGCATGTGTGTAGAGGACAAGCTGGGGCGGGAGTAATTGCCTTGCCCGCTCGGAGGTCCGGAAAACGGCCCTACGTTGACCCGAGGTTGCCAAGCTTGTCTCGCACCAATTCGAGATTTCGGGCGACCTCACAAGAACACTTGACGCTCGCTGCAGCACGACCCACGACCACCGCCCTCGCCGCCAACTACTAACGACAACAGATTGCACCGCACCCCGCAATCATGGCGACCGAGTTGACCGTCCAGAGCGAGCGCGCTTTCCAGAAGCAGCCGCACATCTTCCAGAACTCCAAGAGCAAGGCGAAGTCCACCAGAGTCGGGAAGGGTGGCCGGAGATGGTACAAGGACGTCGGATTGGGCTTCAGGACCCCAAAGAATGCCATCGAGAGCCAGTACATTGGTATGTGCTGTCCTGGAGAATTAGACTGAGGAGGATTGCTATTGAGAACGGCGAAGGAATGCGCGTGCGGCGCAGCATTGGGGACATACACTGACGGTGCTGTTCCAACAGACAAGAAGTGCCCATTCACTGGACTCGTTTCCATCCGTGGCCGTATCCTCACTGGTACCGTCGTGTCTGCCAAGATGCACCGCACCATCATCATCCGCCGCGAGTACCTCCACTTCATCCCAAAGTACTCCCGTTACGAGAAGCGCCACAAGAACCTCGCTGCACACGTCTCTCCTGCCTTCCGTGTGTCTGAAGGCGACAAGGTCACTGTTGGCCAATGCCGGCCTTTGAGCAAGACTGTAAGAAATATCCAAGAATGGCTAGAGTCGAGGGACACGATTAACGTACTAAACCAGGTCCGCTTCAACGTGCTCCGCGTCCTCCCACGAACTGGCAAGCAGGTCAAGTCGTTCAACAAGTTCTAAGCAACGAGACATGTACTTTGGGAAATGATCAGGCACGTGAACGAGGGCAGGTCGCACCTCGAAAATGCGGCTGCATTACTGGGCGGCGTTTGGGCATGCTAGCCTGGACGTGATAGCAATCTGGTGATCGATTGCGAAATGCACGTCACATGTAGCTCGGCGTAGCGAAGAGGCCAAATGAGAACAGTCTTCATGCACTTATTCCCGTCTCTCCGAATTGACATCTGAGGGTCGTTGGCGCAGCAAATCCCTGGTGCCTAGCATCTGAATCTCAAACAGCGGCTACTGAGCGCGAGGGCAAACAGTGACAGTTGGGGATGGAGGCAGCTGTGCCTGGCATTCATGATACATACTTTCAAGTCGCTTACCTCGTTGTTCTCGACTCATGACTACGTATGGACAGGATGGCATTGCTGAATCATAGCGCAACATTCCAATCCAGAGCAACAAATATGAACACGAACGCCTCCCAATCGCGGATATGGCCTGGCTAAGGCCAGACGGCGAAGCATGCGATTGTCTGCCACCTTCAGGCCCTAACGACCTAGTGCTTGTCTCCCTCGAATACGTTGTGCCGGCTCGTAGTTTCCACCATCATCTCTTGCGCTCAAAGTACCCGCTCGAGCTCATTATCGCAACGCTTTGATCCATGATTGTCTCCCCCACCCACAGGTAGTTCTCTATCCATTTCTTGATGCTGGGTGACTCTGAAAACGTGTCCGGTTTCAGGCTAGGACTAATGTTAGGGTCAGATTGTGCTATCTCTATTCACTCTCCTTCTTGCCACATCGCATGTCGTATATGAAGAAGCTAGACTTCGGATGGACTGGAGGGGCTCGCAGGGACGGGGACGCACGTGAGACCGGTGGAGCGCTTGACGCCTGCGAGAAACGCAGATACTAGCACAGCATCGAAGGTGTAGTGAGCGAGGCGGCCGAGCTGCAAGACTTCGTTAGCTTGTGGTGCGAGTTGACATGTGGATGTTGGTACATACGACCATGGTGACGATCCGGGTGACGCTTGGCGCCTGATTGTGCAAAGGCGACAGAGGACGAGCTTGCGCGTCGTGTGTACTGTCGGTAGACAATGATCGCCTCTTCACAGGCGCAGGTACTCGTGGTGCAGATGCGGTGAAGACAGAAGCGCGGCGCGCGATGCCGTAGCGAGTTGGCGATCACATGGAGAAGAGTGGAGACCCTGATCAGGCACCACACCACAACCACAGCTGACAGCTCTCTCCCTCTACCTGACTCTTCACACGTGCAAGGATGCAACCCATCGTCGAGATGCTTGTAACCTCCTTCGTCCTGCGCACAGAGGCAGATGGCGTATCGGCCAGCACACAGTGTCGACTGACACGAGAACTGGCGGCCACGACACGTCATGGACAACAAATCACCAGAAACAACGCAGGAAGCTCCCTTGAGCACCATGAGATGAACATCAAGCTCGCTTGGCGATACTGATTCTGCCGACGTAGCGCTGCAAGAATGCATCACCCGTCGGGTCATTGATCCGGTGTAGCCGGCACATGCCCTCAATCGAGTTCGCAGCGCTCGCTGGAAGAGCTGTGGGAGCACAGTGCTGATTGCCTTCTGAGCATGCGAACATCACCCAGCCGGCCTCTCGTCCGCGAGACTATAAAGTGGTCAGGCGCTCCAAATGGATTGCTGAAGATGCATTGTCCATACTGAAGCGCAGGCCGATCATGTGGCTTCCTACTCTGCCCATCCTGGACAGAGTTTGAGGATCAGACATGCTTGGAAGGCAGTAACAGCTTGAGAACCCGAGTGCATCAGTGGAAAGTGAGTCTTGGCGTTGTAATTATTGCTCTACGCTGGCTCTTGCTGTTGCCGCTGCCACTAAAATGAAGACCTACGCTCCCGCCTCCCCGTTTCGCGGTTTCCCACCCGGCCCAGAAGCCCATGCCTTGGCGGATGGGTAGGTTGGTCCTGCGGAGTGCAGAGGCCTTGGAAACATTCATGGCAACAAACTTACTCGAGTACCAAGCATAAGCATTACTGGGCATGCCAACAGCTCTAAAACCCGAGCACCGCCCTCCAGCTTTTCCATCCGGCTTTCATCCACGTACGATAATAAGCGTAATGGCTTCACGAAGTGCTATCGTTGCAGTATTTGCAGCATTCGGCTACGTCAGTGGTCAGAATAATACTGCCTTTAGCGGTCCTGGTAAGCGATCCCATGCCAGTCGACCTGGTCCTACAGGCAGCGCTAGCGGGTTCTGATGATGTGCTTACTCTGTGCCCAGGTCCGTTTCCTGAAGGGCAAGACTTCCTGGAAGACGCTCAAGTCACTAGGGAGAAGGCCATAACGTTTGATCTGTACTTCCCGAACGAGGGCGATGCGCCACGCTGGCAACTGATCACCCGCCTTGAAGAAGCTTCACCTCCAGACACTCAAATCCCCAATGCACAAGTGCTGAACACGGTCTACGACTTTGGATTTCCGAATGGAGGCAACCTCACCGGAGCAGTTGCAGCGAGCAGCGGTCAGCTGGACCAGAACAACTTCTGCGTTACGATTCTCCAAACACAAATACCAAGTAGCAGGGCGAACAAATACAACGCGGACACCGAAGAAAACGCGAGTGAAGGAAGTTGTGCGTATCCTTTCCGGGACGCGTGTATCGATGCGATCGCCGAACGCGTCGGCAAGACGCAGCCCGGCGAAGATGGGTGCAGAATGTCTAACGGCATCGATCTGAGTTCTATAATCCAATGCGAGTGGGTCTTTGAGTCCGATACCAGAGTTGCGACCTACAATTTGTTATCTCCCGAACTTGCTGGTAACCTCACCGGGGGTTTCGCTCACATTACATCTGATCCCTACGACGGCAACAACCGCACGTTTTTCGACATCGCCGACACGAGGATCCATTTCGTAGCAATCGACTCTGGAAATACGTTCACCCCGCTTTGCGTCAAGGTGGATGCGTCGAGGGATCAGGTATCGGGTGGTGCTTCAAACTTGAACAAGAGCCTGTGGTTGATTGGTGCGGTGGTCACTGGTGCGCTGGCATACGCGCTGTGAGCAGGCACTTGGTTGGCGGAAGAGTGGTGGCCAAGGAGGGACAGGCGAAATACTTCAGCTTTGTTACTCGACCCCACAACTGGCTTCGACTGGCGTGGGGTTAGATGAGGTTGTTTGAGGATATTGAATTGTAATCTGTGGATGTTACACAATGCAGTAGTAGTTATTGAAATGGAGAATTCGCAGCCAGGGCCTGGAGAGCACTTGCCACGTGAGCTGCTCTCTGCATACATCGGCAATGACACAATACATGAGTTGTACTGCGATGCATTATCGCGGACAGTCGACCCAGCACAATGGCAGCGAGACCAAAACTTCGTCCATGAAAGCGTTTCTAGGAATATTTCGCCTGACCAGTCGCTGGCCGCGGGCTTGAACGCAGCATGCGGTGAATAGCTTGGTGGTTGTTGGAGGGAGGAGACGCCTGGATACGGAGACGTCCTCGCAATCCTACCAATCTTGCTTTCACACGGTGGCGAAGGAACAGCCGCTGGCGTCACTGTGAGACAAGATTGATCGCTCTGGTGTTGTAGGCTGCTTGTGGGAAGCAGACGACGCTGGCGCAGATGAGACATGGACTGCTGTACCCGATTGACCCTGGACATCTCTTGGCTCGGCGTAATTGATGGGCGCAAGGTTCTGCTAACTTAGTTCTAGTGGATCGGACGATTGTGCCAAGAAAGAGCGATCAACATCCGGACTATCGGGCTTCACAACAGAGACTCTCTTCGGTCTTCCAGCTGCCAGGCATGATTGCACAATGGTTTCCTCATCTGCGCTCACTTCATCAACGCGCCGTGTCGTTGAACATGGCGACGATCACGCTGCATCGGCACGTCCCGGCAGACGGCAGCGATGATCGCGACATGGTGCATTTGAGAGAAGAACCTTCCGCAGATGTGGCTCGGGTTCAGCGACGAACTAATGTAAAGCGAGCACAGGGCATCGTTCACATCAGGCGTCTCCGAATCGAGTACTGTACGAAGAAACAAGCACTCTTCGCGCCGCGACCCCTTTCTTGGCGAGGAGAATGGAAGTTGCAAGGTGCAAATGCTCTCGGACAGACCAGCCGAGAATGTTCAGAATCAGGGATGCCTTCACGCCTCAAACATGATCCAAGATGATCACGACGACACTCTTGAGCTGGTTCGCGCCTTTCCACAACCGTGCTGGATGTGGTTCTGGCCCGCAGTGCCTGCCTCTCAATCGAGCACACGCCCGCGTTAGTGTCCGGCCTGAGCCTAATAACTTCATGCTGGCTACCGCGTGGCGCGTCCGCATTTGGAACGCAGTATTGCTAGCAGCCGCCTCAACATGCCTTTTCTCATGCATAGCCGTGCTAGAGCGAGCCCGCCCGGCGGGCAATGGTCGAAATGCACATGCAGCCATGCGTTTTCCCCCCATCGCAGATCCCTCTACACTCGACGCAGGCCAAGTCGTGCCTTATCGAGACGCCCAAAGTGGCGGCAGCATGGGCCATTGAACTCAAACACCTAGGAGCCGTGTGCGGTACTTCTCACCAGACGGACCACCAGTTACGTGGAGCCTCGCTGCCACTGAACTCTGCTTCATTAGCTGAAAGTGTCGGCTTCCTGGCGCCCATCAAAGAAGCGCTTGCCCACATCTGTTGAGTCCAGTCAGCTGTTTCTCTCTTGCGCTCCTATCCTCCAGGTCTGCAACTCGTCCTCCCCGCGAATCTCCCAGCTCGTCCAGCAGAGCCATCGTGCCGGCGAGATGGACTATCAACATGGCACAGCCACCACAACGGCAACCACCACGCCGCGTCCAGGCACACCAGACAGCGACCCCATCGAGCGTGCACCACCAAGAAATCCATTCGCTTCTCCTTATGGCTCCATGCCAGCATCTGCCATGGGCTCGTCGACTGCGTTCCAGTCCAGCGCTCCTCCTCGCTACTTCCATTCTCGCCGTGTAAACAAAAATGAGATGGAAAAGCCTTGGCTGGACAAGAAAGATCCAAAGGAGAAGTGGAGCACGATCATCCCCATCATTGGCATGGTCGTGGGCTTGGGACTGGTCGGTTTCCTTGTCTACGAAGGGCTGCAAACCGTGCAAAACCATGTCTACTGCCCCGTGCTCGACGAGAACTTCTCTGGCGGTCTCAATCCAAGTGTGTGGACAAAGGAGGTGGAAGTTGGAGGATTCGGGTAAGATCGAATTTCACCCATGCTCGCCCTCCCATGCGCTGACAAAGCATGATAGCAATGGGCAGTTCGAAATGACCACCAACACGGACGAGAATGCTTTTCTCAAGGATGGCATGCTGCACATCAAGCCGACCCTTCAGGACCCGGCCCTGATCGAGTCGAACAATGTCATCGATTTTCTGAAGAACGGCGAATGTTCCTCCGACATATGGTCCAACTGCGTGGCGGTCACGAACACCACAAATGGCACCATCGTAAACCCTGTCAAGTCGGCTCGTTTGAGCACGAAAGCTGGAGCAAGAATTAGATACGGGCGCGTCGAAGTAGTTGCCCAGATTCCAGAAGGCGATTGGCTCTGGCCAGCTATTTGGATGTTGCCAGTGAACAACACCTATGGCCCGTGGCCCGCGTCTGGCGAGATCGACATTATGGAATCCCGAGGCAACAACTACAGCTATTCAATGGGCGGGAACAACATCGTGTCATCCACTCTCCACTGGGGCCCCGATCCTGGCAACGACGCATGGTGGCGCAACAATGTGAAGCGCAAAGCGCTGCACACGACTTACAGCTCGCAATTCCACACGTACGGCCTGGAGTGGAACGAAAAGTACATTTTCAGCTACATCGACACTCGCCTCTTGCAAGTCATGTATGTCAATTTTGACAAGCCCTTCTGGCCTAAAGGTGACTTCCCTGCATCCGATCAAAACGGAACTCGACTCGTCGACCCATGGAGCCAGACGGGCATGGACAGCACGCCATTCGACCAGGATTTCTACCTGATCCTCAACGTTGCCGTGGGAGGCACGAATGGCTGGTTCGAGGACGGCGTGGCTGGGAAACCATGGGTCGACGCGTCAGACACTGCGAAGCGAGATTTCTGGAACGCTCGATCACAATGGCTGCCTACTTGGGAGGAGAAGGGAGAGATGATCATCAAGAGTGTCAAGATGTGGCAGCAGCAGGGTTACAATGGCTGCTAGATCAATTCATCTTCTGGCTACTTTGAAGCATAGGCGGGCACGGCGTTAGCATAATATCCCTCTTTTGCGGATTTCATTTGATTGTGTAGGAGCTACGAAGACATGATGGACATAGAGACAGGCACATACTCATCGGAAATAAAATTGTTTCACATTTTCCACCTCAGATGACGATGCGGTACTTCGAATGCTAGTCATACATGTTGCCCGGTTCCAGTTCCAGGTGGAAATCACAGCGCAGATCGAGGTTGAGGCCCAGAACGCTGGGACGGTGTTCGAGATCCCGTGGTTGTTCGGCGCACGTGAACACAACGTGAGACCTCATGGCCATTGCTGGGATCCCATGCATTACCACGGTCGAACACGGACTGAGGCACCGGAGGCCAAAAAGTTTGATCCTTCCTGTACAGTAAGAAAAGACCGTTTCTTCCTTCAAAGGCGCACCTTCCCAGCCACGAGCTCATTCCAGTCATTTCTCGTAAATGGCACATACGTCTCAGCTCCCGGCTTGGACCAGACGATTTGGTCTTTGCCACTGTCTCCGGCTGCAATCTTGTCGGGATCGACTCCTTCTCTTCTGGGTGCCACCTTGGACTGCTTGCCATTGTGCATCAACGAAGGAGCATCCACCAGTCGTAGGAATATCGGTACGGCGTATCGGGGCAGGCCTTTCCTCGCGTGTCGCAATAGCGCAGCATAGTCGAAGCTGTCTCGCATCTCTGGACGAATGTACACTGCCGCGCAGCCAGCGCGTCCATCGTGGCTGGGTAGCTCGACTCCGTACACGTTTGCTTCGACAATTCCGTCAAAGTGGCCGAGGACTTCTGCAACTTCCGCAGTGCTGACATTCTCGGACTTCCATCTGAATGTGTCCCCTAGTCGATCCACTGGTGGCATATTAGTATCTTTCCATCAGATCAAATTCCAGATCCTGCTTACTGAAAAACCATCTTCCATCCGGATCCCGCCTGAGAGCATCTCCGGTACGGTAGTACACGTCGCCCTTTCGGAACACATCGTGGACGAATCGCTTTTCTGTGGATGCTGGGTCGTTCCAGTAGCTGAAGTCTGCAGTGCTCTTGCAAGCGACGAGGATCTCGCCACCTTGTTCATATGGCGCACGGCGAGCGAATCCAGTCTTAGGGTCTCGCCAGATGTTGCCCGTATCATGGTCGATCTCGGCCGGAATGTACATGTTGTGAAATCTTCGGCGTTCGAGTAACCCATGATGTCCAACGTGTGCAGTATGAAACGGCCCACGCGAAACGTTGACCATCGCAAGCATGCCTTCACTGCTGTTGAAAAATTCGTTGATGACGGCAATTCCGAATCGTTCGCGGAACTTCTCCCAGACATCTACGCGCAGACCATTTCCAAACATTGCTCGGACCTTATGAGTTTTGTCCAGTGGTGAAGGCGGTGCTGCCAGTAGGTATCTCGCCGTCTCGCCAACGTAGGCGAATGCATTTGCGGATGAGTCGTGAATGTCCCTCCAGAAATTACGCACGCTGAACTTGCGCCCAATGGCAAGAGTCACACCTGTCAGCAAACAGGTGACTGCCAGCGTCCCACCGGTTCCTGTGCGAGGTCAGCTTGACACATATTCGTAGCCTGAATCCCGTCATGGATTTCCGGCGCTTACCATGATAGAATGGCATACAATCATACCACACGTCGCCCGGTTGCAACGACGTGGACCGCAAACGGGGGAATGTAATGGCTGTTGCAGCAGCTGTAGGAAACGCGCAGGCCTTTGGCAGACCAGTCGTGCCGGACGTATAGAGCAGGAACAGGGGAGACCCAGGCTTCACGCCGTCTCTGTATGTGTCGTCCGGTCGCCGCGGCTCTCTTGCCTCTATGCTCCTCTTGGTCTCTGCGTCCAGCACCACGACGCGTATTCCCAGCTCGTCAAGCTTTTCTCGAACCTCGTGTATGCGCTGCTGACAGCCCTCGTCGCTATCGACGATCAAGATCTTACTGTTCGCAATCTTCAGGCAGTGAATGAGTCCATCCCCCGCGAGGTTGTAATTGATCATGGCTGAAGCCGCGCCAACTGCCCACATCCCAAGCAGATTGTGTATGAATTCAGGCGAATTGATCAGATATGACCCGACAAGATCGCCGGGCCGTACGCCCTGATCGAGGAGGAATTGTGCGAATCTGTGCACGCTATCATATGTTTGTGTCCAGCTGTGCACGACAGCGGGCTCCGCAGGGTCGGGTCGATACCACAGGCATGGTGCATCTTTCCGTTGTAACACTTGCTCTTCGAATTGGTAGTACGCGGATAGTCTGTTCTGTTTCGCTGTGGCAGGCCCGTCAGTCGTAGGCGCCAGGTCGGCGATGGGGCGGCATAGGTACCGAGCTTTTGCACTTTCGCTGCGACTTTGTTGCGCTCTCGAATGGTGGCAACGTCTTTGCGGATGTGGTACTTCGCGTCGAGATACAAGGCGGCAGCGGCGGCGGCAGCAGTTGTGGCTATGGTTTTCCTGGTCAGCACACAGTACACTTCGCCAGGAAGTCAATGGCAATGCCCACCCAGCGCCATGATGATTGATGGTGACGAGACGTGTTAGCGAAGGGAAAGAAGAGGAATATAGAGGCGAGCAACAGCTTCTCCTACCAGATATGCATCTATGTATCGCGACCAGACTACAGGCACTGGTGTAGGGGTGTGATGAGCTGCCGAAACCCCAGCGTCGGACAAGGTCATGGCAGGCAACCTCGGGGCTGGACACCACTGTGCAGCCTGTGGCCGACGTCGGCAAATGCATCGGCGACGCTGCCTGTATGGTCTGTGTTATTACTTGTCATTAATTCCCACCATCCCTTCGGCACTTGCGCGCGCCTGCGTCAATAATCCGCATCTACAGACAGCTACCCTCGGTGCAGGCTGACATCTTGTTCACCATCCTCCTCGCCAGCGCGTCATCAGTGGTTGTGCACTCGAATGTCGAATTGCTGTTACAGTCATTGTCCCACAAGCAGGGAGACAGCGACTTGTTGAGCAATGCTTCTTCTGATCTGCCGCAGCAATGGGGGACGAGACAGGATGGATGTGTGTGCCTGACTCGTCCATGCGATTGTGCGGATGTGAAGCAGCAATGGGACAAGAGAACCTGGTGGAAGAAGCTTTCATTTCGTTCAGTATCTATGTAACGGGAAGTCGAACAGGACCCTCCAAAAGTGCCAAAATCGAGTCAGAGATGCCATCTTCGCGTCCGTGTAAGTAACAAGGAGTATGTGCCGAACGCAGATATCATGCTGCTCGCAGCAGTCAACCGCGCCCTTGAGCCCGGTGAAGGGAGAGCTTGGAAGACCGGACTGCGAGCCAGCTCATCTGCTACACGCTAGGCTTTCATCATCTGCCACGTCGTCAGTTTTGTCCAGATCGAGGAGAGCCGCTGATGTACTCACATGTTTTTGACTAGGAGGGTCATTGTAGAAGAAGAGTCCGTTGTTGCGGCGCGGAATGAGATTTTAACGTCGTGCGCACCAGCCACAGTGGCGCATGAAAACGCTGTTGTGGCACACATGCGTGAGAACTTACTCTGCACGCGAGAGCCTCACGACATACGGGCTTTCCATCGTTCCATTACTTGATGCTTCCGTCGTGGTGTCGTGCCATCGCGACTTCTCGCACTGCATCCCGATGCTGCCTCTCAGGCGGGTTGCGTCTGAGCCCGAGCCTGCCAGGGCCGGGGCACCTTCGACACGGCGTTAGATTCACGTCCGACAAACCACATGCCGAAGAGACTGGCGCTGCTCCAGCATTGCAAGATTTCAAGAAAACCTTAGGATTCCCAGCAAGCAGCTGCACATTCGATGACCTGCTGCAAGACTGCAATGTCTTTCTGAATACCGACGTCACACTTCATGGTTATCTGGGAACTCGCAGAGATGCATCCAAGACACTCACCTTTGCCGAGTTGCATGATATGCACCTGCGGACTTCGATACAGCTAGTGTCGAGCCAAACAAAGGGAGAGGAAGGAAGCAACCTAGCACACTCCCAGCTACGGACCCTGTTGGATCATACACCAGTGGCAGTGACAGGCACTCTTGTGTCTCGGAAAGCTCCCAAATCCACCTCGATACATGATGGAAAGCACTCTCTCGTGACAGGAGCAGAACTGAAGGTGGAAAAGATAACCCAACTCAATAGCTTTCCCAAGGACATCATCTTGGACAGTGAAACCGTCTTTCCACCGGAACAACGACATTTGCAACTGCGCAACGACCGAGAGCTCCGCCACGCTTTGGCTTTCCGTAGCCGGGTTGCTCGCACCATTCGTGAGGAGCTCTGCCAAAGACATGGCTTTTCAGAAATTGAAACACCACTGCTGTTCAAATCGACGCCAGAAGGAGCCCGCGAGTTTCTTGTGCCCACGCGAAGTCCAGGACTCGCCTACGCTTTGCCACAAAGTCCACAGCAGTACAAGCAGATTTTGATGGCCAGCGGAATACCACGCTATATGCAAATAGCAAAATGCTTTAGGGACGAGGACCTGCGCGCCGATAGACAGCCGGAATTCACGCAGGTCGATCTCGAGATGGCTTTTGCCAGCGGCGAAGATGTCATGACCGTCGTAGAAGCGACTGTGAAGCGACTCTGGGCAGGTGCTTTGAAGGTCGACCTACCTGAGAAGTTCGACCGAATGACATATCACCAGGCAATGTCAAAATATGGCTCCGATAAACCCGACCTCCGACTTCGATCAGAGATCCGGAGGATCGAGTATATGTTACCCGTTGATTTGATCCAAAAGATCGGCCCTCTTGACTTCCCCATTGTCGAAGTCATGAAGATTCCAATCTCCGACGACACACAGCGGACCCGGGACTTTGTGAATACATTCATGGATTCCCCAGACGCTCAACCATTCGTGCAGAATCCCGAAGGGCAGCCAGGCATCTTCATTGTGGACTCTCGTAAACCACTGCAAGGCCTGCAACCGTTTGGCTTCGAAGCCGCAGAACAGCTCGAAGAAGCTCTCAGTCTGGAAGACGGCGATCTAGTCGTCATCCAAGCCCGGAAAGATGCCCCCTTCTCCGGCGGTTCGACCCCGATAGGAAACCTGCGCCTCGCCATGCACAAGGCTGCAGTCAAACACAATTATCTCCCCGCTCCACAGGGCTTTGCTTTTACCTGGATCACCGACTTTCCCCTCTTCTCTCCTATCAACGAGAACGAGCCCGGCCAAGGAGGGGCTGCGGGTATCACCGCCACACATCATCCTTTTACATCACCCAAAACACCAGAGGATGTAGACCTCCTTGTGACAGATCCTCTGCAAGTCACAGCAGATCACTACGACCTAGTCGTGAATGGTGTCGAACTAGGTGGAGGAAGCCGACGCATCCACAACGCTGCAATGCAAGAATATGTCATGCGGGAAGTTTTGAAAATGAGCGACGAGCGCATGAAAGACTTTGCGCATTTGATCGAAGTGCTTCGAGCTGGCTGTCCGCCTCACGCAGGCATGGCGTTGGGCTTCGACCGGCTGATCGCTGTCATGCTGGGAAAAGAATCTGTAAGGGATGTTATCGCTTTTCCCAAAAGCGGAAAAGGAGAGGACTTGCTAGTCAAGAGTCCGACGAGGATGACCAAGAACCAATTAGAGACCTATCACTTGAGCCTCAAAAAGTAGGAAACTGTACTCATAGAATGTATACATTAGAGATGCATGCTTTTGGTGTGTCTTTCGTAAAGTCGTAAAGCGAGTTTGGCGCTTGCATCCTGCATGCAGCCATTCTGTCAGAGTCGTGAAGCTAGTTAGGGATATCACTGCTGTCGTATGTGGGACAGTCTCGCCCACCTGCGTGCTTCCATGTCGCATTGCTCTTGCAACAAAAGCTACCAGGCGGACTCGATGTCGTAGGCGTTGTAAGGTGTTCGCACCTTAGACGACATCGATGTCCATCTGATCCCCAGCCTCGACGGTTGGGACCACCTCGTCGTTTGCAGGCTTGTGGCCGGCCTCGGCCGCTGGTTCACTTGCAGTCGCATGCTCGGCAGCGCTTGAGACGTGTACCTCTACGGTGCCTTCGTTGTTGAGTGCGCCACTTTTGGTTCGAAGTGCAACACGCTCCTTGATCTCCTGCTCCTCCCGATCCAGCGACCGCATTCGATCCCCATTATCGCTCATCTCAAACCGAATGTCATCCACAGCCAGCTTGCTCCACTCCATGTGCCGCGCGCACTTCTTCCGATCGCATACATCTGGCACTGACAAGTCCTCGTCTAGCATGCCGCTGGCATTTTGATCCGGCCCGCTGACCAGTTTTTCTGTTTCAAATGCCTGTTGCCCGATATTGCTATTGCGCCACGCCTGGAATTGCTCCTCGTTCCACTCGATCCGTGGATCATATCCGCAATACTCTTTTGGTTTGAGCTCTTTCTCCGTCGCTACGCGGCTTGCTGCCTGCTTAGCCATGGTGACAAACTTCATTCGGTCTTTGAGCAAGGCATGTCGCTGTCGGGCATGCTCCTTCTCTGATGCTATACGTGCCAGGTCTCGTGCTTCTGACTCCGTGTACTGCGGCACGCCTTTCTCTCCATCGGCGTCTGGGGTCGCTGGAGGGCTGAGAACGCCATCGCCGAGTTTGCGAAACTCCTCAACTGTGTTAGACGCGTGCAACAGAGCCTTGACTTCGCCAGCGGCCAATGCACCACCTCTCGCTCCAAGGTCGTCGTCTTGCCTGTCCGATGCATCCAAGCTCCCCTTCCTACGTGCTCCTCGACGGCTCGCATTGTCGCCTGCACCCCGGCTCTTTGCCGCCATCTCTCGAAAGTAGAGCACACCGCACTCCTCGGAGCAGTATTTACTGCTGTGGCTGTCACTCTTGGTCTTGCCCGCTTTTGCCGGACGTCTGCAATCGCTCCGTCGGCATATGCGCTTCCACGTCGTGCGACCAATGCCGGCCTTGGTGCACGCTGGGCAGATGTACTTATCGATGAGATTTTTGTCCTTCTCAGCCACACCGACGCACTTGCCATGAAACCAGTCATCGCATGTGCCGTCACAACCTATCATGAACTCGCCGCTGTCTGGTTTCCGGCAGATGCAATAAAGGTCGCCATCCTGACTTCTGCCCTCATCATCGACGTCGTCGTCGTCCTGCTCATCTTGCGGATCTGCCGAATAAGACCGCGTAGATGGAGCCGGAGACGAATTGATCGGCGTTCCTTTGGCACTGGCAGCCTTGCCAGCAGCGGGTTTTGACGTACGTGAGGACGGTGTGTCTGCTCGCTTTGTCTCAATTTTTCTCTTTTTTCCTGGTGGTGCCTTCTCCTTCTTCACCGTTGAAGCCGTGCCCTTCTTCTTGGCGGGAGCCGGGCGCTTTTTAGACGCCGCAGCTGCGTCCTCCTTGATCGGATCTTCGGTAGACGGCACTGGTATCGAAGACTCGCGCAGTGGAGACTTTGCATGCTGTTGACCGTGTTCATATTTGAGCGCGGTCACTGCCTTCTGCGCATGACTATCTGCCTCCAGTCCCGAGCGAGTGCCATCTGGGGAAGTGGTTGGTAACGTCGGGAGGCTTTCCATTGCTGCGGGTGTTGTGCCCTTCGGTTGAGCTGCGCTCGAAGGAAACCTGGCAGAGCTGGTCGAAGGAGACTCGACCACTGCAGAGGAATTTGCAGTGTTCGAAGCTCCAGGGGAAGAGGGTTGCTCCTCTGAAACTGCCATGAGTGGACCGTGTGAGGCAGGCGGAGGCGGGCCGTGGAGCTGTCGCTGGCTCGACTCGGTGACTGTGGTCGGCGAGGGGGCGAAACCGTGGATAGGCGGGAGCACGATATTGGAGGGCTGCGGCGAGGCAGCAGAAGGGCGAGGGTGTTCTGGAGAACGCGACGCGACGTGGAATTGCTCCAGCGTCGGCGAAGTCGGTTTTCGCGTCAAGTCACCAGGGATGGGGAGCTGCGCACTGGCTCGTCTCTCCCACGATCGCTTGCGCTCGAGACTGGCGCCGTCCTGTACACTACTGCCGCTCCATTGCGTCGGCGGCGGGCTCGTGGAAAGACTGGCGAGGGCCTGCGCGGCTTCGTGAGTCGTCGTCGTTGGTGGCGCAAAGGCCTGCGTCGAGGCCGAAGAGGACGGCCGAGCTGGCTCATGCGCGAACGCGGGCTGTTGCGACTGCGCTGGGGACGGCGGCCGGTTCTCGGGATTGAGGAGCATTGCTAAGCTGGTCATGGCGGCTTCCTACTGCCTCATGGCTAGTCGGTCGCGCTGCGCAATGCGATCGAGAGTATGGATTCGCGTTCGCAGAGCGCACAGGTGCGAGCTGAAGTGAGAGGGCGAGTGCGGGTGTGAACAGCTCAATGCGCGCACATGCATGCAAAAAACTGGGGCCAACGTCACACTCACTCACTCACTCGTATTGAAGCTTCCAGTGTCTCGCGCCCGACTTCAAGTCTCCTGTCCGTTGTCCTTCTGCTACGACTTGGGCTTTTGCCCATCACAAGCGACCGCACCATCCACGCGTGCCACACTGCGTACCTGTGCGGCGCTGAGGCGAACGAGGCGAACGAGGCGAACGCAGTCTCCGAAAGAGCAGTGAACGGTGGAAGTGAGGGGTGCATGAAAGCAGCAGAATGGCCGACGCCCTCAACCAATTGCTGCACACCGGCAGCATGGACATCACTCTGCTCCTACGCTCTACGTATCTCGGTCTAGCGACGCTGGTACATTGCTGCGATGTGTATACGGAAAAGACAGCACTTTGCTGATCAAAGGTAGGTGCTGGGCATTTATGCCATACCTCCCCTGCGGACGCGTTTCATGTCGTATGGCGCGCGTCAAGATCCTTTGAAGACACCGCAAAAGCCCACTGGACGCGATGGCAAAGGAAATCTGCTCACGGCACTGCTGGACCAGGTCGCAAACATCTGCGTGCCGCACAGTTGGTTCGCCTCTTTCTACGCCGTCTCCGTCTGTTGCTCGCTGTATTGGGCTGCGGAACTGATGTTCGGAGGCCCGACTCTTGTCGCTGCTTCTCAATTGCAAGTCGCGCGATCGCAGTCAATGACATTTAAACAAGTCCAGGTTGCCTGGCTCATGATGCTTGCGCAGGGTAGTCGCAGACTCTTCGAGTGTCTTATCCTGTCAAAGCCGTCGCAGTCCCAGATGTGGGTGGGACATTGGGTCCTCGGGATTATGTTCTATGTCTGCACGAACGTTGCCGTCTGGATAGAGGGAATCTGTATGGGTCAACAGTCCTTGGCTTTATCTCTCTCACTGACAACCTCTCAGCTGCCATTGAAAGCCATGTGTTCTCGTCACGGGACATGACCTTTTCGCCTCCGAGTTTTCGCGCCTTTGCAGGCTTCTTGATCTTTGTGTTGGCCTCGGGCTTTCAGCATGACTGCCATGCATATCTGGCCTCGCTCAAGGGTCGTGGCAAGGGCGCCACTGCGACATATCGCATGCCTGATCATCCAGCTTGGAACGTATCACTTACTCCGCACTATTTCGCCGAGTGCCTAATCTACTTGGCCATCGCGATAGTGGCGGCGCCGCAAGGTCACAATTTGAATGTGACGATGCTCTGCGCTCTGATATTTGTCGCAGTCAATCTCGGCGTTACAGCTGATGGCACAAAGAAATGGTATACGCAGAAGTTTGGAGTCGAGCAGACTAATGGCAGAGCGAGGATGGTACCTTTCATCTATTGAAGAAGAACATGCTATCCAGTTCCAACCTGTTCACGAGAGCCAGGCATGTGCAGTGTCGCTTCCCGGGTCTTTGCTCAGAAGCCACCTTCAGGTCCGAGTATACTGCCCTCATCAGATACGCCATGTGAGACGCAGAGGTCGGCGAAGTCTTCGATAGTAGAGGACTGTCCCGTTGACGCTGAGCGCTCTGCAGTGTTCATTACGAGTGGTATCAGCATGGTCCGCCAAACCAAAGATGCTTCCCGTGACGGGTGACGACGCGATGAATCGCAGCAATTCGGTCGGTATGCAAGCGGACTGATATGTGTTTGGCATAGCGCCTGACAGTAAAGCTCACTGCGGTCGTCAGATACAGGATAGATAGAAACAACATCGGAGCCTTCGTGCAACACGTTCAACTTGACATGAGGGTTCAAATCGGCCTATGCATTTGTGATGCAGCAGTATCTGCTGACGTCGATGATTCGCAGGAGGGCGCCATCCAAATATAGTCTTCAAACAATTTCAGTAGGTGCAACTGCGTGAGTGCATCGTGTGAATGGCGAAAGAACGGCCGGGTCCGTGTTCTGGAGCAAGCAAACAAACGTATGCGGGCTTTCCATGTGAAGCTGGCGTCACTTGGTAAGACAACATCGCTTCGATGTCACTTTCCCACTCCCCCAAACAGCCAACACGGGCAGTCACCACGCGTGCAACATGCCAGAGCAACGCGGAATCACCATTTCCCTCCAGAGCCAGTACGATGCTCTGAGCCTGCCAGAGTTACTGGCGCCAGTCTCGCCCGACCGCGAGAGCGAGAGCGTTGTACCGCCCAAGTCGAGACATGAATCTGATCAGACCAATGTCGTCGAGGCCTACACTCCGATATACCCCGGCTCTCAGTTTTGGATTTTATTTCGTTGCAACCAGCCAGTCGATGAGACCCGCTACTACTACTTCAAGTTGTTTCTGGATGGCAAGTGTGTTCTTTCATGGGGATGCGGAGAGAATAATGCATGGAGCGGTCGTGTCGGCTTTGGGATCTTCGAAAGCTCAGGCGACGATTTGACTGGCCAACCACTCGTCGAAAAGAGGGCATTTGTGTTCCCACATACGGATGACACCGGCCAAGGAGGAAGCTTCGAGATTCGGGTATATCGCGCAGCCGCGAGGAAGAGGCAAGATCGACCAATAAGGATGTGGAAGCAGAACACAGCATCGGAAGGCATGAAGATGAAAGTCGTAAGGGCACCGTTTGGCATCATATGGCATCGATGGCTGACCACAGCCCTTCATGTTGTTGCAGGCAGGATACATGAAACCACAAGAACCGCGTCGGATGTATGCATATGCGCTTCTGGATTCTGTCAACAAGCCGTGGGTTCCGCCGATCATATGGTCTTGTGATTTGCAGCCGAGCTGAATGCTGACCTGCATGACCTGTGTCTAGATATGCCTCCTTCGTCTACCACTGCCACACTGGGCAGCAACTGCGACAGCTCGGACTCAACATACCGGCAGAATTTGACATCGACGACATCATCAAAGCTTCTCCAAGCAAACGAGCACCTATTGTGTCCTTGTCAACTACGCCGCCTATAATTCGACCAGTATCACCACCTAGCATGTCCATGGGCAAGGATTCTCTCGCTCTCCGCCACAGCCGTCAATCTGTCCCGCCATGCATTCACTCAACTGGTGACGCTGTACCCGAGCAAGATTCGCCAACCAAGGAGCGGCGAGAACGAAGCGTGGACTATGCTCTGACAGAATCGATACTAGCCTATGCCGATGGCCTTGTTGACACCGAGACTGAAGCACATCTCTTGCGCGCTGGCACTTCGGTCGGCCGCTTCAGGAACCTGACGGGGCGATGGAAGCGGAGAAGTGGTACTAACACGAGTGAGCAGGATGTACAAGTGTGCGATGGAACGCAACAAGTGAAGCCGTAGTGTCTATTGAAGCTCCGATGCGGCAGACAAAAGGGAGGTGGTCCAGCACGGGGAGCTCTTATGCGCTATAAATAGACACACATGTCAAGGATCAGCCAAGCCGGTAACTGCGGAGTTGATTCCTAATTTGATAACTCCACTAATATTATAATGGAACCACTAATATCATTAGGTACTATACTAATATTAGAGGCTGCTTATAATATTAGGCTATTCTAGTATATATAAGTACGATTTAGGTACCTTAGATAGCACTATATACGCAGAATCTTTATCCCTTAAAGTAATAAGGCACCCTAATAGGCTTACTAGCTCGATAGGTTATAAGCCCGGCACTTTAGCTATGCAGGAATTTAGTTAGATCGTTTTAATATATCGAGCAACTAAACCGAGCTATTAGGGTATATACCGTATTACTAAAATATTAGCAAAGATATAGTTAAGTAAGGACAACTTATTAAGCAAGAAGCATAACCTTAGAGTCCTTAGAAAGGGCTAAGACTTTGCACTATAGAAGACTATAATGCTTTAGGAACTCTATAAAAATAGATTGCTAAAGTATATTAATAGTAGATTAGATTTTATAGAATAAGAACTGCTACTACTAAATCCTTAAGATAGCAATCCTAGCCTAACTAATACTAACCTAATAATAGTAGAATATAAGCAGAAAATAGCTAATTTTATACTTAACGATATAGCTATAATAGGTCGAATTCTTAGCAGACTTAATAATAATATTAGACTAAATATTAGTTCTAATAAAAAGACTGCAAGAGAAATCTTTGCATTACTAGAGGCTATCTATAAACTAGCAGTTACTATTAGACTCTTTAATACAATTAGAGACCTTAAGAGGATATACGTTAAAGAAAATAATATTAAGATATACTATATAATATTCTAAAACTAGTATAAGAAGTATAAAAGGGCCTCTAACTAATTTATCTAATTAGAATTAGTTAGAAGTATTAAGAGGGCTAGAAAGTTTAAGTAAGAGAAGGACTAATAGATTATTAAAGAAGGAATAATTAAGATCTTCTTCTTATACTATCTAGAACATTTAGAATAGCTTAGAATATAGAGAATAGTTAATAAGGCCTATAAGAAGACTTTAGACTAGTTAATTTTATTACTCTAGAATAAAAGGCCTCTAGTTAGCACTATTAGCAATTATAGCAATAGAGGGTTAGGATAGCCTACTATAGCAGCTATAGGAGATTAGGATAATAATAATACCTATAATAAATGCCCTTTGCTAAAGTTAGGCAAGAAGCATAAGAATGCTAAGTACTAGAGGAAGTACCTAGAAAAGAAACCTCTAAATATTAAGGAAGCTAATAAGAAATCTAAGGCTTTAAAGTATAGCAAAGGCAAGGGTAGATTTAAGAGAGGTAAGACTTCTAATATAGCTGCAGCAAGAGAAGATAAGGTCTTAGATACTAAAGATAAAAGCTCTAATAGTAAGCTTAGCATTATTAATACTATAGTAGCATCTATAGCAGCTAGTAAGCAAAGCAAGCTTAACTTAAATATAGTACTCTAAGATCTATGCTTATCCTACTATATCTTTAATAATAAAGCATAGTTTAAATTTCTAGAGCTAATTAAGAACCCTAAGACTATTTCTTAAGTAATAAGCAGAGGATAATTAAAGATAAGGGGAATAGTTAAGATTAAAATTAAGAAGCTAAAGAATACTAGCAGCACTATGCTAGTATTAGAAAGAGCTTTTTACTCCCTAATATCTAATTATAACCTAATCTTCTCTAAAAGGGTAATAGTTTAGTAAGGCATATACTTAGATAGGCTATTAATAATATTAAGAAAGAATAGAAAAGATATAGGAAGCTTTAAGATTTATACTAATATCTAGCTACTTAAAGATTTTAGAGTTCTTAGCAAAAATAGGACTCCTCTGCCTATTAGTCTATACTAGCAGAAAGCTAGCAAGAGCTAGAAGAATACTAGTAAGGATAGAATTGTTATTCCTGCTATAGCTAGTCCTAATACTAATATAGAAAGATAGCATTAGAGACTAGGCTATATAGGCAATAAAGCGCTATCTATAACTAAATCTAAGGTTATTAGACTTAAGAATATAGATATATTAGAGCTTAGCAAATCTTATACTACCTATAAGCTATCTAGATCCTAAAGAAAGATTTTAAGAGATCTAAGGCTACTTTTAAACAGTCTACTAGATAAAGTCTACTTAGATATTATTAGGCCTATTACTTCTATAGATTATAAAGGTTACTAATATATCTTATTAATTATAGATTATAGGACAAGAATAAGATAGGCATATATAATAAAAACTAAAGATCGTAGTTTAGCAATCTTAAAGTAGTAGATTAATAGAATGCAAACTAGATATAGCAAAATCCCTAAGATTTGCTTTACTAATAGAGGAAAGGAGTTTAAGACTTAAGAACTTATTAACTTTATAGAAGATTTAGGTATTAGGTAGGATATATCTATACTATATATACTAGAGTAGAATAGTATTGCAAAATCCTCTAATAAGGTTATTCTCTCTAAAGCAAGGGCTATAATAATTAACTCTAGCCTTCCCTTAAACTTTTAGAAGTTTGCTATTAACTACTTAGTATATATTAATAATAGGCTTATTAAAGAAGCTATAAAGCAAATTTTACTATAGCAGTTTAAGGGGGAGCTAAATTAAGAAGGAGGATAGCTAGATCTTTCTAAATTAAGGAGATTTAGGTGCATAGCCTTCTCTTATAATTATAAAAGGCTAAAGAGTATAAAATTTACTTTAAGAGTAGAAATTGCATAGTTTATTAGGTTTTAAGCAAACTTATCTACTAATTATCTGCTTTAGAAGCCCCTTTAGGATAAGGACTAGACTACCTATAGATTTTACTTTACTCTATATATTGCCTTTAATAAAGATATAATATATAGGCGGTATATTATATGCCTAGGACCTTAATAAATAATCCCTCCTATTCTGCAGAATTAGGGGGAGTTTTTAAGCCTAGAACTAGCTTAAATAGATTTAGAGGATGTTTAGAACTCTAATAGACAAGATAAGAAATAAGATAACTAAGAATTATAGTATAAGGAGATTATATTGCTAAATAGGCTATAGATAGTCTAAATAGAAGTTATAGACCTTAATGCATAAGCTACTAGCTAATAGAATATAGATACTAGCTATTAGAACATATATACTAGTTATATAGTACTGCATACTATATAAGAAAGTTAGGCTATATAGCTAGAATTTAGGATACTAGGCAGATAGGAAGCCTCTATTCTATAAGCTTAGAGCCCTATTCCCTAGGGGGAGCAGTCTACTAAATTAGAAAATAACCCTATAGCAGCTTAAAGCGGGGAAAATTAAGCTAAAGGGGAAATTTACTTACTTAATAATTAGCCCTATAACTTTAATAAGATTTTACCTACTATGCTACTAGAGGCAGAAACTATAAGAGGGTATATAGCAACGTATAGACTACCTTAGACCTCCGTCCGAAGATAGCGCTAATTCTTGCAGAGTTATTATATATCGTATACTTTGCGTATACGAATACTATGCGCTAAGCAATATAGCAGCAGCCGCTTACTAAGTACTAGTAAGGCCTAAGGCCCCTAACTTCTAGCTTTACTTCGCTCTTATAACTACCTCCCTCCCCCCTATCGAGCTATCTTAGCTTAATAGGCGGGTAGCAGTCTTCTTATATATACGACGTCCTTATTACGTCCGCGTATCTCTTATTGCTCGTAGGCCTTCTATTAAGTTCTATCGTACGTTACTATTACGATTTGCGTACGTAACGTAAGTAAGTCGTTGCCGTATATTATTATTAATAGCAACGCGCGTTATTATATTTGTTGCGGTAATAGCATTATAAATTCTTGCTTGCGCGCTTTTAAACTTCTTCTATAATACTAATACTTAGTTGTTTTAGTTTTCTTTAAACGCGCTCCGTACTCGCTCCGCTATATATATATATACTCCTTATACTCTCTACGTACGCTCCCCGCACGTACTTAAGAACTACTATAAGATAGGCCCTAAGAAGAATAAGAATCTACTTAAGGGCAAAGAGGCTGCTATAGCCTCCCTATTAAGCGGCTCGTAGGCGGGCCTAGAGCGTACTAGTAGAAATACTAGTACGCTTAGTAGCCGCGCCCTAAGTTTAGCTAGTAGCTAATCCCCCCCTTTACGTCTAGGTAGCATTATACTAGGTAAGGGCGACTAGACGGGTAGTATACGCGGCGCGCGCTCGCCTTAGGCGAGCCCTAATGCCCCTAGTAGTAGCCCGTAGCCGAGCCTATTCCTAGCCCCTAATACTACTAAACGTCTTAGAGAAGATAGCTATAATAGCAACTATATTAGCTTTAGCCTAATAATAAGTAGAGGCCGGGGTAAGCGTACGCCGGGCGGGTCGCTATCGGCTTAACTCCTACTCGGCGGCGGTACGCCTACGAAGCGCGCTTGCTCCCTATTCTCGGAGCTAGGCTCCTTACTAGACCTTATTACTAATAGACCTATAGCCCCTCCTAATCGCACGCTAGCTACGAAGCGCTAACGCCTCGTAGGCGCCGCTACTATACTACGTACTAGCGCTATACTCGGCCTAGCTTCCGCTACTCCTCGTATTAGTATAGCTAAGACTAAGTACCTTAAGTAGTATAATCGCTATATTTGCAATAACTGCGATCTAGGTAGACGCAACCGTAAGTCCCTTCCTACTCGCTATCTTATCGTATTCTATTTATATACTAACCGCAGTATAGGCTAGGCTAAGTACTCTAGTAAGCTACCTAAGGACATTAATACTAAGAAGTATATACGCTATATATATAGCAAGTATGCCTATAAGTAGACCTACCGCAAAGCTATTAAGTCGGTAGTACGTCGTATATATAACGTATGCGACGCGCTAGTACGTCGCTAGGCCGAGCTCGGCCGCTATAGGACCGATATAGTACGAGCTAATAGCTAGCAAGCAGTAGTAGATGCCTAGACCTAGCTAGACGCTGCCTACGCTAGTAAGTTCTCCTTTTAACGTCGCACGTAGCGTACGCGTTGCTTACGTCTCGCATTTGCTAACTACGCGTATAGAGACTAAGATAGTTATAAAGCGTCTTTAGACTAATAATAGCAAGCTAGCTAGCGGTAAGCCTACTAAGAAGGAGAGCGGCAGCGGCGCCCCGTAGGGGTCCTATACGCTTATCTATAAGGCTACCTAGCTTAATAGCACCCTTAGGGATATAATAGAGCTGCTTACTTAGGTATATCTAGTAGCTTATCGCTTTCGTATTATATGCTAACTGCACTTATAGATTACTAAGTATAGCAGCGTCCCGGTAGAGCGGGACGCTATTAACGCCGCTATTAGCCTCTATCTATTCTTAGAGAAGGAGGATAAGGCAGAGGAGGCCTCCTTAGAGGAGGAGGCCTCTAAGTATAAGCTAGCTATAGAAGATATTTAAGCTAGCGCTTCTTACGCTCCTCTATACTTCTATATATACGCCGCTCGCGCGCGCTATATATAATACGCTATAATAAATGTTTTAGTTAGCTCCCTATAAATAATGCAAAGCTTATCTATAGAATAAAAAGCTATTTATTCTACCTTTTATGCCTACGTATTACGTGCGGCGCGCTATCGCGTTACCTTCGGGCTGCGCTTATTTACCTTACGCGTCGCCTTAAATTTGTCTAGTGCCTTATATTCTCTAATATGCTCGACTAGTTCCTACGTATTATATTCTTCCGGCTAGCCTATTTACTTAACTAACTACTAACGTTTCTTATATCTAACTCGCGTATCTAGAATCTCTTTAACTTGCTACTTGCCTAAGTCTTCTTCTACGAGCGGCATGCCCTTTATATCCGCGTTACCTATAGCGCCCTTCTAAGGCTCTAGCAAAGATACGTAGAATACGTTATAAACGCGCTATACGCTTAGTAAGGCTAGGCAGTACGCCTACTTCCCGATCGCGTTAATTACCTTAAATAGACCTATAAACTTCGGTGCTAACTTCTTTATAGGCACCTTTAAGCGGAGGTTCTTCGAGGATAATAATACTATATCGCTAACCTTAAACTCTATCGGCTTATGCCTAGCATTAAAGTATCTAGCTTACGCTTTAGCTACGTATCGCTAGCGTTTCGTAAGGTCCTTATACGTTTCTCGTAGTCGTTTCGTAGCGTCGATTGCTACTAGTGCCTCTCTCCTAGAGAGCTCGTTCCGAGCGACTTACGTACTTGTCGCAATCTCCGCGTCGTAGCTATATACTACCTTAAACGGACTTATTTTAAACGTTAGATATACCGCGTTATTATAAGCTAATTCCGCCTAAGGCAGCAACGTCGCCTAGTTATCCTACTTATCGTTATAGAAGATACGTAAGTACTATTCTAGCGTCTAGTTAGTACGTTCCGTCTGCTCGTCGGTCTGCGGATAGAAGGCTATAGATAGCTTGCGGTTTATATACGACTTAAAGTAGAAGTCTAACTAGAACTAGCTAGTAAAGATAGTACCTCTATCGCTTACGATTCTATATAGCATTCCAAATCGGCAAATTACCCTATTAATTAGGATCTATACGAGGTCTACGCTTATATATTTCTTAGTAGTTAGTACGAAAAGGTTTATCTTTAAGTACCGGTCGATAATTACTAGGACCGTATCGTATACGTATACGTCTCGCTTACTAGGCGGCAGGTCTATAATAAAGTTTATAGTTAGCTCCTTCTATAGAAGCTCCGGCTGCGGCAATGCTAATAGCTCGCCGTATAGTCGATAGCATCTTGCCTTCGATACTTAATACTCCTAATAGGATTAGACGTACTAGCTAATATCCGTAGATATGCCCGGCTAGTAATACTTCTACTATACTAACTCGGTAGTTTTGTCCTTATTAAAGTAACTAGCGAGTAGATTATCGTAGTATATGCGGATTACCTACGTCCGTAGTATATAGTCCTTAGGGAGATATAGCTAGTCGCTATAATATAGTACTCCTTTTCTAATGCGATACCTATCGCATTTGCCTCTACTACGCTACGCCTTCTCGAAGAGTTCTTTCGTATTAGGCTCCTATAGCGTTAGCGATTTAGTAAAGTTAAGAACTAGGTCTAAAACATTTAGGTATAGTCCTTCTATAGCAACCGCTATGCGTGCGATATATACGCTACTTAAGAAGTAGTCTTATATATACCCTTCTAGAGGCTGCCCTAAGGCTATACTTGCGAGTTGCTCTTATATCGTAATTGCGATATGCCGGAGGAATGCCTAATTGCCGCACTCGGCTCTTATACTATATACCTAGAGCTTCTTCTATAATATTAGTAGTAGGTTCGATATATATGCCTATTCGCGTGCGTAGTTACTACGTCTCGACGGCGTATCGGCTAGGTTCGTTTTCTCTAGTCGATACTTAATTACGAAATTAAATAGGGCTAGAAATACGGCTTAACGAGCCTATCTGCCTATAAGTTACTTTATTATTATAAAGGCTTTAAGGTTAGCGTAGTCGATAAGTACGGTAACCGAATATAAGGCGCCTTCGAGGTACGGCTACTATGCCTTAAATACTTCTATAATAGCTAGAAGCTCTTTATTATAGGTCTTATAGTTGCATTCTACTAAAATTATCTTCCGTAAGAAGAATGCTACTAGATGCTAGTTCCTATCCTTAAATAACTAGCTTAGAATGCCTATAATTACGAAGTCCGACGTATTAGTTTCGACTTGCGTACGTGCCGTAGAGTTATAGTACCTTAGTAGTAGAGTAGCTTAGAATACGTCTTTAATCCTACGGAACGTAAGCTCCTCGCTTTTGCCCTAGCTAATATGCCCTAGCTTCTTGCTTGCTTTAGCCTCTTTTAATAGTGCTATTAAAGCAGCGACGATTCTAGAGTACCTATATATAAATTACCGGTAGAAATTAGCGAACTTAAGGAATAACTATATCTTAGTAAGCGTTATAGGCGTTAGCTACGCCGCAATTGCGTCGACTCTACGAGGATCTATCGTTACGCCTTCGGGGCGTACGATAAACCTAAGGAACTTAACCTCCTTCTTAAAGAAGTAGTATTTTATACGCTAAGCATATAATCCGAACTTCCGGAGTCGCTCTAGTACGGTACGTACGTCTCGTACGTAGGCCTTACGTAAGGCGCTATATATAAGGATATTATCTAGGTATACTATATAGCATATATCTACGAGGCCTAAGAGGGCTCTATTAATATACCCCTAAAAGGTAGCTAGTACGTTAGTTAATCCGAAAGGCATTACCTTATACTAGAAGTATCCGTACTATATACGAAACGTAGTTTTCTAGCAGTTAGTTAGCCTTATACGGATGCGATAGTACGCATCTGCAAAGTCTAGCGACGTAAACTATACGGCTTCTATAAGCCTATTAAGCGTCTCGCTAATAAGTAGTAGGGGATAGCGATTCTTTACTATAATCTTATTTAATCTACGGTAATCTACGTATAACTATAGGGTACTATTCTTCTTCGAAACGAATAGGATAGGCGTACCTGCCTCGCTTTCGCTCCGCTCGATCTAATCGTGCTCTAACGCTTCTTAGAGGTAACGACTTAACTTACTAAGCTCGCGGCTAGACTAATAATATAGTAGCTTAAACGGCGGCTTAGTGCTAGGTAGTAGGTTAATTATATACTTAGCGCCTTCGACTAATATACTCCTTATCTCCTTTATAGGATTAAAAAGGTCTGCAAAGTCCTAGAACTCTATAGGTAGCGGCTCTTAGCTAGCATCTACCTTCTAGAGTAATATAGCAAAGATATACGGGGCCTTTTAAAGGTCCTTATAAAACTTATACGCTTTGCGCACTTATACTATATATATCTTGCCTCCGGACCTAAAGGTCTACTTATCTATACTAGTATCCTCTATTACTCTATAGGCTATACGCTACGGCTAGCTTAGCAAGACGTAAGGAGTTAGTATATTATATATATAAAAGATGCCCCCGCATATATAAGTCGCTCTCTTAGAGTCGGTAGCTCGTAGGCATATATAATACGCACCGTAGTAGTGCCCTAGCTGCCTAGTAAAGGACGTAGCTAGCGGCAAAGCAGCATTCTTCCTTACTAGAAGGTTATGCTATAGAGCGTAGGATCTAGAGACTATATTAATATTAGCGCCCCTATTAAGTACGTACTTAGCTCGTATATAGCCCGTATCCGTCTTAACCTCGGCTACGATAGGAATCGCTAGCCTACTCTATATAGGTAGGTAATCTATCCCGCTTATTACGGCATCTAAAGCTTGCGGGTCTTTCTAGATACCTTGCCTTTTAGCGGCCTACCTATAGCTACCCTATATATAGTAGGCGGCTCCTATAGGTCTAGCTAGGGGCATTCCGACCGGATATGCCCCTTTTCCTTATACTTATAGCATTTAGCTTTAAGTTTTTAGTCCGGGTCGTCTTTATCTCTTTTAGATTAACGCTACCTACTAGAGTAGAATCTCTCTTTCCCGAATTATACCGTAGTATTATCGCTGCCCTTGCGCTTATAGTTTGCCTACGTCTCGCGTCCGATATACTTGCCTAGCCTGCTTTTGCTTAATAAACCTCTATAGTTGCCCTATAAGAATATAGCCTTCTCGGCCTATTCTAAACGTATTATAAGCGCTACGAGGTTAGCTTTCTTAAACCCCGTCGTATTATAGTTCTTAATAATATCCCTCTATAAGGGAGCTCTTAACTTCGCGAGTAGCTAGCAAACTAGCTACGGCTCGCAGTAGTCGCTAAGTTACGCCTTAAGATAAGCTAACTCGTTCGCGAATTGTCGTACGCTCTGCCTTTTACGCTAATAGGCCTTCTCGTACTCGATAGTAGTAAGGAGCGTATAGTTCGCTTAATCTCCGACTACGTTATATGCAAACTGCTAGAAGTCTTCCTAGCTATACTTAGCTAGAAGATTTTTAGCGTCGTACTAGTTATACTACGTATCCTTCGCCTTGCCTACGAGCTATATAATAGTATATAGCGCCTTCTTATAAGGGCTATAGTATATTATCGGATTATTAACGAAGATTATCTTAAGGTAGCGGATAAACTCCTAAGCCTTATCTTCGCTTTTACTCTTAAACGGCTTTAGATCGTATATCTTCGCGCCCTTCGCTAACGAGCTTTCTAATAGCGCGTCGCGTATACTCTACGTATCGGCCGTACTAGCGTTACTAGCTTCTTCTTCTTCCTTTCTAGCGTTTCCTTCTACGCTACTCTACGTACGGCGGGCTTCGGATCCGCCGGAAGGAGAGTCGTCGCCTTCTAGTATCGTAGCGAGCTTGCGCTTAAGACGCTTATACTCTTCTTAGAGTATACGTACTGCAAGTCGCTTATAAAGCTCCTTTATCTTACGTTCGAGTTACCTATACTCCGCGTTAACGTTATCGTCTACTATTATCTCCTTAAGGTTTAGCGTCTCTTCGCTTAGTTTCTGCATTAGTAGAGCTCGTAGTATAGAGCCTACGTTCTCGGTACGACGCGCTCGCGATTCTCGTTCGTCTAATATTAGTATCTATAGGCCGCTACCCCGTATAGGGTAGAAGAATTAGAACTATAAGAGAGTATATAGCAACGTATAGACTACCTTAGACCTCCGTCCGAAGATAGCGCTAATTCTTGCAGAGTTATTATATATCGCATACTTCGCGCATGCGAATACTATGCGCTAAGCAATGCGGCAGCAGCCGCTTACTAAGCACTAGTAAGGCCTAAGGCCCCTAACTTCTAGCTTTACTTCGCTCTTATAGAAACTAATATACTTATAACCCCTTATTAAGTCCTAAGCTATACTAGCAAAAGAAAAAGAAAGGGATTACTACCTATAATAAATCTAAATAAGAAAGAAGGCAAGAGGACTATTAGGAGAGATTATGCACTTATAAATTCTTATAGTCTTAGAGCTGCAGCTATTAAGGTACTACCTAATCTAAAGATAGTAGATAAAGCTCTAAATAGACCTCTTAGAAAGCAGTAGAAGAAGGTAATAAAATTAGAAATGCAGTTATTTACTAAGAATAAGGCTATTAAATAGGTCTTTAAAAGCAATATTCTAAAGTATAGGAAGCTGCTTAATTTTAAATAGGTTTTTAAGACTAAAAGATACCTAGATAGAAGTATTAAGAAATATAAGGCTAGACTTATTATAAGAGGCTTTTCTTAGGTATATAGAGAAGATTATACTAAAACATTTGCACTAATACTAAGACTAGGTATAGGAAGGCTACTTCTAGCATTATCTATTAAATATAGCTAGAAAAATGTTTAAGTAGATATTAAAATAGCATTCTTAAATCTAAATATTAACTATATTATATACCTAGCAGCCCTAAAGAGATCTAATAATCTAAGGGCCCTATTAGGGAAATATGCAGTTTAAGTTACTAAAGGACTATATAGACTTAAGCAAGTAGCTAATCTATAGCATTATAATATAGCTAAGACTCTTAAATCTATAGGAATTATAAGGACTAAAAGTAATGCCTGCCTCTTTATAGGAAAGGATATTGCTATACTGCTTTATATTAATAATTTCTAAATCTTTAGCAGCTCTTAGTCTTTAATTAACAAGTTCCTAGTAGGACTAAGAAAGAAATATACAATTAAGATTATTAATACTAATCTGTTTCTTAGAATTTATATTTTAAAGAGCAAGAATAGTATAAAACTCTCCTAGGAGCATTATATAAGGGAAAAGCTTAAGAATTATAGACTCTTAAATGCTAAAGCTATTAAATATCCCCTTAAACAGCTATATAAGCCCTATAAGAAGTTATGCACTAAAGATAACTTTAGCATCTTTAATAAAATAATTAGAGAACTCTAATTTATAGCAAATTAGATAAGGCTAGATATCTCCTTTTCTATAAACTATATATCTAGATTCCTGCAAAATCCTAGCCTATAATATATTGCAGGAGCTAAGCATATCTAGAAATACATTAATAGTACTATTACTAATAGAATTAAGTTCTTAATTTTAGAAGAGCTTAACTCTAAAGCATTCTTAGATGCTAACTTTAGTAGAGACCCTTTTATAAGGAAATCTACTAGTAGAAGTCTTATTATACTTCTTAAAGGCCTAATTATCTAGAGATCCTAACTCTAGAAATATATAGTCCTATTAAGTATAGAAGCTAAGTACTTAGCCCTAATAGAAACTGTTAGGGAAGTAAAATAGCTAAGGAATATACTATATAAACTTTACTACTTAACTAACTATAAGCCGGGTCCTATTACTATAAAAGTTAACAACTAATTAGCTATTAGACTAGTTAAGGATTATAACAACTTAAAGAGATTAAAGCATATCTCTTTAAGAAATTACTTTTGCAGGGAATAGTATAAAGCAGGAAAGATTAGAGTAGAATATATTAAGACTACTTAGCAGCTTGCTAATAGTCTTATAAAGCTAAAATCTATAAGCTTAATCCTCTAAGCTGCTAAGAGGAGATTATTTCCTTTATAGAAACATACTAACTAGAATATACTTATTTAGAAATCTCCTTTATTAAACTAATTAATTAGGAGTCGCTCTTTAGAACTTTTTAACTATCTAACTCTAAAACCTGCTATATTAGGTATATTAAAAGGAAATTAAATAGGAATCTTATACTAGGAAAAGCTCTACTAAACTACCTAAAACTCTATTAAATCTCTATTAAACCTTATCGATTTACTATTAAATTAGGACCTAAGAGCATTACTTCTTCCTAAGAATGCGAGCCTTAGTTTTAGCTATATCTCCCTACTAGAGCATAGCCCTTAGTATAGCTATTGCAGTAGCCTAAATTGCATCTCTATTAGCATTAGTAGCAGGAATTAAGAAGTTAAGTTAAAGTCTACTAGAACTAGAACTATTGCTAGGAACTATACTAAGAATAATATAAGTATCTTAATTAGGGGAAGGCATATTCTAAGCAGTAACTATATTAAGATTAGTAGTAGTTATGCTAATAGAGGAAGCTAGGGAAAGAGAGCTAAAGTTGCTAGTTATAGAATCTTCTCTCTATATTCTCTAAGGAGTAGGAGCTAGAGCAGAAGAAGTAGGAAGAGCAGGCTAAACTTGCTAAGCTCTGCCCTAAGCTCTTAAAGGTCTCTTAGTTAGAGGAGACTACTATAGGCATCTCTCTAGGTAATTGCTAAAGGCATATAGCAAGCAGGCCCTATCGAAGAGATCTATAGCTATAGTATAAGTATAGAATAGCTAGCTATAGTTATTTTAATTATTAGCATATAGCCTATAAGGCTCTTCCTTATTATAAGCTCTACTAGTTGCAGAAGCAATAATAGTAGGGATATAGTAGTTGCTACTACCTAAATTAACTATAGCATTTAAATAAATAGATAGCTCTCTCTAGAGCTAATTAGTGTCTATTAAATCTATAGCACGATAAAGAGGAGCCTGCTTAAGGAATAGGCAAAGACTCTAAGGGTTATTATAATATGCCTAAAGCAGTATATACGCTATCTTCCTATTAAACTAAGTACTAGTAATTAGCATCTCTAAATTGCTAAAGAACTTATTTAACTAGCGAAACAAGTACTCCTTTTCGCGATTAGAGAGTTTGCCTTAAGCTAGAACTTTGCTAGCCTAGCTAGGACGCTTTAGTAGTTAACTACTACTACCTAAGCTACTACTAATAACTCTACTAGAATGCTAAGATAGGAGCACTAAAGCTATAATAATAGTGCTAAAGGTGCTAAAGTTATTAAAGTTGTTTAAAGGGCTAGAAGGGTTATTAGTATAGTAGATATTATATAAGATAATTAGGTTTAAGAAGGGAAAGGAAGCCCTTTTTATACTATACTATTAGCTGCTAGATTAAACTTCTATTAAGGCAGTTATACGCTATTATACTATTATATAGTATTATAAGGCTAGCAAGCTGTTTTTATAAGGCTTATAACTGCTATTAGCAATTACTCTATAGTATATGCTATAGTATTAAGGTTTAATGCTGCCTAATATAAGCCCTTAGATTATTTACTTTAAGACAGGTAAACTAGCCTAATTTAGCGACAATTACTAGCTGTCTAAGGGGGAGTGTTAAGGATTAGCTAAGCCGGTAACTGCGGAGTTAATTCCTAATTTAATAACTCTACTAATATTATAATAGAACTACTAATATTATTAGGTACTACACTAATATTAGAGGCTGCTTATAATGTTAGGCTATTCTAGTATATATAAGCACGATTCAGGTACCTTAGATAGCACTATACACGCAGAATCTTCATCCCTTAAAGTAATAAGGCACCCTAATAGGCTCACTGGCTCGACAACACATACGCGCCTTCTCCAACTTCTTTGTCTCCAAAATGCTGACGGCTGCTTATCCTCCGGTGTTCAACCTTGTATTTTCGCTATCCAATACCACAGATGATACGGCATGGCATGTAAAAATTCAAAGGCACTATCGCTGATGCGCCACTTTTGCAACGAAGATGTACAAATTTGTTGATCTCAGCAAGGAGCAGCAGCATGAACGACGGGAGCTGCTGGACTTTTATGGACTTGCTGCTCAGTGTTCAATCATTCTACCGCTTTTCGCCATTGGTGTTCTCCACGTGGCCTCTACTTGCCGGAGATTGTGGCCACGAGGAACACTGGAAACGCCAGCATCGCCCTACGTGAAGGCAGTACGCAAGGCCAATGGCTTGACGATTGCCAATGTTCAGAATAGATGGCGTCGAGTATGTGACACCATCCGCATCCAGCCTACGTTTAGTGCAATTCGCGACTTGGTTGGAAACTAAACTGATCATCGCTAGGCTGCCTGGTGGAGCGGTGATCCAGTGCATGTGTTTGGCTATCATGTCGGCACCAAAGGAGAAATGCTTTGGGGAACGACATGGACGGTGTGGTTACTGGTCTTGACATTTCTAGACACTGGAGATGGTCGGTGATAGTTTACACTCTTCAGTGAGTAGTCTTGAACTGACATGAGAACAAATAGACTACCTCCATCTCACCAAACGATTCGGGACTGTTGGAGGATCACAGCTTCCATTCCACTACCTGCTGTCACTGAAGTCGCCCTGGGCTCCCATGCAGATTTTGACAGGATTCTCCGAGGCCTCGTTGCTATCCGCTCATCAAATCCTCGGGCGCATCATCGTCGGTTTCTTCTGGGCCCACGTTGCACTTTACGTGAACTTCTACGTTGTCAAGTCGTTACTGCTCGACAAGCTTCAGAATTTCATCATCATATGTGGCATTGTCGCCATCATCAGCTTCACCGCCCTGTCGACCACTGCGCTGAAAGCTGTTCGGGACAGAAGCTATCGGATCTTCTACATCACGCATGTGTCTCTTGCCACCTGTGTGCTGCCGCTGCTTTACTGGCATGTCGAACACATTCGGCCATTTATCTACGAGACTGTAGTCATCTACATGGTCAATGCTGTGCTGCGTTTCCTCGCAACACGTAAGCGGGCTGGGACAATCAAGCAGGTCCGGGACGCTGGTCTTGTAGAGATCAGCCTCCCCTTAGCCGCAGGGGCGATGAAGTGGCATCCTGGACAACACGCATATGTGTCCGTCGCAGGGAACTCCTTCTTGCGCACCTTCAAGACGAATCCGTTCACTTGCGCTTCGATACCCGCCATCGACAACAAACTACGGTTCGTGGCTCGCATACTCGATGGGAACACTGCGAAACTTGCCAAGATCGACAAAGAGACGCAAAATTTCTCCGTGGAGGGCCCTTATGGTCTTGCCAGCCACGTGGACCGACTGCTTGGGTATGATCGAGTGTTGTTCGTCGCAGGAGGTGTGGGGGCCACCTTCGTGGCACCACTCTACAGGCAATTGCTCTCAGATCTTTCTCCGAGCAAAGGCAGCCATCGAAGGCAGAAAGTCAGCTTCGTGTGGGCCGCTAGAACATTATCCGAAGTCACGTGGGCTCTGCCTGAGGGTTTGAAGGAAAGAGAAGGGTTCACAGAGAGGCTGACAGTCCATCTCAGCAGGCAAGACGGCGGTCAGGTTGAAGACAGCTCCTTCGTTCTCGCCAACGATGACGACGAAGGACCGGGCGACGAAGGCATCGAAATGGAAGAGCAAAAGAAGCTGTTACACGAAGGTGCAGAGGAGACTGCTAGCACGACGAGCTCGCCGACCCACGGAATCCATATCGCCAATGGTCGCCCTGATCTGGCTACGGTTGTTGATCAGGTATTCATGCAGAGCAGCACGGAAAGAGTCGCGGTCGTCGTCTGCGGTCCGGCTGGACTGAGCCAAAGCCTGCGCCGGCACGTTGGGAGATGGGTGGGGAGGGGCAGAGATGTGTGGTACTGGAACGAGGCATTTGCGCTTTAGATGGAATGTTGTTGAATGAAGTTCGTCGCGGGCTCAGTCTCAGCGGGATATGAGCACTTGGTCTCGTTGTGGTGTCGCAGACATCGGTCGTTTGGACCATGTCAGATCTCACACGGGCCATGCTCCGCAGTAGTGTACGGGATCGCGCTGTCACAGCCGTTGCTGTGCTAATTCATTAGATCGCCAAGCTCGAAGAGCGAGACTCGGTGGCCGAGCACACTGCCGCGATTTGGCTTGCGGAGGAGAGCGAGGTCGGCGGTTGGTACAGTAGCCTATCTCGATGCGCCGAAGGTCCACGCGTAAAGTGCAGGCATTGTATGGCGCAAGCTCGTGTACAGACGGGGAATTGCTATCATCACAGCTGCTCCAAGCCAACGTGCGCGGGCGAGTGGTCGGGTTGAGTTGCGTCCCACACGACTTTGCCCGATGCATACATGTACAGTAGCAGGCAGCGCGCAACGTCTCGGCGAGCATGACGTGGGGGCTGCATGGACGGGGCCAGTCGAGGAGAAACGTGTCTCAAGTCACGGGGCGTGGCGGTCGCAATCTTGGTGGGATTTCGAATTACATAAGGTATTGATGAGGACAGCCGCGTCTCGCCTTGGTGAAGGGCCGCGCTGCCCCTCATGCGGCTCGCGGCGGCGACTCTTAGAGCATACTGTACAGTACTGTAGTACAGTATACATGGCTTAACTTTCGTGAGAGGGGCAAGCGGGCATGGGGCGCGCGACTCCAGTAGTACAATATAGTAGTAGTAGTAGTAGTGTCCAGTGCACCGACACCCGACGAGCTACGGCAGTAGTGTGCTGCGGAGAGCTGGGCTGCGCGGCGAACAGGTGGGAGTACAGTCGGTCGAAGCGGCTATCAGTGCGCAATTGGGATGCAGACTCGCTGATGTGGCCGCATCGGGACGGGTGGTGGCGGATTACCTGATTATTGGAGGCAACGGACGGGGCAGCATCGATCGAGCGTTGTGTTCGGCAGCAGAAACACGCTGCGTCAAGTGATTCCCGGCAGGCTGATGACGAGAGCAGAGCTGGGCGGGTGGAAGCTGGACAGGAGTTGCGCCGAGCGCATCCGTTCAACTTCCAGTCGTAGTCTATCGTTCGCGCACGCTGATTTGGGGAGTCATCAAGCCAGCCAGCCAGCCGGGCAGACAGCCAGCGCATTGTGACACGTGCAGCCTACGACTACCACGCTCCTCCCACTCTCACGCACTGCCCGGCTGCCTCTGCCACTCTCATCACAAGCACGCACGCACGCACCCTCGCACCCTCGCACCCTCGCACCCTCGCACCCTCACCGAACCCACCATCCACGCAGTCGGCGACTGTTGCTCCCCGTCTGTTGCTCCGCCAGCCTCCTCCTCGCGCCACGCCTCCCACCATCGCAGCACCCTTCGACGCGCAGCCTCCATCGGCCTCCGACTCTCGGCGCAGCACCAGCACCAGCTCGAGCGACGCACCAACGCGCTCGATCTCGCTCCCACCGGCTTTCTTGCTCCGTCAAGTGAGTTCCCTCGCGTCGCACGTCTGTCGCGAAAACCGCCGTCGATGTTTCCCCCATCGTTTCCGCATACTGATCAGCCCGCGCGTGCAGGAAAGCTACATCCGACCCAGCGACCACTCCCATGGCCTCCGCTCCACCCGCAGCGATGGCCTCGACCTCGCAGATCCCCTCCGCCAGCATTCCCATCATGCGCGACACCGCCGACATCTCGGGCACCGCCGTCTTCGAGAAGCGTGCCAACGCGCTCCTGACTCCTCCGAGCTCCATCAGTCCGGAGTTGGCAGCTCGTCCGGTGAACGCGGGCGCCCTGTCTCCGCCCCCCATCAACATCGAGCACGACACGGACATGCTGGACGACGACGTGCACAGCCTCCCGAGTGGCGGCACTCCTCTGAGCAGGGGCGCCCTTTCCAGCCTCGACGGTGCCGTCGCCATCACCCCCAGCATGCTCGCCCAGCACCACCTCCCGGCAATCCTGTTGAATCAGGGACCGCGTCCCATCCGCCACGTCATGGGCGAGCTGAACCACACCCTGCCCGGCTTCTCTCGCATCCCTCCTGCCAAGGCCCGGCGCATCGTGGTTGCCGCGTTGGAAAGCAGAGATGGCGGTGGAGTGGACGGGAGCGTGGCCTTCAGCAAGACGGGCTGGGGACGGTGGGACGCGCATATCAAGGGCTCCTCGCGCGACTCGGGAATTGGCTCGTTCAACGAAGGCAACCTCTCGCCTCCGCGCAGCGAGCATGGCAGCTACGCCGCATCTCACAATGACTCGGCTGTCCATGTTCCTGCGGGCCACATGCACGCCAGACGACGCGAACAATTCTCCGGCGGCAGCTGGACCGCCTCCAGCATCCAGGAAGAGGATGAATTCGATATGGACATGGACCCCATCGGGGAGGCAGCCGACAAGATGTCACTCGATGGAGACTCCAGCGACTCTTCCGATACGAACGGCGGCGAAACCGACAACGAGGACTGGACAGCACTCGGCCTCGAGGCGATGCGGAAGGCTTCACTGCCCACTCCCAACGCCCCGATCCAAACCTACCGCAAGGTCTCCGTTCCATACACTGGTCGCTACGCAACCCGGACGGGCATTCGAGGCCCACCACCCTTGAGCCATGCCCGCAAGATGCATTCTTCTTCTGTTCCCGTTGGAAACAGTATGCACGCAATCCACACTGCCGTGCAGTCCCCAGCCGAGCGTGATGCAGTCGCCGCCTTAATGAGCATGGGCAGCATGTAACGATTGCTTTCCTGGAGTTTTTTTTCTGGCGTTGTCACGGACCCAAGCTCATTCTCCTCTCCCCCTATCGACCTCCTGTTTACGAACGACACTGGGCACCAGTCTTCCTGTTCAAGTGCTGACGGAAGAACCTGGATTGACATGGGTGGCGTTCTCCTCTTACCCCCACCTTCCTGAAAGATACCCTTTTTGATTGCATTGTTTCTTGGGATACAGACCCACGGACGATGACTCCGTCCCTGCCGACGTCAAGCGCTGACGCCTCGGTTTCTGGCGACGGCCACGGTCGTTGCTAACATCATTATCACACCACATGTACTGACGACCAACAATTTCAACAGGCCAAGTGCGCCTTTCACGACGACAATTTACTCCCTTCACCAGCCAGTGCCTAGCGGCGAAAGTCGAGGGCCCCTGGCTACCCATCCATACATAAACATTGACACGGCATGAACGAGCTTGATCTACTCTGGAGAAGCGATGACAATCTTGAGCTCGCGAAACGATGCTAGAGCTCGATGGAGTAACTCCGATCTGGTCCGTTCATTTGCGCAATTGAGTCATTGGAGAAGGAAGAGGCTGTACTGGCGGACTTCAACATGCGCTCGCAATGCGTTATTTGCTTGCAAACAGAAAAGAAGCAGCGAGGTTCTCTGGCTCCGACGCGGCGGCCGGCATGCGTCTCATTGAGTTGAGCACGCGCGAGCTATTAGTCGTAGCAGAGATACTTGTACCATTTGTAGATGTAGTTGCATTCGCGACTCTAATCCAATGGTCATACCCCCACAACCCTCCCTCGCATGCATGTTCACTTTCAATTCGCTTGCGTTGTCTGGTGACGTTTTGTTCCGCCTCTTCTCGGGAAACAGGATGCGGATGACGACGTTGTCGTACAGGCTGACAAGCCGGGATTGACTGGTAATATATTCTTGTGCTACGCGGTAGATGTAGGCATCACCATGATATCGTCAGGCTCAAGAAAGCAGCCGCTGGGGAAGGAGTGGAGTGATTGCTGCTGGATGACGCAGTTTGGAGAGCTCCAAAGTCAAAACATCCGACCTCCTCAAGTTTGTCCTTCATTGACCCATTTCACCGACATTCTGTTGCTATCCAGAAGAGCCGAATTCCTTCGAAAGAGGGGAAAACAAACTCGACATGTCGCTACTGCAATATGCTAATGTAAGTTAACGCACCGTCCGCTTTCCTGTCTGTCCTGCTGCGGTAAACTTCAAAAAAGCTTCTGGCTAATTGAATCGCGTTTTCAGACTTACCACGCATATGTTTTCGGTCCGTTGTTCTGATGCCGTCAATGCGGTGTGGTCCTACTTTCTTCCCCAAGGGTGACCGACTGACTCCTCATCAGGAACAAGCTTCTGGTACTTTCTCCGAGGCATTGTTCGCGTGATCGATCCAGCAACGGTATGCGACATCCCGAGCGAATGGTAGCAGAGAGATCGAACGATTGGTTGATTACCCCACAGGTGTGCGGCTGGTTTCGCCCTCCGATACAGGGAGCGGTAGAACCTAATGGTGCGTCTTTGTTTCTGCTTCGCTGGCTGTCGGAAACGTGATTGCTGACCGCTTAGATCTGGAACTCTACACCACGAGGACAGATGCCTTTTGCCTTTTGGCACTGGCTGCTGTCCTTCTGGCCGTTTCTGATGCCGTGCCACTACCAGCCGGTCTGACGGGTTCTTCCTTGTCGGACTATGCACCTGCGAGTTACAAGAAGCCCTACGCAAGAGCCGTGGTGATCATCACAATTCTCCACCATGTGGCCACGGGTTTCGGCGCTTGGTCGCACTGGAGATACGAGTCCCACCATACTATTGCTATGGATATCGGCGTATATGGCAACATCGGATTGGTGGTGTTGGGGCTTGGGGCGCTTGCGTACGGGCTCGAAGACCGAAGTGGTGTCAACGAACAGATCAAGAAAGCTTGAGCGCTTTGTGTGTTGTGTGTTGTGCGTTGTGCGTAGCCGATGCTGTGCGTCGTCGGAGTACGTCGACTGATCGAAAGACGATAGTGTATGCAGTGCTCCGTGCTCTTAATGCCAGAACTGGACTTCCTGACGAAGCATCCAATATCAATCCTTCCGCTCACCCAGTGAGATCATCCATAGTCCCGTGTGTGAACTTGATGTCTCCCGATGGACTTGGGTCTTCACCCGTAGCTCTCCAGCTCAATCTTCGTAATGTACTGCCCGGGCACGACCACAAGACCCACGAATCTCTTCTTCATGTCCAGCTTGAGCTTGCCACCTCCGCCCGCGCGCTCATGCTCCACCGCGGCACGCTGGACGTCCGACTCAGAGGGATGGCGGTACTCGTGGGTCATGGCGAGAATGAGATTGCGTGCGCTGTCGGTGCACTTCATTTGGCCGACAAACATGCGGCCGTCGGAGGTGTGGACGTGCAGCGTTCGGTTGAGCATTTGCGTGAGATATGCGCGCGGGTCTTCGATTTCGTCGGCCATGCTGCTCGTCAAATTCGTCGGCATGCAGGTTAGGTGTGGCATCCGGTCTCAGAATTGAGGTTGGCGAGAACACCTCCGGAGTTGATTCCGTGGCTTTCTTGCCAAAGCACTCACATTCATGTTGCACGCCACGGCTTGACGAGCTGATACGAGAAATTGCGACAGTCTTAGATGACTGATAGCAGAATAGGGCACGTTTCGGTCGCATAAGTTGCACATCACATCGTCTATGGAATCTAGACTCGGCAGCTCTCGCATCTCGTTCTCTGAGAGACATCTTGCTAAACATTCGAGTTCATAGCGGGGGTGTTCTGAGCTCGTGTCCAATACAAGGCCACGTGCAACACCTAAAGGAAAACTTCCAGATTGATCTCGAGCGTCGATGCTGGAAATGGCAGCTCGAAGTTCTTCAGGACTGCAGGGTGCAAAATACCAAAGGTGCCAATGCGTTGCGCCTTCTTGCCCGCGAGTTGGAGATAGATCGCGGCCGAGTGACCAGCAAGGTATGTTGGATCTGTAATTTCAAGTCAGCAAACTGTCCCTAAGATTCACAGTATGATGTTACCTACCATCGACTTCCTCAATCCAGTATCCCTGTAGCGCCTCGTTCTTCAACCCATCTTCTCTTGTGATGAAAGCTGATCTCAACATCGTCATGATACGGTCTAGCAGTCCGTGTACTTGCTCGAAGCCGCTGGTCTTTCCATACCACGCAGCCGCAAAGTGGCGTTCGTTCCGGCTTCGTCGCTCCAGAGTGTCATCTTTGAAGCAAACGTCCGCGGCCTCGAAGATTTTCATCGGCACTGCATGTCGCCTGTTTTCCCTGATGGTTTTCAGCAAGCCCGGCACTAGAGATGTGCGCACGATTTGATATTCTGCAGTCTTTGGATTCGCCAGTCTCACGGCGCGGCCATCGTCCTTCTGATTTAGCCATGCGTAGTTCTCGTCGTGGCTGCATAGAATGAGAGGCATTACTTCGCTCCACCCTGCCATGGCTGACTCCAGACGCACGATGTCTGCGAGCTTGTTGACTGGCAAAGCAGCTGCTACCGAAGATGAAGAGGCCGGGAAGGATTTAGGCAGGTTATTGAAGCCATATGCAATGGCTGCGTCCTCCATGATGTCTGCCTGGTGCAGTACATCTGCTCGAGTGATGGGGATGTCGACGTCCAACAGGTCTTTGTCATCTGCAGATGGGCGAGCCTCGTAGGCCATTTTCTTCAGTAGTTCACTGAGAGACTCTCGTGATTCGTTGAGACCACAGACCGAGTTGATGAAGGAAGCCGATGCTTGGGCCTTCCGAGGTTGCAAGCTGGGCGTTTGTCGCGTTCGGCCATTGTGTTCTGATATAATCTGTACAGGCTCGATCGTGAAGGGCTCGCTGCAGTACTCGGAGAACATCGCACATAAGACGTGATTGACAAGCTCGAGCTTGGTCTCGTCGGTGGCAGTGATGTCGATGAAAACATTCTTGGTATCGAGCGTGATCTTGGAGTGATTGCTGTTGATGATGGGCGGCATGGAGAGGACTGTCCGGTTCTTGTCGTAGATAATCGGGTACACCGGTGAGTCGCGGATGATGTGCAAGTAGCGGGACAAGTGTTTGTCCTTCTCGAAGAATTCCATTTGTTCGCTGCCTGTCATGACTTTTGTCTGATTGAGAGGCGCAAATTTGATCTCATCTGGAGGAAGAGCCTCGTAGGAGAATGGTCCTTCAATAGTGTCCAGATCGTGTGTGCCGATAGACACGAGGGTTCGCTGACGCGCGAGGTTCTGATGTAACTTGTCCTGTAGGGCGATGAACGAGTCGTAGCGCGCCTTGTCGAATTTGATGCCACGGAGGATTGCACATGAAAAGAATGGCCGTATTTGCTCGGTCTCCTTCGTGATGTTCACCGTCAGGAGCTTTCCGTCCTTCGGTGGAGCAAGAGTGAATTTGGGCATTGGCCGGCGGCCCAAGAAGACATTGAGGGCCAGGGCAATGCCCTCGAAGCAGAGCATGTCATAGCGGTTCGCCGGGATTTCAATTTTCAATTGCGGACGCTCCTCAACGCCATCTACAATGGGTCGTTTGCTCTCTGAGGTGTCCTCGTCGAGCTCGATGCCGAAATCGAAGCACAGCTGGTCGAATTCGTCCTTGGTGTAAGTTTTGGGATCTTTGCCAATGGCTCGGTAGAAGTCCTCCTTGTCGACTCCGATGGTAGGCATTGTGCTACTTTTCGAAGGCCGCCTGGCCGAATTGTGGTGATTGGTAGCAGGGAGAGAGTGTGAATAAGATCAGTCTCGCAAGGTGGGTGGGTAGTGAGGTGACTCTTTTGGCATTAAAATTGGAGCGCCACATTTCCATTCAGCCACAGCAGCAGCTTTGCGATGAAACGGGCTACATCATTCGAACAACACTGCGCGCCATTTCCACTCCCAACACCACCACCGCCGACCATCACACGCGACCGACCATTACCGCCCCGACTTTGGTACGTACGTGTCTCCCCGCCTTCGCTGGCGCGTCAGTTGTCCCCCTTCCTCCGCACGGCACGCCGTGTTCATGCATGGACGTGTTCGCCAAAACCTTGTCTCTGACCTGCGCCCTCCCCCTCCGCCGCATTGCTCTGCTCCGCTCGCGGCCACTGCGTTGCTGAAGCTTCGCCGACGCAGCCACAGTGAGCTGACAGAACACAGCGCGAAGCTCTGTTGAGATCGCCTCATACCCATCGGTCCAGCCCCGCCTTGATTCGACCTTGCGCGACTATCACAACGACCCGTCGCCCGCTGCTGCATGTACAGGCCACACGCCCGGCCATCCGTTCCTTCCACTCCACAATCCTGCAGACTTAAAGGGCGATTATGGAGGAGCAGAGCGCGCAGGATGAGCTGTACCCGATCGCCGTGCTCATTGATGAGCTCAAGGTATGAGACGTGGACACCTGGCCCCCATCTGCATATGGGGCACATGTGCTGATCAAGGCGAACAGCACGACGATGTTTTGTTGCGCTTGAATGCCATTCGGAGGCTGTCCACCATCGCACTGGCATTGGGCCCCGAGCGCACACGGGACGAGTTGATCCCGTTCCTGGATGGTACGCACAACCCCTTACTGCTCGAATCCACCCCGCGCACAAAAGGACACTAACAGTGGCGACAGAGTCTGTGGAAGACGAGGATGAGGTCCTGACTGCCCTGGGAGACGAGTTGGGCAATTTCGTTGAGTACGTTGGAGGGCCAGAGTACGGGCACGTGCTCCTTTCACCGCTCGAGAACCTGGCCACAATCGAAGAGCCACTCGTGCGAGACAAGGTGAGTAGCTGCGAGTAGCTGTGCACGAAAGACCCAGCTGATTTATGGGCGCAGGCCGTGGAATCACTCAACAAGATCTGCGATCACTTGTCCCAACAACAAGTTGAGCAGTACTTCATACCTCTTACCATCCGCCTCTCGAAAGCCGACTGGTTCACGTCGAAAATCTCAGCGACAGGTCTCTACAACACTCCGTACCAACATGCTACAGCCGCATCGCAAGAAGGCCTCCGGCAGCAATTCACCCAGCTCGTGCACGACGACACTCCTATGGTCCGAAGACAGGCGGCCAACAACCTCGCCAAGTTCGTGAAGAGCATGCCTGCAGCTGTTGTGATTGAGGACATGATCCCTCTCTTCCAGCATTTGGCAGGGGATGACCAGGACAGCGTGCGATTGCTGACCGTCGACGTACTTATTGCCATTGCGGAGGCCGTGCCTAAGGAGCAGCAGAGCAGTCATGGAGTCCTGCTCACCGCGTTACGCAGTTTGTTCGAAGACAAGAGCTGGAGAGTGCGCTACATGGTCGCCGACCGGTTCGAGAAGGTCGCGAAGGCGGTCGACGAGGAAGTGGTTGCGAGAGACCTCGTCCCTGCGTTCGTCAGACTCCTTAAAGACAATGAGGCTGAAGTCAGGAGTGCAATAGCTGGTCAAATACCAGGTACGTATTGTGTGCACTAAGTGGCGAGCTAAGTGCTGACGTCCATATTTAGGTTTCTGCCAGCTCGTAGATGGCCAGGCACTCCTGCGGGACATCATGCCAGCCATCGAGGACCTGGTCTCTGATTCTTCACAGCACGTGCGCGCAGCGTTCGGCAACCAAATTAGCGGTCTGGCGCCGATCCTGGGCAAGGAAGAGACCACCGAACACTTGTTGCCGATGCTTCTCCAGATGCTGAAGGACGACTTCCCTGATGTTCGACTCAACATCATCTCCAAACTCGAGCAGGTCAACAATGTTATTGGAATTGAGCTCCTGTCACAGTCGCTGCTGCCTGCCATTGTACAACTGGCCGAGGACAAACAGTGGCGGGTGCGACTGGCTATCATCCAATACGTGCCTCTTCTGGCCTCTCAACTGGGTGTAAAGTTCTTCGACGAGAAGCTGAGCAGTTTGTGCATGTCCTGGCTCGGAGACACCGTTTTCAGCATCCGAGAAGCTAGTACGCAGAACCTCAAGAAGCTGACCGAAGTCTTTGGTGTCGAATGGGCCAGCGAGGCCATCGTGCCCAAGGTCGCTGCGATGGCGGAGCATCCCAACTACCTCTATCGCATGACGACTTGTTTTGCTGTCTCTGTAAGTTGAAGACGACTGTCCGCAGGATCTCCCTGTGAACTAATTGTGCACTTAGATCTTGGCACCCGCGCTGTCACTTCCGGTCGTGGCTGAATCAGTACTGCCCATCCTCCAAGCCCTCGTCAACGACCCAATTCCTAACATCCGATTCAACGTCGCCAAATCATACGCCGTCCTCATCGACGTTCTCAAACGTCTGCCTGATTCACCGACTGCCACCATTGTTGAATTAGAGAAGCAGGGGGAGACGAACTTCCCCGGCTCTCAGCGAGGGCAGCAGCTGATCAGAGACGAGGTCCTACCGCCGCTCGAGAAGCTGATGCAGGATGATGATGTCGATGTGCGATATTTCGCGACGACGGCAAGCAAGGCGTGGACGGACACGGACAATGCCATGGAGACCTAAAGTGCGCAACCTTGGGGCTTTATGATGGAATAGATTTTGACGAATGGAAAGATGGGACAGCTCACAGCACTCTCCCAAACAGGAAATTAAGGGCAGGACGCTTCGCGACTGTGTGATGCCAATGGTCGTTGAATGGAGTGCAATGTTGTGAGATCAGCTAGATTTATAGGTGGTCTGGCTGGCGATATTGCATGACTTGATTGCATGCAAAGCATCGCTTGGGTCTGGACTGATAAGAAAAAACGATACCGAGCAAATCTCACTGCATTGGCACCCCGCGCAGTTGCGCGTCGATTTTGACTCGAGCTCGCACCAGCCATCTTCAAGGCTAGAGTGATCGTCCTCATTTTGACCCTTTCGCATCAACCCGCGCAAGACATCCTTCCAGTAATCGCCACAATTGGTTCTTCTCTAGCAATCTAGGTATCCTCACACCGGCGGTACCCTTAGGCAGCAACGTAGCAACCGTCCTTCCGCATTGTGACTCGCTAGACCGTATCTCAACGGATGATCCGTGCAGACCTTCGGTAACAACATTGATTGCCCATCGCTCGCCGTCATTGTCGTGGAACAAGTCCTCTACAAGAATCGCAGCTATGGCCAACGGATCGTGCGCTGGAGGGCCCTGCGTCAATCCAAAGACGCCTGCGTAAGTTTTGGCAAAGAAGGTCAGGATTTCGTGGAAGAGTTTCCGAGGCAATGAGATTTCGTCGTCAGGTGTAGCCCTTGTTTTATCGAACCCGTAGAGAATGCCTTGCTGCACGTCCTCCGTGGCGAGGAATTGATGGGTGAGATCGAGAGGAATCAATGTAGTCTTCTTTGACAAGGTTTCGTTGGAGAAGATGGAGCTGGCTGATTCCTGGGCGATGAAACCATTTAGCAGGAATGCCAAGTATATCATGAACCAAGTTGAACACCCACCGGATCGATATAAATGTTAAATTCTGCAAAAGGCGTCCAATTGCCGAACCTCTCTCCTTCGCCATGCACTATCCCCATTGGTGCATCGCTGAAACCACCGCCAATCGCCCCTCCCATTATTGACAGCCCAGCGATGTGTTCTGCGAGTTCGGGATGGGTAGCAAATAGTAATGCGATGTTTGTGCAAGCGCCTGTAGCGACAACGTACGGCGTTCCAGCGGGCTGAGAGATCAGAGCTTGATACATAGCCTCCACTGCTGCCAGATCTGTCCTTGCAGGCACCGTTGGCACAGGCAAACAGGTGGTGCCATCCAGTCCCGATTCGCCGTGAATATCAGCGGCTGCAGCTGCAACTCGGCAGAACGGCTTCGAGGCGCCAATATACACGGGAACATCCTCGCGGTTAATAGCTTTCAGTATGGCTCGAGTGTTGTACGTGGTATTGTTCAAAGAGGCATTTCCATAAATCGTGCTAATGCCCAGGAGCTTTATGGAAGGATGCTCGGCGGACAACAGAATGGCCAAGGCATCGTCGTGTCCTGTGTCGCAGTCAAGCCAGAGTGGTATGATATCTTGCACTGATTGTCCGGTCATGTTGGGTACGCACGAAGTCTGAACTGTGCGGTTGGGCTTCTCGCGTGACTTGGACGTGTTTTATCATTGCACCGATTGAGTGGCTGTCTCACATGGCGGCGAGAAAAAGTGGAGACCGCCAAGTCGGTCTAGCTTACCTGTTCGGTTCGGATCCTGAGCCAACTGAAGTTTGCTTTGTACCTACCTCCCACATTGTTGGCGTTAGGAGGTGCAGTGGTTCACGAGGAAGCTGCATCAGGCTAGAGCATGACAATCTGGACAGACTTGCCACGCGATCTAGACAAGCACATAGAGAGCGCAAAGCTCCGACAGATTAGCAAAGCCTTATGCAAGGTTATCGGACGAAACTCACCAGGCTCAGGCCGAGGATCATGCTAATCCAAAACATGATGTTGTTGAGAAGTGTGCGTCTTTTGAACCATGGTGTTTGCTGTACTGTGCAGATCGGTATCTGTAACATCAGCATCAAGAAGCCGTAGCCTCGAGCCTTTCTAGTGATGCAACCCATGACTGTGGACGGTCAGAAGGAGTCCACAATTTTTGAAAGGGTTCGCACCGCGCGCATACTTACTCAGCTCGTGTGCAAGTCCACTAATGAGGAATGTCAAGACCGTCGCCACCGGCTTTGATAAGTTCACACTACGGCTTGCAAGATACACGTGGCGGTGGAAGAAATGATGGACAGGTTTGTTCCATTCCCTGCTGAATTCGATCCAACTGGTGGAATTCCACCTATGAAACAGTTAGCAACGATCAAGATCTATGCCATGCATCGTCTTACCAATCGGAGTAGAAGTGTCTGTCGCCAAAACGTGTGAGCTCCGCGAAGGCGCCCAACACATACTCGAATATGACAAGAAAGACCAACAAGAATTCGACCATGAAAGGGAACAATAGACTGCTCACTGTCTCTGCGAAGATCAGCGAGCTGTCAATCCGGTTTTGAGTCTGCTGTAAGCGGATGGCGGAGTTGTCCAGCACTGGCAGAATAAACTCCTCGGTAGTGACGGTGATGAGGAAAATACACCCAAAGACTGCCAGCGTCTTGTAGAAGAGTTCCAGATATGATCGCGATGGAGTTCGTGGATACCTACAAGTATTGCAAAAAGGTAAGCATGGAATGTCAAACGTATCGCTCCGATATCACGATATGGCGGTATACGTTGTGAGGCTAGCCCCCAAAGTCTCGTTCTGTGATCAGAGGCATGCAAGGAAGGAGATGCATTCCCGGATGACACTTACTCGAGTTCGTAGCAGAGGGTTGGGCACATTAGATAAAATGCAAAGTTCCGCAACGTGAGATTCTGCGGGTATGATACATTCCCAAGCGGCGATGTGAGTTCAGTCGCCAAGTCTTCTCGAAGTTGCATGACTGTTGAGGTGTGCTGATTCTTCGAATCTTCGCCCTGTTCATGCTCGCCAGGTGCTGGTTGTGTGTAGGTGTGGGGATATTTTACAGCAGCTGCCGTTGGTGTTTGCGGACCTGTAGGCTGATCCAGTTCTTGTAGACGCTGCAGCGTTGTAGCCAGATGGCCATTGTAGAATGCATACGAGTGAATCTTGAAACCTAGTGCCATCGTGTGCAGCAGGAAATACACTTGGGCAGTCCATGACCACTGGCGAACAAATGGCCAGCCCACCCAGAACCACAGCCATATCGATTGGAACACACTCTGGACCACTATACCTCCTCTATTCCACCGCAATGGACCGCGGTTTTTCATGAAGAGGAGGTTGAGTGGGAGAGCCAGGGCTGTGCTAGCAGCCATGAAGGCGTCACTCAGGGCTAGTTCAAACAGATCCTTGGTAAACAATGGCCATTGTTTGAAGTTGAGAAGCCTTCCCGTCTCCTTCAAGTTCCGCAACATGGCCGTCAGAATCATGATGGCGAGGCCGATCCAAAAGAGGACGAAGAAGCCTCTGAAGTTGCTATAGCTAGATTTGGGGTCGAAGTGTGACACACGCTCTTCATAGTCGATGGAAGGGAACAGACGCTGCTGCCTCGTCTTGCGGCGAACATGCTTGCGCGCTGCAGAGGTGGCCTTCACAGACAGTGGTGCATCGTCGGGCGGAGCTGGTGTTCCTGGGCCACTGATGTTCCCCGAGCCTGGTGCCAATCGGTCGGGGGCGATATCACCGTCGAAGTCGCGTGCGAAGCGCGGATCAAGTGCCTTGCGGGCTCGAGGCTGGTGTAGCTGCGGGTTGTGGTAGCCATTTGCATGTTCGTTCGCTCGATCAGCGGACATGTCCAGCGTGGTGGGAGGGGTTCAGTGATTTGGACAGGATGCGGTGGTCGCAATGTACAGAGAAAGAGGGCGACGCGGGTGCAGCAATTCAAGGCATGCTGGGCAGCCAAGTGCACGCTCGCCTCTTGATGAAGTTCAGATCAGCTGCCAGGCACTTGCGGCGCGAGACGTCGTCAAAACACGCGAGTGAGGGCAGATGACGTGTGGCCGAGGCGCGCAGACGCGCTGCGCTGCACATCAGAGGTGCACTCCTGCCAAGCCCACGCTAGTCGGCACTCTCTGTCCCCGACCCGGCGCACTTTGGAGTATTTGCTGCTATCGTCGTCGTTGGAGCACAAGTTTTGACGGACAGCCTCTGCATCGCCCATCGACCATCGCAGCTCGCCCGCCATGTCTCAGCAAGCCTTGAACAAGGTCAGTCGCGCCACGACATCGCGATCACCTGCCGCCGGCCACTGACACGCACTTCCGCCCAGATCGCACCCAACAGCCCATCGCGGCAAAAGCCCAATGAGACCGAGCAGCAAATTGCTACGGCGCTCTACGAGCTCGAGAGCAACATTCCCGACATGAAGGCTGCTCTCCGCCCACTGCAGTTTGTCTCTGCCCGCGAGGTAAGCTGAGCACAGGAAGAAGACAGCACGTGCGAAGGAGATGGACATGATATGGACATGAAATGGAGGACAATACATCCTCGATCCAACACGAAGAGGCGGTGGGCACTGGGCAGCTTTCGCGCTGACACCAGGATTCTTACAGATCGAGGTTGGCCACGGACGCAAGGCCATTGTCATCTTCGTTCCCGTCCCTCTCCTCCAGGGCTGGCACCGCTCCCAGCAGCGGTAAGTCTGCCCCCATCGGACTTCATTCTCTGCAATACCTGACATGTTTCTAGCCTCACCCGTGAGCTCGAGAAGAAGTTCTCTGACCGCCACGTCCTCATTGTCGCCTCGCGCCGCATCTTGCCTCGCCCCAAGCGCAGCAACCGCAGCCGCACCAGCCAGACCCAGAAGCGCCCACGTTCGCGCACTTTGACTGCTGTGCACGACGCCATCCTTGCTGACCTCGTCTATCCTGTCGAGATCGTCGGCAAGCGTCTGCGCACCAAGGAGGACGGCTCCAAGATCCTCAAGGTCATTCTCGACGAGAAGGAGCGTGGTGGTGTCGACTACCGCCTTGATACCTACTCCGAAGTCTACAAGCGTCTGACTGGAAAGGGTGTCAATTTTGAGTTCCCACAAGCTCCTGCTGAGTACTAGACGCTTCACAGTTCAGGAGTGATCATCGCTCGGCAAAAGGCACAGCGACGCAGGAAACGAGTGCTCACGAACAGCATGACAGGTTAGAAGGCTCTGCGACGGCGCTGGATGGGCATGTAGCTATCCGGAGGCGTTTTGCATTCTACAGCGCAAGCGTCTCCATGAAAATTTGACTTGCTGTCACCAATGATACCCGACAATATTTCACGTCGTCAACTCGTGTTTTCTATTTCCTCGTGCTGCGGTATCTGTGTACACACATGCCGGCGGCTCCTCACGCCATACATACAACAACGATGTATCTTGTCCACCATCTGGCTCTATCTGCATTGCATTCTATGCCGTTGTCCTCCGCTCGGGTATCTATCAGAAAAGCACATCGTAAATCCAGCCGTTCACCTCGAACGCATGATTGAACCAATCTACTATGTTTGTGTCCCACGAAACGACCGTCGCCATGCAAGTACCAGAAGAATTTCAATAATAATAAACGGTCCATCCTCGCTTCACTTTTCCAGGTCACATTTTTGATTCCTCGTTACGCCGTTGATCATAACACCTGGGCAGCAGCGGTTGCTGGTGCCTTCGCTCTTCCCCCCTCATCGTCCGACTCGTCCAAAACCAGGCACCAGGGATGGTCCAGAACAGCTTGTATCCCAATTCGGCGCTCCACGTCTCGGTCCAGCATTTTCCGAATGAGGTCAATGCAGTCTTCGCTCATCACGTACGGCACTCGCAGGTCGTGGTCCATAATCTCGTCGATGCTGTAGAAGGGGTTCTCCTTGTACACGATGGTATACAGAAGAATCCCCAATGCCCAGACGTCCTGCTCCTTGCCTCGATACGGCAGGCCGCGGAGGACCTCGGGTGCTGCATAATCTGGTTTCACATCAGCGGCAAGCAATATGATCGAACTTGTAATGGTATAACTTACCTATCGTGCCGACAAAAACATCGAACGGCCCTGATTTGATGTAAGCAGCACTGCCAAAGTCCACGAGTTTGACGCTGCCCTCGCCATCCAAAATGACGTTTTCATCCTTGATATCGCGGTGCACCACTTTGGCGTTGATGTGTAAATGGCGCAAGGCCTCGGCGACCTGCTTGAAGATTTTCCGACATTCTCTCTCCTCCATCGTCACCCGCAGTTCGATGTAGTCAAAAAGATCCATTCCGGGGAGTCCATGAGGTACCATCTCGATGTAATAGTTGATGTCGTCCTCGAAGAAATCGGCCATTTCGACGATATTAGGATGTTGCATGCCCTCCTTCCGCAAATAGTCCAACACGTGAATTTCTAATGGTACCGTTCCGAGCCTTCGATCTCGATGCCATGTGTCGACCAGGATGCGCCGCTTGGTGACATACTTGATGACCATTTTCTTCGCCGCAGGTTTCTTGTAACGCGCGAGCTTCACCTGACCGTACGCACCTTGGCCCATTTCTTCAAGTATTGTAAAGTCGTCGATTCGTTTCTTGGAGATCAGTTCCACTCCCGCTTCGATCAGTTCAGGCGAAGGATGTTCATATGGCTCGGAAGCATCGTTCCCGTTCGCAGTGGCGCTTTTGTTTTCATCGGCTGCGACAGCGGTAGAAGCTTCCACTTTTTGACTCGTATCCTGCCCGGCCGATAGACTTGGGGGAAGTTCGTCCTCGAGCTGCCCCAGACCTGGTGCTGGCTGTCGCGGCGGAGTACCGGGTCGACTCATGATCGCCGTCACGGGACCCGTGCCATGATTCACAGCATGGAGCTGTCGACTGTAAGTGATCCACAAGGCATACACAACTTCACTGCCGTGGAAGGACGGAGTGCTTTCGTCTTCCACGACCGTTTCATTGTAAATGGGGTCCCGGTCTGACTTCACAACCCGCATCTGCACATCGATCATGATCTCAGCGCCGTCTCTGTGTTTCGCGGGCAGGCCACTGGGGCGCAGGAAGATCGCAGCGGCATCTGCCGAGCCTTCTCTCAAGGCGAGCAAGGCACGAGCTCTCCTGAAACTGTGTTCTGGGATAACAATTCCGTCCACCAAAGCGATTTGGTCCTCATCAGTCATTACACGAAGGGTCTTGTCAAAGCCAGGGATGAGCTCGTTGATCGGTAGTCCGTCTGGACTGGCGTGGCCAAAGAGCGCCGCAGAGAAGACGGTATTCGAGCTGCTGACTCGCATCGTCTGAGGGTTGACCACAATGATACCGGCGATGTGAGGAAAACTAGATATTCGAAAGACATTCTCGCTCGGCTGCTGGTCGATGGTCACGGGAATATTGATCGAGTTACTCGTTCGGGCCGTGAACCTTCGTATCCGCGCAATCGCGTCGTAGTCAATGGCGCCGGTATTTGTGCCGGCCACCTTCGGCCAAGCGGGTATCAGACGTGTCACATCCATCCCGTTGCGAACTCGGTCTAGCCCGAAGATGGCTTCCAAATCGCCACTTCCCCGAAGCACAAGTCCAATCTCGTCCACAGTGAGCATGGCCACGTCCTCTGCTATTTCCTCCAGAACCCAGATGAGGTTGTTGCCCTTCTCCTTAACCCAAAGTGAAGCACTGCCTGTTGAGCCGTTCATTTTTCGGATGGGGACTACGTCGCCGCAGAGCAGGACACCCCTGCTCTTGTTGGCGGGATGATGATTGTCTTTGGGTAGTGCTGATGTCCCGTTGGACGTCTTTGCTCGCCGGGGCTGCTGCCTAGAAGAAGGCTTTGATAGAAGTTTGGCTGTGATGCCATTACCCATTGCCGCAAGACTGTTACTTGGAGTGGCCTTACCAGGAGGGACTTGCAGCTTTGCTTGCTTCGGGACTGTTCCCGAGTCCGGATTTTTCAACTTCTCTTCCAGCCAGCCTCGACGATCTTCTTTGATGACCTCCATGATACCTAACTTCCTCACTTCTGCCCTCCCAACGCCGAATACCAAGCACGCCAAATCGTTGGCCGCAGTAATAGTCCAAGGCGCTTTGACTTCAGTGGTGAAGATAGCCTGCGCCGGGGCGTTTCTGTGCCCGTGAGGGGCACGTTCTGTGACCGTCGTGCTGGATCGCACGGGTGCTTGGGCAACAGTAGGTGGACGTGCTTCTGGAGCGCGATATGGTTGCGCCATGGCCTCGCTGAGTTTGTGTTGCAGTGAGTAGCCAGCCGTATCCGTATACGTACGTTTCAGAGACGGTTTGTGCGGGCGTCGAGTGGGCAGACTGGGCATGAAGTCCTCGTCGTCCGCCGTAGAAGTCCGCAGCAAGTTGAGTTGCTCGGGACCCTCTTCGCTTTCTTTCACGGTGACCAATTCATGATGTGATGCTGTCAGGGCGGAGTCGTCTCTCACTGCCACCGGACTGCTGATCATGCTTGTGGGACTTTCTGTTCCATTCTCGGGGGCGAAGAAGCTCTTCTCAAACACGTTCTCATTTACCAGATGCGCGGGACCGGTAAGCGGTCCAGTGTCCATGCCAAGACTGGCACCATTGAGCGAGGCCGAAGTGATCGCATTCGCTCTCTGCAACAACTCCATCATGCTGAGAAGCTCTTCGTCGCCGGCTAACCGGGCCTGCGCACTCGCTATCCGGGGTGACGTGGATGCCCACGCAAGCTTCTCGCGCATGAAATCGATGCTGCGTTTCAGGACATTCTGCCGATTGTGCAGTGACTCAGTGCTCTGGTGAGCAAAAGAGAAGGAGTGCAGTGATTCGGATGGAAATCGGGTCAGGTCTTCGCCAAAAGCTATGTTTGGCGATGTTGGGCCAAATTTATCTGCAGCGAAGGACGATTTTCGGGAGGCGGCAGGACTTGGTAAGACTGGCGAGTGGGGAGCCAAGTTGGGCGACGAAGGAGCTCTACTGAGCGATTGAGGGTTCTGCCGTATCCTCCTCAAGCCCGTGTCTCGCTCCGGACCGAGTATGGGTGACCTGTGACAGGCACAACGTCAGCCAAAATCCTCACGTGTGACGTTGCCTCCTCGACGGATGGACCAAGGCGTTCGTCGGTCATCCTCTCTGACCACCTTCGCCCGCCACTACGCATGCCGCCGCCGCGAAGGTCTGATGTCGTCGACGCCACGAACTGGGGAACGCACCTCGTGTCGTAGGGATCGGTGACGGTGCCCTCGATTGACAGTCTCTTCAGTGCCTCGGAGTTGTCGACGTGCAGGCTGGCGGTGGAGCTGCTCTTGGAGACGGTGGTTCGGTTCTTGGGAAAGTGAAGTGCGGTGGGTCGGTGAGTGTTGGGCGGCTGTTCGAGGATGGTGGGTTGATCGTTGTTGGCTGTTGCTACAAGCATTGCCCACGGGTCAGCATGTGCGGCATGTGCGCGGGCTTATGCGTGCGCAGGAAGCCGGCGGCTGCCTTCCTGTACGAGCCACCGTCGGCGGAGGGGGGGCGGCGTGCAAATGCGGGTGTAGGGGATGAGTACCGAAGCCATTGTCGTCGTCGAGCGAGCCCTGCTCCCGGGGCGACATTGCGCTCCTCGCTGCCCAGGCGCTGGCCTCGTCACGCACGAGTGGCCGCCGCAGCGGTGCTGGGATGGGCCCCGTGGGTGCGCAGCAAGGCACACGACGTGTCGCAGATGGGCGTTGCTCACGAGCCTAATTGTTGACAGCACAGCGAGAGGTGGCGGTGGGGCGGCGGCGGCGGCGGTGCGGTGCGGTGCGGCGGGAGGAATGTGATGCTCACGAGGCCATCGTGTATGTCCCGCAACGGCGACGGCACTACTATGGCGCTTCTTCGACGTGGGAGCAGTCGACGGCGGCCGATGCTGCGGGTTCGAGAGCAGCAAGACGGCGGCGGAAGTCTGGACGACTTCTCCACAGCAGCGTCACAGGCTTCTGGGTAGCTCTCCGCGCCAACGCTCGTCCGCCGATTCCCTCCTCCAAACAACTGGGATGTCCGGGCGTGCGGCGGCCGTGCTGGCTGCGCAGCCGGGGGCGCATGTGTGCTGCTGCGCTCGCTCTTCTTCTCCCGCGCTCCGCTCGCCATTCCGCTGGGGCATCGAGATCGCCCGACACGCGATCTCGCAGCGCCGGGTCAGACAAAGCACACGCACCAGCAGCCGATTGGCCCTGGCCCCGACACACTGAGCCCTCACTCGAGATCGGAATAACGGGCCTCGCGCAGAGTGTTCGTCTTCATCATGCATACATCTATATACCAGCTAATGCTATCACGGACTGTTCTGCTACAATCCTGCGAGGACCGACACCTCCGTCTTGCCGTTGGGAACTCTCGGCCCCCGCTCGATCGCCTGGCCGTCGACAAATATTCGTGGCTGCGGCCGTGCGTCCATCGATGCACTGAGCTTTGTCACAAAGTTGCCGTTCTCTTTCCGAGCCACGCTGCGCTGCGTCAACGGCATAAAGTCGAAGCGCACTTCAATCGGCACGCCCTTGACGCGCGGGTGCAGATTTTTCCATACCTCGTCCAGGCGCACGTAGCGCAGCACAGCTTCACCGTCCCGGAGTCGCCCCTTCATCTGCGCCACGGCTTTCACCCGATCTGCCGCTCTCTGCATATCTTCTTCGAATGAAAGTCGGTCGTGCAATTCGTTGTTCATGGCGAGTTGATGGGGAAGATGTTGCGGCAGGCTAGCAAGCACTGCCCCGACGCGATCGTAGTCGCTGACGACAACCTCCTTGGTGTCCCACAGCTCTGCCAAGCTACCATCAAACCCCGGTGCGCTGCTGGCGAGCATCAGCTCGAGCCCTCGCGTGCCAACGAGAGGCGCAGCTTGCACGTTGGTCACCCAGTATGGTGCATCATCACCAGCGGGGAGCGTCGCATAAGGATCTTGGTGCTCGTGCTTGAGCACTTGGAGCGGAGTGAAGTACTGGATGAGGTAGTCCAGAGCAGTGTCGTTTCCGTAGTCGAAAGTTGATGAAGGATGCAGCACGTGGGAAATGGCGATCGGTAGAGAGAGTGCAACCCGCTCGTGGTGGCGGATCTTCGCAGCGATCATCGCTGCTTCACGGCGTGCTTGCTCTTCCTCCGCCAGGCGTCGTTCTTCCGCCTCCCGCGCTGCTTGCTCCTGACGTTCCTGCTCCGCTCGCCGCTCCTCTTCTGCCTGTTTAGCCCTCTCTGCAGCCTCTTGAGCCGCCACCTGCGCCACCGCCGCCGCCTCCGCTTCCGCTCGCGCAGCACGTTCCTGCTCACGTTGAGTTTGAAGTAGCTGCGATTCGACGAACGCTTTACCCTCGTCCTTGTCTTCTGTATTTTCTGACAAGGTGGGCAAAGACGGTTCAGTGGGGCCGCGAACCGATGACGAGCGTCTGCGAAGCCGCGGGGAAGACACTGCAGCTTGTGTTGAACTGCTCTTGCGTCTGCCTTGTCCAGGTGCCCTACTAGCTGGGCTCTCCGGAGGCCTCATCGTTGTTTCCTCGCTGTTCTCTCCACCCGTGCCAACATCAGAACCAGAATCTTCGGATGATTCGTCTGAACGAACTCTGCCGCTGGCTACGCGCATGTCACGTTTCGACATGAGTCTCCTTCCATTCTTCTTTCGCGGCGCTTCTTCCTCGTCGCTATCCTCCTCTCCGTCGTCGTTCAGAGGGCTCCGCCTCACGACACGGCGTTTGGCGCCGTCTCTTTTAGTGACAGGACTGGAGCTGCGCCGTTCTTTCGACCCAGCTCGCTGATCGTACAATTGCTGTAGCAACTCTTTCTCTTCACGCCAGTTGGGCCCATGTCTTTCCTCAGCGATCTCTGGCCATGTTTGGCCGGAGCGATTGCGGTACAAGGGATTGAAATTGTCCAGCTCAGCGAGCGATTTCACCATCTCCAAATGAGAGGTTCCCAGAACACTTAACATAGGCCGTTCCGGTCGCTGCAATGCCTTCTTTTCGGTCATCTCCGCGAGCAACATGTTCACCAGGTATGAGTCTCCGGTCTTGGCAGCGGCAGCGATGACGTGGTTGTCGACGGGTACACGAGCGTCCAAGAACTCCTTGACGCCATTGCGATCATTAATCTGCACGAGTTTCAGGAGATTCTCGTACGTGCGGGCCATGAAGTGCAGCTCCTTCGTAGGTCCAGCTCTGTGCCGCATCTCCTCCTCCTCCTCTCGTCGTTGACGTGAGCCACTTGTGTTCCATACTTCTATAGCCCTTCGAAGGGCTGCACGGATCTCCTCGGCATCGTCGGTATCGTCTGTGACGACGTCCAGTGCCTGCTGTCCTTTGAGATTCTGCCTTAGAGGATCAACGCCAGCCCGAAGCAGACTATGCACAACGTCCAGGTGGCCATTCTCTGCAGCATCGATCAGGGGAGTATCTTTGTCCACGTTGGCACAATCAATCTGGCATCCTTGATCAATCAAATAATCCACAACTTCCACATTTCCATTGAGGGCCGCAATCTGCAGGGGTTTATTCCCAGCGAATTCGGCAAGTTCCAGTTGGTCAGGATCTCGATTTCGCCACTCCTTCACCTGTTCCAGGTCACCAGCCTCGCATGCCTCTGCAAGCCTCGTGAACCCGTATTTGTTGACATGCCGCTTGTGTTCTCGCCCGACTGGTCGACCTGGAGTTGATGTTGAACGCCCCACGCCACGTTGGGGCCGTCGATTCTCCGCGTACCCATGAGAAGTTGTTTCTGAGGATCCATCTGACTCTTCCCACGCCGCTCGCGCCACCTTCACGTCCTTGCCCGGACCAAGGGTTCCTGATCTGCGCTTTCGATTCGACGCCTCCGTGGCGCCGTCTCCTAGCGCAGATTGCGTAGATACGGCCCGACGATGATTGCGCAGCTTCGGGGACAAAGAGAGTTCGGTCCTGCCACTAGCCTCTTCGGAGTGCAGACCACGAAGTCTGCGTTTCGGCGGTTCGACACTCGGGCGTTTGTTGGGCAAGCTCACCGAAGACGCTCGATGCTTGCGCTTTCGCGGATTGGGCGAATGCGCACCATTTCGTGAGGCTTCGGGCAGCTCCGAGAAAGCACGAGATCGCGAAGATCCACGCGATGGAGGGTTTGCCGACGATCGTGGGGAGCTGAGAGAGTCGCTTTGATCATGCAGGCCACCTTCCATGTCCATGAGTTTCTCGTCTTTCACATCTTTTGCAGATATTCCCTTCTCCACGCTCGCTACAGTACTGGGCACTGGCGACGGCTGAGCGGATTCGTCTTCGTCACCATCAGTCGGAACAGGGAGGCCGCCGATGCGATGCTTGATCTTTGGTCGGCGCTCGGCTTTCACAGTTATCTGCTTCTCAGCCTCTCTCCGCTTCACCGGACTATCGATCAACGTCTCGGCCTCGGAATCTCCATCCTCGTGATTGCCGTTGGGCGCGACGGGCTCTGCCGCCGTGCCGTCGCTTTTTGTGCCTACTGCGCGCTGTTCGTTGCGGGTGTGCGAGCCTCCTGGTGACAATTTGGACGCCGTATCGCTCGTTGCGTTCGTCTGGCCTGGATCATGATGCCCGTTGGCATCAGTGCCGTCGTCCTTGGCAGCCAGTCCAGTCTCCAGAGGTGCCGGATCTGGCGATTTGCTACCATTCATACCGCTCCCTGCGGAAGACGCCTCGCATTACTCCGTCGGCGGCGGTGACGTTCTTCGGGCGCGTGCGGGCGCGATCAAATACAGCGACAAGTCCCTGGCTTCTGCAGATGGCGTTTGTCCCCGGCGGTGTTGCGCGCTATCGCGATGCTGGCAATGAACACGCGAAAGATGTGTGGTATGGGCGGGCGATGTAGTCTCTGTTTGGACGGGAGAGGACGTGATGAGGTGGAGAGGGCAGAGTCGAGGCCGCCAAGAGATTAGCCGGTCATGATTGGCTCGCTATGATGACCTCAAAAGCACTGTCTTTGCCATGTCTCGTGCTTCAATGCTCCCTTCATGTTGCATGCACATATGCCAAATGCACCAGACGGCGCTTCGCAAATCAATTCCGAAGAGTCATGTGCCGCAAAAATTCCCAACTCCAAGTACGACGCTGTTCCCAGACAAAACCAAGCTGGGCAGTCTCCCTCTCCAAAACACCGTCCGTCATACCTGGAATCTCAGCTCGTGAACGCATTGGCGCTACAAATGCCTTCACATCACAGCGCATCCGCCGCTTCTCGCCCGTCTGCGCCGCCCTCCGCCAACGCCGATCCCCGGTGCGTGCGCGTCTTCCTCCTCGTCAGCGTGCAATAGCTGAGCCTGACGTGCTCTGCGCTGTCGCCGGTGACGGCCTCCCCCATTCGTGCTGGCTTCTTCTTGGGCAATCATGAACTCAGCCCATTTCCTCTCGAGACGCCGAGCAGCGACGAAATCACCCCGCATCACCCGCTTGAAGTGCTCTTCAACGGTAGGCTGATAAGTATAAAAGCATTTCAGCTGAATCACCTCCGCGGGGAATGTTGAGGTTCTGACAATTTGCATTTCCTGCTGTTTTGCCACGTCACCACCAGGCAGCGTTTGAGGCTGCGAAGTGACGGAAACGTCCGCATTTCGGGACAAGATCTCGCGCACGCCTGTCCAAGTCACATTCTGACAGTCGTAAGCTACCAATCGCAGTCCGACTGCTGGCTTGAACGCGGGTGCTGCAATCCCGTGAATTGTCGTGCGGCCGCTTCTTTGGCGAACCATGCTTGCAGCTTCAGCCAAAACCAAGTCTCCGATCCGCGTGTTGTCCATTTCGACAGAGCGAAGGCTCGTACACGCTTTGATGACAGGCAGCATTCCCACGTCGCCCATGCTCTCACAGTATGAGATACTGAGATGCCTGAGTCGTCCGGCGCAGGGAGCATTAGCCAACGCCTGGAGAGTGTTGTTGCTCAGATCCTCCAGCTCTTCCAGATCCAGGTGTGTCAGCAGAGGCACAGTCGGCAGCAAGTCGGTGAGCGTTGCATCAAGTATGCCGTGGCATTTGGACAATTGCAGGCCTTCAACTTCAGGGATATTGTTCACGAATGTTCGCACTCCCTTGTCCGTTATTGTTCTGCACCTAGTGAGGTCGAGGTGCTTGAACTTCCGAGGCGGCACCATCGGTCGGCCGGTGATATAGTCGATTTCACTATCGGTGCCTTCGATCAGTACTGCCAAGGATTCGTCAGTCAACGTATCGCAATTCATGAGTATCAGCCGTTCCAGAGTGTTGCGCTCGAAAAGCAGCTGCATAAAGTTTAAGTCATCCCAGCCGCGGATTTCGCCAGCACGCAGGTCCTTGAGAAGTGGGCAACCTTCTACGACCTTTCGAAGCCCACGAGTATCAATATTGTTGCACCAAGATATGTTCAGATGTTCGAGCTTGGGACAATTCTGGGCGATGATTTTCATACCAGCATTGGTGGCGCCAGCCAGGCCGGAGAGGTTGATGTGGATCAGTCGGCTGTTGGACCACAGGAAATTATGAATCGATGCCCGATCAATTCGACAACCTTCAAGCGAGAAGTTCTCCAAGTTTGTGCATGCATCAGACAGGCCTCGGTAGTTCCACCGTTCGCGAAGCTGAACACATCCTCGCAAGTTGAGATCCCTCAGGAAAGGCCCTGCAGCGGTGATGATCCGAACAAGTGCATCTCCCGGTATGTCTTGATAGAAGCCAGAGGTGTCGAGTATAGCCCACAGCTGTCCGTCGAAACACATCTGGTGCCATGACTTCGACACTGTTGAACAACGTACAATCTCTTTGGGCTCAAGATAGGTGAGAATCTCCATCTTAAGCTCTGACGGTAGGTCGCGCCAAAAGTTTACATCTCGACGTTGCGGTCTCCGCTGCGCTATTGGTCGCGAGAAATAGTCCTCATCGACCTCGAGGATGCCCGGCTCGGGTGCAGCTTTCACGGCCGATCGGTAGTCCGCGGGCAGCCCGACAGACAGCTTGCCTTCGTGCTGCAACAGATATCGAACGCGAGCGGCTTCGTCAAACGGCGGGACTTGCACACTAGGGGTGCATGCTGCAGACGCGGGCGTCGTGGAGTATCCCGCAGCATGCTCGCGCTCTAACGCAGTACCATATGTAGTCGCTGAGTTAAGCGAAATGCATGAGATGGACCCTTTCCCATTGCCATGATATCCTCTTGAGCGCGATGTGCTTAGCTTGGCGATGGACGGTGAAGAGGAAATGCGGTTCAGCCCAGCAAGGAGCCTCTGTCGGCCTCGTAGCTTACGAGGCTGTTCTGCGAATTCCTGAAATGGTGGGCTGGATGGGTTCAGGCTATGAGGAGAACCGATGGGCGTGTGTGCCTCATCGAGCGACTCCGTAGAGCCGCTCGCCGTGTGGGCCGCCATTCGCGGCCGATCGCTTGCAGCGAGTATGCACCGCTATTCTTCAGTTCCCAGCAATAGCAGACGTGCTGCAAACGCTCTCACTTTTGACCAGCGCAGAGGAAGGATAGGACGGTCGCTCGGGACGAGGTGTGATGTCTGCGTGAGGGGCGGCTGTCTGCAGAGCTTGTGATCAGCACATCCCGCCCTCCATCTTTTGCAGTGGTCATACGGACAGTAGCATGCGACAGACAAGTGCCCAGAGCCAAATATCTGCCAGGATCTCAGGTACGTAGGTCATGAGGACGTAGGATCAACGTTGTGTTCGACGGCGGACATCGCGTCTTATCGCAGCGATTGAGATGGCGGGGTTCGGGAGGCCGAACCGCTTATCCTGTACTGGACTGAGGTTGGTTTCCTGGCTCGGGATGCCAAACAATGCGCAAACAGTAGTCTGTGACAGGTCAGAAACTCACGCAGTGTCTGTTTGCATGGAGGTGGAGCACCAGTGATGACGGGAACGAAGGTGCGGGACAAGAGGAACACCGTTGTGACAAGTTCACAACCCCGGCCGAGCATACGACAAGGCCCCGCGGCGTTGCGCGATGCCCAAACGAGCATGGCATCCAACACGGTTAGGCGAACTCTTTTGCAAACATGAAGTTTCTCGGCCAGAGCGACCGAGAATAAGAACGAGGACTCTTCTTATGGCACCGTGAAAGTGCGCTCCCGGCGATAGTGAATATGTCGTGCCAGAGCAGCGAAATGCCTCCTGAAATGCTCTTCGCCGCCATTCGGGAGCAGCAAAAAGCGGAGAGCAGCAAGGGCACCGGCAGACTACCGGGGTGTTGCAACCCGCAGTCAAGGCGCTGGAGGATCGCCGACAGGCCTGCATGTGGGTGCCATGTGGACTGGCTAGGCTCGCCCAAGGAGCGGCTGAGCAGTAGACGAGACCAGACCTTCACATTCCACCTATCAATCACCAGGCACATGTGTGTAAATTCAAGTGCACCTCATGCAGGGCATGCTCATGGCGTTCATGGACATGAACATCTGGACCCTTTCGGCTCCCTCCACACTTCTAGGGGCCCGCTGGCTTAATTGTGCTCTTCCGCGCGCTGCAACATCCACAGCCGCTCCAACGACTTGCGCCTTCGCGCCACGCTTGCAAGATGCACTCATGCCTTCTTGTTCTGCTTCTTTGCCTTGGTCTGCTCCGCGTGCTTTGGATCCACATTCTCCATTTCCTTCTCATCCCAGCCCTTCCCGCCGATTTTGGGCAAAAACTTACCGACACGCTTCTGATACAGGCTGTATTCCGGATATTTGCCCCCGCTTATACGTTCTGTGAGTGGTGTGCTTCCTTGAAAGACGAGCAGGTAGCCAATAGCTCCGCAGCACGTCCAGTTGTACATGGTATCAGACTGGAAGCAGGACCACTGATAGAGGACAACCCACACCGCTTGCTCAGCCGCAAAATTGGGATGCCGACTATGTCTCCAAAGGCCAGTGGTCACGAAGCCGCGGTCCATCTGAGCTCGAGTCCAGCCCGCTGGAACTTTCGCCGTCTTCTGGTACTCCTTTTTAGCATTTTGATAGTTCCATTGTTGCTGGTCGGCGAAGTACGTGAGGATGATGAGGCTCAGCAGCAGCCGTGCGATGGTCATATCCAGAGAGCTCATTTCTGGCTTAAGCTGCGAAGTGAGCATGAGCACATACGTTGGCAGAGTGATGCTCCATAGAAGAACCTAGCATGCGTTAGCAAGTGAAAGCGCTCCGTAAGCAATTAGCTCACAATTTGCATCGAAGATATGAACAGAATGTTCAGCATGAAGAAGCCGAATGACCCAATTTGCTTCTTGATGAGCTCCCATCTGTAATCTTCACTGCCGATCTGGTATCCACCTTTCCGCCAGTAATTATATGTCAAACGTAGTGACCATATTACGCTGAATGCGAGCACATGGTCAATTCTTTTTGTGGACAGCCCATTCGCTCGAGCCCAGAGCGCATAGTGAAAGTTGAACACCGTCGGGAGTATGCTCCACACTCGGTCGACCTGGCTGTAGTTTTTGTTGATCTCCGAGGCAACCAGGAAGATAGGCGAGAGAGCGATGCACACGGCAAGTCCAAAGATGGCGGGATTGGTGGAGACGTAGATGTGTTTCAGCGACTCAATGTCTCCGAGGGCCGCGTAGACTTGGTGAGGGAGCGCGTAGAGCTGCGGGAGGAAGGGTTCGAAGGTCTTGCTGTACTCAGCACATTGGCGTAGCGTCGTGACTGCGGGCAGTGCTATATCGGCTGCTGATAGAGGAACCACCATATCGCCGGTCGTCGTGTCGGCGCGGAGTGACGATGCGTCTGGAGTCTTGACGCGTCAAAGTTGCTTGTGTGTGATTTCTATGACGTGTGGCAGCTCTGAGAAGCAGAGGCCAAGGCCATGAATGCCGCGACCTTCCAACTGTCCACTTTTCTATGTACTCAGCGTTGCCAGGACCGTGTCACCACCAACGAGCAAGACATACTGTGCAACTAAAGATCATGATCCCAAATCCGCTCGCGACATCCTTCACCCGAGATGCTTCGCTTCAAGTCGACCGTCCTGCGCCAACCTAGCTCTCCGACGTGTAGAGATACCGGCTGGAAGGGCGGCTCAGGGAAGCAGGCGCCGCCGAGTGAGGCTGTGAAGGAGCAGCTGCCCATGTGTGTTTGCTGTGTGATGATTTGCGAATGCGTGAATGCGAAGTGAACATTCATACGTACTCGTGCTCAGAACTGATCGTGAGCTTCTCACCTTTTCACCTCTCCGCAGTGGCCCTGCTACTCCCACTGCATCTGCTTGATAGGTGCCCTCAACGAGACTGACTCGCAGCGTACGCAAGCGAATCCGCCCCTTGAGCCATCCGTTCTTCTTTGCTGTTATGGCTACAGCGATTAACTCCACAGCTTCTGCCCTCCCAGTGGTCGGACCAGATGAAAGCTCGGTCAATGCCCTAAGTGGGCGTGTTGACGAGGACATGGTCGACTCTGAATACATCCTATGCCAGGATTGGGGCACTATCAAATGTGACTCGGGGGGAGAGGCTGGGGTGGGCGGCAACTGCGATCGCTCTTCGCCGGGTGACATGCTCTTGGCCCACCACCTCGAGGACATTGAGCATGCAAGCAGAAATCTGCGCCCGCAGCAAAGCACGAAACGATTTCGAGATCCATGCTATGATCTCGATGATAGTGGCGATTATGATCCTGCAGTACAAGAGCGTCTGCATCGGCAGCGGCAGAGACGCATCAGAGCGAAGACGAGACTCACAGAATACTCGGCCGGCGATCAAGTCTGTTACGGTGAGAGAGGTCTCGACGAACTTGCAACGGAAACTGAGCACCCTCGTTCTCATGGCGATCAATACCCGCAGGACACAGAGAAGCCTAAGATCGTGCTCCACGTGAAGAGTGAGCAGGGCAAGAGAAAACTCAAAGGGTTGGTCTTGAGCTCTACAAAAGTGATTGACCTTGATGTTAAGGGCTATGTAAGAATCTGCTCGATATGGTTTGGATGTACAGCTGATTAGCATCTAGGCACTTCGGCGGCGAGCACTTGGGGAACCTGGGCAGAATACTGCTGACATTACTGTGAGAAGTGAGCGCAATGACCTGTTCGGACACCCGATCGCACGTGGCTGTCACGAATGCGCTGAGCTACATGACGAGTGCTCACTGCTTCACGATGAGACGACCTGGCCTTGTTCCCACTGCCGGATCGAGGGCAACGACTGCCGTCTCATCACATTGCCCCTACGTCTAAAAGCCTGCAAGCCTTGCGGCGGCCGAAGGGAACCCTGTTCGTACACATATACACGTAATCACGGCGCTAGCTGTCAGCAATGTGCAGCCGTTGGTATGCCCTGCGTGGCGGGTCCGGCGAAGGACTTCATCCGGTCACGCATCAGGTACCCTGCTCCTGAAGAGCATCCAGACACCCAAGATTACACAGCGAAGGGGTTGTCACCCTCGCTCCAGCTTCTGAAAAAGGCTCACAACAGCAAGAGGCGAAGGAAACCACCAGAAGATTGCCTGGAGTGCTCTGAATCCTCGGAAAGCTGCCGGTACCAGCTGGATAATACTGAGCAGTATAGTACCGGGTGTATGCGCTGCCAAGATAACGGGTTGTCGTGTACGATTCGCGAGAAGCTGCCCATGGCTTTGGTGAACGATAGCCCACAGACCGAGGTGCAGGCCCCCTGGATTGGAGGGCTATCAGGAGAGGAGGCAGAAGTTGCCCAAAGCAAAGAAAATCCACCAGAACGCCCGTCTCGTACTCAGCTGAACGCTTCGATTCGCAAAATCGAAACCTCGTTTACGGTAAGTATTCTCGACAGAGCATCCTGGCAGCTGTCGGACTTTCTCGTGTATTCCAGACATCGAATGTCGCCGACTCGACTGACTGCTGCTAGTATCCAATACTCTTCGATTGCGATAATGCTGCACAATCGGGCACGGGCCAGGGCTGCCTGTTTTGTGCTTCACCCCAAGCCGCTATCCTCGGCTTCGGCCTGAGAGAAACGCAAATTGTGGATCACAGAGATAATCGGTTGTGTAGAGAAGTGCCAACAAGAATGAACCCGACCTCACTCTGCACCATGTGCACTACATCACGACTGGGTGTGCTTGCTTGTGAGAAGCACGACATTCGACCCATCATCGGCGTATACAATTGCGAACGAATTGGCGCGAAGTTTGACGAAGATTTAGACGTGCGTTGTGTGAAGCAGTTGGAGGATCTCTGCACCATCTGCCCTCTTCGGGCTGTGTACGAATGCGCGGCAGAACCAAGCTCGATGGAAAGAGGTGCCGGGTGTGGATTGAAGCTTTGCGAGACATGTGCCCTGACGATGGAGATGGAGCACGGAGGGGACCTACGCCATACTCTTGCCTCACTTCCAAGCAGAGTGGGCGAAATGCTTCAGCTGCGAGCTGACTGCGAATTGCTGAGGGAAGATGGAGCGATGGAGAGGCATTTAGAAAGGCTGAGCATAATTCTGCTGGCCACGAACAACTCTTTCTAGGCTACCTAGGGTATAAGTCTGTTTCCTGCTGCAGTGCAGTCACAGCGCGTCATACCAAGCCGAAAGGACATGTGAGTCAGGCGTAGCAGAGGTGACTGCCTGTCTACAGGCACGATCCAGGACCGAGCTGTCTGTGCTCCTAAAATTAGTGCTTGTCACAAGGCTACAAACCCGAACGCCATGCTACCCAATTGCAAGATCAAGTTCTCAATCATCAGCCAGAATCGCGGCTCACGCGCCGTTCTTGCCGGCATCTAGGTAGTCTTGCCCAGCATGCTCATATTCGGCGGAGAGGTACACATCGACACGCTTCGACAGCCACTGGGTCATCTTGGCCAACTCTTCGCGCAAACGGCTGACTGATTGCGCGTCCATGTTGGTGTGCACAATGAGGTCGGGCATCGAGACTGTCTCAGGTCAGCGCTTTGCACGCACATCTGGTCAATGCGTTCGCAGTCTTACCGAACAGCCTGAGCAGATGTTCGCATCCGTACACGTCGCAGAATGTCTTGCCGACGTAGTCCCCAGTTCCTGCCTCGAGCTTTCTATGCATCTCGTAGAATTGTGGACGTTCGAAGCGGTATAGCAGAATGCGGCCGAGACACTTGTTGAAGTACTCCTTCATGCCGGCGATGACTTCTTCCAGAATGTCCGCATCTGCAGAGCCAGCTCTCCGGTGTACACTCTCAGACTGTTGGTAGTCGTCTAGGAAGCGAGTGATTGAAGTCGAAGCTGGGATTTGAACGAGCTTCTGCTCCTTGGTCACTTTCTCCCAATCATCCACAAGGATACTCTTGAGGACATCTGGTATGAACAGTCGAACAGCTGGTCTACGCACGAATTCCTCTTCCTGTGTTTCGTCGTTAGTGTGGGCCGAGCCATCGTATCATGGTGCGGGGCTTCTCAAGTGCACTTAGAAGCCGCAGCGACCATGCGAGATCAAATGCTGGGTTCTGGGGCAGAACATTCTTCCCTCGGACAGGCTTCTTGCGCAAGAAGATGACTTGCCTTGTCTATGCCTTCCACGTCTCTCGAGCGTTTCGTTCCCCGTGGTGGAGGCGGGGCTACTGAGCTCCGATCCTCGCTTCCTCGTGCTGAGATTCCTGGAGAAGTTAGTATCACGTTCAGCACTCTGGATGGGGCCCGCCTATACCGCTTGCAGCCCTTCGTTGGGCGTCCATGTCCTTCTTCAGATTCTGTGCCAGCTCCTTGTTCTCGTCGGTGAACTTTCTTAATCGTTCTTGCGGAACCCAGTCGTCCCATCTGTGGTCAAAATAGTGTCAGCGAGAATTTTCATACGGTCAGATACACCCTTGGTGGCGCTCACTGAGCGCATGCCGGTGCGGCCATAGGGGTCCGAAGCGTCGCATGGAAGAAACTTCGGAGAATCACTGCATCTGTGCCGCCTCTGGCAGATTGTCGCGGATATGAAGGGACAGATAAAGGCTGATAGAGGCGATCGCAGGTCGCAGAGGCTCGGAGCACCGGTCAGGTTTCGAGCCACGAACGAAATCCAACTTACGTGTTCTTCCAGCCCTTGTAGTGGACGCGATACTTGTGGCCGGCGTTCTTGTCATCGGCATCTTTGAGTTTGGATTCGAGGACTTTCGCCTCGTACAGCAGTTCTCCGTGGAAGCAGAGAACACGCTCGTCTTTGGCGTACATGGCTTGTGTTCCGGAGGCAGGCGCCATTTCGGCCTTCAGTCGCTTAGGCAAGCTTGTTTTTGGAGAGTCGATTTGCTTGTATCGCACGTCTGCGCTCGCGACTTGTCGTGCTGTTTTGTGGTTGGTGTCGTTGCGACAGTGGAAGGGGAAGTGCTGTCGCGTGCGGGAAGGACAAAGCTCGGACGCGTCGACCACAAACGCATGACTACGCGTTCCTGCAAACAGCACGGATGGGAAACATGGAGTGAACACTGTGATTTACGCTACGAATAGACTATGCGAACTCCGCCATGTCACTTCTATGGACTCTCGAGCGACCACGTTGCGCGTGAAAGAAGCCTCCTGAGACCTCCGCGGCTCATGCTTCAGCCGTATTTGTGGCGGACGGCTCCGTGCCTCACCCATTACGCTCACCCACCTTATCAACGCAGGTTACTGGGCGTTGCTGCATCATTCTACTACTGTCGATGCCGCCACGGTGCAATGGGCAGGAGTGCACGCCTCCGACCCGTGCAAGGCGGCTTCTGCAAGGACAGGACTGAGCTGTCTGCACCGCCAAACCATTGCTGTGCCTGGCTTCATGCAAGACCGACAGGGAAGGAGAAACAAAACTTACCTTGCGATTTGGGCTCGTAGCAATTCGTGATACTGTGATAACATGTGATGAATATCTGCAACGCAGAGTGTGCTTGGTTGGTGCTTACTAACCTGTCTTGTCCAATAGAAACACTTGCAAGCACAATCTATTGCAAGCGCACGCCGGCCGTCTTCTGCCTCTTGCCTTGTGCTTGTCCCACATTCGAGAAGCCGGCCTCGTCACTGATATTGAGGATGCCCTTCGATGCATTCTTCTTCTCGTCTTCTATCTTCTTGAGCTTTTTCTCTGTCTTTTGTTTGCCTGAGCCCTTGCCGTGGAACGCGTGACTCAGATGTTTGAAAGCCTCCTTCTGGTTCATCTCGCGCCCAAACTCATCGTGGTATTGCAACTTGACATCCGGCCTGTATTCCTTGTTGAACTTGTCCGCCAACAAGCGTGCAATGAACTGCTCCCTTTGCTCATTCTGCTGACGAGCAAGGGCATCGCGTTCACGGTTGCTCATCTTGTCGAAACGACCACTTCGACGATCAGCTTCTCGCTGTTCCTTGGCTTTGCGGTCGTATTCATCGATCAAGTGCTGTTTATCGGCAAGGAACTGAGCCCGCCGCCGCTCCTTTTCAGCCTTTTGGTCTGCGTCGGCGTTGTCGATTAGTCCGCGCTTGCGTAACATGGCAAGTGAGGCACCAATGCCTTGTCCGATCATAGTCTCCTCTTCTTCGAGTCCAGTCGTCGTGCGGTCGACAGGTCTGGACATCTCGGAAGTCTCTCGTTCGGCTCGTTCTTGAGCCTCTTCAGCGTCAGCATAGGATTCCATATGAACGTCGCCGTCGTCGTCGGCTTCATGGCCATGATCGGCCTCGTGCGTAGTTCGAGCTCTGCGTGACCTCTCCTCTTCCAGCTCATCCGGTCTCTTCAGGTTCGCCACGAATTCGGATGTCTCGTCAATGACAAGGCCACCTTCTTCCTGATTTGGTTCATCGACTGGCATCTCTTCCCTCATTCGACGCGCGATTTCTGTGGCATCGGTCTTCTTTCTCTTCTTCAGAGCCTCTCTCCGGGTAGCGGCAAGTCTGGCTTGAAGGTCATCATCATCGTCGCAATCAAATGCTCTCTTCCTGGTGTTGAAAGAGGCATCTTGAGATTGATGAGCATCGACGTCCATTAAGTCCTCTTGTTGCTCTAATGTTGTGGAGGGCACAACATCGTCCTCATCGTAGGCCTTCTGCCGTGTCTTTTTCTCCTTCTTGCTCTTTTTGGGCTTCTTGACCTTGATCGTGGATGCATCAACGTAATCAGAGACTGGCGCATCTTCTTTGAGAATGTCAAGGCTGATTTTAACGCCCTTGCTTGTTCCGCCAGACTCCTCCGCCGCAGCTTTACCCCGAGCCTCGACGCTGCTGCCACTCCCATCAAGCGTGAATCGCTTTTGCTGCTTCCCGTCGATCGTTTCATCGTATTTTGACAACAAGTTCTGAGTGCCGTCCTGCTCAGTCGGATCGTAATCAGGTCGCTTCTTCAACAGTCGTAGCTTCTCTTCCAGCTTCTCCTTCGCCTTCAAGTCTGTGTTCTCCAACTCGTCATCCTCGCTGTCATCACCAATCTCTTGGTCTTTCAGAGTGAGAATCTGCTCGCCAGTGAGCTCGTCGAACTCGGCAGCCCCATGGCCGACCTTGACACCAGCGAGATCGCGGGCAGTGTACTCGGCTTGTTGTTCACGCGCGGCCAGCTCTTCTTCCAGCTTTCGTGCTTTCTCGATCTTTTTCTGTCGCTTCTTCTGCTGTAGCAGCCAAGTTCTCGTATCCATTTCCTCGCCATCTTCCTCTCCCAAACCTCTGCCTTCCAACTTCGAAAACCGGGCAGCCTGATCGCGGGCCTTCTTCATCGCATCTTTACGCTTCTGACGCTCCTCCTTCTCGCGCCGCTCTGCCTCATGCTTCTCCCAATTCTTACCTGCTGCTGCTGCGCGCTTCTCAAGCGTGCTCAAGTCGTCGCTGTCTTCCGCATCGCTGTCGCTGTCCTGTTCGCTCTTGAACTGCAGACCATCACCGCCGGGCACTGGCAACGGCGCCATGCCCAGCGAGATGCGGACCTTGTTCATCTGCTCAATATCTGCTGCAGACGCCATGTTTGCTGTTCCTGTCAGTGGCGCGCTGTGGACGTGAAGCGGAGCAAGATGTTCAAGTTGGTGCATGGGCGCGTCGGAGAAGTTGTCGCCAAGCCCGATCCGGCTCGCGACTGCTCAAAAACTTTCCGCAGCCTCTTCCATTTTCTCTTTTCTCTCAACCACAACGATCTGTGTCCAGCGGTCCCGACGTACCTTCGGGCGCTGAGGTTGACTACTGCGACAATTCAACGACCCATGGAACCTTCACACATTACAATGGAGCACGTCCGGTTGACAGATCTAAGAGCAAATGTGACGCGCATCTTGAGCTCTTCGTGAGCTCGGTGCGTTGTCCGGGCGCTATATTCCAAAGCGTTTCTGAGCCCGTCGGGCCTTGAAAGTTGGGACAAACCATAGCTTGCCTACATACTTGCGATTTCTCGTCGCTTCATCGCAGCGTGCGGGAACTGCGACGAAGCCGCGTGCTGCGCGCGAGCGGATCTTCATACATGCGTCCTCCTATGAAAGCGAAGGAGAGACGGAAAGACGTCCATTTTCGACCCCAGTACCCTCGCCAATTTGCTGAGTGTAACGAAAGTGACCTTGGTCTCACACAAGACTGAATCATGCTCCAAAAACGCGTCCTTCGCGCCCAGTCGTGCCAATCTTATCAATTCTTACTCCTCCCGGCGCCCTGTGGTCCTCGTAAACTAATTTCCAGCTATCACACCTCGTTTCGCGTACACTCAGCTTCCATCAGACGACTTGAACACAGCATGCGACCGGAGACGCACCAGTTCAGCGTGGGTCGAAAGAGCATCGCCCCGTTCTGTGGTCATGCACCAAGTTGATGCTTCGGTGTAAAGTACTTGTATACGCCCGGAATGATCCAGCGGATGATGACGAAGAGCAGGAACAAGCCTCCGAGCGTGCAACCAACAGAAATGCCGATGATGTCGCCTCTGTCCCCTTCCGCTTTCTGCCCTTGCTATTGGTGGGTGCCCATTGGATCCATGTTCACCGGCATGTTGCTGGTCCAGACTTCCAGCTATCTTGTTCCGTGGTTGTCGCAGCGAGCACAGGTAGATTGGGTATAAAGTTCTGCCCGACCCCAATCGATGCCTCGTTCGTCGATGCTCTTGAAGAAATGGTGAAATGCGATGTGTTGGACTACGATATACGTGCACGGAGCTTCGCGCCATGGACATCCGCCAGGTGCCATACTTTCTAGCAGCCTCACACTGCGAAGGGAGGTGCAATACAGCATGCAGGGTAGTGGCATCCTCCTTTCATCGCTCGAGAGCCGGAGCGGGGGAAGGACTCGTGGCAATCGCATATTCACGGAAAGAGTCGGCGCGAGTTGGAAGGCGCAAGCCTGCGTTGCTAGATGCTGAGATACTGTAGAGCCACGATGCTTGGTCTAGTTGACTCTCAAACATCAACAGACCGCTGACTCTAAACGATGATTGGTGAGTCATCCTAATGCCGAATGCGAGACTGTCCATGTATTTAGATGCCCTACTGCCTCCGTGTGGCCACGCTGATCGATCTCGTGGGCAGATTTTCCTGTCACCTATGACTACTTATCTCGTTCGGAGCCTGCATCGAAACGTACGAGCTTTGTGCAGCACCATGTCGCAGCCAGATGCATCGGTCGCGAATGGCGTTATCCTTGACCTCGGTGAGGGCCTCACCGTTCGTGAATATGTCAGTCATAACAACGAGCCATTGCCCTGCCCAGATACCAACACACCTCACAGCGACTGAGTGATGTGAAAACGCTGTCGTATCACGCCAACAACAAGAAGCTTTGGCTCCAGCTCAGAGATAGATTTGTATGCAATGACACATAGGGACTGGCAAATGAGTTCCCAGTCACTCACACTGACAACTGCCAGCCACATCCCTACACCGAAGAAAGTGCTGTCACCTGGATCAATCGCTGCCGAAGCGAAGGGAATTGTGTTCGTTCCGGCCCCTGGACATACGAGGATGGTGCTTCAGGCCCGTTGACATACACGCACTATGCAATTGCTATCAATGATGAGGCTTGTGGCTCCATTGGTCTAGACTTTGGTTCAGGTACTGTCTTTGACTCGTGAAAGCCATTCCAAACGCTGACCTATCTGCATATGTCTATTTCCACTCAGCTGAGCTGGGATATTGGTTATCAGAAGAACACTGGGGCAAAGGAGTGATGAGTCGAATTGTAAGATGTTTAGAACCCAGGTGGAACGCGCGACTGATTCGTTACAGGCACCGGCATTCGTCGAGTGGTCCTGGGCAACCTTTGGAATCCTTGCCCGTATCAATGCCGAAGTCGTTGAAGAAAACCTAGCCTCTGCCAAGTTACTGCAAAAGTGTGGGTTGAAGATTGAAGGCCGTTGCGAGAGGAAGATATGCAAGGACGGCGTGTTCAAAAACGCTCTCATACTTGGCGCATTGCGTCCATGATGAGAAGTCCGACGAATTAGGGCAGGGCGACCTCGATGCCCTCGATCCATATGCCGGCGATACAGTCGGCCCATGGGGGTATTGGCTGTAACAATGGTCTTTCGCAGTGCATGTCGTGCGGTTCTTTTGGTTCCCTGGTTCATCACTTGCATGAGGTGGCCATTTGCTGTGCTCAACGAAACAGAAGCTACTCCATAGTTGCTGCTGGATACCGCGTGTGCCTGCAACGCAGCAAGCTTCAATTGTGCAAATCAGCATTTTACAGCCGCACGAGGGAGATAGTAGCAGCGCTGGTTAACACAAGAGTAGTGCAGCAGCGCAATTCTTGTGGCTTCACTGCACACCTGCATGCGCGAGGTGACCTTGACACGTCCAACATGTGCTTCGAACACATGACAAGCGGCTTTGATCTTGCGTGCTCGAAACATGTTGACCCAGAGGGCGCTGCTTCATCGTCGTCAGGCACAGCCGTGACGCTCCGCTTCCTACACCAAAGATCGGTCACCGTTTCTGAGTCGCTGCCACGTTGTCGTGTCAATATAAGCATCTCGCCTTCGGTGAACAACTTGAGACCAAGAATTGAAGCTGATAGCATGCGGACAACTGCTACAGCGGCAGTGGTGCTCGAATATCGGCGAATGCTGTGCTCGTGGCGGACCGAGCGGCATGTGTGTAATTTAAGAGGCTAGTGCCATCTTCTTCTCAAAACAAGGCCAAATTTGTCCACGTATGCCGTGGTTTCAGAGCCTTCGCTTCGAAATACGACTCATCGCCGACAGGCTAGCGTTTCGCGCATCGCGTGCGGAAGTGCAATGTCCGAAGTACGAAGTAGAATGGAGACGGCCTCCGGTGGACTCGTGGCTGCCACTCCGACATGTTTTGACTGGCGAACAGCGCCATGCTGTACAAGTCGTTGTATACAACGGCGACAATGGACGCGCTGTGCTGAAACGTGAGGTTGGACCGCAGGACGCTCGATGGTTGGCCACGTTGCCGCGCAGCTCTCGACCCGCTTACGCGATCCCAACCGAACGAATGGAGATAGTCACCGATGCGACAGGTTCAACGTGCGAAGTGTTACACGAGGTGTGGTAAGTAATTTGAATGGTGAGGATGAGTACATGTACAATCGGTCAATGATGCTGTCAAGACTTTCCCACACGCTGCCCAGAAAGTCTTGTGTACGACCAAGACTTTCCACTGGCCGTTGCCCAGAGGGCCGAGACCACCACAGGGCTGCCACGCTGCCAACTACCTTACATAGAATTTTCATCAAGTGGGGAAGTCGTGCACGTTGGGAACTGCATGTGCACTTGGAGCGGCTGTTATACGCCTTCAGGAACACTCGTCACAGCATTATTCACGAGTCGGCTTCCGCGCGTGCATTAGCGGCGAAAACCGAACTTTTTCTTCCACTTCGGCGCGCAGGTACGGCTGAAGAGCCGTCTGGGTCCAGCGAATGGCAGAGCTCCAGTCGTCAAACATTTCACCCGGTGGCAGAAGAACACAGCGGGTCCTTGTCTGCCGCAGTTTCTACAGCCCATGTTCGAACAGACCCGCTAGTGCGAGAAGCTGTAGGGCTGGCTGCTGATTGATCGGGGCCGCGGCTGTCAAGGGGTAAAGCCTGTTCCTCATGCGTGCTGCAGTCGTCAGTCGTCGAGGGGACCCGATGGGTCTCCTGCGCGGTGGGGACTGTACTGTACGATGTTCCCTCGAGGTTAATATAAGAAAGCGTTCGCAGCGCCGCGCGGTCGCTGATCTTTTCGCCCTCCCGCCTTGGTCACACCATCTCTACACACCAGCGACTTCCACACGCGCACTTGGTCGCAACACTGCTGTGCAGTACCACTCCTTTACTGCCAGCTCTCGATACACTCCCTTTAGACTACCAAATTATCCATTCTTTGGTCGGCCCTATACACCGATTAGGCGAAGCCGGGTTGTTCGACTTCGACTCTCCTTCCTGCGTCGCAAAGATGAAGAACACTGCGATGGCCTCTTTGGCGCTCTTCGCCTCGACCGTAGCTGGCGACTACGGATACAGCGCAACTGGTGTTGGTAGTGCGGTTGTTGTTGTAAGTGATACACATCTCTCGTGGTCGTCGTGCCAAGGCTAACTTCTTCGCTCAGAACAACTGCAACTACCCCGTCAAGTTGTGCAACGTCCCATCGGCGGGCGGCGGCTACGAAGAAGAAGACACTTCTCTCGCTCCCGGTGGCTCTTGGTCGCAGGTGTATACCCAGTTGTCCAACGGCAATGGCTGGTCGATCAAGCTGTCCAAGACTGACAGCCTCGACCAAATCCTGCAGGTAAGACGCGACAAACATTTACTAGGAAGCCTTGGGACTGATTGATCTCTGTTCAACGCTGCAGTTTGAGTACACTTCACATGGTGATGGCATTATTTGGTACGATTTGAGCTGCGTGAACGGCAATCCATGGGATCACGACTGGGAAATCACCGCCAACGGCACTCAGTGCGCGCCCAAGCAGCAAGCATATCGCTACTCCACCGATGATGCCTATGGAATGCAGTCGTGCGCCCAGGACTCCGTCATCACCGTGACATTGTGCACCGGCACTTCGGCCGACAAGGGCGACACAGCAAATGGCTCAGCGCCAGCACCATCTTCCTCCGCTGCCGCTTCATCATCTGCGCCATCAGCACCTCCGGCCTCCAAGGCACCACCACCACCAGCCTCGCCACCAAGCTACCAGCAGCCATCATCAAGCTCGCCAACCACGGCTGCCGCTCCGACACCGCCCGCCTACACCTGGAACAACAAAGATGCTTCGAAATCCAAGGCCCCGCAGACAACGCCAACGACGTTGGCGACTTCTGTCACAACTACCCAATCCAACAATGCCGCAGGCGTGACCATCACCGAGTTTGAAACGCTATACACCACCGCAGAAGTCACCGTGTACAACCGCCACCGGAGACACGAGCACGGCCGTGCTCAGCACGCATGAGCAGCGCACGAATTTTCGATTGCATCAACTGTTCGTTCAATTCTTATCCCTCGCTGACGACCAATCACTCCACTCATTCGCGACTGGCAGCGTACACCAATTTTTTTCTTCTTCTTTGGCATGCTTCTTTTGTAGACAGACGACCTTTAGCCTGAACAAGGCACAGACGGTTTGGAGCATTCTTATCGCCCCCCACCCCCCTCTCAGGCGAAGCGGGGGTTTTTTGGGGGGGAAAAAGCCGGAACATTTGAGAGCAGACGGAATTTGCGCGCAACTGGTGTTGCTGCCGCCGCTTTGTTCAATGTGTTTGTTTTTTCGGCTATGGATCACGACTTCAACGCAGACTCATGGGACAGAACATTTCGCTGGACAATTTCCAATGTCCATAGAGATTTGGCAATACAGAGAGAGAGAGAGAGGCGGGATACACACACACTCTCTCTCTCTCACGCATATATATTTGCGATGCAAACTTCTCTCACTTTTCTCCCGTACTTGATACGATCCCGGAGCTTTCTCCCTAGGATATCCTGTCACGGCATGTCTCGGCGGAATGAACGAGGATGGGGCCACGAGTGAGGATCGCGAACCTAGAAGACAACATGCGTGCATCTCGCGTTGTGGTGGAAGATCCAGACCTGCGATCGAGTGATACGGGCTGCGTGCTTCCTGATCGATCTTGGCTTTGCCGAGGACGAGCTTCAATTTGAGTGGGAAATATAGTGACACATTGCACAATTGTGATGGTCGGAACTAGCTGCGGGCGGTGTACATTCCATAGATGTACCTTCTGACTCTTATTGCTACCTACTTATACCTGGTTGCGTACTTGTCCATACCCGTACGTCTGAGAACCGAATACAGCTTGGGTCCGTGAGTCGATACACGGCTATGCTTCTAGATGGCCGACATCAAACTTTGATGTTGTTCTCTGATGCATCGGTATGGATCTGAGGGCATCAAGAGCCAGCCACCATTTACTCAATAGAAGTCCGCAGATGGAGTCAGCTTGATCAGACAGCGGAGCGCTATCGTGGTGCCCGCTGGATTGGGGAGGTAAGGATGCGGCTTCTCGAGACCTCGCATGCTTGCCTCCGTCTGTATTGTTTTGAACGAGAGATCACCCTCGGCAAAGTCCGAACGTGATATAATTGTCTGATGAGACTCAGCTTTCATAGACGTCTTTCCTACAGTCTGAAGCTTGAGTCATTAAAGCTTCACTGGCCTGCCTACCGAGCGGGCAGCACATGCAGGAGGGGCAATCGGTGTACTTGCAGTCGACGAGAATGCACAGAAGGAGCTCGGAATGTCCCCGCACCGTACCGACATACCCAAAAGGATAGCAGTTCTGCTCACGGAGCGACGAAGAAGTTCTGTGGTGCCGCGCTCCAGCTCTCCCACCGAGCCATTGGAGGTGATCATAACAGCTTCAAATGTCCTGTGACCTCGTCGATCTTGCCTGCCACGCGCGTTAGCATCAGTGATGGACATGGATGTGTTCTCACAAGATTCGATGACTATAACGACACATGCAGCATGGAGTACTGTCCAGCGTGACTCACTTTTTGGAGCAGGCCCGATGCCCAGCACCGTGGCCGATCCGCTGGCAATCTGCGTGCGGCCAGCGTCGTGAATAACCTGTGCGCAGAGGCCGAGACTAACAGCGGTAGCTTGCAGCATGAGCATTTCGTCTTCGCTGTCTACCTTGAGCGCTACCTTGGCTTGGCCGAGGTGCTCCCACCTCTTCAGCAATGGATGGTTCGGGTTACTCCGTAGGAACGCTTTGTAACATGCGAGCGTCGCATGACCGCACTGCGCCGCCATTTTGCCTGCGCCCACTCCGTCAGCTCGGTTGCGATGTCGCGTGTACGCCGCACGCGGGCGTGAGACCACAATATCATATGTGGTCGCAGTACTGCGGTACACACTACAGTACTGCCATGTGCCACGCGTGACAAGACAGGCACACGGCACTTGGGCCAACCCCATGCCCGCAGGCGAAACTCAATCGCATGCCAACACACCTTTGGTCATGCCCAGGTCGGTCCGGACGACGAGAACGAGCTTGCATTCCTCTTTGTTGCCCTCAAACGTCTGCAGCTCTCCCAGATCGTGCGCGGACTCGTCCGAGTCGGAGGCAGCGTCGCCGCTGTCGCTGTCCAGGCGTACGGCGGGTGTGGCGGGGCGGGCGGGGAACCGGCCGAACAAGCCAATCGAGCGGGCGCTGCCCACGAAGTAGCCGGTTGTGAAGGCGACGATGGCTGCAGCGATCGCGTAGCTGGCAGCTGACGGCAGCGGGCGATCCAGCGGGGGCTGCGACATGGCGATGGCGGCGACTGTGGACGGCTGCTGCTGCTGATGCTGCTGCTGGGCGTAGATCGAGTGGCAGGCGGTGGAATGGCGAATGGCTTGTCGGACGAGGGTTGCTGTTGCAAAATTCCGTCGCGTGACGAGGATGCGCTAGGCGCGATCGGGCGCCGAGCCGCTGCTGGCTCGTCGAGGATAAAGGCAGACAGGAGGCCAGTGTGGTGAGATCTCCTCACAACTTTCGAACTCAAGCTGCATCGAGTACGGGGGCGCCCGGGTTCACCGTTGAAACGACAGAGACGTGTCGTCGAACGGCGGTGGAGCGAGCGACGTTCAAATAGAGGATCTCATGGCCAGGATTCGCCGCACCGCACCCCAGATGCTAGGCGCAGACTAAGGCCCGGACGGGTTAGGCCGCTTTGTCTCGCTGCTGCTCATCAATCTGCTGTAGCACGCCATCGCTGGTCGAAGCGTCCAGGCGTGCTGCTGAGACGTCTTGGACGCACACAATTATATAAGCCATTGTCCGCAAGTCCATCATCTATCTCCTTTCTCCTCGCCCCATCATCCCTCGCAGTGCAGCACGTCGGCCGCTGGTGTTCGCTGGCTGCTGTTGGTGCATATTCCCAATCCTCCCCCTTTCCCGTTTCAGCCATTGCCTCTCCGGCCTCTGACCGCTCGAGACAGCACGCTGCAATGGATCCCGTGCAGCGTCTGCGGAAGCTGCCAGACACGCCTCCCACATCGCCACCAGTAGGCTTCGCGGGACAGAATGGCTTCAGCACGCCTCTCTTCCCCTCGCAGCCCAACATTCTGTACATCATGGCCGACCAGCTGGCCGCTCCGCAGCTCAAAATCTACAATGAGAAATCGCAGATCAAGACGCCACACCTCGACAAACTGGCCGAGCAGTCGGTCGTCTTCGATTCTGCGTACTGCAATTCCCCCCTGTGCGCGCCATCACGAATGGCCATGATCACGGGACAGCTACCTTCCAAGATCGGAGCTTACGACAACGCTTCGCCGATCAGTGAAGATACCCCGACGTACGCGCACTACCTGCGGAATGCCGGATATGAGTGCGTGCTGGGCGGCAAGATGCACTTCATTGGTGACCAGCTGCACGGCTACGAGTACCGCCTGACCGCCGATATCTACCCGGCCGACTTGGGCTGGTCGGTCAACTGGGACGAGCCCGACACTCGCTTGGAGTGGTATCACAACAGTTCTTCCATCCTGCAAGCCGGACCATGTGTGCGGAGCAACCAATTGGACTACGATGAAGAGGTCATGTATAAGGCGAAGCAGTTCTTGTACGACCACGTGCGCAAGCCACCGAACAGCCGGCCCTTTTGTCTGACCGTCTCCCTCACGCACCCCCATGACCCCTACACCATCGAGCACAAGTACTGGGACATGTATGAGGGTGTCGACATCGACATGCCCGAGGTCCAGATTCCCAAAGACCAGCTCGACCCGCACAGCAAACGCTTGCAGCATGTCTGTGATCTGGAGGACTACGACTTCACGCCCGAGCAGATCAAGCGTGCGAAGCGCGCCTACTATGGATCGGTCAGCTACGTCGACGACAACATTGGAAAGCTCATGCAGACCTTGAAGGATTGCGGTCTTGCCGACAATACCATTGTCATCTTCTCGGGCGACCATGGCGACATGCTGGGCGAGAGAGGTCTGTGGTACAAGATGTCCTACTTCGAGTCATCGGTCCGCGTGCCCATGCTGTTCAGCTATCCCAAGCAGTGGGCGCCGCACCGCGTGCCCCAGAGCGTCAGCACGCTGGATATTTTGCCCACGCTGGTCGACATTGTGGGATCGAAATTGGTGCCGGGCTTGCCAATCGATGGTGTCTCGATCGTTCCTCATCTGAAGGGCAAGTCCACGCATGACAACGTGTTTGCTGAGTACATGGGCGAAGGAACCATTGCGCCCATGATGATGATTCGGCGTGGGGCCTGGAAGTACATTACCTGTCCTGCAGATCCGGATCAGTTGTACAACTTGGCAGAAGATCCCAAGGAGCTGGTCAACCTGGCGACTTCGACCGACGAAGGCACCAAGAAGGTGTACGACGACTTCGTCGCGGAAGCCGAAGCCAAGTGGGATATGAAGGCCATCACGGCGGATGTGATCAAACGCCAACGCCAGCGAAGGTTCTGCTTTTCGGCACTCAAGCAAGGCAAGTGGACCAGCTGGGACTATAGCGTGCCGGACAACAGCCAAGACAAGTATATTCGCAGCCACATGGACCTGGACGATCTGGAGCGGAGAGCCAGGTATCCAATCGTGGACGCACACGGCAACGTCCAGGTTTTGGGGAGCACGGATCAGAAGAATGGCGTGCTGAAGATGCCACATCAGGCTGGAGCGGTCGGACAATAGGATCATGATAACTCGTTTTTTTTTTTTGACTTTGGAGCTTGCGCCGGCTGCACCACGGGACCTGATGAAGCTTCGCACCCAGCTGCAGGCGTGAGGATGTTTCATCAGCTTCGCAGCTGTGTGAAGGTGTGAATGGTTGCACATGGCAACACTGTTGATGAGAGAAATGCGTGGGAGGATTTTTTTTTCTATTGTTGATTCTCTTTGCAGCGTACTGCATGGCGTTTGGGGCGCGTGGGGATGGCATGTGAAACAATGCATGCGATGATGGAGAGGTTCTTGGCTCTACTAAAGCTGCGACGGAAGGGATGGCGGAGCGGGACATGTGTGTGTGTGTGTGTGTGTGTGTGTATAGTGGCATGGGTCCTTGCGCAAGCAAGGCGGTTTGTAGGGCAAAAATGACCAGGGTTTGCGGATATGTACAGTCGACTTGGTTGTATAGGCCCGGCGGTGTGGAAGTGAACGCTCGTCGTGTGACGCGATCTCACATATTTGCAGCCGTGTCGCTGGCAGCCGAGCTGCAGTGCAATGCGGACAATGCGCCATGCGGGCATTGTATATGCTCGGCGTGGCGGCAACAACTCCGACGGACGTGGTTTTGCCGTGCTCCAAGAATTGGCGCATTCGATATATGTACACAGGCGAATGTTGCTCTGGGGACAGCGAGTTGCGAGCGGGGTACAGTATTACGCTCAAGCTTGCGGGATATGCTGATGAATACGAGTGGGAAAACGCCAGAAGCGGGTTGTGAAAGTGTGCCCGCGTTGTTTTTTTTTTAGAGTTCAATACATAGAATCTTGCATGTACACGAAAAAGTACTGTAGAAACATGCACATGGGCTGGGGTGACGGCGAGTCATGGCACGGCGGTCGGTGCTTCGTGGTGGGAAAAGGCAAGTACTGTAGGGCAGGAAGGAGGCTTCGGAAAACGAAAGGTGTGCGTGTGGCGGGAGAGAGTGTGATGGAGGTGTGTGGAGCAGGGGGGAAGGGACAGCAAGGAGTGGTCTCTCACCTTCATCGGTAGTACTGTACCACGCTTTCAACAGATGGTGAGATGAGAGTCGAGACACCATGGCATCCACGGGCGCGGTTCTCATCATCATCAGACATGTCGGACAGGCGACGGGTGAAACGGTCATGTCGTGCGGCTCACGGGCGGGCGAGGAGCTGCTCTCTGCTCGTGTGGCGTGTTCGGTCGGGCCCGCTGGGTAGAGGATGGTGTATGTAGTCATCACATCGCCCAGGAGACCAGACGCCACGATGCTGTTGATCGGCAACTAATCTCTAACATTTGACGGCGGCGAGCTTGGGCTGCTTCTCCATCTTGGGGGCAACGAGCTTGTTGTGGCTCTCGCGCGTTGGCAGTGCTTGCTCATCAGTCAGTGCATACTGTACAGCACACCACCACACACGGTCACGGTCAGGTGATGAGAAGGCGGCAGCGCTGGAGGGCAGGCCTGTAACTTGATGCTCGTCGCCATCTCAGCGCTACATGTAACCTTAACTAGCTTCACAGCCTCTGCGTTTTGGCCCCAGCCCGTCGAGAGCGGCCGCATCGTGCATGCATGCATGATGCATGATGCATGATGCAGCTGCCAGCCGCTTGCCGCTAACTTACCTTTACTCTAGCTCTGCCTGACAAACAAACCTTGTGCGCCCGCCATCCGACTTTGCGCGCGACAACGTCTCTCACATGAACATTATTGGGGGAAGGAAAAGACGCTACAGTACTACAATGTATATATCATCATCATCATCATCATCATCATCATCACTGGTTGGTTGGGCTAGACTAACGTGCGCGCCGCCGTCCGTCGCCGCCGGAACTGCGATCAACACCAGGCACATTTTATCATTATTGCGGCGTGAGATTGGAGATTGCTGCGAACCTGAGACACGCGCAACCGACGGCGAGCGACGACGGTACGGTCGGTGGCTTCTCGCGTCGCAAGCTCGCCCGGGAGCTGCAGCAGAACAGCAGCAGAATACTGTAGCAACAGAACAGAACAGAACAGCAAAAACAAAGTGGTTGGTGCGAGGCTGGATCGTCGCCCGTGCCCCGCGGGCCATTCACAGCGCATCCTCGTCTGCAGCATCATCATCATCATCATCATCATCACTGCAAGACTGCTAACTTATTGAAGCGGCCACGAGGAGAGTCAATCGGTTGCTTGGGAGGCCCCGTCAACCGTTGTGCCCGTTCCTGGCCATAGCTCACGCCGCACCAACCTCCTTCCCACGCCAAGCCTCCTGCGCCAATGCCTCAATGCCATTAAATACCTTCCACATTCCTCTCCCCTCAATCCTCTCATCACAACACAACAATCCACTCTTCTCCCGCCTGCATAACAGCCTCGACTCGCGACTGTCTATCCATCGTCCATAGACTTTCACTCGCTGTCTATCGCCACCACCCTCTGCAAGGCCCACTACTCGTTACCTGCTTCCCGCCACCGCTTCGCTGTATCTACCACTCCACAGAAGCTCTAATATCTTAATCCCCTCCGACACCATGCGTTACTCCATCGCCCCGGTCGCTCTCGCCGCCCTGGCTGCTGCCAACCCAGTGCCACAAGGTGTCACCGAGAACATCTCTCCATCCACCTCGGCTCCCTCTGGCTGCTCTCCCGACTACCCCGGCACTTTCCAGATCCAAGTCGTCAATGTCACCGCCCCTGCCAAGCAGAAGCGCCAGTCCGGCACTTTGATGCTCACCCTCCAGGGTGGTGTCCTCAAAGACGCTCAAGGCCGCACCGGTTACATCGCCGACAACCGTCAATTCCAGTTCGATGGCCCCGCTCAGACTGGTGCCATCTACACTGCGGGCTGGTCCGTCTGCCAGAACGGCTCTCTCGCCATCGGCAGCGATGTCGTCTTCCAGCAGTGCTTGAGCGGTACCTTCTACAACCTCTACGACGAGAACTCCGCTGCTCAGTGCAGCCCCGTCTACATTGAGGCTATCAACGGCGGTGGCTCTGCCGCCAAGGTCCAGCCAGATGGTCAGCCAACTGCCAATGCAGTCAACCAGATTGCCGACGGCCAGCCACAGGCTGTTAGCCAGATTGCCGATGGACAGCCGCAGGCTCCTGTGAGCCAGATCGCCGACGGTCAGGTAAGATGTCAATTCACCACAATGACTGAAAACCATAAGCTAACAGCCCCTTGGATCCAAGCACCAACTTCGACTGCTGCTGCCCCTGTCACTCAGATTGCCGACGGCCAAGTAAGTTGATTCTCTAGATTCATCTACTACTCTCGCTAACAGCCAACAGGTGCAGGCTCCGACCACTGGAGCTGCTGTCTCCCAGATCGCTGATGGTCAAATTCAAGCGCCTCAGCAAACTGGCTCTCCAGTCACCCAAATTCCTGACGGGCAGATCCAGAACCCTGTCAACGGCACTGCTCCCCACCCATCCGTCGTCCCATACACCGGTGCTGCTGCTCTCACCACCGTCCGCAGCGAGATCTTCGGTCTTGCCGCCGGTGTCCTCGCCTTGGCCATGCTCTAAGCATTCAACAGCAACGACGACTACAAGAGATATACTGGCATCACCAATTGTCGACCGTCGCTTTGCCGGACGACTTGGAACGAACCATTCAAAGTTTTGGATTTTATTCGAATGTGCATATGAACACAATCTTTGATACAGTTGCGGACTACGGAACCATTTGACGGTCTAGGATTGGAAGCATGGGACGGGCTTTGGCCTTTTGGTAATGTGTGATAATAAGCCATCGGCACCGAGTGATTTTCGGTGGGCCACGCTTTTGGGAGGATAAGGGCACAGGTCATCTTTACACGAGCGGTTGTTGTCGAGTTTCTGCATAGCATGGAGGGTGAGAGAAATTTACGACGATTCATCATACATTGCGCCCACTTTACTATCATCGCCCATCTTCTCGACCTCATCACAGTGGCTCCGAGCACGCGATTCATCCTTTCGCGCCGTCACATGCCATCCTGCCATCGTTTCTGTCATCACTTTTGACTCTCAACGTTCCGGGTTTCCACTAGCTCACCCGCCGGTGCAACTGTCGGCTATAGCTTGTGGGGGCGCTGTACGCGCGGCACGACCTCACCTCCTTGCTTATTAGCGCCACATGTTATCGAGATCCACCGAGTTCCACAATTCTCCCATTGGTGCCAGCACCCGGCTTAGCCAAATGCGCGATTCGTCCATGACTAACTAGACTGCAGATGAGAAGAGGCTCCTTCATGCGTGACCGAGGTGTGATGCCCACATTTTCCAAACGACTTTGGCGGCGATACGAAAGGAGAAGAGCTGGCGTTCGTTCACATCGATGTTCCCTGCTGCGTTCTACTATACTGTACTGTTATGCGATGTGCCTTGGGCGATGCTGTGCAGATATGTGCGTGCACCAAACAAGTGATGTGTCCCCCGTCAGCTGACGTGCTCCTTCCGGAGAACTTTGTGCCGACGTCGGGACGTCGTCAAAACTCAATCCAGCCGCGACACCACCGGCATGCTACTCCAAACCATTTTCAGACTCATGTCTCAAGTTTATTATATAGGCCAAAAAAAATTTGGCGGTGAAGTCAAGACAAGAACTTTGCCTACTTAGAAAAAAACAAACCATATCTGCGCCTAGCACGTCTTGACTTTTCTGGCCCGCGCACACAACAACACATTGGCAAAATTTTTCCTTGGATTCTTGCTTGTTTTGCGCTGGGCTCGGGAGCTTGATGGGATTTTTTTGGCAGTGCCAACGCCAGCGCCGCGCGTGCTTGGCGAGCTTGGGAGTATGTATGTAGTGATGATGATGAAGCACGAGAGTCAGATTTCTACCGAAAGCATCATCTTATATGATGTGATATGAGATGTGATGTGATGAGATACGAGGAAAGCATTGTTTGTGATGTGAACAAGAAAGTTCCCGGTATATAGTACTGTACTGTACATATATGTACAGTACTGTAGCACTGTAGCAAGCGGCAAAAACCCCCGCGTGGCTTCTTCGTGCAAGCATTCGGAGGACCCGGAGCGTGCGTGGCTGACGTGTTCCCCAGTTTTCTTATTCGGAATCAGGGGTGTGCTGGTATCTTAGAGACTACTGTAGGCACACGCGTGGCGTGGCTGGGGATCCCACTTTATGGCACGGCACTTTTGACCATGTGGGAGACGACACTTGATGAGCCGTGTGAGGAGGCATGGAGGGCACTTCGAGGCCTCGAAGTTCGGGTGCGAAGCTCGAGGTCCGTGTCAAGCTGCAAGCAGAACGGGACGGCAGCTGATGCACTGTCATGATTGTCAAATGCTTCCGCGACAGACGAGAACGTGCCATAAGCTGGAACTTGGAAGGAAATCACCAGTACTATCGATACTACTGTGTTACCAGGACACAGAAAGAAAGTAGTAGCACCAGCCGAAATCGCTTCGTGTTCCCAACCCTTCCGGCACACAAGAGCAACATTGGCATTGGACAAGTCAACGCGGAGAGGAAAGAAGTTTAACATGAATACCGGACGAGATGATTTCCGAAACATGAACACCAATCATGCCAAGAGTGGAAGTGAAGGATCAAGGAGATATCCCAATGTCCAGCTTCATCCGCGACTATCGTGCTGGAGTCCAATTAATATTGGCGGGTGACGGACAGCTACTTCAATCTCCATGGCCCCACAGACACAATCCGCATTTCCCAGCATCTCGCACTGCAGTTCGCCCTTGCCAGGCGTCCTGTCTCGACACAGAGGCAAGTGAACACAGATCAAGAAACGAGACGATTTGTCTCTGGCTACACGATGATGCCGCCCCTCGAGTCAATTTTTTTTTGGGAGTCAGCCACAAGACTGACACTTCGCACTTCCTTCTCATTCTTTCTCTTCCTCGTTTCCTTTTCGCTCTTTGCTCCGGCCTCTGCTTTGCTTTTTCTTCTTCTCTCCCCTTCTCTCACTCACCTGCCCGATTCTTCTTTGGACCTTCCAACTTTTCTCTGTCCTTCCGTACGTCTCCCACTATGATATACTACGGTCTACAACTTTCTGTCCCATTCTCCTCATTCCCCCTCTCTGTCCTTCTCTGTTTGTCTTCGCTCTGTCACTTGGGCGCGTTAATCTCTCTCGGCGGCTAAGTGAGAGCTCCTACGCAAGCGCAGATCTAAGGTCACAATGGTTTAATACGGCTCGTTGAGGACAACTTCAGACCCAGCACAATGTCCTCAATTACCAAGCTGTCAAATTGCAGCTAACTCGCCATCTGTGCGGCCGGGCTGAGGTATCCGCTACAAACACCTTTTAATCCTCCGTGACCGCCCCGTAACTCCCAGTATTGCAAGAAAACAGTGGTATCTTCGTCCATGAAATTCTCTATCCATGCACCATAACCCATAACTTCGTCAAAATGTCGTGACACCATCCTTATGCAACCAAGACAATCAGATGCTCAAACTTGTATAGCACTTCGCGCCAGAGATCTTTTCAGGCCCAGACTAGATCTGCCGGCCTCTCGAGCGCAAGACCGTAACTGCTCGTCCGCTGCGAATGTCGAAGCTTCAAGATGTCCGGCCTCTTTCCCGACCCTGTAGCCGGCACTGAAACTCAATGCACTTATGAAAACCACCACTCCAGCTGAGACCACCCAGGTGAGGAGCGTTGGCGTTACATGCAAGTCCTCGCGAGATTCTGACCTCTTGGCCTTCTTCAGAGACCTTCGCTCTCTACTCGAACTTCGTCCAGAGAGTGTTTTCCGCTTGCCCTCCTTCCGATCCGACGTGGTCTCGGTCGACTGCGTCGAAGAACGACGAATCGTAGGCTTGAAAGTGGGCTCTTCTCTCTGGGGAGAGGGTGTACTCTGGAGTGCCGATTCAGGCACGAGTCTGAAGGTTGTGGGGTCTATCCGATTACTTCGGGGAGCCGTGTTCATGGAAGCTGGCTGTTTAGCATCGACTTTGTTGATTCCTCGCGCTGCTGCTGCAACCGATAGCAGGCTCTGCAAGCTCGCTTTCAGTGCCTCATCATGCTCGACTGTAGCATTGAACGAGGGCGAGAGGGGATTCTGAGCGGCGTGGCTTAGCCGGCGTGTGTCGGTGCCTGTGGGGTATGAGTGTCGAGTTGACGGACGACGACAAGGGCCAGGTCTTGTTGCAGGAAAATAAGAGCCTGGGGCTTGCTGTGACGAGGTACGTCGACCTGTGGGCGGATGGGAAAATGCGTTTGGCAGGGGGGTGAAGCAATTCTCGGTGTTGATTGGGTCGTTGACAGCCGTGCGGTTCTCATCGTCATCGTCGTCGGACGACTGAACGATTCCATCTTCAGGTGCTGTGGTCTGCGTTGATGTACCCCCTGCTGTTCGACCTGCATGTACTGCGCCTGGAGATGCAACGGGCCCTTCGTTGGAGGATGTCATGATCCTGTCTGACTCGCTTTCACTCTCTTCGTATTCTTCCTGACTGCTCGTGCCGCCGGCGCTTTGCGTTCTCGTCACATGGAGATGGGTAGGTGCACCGGGACGTTGAGCTCGCCGCCTTCTCGATCTTTGCTCGCCTTGCACTCGAAGGCCTGTTGTGACGATATCGTCGCCGATCGACGACAGTGAAGACGAAGATGGTTGCGAGGCAATCTCGACCCACGAGTCGACTGTTCCGTAGAAGTCAGCGCACTGATAACTCGGTAGGTAGAAGCACGCCATCGTGGATTATGCTGGCTAGACTATGCAGTGACGCTCTCGGACTCAAGTGAAATGCCTTTGGGTGTTGGAACATCAGTCTGCTCAAAGACTCACCTTCTACGCGTGAGCGCCGGTCAAACGATTGAGAACGTGACGCCATGGCTGACGTGTGACCAGAAGACCGCTGGAGGTGATCGCTCGTGTGCGCTGCTCGCTGATTCACGTTGTTCATTTTGTCTCCTGGACAGTCTGCCAGTCTCGATCCCGCCGCGATCCCGTCTCGATCGAAGAGTGCTTGGTGGAGAAGGCGAATTCGAAGCCGTGATCGGTCAGGGCAGCAGTGCTCGCAGACGTGCTCACTGCACTGGTGAATGCCCAGCAGTGGCCGCGTGCACCAAGGGCGGTAGCGATCGCAGTTGGAATGAATCGACTGATGGCGGCAGCAGTGCTGTAGCAAGCCGACAGCGTCGCTGCGATTTGGGCGAGGATGCAGGCAGCGGCTGTCTTGAGGTGTCGGCGGTGTGGGCGAGACAGCAGCCTGAATCTCCAGTTGAATTAGGTAACGAAATATACGTATATATTCACCAATCTATGACCTTACTTATTCCTCTTTTACTCTAGATAGTAGTAGTTAATATTAGAGATACTCGAGACCAATAGTTCTATAGACTACTTATAGATACTATTACTATAAGTATTCTATATATTATTAAATATTAATATTATTAAGTACATAACTATATATATATATATATATATATATATATATATATATAGAGCGAGAAAGGCGATCTAGTAAGCTTTTTCCGAATTATTAAATAGGCCTATAGACTTAAGTTTATAGAACTAGTTACGCTATATATAAAAAGCTATCTTAACGCCTTTACTCTACTAGTATTTAATAGTATCATTACTTCTACTTATAGTATACTAGAAGCATTTGCTAAATAACAGTAGATAGCGTTCTTAGTATTTATAAAACTATAAGTACGTATTAATAAGTATAAGTATTTCTATACTATTATCTAATCGTATAATTTAGAATATATAGCTAGCTATAATAGTAGTAGCTAGGTACTATATAAATATAGAGAATTAAGTATTTATATAGGTTTTATTATACTATTACATAGTCCTTTGCGAGTATATTAAGTTATTAATATAGATATATACTAAGAGCTATAGCGGGTTAAAGAGTAAGAAATAAGCTGCGAATGTACTAGAATCGTATGTTTGGAAGATTGCAGAATCATGTAATAAGTCACCTGATCCATCTGTAGATTCAGGCCGCTGTCGCGAGCGATCAGCGGGACGCCATGTGACGTTTGGCGGGGCTGGCGGGCCAGGTCTTGTGAGGAAATCACGTCTGCCACCGTCTGGGACACGCTGGGACAAAGCAGGAGATTGAAACAAAGCAGCCTGCTCCCCACGACGAGTATACTTACCTGATAGCATGGCGGCTGCAGCAGTTCAAGAGTGTTCGCTATAATAATAGGCGCATCGCGGACGGGCCTCGATTCATCTCTGTGTTGCCAAAGCAAGCACATGCAAGGGCCTGGGGAATACCCTTGCTGCGAGATGTTATTCTGATTTAGCCCTTGACCTTGAATGCACTGTACGTCGACGTCTTGGAGTTCTACGGCGTCGAGGACATCGCAGCCTAGATGCACAACGCCAGAGATTACCTCCAGAATAGGAAATTCAAAATAACATTCTGCAGGAGACACCCTTGCTGTGCTTGCACAGTAAGTGGTGTCAGGCGTACGAGCACGTGCCAAAGACCATCATGGAAAGAGATCTGGTGAGTGTGGTGGAGACGGTGGACGCGAAATTGTCAACAAATCGTTCCATGCCCCCATGGCGCCACACATCTTGCTAACCACACGACTACTCGTACATTAACCATCATCATAACTTTTGACCGCAGCACAACCATACAACGCCTCCCCGTGCGACCGCGAAATGGTCGAAGTGTACAGAACGCCGTTTGGAAGCATGTACATCTAGTCGAATGCAACCTTCTTGCCTTGGAAATCGCCAAAGCCACCACGGTTCGTCGATGCGAAGTTGCCGCGTCCACCACGAGCGCCTCCACGACCACCTCCTGGGAAATGTTAGCAATAGGTCATCATGTACAGGTAGTCATCACCAACCTCTGCCGCCACCACGACCGCCGCGGTCGAATCCGCCCCGGCCTCCGCGACCACCGCCGCCGCGACCTCCACCGAAGCCTCCACGTCCGCCTCCGCGACCACCTGTTCACAGTTAATATTGAATCAAACACAGTGTGGTGACAAAACTTACCGAATCCGTTGTCGTCCCGCGGAGGACGTGGCTGAGCGTAGTCTAGGCGCACAGCACGGCCACCGACATCTTGACCTTGGAGAGCTGCGTATGCAGCCTGGGCTTCCTCCACGGAACCCATCTCGATGTAGCCGAAGCCCTTGGGAGCACCAGTGTCACGATCGGTGGGCAAGCGGATGCTGTTCACGTTTCCGTGCTCGCCAAAGTACTCACGTACGACATCCTCCGTAACTTCGAAGCTCAAGTTGCCGCAGAAAAGGGTGGCAGTAGGCTCGCCCGGGACGTCGCCATACTTTTGCTGGCGGTCGTTGCTGCGCTGCTGGGGACCAGCGTTCTTGTCGCGAGGAGTGCTGAAGTCCACGCGGATGGCGCGCCCGTCCAGTTCCGTCTCGTTCTTCGCCTCGAGCGCCTTCGCGGCGTCCTCAGCGTTGGTGAACTCCACGTATCCGAATCCCTTGCTTCTGCCAGATTCGCGGTCCGTAATGATACGGACGCCAGCGAGCTCTCCAAACTCCTCGAACTCACGCGTGAGCCACTCTTCGTCGACACTCCAGCTCAGATTGCCCACGAAGAGGTTTGCAACAGCGCCGGTGTTGTCCGTCTTGGCCTTCTTTGACGTCTCCTCTGGCTCGCTGTCGGCCTTGCGCTTCTTGCTCTCGGTCTTGGCCGCAGGCTTCGCATCCTCCTCTTCGTCACTGTCGCTGGAGTCGTCGGAGCTCTGATGCGACGTTAGTCCTGTAGCAAGCGAATATTCAGATTGGAGCCTTACATCATCCGCTGCAGCTTTCGCATCTTCCTCGCCGGATTCGGAGTCATCCTCGCTGGAGTCGTCGGAAGAATCATCCTTCTCCGCTTTCGATGCCTTGCCGTTGACCTTCACAGCCTCGGCCTTCTTCGTAGCCGGTGCGGCGTCGCTTTCGCTGTCGCTGCTGTCATCAGAGTCATCGCTATCGTCGTCCTTTGCCCCAGCCTTGGTAGCGCCATTGGTCTTTGGTGCAGGAGCGGCCTTGCTGTCAGAGTCGGAATCAGAGTCATCGCTGTCGGAGCTGTCGTCCTTAGCGGCTGGCTGCTTCGCCTTGCCGTTGACCTGGGGCTTTTTGACCTCAGCTTCCTCGTCATCACTGCTATCGGAGCTCGCGCTGGTCTCATCATCGCTCTCGCTCTCGCTCTCGCTAGACGGCTCTGGTGTTGGCTCCTTCTTCGACTTCTTCTCGACGGCCTTAGCGGTCTTCTTTGCAGTCTCTTTCGCGCTAGTCTTGTCAGACTTGCTCACGCGACCAGCTTGAACCTTCTCAAGAGGCTTCGAGCTAGACTTGCTGCTCTTGGCTGGAGTCGCGGCGGCGACAGCCTTGGTTGCCTTCTTGGCCTTCGCCATTGCTGAAGGTCTGTGATGATAACTCTGCCCGGTGAAGTCAGTACTCGAATGTCTCAATCGAAGTATCAATTGCTGCTGGACGCGAGGTCGGAGCAGTGGCAGTAGCTTCTCGTCTCAGAAACCCAGCAGGGAGCACGCAAGCGTTCACTCTCCGTAGCAACAACAGCAAATGCCCACGCACGAAGCAAGTCGTGTAAAGCCCTCAGAAAAGCCCTCGAAACGATTGCGCGAGCGCAATGTCCTTATGATGCCCTCAGATAGAGTCTCACTCGAAGTGAGATTTGCAAAGCCCTCGAACGAAAATTTCGTCTTCAGCCCACTGGTCGCGCGTCAAGGCGTGTGTTCCCACAACCGCCGAGGCAGATGTGCGACGATGTCACCCAGCCCACTGGTGCCTGGCACGAGTTGCTGACAGGTCTCTGATGCCGCGCCCACAATTGCACACAAGGTGCGAAATGCTCGATCACGGTGCTCGAGGTAGCGTGTGAAAGAGGATAAGAAGCCCACGAACCGAATCTGTGTTGCGCTGTTGCGCGATGTGAAGTATTGAAGATGCTGACAGAGAATTCCGACAATAGAAAGGTGCGGCGACAGAAAAGGGAGAGTTGTCGTATGGGAAAGGAAAGTGACGGTGTGGATGGCTGGAGAGCTTTTTATGCTCTGCCCATCTTTTTCTGCGCTTAGCGTGGGCCGAGCTTTCAGGGTCCTTTGCCGACCGACAGTCTAGTAACTAGCTTGGCGCGGCTAGCGTCGAGACGATGAAATGGATACAACGACACGTCTCGTTTTGGCCACATACCCTGGAAGTTTTGCACGATTCGAGCTCACACTGCAGCATGTTCCGATAGCTCACACACAGGACAACAAAATGGCGCCGAGCACACCGTCACATCGGCCGAGGAAGAAGAGAAAAGGAGACCTGGTCTCAAGCATCAGCTCCAATGGCACGGTTGCCCAAGATCCGACGAGCAAGCACGAACAGCCTGCATTCCCCCTGGTGGCATTTTTCTGGCCGGTCAAAGGCGCACTCTCACAATGGGTAGCCTTGCCGTGCATTCTCATGGTAGTAGGCCTCTTTCGCTGGTGCACCGCGATTTGGCCATACTCAGGGTTCCAAAAGCCTCCCATGCATGGAGACTTTGAAGCTCAGCGACACTGGCTGGAAATCACATCCAATTTGCCCACGACACACTGGTATCTCCACGATCTTCAGTGGTGGGGTCTGGATTATCCTCCGCTAACGGCGTATCACTCGTGGCTTCTTGGGAAGATCGGCGCATTCATCAATCCTTCGTGGTTTGCATTGTATCAGTCTCGCGGCCTGGATGACCCTGACTTGAAGGTCTTTATGCGCGCTACCGTCTACCTTTCTGAGCATCTGGTCTACATCCCGGCAGTGGTCGTTTGTGCTCGGCATCTGGCACGCCTGCACAACATCAACTCGTGGGAAGCTGCCATTGCGTTGACGGCCATCCTAATGCAGCCCGCCACCATCCTTATCGACCATGGCCACTTCCAATACAATACAGTCATGTTGGGCTTGTTTGTGGCCGCAGTGTCCAATATACTTGCCGGTAGAGCACTCTGGAGCTGTCTATTCTTCGTGGGCGCTCTCGGATTCAAGCAGATGGCGCTCTTCTGGGCACCAGCAATCGCAGCATACCTCGCTGGGACTTGTATCTTTCCACGACTAGACCTGGCTCGCTTTTTTGGAATCGCGGTGACGACAATTGGTTCATTCGTCCTCGTCTTTCTGCCAATTCTACTGGGCACGGCGTGGGATTCACATCGAGGCATTCTATTACCAACTGATTTTGCACTTCCACCGCTTCTGAATTCGCTGCCCTTCACGTTGGATGAGGAGGCAGTGTATTGGCCTTATGTGGTGCAAGTTGCTCAAGCTGTGCATCGAATCTTCCCATTTTCGCGAGGCTTATTCGAAGACAAGGTGGCCAATATCTGGTGTACGATCCATGCATCGGGTGTTCACAAACTCCATCGGTACGATCAAGGTCTGTTGAGCAAAGCTGCACTGGCCCTCACACTGCTTTCAATTCTACCGCCATGCCTGATCATCTTCCTTCGTCCCAAGAAAGAACTCGTGCCGTTAGCGCTGGCCACGACAGCTTGGGGCTTCTTCTTGTGCTCGTACCAAGTGCACGAGAAGAACGTTTTGCTGCCTCTTTTGCCCATGACCTTACTCCTGGCAGCACAAAATGGAATGAAGCCAGCTATTCGGGCATGGGTCGGATATGCGAACCTTGTCGCCAACTGGACGCTATTTCCCCTCCTTTCCAAAGATGATTTGAGAATGCCATATCTGGTTCTCACATCATTGTGGGCATACCTAATGGGTCTTCCACCTTTCAGCATCGGCGCCTATACGAAAGCTGCGAGCGAGGGCGGCGTGAACGTGCTGACAAAGCTCTTACATATCGGCACTTACCTAGCCATGATAGCCTGGCACGCCGCGGAGCTTTTCGTGGCACCACCGAAGGATAAGCCAGATCTGTGGATAGTCGCAAACGTGTGTCTGGGCGCTGCCGCGTTCGGTCTGTGCTATCTCTGGTGTCTTTGGAACCTCGCAGTCCAAAGTGGCGCATTGAGCTTCGTCAGCATCCATCAGCAGTCAGCGACCGCGGAGAAGAAGACGCAATAGATAATCAATGCATCGTTACAATCGGATGAGCTGAGAGCAATGCTCGATCGTAGTGTGAATATGTACAATAGTGTACAGTAGTGTACAGGCCAAATCTGTGTCTCCATTTCATCATGCTCTTCCCATGCGAACGCCCAGTCTATGCATCCCAACTTCTTCTCAACCATCTCATGCAATGTTGAACCCATAACTGCTCATACAACTTCGGTACTTCGTGACCAGATCCTGGCACGCTTCCTGGGGATCTTTGGCATTCGAGAAGAGCATGCATTCGTCGCGGGCGGCCTTTTCATCTTTGCAAACGCAACAGGGCTACGGGAATGTTAGCTTCTCCAGTACAGCACAACGCCGCACATTATGCGCACCTTTACTTTCGCAGCACTGTCGCCCTTCGGCTTGAGGTCCGCAGCAGCATTATTGGGTTGAAGCGCGGTGCTATTCGCGTCTGGGCCGCATTAGCAGGGGCTCAAACGTGCTCATACATGCACGAAGGGCGATCGCCTACTACTTGACAGGGTGTTCATTGCAGTAGCCGACATGATGATGGCTATGGCGATGGAATGAGATGTCGTGGAAGTTCTTCAAACGCTTCGAAACATGAGGTCGAACTGCGACAAGCACGTCACTCAGAGATAGATGCGACAAGCTTTGTCAGCGTGCATTGGCCCTTGCATTTCTGCACAGAGCCGCACTAATTCTCCAACGAGTCAAGTGAGGTCGTCTGGTCGACAAGGATCCTTTTGTTCCCCCCCACTGTCATCCCACTCCCGACCGTTTTCGAGCACAAAACGGCACGCATTTCTTGGGCGCCACATTCTGAAATACTTCGAGCCGACATGGCAAACGTCTGGAGCATTCGAGGCCAAGCCCTCAAGCTGAACACGGCCGACGATATCGAGAAGCATATTGGCCCACTGCGGGACAACGCCGACGTCGAAGAAGTGCATCTCGAAGGAAACACGATTGGCGTCGAGGCGTCAGAGGCTTTGGCCAAAGTACTCGAGACAAAGCAGAAGCTCAAGAGCGCCAACCTCGCCGACATTTTCACCGGCCGCCTGCTGTCCGAGATCCCTCAAGCACTCGACGCCCTCCTCACAGCACTGCTCAAGTGCCCGGAGCTCCACACGATCAACTTAAACGACAATGCGTTCGGCTTGAACACCGTCGAGCCTCTGCGGCCCTTCCTCAGCAAACACACCCCCTTGCAACACCTCTACCTCAACAACAACGGTCTCGGCCCCGCTGCAGGAACGCTCGTCGCCGAAGCCCTCGCCCAGCTAGCAGAAAACAAGGCAGCAGCACGAAAAGAAGGCAAAGATGTCCCGGACCTCGAAACCGTCGTATGCGGACGGAATCGTCTCGAAACAGGCTCCATGGCCGCATGGGTCAAAGCGTACACAGCGAACAACAAAGTCAAGACAGTGAAAATGGTGCAAAACGGCATCCGACAAGAAGGCATCGCGCAACTGATTCAGCACGGTCTGAGCCAGTGCGTGACTCTGGACACTCTCGATCTGCAAGACAACACCTTCACGGCGCTCGCCGCAAAGACGCTTTCGACGGTTGTGCCCACGTGGACGGAGATGCGTGAGCTCGCGGTGGGAGACTGTCTGCTTTCTGCTCGAGGAGGACGCATGCTCGGAGAAGCACTCGCCAAAGCGGGGAACAAGAAGCTGGAGATTTTGCGCTTACAGTACAACGAGATTGACGCCAAGGGTCTGAAAGCGATTTCGGATGCTGCGGCGGGATCAGCTCTGCCTCGTCTGAGGAGAGTGGAGCTGAACGGGAACAAATTCGCCGAGGAAGATGCGTCGGTTGAGTCGTTGAGGGGCATTTTGGAGAAGCGCAAAGAGGATGATGCGGCGGAGTATCCTGGTGTGGATGAGGATGACGAAGACGCATGGGGCGTGGACGAGTTGGACGAATTGGAAGACGAGGACTCGGACGACGAGGCAGACGAGGATGACGAACTCGAGGCGGAGGAAGAGAAGGTGGTCAAGGATGCAGATGCTGCAGAGGCTCAGCCTGTGGCGCAGCAACAGGATGCCGATGTGGACAATCTTGCGAATGCCTTGGGCAAGACCGAGATCAAGTAGGATTACTTGCTCATCCAGACGGTGGAGTCTGGCGATTGCACGAAGAAGATGAAAAAGCGATTGGACTTGGCACACGGTTGGGGAGAAACATCACGCATTGCATGTCAGGGTTGGAATAGCGCGGAATGGAAGAAAGGGGCCCGGATGGCGCCTTGTTTAGCACAATACCCCCATAAATCGAACGTTCTCTTTTTCTATTCTGGTTCTGTCATCTATCGCCCGAACCGGAATTCGGCTTTGGCATATCGATACAACGCTCGTAAGAATATTTGGTACCCTACCCCCGCAACATTGTCTTGGGCATAAAAGATCTCAGTAAGGCGGATCTGCCACGGTGGGTATCCTTCCAAGACGACCCGTTCGTCGAATACAATTAGCAGATCTGGCTCGCCCATGACGCTTTCCGTGATTTCGGCATCGATCAACTCTTGACTGATGTCTGCGGGCGACAGCTTGCCATTCTGCGACATTTCGGCGAGGGTCTTGGTGAGGTCGACCAGGGTTTGTCGACCATCTGTGGAGTCCAACAAGAGGACGTTGATGTGAGGAGCTGCCGTGTCGGATCTGTTGGAATGACTGGTGCCATTGGGCAGCTCAGCGAACTGAGGCGGGCTGTATGAAGGGAGGTTCGGCGATCGGAGAGAAACGGATGGTTTTTGAGGAGAGGTAGCGCCGTAGTAGGAGGTCAGGGTTCGGTTGATGCGGCGGTGTAGGTGAGGCAGCGAGGACTTGAGGATGCCTAGGTGGTGTTAGCGAGCCCATTCGAAGTGGTCGGTCAGCGCTGTCGTCTCACCTGTTTGCTCGTAGATGGAGAGCATGGGAATGCCCGCGCTTGCGCTCCAGGCCACAAGCTCGCAGGCATCGTTGAGGAGGGTCTCCAATGCGTCTTTCTTCCCACCCTCCAGCGGCAGATCGAGAATGACACTCAAGTGCTTGGGCACGCGGTTCAGCGGCTTGACATCCCTCCTGATGAGCTCGGGCGTGCGGTGGTGGTAATAGAGCACGGCGCAGATGCGGTCATACAGCGCGTGGTAGATCTGGCGGGTGCGGACGTAGATGCTGAAGATGATGTGCACGACATTGTACAGAAACAGGTGCACGAGTTGGCGCATGGCGGGGCGCACGCGCTGGCGGTGGTGGAATCGCGGGCCATCGTTGGCGGCGGCCTTCGGCGGTGAGGGAGACGAGGGCGCTTCGCGTGGCAGGTACGGCGCGAGCAATTTCTCGCGCTCCGTCGACGACAATGCTGCGCCGGTCGTGTGCAGCGCGTGGGTCTGGCGTAACCCGGGCATCTTCCCTCTTGTCGATTCTCCTATCTGCAAGAGACACGTGGTGTGTGTGTGTGTGTGTGTGTGTGAGCAGACTACAGACCACTGCGCGAGGAACGAAAGGGAAGGAGAGGCATCGGCGAGTGCTGGTGATGGTGGTTTTTTATTTGGTGTTGGAGCTGCTGCTTGCTCTCTCCAAGAACATGAACGGGCATGGCGTCGTTGACCACTCAGCCACCCGCGCGCAGCCACACCAACTTTCGTCAGCCTGCAGATCTTCATGCCGTCATCCGCCTCATCACATGCGTGCGTGCGTGTGTGGAGGAGGAGTGAGCTGTGCTTGGCTGAGCATGATGCTGTATCCGTGCTACAGCGTGGACTAGTAGTCTACAGTACAGCCCTCTCCCAACATCTATGCACATGGCTCGACCCTGCCGGCCTGGCTCATTAGCTCTCGTGACTGGCGCAGGTAGAGCGGACTTCCCGACACGCTGGCTGCAGCTGGTGTCCAGATCAAAATGGTACAAATTTCGCCCCGAAAACACTAACCCCCCCCACCTTCGCTCACAACACCTCGCCGATGATTTTGCTCGCCTCCTTGTACGTCGCAAGCAGTTTCTCGCACTTCTCGCGCTCCTCGCGCACCACATCATCTTCGTAGAGGAGCTCCTCAAAGAGCGTTTCTCGGTAGAGCTCCGACACCAGACGGTTCTGAACCCCATCTTTGGAAAAGTTCACGAGCAAGTGCATCACCGCTTTAGGCACTTGATCGGCAATGGTCTCGCGCACAATATTGAAGTAGTTGCTAATCAGCCTTCGGATGAGCTCTGTCTCGAGCGATTCCCGTTCTGTCAGTGCTGGGCCCGTGGGGTCATCCTGTTGCGACATGTCAGTACTAGCACGAAGCGCCCGCTCATTCCTCGTCTCTCTCACCAAAGCATTCTCTTCATGGTCCGCTTCCTCGACAAAGACGGGCTCCGGTGGAGGGACAGCTCTGGTGTCGCCTCTTCGGAAGCTTGCAGTGATGCTCGGCTCAGCGTTTTGGCTCACATGCCGGGCACCAGGTAAATTGGCAGCATGAGGTCCGGGCAGCGCGCCTTGGCTGGGCCCATTCTCCTTTCCAAAGAAGTAGTTCAAGAACGAGTCTTTCCCGGCGCCGTTGGTCGCGCCGGGCGTGTGTCCACGTCGGGGTCCATCTCTCCCGACCGCTGGGCTCATGCTTCGCGTCTCCTTAGTCTTTGCGCCCGCGCGTATTGGGAGAACACGGCCCTGCTCCTCTTCCTCCTCTTCAGCAGCTTCGGCCCCGTTGACACCGTTCTGCGCGAGCTCTTTCCGCCTTCGCTCATCCCGCTTCCTCTTCTCTTCGGCCGCGGCCGCCTTCTTCTCCTTTTCATGCTTGTCTTGCATCACTCCACTCATTGCTGCTGCTGCACCGAGGAAGTTCGGGTGATTGGTATTGATATATGCCCGTTGTATGGCGATCAAACTTTCCACGTACGAAGAAGTGGGACCGAGGCGCTCACGCAATAGATCGGAGACGACTTCGATGAGTTTCGCCTGCAGCCTGGGATATCGTGCGAGTTCGTTCGAATAACAAGTGTGGCAAATCTTGATCAGCTCCTCGTACACCAGCTCCACGCATCTCTGGCTGGGGATTTCGAGAAGCTTGATTTGTGGCTTCACCAGGAGATCGAATGCAAGCTCGGGAACGAACAACGAAGGACGAGGGCCGGTGGAATTGCGAATCGCGGTTCGGATATCGAGGGCAGTGAGGTTCTGGGTAGGGTCGATCGAGTCGAGGCTGTTACCAAAGACAGAATTGAAAATGTAATATATGCGCGCTCCACCGCAGAGCTCTTTGGTGCTGATTTCCGAAGACGTACCATCAATCGATGAGGTGAATGAAGTCGCGAAACGGGTCATGAGCTGCAGGATGAGCGAGCCCCGGTGCTCCTTGCCGGTGAACGTATCCGTGCCGTAGGAAGACAGCTCCTGTTGCGTCTGACCCATGAGAGTGTTCAGCCGAGCTTTGATGTCGGGGAGTCGCTCGCGGATGTGTCCCATGAGTGTGGTATTCAGCGTCTTCGCCAGATATTGCGTACCGCATCTTGATGCAATGTTACGATATGCTGGGTGCGTACGGAAGAACTCCCGCTCCGCCTGGAGCGCGTCTGCCATGGACTTGCTCCCTTGGATATCTTGCTGCGACCGATTCACGACTCCGATGAAACCGAGCTTGAGGGGGTAGACCCTGCCGGAAAGGATGTCCAACGCATTGGTGCCGTGGTCCATCAAATCCAGTTTCGTGAGAATACCAATCGTCCTTTTGCCCGTGGGGTCGACTTGTCGAGCCAGCTTGAGCGATTCTGAGTTGACCAAGTCTACGTTTGCGGGCGATACTGCCAGGATGATGCTGTTGGGCTTGGCGATGTATTCCGAGATCAGATTCCGCGTCTGCTTCTCAATGTCGGTAGGCTGGTCGCCGATGGGCACTTTGGTGAGACCGGGCAAGTCGACGAGCGTCAGGCTCAATACGTGTGGCGAGTACACCTTGAGGTTGATGGGTTGCCGGTTGATGCCCTTGTTGCTACCCGCTATCCTGTTGGTCTCTGCCTCGATCTCCCTCTTGATGTCCTGGAAGTCGAAGAACTTGCGGCCGGGCATGTGATTGAATTCACCCCATTCATCCTGCCCGGCCACTGATTCCGGCGTGTGCGGGATGTGCACGGCATGGTCGTCGGGCTGGTCGCTGCGCTCGGAGGGAAGATTGATGAGTTGGAGTATCAGCGGTCGTCGTGTTACGATGCCACTGCCTCGGGGCAGAAAGTCTCTGCCGACGATGTTCTCCAGCACAGACGATTTGCCGGATGACTGCGAGCCCACCACAACCTATGGGCGTGTCAGTTGAGCTACCGCGATGCCGTGCAATCGCCGGCAGTAAACAGACGTACAATTTGCGGCAAGTCGAGCGAATCGTTTCCGATGGTGTTGAAAACCAGGTCCTGCAGCTTGTTGACCACGCCCAGCAGGTCCTCCCCGAGTGCTGCCATATTGGGCGGTGTTGGACTGCAAAAGGAGCGGTGCCCTGAGTGGTGTTGGTTTGGTGGGCGCGCTGGCGATGGACGTTTCCCAGAGCGGAGCGGTCAAAAGCTTGCGGCAGGACTCCTGCAGCTTGGAAGCCTGGTCCTTGTGCTCGTCTGTCTCTCCCGTCGCCGTTGCCCGCCCGATCTGCTGGTGACACACGTGCGCACACTCACTGAGGCCGCGAACAGAGCGATGCAGTATGCGATGGAGCAGCGGTCGATGGGCGCGAGGCGTCGGGTGTGCGAGCGACGCGCTGCCAACTCTGGAGCGGCGTGACCAAGCGTATGGCCCTCTTGCTCCAGCTACGTCAGGAATTTGTGTTGAGCGGTCTCACATCAGCATACATGCAATGCGTAATTAAGCAGGACAATGAATTCTCATGAGACCAACAGCATACATGAGCTCAAGACGGCACTATCGCGACCATCCCTATTGCCAGAGACACTGCCGCCCATGGCTACAGACTCGCAAATGCATGGCGAGCAGCCCTCATCATGGCACCATGGCGCGTACAGTGGACCAGCTGCTGCTCAACTTGCATTCGCGCCATCTATGTGTCCCTCCAACGGGGATCAACATGACGTATAGAAGACTGTTCCGGCGGTCATATAAGCTGCACGTCGCAGCTTTTGAGCATGCTGTGGATGTTTCAATTGATCTGGGCCCGGCACTTCAACACATCTAACATCGAAGCACCACTCACGACTAGTTTCAACATGGCTACGAACCCTTTCTCTCCCCATGGAGCCAAAGTGCCCATGGTAAGTGGTTGAGCTCGAGCTATGCCCGGACCTTCGCATCTTACCTGCTCCCTTAGAGGTCCAACGCAGCGCTACTGGCAATCCTTAGTGTTGGTGGCGGCTTGATGTTCTGGCTACGCTCCGCCAGGGCCGAGAGGACAGATTATGTCAGTCAAGCCGGACTACAACACGCATCCGACACGAAACGAAATGGAGGGCTGTAATGTAAAACCATCCCGGGCTCGAGCATTGTGTTGGTTTGAACAAAATTGGCAAATCGTGCTATGGTGACGACCGATCTCCCCTCACTTGCTCGTCCTCATCGCGCATTAACTACTTGGTATCGAGTACCTCATCTACAATGTCGTACCGATGTTGTCAGAGGCACGTCAAGTTGCAATGTGAGCCAAGGCAAGCAGCGGGGAGAGCTCACCTTCTACAATCGGATGTGAGAACACACGAGCACTTGCCAGCTCCTCGCGCACCACAACACAACAGCACTTCCTACCACCCACGCTTTCAAGTGCAAGAAAAAAGCTCACAATGCGACTGTCACCGCTTTTCATGAGCCTGGGGCTCAGCATTGCAGCACTGTATCCGCAATTCGAGCGACAGATAACATTTCTTGAAGGACCCGAGTTCGATCTGATCAAGAAGTCAGTGAACCGTGACAAGCACACATCTCGCGCAAACGACTGACAAAAAAACCAAGGCTAAAAATAGCAGAGATCATTCCCACTGTCCTAGATGAATTCAGGCCGTTCCTTACAATGAACGTGTCTTGGTCAAAGGAGGCAGCGGAAGTTGGCAACACGGTGAAGGTCAAGAAGATGAAACACACGCCACACGTTCAATTCCTCGGCCATTTGCCAAACCTGCGACGTTTCGAGACGAACGAGGTGCCGCAGCTGACCCTCATCCTCACTGACCCGGATGCCCGCAGCAGAGACAACCCAGACTGGAGCCAGATGTGCCACTGGATCATCACCAATGTCAGCCTCACAGATACGAGTGGGGAGAGGTTTGAGGACGGGCTGGAGCATGCCGAAGAAATCATCTCGTATCAGCCACCGGGGCCACCACCGGAGACGGGAAAGCACAGGTATGTTTTTGCTGCTCTCGCGCCGAAGAATGGAACTTCCGCCAAATTGCACTTGAGCAAGCCCAAGCAGAGACAGCATTGGGGCTACGGAACCTTGCGGGCAGGAGTCCGAGAGTGGGCCGACGAGAATGGTCTGGCAGTGGTGGGGGCCAATTTTGTGTATGCTCAGGACAAAAAGCAGTAGATCTATCGACGAATGGTGTGCGACGTCCGGTGAGACGAGTGGGTATGAAAGCACCGCAAACAGTTTCGATTGCAGCATAAGGCCGCCAGGTCCACGTCAAGCTTGTCCACGCTGTTGAGTCAGTAATGTCGTGAATATGCCTGGAGTCTTGAGCGAGCCGACTCATACCCACAGAATATAGGGTAACGATCCCATTCACCTCACTGAAACACAATACACACAACGCTCGACTAGGTGCACAAGAACACGGCCAGTTGAGATGCATGTGATTTGGAAACCGCGCGCCATAATCCGCACTACATGGGAAAACGTGGATACCTTCTTGACATGTTTGTCTCCCACAGCTCAAATATCTTGTCCTGATCGTGGTACTCAATTCGCGTACCCAGTCTTTGTACAGTGCGCCGACCTTTCCCGATGCTCAAACACTCTAATGATCTGCTTGCTTGCCAGTCCTTGTCAAACGGAGAGTCTTATCAGTCAAGAGCTTTCGGCCCATGCTGTATACGGCGGCAAAGATGGCGGCGGCAAGGACGACACCGAGAGGAATCAACTCCGGTGGGATCTTCTTGAGCGTGCGGAGGCGCTGCGAGATGGTGTGTGCTGGACAATGTGTTAGAGATCACAGCTCGGGATCCGTAAAATTCACGTCGCCGTACCGGCTTGCTCCTCCTTCTGTCTGGCTGTTAGCACAGGTGTATTGCTCTTTTCGGCCAGATCTCTCATACCGGTGCTGCCATTCTCTTGGGAGTGGTCCTGAAGCCGCGGGCAAACTGCTGCTGGTACTGCATGCGCAGCATCGGGGTGACACGGGTCTGGCGCAGCATGTTCGCTGCGAGGGATCGGGTGGACTGCATGGTGCGGCTGGTGGAAGGGTGGTAGAGTGGAGAGTGGAGAGTTGTGAGCAGTGAGCAGTGAACTGACTGCAGTCGGAAGTCAATGGGCGAGCTGCTGTTCGGTTCTGGCAAAGGAAGGAGCCGGCCCGTCTGATTGGTCGAGCTCACCGGCCAGCTCCTCGCAGTGCTTCCTCACTCGATGATGCCCTAGACACAGACACACAACGACAGCGACGAAGTACCCCTCTACCCACCACCACACCACTCGAAACTACCGCCAACATGTCTGACGACGAGGAGCGCGTGACCATGCCATTCAAGTTCGTGACAGGTATGTGTCAATGGCCCCGGCGACTGCGACAGAGCACTGCGCTAACATGATTACAGCCGGTACGTCGAGCCCTCTTCGCTGCCACGAACCCGTTTTACGCCTCTCAGCCCTCCTCGTCATGGTCATATAATGTACCGGTGTCAGTACTGACATCTGCAGGCTTCGACGCCCGCTTTCCGAACCAGAACCAGACCAAGCACTGCTGGCAAAACTACGTTGACTACCACAAATGCATCCTCGCAAAGGGCGAGGACTTCAAGCCTTGCCGCCAGGTACGCATATAGAGAGCCGTTATGGGACTGCGAACATGGGCACTTACGTTGAAACAGTTCTACTTGGCCTACCGATCTCTGTGCCCGGCATCTTGGACGGAGAGGTGGGATGATCAGCGAGAGAACGGAACTTTCCCGACGAAATTGGATCAATAGATGTGAGCATGGGGCGATTGCAGTACGAGGGCACTGCTCACGGCATTCGCGGGACATGGCGTTTCGTGCCCGGCGTAGGCAAGATTCGTGTACATACGTCAAGCCGCACTGGAACGGAGGAGAATGTCTTGTATGAATACCAGCTGTGCCCTGCTTTCCGAGATCCGGCAGCTATCCACAATGTGTGAACCGTTGTGCTCGTCATTTGAGCGAAAGACCCAGAGGCCTGCATTGTCGTAGTGGCTGGTGTGCTTTTGGTTGGCGGTGGTGCTGCATGCATTCGGTGCTGGTTTCGCATGGGTTTTGCGAGGCATGACATTATAGTGCAAGCGCACCTGCCGGTTGTTGTGCGAGTTTGGCCGACTGCACTTCACTTCGTACTTCGACCTTTGCACACAAAGCACGACCCTCGGCCCACAATACTGCCATTCCACTCTGCTTCAACAGGTGGTCGTAGACACATCTCCGTCGCAGCATCAGGCCCATATATCACTGGTGGAACATCGACCTCAGCACGTATCAAGGCAGCGGATTGGACCCGCAACATGCCACGATTCAGCGCGCCAATCCAGGACACCATGCAAGCTTTCGAGACAACAGACGATGCTCCTCCCTCTGTTCGAACAACGCTGACATGACGGCAGGTTTAATCGCGAAGCGTGATGCGTGTTCCCAGTGATGGGGCATGCATCGCAAGTCAAGTCACAATTGGCCATGATCGAAACCGCAGAGAAGCAACCATGTACTAGCTTTGCGAGTATCTCCTCTGGAAGCTCTTCATTGATATGCTAGCTTGGGCACCTTGATGGCCACTCCGATACACTTTCGGCTCGAAAATCTCTTGTCACTCTTTCTCCAATCAGCTCGAACTCAGCAACGATGTCACCTCTTCACATCGAGTCTCTCTCTCAAAGATCTTCCTTCGCATCCACGCTATTTGCTACGGTCAATGGTCCGTTCATCACCATCAAGCTCATCACTTCGTACAGGGTATCAGCCGCGGCCCTAACGGGATGTTAGCATATTTCCTACAACACTAAGCTTGCAGGTTCATCACAAACATAGTTGTCAGCTCAGCCTGCGAATCGTACGCTGGAGCAACCTCGACGATATCCGCTGCAACCAGGTTGATGCCTTTGAGTCCTCGGACAATAGTCCGGAGTTCTCTGGTCGACCTATACGAGCACAATGTCAGCAACAAGCCGATCAAGACATGTTCCATTGCGATTATGCTTGGAAGCGGTCTGTGGGTGAGGATCGTCCTACCAGCCTCCCGTCTCTGGAGTTCCTGTCGCCGGAGCGAAGGCCGGATCCAAGGTATCGATATCGATACTCAAGTACACTGGATTCTTGTGTCCCACACGCTCATGGATCTTCTTGATAATACCATCGGTGCCAATTGTATCGATTTCACGGGCCTCAACAATGTGGAAGCCGCAGTAACCATCATTGTCGTAATCCGACAAACCACTCAGGGTCGTACGGATTCCAGCATGGATGTTCGTGTCATTTCTGAGCAAGCCTTCCTCAGAAGCATGGAAAAAGTACGTGCCATGATTGATACTGGCAGTCTTAGATGGCGCACCACCGAAGACCTTGGGTCTCCAGGTATCAAGATGGGAATCGAAGTGGATGACCGTGATTGGACCATAGGCCCTGTTCATGCTCCTCAGCAGTGGAAGCGTGATGGTGTGGTCACCGCCGAGGGTGATTACACGAGGCAAGGTCCTGCCATGTTTCGAGATACCCTTCTCCTTTGCACCGGTGGCAGGCTCACGCATGAGAATACTGTTGTGGCCTTCTTCGATTTGGTGCAAGGCCCAAACATTGTCATACCTGGATCCCATCAGCACTTCTTGGACCATACTCGTCGACGGTCACGACCTACGAAGTTACTGGAATGTCACCACAATCAATGACCTTGGCCCAGCTATCGAACGGGTTCGTATCGAGAGGGACGTTGTACCCGCCGCTAAAGCGAACTTTGTGTGAGCCTTGGATCATGGATCTGGTGTAAACTCACCGTCTTGTACGTACTAGAGATTGAGTCTCCGACTACCTTGTCGAATGCCTGAAGGCCCGAACCTCGCCCCTGGCCTGTAAGACGTGCCAGTGTCGAATGGCGCGCCAATGAAGGCAATGTCGTATTTGACGTCGTCGGTTGACAGGCAAGGACTGTATGGGAGACGCCCGAAGGTCGAAATACCCGAGAAGACGGAATCGGCCTGTTCAATCAGCTAAAGCTTAAGCAGCTTCGACGAGGGACTCACTTGGGTACCTCCGTCGCCTGGAAGCGTGTTGTACCACAGACTGTTGTGTGGTCCCTCTAGAGGCTCTTGGTCATGGTCACCGTGAGCCTGGACGGCCACAACAGTCGCAGCAATCACTCCAAGAAGTCTCAACATCTTGCAGCCAACAAGTGAGGAACGATTTCACGAACGAACAGGACTTCCACGCGCAGAAGTAGTCTGGAAGTTCAGCCTCACGGCGTCTTTACGATCGTATCTTTACCTAAATTTTACATACAGCCAGCGAGCTCAGCAATACAGCTTGCCTCGAGCTCCAGGCCCAATGCCATCGTGTCGTCAGCGTACGGCGACTCTGCATAGAGCATTCCTTGTTCCTGGAGATAGGCGACGCTACGGATTCCCGGATCGATGCATCGACAGCTGGAGTGCAGTTGCTCTTACGTTGTACACGTCCCGGCCGGCCAACGTGCATCGGGGCCGACACGATGCTGCACCTTTAGTCAAGGCCAAGCGACACAGCTCGATCCGAGTGAAGAAGCTTCTCTGATATGATGATGGCATTGGAGATAAGAGGTGGGGAGCTCAGCTTCAAGCCTTGGCTTCCAGCCATTTGGAGGCAATCGCGACCGCTGATAGATCGTACATGCTTTCCTCTTTCGGAAATCCACCGGCTTCGCATCGTGGCTATCTGTGAAACATTACCTGTCTATCTCAGGATGCGTCATCGACCTTCCCCTTGCTCCGCGAGGTCTCCGGGGTCCATGCGTCTGAAGGCGTTCTCGACTTGCTTGTCCCAATTGCTGAGAGCAACCACTAGCCATTCCAGAAACCCTACCAAGTACAGTGCAATGCACTGGCCGATCCATAAGCCTGACAGACCCCAGCCATGAAACGCGAGATAGATTCCGAGAGGAAGTGCACCGCAATAATACGCGCCCAGATTGATGAATGCTCCGATATGTTGCTTGCCCATACCACGGAGAGCGCCGCCGCAAGATCCGTTCAGGCCGTCGGCGATCTGGAAGAGTGCTACATATGGTAGGACCGCAGCAGTGAGCTTCACAACCTGGGCATCGTCGTTGAACAGTCGGGCAAAGTTGTCCTTGGTCGCCATTAGAATGGTAAGCACAACTGCTCCAAGGATCATAGACAAGACCGCTGCAGTATTGGCGGACAAAGCAGCACCACGTGCATTCCTTGATCCCAGCAAATTGCCGATTCGGCTGGAAGTCGCTACACCAATGCCGAAAGGAATCGTGTTCATGACTTGATCCGCAGTCATGATGACGGATTGCGCCGCCAAGGGTATTGTCCCAAGTTGGCCGGCAACAATCGCCACGATCTCAAAGGCCCACCATTCTGTTCCGACGTGTATTACACCGAGCGCGGCGAGTCGAGCAAATGGGCCAATGTTCTTCACGCACTTCCGGTCAAATCCGCCCCAGCATTCGGAGCCTGCCACGAACCGAGTGTAGAGCACCAAGAGTAGAAAAGAGAGCCAGTAACAGATGCCTGTTGCAATAGGGGCGCCGAACAGGCCAAGCTTGAAAGTGTAGATGAACAAGTAGTTCAGACCAGCACTTAGGGGCGATGTGATGAGTAAAACATAGGTTCCCGGTCGCATGATTTCTTGTGCCTGTAGATACTTCTTCATGCACTCGAAATAGATATAGCCCATGCCTCCAGGGATCAGGATGCTCAGGAATTTGGCAGAGTCGCGCGCGATGTAATCTTCTTGTCCAAGGACTTTGAACACTGGCTCTGAAAAAAGCCACAGTATTGCTACAGGGACGTAGAACAATCCAAGGACCAGAAAGGCACGCTGCAAGATGATGCCGAGATCATGTTTGTTCTTGCTCCCTGTGAAAGATGCGGAAGCAAGCGTATCGATCGCGGTCGTGCCTCCCATACCGATCAGCCAAGCAGTGGCCATTGCAAACATGTAGCTGAAGGCTGCTACAGCAAGCGCCTCGGGACTCAATCTTCCAACTATGAGGACCGAAACTGTCTGCAAGGAATTTTGCAACGTATATGCCAGAATGACAGGTATTGAACCTCTCAGGAGTATCCAGAATTCGGAGAGGATACGCTGGGTGTGAGTGCTGTTTTCGTCGTCGAAGTCTTCATCTCTGCAGGATTCCTCCTCGTTGACTGGCTTGGGCAGTAACGAAGTTGTCTCATTTGCAGTTCCATCGGTCTCAGTGGTGCTTCGATCGCTCCCAAATATAGTCGAAAGCCATGAGCGGGCAACTTGTCTCTGGTCGTTGTCTTGCATCATGAAGAATGAGGTTCCTTCACGAATGGCTCAAACTTCGACGTGGGCAGCCAGCAGCATGTATTTATTGTAGCTACGCGTCCGAGGCCACGGTAGAAAATTCCGACTTTGATGGATCTTTCCACGACGCAAAATCGAGACAAGACCTCAGATCCACATTGCTTGGGACCTATCTCCACTCATCGGCCACTATAGGCAGCTTGCTACGACACGCTGCCTCTCCCATGTGAACTGACGTGGGAGATGCCGGCCTGTTGGCGTTTAGTCATGCCTTCGCACACTGTAACAAGAGCCGCTCTCGTCTACCAGAACGGATGCCACCGACCGCAGCTGTAGACTAGGAGCTCTGGTTAGCCGGCTCATCGCGTCAAGGCTTATCGCAGCCGGCGGGCGTTATGGTTGGGTAATTGCATCAGCACGAAGCAGTGACCCGCGCTGCATCGGCCATCTTGCATGCTGCAGTCAGCAGCCATTGGAACGTACCGCTTCACTTGGTACGTGTTCCCTTGGGATTTGGCGGCGGCGGAAAGGTGCCGGGCAGATGATGACCACACTACACGGCTCGAGCGAGGCAAGAGGATGCGGAGTGCTGTGCCAACTGCCAAGCATCTGCCTCCTCCCTGCATCAACAACTTCCAACCCGCCGAGTACTTGAGGAGTGAAGAAACACCCCCAATCAACACCCGTCTATATCTCGTTGCAACTGTGACCTTTGCTTTCTGTCTCTTCGGTACACAGAGTGCCGTAAATGTAAGGTCGAAAGGCAGAGTTACGATGAGTCTCGTGGATTCCTGGACCTTCGCTCCTCGTCTCTTCGGTACACGGAATGCCTTACACGCGTCCCAGAAGGCAGAGATACGAAGAGTGAAGAATGAATATAAGTTCTCGAGCATAAATCGTAGATCTATAGCTGTGGGCCCGAGGTTCTAGCTTCTATTCTGCTTTCCGGCCGTAGACCGCTTTGTCCGCTCATGATTATGTCCGCTATGATGAAGCATGCCCTCCGACCTCGTCCTCTCCTTTTCTTACTTTGACAGTGAACAGCAATGCTGCAAACAATGCTGCGGACGAACCAAGCGCCACGAAGGGCAGGACAATCCCTTTCTTAAACAATTCCGCTAGCAAAGGGCTCCCGAACATGATGCCAAAAGTGTCGACAATAGCGATAACACTGTAGGTTCTGGCTATCTCGTCAGCAGGCACAATGCTGCTCAAAAAGCTGCGCATCAACAACGATGCGCCATGGCCAAGACTGCAGATTGCGAGACTGATGCCCACGATGGGGATGTTTGGACTTGCTGCCACCGCGAGCCATCCCACGGCCACCAGGATCGACGAGATGCGGGCAAGATACAAGTCCTTCCACTGACTACTCAGCCCAAATCGCGTCATTGCGAGTGTGCTGAAATAGGGGAGGATGACCAGTAGGAGTAAAACATGAACTCCATTTCGGATAGTGACCACAAGTGTCGCCGCGGAAAAGGTCAAGCTGTAGCGTTTGCTGACGTATTGCAGAAGCAGCGAGGAGATGTTGGCGATGAGAATGTGAACGGGAAAGGGTGAAATCAGCAGTGGAACCCGGAGATCCCGGGTCAGGAATGCCATTGTTGCTTTGAACTTGTCGGACCAGACAACGATAAAATTTGCTGAGATTGGTGTGTTCGATGGGGCCGGGTCGGGCGGTCCTGAAGCGCTTTCCGCTAGGTTGGCGCTCTCAGTTAGGTTGGAATCGGCCTCTTCCTTCGCATAGTGTAGCGTCTCAGGGACGAGCAAGTAGAGTAACATGGCTAGCACGAACATGATCGTGCCCATCATGGAGGGTATCCATGGGCTCTTCCTCATCAGCAAAGCAGCAAGCGGTGGCATCAACAAGCTCGCACTCAGGTTTGCAGCACCCAATCGTAGAAACGCACCCGCCCTATCCTTCTGAGCCACGACATCTTGAATTGCGACGAAGAAGAGCGCACTGATGACTGGACTGCCTCCACCTAGGACACAGAACAGAGACTGCGCCCACATAACTCTGACATCCAGTATCTGCCACTGCCACGCCACGAACTGCGACCAAGCTGCCTTAGCAGCAATCTGAAACAAATTCAGCATGATGAAAGGCCACCGTCCATATCGATCAGCCGCCCAGCCAAAGGGTACAGCGAGCAGTAGTCCGGGAATCCCATTGAGGAATAGTAGGAACCCATTCAGCATGGCCAGATCGTTCTGGACCTCATCGGCCTTCTTGCACCACATCTCATCGACGCCTCCCATCGCCCCTGGTCCGAGAGCGTCACGAGGAAGCCTCAACTTCGATGGGTCGTTCTTTTCATAGTGCTTGTAACAGAGAATCGATTCATAAATACGATTCAGAGGCACTTCCCCGAGCTGGTCACCGAAAGAAGTCAAAACGACGACTGCGAGCAAGACAAGCAATATCGCATTCGAGCTCCGAAAGAGCGTGTGCTTGGAGGTGGGTCGTCGAGCGTCGTTTTCAGCGGAAGAAGAGAGAAGCGGTGACCTCTCGGTGTGCTCCATATCGCCGTCTCGTGTGGATTCCGCGATCCGAACATGAATGCTGCCCTTCGAATGAACCATAGCGTGTCTGCGATATGCACTTGTCCGGACTTCACGTGGACTTATTTGCAAGTGCCGCGGCGAAAGCCCCAATTTTCCGTCTGGGGTTTCCTGATCCAGATCCTCATGAGAGTCTGGAAAAGATGAGGGGAGTACAGTGTCGCGTCAGAGGCATCATGCCGTCATGTACCGTGGATCAACGGGAAACGAGACGACGAGCGAAAGAGGCCTGCTGAGTCGTGTGAATGTTGGTTGATATCTGAGGAGGCGGCAGGATTTCGCCCCCCCAAACTTTGAATCTAGGTGCGGAGTTCGGAATACGCGCACGTATGCTAGAATACAGTATGCTATCCCGTAGTTGCGGACAGCAGAACGAAGACTTCGAGCCACGCCTATGTGTTGTCTCTTGCGGCGAGCCCCCTTAGTTGTTTGTCTCTCTTTGGTAGACAGAAGGGCTTAGACTCGCCGCAGAAGTCAGAGATACGAGGAGCGACCGCTGATTTCCGCTACGTTTTCGAACTCCGCGGCGTGCTCAAATCCTGCCGTGGACGCGCCAACAGGTTCAAGTGCAACATCCAGCTTCGGGACGTGAATGGCGTTGCGGTAATCCGACAGAACTGTCTTCGGACGACTGCGCCAACGATGCTCGACTGCCTGTGGCCGACCCACCCGCTGTGGGGAATGTGGCATATATCCCGTCAGAAGGCAAAATGAAACTTAGGCACGACTTCAATACTGCATTCTCGGCCAGAAGACTCCATTGCTTCGTCGTTCCTCCTACCTCTACGCCCTCTGATGTAAGGAACTGTGTTTATCGGGCGAAGACAACGACATGGAATGCTAGCGAAGGAAAGAGTAACAAATGCACGTGTCGAATTTCCGGCTTGGTGTCGGCAACTAGGCGGTATATCCATCCATAACTTTGTCAAAAGCGCATCCGCCCGCCTTCCTGTGTTTCTATCGGTGCTTGCTTGCCATCTCATCGCAGCCGAGCACAGCAGCATCCCGAGTGCGAGACATCATACCGTCAATTCGTCTGATGGTTCTGCCTCTTCGCTCTGCTTCCTTTTCTTCTCCTCTCGCTTCAGATCCAGCATCTTCTTCTTAAAGTTCTGCTCGCGATTGTACACTTTGTCCACTTTGGCCTCTAGCTCGGCCCGCAACTGTTTCCTTCCTGCTCGAAGAACATCTTTCAACTCTCGCTCGGATAGCTGTGAGTGTTGTGTTCGTTCTTTGATGTGAGCGTTGAGTACCGCGGTCCTCTTCTCTAGCCAGCCTGGGAAGTTGTCATTTTTGATCCGTTCTCTGGTTTGCTCGACCCATCTCTGGGGGTCTGGCCTGGTCCGCATCCAACCGTGCTCGGTAAGCATGACATGCTGTCTCGGTCCTACTCGGAATTTTATAGGAGGCAGATCTGGGTTGTGTTCAACTTGGAAGGTGCCATCCATGGCCACGGACTCGGTGTCCGCCCCGACTTCCTCACTAGGCTCAGATGTTGCTTCCTCCGCCGCAGAGAGCGGGTTCATATCTGCAGGCAACCCCAGTCGTTCCCTCTCTGCTGCGAACCGCGACTTCACTTGTGGTGTCTGCAGGATTGCCCATCGAAGCCACCAGCCCGATATTCCCAACTGCTTGATCCGTGCTTCCTTTTCGCCGAGTAGATACTCGTCAAGTCCTCCTAGCTTGTCGATGGTTCGCAGCACACGCGCACTGACGTGCACTTGGACATGTCGATTGAGAGCCTTGCTGAACAGCTTTCGTGTGAAGATGTTGGGCTTCCATGTGCGCCGCGTCTTGACCTCGAAGTCACCACTGACATTGTTACCGAATTGTTTCCGTTGCCCACCGTATAGTCCTCGGTTGCTCTGTTTGTACCATCGTGCTGGACCGTAGGGGTATGGAGGTAGCACATCCGCGAGCGCCTCTGGGTCGTTCTTGTCCCACTGCAGGCTGACCGCGCGAGGCACAGATGTTGAGAATGACCTTTGACAATGACAGATGCTCCGCGAGGAGCGGAAGAGTGCGGCCATGGGGATGATGCTGTGAGAAATGGCGGTCGTGATGTTACATCCAATGTATGCGGCCAATGCGGAGGTGAGCGGCTCTTGGCGACGGCGCATCGAACAACGAGCCAACACGTCCATTGTTTGGTCCCGTGAACACCCTACAGACAACATGGTCTCCCTACCGCAACGGATGCGCAGGCTGCAGAACCGTCTGTTTGCTATACGACTTGGACCCGGCGCCCTCATACTGCCGAAAGATGTCAAACGGATAAGTCTACGCTTCGCGCCCAAAATGAACGAGGGACACATGGGCTCTAGGTACGTTTTGCTCTCCATGTCATGATGCCGTATCTGACAGCTCATGTAGGAAGTTCTGGCGACACGAATTGGTCCGATTGAAGTATCACAATCCATCGGTACCTATGACAGTGGACCGGACAGCACTGCAGGACGAGCAGGCGGTGATGTCGATACACAGGCAACCTGAGGGTGAGGAAGTAGAACGGGTCGAGACCATCAACATGAAGAACTATCACTCATCAGAGATATTGGATGCTCTCATTCGATTAACGAATGCACGGCAGGTTGAGCCCACCGAAGAAGATCTGGAGCAACTGGCCAAATTGGAGGAGCAGAGGCAGAGGAGTCTGAGGGACAGTAAATTGAGCCAAGAAGTGCGAGCAAGAGTGAAGAGGGAGAAAGAGTTGTTGAAACAGGCAAGGGGAGATATCGCTGCGCAAGATGCGTAAAAAGGTGGTAAATGATGGAACTTCGGCAAGGGCATAGCTCACTTACAGCGAGGCGTTCGTCGGGGCACAGGGTAACACCAGGGTAATGTACTCTGCGTACAATTTCATGGCTACAGACTGAGGGCAGGGGCGACAACCGGCGCTATGCTTCTGCGCCCAAGCCCTTCCACCACGCCATGCAGCCCAATACGAAGACGATGACCATGACGTCCGTGAAGATGGTCCGGGCGATGGTGATGTACCTCCCGGCGACACGAATGTAGTTCGCATACGGCTCAGGGATGACCCCACTGTTCACAATGGAAGCAAACATACCGCCGCCCTGAAGCTGGCCCCTCTCGACGAAATACCTTGTACTCTGCAGCACGAGCTCTGCAGAGGTGAAGATGACGAAGAGACGAGGACCGAGACCGTAGCCCTCTTCTTCGGTGTAGACACTCGAGCTCCGCGCGAGCTTGGTGCCGTTGAATGTGGATGTTAGACATATGTAGAATGCCAGGCCGAATGCGAAGACAGCATGCACTATGCGCCACAAGTAGGCTGATCCTGGGGTCGGCGCGGCTTCCTGTTGTTGTCCACCACTCATCATGGCCTTGAGCATTGGCGGCAGGTCCTGTTGTGCATTGGGATCATTCGGATCGCCTCCCAATCCTCCCATCATCTGCTGCATCATCTTCAGCATGGGATCTTCCCCACCCGGCGCTCGTCCCTGACCCTGCTGTTGCTGTTGCTGCATTTGAAGCATTGCTGCAGCCAGAGGATCCTGCTGTGGATTGGGTGTGCGGCTCGGAGTCGGCGCGAAACTGCCAGGCTGGCTGATGTCAACCTCGTCTGGATCGTCGTCCACGCTCGCGATTTTGGGTGCTAGAGCCGCTAGCGAGATGTCAGCGACCATATGCGTGACGGTCCTTGTGCGCCGCCCGATATACTCACGTCCACCAAGCACTTCTTCTGGCGGCGCAACACCTCCGTTGAGTGCCTTGATCTTGGCCAGTCGGTCTTCGCCCTGCTCGGCCATCTTTTTCTGGCGCTTCTCGCGACGCAGGCGTGCCTGCCGCTGGTTCGGCGTCTCGCCGTCGGGCCCCTCCATGCCAGAGGCGACAGCCGTGTCTGCCATGTTGCCGCGGTGCTGTTCTGGTGCGATGTGCTGAATTGAAGTGTCGGCAGCAGTGGGCCCGGAAAGTTGATAGATCGCAGGTGACGTCTGTTGCTCTTGTGCTTCTCAGCTCCCAGTCGCTCTTGCACAAACACATGCACGCCAGATACAAGGACTTCCATCGCGCCATCTCAACGACAACAGTATTGGTCCAAACATGAGCGAACGCGCGCACCTTTCTTGACCAGCTTCCTCCGTCACATTGGCCAGCGCGCCTCCTTCACTGCCATGGTGCGTGCTCGCGGCGGAAAACACCGCGCAGCCTCCACGAAGCCTCCGCTTACACACTTTCTGTGTCTGCCTCTGATTACACTCAACTCAAGGCCGCAGCTCGATCAAGCTCTCCAAGCCTTCAGAGAGGATATCTCCCTCACCTCAGCAGATTTCACCCCAGCCGCTGAGCAGCAGCAGCACGACGTGTCCTCACCGATCATACACCCAAAAGCCATACGTCCTACTGGTTCCCTGCATTTGACTCTGGGCGTCATGAGTCTGTCTCCAGAGCAGCTCGCTAGGGCGATAGAGTGCCTAAACAAGCTCGACTTACCGTCTCTTCTGACTTCAATTGCCTCTGCAACCACACAGGGGATAACAATCGCTTTGCAGGGTCTGCATTCGATGCACGCCCCGGAAAAGACTAGCGTCCTGTACGCAGTGCCAGTAGACGCTACCGGCAGAATCTATCCGCTCTGTCTTGCTCTACAGCAAATCTTCAAGGAGAATGGTTTCTTGATCGAAGATGGCCGCTCTTTGAAGCTACACGCGACTGTTGTAAACACTATATACGCAAAGAGTAGGAGGAAGCCTACGCAGAGACCTGCCAGTATAACTTCTGACGGCCGTGTTCTCTCCACAAGCCCAGGCGGATCGTCCGAAGCTCGCTCGCAGGGCCACAGTCCCACCGCAAATGCGCCTCTGAGAATTGATTGTCGAACAATCCTGGCAAGGTACAAGGATCACGTTTGGGGCTCTTTTGAACTGGAACGTGTGGCGATTTGCGAGATGGGCACGAAGAAAATCACTGCCGCTGACGGTACTATCATCGATGAGCGCTACGTTGAAGTCGCGAGTGTTCCGCTACCAACTTAGAGCAATTCCTGCTGACAGCGCCACATGTGCGCCATTCCGGAGAAGACGACACAATGATTTCAGCGGATCCTAAGTTTGCATGATTGTAGGAACGTTGTGCAAATGGTATGCAAGTACACGACAAGCCATGTCCTCCCAGGCTGTTTAGTCTTCCAACCACTACAGTACGTACGTATGTAATGCAAGACGTGCGATCAGGTCTGGAACGCTCACTGTCGCTGAGCACGACCTCCGGATTCGCGTCCGGCACCGTTATTCGTGCAGTGGCATACACGGCGATTCAGGATCGAGCGCCGTGTTTCAAAAGCCATATGATCACTCCGCGTCGCAATCGAGGCGTGGTTGGCCCTTGGCTTGGACATACAGGTGTACTCATAGACAGTACCTTGGGTCGGTGAGACTTGAGAATTCCTTTCCACGTGGCCTGATAATGTCACAGAATGTGAGAATTTGCAGTAGAATGGTGGAACTCGTGAGTTTAGAAGCTAAAATGTGCGCTAGCTCAATCCTTCGACGAGATAAAATTCAAGCAAGTCAGGCTCATGCAATAACGAGAACGGCTCTGCCGATGCGGCGGCTGCAATGCTATTCGAGTGATCTTCGGACCCGGGCAAGGTGCAGCAACGATATTATTCAAGATTCGGTCCTGCACTTTGTCAGTAGGTGGGCTGAAGTTTCGGCCACGAACGGCCGAGGGAACTACATACCTTAGGGCCTTCTTCACTTGTCAACCCACACCCAGTCAACTCGCCATTCCCAGCGGTGGCACTTTTGCCACGTCCATTCGTTTTCAATGATGTTTTCCGCCATCCAAATTGCTGGTGCTACTCTGCTCGCGTTTGCCAGCGCCCAGTTGGACAACAGCAGCACTTCAGGAAATGGGTCGAACGGTGGTGGAGGAGTCACGTCGACTGCCACAGTCACCGTACTCGAGCCTGCTGCCAGCCAACCAGCGTTCTCATTTGACCCGAGCCCGTCCCAAGATACCTCGTCAGCGTCCATTACATCCAGCACGAACCAGCCGTCGTTCATTTTCGACCCAACGTCGACAATGGCGCAGCAGCCGTCTTTCGAATTTGTTCCTTCAAGTACGACCCAAGAGCCATCGTTCGCATCCGTTCCACCGACTACCACGGAACAGTCCTCCTTGCCAACTGCGTCGCTGGATACAACCGTGGAGCCAACCTCATTGTCGACGCCATCTACAACAAGCGAGCAGCCATCGATGGTGTCCGCGCCTTCCCCGACTGCTGAGCAGCCTACTTTTGTATTTGCGCCTTCCAGTAGCACTGATACGTCAAATGCAACTGAGCCGCCCATCGTGCTTCAGCCAGGCATTGCAACGTCTCCAGTTGCAGTAGCACCAGCACCTCCAGCAGAAACTATTGAGGCTGTTCCAGCAACGAGCAGCCCTCCGTCGCCTGCAGCTACGCAGCCAGCAGAATCAACGCCCGCAACTGCGCAACCAGCCGAATCAACGCCGGCACCGATTGTGGTTGCCCCTCAGCCTATCGCAGAACCTGACCAGGGACAGGAGCAACCAGCAGCAGCACCACCGGCTGCTGATAGCCAACCTCCACCATCCGCTATGCCCGTCTCTACGACCCCAGTTGCTGACAGCGAACCTCCACCATCCGCTATGCCCGTCTCGACACCCCCTGCTGCTGATAGCCAACCTCCACCATCCGCTATGCCTGTCTCCACATCCCCTGCTCCTGCTCCTGCTCCAGTGGCGTCTCTGTCTCCAACCTACAGCGAACCGGCATCGGTATATGAACCTCCAGCAGAACCTCCGGCTACCGATAGCCAACCTCCTCCACACGATATGCCCGAAACCACACTGCCTGCTCCTGTTCCCTCGTCCGTGTCGCCTTTGCCTCCAACTTACACGTACAACGAACCGGCACCGGTATATGAAACTCCAGCAGCACCGGTCCAGCCTACGACGTTGCTCACATCCTCTTCGGCCCCTGCAGCGCCCATACAGACTGCCATCCCAGCGCCAGCTCTAGTGTCTCACCCACCCGCTCCATCAGCTGCGCAACCAATCTCTGCAGCGCCTCCAGCACCTGAGCCTTCTGAAATTGTCCAGCCCCTATCAATGCCGGAGCCAGATCACTTACAGGAGGAAAGTTCGGCTGCTGATGCCGTGATGTACGAGGGGCTGACTGTGACTCTGATCGGAATCACTCTAGCTGCGGAGCCAACGATGAGCACAAGCTCGGCTGCGAGTGATAGCACAAGGACTGTTGCTTCAGGATCGCCAGTCGTGGTTAGTCAAAATGGCGTTGCTGCCGTGCGTGGCGGAATAGCGGTGTTTTGCGCACTGGGTTCTGCGTTGAGTATTGGGGTTATGATGATGGCATAGTAGGGGCAGACCGATGTGAAAAGAGAGTGACAAGTACTAATGCCATGAGCACACAGCTTTTTGAAACAATGTATAATCTAGTAGACGAACACAGTGTAGACTTTCTGTTAGCGCATGAATGGCAGATGAACATGGCTTCTGCCATGAGTTGTCGTGCAACGTTGACCATCGCCACGAAATTCATACAATCGTGAAATTTTGTTCCTTCGTAACGCTGCATGTGCATTGCCATGGTCTACTACCACACCGGCTATTCGACCCAGCAGATGAACGTGCAGCTCTTGCCTTTGCCCATCCGTGCTGACGTGCAGCTAAGCCCAGCCATGCCCATAACGCCACAGAGAAGTCTGGTATAGCGCAGCCCTTTTGTTCCACTTCTACTACCTCTACTTCCTGATGGCACGCTGGTAGAAAGCAAGCTCCTCGCCCTCCAAGATGTAACCATCCACACGACCGCTCTGGCCTGGACGGCTGGCGACAACGGCGTACAGACGACCGGCCTCGAATTGACGCTCGATGGGGGCCTCAACCTTGCCGGCAGCTTTGTGGCGCACGGCCTGCTTGGTCTCAACGCTCTTGCTCTTCTTGACCTCCTCAGTCTCGGCCTTGGCCTGGCGTCTGCGACCGAGTGGCTGGCCGTAGTGGGCCTCGTACCACTGACGGAAAGGTGCAGCGTCGACCTGAACAACGGCGGACTTGGTGAGGGTGTTGGTGCGGACCAACTCGTTGTTCGAAGGGTGGTATGCCACGGCAATCACACGGACCTTGCGAGAGATGCCCTCGCTGCCCCAGGAGAAGTTGCCGGAGTCGAGACGGAGGCCACGGAACTTGCGGTTGCCGCCACGGGTTCGGACGAGGTGGACGCGCTTGGCTCCGATACGGGTGTTGGCGGGTTGACGACCCTTCTCGAAAGCTCTGTTCTCGCATATCAGAAAGTGGTTCTGATATGGGGTGGAGAAGCAATCGGGTTATGCATACCTCTTCTTGCGATAGTATGCGCGCTTAGCACCAGAGGCGCTGCGCTTGTGACGCGAGTCACGAGAGATACTGCGAGAGTGTCAGCGGGTGTCGCGTACAAGTGAGGGTATTGGGTTGGTATGGACGATACCCCATGTTGGCGGTTTGTGAAGAAGTCTGTCAATCACGGTCAGTCAACTGCTGCCACACTGCTGGCTATGAGCAATGATATTGCCGTGAATACGTACAAATTGGCGGTCTCTTCACGGGCGCTGGGTGGATGGACGTGCTACAACTGCGAGCCTGAAGTGTCGGCGTTGCAGCTTTCCAGACAGCGAAAAGCGAGTGTGCCAAGTAAATGTGGGCCCGGCACGCGCCGAGAACCCCAAAGCAATGGATTCGGCCCACAAACATGGAAGTGCACTCTGTACAGTAAAGCCGACGAGAATTGATGTCGTGCATGCTGTGAGCTACTTGGTTTTATATCATGTTCCATGTTTACACAAACAACGCTTCGCTCTCGTGACTGATACCGTCTACGCCGACTGCCCCATAAACCTTCAATGGCACGGCAATCTCAAACGTATCTGCTGGCAGTCGTTCCTTGGCGATCCAAGTGGTACCACGCTCATCGCTCCCCAGCTGTTCGAGCAAATCACCATCACCACCAGTACCCTCGATTCCCAGTCCCTGCGACTGTCTGTGTGTGGTAAATTCTACCCGGAGTCTCCAATGTAAACTCACTCCCGTAGTCTCAAAAGTCGGTGCCGCATTGGAAGGAACGGCAAGACTGAATCCGATTCGACTCGCAAAAAGCGATGACTCTCTTGCTGCAGCATATACTTTGCGCGTGACCCGACTGATGGAGCTGCTACTGCGCAGTGCCAGAGAAGCGTCGACGCTTTCACAAGATTCCAGTTCGATGAGTAAGGAATATGTCGGAGCCCGAGTGGGCATGTTGGAGCCCATCGAAGGCGGCGCGAAATCAATGGTACCGGTCACCAGTTCTCCCAGTCTGTACGCAGGCCGGAGCATTGTGAGTACGGCGACAGGTTGTCCAGACCGAGCAATGTTGAATCGGTTATTACTATGCGATTCTCTGTCTCGCGAAGCACCAGAAACACCTCGGTTCGCACGCAGGATTGCGAAGTCAATGGCCTCCCGGATGCTCGTCGGTGCCATATCGACAACACTGTTTTCTCGCGAGAGCATGGAGCTTGGTGACGTGGGTGATGTGGGCGATAGTAAGACGCCATTCGAGTCGAGTGGCATCTCCAATAATCTTTCAGTGTAACGTAAAAAATCTTCGAGGCCCTGCTTGGGCGACTTCTTTGTCTTGGATACAAGATCCGACATAAATCTCGGCGTCGGCGTAGTTCGAGATGGTTCCGATGGGATGCTCGTCGTTCGCGCAGCATCTTGCAATAGTATATAGGGCGACATGAGATCGTGTCCGAGCGTGTCACCACGCGAGTCGTAACTGCCGAGCACCCGGAATGGTATCTCGACGTGCTTTACGGCTTGACCTTCTGGGCGCTGCACCCCGAGCGAGAGATGGTACGTGACCTTCATCGCGCGACCCTTGTGACTTGGTGGCAAGCCGCGAGGGAGGGCGAAGCGATAGCTGTAGCTCTTACTCTCCCCAGGGGCGAGCTTCAAGTCCACAAACAGCAGACTCTGGGGGGTGGTAAGCAGAGGGATTGTCTTCGAGCCTACGGTGGCTTTCATTTGCGCCATCGAGCTCATTTCGTCTCCTCCAAGCAAGCCGCCGAGAGACTCCCCTATGCTTCCCCAACTCAGAGCACCAAACAGGCCAGAGGACCGCTTCGAGCGCTCCACGCCAACAACGCCGCCACCACCCTGCACTCCCTTGCGTTTTACTTCCTCGAAAGGGGCTGCATTGACCAGACTGCCATCAATTGTGAATCGCCCTACGGTCTGCGCGTAGGCCATCATGAGTGTTTCAGGAACAGCAGGTTGGTTCTGCGGTGATCGCGAGGGTTGTCGCGAATGTGCAAATTTGGGAAGCAGTCTCCCAAACTGCTGCTGAAGTGGGAGTTCTGAAGTCATGGTTTCATCGCTGTGATCGCTCATTGTATAGAACTCGCTGCTTGTTCTCGGAGTTCCATCCTGGGAAGTCTCCGACATCACTCTCGCGATAGGGTTGAGACTACTTATAGGGCCGGACCAGCTGTCCGGGGGCTGCGGTGAGCGCTGCCGTCTGCCAGAATGCATTGTCGAGGGATTACGAGCGAGCTTCGGGCGCGGTGCTGCCTCAAGCGGCTCTATCGGTGGTGGAGTTTGTGCAGAAGGCTCCAGTGGGAATTTGAAGCTGTTGAAAGCAGCGGCGTCTGGCCTCTCCACGCTGGAAGGCTTCTTCAAGCTGGAGTTACTGCCTAGTCGCGGAGTGTTATCAGCGGATGCAGTGCCCTGCCGTCGTCGTGGCGGTCGTATTGGCACCGCAGGGCCGGGCGAGGCATTGCCCTCTGAAGGGCTGGCGGCTTCATACAAAGGTGAGGGCTGCCTCGGCGACAACATGCCCAGCGGTGCAGCGGTACTCGCGCCCAAAGTCGACGTATACTGCAAGCTGGTGCTGCGGCCGTGTCCATTTCCCGGCCTTTTTCCTGGCCCAGCATTCGCCATGGGCATCCTCCCTTCGCTGATCGCCTCGCTACCCAGAGACATGATCGATAGACTGCGTCCATGGCCCTTCTCGGGTCTGGAAGCACTCGTTGGAGTATTTGCTGTCTGAGGCGTCACGCTGAGCAGGCCGTTGCCAGGTCTCGGAGAGGTGCCCACGCTCAAGGACAACGTAGGGCGGTGTCCCCTGCTGCCCTGCGTGCCCTTCGCGCTGGCCGCTGATACTGACGGCGCTCTGGAGAGCGACACTGGAAGAGGTTTGGTCTGTACCAGTGACGATCGACGACTGTGCACCCGTGACGGGTCCATTGATTGAACTCTGCTATGCAGTCCGCCATTGCCCAAGGTATTGCCTGAGCCAGTGTTGATTTTCTCCGCGCCAGCACGCCGTGCTATGTTCCTGAACGTGATGATGCATTCTATGTGTTCTCCTGCGTACACGGCCGGCTCTTTCCATTGTACGTATGCGCGGATATTCGACTGCGCATGCGGCGCTGGCGGCATCGTGTGGTTGTCGTTCTAGGTCGCAGCTCGCTCAACTTTCCATAGCGATGACGACGTGCGAGCATCCTCGGGGGGGGCCTCACTTGGTCCTGCCGTCCAGCAGTGATACTTCGATCGACACGCAACAGAGTCGATGGCAGGGTGGCATGGCGCGTGGCAGCTTCAGCAGTGGATGATGCAAAAGCGACGGCGCCGTGTTTGCGGCTCAGCTTCGAGGTGAGAGTGCCGGCCGCAGATCACGTTCTCCCGATCCGCGCGCTGGACCGTGGCAGTGGGTGACGAACTCGCATGCACAAAAAGGGGCGTGGAAATTCGTGCAGCATGTTGTCTGGCGGCCACGCGGCATTTCCGCATGGTTTACATGTATCTATCTTGCACACAATTATTTGACGCCACCGGCTTCACCGCGAGGTCGTCCGGTTTCACCCTCGCCAAGCCGTGCTTGCTGTAGAAATCCATGGGATACACGGTCTCCCCCTTCTCACCAGTCACCTCATCTATCTGCCCTTCCCAGCCTTGGCGAGCACCTAGTAGTACAAGTGCCTCGTAAGGTGTCAACAAGGGTCGGGGAAATGCATAGCCCCAATCGATACTTAGCCTAGGACACGCAACTTGGACCCAACAGTCAACGTCTGGCATGGTGGCCAGTTTCCCAGGGAAGATTTCGCTAAGGAGTAGGTTTATCCACGTGATCCCTTGGGCGCGAAGATGGTCCTCAATGAGGCTCATGGTATGAGGATTTCCTTGCCGTCCGAGGCTGCCCAAAATCAGACCCCATTTCTTTGCTTTTCGTGCTTGAGAGAGTGCCTTGGAGCGGTCTGCAAGAAGCGTGTCATGATCATATGTCTCATGTGTTAGCCGCCGGGAGTATGGATCGTATCGGTAGGCTGGTATGGAGGGATTGTGTATCATGGCGCTTTCCAAGTGAAATCGGCCGTCGCCAAGATACAAGATGAGGTCCACGCTTTGCTCCTTGGTCAGTCGAGGAGACGTACAGCCAAGTATTTCGCCTTTGGAGAGAGGCATGATCTGGGGAACAATGAGATTGTAGCCCGCCGAGCGTAGTTGTTGCGATGTGCCGTGAAGAGTAGCATTGAACTGGATGGTCCCTACCATAGCAATCGTGCTGCCCGACCTGAAGTTGCGTTCAATGGTGGCAAGCAGATGCTCGACGTCAATCTGTATGTCCACAAAGACATACAGCGTCTGGATCTTGGTTACATTGACGGGAATCAGGCACGAATGAGCATAGTGGACGAGCATGTCGCAGCCCAGGGCACGGGCCGTGTAGTCGTCGATGCAGCAGGCACCGTATGTGACGTCGCCCATGATCAGCGTACTTACGCCGGGACAAAACTGCGTGATGATATCGGAGATGGTCGTTGCGAACAGCAGGAGCCCCTCTGGCATTTGCAGTGCGATCTGCTTGGCAGCAGACGTCCTGATGCGATGTATGGTCTTGTGGATCTCGAAGTTGTAGTTCTTGGGCAACAAGGCAATGGCGGCATTGATGTCCTTGTCGTACAGGATGTCATCCGGCACATTGTTCAGAGCACGAACAGGTCGTCGCCGCGCAGCGACTATGCCCATCAGCTTCGCCCGAGGTATGGCTTGACGTCGCACGCGGCGTACCTTGCACGGCACCTGTATCCTCGATGGAGCCCCCGCCGGCCTCTGCCTTTGCTGCGGCTTTGGCGTCTGCCGCACGCCGGCCAATGAAGCGCCGCTTGGGCTGTTTAGGCTGGGTGGCGACGTCCCCGTCGATGGAGGGGGATGTGCGCGATACATCAGGGCTCAGGTCGGCCACGACACGATCGAATTCCATGTTGGCAGCCTGCGTACGTGCAAGTCTGTGTGCGCAGTGCTGATGAGAACCAGAGGGATCGGCCGTGAAGATGATGGGCGGGGACGGACCTGAAGAAAAGACTTTAGAGTGTGACACCAGCGGCCCGCTAAGCTCCGAAGGCACGCAATGCAACGATGCTTAACTTCATCCTGCGCGCGGGTGTTCCTGCATGGCATAGCAACGAGCGCGACATCGCGATTGTTGTTGTTGTTGTTGTGGATGTTGTTGTTGTCGTCGCCGCGGCATTGTACATACAACATGGATGCAGTGGGGACGAGGCGGCACTGCACACGGCGTGGATGCGATGGCAGCGGCAGGCGGAGAGGAGTGGTTTTTAGGCGAATCTATTCCGAAGCATGGGTGCGCTGGCTCGCGACAAGCAGCCGTTGCATCCCCGGCGACGGCCAGCTGCGAGGCTTAATAATAAAACACGGGTCTTAGGCTGGACACGAGGCCGGTGCAACTCCCACGCAGCGTACGAGGGCGCCGCGGATAACGATGCAGTAGTGATGGCGTGTACGCGTCGCGCCGCAAATTTTGATGAGAGAGCGCAGAGAATGGTGGTGGAGCCATGGTGGATCTCGCTCCGCGCCGTTCAGGGTGAAGTCCATTGCTGTGCCGTTGTCGAGAACCACAGCTCACACATCCTCGTTTCGTCGCCTTCATCTCGGTGGCCCGCTCGTCGTCGTCGCTGTCGTCGTCGTCGTCGTCGTCGTCGTCGCCGTCGCCGTTGCCGTCGCCGTCCTCCTGCTTCCACCTGCCACCGCCGCCAAACAACCACGCGCCCCTCTCCACCCTCCCGCTGCTGCTGCTGCTGCTGCTGCTGCTGCTGCTCGTCCACACCTCGTCGATTCCTGGTCGAGCACGCTGTTTCCGTGGCCTTGGCCGCCTGGACTGCATCCCGGTCCAAGTTCTTCTCGCGCCTGCCATCACAACACATGCAGCAGACGGGAAGCGCACTTCGAGGCCCATAGTGCATATCGCTCTTGCCCTCGCCTGGTCCAGCCGCGGGGATCATGGACAGGCACAACCCGCCACAGATCAGGTTGAACTCGGGTAGCGGCGACATCCTTCACACCAACAACGACGCAGGCGTAGAGTCAAGACCGCACCTTGCCGCACGACAGCCCTCGTCGCGATCTCTTACACAGCCTGGCCGGTCCGGCACTGCGCAGTCCTTGCGAACTGCCGCGAGCGGCAACTCATTGTACTCGGCCGCTGCTCCCGCAGAGTCGGTAGAACTCCTCCTTCCTCCCCGCAAAAGCAAGACGCGCCGATTTCGCGATGATGACAGTCCCATGCGATCGCCCTCGGAGAGTGGATTCAACAGCAGAAGAACATCGTGGTCTTCAGAGAGTGCAGGCAGCCGGGACAGTCGGTATGGGGGGCCTTTTATCTCGCCTTTCGACGATTCGAGGGCTCCGAGCAGAGCGGGCAGCGACGACGGCGTAAATACACAGACCGTGAGCGAAAAGTTCAATATCCTCCCGGGTGCCGGCCTGCTGCTGTATCCCGAGGACGTGGAAAAGGATGATTACTTGCACAATCCAGACCCCAACGACAAGGATGATCGACTCGTGTGCTCCGATTTGCTACACAGAAGAGGCTTCGTGAACCTGGGAGGGCTGGCACTGATCACCATCGGGATCCTGATCCTGTTCATCGGCTATCCGATCCTGTGCGCATACACCCCACTTCGGCAATTTGCGCAAACTGTTGCTAACGTTTTTTAGGACATTCGTACAGAGCAAGCTGGATCCACAGGGAAACGCATGCGCCAAAGACCCGCTGTGTATCTCGGACAAGGAACCGTATCTGCAGAATGTGCGAAGAGGTCTGATAGACCCAGACACGCCAAACAGTGCGAAAACGCGCAAGGGAGACAACGGCCAGGAGCAAACACTCGTCTTTAGTGACGAGTTCAATGAGAACGGGCGCACCTTCTACGACGAAGACGACCCGTACTTCCAGGCTATGGACTTTTGGTACGGCGTGACCATGGACCTCGAATGGTATGACCCCGATGCGGTAACCACCGCAAACGGGACGCTCAACCTCAAATTCGACGCTTTCAAGAACCATAACCTCGACTACCGGTCAGGCATGCTGCAGTCGTGGAACAAACTCTGCTTCAAGGGTGGCTATCTGGAGGCTTCCATATCGCTACCGGGACGTGGCGATACGGTTGGATTTTGGCCTGGGTTTTGGGCCATGGGAAACTTGGGTAGGGCCGGTTACGCCGCGACGACAGACGGAATGTGGCCTTACAGCTATCACGATGATTGTGATGTGGGAATCACACCCAATCAGTCCGACCCAACCGGGCTCAACTCTCTTCCTGGAATGAGACTCCCCGCGTGCACTTGCAGCGGCGAAGACCACCCCTCTCCCGGTCGAAGTCGAAGCTCTCCGGAGATTGATGCCATCGAAGCATCTGTCGAGTACTTGGATCCTCCGGCGGGAGCCGCTATCGGTGCTGCATCTCAATCGTTCCAAGTCGCGCCCTTCGATCTGTTCTACCAACCTCAGTCCGATTGGATGGAAATATACGACTATCAAATCACCGAAGCGAATGCATACCAGGGAGGCCCATATCAAGAAGCCATTTCGGCTCTCAGTGCTCTGAACAACAAATGGTATGATGGACGTGCGTACCAAATCTATGCATTCGAATACGAGCCCGGGGCAGATGGGTACATCACCTGGTACGTGGGCGATCAGCCCACATGGAAGCTAGTGGGAAATGCCGTTGGTCCCAACGGCAATATTGGCCAGAGAGTGATCCCCGAGGAGCCCATGACTATCATTGCGAACTTCGGAATGAGTAACAGTTTCTCCGCGGTCAATCTCACTGGTTTGGCGCCGTTGTTCCCCGCAACGATGAGGCTTGACTACATTCGCATCTATCAGAGCGACGGCGATGAGATGACGTGCGATCCTGTAGGATACCCGACCACGGAGTACATCAAGAACCATCCCGAGCCGTACGCGAACATCAACATCACACATTGGGAACAGGCCGATTACTCCTTTCCGAAAAACTCGTTCATGCATGGCTGTAAAGCCGAGTCGAGCAAACCGAAGGAAAAGAAGTCCAAACGGTCATCGAAGTCGGCTTCCGCGAAAGCGAAGAGGAATTGGCTCTGGAGCTGAAAGAATTGCCTCACGCGAGTTCAGAATTACGCGACCACGGCCTGGAGAGAGTGACGACTTGGAGCGCAACACGACTATTTGGCATGGCATTGCATCTCAGCGACATTGTATTGTTCTTTTCCCTTGGGGCTGCACCTCGGCGGACGACAGACCATGTCGAATCATCCACGAAGTCTCTGTTCGAGACACGTACCACCGCATTTTGGTGCTGATTGTACGAGCACGCGTCATCTGTTGCTTCACTGTGGATAATACTCGGCGAAGGCGCACTTTGACAGAATTTTGAATCATTCAGCATAGCATCAACGTTTTCCGGGCGTTTGGCATTGAATTTGGTGCTTGGAGCACTTGGGGAATGGGAACATGGGAACGAAGAACACGTCCATAGCGATGAGCATTTTCATGAGCGGACCATACTAGATTTTTGGCATACCACAATTGAATGGAGTGATGGGCCCGCAGGGATGAGGGAGAATCTGGTTGCACATAAGAAATGGTCAGATGTTGGATGAATGGGGTAGCTGAATCATGGAAAATGAATGAAAGACTTTGAAATCCATTCCAGCTCGTGGAAGGCCTCTCAAGTGATCATATATCCCCCGTCAACAGGCAAGTTCACCCCTGTGACCCACGCTGATTTGAGAGTCCAGCAGTCAGCCATGCACACACGCAAGAGCGCGGGTGTGGATGTGACTTACCGCAATCATCGCTCGCGAGGAAGAGCACCGCCTTCGCCACATCTGCTGTCGAACCCATTCCGCCCAAGGGATGCGCTGCATCAATTTCCCGCTGCTTGGCGGGATCATTCTGCAAATTCTGCGTCATTGCCGTTCTCAAGAACCCCGGACAAACCGAATTGCAATGAATTTTGTACGGCGCGTAATCGAGCGCGATTTGCTTGGTCACTTGTGCCACGGCGCCTTTGGATGCCGTGTATGCTGGGGTATTGTAGTATGCTACCAGGCCTTGAACTGACGCGGTATTGATGATCCAGCCGCGGGATGTGAGATTGGGGAGGATGGGTTGGGTCAGCATTCGGGCGAGAACGTATTTGCTGCCGAGGAAGACGCTTTTGACGTTGACGGTCATGGTGAGGTCCCAGTCGGATTCGGGGAGTTGGTGGATTGGGAGTGGGGTGGGCTGGGTGGATTCGATGGATATTCCGGCGTTCTTTGGTGGGAGGGTGGGTGAGTAGGTGAAAGGGGTTTCGCATAGATGTGGGGAGTTGACGACTCACGTTGCATAGGATGTCGATGCGGCCGTACTTCTCGACGCCTTTTGATGAAGAAAGGGTTAATTGCACGTCGCGTTTGAGTTGTGGTGTCCGCGGTGGAGTGGACTTACATTTTGCTACCGCGTTTTCCACCTCCTCAGCTCTGATCATGTCAGCATGGACGAAGATGGCAGAGTCATCGCCATGCAATCGATGCAGTTCTTGAACTGTCGTTTCTCCATCGATACGATTCTTGTAATCGTCCGCTTTGCCCGTTGCAGCGTTGGTCTTGTTGCGGGGTTTCTCATAGAGGTCGACACAGCATATTTTGGCGCCTTCGGCAGCCAGCTGGAGTGCGATTGCACGGCCTAGTCCAGAGGAGGAACCTGTCACTATCGCTATACGATTTGAAAGACGACCTGGAGACATAATGATGGTTGTTTGTTAGCTTCAGGGCTCATCGCTGTGCGAGAGGTGAAGTGCATATTGTGGGAGAAGCTCAAGCTCAAGCTTGCCCGCTCTGCTCTTCGAGGAACACGCGAAGTAAATGCACCCGCGGCAACTTGGAAAGTGGTCAATAAGAGTCATAAAATATGCTAACATGGCCGAAGACGGCGAGTGGACCATCCCTCGGGACCATTGCGCTGATCCTAGACCGCATTCATTCACGCCAAATGACGAGAATCCCATCCGTCAATTGTAGCTTCGGTCCACCGCCATCCTGTGCACTGGTCCATGCAGACTCAGCAAAAAGCAAGCGTGTCACTGGAATACAGACGTGAACGAGTATATCCAAGCCTCAAACACGCATCACTGCAGCAGGTCCTTCAGAGCTTCCAAGTGCTTCCGCCACTGGCAGATTCGAGCTCTGCCTCCCCTTCGACAAGTCGTAGCGTCTCCTCCAGGACCAGGAAGTCGCGCTCCATCATCTCGGCCCAGTTTTGTAGGTCACCGAATTCGTTGAGGCCTTTTGTGGTCTTGTCGAGATCCTTTTGCCACTTTGCGCTCTCCTTGGCCAGGGCAACAGTCTGCTTCTTCAGTTCCGCTTCTTGCTTGGCGATAGCAGTGGCGTTGGCGTGAATATCGGTAGCTCGACGCTGGAATTGGCTGTCGTAGTGTGAGCCGGCAGATTCAAGCGATGCGACGACTGCTGCACGAGCTTCTTCTTGTGCTCGAGAGCTATCGCTGGCGACGGCAGTAGAAGAAGCGGTAGAGCTGGATGCCATGGTCGTAGACATGGCGGTGACCGGATTCAGTGTTATGCGGGATGTGTTACAACGTTGGCCCGCGTGTGACGGCAGTCCGCGGAGGCGCACAATGTTGGAGATAGTGCAGTCCCGGAGCGGAGCAGTGGTGGAGGTACATGCAGTGCATGCTCTTCAGTCCCGCCAGCAGCTCAGCGGATCGTGGGCAGTAGTGGAGCCTGCCTGGCTTCGCATCTGACCACGCAGGCAGTAGCAGTCAGCTGAACGGCGCTGCTAAGTTAGAGCAGCGGACCGGCAAGTGTGGGAGGACGAAGGGCAGCTCTGACTGGCTGAACTACCTCCTACCCTCCGACCCAGCATGCTGAATGGCAGCAGCCAAAGCAGTCGGTCGAGGTGGTGCAAGAAGAATCGGCGCAGCTCTGACGTGTTCACTGAGGGACCTGCGCTAGCTCGAGGTCTCGCTCTTCAAGAGAATGGCCCATATGTCGGCTTGGCAGTACCTAGGCAGAGGAGGAGGAGGAGGAGGAGGAGGAGGAGGAGGAGGAGGAGGAGGAGGAGAAGCAGCAGCTGTTGTTACTTCTCAGTAACTTTGAGGCCGGGAGAAGTCGCACGACCGGTCTGGCTATGGTATGCACGAGTGTCGACCGGGGGGTTACAGTAAGTTAGTCGGTTGCAGGCTTGCGAGAAGCGCGGAGGTACGTGGAGGGGTGGAGAGGATAGTATAGTGGGCGGGCTATATGTGACGCTGCTTAGCAAGAGTGGCAATATATCCGGATGCAAGTGAGTGCAGGTGTACAGAAGAGCAGGTGAGATCATCAATAGAGCGGAGTAGCAGAGCTTTGAGTCGCTGACTACTGCCCATGTGATGATGGGGAGGCGGTATAAACCGTATCTTGGTATGGCCGAGATGGTCCCTCGCACCTTTGACAAGGATGGACGCGCCAGTCGGAGGCGACCGATAGTAGAACACTAACTTATCTTAGAACTAACTACCGTACTTCCTCCCCCGTTCTTCTTCTTCTTCCACGCCCGCCGCGCTGTAGGAGGTAGGCTCCACTCGCGCGCGCATTCATCGCATGTCGCCGCCGTCCTGCTCTTGGAAAACAACGCGTGCGCTTGCTGATGATTTTATTGTTGCTGGTGAGCGTGCAGTGTGTGTTTCCTTGTCCTTTCCCGCCCTCTCTGCTGCTGCTTGCTTTGACTTGACCACCACTACTCCGTCTTCCATGATCGCCGCAGCAGCATCGTAACCTCCGTCACCCCACCACCACCACCACCACCACCACCACCACCACCACCTCCCCCCCTCCGCACCCCAACTCCGCAGCGGCGGGCAGACCATGGCTCCCGGCCTGCTCGATCCGCAGCCCGCCGTGGACCATGCTGCCCAGCGATCGCTCTTGTCCACCACCGAGCACTTCGACGACACGCTGCGATTCTACCTCAACGGAACCAAGGTCACTCTGGATGAAGCCGACCCCGAAGTCACCCTGTTGGAATATCTGCGAGGCGTGGGCTTGACCGGCACGAAGTTGGGCTGTGCCGAAGGAGGCTGCGGAGCCTGTACGGTCGTCGTTTCGCAGTACAACCCGACAACGAAAAAGATTTACCATGCGTCGGTGAACGCGTGCATTGCGCCGCTCGTCTCGGTCGACGGCAAGCATGTCATCACCGTCGAGGGCATCGGCTCCGTGAAGAAACCACACCCTGCGCAGGAGCGGATCGCAAAGGGCAATGGCAGCCAATGCGGCTTCTGCACGCCCGGCATCGTCATGAGCTTGTACGCTCTTCTTCGCAACAACGATCGTCCTTCCAAGATCGAGGTGGAAGAAGCGTTCGACGGTAACTTGTGCAGGTGTACGGGCTATCGACCAATCCTCGATGCCGCACAGACCTTCAGCGCCTCCTCGGGCTGCGCGAAGGCTCAGGCCAATGGCGGCTCGGGGTGTTGTATGGATAAGAGCAACGCTTCAGGTGGATGCTGCAAATCTGGAGATACGGACAATGATCAACCGATCAAGCGCTTCACGCCTCCGGGCTTCATTGAGTACAACGCAAACACGGAGCTCATCTTTCCGCCCGCGCTTAAGAAACACGAATACAAGCCATTGGCTTTTGGGAATAAAAGGAAACGCTGGTATCGTCCCGTGACCATCCAGCAGCTGTTGGAGATCAAAAGTGCCTATCCCTCGGCCAAAATCATTGGCGGTAGCACAGAAACGCAGATCGAAGTGAAGTTCAAGGCGATGCAATACACCGTGTCTGTATTTGTGGGAGATATCCCAGAACTGCGCCAGTACGCATTCCACCATGACCACGTTGAGATCGGCGGCAATATCACCCTCACCGACCTCGAACATCTCTCGCTCGAGGCGGCGGAGCGTTATGGCGAGAACCGCGGCCAGCCTTTCGTAGCCATCAACAAGCAAATCAAATACTTTGCTGGTCGTCAGATCCGGAACGTCGGAACACCTGCAGGAAACCTCGCAACCGCATCACCCATTTCTGATCTCAATCCCGTCTTTCTTGGTACGAATGCGACTATTGTTGCCAAGTCGCTCGATCAAACAATTGAGATCCCAATGACCGAGTTCTTCAAGGCATACAGAGTGACTGCGCTGCCTCCGGACGCCATCATTGCCAGTATCAAAATCCCTGTATTCCAGGAAAAGGGTGAATTCATGCGTGCCTATAAGCAAGCTAAGAGAAAAGACGACGATATTGCAATCGTCAACGCTGCCCTGCGTGTGCATCTTGATGATGAAACCATGGTCAAAAACTCGAGCCTGGTCTATGGAGGCATGGCGCCGATCACTATCGGTGCGAAGAACGCCATGAAGTACTTGGAGGGCAAGAAGTTTACCGACCCTGCAACGCTCGAAGGTGTCATGAATGCTCTAGAGCAGGACTTCGATCTGCGATTTGGCGTTCCCGGAGGCATGGCAACCTATCGTAAATCGCTTGCCCTCGGCTTTTTCTACAAGTTTTATCATGAGGTCTTGGCTGCACTTGGTCCAGAAGACGTTGAGGTTGACCAAGATTGTATTCCCGAAATTGAGCGCGAGATCTCGAGGGGCCAGAAGGATCATGCTGCTGGCAAAGCTTATGAGCAGAATATACTTGGCAAAGAGAAAGAGCATGTTGCTGCACTGAAACAATCTACTGGTGAAGCTCAGTACACTGATGATATACCGGTGCAGAAGAACGAACTGTATGGATGCCTGGTGCTTAGCACAAAGGCTCACGCGAAGATAGTCAGCATCGACACATCTGCAGCGCTCGAGCTGCCAGGCGTCGTTGACTATGTCGACCATCGAGATCTTCCAAACCCCGAGGCCAACTATTGGGGTGCTCCTAATTGCGATGAGACATTCTTCGCTCTCGATGAGATATTCACGGCGGGTCAGCCGATAGGAATGATCCTTGCAACTTCAGCAAAGCGTGCGGAAGCTGGCATGCGAGCGGTGAAGATTGAGTATGAAGAGCTACCTGCCATATTTACAATGGAAGAAGCAATCGCCGCCAATAGCTTCTATGACCACTACCACTGGATCAAGAATGGCGATGTTGACAAGGCTTTCGCAGAGGCCGATCATGTCTTCAGCGGCGTTGCTCGCATGGGCGGCCAGGAGCACTTCTATCTCGAAACGAATGCCTGCGTTGCAGTGCCGAAACCGGAAGACGGCGAAATGGAAATTTTCAGCTCGACGCAGAATCCCACAGAAACGCAGGCATATGTTGCTCAGGTTACTGGAGTGGCTGCAAACAAGATTGTCACACGAGTTAAGCGTCTTGGAGGCGGCTTTGGTGGAAAAGAAACACGCTCGATACAACTCGCTGGTATTTGTGCCACCGCAGCGAAGAAGACTGGTCGGCCTGTGCGATGTATGCTCAACCGCGATGAAGATATCATGACTTCCGGCCAACGCCATCCATTCCTGTCGCATTGGAAGATCGCTGTCAGCAAGGACGGCAAACTGCAAGCACTGGACGCCGACGTGTACAACAATGGTGGCTGGTCGCAGGATCTGAGCGCTGCTGTAGTCGACCGTGCTCTGAGTCACGTCGACGGAGTGTACAACTTCCCAAATGTCTTTGTGCGCGGGCGCATCTGTAAGACGAACACAGTCTCAAATTCCGCATTCCGAGGCTTCGGAGGCCCGCAGGGTATGTTCATTATAGAGACTGCCATGGAGGAAGTCGCAGATCGGCTGCAGATTCCAGTTGAGAAGTTGCGAGAGATGAACATGTACGAGCCGGGAGAGAAGACACATTTCAGACAAGAGCTCAAAGACTGGTATGTGCCGCTAATGTGGAAGCAAGTCCGCGAAGAGTCGGAATGGGAACGTCGCAAAGAGGAAGTTGCTGCTTTCAACCAAAAGAGCAAGTGGAAGAAGCGTGGGCTGGCCCTCATTCCCACCAAGTTTGGCATCTCCTTTACCGCACTGTTCCTCAACCAAGCCGGTGCTCTGGTACACATATATCATGACGGCAGTGTTCTTGTGGCGCATGGAGGTACAGAAATGGGTCAAGGTCTACACACAAAAATGACCATGATTGCTGCAGAAGCTCTTGGCGTACCGCTGGACAACGTCTTCATATCCGAGACTGCCACTAATACCGTCGCCAACACCTCTTCCACTGCAGCATCGGCTTCTTCAGATCTAAATGGCTACGCGATTTGGAACGCCTGTCAACAGATTAACGAGCGCCTCGCGCCGTATCGTGAAAAGTTGGGCAAGGATGCTACAATGAAGCAATTGGCCCATGCAGCATATTTTGATCGAGTCAATCTCTCTGCCAATGGCTTCTACAAGACCCCAGATATCGGATATGTGTGGGGTGACACCACAAGTGAGAAGACGCACATGTTCTTCTACTTCACGCAAGGTGTCGCAGCAGCAGAAGTCGAAATCGACACTCTGACCGGTGACTGGACTTGTCGCAGAGCCGATCTCAAAATGGACGTCGGCCGCTCCATCAACCCCGCAATCGATTACGGCCAGATTGAAGGCGCGTTCGTGCAAGGAATGGGATTGTTTACAATCGAAGAATCGTTGTGGCATCGCGCCAGCGGGCAGATTTTTACTCGAGGGCCTGGCGCGTACAAGATCCCGGGCTTCAGAGACATTCCGCAGGAGTTCAATGTGAGTTTGTTGAAGGATGTCAATTGGGAGAATTTGAGGACAATCCAGCGTTCGCGAGGTGTGGGCGAGCCCCCGTTGTTTATGGGTGCCGCGGTCTTCTTTGCGATACGAGATGCGTTGAAAGCGGCACGGAAGCAGCATGGTTGCGAAGAGGTATTGAGTTTGATCAGTCCGGCGACTGTGGAGAGGATCAGAGTATCTTGCGCCGACCCGATCATTCGCAGAGCGGAGGTCAAGCCGCAAGAGGGGGAGAAGAGCTTCTTCATTAACATATGATTGCATGTATGTGACGGAAAAGGTACTGTTGATGGGCATGATTTATGAGGGCATATGTCAAGTTCAATAGCCTATTCGGACTTTTTGCTTCTGCGCTTGACTTTGCAGATTAAGCCCGTCTGCTTGACGAACCAGTAGTCGTGCAACTCCCACTCCTTTTCGGGATCCGTGAGCTCGAAGTCGAATTGTCGATAGAGCTGAGGTACCAATCTACTCATCTCGAGCAGACTGATATTCTTTCTCACTAACAACGACGAAGTTATCATCAGCGGCGCCACTCTATTGTTCAATCTTCTTCAAGCAAGGCAAGTACTCACAGCATGTCCTCGCTCCAGCACCAAACGAAGAATCATTCCCGTCCATCAATCGTAAACTCTCTGGAGTCGCCTTCGAGCCATCTTTCTGGTCGGGATTCGTAAGCGTCAGAACCATAGACCGTCTGTCTCATCACGCTCCATCACCCAAGGATTCGCGCCGATGACCGTGCCCTCGGGCAGCCAGACTCCATCGATTTCGAAGCCTCCTTGCGGCACGATGCGCTCGAGTTAAAAAGGCCTACTGCAGGGTGCATGCGCAAAGCTTCGCGAATCACGGCTTGGAGGTATGATAGATTCTGCGCTTCGTCGAACGTCACCGGGTCGGACAGGTTTGCCTTTCCGTTCCGCCTCGTCGATTTCGGAGAGACGTTTATCGTGGGCTTGGCGGTTCTTTGCACAAGTTGTAGAAGATGGAGCGCGGAGAGATGCTGCTGTTTGTAGGCAACGCTGCAAAAGTACAATTCCGACAAAAGTGTGTGGAAGGAGAGCGTCCACACCGATGCATTGTGCGGACTGGAAGGCACATCGTGGTATCGTGGTCTGCGCCTAGCCCGTGCCGATGCCCACCACAACGGAATTGTCCAGCGTCCACCACGGTTTGTCGCCGGTAATACGCAGTGTCTTGCATGCCAGTGGGAAACAGCCTCTTTGCATGGCTCGGGTGGTCTTGGTGGGGCACGAGGGGCCATTGCTGACCGACGCCGGTGCCGGGCGGGGAGAGCTGCTTCGGTACGTAGTTAGGCTCAGGGCGAAAGTGCTCTCAGTGTCGCAGTGTGACAATGCAAGACTTGCACGTTGCCATGACGTTGACCAGTTTTGCTCCAACGCCCATGTAGCAGATTTCTTAGCTCTATGCTTATATTGTGCAAGGATGCTGTTAGGCTGATGGGACGCACGGTGACGTCGTGAGCAGAAGGAGTACGCAAAGAACGCCATTGGTGGTCCGGCAATGCATAAAGCAGCAACTAAGTGACAATTGCAACTCCCCAAGAGCTGAAAAGAACGGGTTCTATACCTTCTCACAGCCAGCCCGTACGTCTCGACTGCAGTCTCCCTAGCAGCGCCACCACCTCCCCATTCATGTCGTCTCGTCAGCCGTAGCCCCGCTGTGCTTGGGGTCCATTGCGATCCACCATGATATAGTCGTTGTTGCCGTGGTAGTGTGGTGCTGGTGATTGTGGCATCGCTCCGGGCATGCTCGCAGTCAGCGTATCGGTGTCTGTGCGCTTCGATGGTGGGCGATCAGCCGTCGGAGGCCGATCAACTGGATATGTGGGTTTCTGTGCCAATGGGCTGAGCCTCGCTGCTGGGCCCTCGGCAGCGTGATTGCCATTGGTGTGGATCTTGTCGCCCTGCGGTGTTGGCGAGCTGTGTCGCGACACCTTGGCCAAGCGCTGTTCGGTCTCGCGCAGTCGGGCCTCGAGCTCTTGCAGCTGTTGCTGTCCCGAGCTGACCGTGTATTTCCTGCAGCATGCTTTAGCGGTGAGCACAGGCAGGCGCAGTGCTGGGTCGGCATACTTCTCCTCGATCGTTCTCGACAAGTCGTCAACTTCCCCGAGGCCAAACATGGAGTCGAGATCAGCAGCGAAGTTCTGCGCAATGGTGCTGCGAGCGGTCAGTATGGCGGGCTCCGCGGCGGCAGCAGGGCAGCACATACGACTCGGGACGAGGGCGCGAGGCCCGCTTGGGCTGCTGCTCCTCTTCCGCCATGCTGAGGGATCGAGGACGCGCGAAGGGGTCGGTGCTGCAACCGCTGGTGCTGCTGCTGCTGCTGCTGCTGCTGCTCTGGTTCCCTGCTGCTGGCTCTGGACTGGGCAACGGCGGGCGGGCGGGCGACAACGGGGTGGGTGGGATAAGGAGACGCGGAGGAGAAGGTCGGCGCCAGCGGACACGCTCGCGGTTTAATTGACAATTCCCGTAGCAAGAGATGTACGGTGACGATCCGTCCGCACCGCAGGGGAGGTTTGAATAGGGAGTTGTCTCGGCTGCACTTTGTAACGCAAGGGCCTCTTTGCCGGAGACGCTACGCTGTCGCAGAGTGGCAGCGCAGCCCACGGCGCCGCTTTATGTACGGGGAGAGTCGTCGCCGGGCAGCGCAGCAGGCAGCGGACTACCGCGAGACGGGCGGGCGGCGAGCGGGGACGGCGGTCATCTGCAATGGTCATATCCATATCGTGCATGTCCGCAGACTGGAGTCTCAGTGTCTTTCGGGCGCGTCCAGCAGGCCTTGGCACGACATGGACGTGGACGGCGCCCTTGCTCGTGGTCGCAATCTGCACCAAACACTCACGCGCTGCAAACGACGCAGCGCCCGCCCATGCCACCGCCTCCGCCTCCGCCACCCACCCGCCGTTCCTACAGTACTTCCTTCGCGCTGCTCCGCTCCGCTCCTCGCACCGCCGCCACACGCCGCCTCGCTGCCCGCCTGCGTGACTGCCCGACGGCCGACATGTGCGCCGCCTGCTGATGAGACATCCGCTCTCGAGAACATGAGCGGCCTGCATGCACAGAGACGCACCGACCGATCCAGCCGAGCGGCGCGCCAGTGCTGGAGACGGCATGACATCTCTCGTCACCGCTTACACCCACCTCGAGTCGCTGCTTCTCTTTCAGGCCCTGCGATGTGAAGGCGTGCACCCCATCAGCTTCAACCGCATCTCGAGCCAGCTGCTCGGTGTGCCACTGGTGCGCAACGACCCTGCCTTCGATGCCGGCCGCTTGAGCCCCGACGCCCTCCGCGAGCTGTACCTGGGCCTGCTCAAGGAAGAGGTGAAGCACGAGGTAGATCAGCATGACGAGAACCACCTGCCCAACGGCGATGCATCTCCCGGCAGTCGCAAGCGCAAGGTCGCGAGCCCAGTGCTGCCCACGGTCCACGAGGCCGCGCAGCATTCGCATCTCATTCCCCAGCTAGTCACGCGACTGTATGCGAGATATCGCGAGAACGCAGTGTCCAAAATCAAGAGTTACGAGACCAAGTACGCGGAGGACAAGCAGCACGTCGAGGACATCGAGGCGGGACGATGGGATGAGCGATTGCAGCGTGAGGAGAGTGCCAGGCGACTTCCAGAGCGCGTCGCCCCTCAGGCTCAGAGCCCGAAGCCATCGCCGAAGCCCTCGTCCACTGCCCACACCCAGCCTGTGCTTGCGCGTCCCGACATCATTCGCACTCCATCTGCGAACGCGAGTCCGCTGTTGCCAAAGCAGCCCGAGGTCGCTGCACAAGCATCCGCGAAGCCGTACGCGCAAGCAAAAATCGATGCAGTCATCAATCATGGACCTGAACCACAGCACCGCAGGGCATCGTCGAACACAAAGCTGCCGCCCTTGTCTGAAATGGCACCTCAATCACCCCGTTTTGGTATTCCACCAAAGATTTCGGCGCAAATGCCACAGCAAGTGCAGAATATCCCTCACAATCATGCAGCAAATCACAACTATGGCCAGGCAACTCCCAGTGGGCATCATTCTCCGTATGGCCCACCTCATACACACACCCGTCAAGGATCGATGAGCAGTCCCCAGCTGCAACAGTCCCTATCGCGGCCGTCTTCATCACCTCGGCCAATTCTACCTCCACCGCCGGGCATGTCTTTGCCACCACAATCACCAGTGGGTCATACCGGCTCACCGGGTCAACATCAGTATGCCTCTCCTCTGCAGCAGCAGCATTATCAGCCGCCACACAGGCCTTCTCCAGGAACGGCATCAGGGCCATACCAAAGCCCCTCGCTCCCGCCTCATGCGAACAATTACTACCAGCAGCCACCTTACCAGGATCGGCGGCCATCCTATCAGCCGCCGCACCAGCAAACATCTACGTATGCGCACCAAGCGCATGCGCAGCCTCATCCCGGTCAGATGCACCAAGGAGCGTTCATGCAACCATTCCAAGTCGCTCCTCAAGATCCGTCTCGACCGATGCACCACCAACCGATCCGCCCACAGCCAGCCCCTTCCACCAATGCATCGACTTCATCTGCATATGTGCCACATATGCATGGAACGCCGGCAACTGCTCCACGCATGGCCCCTCAACTCAAGGGCAAAGTCGAGGATGTGCTCAGTATGCTTGCGACTCCGCCCAGAGGAAATATTAGGTTCAAGCCCAAACCTTTATGGAAGGAAGCATTCCAGCCATCACCCTTGATGCCTTCCGCAGAGAAGCCTCGACCTGTTATTGAGCCCCTCAGTCCGACTCAGGAGCGTAGATCCCCAGCACATGCCACTCGTAGCGGCCGTGGTCGGACCGTGGCGTCGGTTGAGGAGCGACTCCAGGCCGAGCCAGCATCGAAAAGCAGAAACAGCAAGCGAAGGACGAATGCACGTGAAAGGAGTCCCGGAGGCCATAGTGTGGTCTCCTCCACCGCCGACGACTCGCTTCGTGCTCGCACGCGTAGCCAATCCGTCAGCACAGCCATCGGTGCGAATGCCCACTCGGATGACCGCCCACCGAGTCGAAATGGTGTTAAAATGGAGCCGTCCACACCCGCAGACATGTCCGAGGACGCAGCGGCTCCTTCAGCCACCCCTGCATCTGGTCGGGTGACTCGCAAACGACGTGGCACTCTGCAGAGCCAGCAGCAACCACCATCAAAGCGTAAGCGTCAGCAGTCTCCGAACAGAGCAGATGATGTGGATTCCTCGACCCCCGCACCCCGCAGCAACACGATCACCGCGGTCCGCAATTTCAACAAAATGTCGTCGGCAGTGATGAATGATATTCTGAGCCACAAGCATGCTGCGTACTTTGCCGGGCCTGTGCGAGACCGAGATGCGCCTGGCTACGGCGACATTGTACGGCAGCCGCAGAACTTGAAGATGATCAAAACTGCGATCACAGCGGGCACGCAGCTAGTCAAGGCCACATCGTCCACCACAGACTCACCGTCCGAGGCTGGCAATGCAATGTCAGGCACAGTGGAATTAGAGCGTACAGTTGATACGACACCGCCCAAAGTGATCGTCAACGGAGCACAACTTGAGAAAGAGTTGATGCGCATGTTTGCCAATGCGTACATGTTCAATCCTGGTGAAGACGGTATGGCACTTTCTACGAAGGAGATGTTCTCAGACGTCGAACAGAAGATTTCGGAATGGCGAGGCACGGAACGTGCTGATGAAGAAGATGATACCAAGGGCAAGCGACGAAAAATGTAGCATAGCAGTAGTTCATGGTCGTCCACTAAACGCACACAGCGAGCGAACTGGCGAGGATACTGCCAGCAAATTCCTGCTCTCATGTCGAGTCGTCTCCTGTAACAGTGACATGTGCATCTTGGCAAATTTCGAAGGTGCTTCGAGCCAGTGGTGAACGCCGGGGCAACCAACGATCCTGGCGATAGGCAACGCACACCTGTGGTAGCTGCACGGGCGACCTTTGGCTCCATCCTGTCTCAGTGTCTCATGACTCTGTTTGAGGGTCGGGTGTGAGTGAGCGCAGGGAGCGATCGATAACGTCACTCGTCTCGTGGCGCCCACGATCACAGGCTAGTATGCCGCGGTGGCGTGCGGCAACAACCAGTGCAGATTCGCTTCACCTTCACAATGATATTGTGGTCATGCGTACAGATGTTATTTGCTATCGTTGATCGAGTACTCGCTATTGTTCTCTGCACTTCCCTCTGACCAGCCATGGCGTGGCCGAACCCATTCTACAGGCGAACGCCAAACACGAGAGAGTACGTTAGATACTTTCACATGCATGCCAGACTTCGCGAGTTTGCGGCAATAATGCTGACTTCCGACGTTCTCTGTGCACAGCGCATGGGGCTATAGATTTGAACTCACTGAGCAGCACCTCACGCCCGAACAGTGCGATCCGCTCAAGTATTCGTACGACGTGTTTGGCGAAGAAGTTCTCGATCGTCTGAACGAGATTTCGCCACCCGCACAAAACCAATTGCCTAGGAATAATGGCCTGGTGTCGGCGGTCGGTTCTGCTGGGCCACGTGCAGAGGACGATGCAAAGCATAAGCTGAAATTACCACAACGCGATCTTTATGTCATTCTGGAAGGGAATGCCGAGAAGGATGAGCTGCTCGGTCGATTCTGGCGAGAAGTGAATACCGTGCCTGAATGGGTTGATTGGAAACAGATCCAACGAGGCCAGGATGCCTTCTACAGATATGGTGGAGCGTGTCTGACAGGTCTTGCATATCAATCACTACTCGGGGGGATGGGTGCTGCGAGAGTGGTCGAGGTGCTTGCACGGACGGGTGGGTTTTCCACAAAGGTCGCACGTGGTCGACTCTTTGAGACAACACAGCATATTCTGCAATGCACCAAATCATTGGAGAGCATGCAGCCTGGAGGCGATGGGTTTGCGTCGACGATTCGTGTGCGTTTACTTCACGCCGCCGTTCGGCAACGCATCATGAAGCTTCGCGCATCGAGGCCGGAGTATTACGACGTTGAGGCCTGGGGGGTTCCAATTAATGTGAGTGTTGCACAGCCGGTCGAAGGCATCTCCATACCGTACAGACTCGTCTCCGACATGCTCGGACCTTGCACTGACTACGTCGTGTAGGACCTCGACTGCCTGGCGACGATTGCGACGTTCTCGTCTTCGCTGATCTATTTGAGCCTGCCTCGTCAGGGGATCTTCATGCGTCAGCAAGAAGCGGAAGACTATGTCGCTCTGTGGAGGTATATCGGCTACGTTATAGGCTGCCCAGCTGGGCATTTCGAGACGACCGGACAAGCCAAGCGACTAATGGAGACATTACTCCTGCACGAAATCCATCCCACTCACACCTCGGCGGTGCTTGCCAACAACATCATCAAAAGCTTGGAAGGGCAGCCTCCGGGTTATGCTTCTGCGGACTTCCTCGTTGCGTCGGCCCGTTGGCTGAACGGGAACGATCTTTGTGACGCGCTGGGATTGCCGCGACCGTCGCCTTACTACTGGGCGTTGATGACGGGGCAGTGTCTCTTCTTCGTGTTCTTTTGCTACACCTATCGCGCAATCCCCTATCTGGACCGACGAAAGATTGACGCGCTGAAACAGGTGTTCTGGGCGGTGATTGTACACAGCAAGTACGGATTGCAGGAAGAGACCAAGTTTGCATTGAAATACGTTCCCGAGTACGAGACCATTACCAGCATGGGCGAGTGCGAAGAGGCCAAGGCGACCTACTCGCACGTCGAGAGCCGCAACCTGAAGACGTTTGTGATTGGCGTGGGCGTTCTGGGAGTGGCAGCGTATGTCGGGGCGAGGATCGTGAATGAACTGGCGAGTCGTGTGCTCCGGTATTCTACATAAAGGTAGCATCAGGCGGTTATAGCTAGCTCGGTCAGCGGCTGCAGCTGCGGACATTAGCGCGGACAGACCGGCATGCCGCTGTGCGTGCCGAATAAACGGATGTCTGATGTGGTATTGATGATGATGACGATGATGACGATGGTGATGCTGCTGCTGCCGCACCGCACGGCCCGTCGGGAGCGTAGTGATACATGTAGCTCATCAGGGAGGGAGGGCATGATGCGATGCTGCGCCGCCCGCCTCTGGTCGCGTCGCATGTCCTGTACATGCTGTCCCGTATGCTTTGGGCTGGGATGCGCCTGTTATGTGTGGTACAATACAGTATTGACCACCGGCGGCCCTGCACATGCCCTGCCTTGCCGCGCCCTGCCCTCTCCAACGATCGGCGTGCATGCACAGCGAATCAAGCCATTGTGGAAGCAGCGCCGCCGCCGCCGCCGCCGCCGCCGTGCCGACCGACGCCTTCGTACGAGCTTGAGGCGCTGGCCCGCGACCTCAGCCGTTGCACGCACTGCACGCACTGCACGCAGCGTCCCGGAGCAACGCGCTCTCCTCCCATTACGAACCCATCAGCGTCGTCGGAGGGGATCCAGTCTGCGCATCGGCGGCCATGTGGCAGGCGACCGCACGTCGACGTGGTTACACAGCAGCAGACGTGACACCGCGCTAGACTGCATCATGCCGACCGAGCAGCGGCACCGCGCCCACCACAGCAGCGAGCGCCGCTCCACCAGCACCAGCACCAGCACCAGCACCAGCACCAGCACCAGCACCAGCACCATTGTGTCCGCCCAGCAGCAGCGTGCCGCCCGAAGCAAGAGTCGCCTGCGCCAGGAGCACGGCAGCGGCAATAATAATGGCAGCTCCGGCCAGGGCGGCGCAGACGATCGATCGGTTGTCGGTCTGCGGAGGCCCTCGCTCACAAACGCTAAGAGGACGCAGTCGACCCCTGCTCTTCCAGATGAGTCCTCGCACGCACCCGAGCGCGTCGTCCTGAGCACCGCGGCCTCCTTCACCCACAACATCCACGACGCCGACGCCGCGCGCGACGACGATGAGCTGGCCGGAGCGATAGGCGCGACCCGCATCTATCACCGCTTCCGACGCCCCGCAGTCGAGGTATGTCAACACCACCACCACCACCTCCGCTCCCCTGCCGTGCGACGTGCCTGCGACTCCGGCAAGGCGCCAGCGTGCTGCTCGCTTCCCCAGACTCGCATCGCCAGACGAGTGCCGCGCTGACCTGAGCTTTGTGCGAGCACACAGCTGCCGGACCCCCAGCCGCCAGAGATCAACATTGCTGTCATTTCTGCTGCGGACGTCGGCAAATCGACCTTCATCAAGGCCGCCCTCGAGCTCACCAGCCTGCCACCATCCCGTGCCGCCGAGCGTCGTGTCCCGTTCGAAGGTCGACCGTACCTCCTCCGTCTGCTCGAGCTGGATCTCAACGACATTGACACCGACAACGATGGAACGATCGATTGGCCAGACTATATCGAGGATCGGGTAATGCCCCAGGTCAATGGTGCATTGGCCCTATATAGCTGCGAAGAAGCGAGTAGCATTCGAGATTTGCGCGATATCCTGAGTGAGTGGAGGACCCCATGCATGCACGAGGGACGGATACTGACTGGCGGCACCTTCACAGAGGCCATCACCAAATCCTCGCTGCCGACGGTGCTGGTTGCAACCAAGTGCGACATTCCTACAAGCGAACGCAAGGTCGAGCCAAGCGTTGTGGAGCAGAACACCAGGCGGATCAACAAGAACATTGCTACCTTGCAGGTCTCAGAACTCAACCCAGACGGATACAAGCGCGGCTTATCGATGCTCATGAATGCCATTGTCCACACCACATCAACAGGTCTGCGTGAACACTGTAGCCGCCCCGCATGTGCCTGTCCTGACTTCTTCTGCAGAGCAAACCTCGGCGCTGAGAAGAGCAACATCTCTCAGGCGCAGAGCACAGAGCAACTCGATCATTGCAGCCTCTCCCCGCCCCTCCGGTGCTGGTCATTCGCGAGCCAGCTCCGAGCATACTATCCAAAAGGATCCACATCACAATCGTGTAGATTCCAGCTTCCCGGCGTATCCTGCCATCGAGCGTCTCCGGGTGCCCTGGGACATAGAACAGATGCACGGCACATTCTTCAACGAGGAGTCGGCAAGCGAGCCCTCCGCAACCTCATCGCGGTCGTCCATTAGCACGGACGCTCCATCAGTAGTGCCCGGAGCTTCTCCCACATCAGCGCTGGCGGAGAATGGCGCGTCATTCGACGGGTTGGTTGACCGATTGTTGGATCAGCCCACGTCACGGGCTGATTTGAAGTTCACCGCAATCTTTCTAGCTCTCTACCGTAAATTCGCGGCGCCTGGAAAGCTGTTGGAAGCTATTGTACAGCGCTTTGACACGTTGGAACAAACGGGCGCGCCAATCATGATGAAATCGACCACCCAGCTCCGATATCTTGCTGTCGTCGAGAAATGGGTGACCTCATATCCGGGCGATTTCGCTTACCCACGTACTCGAAGACGACTGCAAACCTTCGCACACAAAATCTCCGATACACGGATATTTACTGCTGCTGCCAAGGAAATTACCTTGGCACTGGACTCCGTCAACGAGGACGATGACACGGAATGGGCGGTCAACGACAAGGACAGAGAAGCCGCGGGAGAGCATGCCCGAAGTTCAATGGCCTCGACAGCAAGTACGCTCATTGACGATCCGGCCTTCTCATTCGATACGGAGCTTAGTGGGACGACGCTGAGCTGCGATTCTGATGTCTACTCGGGAGCAAAACCCTCCAATCAGATGATTGCATATGTTGAGCAAGCGCAAAGATACGCCCGAGAATTGCAACCCATACAGCGCAACACACTGACCAAGGTCCACTGGCGCGCCCTCCTTGATCACCCTGATGAACTGATTGCGCGTGAACTCACAAGAATAGACTGGATCATGTTCACGTCGATACGGCCTCGCGATCTAGTACGGCACGTTTCGCTGTCCAAAGAACAAAAGCAATCATGTCGTAACTTGGCCCATGTGGAGCGAATGGTCGAGCACTTCAATCAGATCGCATGCTGGGTGGCTAACTACGTCCTGTTGCGCGACAAGCCGAAGCACCGGGTATTGATGCTGGAGAAATTCATGCGAATAGCACGGAAACTCCGAGAGCTCAACAATTACAATGCACTGGGTGCTGTCATCGCCGGCGTCAAATCCACGTCGGTCCACAGGCTCGCAGCGACACGTGAATTGGTGCAACCTGGTGTGGGAAAGGATTGGCTGAAACTTGAGATCCTGATGGCCCCGTCACGATCACATTTTGCCTACCGCCTTGCATGGGAGAATAGCTCCGGCGAGCGGATCCCCTATCTACCGCTACATCGACGTGACTTGGCGACAGCAGAGGAAGGGAACAAGACCTTCCTCGGCGACGATGGCCGCATCAACTGGAAAAAGTTTGAGATCATGGGAGAAGTCATTGTGAGCTTGCAACGAGCACAAGGCATGCCATACAAAAATCTGGGAGGACCACAAGGGAATCAACAGATCAAGGAGCTAGTGCTCGATGTCAAGCTCCTCAAAGATGAAGACGTGAGTTGCCGGGATGGTAAAGGGTTGCATGCATCTAGACTAACACGTGCACAGGAACTTTATGAGCGCAGCACGCAAGTCGAGCCTCCTGCGAACTCCAACGCCGGTCCAACGGCGAAATTCAAGTCATTATTTCAGCGGTGATGCCAGAACGACATGGAGCACGACTGAATTCTTTGACCGCCAACAACGAAATGGCGGAATGCAACCCCACCTCGCGATACCTGCATAGAAATACGACACTGATGAGCGACGACATTGAGATATATACCCTTCTGTGGCAGCTATATTTGGACGGAGTGGAGGCAATTTGCAATTTGGGGAACATACCGGGCGCTGGATCATGCAGGATTTCCGGCTTGGTTTGGGCCACGCTTGTGCAGAAAAGATCTGCGGGATGGAAAAGTATTAGTTGTACCTTGTGTGGATATGATTTGTGTGGCTATGTATAGTTGCATAGCCTCGCGGCGCAAAGACGGGATCCTGGACAGAGATGGCAAGGTGAGGACATCAGAATTGGGAGGCATGGCGCGCTATGGCACTTCGACGGCGGCTCGAAATCGATAAACACCATGAAAATCAAGAGTCTGGTCGTCGTGCGATGCTCTTCAGAACGCTGGGCGCGATACGCTCGAAGAAGTGGATCTGATAAGTCGAGTGCTTCATTGATGCTATGCCTCTTGCGCCAAAATCGAGGTGTCTGTTCTCATCCGCCACTTGTTCAGCGCCTTGTGGGCATCTGCGGTCTCATTGTCGCATCGCTCTCCCACCAACCCCCACGTCCGAGCACGGATGATGTTCTCAACCATTCTCTCATTTCTGATCAGAGACGCGAGCGACTCGGTCCTCGTATCTTGTGGAAAGTACCTGGCGCTGTATGGATCTAATCGCTCATCGATCAGTCTCTCTCGGGCTCGCGCGTCTTCCGTCTCCCGCAAAATGTGATCGGGATCATCGGGATCGGGTGATGTAGCGACACCAGCACAGTAGTTCAAGACGTCTGACCGAGCTTGCCATGATCTGATCTCGACGTCAGTGTTTCATAGTATATACTCTGCGCATTGACACCTACGGGAACAGAACGTTATCCTTGAACGTTTGGCACGCGTTGGGATCTAATGCTCGCCGCCCAATAGGCCGTGGTTGTCTTTCTGTCGTGGATGCTGGGTCGAATGGTCGCGCAGCCGGTGTCGCCAGTGCATTGAGGTTCTGATTGATAGTATCGTCTACAGCGGATCGAGATATACGCAGGAAGTCTAGGGTGGCGCTTGGGCATGAGCGTGAGCTTGGTGATGACTTCAAGTTGTCTTGAGTTGCTCACCTCGAAGTGCCGTTTGGTTGAAGCAGAATTGCGGCGTGAGCTTGAGCTGTGCGGGAGTCTGTGACATGATTGCAGGCCTCGGAGCCGGAGGTAGAGGTGGTGGAGATGGTGGCTTCCACAGCAAAGACGCCAGTTTTGCCTCTGTGCAGTGGTTGATGCACACGGCAGAGCTCGACTGTGGTGGTGATGTCAGCCCCAGTAGTGCTGCCCATGTCTGCCTGATCGCCAAAGTGTCGCGACGCGTCGTCCGCCACACGCCCAACTCTTTCACTTCATTGCCTACCTCAATTGACCGTGCCTGCTGATGCGATACTGCTGGAGACCATTGAGACAAGTCACGCTTGCGACGAGATCGCACCACCATTTCTCGCGTTGGGTTGCCAGCATGCCGCCGAAGCAGGCGAAGCTTGGGTATGTCGTGAGCCAGCAGACTCTCGGGTCCGTATGGCTACGCAATCCCATCTACGTGCTCGCTGACCTGAATATAGCAAGTTCTTTGGCAAACCCGATGGCCAAAAAGCAGCACCCCAACAATCGAAGTTGGCGTTCGGCTCGAAAGCCACGCCTAAGAACGAGCAACTTGAGGATGCGAGCGCGACCCCCCCTGCGAGTGCAGATGATAGCGTGAAAAAGGAAGATGTCGACATGCAAGACCAGGAAGACGTAAAGAGTGAGCAAAATGAGAATGGAGAGGAGGTTGTTGTCAAGCAGGAGCACTCGCCCTCGAGCTCGTCGAAGAAGCGTCGGCCTAGCCGCGACGTGGAAATGGATGATGTAGACGAGGACGAGCCGCCAACCAAGAAGGCCCGCTCTAAGCCCGCTCCCAATGGTAAGAAAAAGGGCATGGCGACAAAAGCCACCCACAAGATCGACGCCCCAAAAGTCCCATCCTCAAGCAAATCAAAAGGGGTCGAGGTAAAGCGCGAAGAGGACGCGGAAGATGAGCCCGTCGAAGCTGCAAGCTCCTCTGCAGACGACGAATCGGCACAGTCTGCAGTGGAAGATGAAGAGGTTGAGGTCAAGCCATCCAAAGCTGCAAAGGCTGTTCAAAGCACACTCAAAGCAGACGCAAAAGACCCTTATCCGGACTGGAAGGCTGGTGATCCTGTCCCATACGCTGCGCTTTGTACAACATTCTCCAAGATTGAACTGACAACCAAGCGTCTTGAGATCCTGGCGCATTGTGCTCGTTTCCTGCGCCAAGTGCTCCGACTAACACCAGACGACCTCCTCCCCGTTGTATTACTCATGGTGGGCAAGCTAGCGGCTGACTACGCTGGCATTGAGTTGGGCATCGGCGAATCTCTGATCATGAAAGCCATAGGCGAAAGCACCGGTCGGAGTCTGAAAGTCGTCAAGGAAGATCAGCAAAAGGTGGGAGATTTGGGTCTCGTGGCAGCAAAGAGCAGAGGAGGTCAGCCGATGATGTTCAAACCGAAGCCGCTCACTGTGCGCGCCGTGCACGAAGGCCTGATGAAGATTGCCACTGTTGAAGGACAAGGCTCCCAAGGCCGCAAGGTAGACGGCATCAAGAAGCTGTTGTCTTCAGCGGATATCAACATGGCCAAGGGAACGACCATCGACATCAGCAAGGACAAAGGTGGTCCAAGTGAGAGCAAGTTCATCATCCGGGCTCTTGAGGGGAAAATGAGGCTCGGTCTCGCGGACAAGAACTTGCAAGTCGCGGTGGCACATGCCATGGTAGCACATTCGGTATGCAAAGACGGCAAAAAAGTGCCCACCGAAGAGCAACTGAAGAAGGGCGAAGAAATTTTCAAGGCAGTCTACAACGAACTTCCGGCCTACGAAGTCATCATCCCCGCTTTACTGGAGAACGGCATCTGGCAACTGCGCGAAGCTGTCAAGTTGCGACCCGGCGTGCCACTGAAGCCCATGCTGGCGAAACCTACAAAATCCATCGGAGAAGTGCTTGACCGCTTCGAGGGCAAGGACTTCACTTGTGAGTACAAGTACGATGGCGAGCGCGCTCAGATCCACTATGTCGCGCACGAAGCTGATGAGGAGTTTGCTACAACTGTCGCGCCTGCTGCTGGCAAGAGTGAGCGAGGCATCTCCAACATCTTTTCACGCAATAGCGAAGACCTCAGTAAGAAGTACCCGGACATTCTCGAGAAGCTACCGAATTGGGTGAAGAAGGGGACCAAATCTTTCGTGCTGGACTGCGAAACCGTAGCGTGGGATGTCGAGAAGAAGCATGTCTTGCCGTTTCAGCAGCTCATGACGCGGAAGAAGAAGGATGTGAAGACTGAAGACATCAAAGTCAAGGTCTGTGTCTTTGCATTCGACATTCTGTACCTTGACGGACAAGCACTGGTGAACAAACCCTTTCGAGAGCGACGCGAAGCCATGTATGGAGCGTTCGAAGAGATTGAGGGCGAGTTCGCCTTTGCCAAGTTTGGAAACTCCAAAGAAGTTGAGGAGATTCAGATTTTGCTCGAAGAATCCATTAAAGCGTCGTGCGAGGGTCTCATGGTGAAGATGCTGGATGGCGTGGAATCGCATTACGAGCCATCTCGGCGATCACAGAATTGGCTCAAAGTGAAGAAGGACTACCTCGCTGGCGCCGGCGATTCCCTCGATCTGGTCGTACTCGGTGCATACTACGGCAAAGGCAAGAGGACGAACTGGTATGGAGCTTTCCAGCTTGCTTGCTACAATGATCACAAGGAGCAGTATGAGACGGTGTGCAACATTGGCACGGGATTCAGTGAAGCCCTTCTCGCTGAGCTATACGAAACACTCTCTCCATTGGCAATCGACCGCGCCAAGCCATTCTATGACCATAGCACGGGCAAGAATGATCAGCCGGATGTGTGGTTTGAACCGAAGTATGTCTGGGAGGTCAAGACTGCCGATCTCACGCTCTCTCCCAAGTATCGTGCAGCATCAAGCGAGTTCGGGGGCGACGGGACACACAAGGGCGTTTCGCTACGTTTCCCGCGATTCATAAGAGTGCGTGATGACAAGAAGCCGGATGAGGCCACCAGCAGTAAGCAAGTTGCAGAAATGTATAGGAAGCAAGAGAGTGTAGGCAAAACTCAGGGCCCTAGTGTGGACGATGACTTCGAGTATTGAACGACTGTAATTGATGGTCAAGATTGCGTGGACCGCATGGACAGTGTTGTTCAGTTATTAGCACAAGATGAATATGATCATGTCTCATCACACACGACTTCACTTCAATGCATCGGTGTTTTTAGCATGATCTTCGACTTCGCCGTGGCCGGATTTCGGGGAGACTCAGCCCTGTGGAGATGCGCGGTATACATCATCGCGCCAAGAGGCTCCGTCCAGGCACAGGCATCTGCTAACTTAACGCTCCCCATGTCTCGCCGTTAGAACATCTATAGTCCTGTTCTACAATCTGGCCCACATGAAGGCTAGCACGTCGCAAGGCGAGAGCGTATACACCGTGACCTGAGCAAAGACAGCAGCATACGACTCCGCTCGCGAACAGCGACGACATGCCAGCACCACCACCCCCTCCTCCACCCCCGCCGCCGCCTGGCATGGCCGGAGGTGAGTACCAGCATGACGAAAGATTCGACGGTAACTGATTACGCTGAAGGTCCGCCGCCTCCGCCTCCACCACCGCCTGCCAATTTACCCGCGAGACCTGCGCCAAACGAGGTGAAAGGAAGAGTACGTTACACGTGTACAGCTGGCTAGGCGACGAAACGTAGGGCCTGAAGACTGTGTGCTAATGTTTGCGCTGCACAGGGCGCTTTACTTGGAGACATTACAAAAGGCACACGGCTAAAAAAAGTGGGAGTCGTCAACGACCGCTCAGCGCCGATAATCGACAAGCCCAAGGACTCGGGCGGACCACCCATCGGAGGCGCGCCGCCTGTTCCCGGAGGGCTGAGACCCGCTCCCTCAGGTGGAAACAGAGCTCGGAGCAACAGCGACCAGCCAGGAAATGCCACAGGAGGAGGCGGTATGGAGTCAGCACCGCAATTGGGAGGACTTTTTGCGGGCGGGATGCCGAAATTGAGAAAGACAGGCGGCGGAGTGAACATGTACGATTCGGATCCAGAGACCAACGCCAGGAAAGTCTCAGCGCCAGTTTCGAGTGCACCCTCAAGACCAAATGGACAACCGCCTCCGAGGCCGGGCGCAGCGCCGCCGCCGCCGCCCGGCTCCGCGCCTCTTCCACCCTCAGTCGCTGCGCTGAAGAGCAATTTGCGGCCCTCAAGCACGGTATCGCTCGACAGCGACGCACGATCGAAACCGAAACCTCCTCCTCCGATCGGCAAGAAACCTCCCATTCCTCCGCCAGCATCACGGAAGCCTTCTGGACTTGCTTCCAAATCCATGTTGAACTTACCTACACATGAGCCTCCGCGACCTGGGTCCAGCCCTGCTCCTTCAGCGGCGCCCCCACCTCCGCCATTTCCTGGGAGCGCACCTAGACCTCCTCCTGCGCCTCTTGCGCGACAAGCGCCAACTCCTCCCTCGGCGCCCCCAGCGCCTCCTCCACCCCCGGCCTCACGAATAAGCAGTGTGAGAGACGAGGATGACGAATACGATCCCTACAATTACAATTCAAAATCAACACCCCCCGCTGCTCCGCCGCTGCCTCCACAGACGAACGGCTCGCACAAAGAAGTCAGCTTGGCACAACAGGCTGCCATGAACGCCTTTGGAATGAATAGGCAAGCCAGTCCCGCTGCAGCGCCTCCAGCGCCACCCCCTCCCCCTCCTTCCGCCCCTCCGAACAGGCCGGGATCGACGCCTCCACCAGCACCTCCGCCGCCTCCAATGGCGCGGGCAAGCTCATCACCTCAGGGTGTACCACCCTCTCCTCGAAACGCGAGCGCATCAGGTGGAACGCCAACTGCGGGAGGTGTGTCATTGGGTTCTGACACACCGGCGAGGATGCCTTCGTTCCCAGATGCCGCGAGCTACACTTTGACGAACGGGAATCGAAGTCGAGCAGATAGTGGAGCTAGAAGCTCAGGGTCAAGGTTTACAGTACAAGATACCAGATTCAAGTTCCAGGACGAAGGGCAGCTTCCAAAACCACGAGACTTTGTGGGTGGACCAAAGAGGTATCGTGCTGGGAGGGGAAGCAGTGTGCCATTAGATTTGAAAGCTTTCGATTGAGAGGAAACGAGATGATTTGAATGAAGCGTTCAAGCCGGTATTCGATATGTTTGAATGCAATGATAATCAGGCGTTCATCAAGATGGTGTACATAGCCATAGCGTCGGAGAGAGTTTGCGCTGGAGCACAGCACAACCCAACCAAGACGGGAACACTCGAAGTTTTACATCTGCGCTCATGGGAAAGCACATATCAGCCTCATGGTCTGACTTTCCAGTGTATCACCGTCCGTCCAACTGACATGTCCGAACCCAGCGTCTCGCAAAGACCTGTCCCAAAAGCCCTCGTCGGCAAGTGCGTGCGTCCTCCCATCGTCGAACAGCCACCACCCTTCCAGCAGGCCATAGACCAAATCAAACCAATACAACGACCTCGTAAACTCCACCAAGCAGAACACCCCATCAGTTTTGAGAAGCTGTCTCACATTCGTCGCCGATCGGCTCGCATGGGGAGTGGCATGAATGCAATTCGTCGCTATGACAGCATGGAATTTCCCTCGAAGCTCCTCGGCAGGCAGGACATTGCAATCCAGAGCTGAGAAAGTCATTCTCGAAAAGCCGGGCAGATTGCGGAATCTGCGCTTGGCGGCGGACACTAAGGCGCCTGAGATGTCGGTGAAGTGGTATTCGAAGTCGATGCCGCGCGCTTCGAGGAACGCGACAATGTGGCGTGCTGTCGCGCCAGTTCCGGCGCCGACTTCACATATCCGGAACGGTTCGTTGGAATCAGTGCGAGAGGGGCTGGTTGAGAGAATTTGAGAGAGATAGTCGGCAAGGAGGCGGGTGAGGGCTTGGCACATTGGAGCCGAGTCGTAGACATCGGCGAGGACTTCTTTGTTTACAGGATCGGCGAAGAGCAATCGGAGTGGATCGGCTGTTCCTGTCAGGCACGCAGCTAAGTTCGATGCTGTGATGTTGAGAAGTTTGGTTTCGGAGGTGTGTTTGTGGTGACGAGCTAGCATTTCTGTGTAAAGAGCTGCTGCTGATTCTGTCGGCATGGGGGTTGCTGTCCGGAAGTGGCTGTTGTTCCGTGGTTCCACGAGTCCGGCATCAGCAAGAATGGCTTCCATTCTGCCCATTAGGTGCTTGTGTTTGGTCTCAATTTCAACGGTGGGAAGTTTCTGGCCCGCAGACAAAATGTTCAAATCACAGCCGAGTTCTTTCAGTGCTTCAATCACGTACGCCACCACGAGTCGGCTCTGTAGAGGATGTACTTGGGTCCAGAATCCTTGGAATCCCGTCTGTGCTGCGTACTCATCAAAGGACAGCCTGACATTGTCAAAGATTGTCACGGCTGTAGCTTTGTTCGACGGTCCAGGAGCGTGTCCCGGCTGCGGTGGATTGACATGAGGGGCAGCCGGGGTGGTTTTGCGTTCTGAAGAGTCGTTGGTAGTTGGCGTACATGGCATCCTCTTCCCGGTGACAAGACGCACGAGGTCCGCGAAAGTCGATCGTTCATCGAGATCTTCAAGATCAATCACCAAGGAGAATTTTCGTTTGATATCGCTTGTGATCTCGATGGCAACCAGGGAGTCAAAGCCAAGGTTGGCCAAATTCTCTGGTCCACGAAGCTCAGCATCAAGCTCGAGATGGGTACAAACTAATTCGGAAAGTCGAGACGTGAGATCGTCGCTCTGCCACGCGATCTCAGAAGCTGGAGTCAGAGGTGTGGCTGCGGAACCATACGACATGGATCGAAAAGATCGTGGTGAGAGTACTGTCGAAGAAATTTCGCTTTGACGGCGAGCATCCGGCTCGAAGTTATCAGCATTTCCACTTCCGCAACCTCTTCTTGCGAGATAAGCAAACAGCGCGTCCATGTCTGCGAGATCGACTACATCATCCAGATGGAGGTTGAGCTTGAATGTCTTTGCAAGCTCACTCACGAGCTCCATGATCATCAGTGAGTCGATCCCAAGGCTTTCAAATGTGGCGGTCCCCACGACATCTGCAGGTCTTATGTCTGCAAGGTCTTCCAGGATCCGCCGCACTTGTTCATGGATAAGTTCTTTGGGGTCTCGGCTGGCGTGATCTGATATCGAAGTCTGCTTCCTGGCAACAGTACTATCAGACGCGGCAGCGCACGTCTCTGCTTGGAGTGGTTTTCCTGGGCCAAGCGGCATTGCAATAGTGATATCAGGCTGCTCCAAGGGAGCAACAGCCTGCGGTGGTGTGGCCCCTGGCGCCAGCTGTTGGCTCTTAAAGACAGCGCCGAGGATGTAGAGTGCCATCCTGCCGGTGGCCGCTTCATAAACGAAGATATCGTTGGCGACTTGCTCGACATCAGGAGAAGTGTATACAAGCACCTCGTAGGCAGCGCCGAAGAAGCTATCCGCGCGGAGTGGTTGATAACTGGGGCCAGTCCGAACCACATCAACACTGGAAAGTTTGGCAACGTGCCCCTCTGGTTGATTGCGCATGACATTGGCGTATATGCCCGCGACCTGTGTAAAATAATTAAAAAAGGTGGAGTTGATAATGCTGCCATCATATAGGTGATTCGCAAGCTCCTTTGGCAAGACGACTTTGCCAGCAATTTGCTGGCCGCGTGCACATACGCCGCGGACTCCACGATAGTGCTCAGCGTAGTCAACGAGTGATGACAAGACTTTGTACACCATCGATCCTGAAAGAGAATCCTCGGCTTCTTGGAATACTGCTGTGACGAGGTTGCGATTGGCGAGTCTTTCAAAGCGTTCAAAGTCTGCCTCCAGAGAAGCATTCTTGGTCTGGAGACCGACTATACCGGAGGCGTGTTCGACGTACTTGCTATCCGGAAGAGTGGACTTGAGAGAGAATTTCCAATCGGCCCCGAAAGGCTGGAGTAAGAGTCTGATGTTGTCTTTCGCATCGAGACTCATCGAAGGACCTATTTGGAGACCAGTAATTTGAGGCAATACTCGTTCTTGACGATCGCGCTTCACAAGCTGCGCAGCGCGCGCAGCAAGATCGACGTAAATGGAAGGAGGACAGGAATATGTGCCAAGGAACTTGTGTCCTTTGGCCATGGCCGCGAACTCTGGACTTTGAGCACTGATCGCGAAATGATGCCCCTGCCAATCGGACTTGATCAAGCTGATGAGTGTTGCTGGCAATTCTGGTGAAGATGACTGTTCTTTTCGTTGTAAAGAGCACCCCTCGGGTGCTGGGATCACAAGCTCCAGCCAGTGCCTATGCTTTTCGAACGCATAGGGTGGCAGTCTTAGCACATCAAAGTCCGCTCGCTGCGAGCGATGGAAGTTCCAGAACTGCAACTTGTGGCCACGCTTGAACAGATCAACCGTGATACCTGCCAAGTCTTCGGGGGAGTTCGGCTTGTTCAATGCCACAGGCAAGAACTTGTTCGGAGCTTCGCTCGAGACGTCCACGATTCGTGCTGCGAGGCCGATGACCGTAGAGTTAGAACCAGCTTCGAGCCAAGTACAGGACCCTAGACGCTCGCTCACGCGCTGTATGGCTTGCTTGAAATACACCGGGTCCCGTGTGTGGGCGGCAATGAGCTTGAAAGTTGGTGCGTCCCAGCTACTGTCCTTGGTACAGGTTTCGAGAGCAATGCGTGGCTCGTGAATCTCGAGTGAAGCCGCAAGCTCCTCTAGCTCTGGATAAAGATCGTCTGTGAATCGCGAGTGGAAACCGTACTTGACATCGAGTGCCTTATGTCGAATCCCATTCTTCTTCGCCTCGTCGATAAGAGCCGTAGCCGACGATCGATCGCCAACCACAACATGACACTTTGGTCCATTGTAGCAAGCAATCTCATACTGGTTTTGAGGATCGCGTTCGCTGAGGGCTGATGTTATGTGACTTGACTTCTCCTCATCCGCATCTAGCACTACCATGGACCCAGGCTCTGCACCCCATCGTTGCACCATCAACGCGGCTCTACCAGCCACGAATTTAAGACCGTCTCGAAGGGTTAAGATGCCGGAAACACTCAGAGCCGTAAGCTGGCCAAGGCTATGCCCCACCAGGCAGGCAATTCGCAGGCCGGCCTCGATCCATGACTGCGCGCTGGCGTACTGCATCGCGAACAACATCGAGTTGTGAGCAATAATGTCCGTGACTGGCTCTGTTTGGAATATGTATGGATAGATACCCGGATAGCCCATCTCAACCAATAACTCATGACACTGGTCCAGGTGATGGCGAAGGATAGTGGATGATTCCCAGACTCGACGATCAAGGGCGATGGAATCAGCCCCCTGACCTCCGAAGCACAGGACTAGTGGAGGCTCCTGTCGTACTTCCGTGATAGTATTGTTTTCCAAGGTCTGACTACGCAGCTGAGTCTGTAGCTCGGTAATATCTGTGGATGATGTTTTGAATGCGAGGTTGTGCGAATGAGATCGATCTTGATGCCTAGATAGGCTGTATGCCAGATTGGGTACGAGTCTGGAAAGTTCAGTCGTTGTATGAGAGACGCACCACGAGGATAGAAACCCGTCTAGCGCTTTGCAGTATGCGACCAGACTACCTGCAGATGCTGCAGACAACATGATGGGATACTTCTCCATCATTGCAGAACATCGAGATTGAGACGGGTGACCCGGCGCCTCCATGAGAACCAAAGTTGCATTGCTACCAGCTGCACCATAATTGTTCACGCAAGCGGTCAGACGTTTTCGGTCAAGCTTCTGCAGTGACGTCGGTATAAAAATGCGGTTCGGTTCCAGCGGTGGTATCCGTGGGTTTAGGGAAGCGAACGATGCCTGTGGGACCACCTCTCTGTGCTCCAGCTGCAAGACAGCTTTGATGAGTGCTGCGACGCCAGAAGCACCTTCTAGGTGACCGATGGCACCTTTGACCGAAGACACGAACAACGGCGAGCTTCTGTGAGTAGCGCTCGCAAAGGCCTCTCGAATGCTTTCCATCTCTATGGGATCGCCCACTGGTGTTCCGGTCCCGTGTGCCTCGACGAAATCGATGCTGTGAGGATCTATAGCAGCCTCCTTGGCTACCTTGCGATACAGCGATGCTTGAGACTTGGAGTGCGGTACCGTGATAGGTACACAGTTGCTGTTTTGATTGACCGCTGAGCCAAGTATCAGACCACGTATTGCATCTCCATCTGCGATCGCGTCATCCATTCTCTTCAGCACCACGACCCCTATGCCTTCACCGCGACAGTATCCGTCTGCACATGCGTCAAAAGGCTTCGTTGCACCGGTTGGGCTGAGGAAGTGAGCAGCTGCCAGATTCTCGTACAGATATGGGCTACTGAAAAGAGTTGCCCCTCCTGCAACAGCTTGCGAGCACTCGCCATTCTGTAGAGCTCTGCAGGCTGTATGTATTGCAACAGCTGATGAAGAACAAGCTGTGTCGAAGGTCAGAGATGGGCCAGACCAGCCGAAGTAATGCGAAATCTTGCCACTCAAAAACGCCCGAAGAGTGCCAACCGTAGAATATGCAGTGGGCGGATGTGAGGCCACGTTAAAATCATAGTCGGAAGAACAAGCCCCTATGTAGGTGCCAATGTCTCGAGGCTGCGAGATATCGGAGAAATAGCCGGAGTCTTGAAGAGCGTGATATGTAACCTGCAAAAGGTGCCGCTGTTGTGGATCGGTCGACAGGGCTTCTCTGGCAGATTTCTTGAAGAACTTGCTGTCCCAAGCATCGATATCGTCAATGAAGTTGCCCCAAAATTTCACTTCGTCATTCGACCTCGATGAGCTTCCAGCTTTGAAGCGCTCGGCTGGCATCTTTGACAACATCGACTTTCCCGCAAGAAGAAGATCCCAAAACTCATTCACAGAGTTGGCACCTGGAAATTTGCATGCCATACCAATGACCGCGATGGCGTGTTTCGAATCATGGTCGTCAATAGAGGTCCGGTGTGATAACGATGCCCTGTGTGTTCTCGGTGGGATGGCTGCAGGAGAGTCCAGAGTGTTGGCAGCAATCTTGCGGGTGAATGCACGTTTCGCGGCTGACCGTGGCACTGCATCCACGCCTATCCCCAAGATGTATGATTTAGAATCTGCTGCAGTGATAGAGGCGGTAGCTTTCGACATCGTAGCGTGCCAATTCGCTTGGTTTTCCAGCAGGCCGCGCAAGGCTATGACGAGGGCATTGCTCTCTTGGAACGGCGTCCAGTCCGTGTTAGAAAGTACGAGGCTGACATTGGTGAAAACAGGGTTGATCTGTGCGCCACAGGCTTCCAGGATGCGCTCAGGTATTCCTCTATGTGCTCCGCAGTGGTACCGGCCAAGTAAGCCGGTGTCCCGCGTGGAAACTCCTGCCTGAGCTAAAGCCTCTCGCACTTGCTTGAGTACTGATTTCGGACACGTGACGGTAGCATCTCTCTCATCTCTCAACACGCCTGTGTACGTCTGGGGGTGTATTAGCGGACTGTCCACTGCAACGAGCACGCTGATCCTTACATCTGGATACACTGCCAGGACTCGGTCAACTGTGGAGCGCAGTATCTCCCGTGGCCATCGTACGGCAATGTTTGTGAATTGCGTGCAGCGTTCTTGATCCAGATCGACGTATACTCCAACACAGAAGGCCAGTCGAATCGAGCTCGCGGCATAACGCCCAATATCCGATTGGTGACTTGCGCTAGCTATGGCAAGAGCGCTAAGAACACCAGCACATAAGCCTTGAATGCCACCTCTATTGGCGACATGTTTTAATAAGAGAGCGTGATCAATGTCGCTGTCGGTTTGCTGCAGGAAATCCAGGTACTGAACAACGTGTGAGGCAACGGTGATAGGCATCGTGACGGCGTTGCGATTTTCCTGGAGTAAGTGTTCCTTGATGTCCTCAGACAGCCATCGGGCCAGGCCGTCCGCGGCATCTTTACCGGTCGACGAGTCTAGCTCACCATCGTTATTGCGCAGCACTTCCCATAGCGACGGAAGCTCGAGCAAGGCAGCGACAACTGGTTCCAGTGTTCGGTCTTGTTTCAAGATGGCCTTGAGTCGACCTTGCCAGTGGGAATTTGGCCATGGTGCTAGAGCTCCAAATGCCACGAGGGACGGAACGGCGTCCATTACCGCTCTGCAAAAGAATAACGCTGGCAATTGCTACAGCTGCCGGAAAATTTGGGTCGAGAAGGGTTGGCGCGCAAGCGGGCCTCCAAAATCAGTCACAATTTTGTGGCACCAGCTTGTTGTAATCAGTCATTTGACAGTCAGGACAGGCCCATCGAGACAGGTATCAATGCACAAGCAGCTACGGTGAAGACACGACAGTACCGACAGGCCAATGGCATCTCAGCCGGTAGCTATGGGTCGAGCCGCTCGCATTCGAAACCGCAAGTGATAGTTCATGACTGCGCCAATTGCTGCAAGGGTTGTCCGAGGGATGCCACATACAGCGTGCCCGTTAAGATGCACAGTCACGCACGTGACACTTGCTGAAAATACCGCCGTCAACGTATCAGCTGTCCAGACCAATTGAACCTGATCGTGTGCCGTTGCTCATTAAGATCTGAGGGGGATACGTCGTGGCCGTGAGGATTGCAACTCTTTTAACGTGACACTCGCGTGACTTTTCGGCGGCCGAAAATGGTTGGATGAGGTGATACAGGTGGGGCAGTTCAGGCAGGCGTAGTGCACTTTGAGTTGCGAGGTGTCACCCAAGATGCTCGCAGTGGTCAGATATCCGTCGACGGCGCGAAGACTACCTTGAGATGCGGAAGGCGAAGTGAAGTGAAGTGAAGTGAAGTGAAGGAGCAGTCGGGAGCAAAAATAGGCTGCCAAGATTTCGGCCTGGGTCCCTATTCTAATAGACTAAGTTAAGTCTCACCTCACCTCATCTCAGCTTCTTCACAATCCGTTGCAACACCCGCGCAAGACATCCGACGCGTGTAGCAGCCGATGCTGCACGTGTACGGATGACTTCCGCCACGCGCCACACACGATGCAGCAAGGTCCTCCTGCATGAATGCCATCTACCACAACACGAACCGCGTGTTCGGTTGGACGGCGGCCATTGATGAAACATGTTACAATAAAGGCGAAACTGCGGCACGATTTCGTCGACTCGACTGAGAAGAGAAGCGGATTGCTATTGGGCCTCTGACTATGTACCATTGGGCCCTTGGATTCGAATCCGGCGTAAAAGCCCCTGCAGCACCGACTCTAAACCGTCCCTAAGCAAGCGAGGCGAGCCTGCGAGCGAAGTGGGTGTACTCGGAGGTACGAGCTTGCGAGCGGTACGACGACGTTGTAGTACCCGACTGCGCGAGGCAAGCACGTCGTTCGAAGTGGCGAGCATACTTGTATAAAACTCGACTCGAAGCCCGACAGGGCGGGAGAGGCGCTCTATAGAAGAGTATATCATGTCGACTAAGTTGGGTTTTCGTTGCGGATATTACGAGGACCCTGCCTTAACCTAAACAACTCAAGGGCCCAATAGCAATTCGCAGAAGAAAATCCTACTACGAGACAAGTGAAACATGAGCTGCAGGGTATCATTTTATCGCGTTGGATTTTCTGGCCACGGCAAGCACTTCCTGTGCAAGTGCTGTACAGTCTGCAGGTTTAAAGGGAACCCTGTGGACCACATCAAGTTCTAATAACCGCGCTGTCCTGCCATCACAATTCTTGTGAAGCAAAGCTCTGTGGAATTGAATTCCAGGATCCTGCAACCCGTGCACATGTAGCGTTGGAATATGCAGCCTCCTTCCCAGCGGCATGGGCGTCAATTTCGGATATTGCGCGGTGCTCAAAGCCGCAGCATCAACCATTCCTATTGGCACTTCTTCCTCCGCGTCGAGCCACACAAATGGCGCACGCCCTTGTAGCAGTATACCAAATTTGAACCGCGGCCACTGCGGAAGCTTTCCGAGGACTTCGGCTTGGTATTGTTGTGTGTAAAGTAAGGAGGCGGCAAGCTTGGCGCCCTGGCTGAAGCCAAGCACTCCAACCCACTCCCCCTCGCCACCACGCATATCATCTTCAACCATTGCGGCTTCGATGGCATCATGTATCCGCTGGGTAGCTTCCACGTGGCCTCGATAACAATCTTCCTCTTGCCATCGCAGCCAACCCTTGAACGGGCCCATGTGCCGAAATACTTGAACAACATCTGAGCCGGGATATGACACATATGGAGCCTCCACGAAAACGAAGCGGAAATATGGGCGTAGCAGTCGTCGAATTACGCGGGTTTGTGCGCGGAAAATGCGTGAATTTGTGCCGCCTCCGTGGAACATGAGGATTCGGGGCAAACGGTAGTCGGCCTCATCCTCTGAGTCGTACGTAGGCCGGAACATTGTGGTTGTAGTTGATGGAACCTTCTTTGAGGATGATGCGTACAGGTATGAGGTTCTGTGGTGTGGCGCTGCTCGTATATTGACTTGCTTCTGTCGTCTCTATTGCTTCTGTTGCCTCGCAAATACCGCCGCCAGTCTGGGTAAGGCTTTGGTGGAGTGCTGTTGTGTTGTTCTGTGATGCGGAACACTGAGTCGCCGTGTCTTTTGTAGTCCGATTGAATGATGTCTAGTGCGAACCTGTGAAAGGAGTGAATTGTTATTGCGTTGTAGCGGGCCCAAGGTCGGAGTCCGATATTAGCACTCAAAGGGAAACGGGCAGGTCGCTGAATTTGTGAGCAGTGGCATGCCGCCATAGCACAAAATGGAATGTCCGACAAGCGCTAGATCCACGCACGTCAGTCCAGAGAAGCCTCGCAGTCGAGACATTAAGGTTGACGGGATGCTCGATCAGGCAGTCCAGTAGACCAGTGAAAGCTAAGAACCGCACTACTGGAAGGACCACGGTAATGGGTTGGATTGTGCGCATGGACGACTTGCGCAGGGTCCTGGAATAAACTTTGAGCCGCATCGGCTTAGCAGATGAAAGAGACTGCGCATGACCCCGCGGGTCGCCATTGAGATCATTCCGGACCATGCTCGGCGGCGCGGCGATTCACGAGACCCTTGGATCTGGTCCGTCAACTTCTGCGGACATCGGGGGTATTATCGACTCTCACGGCCAAGGTAGCGGCGTAAGCCAGAGTAGTATTAGCAGTCTATCAAAAACTACGCCGAGCGGCAGTGGATTGTTGCTGACATACGGTAGGTCTAGCCGCTGTCGTTGCTACGCCATCCAATGACACATGCGCCACACGAATGCATCCGGAGCATGACCTGTGACCCTTTTTTTATGCCGTCATCTCAGTACGCAGGCATCTGCTGACCAAGATATGAACGGCGTTCGGAAAGTGGCCGGGAGACAAGAGCAAGAGCGCCCCTAGGCACGAGATCGCGGCCGGAACTCTGTCAACTCAGGGTCGGGGATGACGCTGCTCAAGAGCTTATTAGTCGCGACGATGCGGAGGCTCAACATGGACGATCGCATTTTGAAGGTCCATGAAAGAAGTCCAAAGTCGCACGTGCATGCTCCTATCAGAAAGAAGCTTCTCTGCGAAGCCTGTCGTGGGCAAGACTTCTTCCACATCTTTCTGCGTCCATGTCATTCTTTCTCTACCAGATATGCTTTAGCGGACCGAGGTGTCGCCAACATCGGTGTACAGCAGGCCAAGAAGCTTACGCACTCTCGGGTCCCGTGGTTTTCAGTGGATCACCACGTGCCGCCAAAGGCTTCCATGGGCTTTGTGCTTAAGCTGATTGTATTACAGCTCGCGGCCCACAAGTCTACAACGCCTCAGTGGCGGATTGCAGTATTTTGCCGATTCAGCAGGAACGAGTTTATCTCACTCAGCATAAAACATTCAGCACTCAGACCTGACCAGCACTCGTGACTATTAGTGGCGCGCACTGCGGCCGGACAGACGACTTGCTTGAGATAGGCATCCTTGTGCGGCTTCGTTGATGGGTGACAGGTCGCTTTCTGACGTAAGGCCGAGGCTGGGCGTGCGAGGCTGTGAAGGTGAGGTGAGGTGGTTGTGGAAGCGTCGGCCACGTTGCGGAGCAATGTGGGGCTCTCCCGCGGCGTGCCCGTGCCTTGTCCGGATCCGGTCACATTGTGAGCTCGAGTGCGGAGGGCTGGAGACACACTCAAATGGCGACAAAGGGAGTACTGTCAGTGCTGAATCTCCGCGCATTGCCCAGCATCGCGCTGCACAATGGGCGAAGGTGTTATTCCACGCCATTGCCTACCACCAAACAGCCGCCTCTTCCACGGCCTCGTCCACCACCGCCCTCTCCTCAGATTCCCGCTCGCATCGTCGCCGATTCTCAGCCAGGTTTCCGCAAACGAGTCAGGTCAGATGACCATGCAGAACACGTCCCGCAGCCGCTCACGCGTCCGATTGGGATGAACAACCCACCGCTGCCCGGAGAGAATATGGGCCTGGACAACCGTACCTTAAGCCAACGTCGAGACGACTTCGTGAACTTCGAAAAGCACATGGAGCGGCGGAGAACGATGACCAAGCAAATCAGCAAGCCCTACTTCCAGGACTGGAGCAATCTGCGCTTTCATCGCGGGAAAATCTTCAAAGCTAATCAAAGGTTGTTCCGAGCGGACCTCAGCTTGTGGTTCCCAAATTTCTTCGGGAAGACGCTCAGCAAAGAAGCAGAGCACATTGAAGATGAAACCGGGGGCTGGCGGAAGGATGGTTACAAAGGCTTGGGCAGGGACACCTGCGAGGTTATGGAGGGCAAGGTCAGCGTTGTAAGCATTGTGTCCAGCACATGGGCGCAGGCGCAGGTCGACACATTTTTGAGCAAAGAGCAGAATCCGGAGCTGCATGATGTACTCAGGGAAAACACAGATGTGGCACAGAGAGTATGGATCAACCACGAGGAGAATACGTTGCGGTGGTGGCTGCTGCAGGCCTTCCGGAGCAACTTACGTCGTCAGCTCACCCAGGACGAGCAGCGTAGATATTTTATGGTACGGCGAGGTGTGAGCGATACCATGAAGATGTCAATAGGTTTGCTGAACGAGAAGGTGGGCTACGTGTATCTGGTTGATCCCGACTCCAAAATTCGATGGGCGGGGAGCGCAGACGCTGAGCCCGCAGAGCGTGAGGGCATGGTCAAGGGGCTACGGAGGCTCATTCAAGAGGCCAGAACCCCGCGAGACCGGCGATACGACTCAGTACAGCAGCTTGAATCCGCTGTCGCTGACATTATTGAGACTCCCAATCCCGCAGCAGCAGGGCGAGGAGCATGAAACACGGGAGATACACCTACAGCGTTGCTAAAGCATTCCACGGATTTCACCCCCGTGAAGGTGCCAAGGAGGCATGTTTGCTGAGTGCATAACGGATCAGTCCGCCGCGTGTGCTTGCAGATTGGCCACTCCCGCACATGAACTAAACGTTATGCCGTCACATCGTTTTGATGTCCGCTCAGCGCAGAGTTCCTCCAGATCAAGCTTCGCATAGGCACTATGGTCATCGCCGGAAGCTCGAAGCGATCTAGACTGTGGTTCACTGCAAACGAGAGATCTTCATACCTGCCGCACTTTCAAACGGATTCCCAAAGCTCTTCCGAAGCACCTACAACCTCTCCTACAGCTGTGATTCTCGATAAATGCGAGCTGGGGTGTTGGTATCGTGCTATCTCGGTTGATTGTGCCCGTGCGGCGCTGCGACGGATCTACCAAGGCTCGGACGGACATGCAGTAGCGCAAACGGTAGCTTCGATCAAAAGGGAAGCATCAGCTGCAGCTTGTGAAGTGAAGGCATGCGATATGGCGGCCTACTCTGGAATGGCACTCATAACCACAACATGCCAGCAGCGCTCATCATACAAATCGCTGAGGTCCTCCGAGACCTTGGTGTCGTTGTCGGTGGTTTGCGCTTGATTTGGCGCCTCGCACTAGCTGCTTATTCTGTCAAGTGAACGGAACAGCGTATATGCACACATGACAATGGCAAGCTGCTGCATCATCACCTGCAGGGATTCGTTTATTGTCAAGTACAGCTCCCACACGCCGCCCGCTCATTTTCTCTTTAATCCATGTCACTCTTCTTCCTCAACCTTACCATTCGATCCATTGCGATTCGCCATCATGAGGCGCCACGCAAAAGCAGACATGTCGCCGCTACCGCAACTACAGCTAATGAGCGCTTCACTCAAGCACTCTCTAATGTCACAATTGCCCGATTCGAGATCGAAAACCACTTTCCTCGATCTTCCTGGAGAGCTGCGGAATTCCGTGTACCGCTTGGCCCTGTGCCGTCGAGGTCCGATCACCATTACCTATCACACCTCCAGGCTCCGATCCTCGAAGCGAGTGAACTCGAATCCGCCCGACTCTAAGCAAGCTGAACTGGAGTACACGCTCACTTACCCGCGTCGCACTGCAGCCCGCAACTGACCTTGCTTCTATAGTACTCAGCAACACGACCTCCGCAAAGGTGGCCCAGCCCTTCTCCGCGTAAGCAAAGAAATCCGCAGAGAAGCTTCCGAGATCTACTACCTCGAGAACACCTTTCTCTTCACGAACTCCACGCTCCAGCTGCAAACGGTCGAAGCCTTCCACGTTCAACTAGGACGCTTTCTCAAGAAGTTCAATCATGTTCAGGTTTGCCGCACACTCCAGATCGGCGACATGAAAAAACTTGTCGAGGTACGTTTTAGTGTCACCCTTGATCTGCAAAACCGTCGAGTCGCTCTCAAACGCATGCCATACGATCGCCAGGTCTATGTGCCCGGAATGGCGAAATTGAAGTCCAAGTATGTGGAGCCATGTCGCTGCGAGGTGGATGGGCTGGCAAGGCGAGTCGGCACGCCCAGGAGGATGAATGGGCAGGACATCTTCACGTTTCTCGAGGCATATTCGGAGCTGGTCAATATGGAGGCTGTGAACGTCATGTTGGATATCTGCAAGAAGTGCGACACGATCTGTCGGGATTAGAGGGCGCATTCGACACCACTCGGGCCTTGTGCACCTGATGGCAGATCAAGGTAGCTTGTGCAAGACGGTCAGAAGCGCTATGGCTACGCAGGATGGGAGTGAGGGGACTTGTCTACGTACGATGGAGAGGGAATTGAATTGACTACGCACGATGGAGGGAGACTTGAACACGCACGATTGAGAGAGATCTGGTGTGTGATATGAGCAAGCACCACGCCGTTCGCAGTAGCTAGGAAGACTTTCAGGCTCGCCTCTTTGAAGTTGGCTCTAGACAGCATACGAAAAGGACGGACATACAGAAGCATTCAGGTCAAGTCAATCATCATATGGCTCGCGTTTGTCCAATGTCTCTCGGTATCGTGACTATATCTATGGCTTCGGATAACTCAGAGCGAACACCTCTCTGATCTCATCCAGACTGTATCCCTTTGCCAAAGCAAGCCGCAGCAACACGCGGGTCTTCTGCGGATTATAGAAGCCACTGCCGATGATGAAGTCATCTTCGTCCGCTGGCACGAAGCCATCTGAGCTTCTGTGACTCGCAACGATTGGTACCTGCGTGGAACTGAAGGTTGACTCAGCAGCTACACTCGCAGCGCCTGAGAGCGAACCCGCCCCCATGCCTGCAAATACCAGTCCTTTGGCACCCGCAGCCACCGCCAACAGTGCCAAATTTGAGTCCATCTCTTGGTGGGCATACAGAATATCAACCTGTGGCAGACTGCTCAGACCCGAGGTGTTGAAGTAAGTGCGCCCTATCGGTCTTGCTGGAGCGAAGTAAAAGTAAGGGACCTGATCAATGTATGTTCCCAATTGTCCAGCCTCTGTGGAATAGAACGTGTCCAGCGAGTTGGCATTGTTCTTTGTTGTGTAAAAGGCGGATCCAATGCGGTCGTTGAGCGATATCAACGTGCCGCGACCAATGGCATTGGCAGAAGTTGCCAGTGTCACAGCTTGATAGAGGTTCAAAGGACCGTCAGCGCTCAACGCTGTGGCCGGTCTCATTGCGCCCACGACCACAATGGGTTTCGGTGAGTCAATGACCAGATCAAGGAAGAAAGCGGTCTCCTCCAGGGAGTCGGTCCCGTGAGTGACTACAACTCCAGATATATCTGGCTTGCTGAACTCTTCCGTAATCATCTCGGCCAGGTTCAGAAGAACGCTTGAATTGATGCTACCAGATCCGACATTCGAGACCTGGAACCCGTTGACGTTCGATATGTCGAGGAGCTCGGGTACAGCATCCACAAGATCTTGAACTCCCAGACCCACTGAATAGCCGACAGTCTGAGTATTTGAATTCCCTTGGCTGGCAATCGTGCCGCCAGTTGCGAATATTGTCACATTCGGCAAGCTGGAATTGAGCGATGACGAGAAGTCGTATGTAATAGCTCGATCAGCGATATTCGAAAGCGGAAATGATGTCGCGAGGAGGGCTGTTGCCAGAGTGAGCAAGAGCTTCGAGTTGCCGGCCATGGATGCAAAGGTCAAGGGTCGATCTCTTCGACTTCCAGTGATCCAGCGTTCCGGATGGAACTTCAGCCTGGTCGATGCCGAAGGGGCGCCTCTCTCAATAGCCCAAGACAGGCAATCTCGCAGAGCATTCTTTTATACATCCTTGCACCGCCACCGACCACGGCGGAGCAGATAAAGCTCACACAGCTCTATGGCTGCTGCGCAATCAAGGTATGACCTTTCGTGGCAACTAGCGAGGCCATACAGTGATACGGAGAGCGGGCAACAGAGATGCTTGGCACGGCGCACGTGCGCCGATAGGCACGGAGTTTTCCTCGGGGATGAGATATTACCCCTGCATGTGAGATGCAAGAGTGGCGCTCTTCTAGACTGGACTGCGATCGTATGTCGGATGATGGGCATAACTGTCACGGAGTGCCAGTTCATCGTCGCTGAGGTCATGCTGGTCCTTGATCCTGGATGTCGCAATCTTGCTTTCATGTTCGGTATGCACACACGGACTTGACATCTCCACAGAATCGATTTTGTTTTTGTTGCTGAGTCTCTTGGTCGACGTCCAGAATCCAGTGCCAAAGAGCTTGATGTGTCGCCCTATCGCTACGAATATCGGCCTGGTCGTGGTAATTGATCCGAAGATGATGATGAACCAGGTCTCCGTAAGGATCCATATGACGATAGTTGCATAATCGTATTGAACGTAGAGCAAATTCGCAAGCTGGACTGTCTTCACTATGCCGGCGACTCCTGCGATTGCGCCGCCCGCCATGACGATACAAATCGCAGCCTTTACCTTGGGATTGATTTGTAGCAGCGGACCAATGATCAGCACCACTGGGTAGAATGCGAGCGCCAGGTCGCAAAAAGCGCCGTATGCGCCCGTGAAGAAGCCCAACTTCCTTGTGGCAATAATCCGCGGGCAAGTCCCTGGCTCCATGATGTTCCAAAGCCTGCTGGGCGGGTCGCATTGATTGATCGTTAGGCTCAGTTGGATAGCATTAATGACGAACTGAGAAACGGCTACGAACCAAAGCGCGATTCTGCCCTTTGGATACGTTGGGCCTTGAAGCTGCAGTAGCAGGGCTACCACCGCGCAACGGCCAAAGACCGAAGAGGTCAAGGCTGAAAGGCTAGCGATCGTGCCGAAAAGGATGACTTGGGCAACTGTCGTGAGGCCTTGGTTCCCATGTGCAGCGAAGTTGTAGGAGATGGTGTAGATGATTTGCGCGTTGAATGCCAACACCAAAGCAACTGTTACCCATACGAAGTCCCATCTTATGCCGCAAAAGGCGCTGTCTGATTTCTGCCGTGCAACACTGGCTGCTCGTAAGACATAAAGCACAGCTGCAATTGAAGTCCAGGCCCAGGTGATGGCCAGGAAAGTAATTCCTCGGTCACCGTAGCTACAAACGTCGCATGTAGGTCAGTGATTGCCTCAGGTACATCCATTGAGGGGTGCATTACAGAAAAGCTGCGTTACCCATTTTGTCTTCCGCGTTGCAGAGTGCGGATGTTCAGCATCGGGCGAGAACAACAGAGCGAGAGGCCCAAGAGCGGGTGCCCAAGTCCTAGATATCAGAATGAGGAAGATCGGGCGTGGTGAGTGGTGGCTGGTTTTGGTACTAACCCCTGCCGGCCCCGGATTTGCGTGGCAACACCCCCTGTGAATACCGCAGAGGCCTACAAGAGCTCTCTGGCATTGCAACAGCGTTGGGAGAGAAAACACCGACAAACCTCGAGCAGATCTTTCCTGTCATCACTATTAGGGCGTTGACACAACGTCAGAGCTCGAGAGGTTGCTACGTTTCGCGCAAATGAACCTCGGCCGTTTCACTCGCCGATGTGTCGAATTCACCGGTTTGTCTTCTTGTCAGTCCCCGGATGACTTATTCAAGAAGGCGGTCGCTCTATACCCTTGTCAAGTCGCCGTCCGCCGCTAGGTACATTGTACCAAGCAACAGCATGAGGACTTCAGCGCATGCAGATTCTTGCTGATGTTTAGCCTGCGCTGTCGCGTTTTGGGTGTGTTGGCTATCGGTGAGTGCATGCTGTGCCATGCGCAGATCTGATCGCGAGGAAGAATTGCTTCTCTTGTCAGTACACCACAGGTCCTACGCGTCAATGTCGGCAAAACAGCAGATCCGGGGGCTAGTCGAGAGACACTGAGACAGACACTGATCTGGACAAGACTCCGAAAGATCAGTGCCGGAATACCGATGGACATACGAGCCGCAGAGTGCTGTGCGCTGATCGCACGCACCCGCCCGTCGGTCTTGGTGAATGTCGATTGTTCTGAACACTTGCATGCAGCACCCAAGCAGTGTGGCCACGCACGAATTGGAACAAATTGAAGGCAGCTCGGCTGGCTAGCCTCGCAGTGGAGCCGGACCCGTCGTCGCGGCCGCTACACACCAAAAGAGACAGATACGTCTCAAGTAGTGTGTTGATCATGATGAATGGGCGATTGAACCTGCCGCATCTGGGAAACGAAAGGCTCGAGCGTGATCCGGCTACAGTGCACAATGGCACTTCGGTCACAGTTTCTCCTATCCCAGATCTCGTGGTTGATTAAAGGACCCGCCGAATCAGAAGGGCTGACAGGACGAAAGCCATAGTGAGCTCTGATGCCTCCTCGCGGCGATCGAAGTGGTTCAATCGCTATAGCCACAGCTTTCCGAGGGGGTGGGGGCAGGACGTCGGAAGTAACAACCCGCGGCTGTGAACTGCGGTCCTTGGCGCCCAGCTCCCAGCTAAGTCAGAAGGCTGATTATTCACTCTACGCAGCCGTCATATCGAAGCATGAAGACTTTCCTGCACGCCATAGGCTTCCGCCACTGCTGCGAGCAAGCGTCAGTATTTCTTGCCGGCGGCGGCGGCGCAATTATTGCCTGGTATACTCGGATGCATGGCGAATCTGTTATAGCGCCGAGGCGACGACCGGTGTGCAGCTGTTACGACGCTGCTTACTGAACTGAAAGCGCCGCAGCTCTAGCGTGTGGACTCGGGCGAAAGAGACCTTGTCTTCCAGCTGCGTCAGGCTGCTTGTGAAGGCAATCTAAGGGCTGAGAGAGTGAGCGGGGATGGTTTGTCGTGTTGCAATGCTACCAGATTCCCAACCATTTCTTCGTCACTGGCTGTCGCTTGCCTTCAAAGTCGACGTACGTATCCTCAGCATGTTCGGCGTTCGCGGCCGAGACGTCTTGCATTCCAGACACAGAATGTATTGCAGCGTCGGATGCAGTTTGATCAGCCAGCTGCGCGTCGGCCTCTTGCAAAGCAGGCCCCATGGTTTCCTCCTCTCCCTTGGCGCTCCAACCTCCGAACAGCCCTCCCTCTGCCTGGTCCAAGCCGTGCGCCTTGCGGTACTCGGAACGTTTCCTCACATCATCGACCTTCTGCTTGCGCTTCTCTGCCGTTTGAGCAGAGACATAGGCAACATGTAAGTCGTATGTCTCGATCCAACGGCCAATGTACGCGATGGGATGGGAGAAGAACATGCTTCGCGGAGGCAGCATATCGCGGTAGGGAGTGTTGTGCAAGAAATCGGTGATCCATATGCCCAGGACGAGTGAGATCAAGACACTCTGCGAAGCGTTAGCAATGCAGGACGAACGTCCTGCCGCTGTGCACATACCAAGGAGATCCATAAGTGGATGATGCGATTGGTGAGGAACCAATGCATGAAGGTGCCCTCGGGCGGCATCATGTGCGGGTAGCGCTTCGTCTTCTGGGCTGGGGTGAGGTCGGGTCCATAGGTGTATCTGGTCTTGCTCCGCAGGCGCGACGGATGCGAGGGCGGACGGAACTTGTCTGGCTTCTCCAGCACTCGCGGCTTGGGCGGCATAGGTTTTTCGCTGGACGCATATCGCACAGGCGGCAGCGCTCGCAGTCGCTGCAATTGTCGCGCGTGCATGGCGAAGCCGGCACGAGGCACGGCGAGTCGTAACAATGGCACGGCCGCCGACTGCATGGCGGGCTAGAGGACAGAGTGCGCTGTGTCTTCTGTGCAGCGAGTGTGAGTATGTACTGTACAAAGTAGTTCGTGGGAGAGTTGCGGAGCGGAGCGGAGCTGGCAGCGAGAACATGAAGGAAAGCGAAAGTCGTGGCCGGCTGCGCTCCGTTCCTGCCTCAGGGACGCCCGTGCTGGTCGCTGATTGGCCCTTGCCGAGCCAGCTCTAAAATCCTGGCCCACCCACTGGGTGGTAAACACATCCACCATCGCCGCCTGCTTTCTCCTCTCATCCACCGCAACAACAGGCAGCCGCACACGCACCCCACGTCCGACGACTTCGAGTCACCCCTCCAGCGCCCACCCAATACCTCTACCCAAACCAACACCCCGTACAACACCGCCAAAATTCCCGGCATGCGTGAGATCGTGAGTCCTCACCGCCCCTGACGTCCACCGCCGCGTGGGGCACGCGTTCATGGCGACAACGAGCGGCCAGGACGGTGTGCTGACAGACTCTCGATGACAGGTCCATCTTCAAACCGGCCAGTGTGTACGTAGACGCGCGGTATCGACGCCTCTCGAGTGGACATTGACACTGCCAAGGGCAATCAAATAGGTGCTGCATTTTGGCAGACCATTTCCGGCGAACATGGCCTCGACGGCTCTGGCGTGTATGTGCAGGATGTCGGAATGGATAGCCGACGCAGCGACTGACGTCGTGCAGGTACAATGGCACGTCTGACCTCCAGCTCGAGCGCATGAACGTCTACTTCAACGAGGTACGCCCCCGAGCGCTCGCACTTGCTGCGTTGAGCAGAACACTCGACCCCTCGAGCTCGAGCTGACCCCAAGTGCACAGGCTTCCGGAAACAAGTATGTCCCACGTGCCGTCCTCGTCGATCTGGAGCCAGGCACCATGGATGCCGTCCGCGCGGGTCCTTTCGGCCAGCTCTTCCGCCCAGACAACTTCGTCTTTGGCCAATCCGGCGCCGGAAACAACTGGGCAAAGGGTCACTACACTGAGGGCGCTGAGCTCGTCGACCAGGTTCTCGACGTCGTGCGCCGCGAGGCTGAAGGCTGCGACTGCCTGCAAGGTTTCCAGATCACCCACTCCCTCGGTGGTGGTACTGGTGCCGGTATGGGTACCCTTCTCATCAGCAAGATCCGCGAAGAGTTCCCAGACCGCATGATGGCCACCTTCTCCGTCATGCCATCGCCAAAGGTGTCCGACACTGTCGTCGAGCCCTACAACGCCACCCTCTCCGTCCACCAGCTCGTCGAGAACTCCGACGAGACCTTCTGTATCGACAACGAGGCGCTCTACGACATTTGCATGCGCACCCTGAAGCTCAACAACCCATCGTACGGCGACTTGAACCACCTTGTCTCTGCCGTCATGTCCGGCGTGACGACCTGCCTCCGCTTCCCAGGTCAGCTCAACAGCGATCTGCGCAAGCTTGCTGTGAACATGGTGCCGTTCCCACGTCTCCACTTCTTCATGGTCGGTTTCGCACCACTCACCAGCCGTGGCGCACACTCCTTCCGCGCCGTCACTGTTCCAGAGCTCACTCAGCAAATCTTCGACCCCAAGAACATGATGGCTGCCAGCGACTTCCGCAACGGTCGCTACCTCACTTGCTCGGCTATCTACCGCGGCAAGGTCTCCATGAAGGAAGTTGAGGACCAGATCCGCAACGTGCAAAACAAGAACACTGCCTACTTCGTTGAGTGGATTCCAAACAACGTCCAAACCGCGCTTTGCTCCATCCCACCACGTGGTCTCAAGATGTCTTCCACCTTTGTCGGAAACAGCACTTCGATCCAGGAGCTCTTCAAGCGTGTCGGTGACCAGTTCACTGCCATGTTCAGGCGCAAGGCCTTCTTGCACTGGTACACCGGCGAGGGTATGGACGAGATGGAGTTCACTGAAGCCGAGTCCAACATGAACGACTTGGTGTCTGAGTACCAGCAGTACCAGGAGGCCTCTGTCTCGGAGGGAGAGGAGGAGTACGACGAGGAGGCGCCGCTTGAAGGCGAGGAGTAGGATGGCTCGTCCCCCGGGGCAGTGAGGCCAGCAGGTCGAGAGACGCTTCGTCAGAGTTTCTCGCCGCGGCAGGGCAGCAGAACTCTTTTCCCTGTTGATCCAAACTAGTGACAGATGCAAGCTTGTTGGCGACAGAGGTTGGCCAGTCAGGTTTTGTATCTGCAATGGAACACTTTTTTGCTCAAAAACATCCCAGCGAGTAGCGAGAATTGTAGGTAAATGTTTTATTCAGACCCTTTGGAACTGTGTCTATACCGTTGAGAGCCGTGTTCACACGAATACGTGAATTGGTAGCAGCGGCGCGCAGGACTTTAGTCCGCGTTCCACTGCGGGAGCATTGGGGTTGTGAAGTGAGGTGTGCAAGATTTTCAGATATCCTCAGCCCTATACACATTACTCTCTCTCTCTCTCTCTCTCTCTCTCTCTCTCTCTCTCTCTCATCTCATCTTGGTCACGTCCAGCTCATCTCAGCAAGCTACAAGTAAGACTCCAAGCAGTTCACACGAGTGTCGGGCATTTGACAATCTCCAGTGTGACGAGTAAGTGGCGGTGAAATCAAGCCAACACGACAGACGTCCCCCTATGAGTTAAGCTGAACATAATTTCCTGCGCAGTGTCTGATTAGCATGGGGTCACGGGCAGTAGGAAAGTACATATATGGTAGTGCGCAACGGGAGAGCTTACCAGGGAACTGCCCTTGCCGGAAGCCGATTTTGCCTGTCCACCATTCATTCTGATTGTCCGTTCTGCTGACGATTTCAATGACCTCGCCCGTCCGGAATGAAAGGTCGCCCTCCGCTTGCGCTTCATAATCGTATAACGCTGTCACGGTTTCCACAGCGGGAGCAGCACTGAGACGACCAGGCTTCGGTTTGGGCGGCGGAGGTGCGCCTTTGGCCTTGGCGGCAGAAGCCCAGTTGCTGCCAGTACTGCTCGCTCGTTGTACCAGATCTGTGGAGGTTGGCTTCTCATCGTATGCCGGAGGAGCGTTGCCACCGTCAATGGTGAGTCTACGATTTTCGGGTTCGGCTTTGCCGTTTGTGAGGGCCAGACGATTTCCGTACTTCAGAGCAGCAGGCTTTCGCAGGCCCCCGGTGGTCTTGAACTTGACCATGGACAATGCCTCCACCTGCTGCTGGATGTCACCTCGCTTCTCTTCGAAGGACTCTTCAATGCCCTTGGTGAGATCGAAATACCCTATGTCGATATTCTGCATTTTCTCGTGTAGCGTGTAAAAGACATTGAGCTGCATGTAGTAGAAGCTCTGGAAGAGTGGCAAGATAAACTCCTTCTCCAGCCGGAAGAGCTGTGGCAGCTCCTCTTTGATGAGGTTGTTGAAGTATTCGTATTCTTGCGTGGCCATTTCGACGTTGTTCTCGGCCTTGTACAGTGCCTTCTCGTCTTTCAGCGACTTGTCCTTCTTGTCTTGCAGACTCTTGAGGGTGGCTTGGTGTCGATCGTAATCGATCTGCTTGTGGTCACGCTTGACACACGCCTTCCGCACCACTTTGACAATCTCCAAGAGCTCGTCGGCTGGCTTGACGATGCGCGTCTCGATCATTTCCAGCTCCGGCGCAAGACTGGCCTTCAACTCTTGCACGATCTGCTCGTACTCCTCGCAGGCGCGAATGCCCTCCGGATTGCCGTCGATTACATACGAGTCGGGGTCGCTCGCCCGGCCAGATATGGGTTTGTAGATCTCGGCGCAAGCCTTGGAGAATTCGATCTGGTGGTCCAACATGCCGTTGATCGCATCAAAGTACTTCTTCGACTCATCGTGCAGCTTCTTCGTCTCGCGTTCCAGATCGGCGAAACGGCGCTCGGCGTCAATGTAAATGGCGTCTTTGGTGATTTCACCCATGTTGAATTTCTGCTTCACCAGTTGAGGCGCCTGTCGGGACTGTCAGCCAAGGCATGGTCTCTCGTGGGAGCTGGAAATAGGCAGTGAGAATGTACCCGCACGGCGCCCTTGGTAAAGCCTTTCCAACTCATGGTGACGGTGTCGGTATGCAAGCAGCAATACGGTGGGCGTGAGTTCCAGGCTGCCAACTGCAGGTGTAAGAGCAAGAAGAGCGTGGCCGAGGTGGCCGTGGAGGAGGTCGACGGAGAGGTGCAGCATGCGCGCGATGATGAGGCTTAGAGGGTGCAATGGCCAAGAACGGCGACCAAGATTCGCGTTTATCACGGGCGCGATCAGCGTGTTGCCCGTCACGTCGCGGACCAGCGCGCGAATGCTGCGACACACGCCAAACGGCTGATTCCACGAGCGTCCGCGGTGCGACACACGCCCCAAGCGCTCGCAGCGGTATTTCGACGTCCAGTCTTTCGCTGCATGCGTGGCAGGGCTTGCGAAGATGACGCAACGCAACGCAACGCCGGTCGGCATGTCGGCCTCGCTTAAGCATTAGTCAGCGCATCTTCCGTCGTGAGGTCGTCGACTTTGGACGAGCTACGGTCCATGATCGCACATCGACGAATCGCCATCGCCACCATCGCCCACCACCCGCCGGCCATGTCGAATCTCGCCCCCTCCGCTGCCCGCCACGCCCTGCGCCAATGCGCGCGCCGGACCTCGACGTCGACGCAGTCGTGCTTCGCCATGCCTCGCGCATGCATCGCCGCGAACTCGCGCAGAAGCTATGTCTCCGAGTCTAAACCGCACAACGCCACCGTCAATGTCGAAAACACCATCCGCCAGGACCAGCGAGCCTTCCTCGCCGAGACGGGCATCAAGCCCAAGGATGCCACCATGCCCAATACCAACATCTCCGCCGACGCCGCCATGAGCCCTGTCGCCGGCATCATGAAAACCGCCTCCGTCATGGACACGGGCACTCGACCGATCTATCTTGATGCCCAGGCGACGACACCCACCGACCCGCGAGTGCTCGATGCAATGCTGCCATTCTACACGGGCCTGTACGGCAACCCTCACTCACGAACACATGCCTACGGGTGGGAGACGGACAAGGCTGTTGAAGATGCTCGTCAGCACATTGCCGACTTGATTGGAGCCGATGCGAAGGAAATCATCTTCACCAGTGGCGCCACCGAAAGCAACAACATGAGCGTGAAAGGTGTGGCCCGCTTCTTCAAAAAGGGTGGCAAGAAAAATCACATCATCACTGCTCAGACCGAGCATAAATGTGTTTTGGACAGCTGCCGCCACTTGCAAGATGAAGGGTTCGAGGTGACATATCTGCCAGTGCAGTCAAATGGCTTGATCAGCATGGAAGAGCTTGAAAAGGCCATTCGCCCCGAGACATGTCTAGTGTCCATTATGACTGTCAACAACGAAATTGGTGTGGTGCAGCCTGTGGAGGAAATTGGCAAGCTCTGCCGGAGTAAAAAGGTCTATTTCCACACCGACGCAGCCCAAGCGGTGGGCAAAATTCCCATTGATGTGAACAAAATGCACGTCGACCTCATGTCCATTTCCGGGCACAAGATCTACGGTCCGAAGGGCATTGGAGCTTGCTACGTGCGAAGACGGCCGCGAGTGAGACTTGACCCCATTATCTCGGGCGGCGGACAGGAAAGAGGATTACGTTCCGGAACACTGGCGCCACCTCTGATTATCGGTATGGGAGAAGCCGCCAGAATATGCAAGGAAGAAATGGAGGTAAGCTTTTGACCATTGCTCCGACTCCGTCCAACATGATTATATGCTTTTATACATGCATGGCTTTCTGAGCGCACTTTGACCGGTGCATTGGATGCTGTAACACAGCAGGGGTTATGATTCGACGATATTAAATTACTCTTTGGCCCCATTCACACGCAGGCTAAGGCTGACGATCTTGTAGTATGACCACAAGCGGATCAGCGAGCTCTCCAACCGACTGTCGTCCGGCCTCTTGGCCATGGAGCACACTTCTTTCAATGGCGACCCCTCACGCCGATACCCCGGTTGCGTTAACATCTCCTTCGCATACGTGGAAGGCGAGTCATTACTCATGGCCCTCAAGGACATCGCACTCAGCTCCGGGTCCGCATGCACGTCAGCCTCGCTTGAGCCATCTTACGTACTGAGAGCGCTTGGTAACTCCGACGAGTCTGCCCACAGCTCCATTCGATTCGGAATTGGACGTTTCACTACTGATGCCGAGATCGACTACGTACTCAAGGCCGTCAAGGAGCGAGTCACCTTCCTGCGCGAGCTGAGCCCACTATGGGAGTTGGTGCAAGAGGGCGTGGATCTCAACACGATCGAGTGGTCGCAGCATTGAGAATCCCCACCCAAATATGAAGGGTCTACTTGGACATGGGTCGAAGCATTGAAACATCTTTTGCAGAGCGGGCGCAACGGGACGAACCATTATGAATACCTCAAAATGATGGTCAAAGCATTACTATGTTAGGAACATGTATATTTTGTATTATTCTGCCCCCAAATCTGGCAAAAGGCTCGCACAGATACTGTTCGTGGACATTTTGTAGCAGACTAACACATCAGAATACAGCTCTGTCGTCGTGAGTTCACCGTGGCCCTAGAAATTGTTACAAGTGGTCGGTCAGAACAACATCGAGACCCCGAAGCATACACGATGCGACACGGCATGAACCAAAGAGTCCCCAAGACGGAAAATGAAAGATCATCGTAGCACCACGGATATCGGGATAGCCTCCACATCTCATTCTGCGGACGTGCTAGCACTGCGCCACAGTCTTGGAGACACATCCACAACCGATCTTGTCTTATAATAACATCAAGGTGTCGTCTCGTGCGCCAGTAAATACAGGAGAGCATCATTCGAGGCAAAAAGAATCGAGGCCTCGCTACGAATTGAGTATAGGAGGACATTGTGGACACCGGCCGCCGCAACGCCTCGTGAAGCACTGTGTTGCAGTGCTTCGACGTCACAGCGGCCTCGGTGATTGTGGCCACACGCTCTAACCACTGAGCCACGAGGTCATTTAAGGAGGAGATGATCTTGAGGTGAGTACAAACTGGAGCGAAGTGTCACCGAGAGAGCCCAAGGAGCCCAGGAAGACATCAAAAAGCACGACAAGGCTGCCAAAAAAAAAAATCAGGCTAAGGCCTCGAGTTTGTTGTCGATGCAAACAATGTGTGCCAGGACGATGGTAGTCAGATGATGATTGGCACAACTGGCAACAATTCCGAGGGGTTGGAGAACGATGCGACTACAACAAGTGAGCTGCAAATGCGATGGAATCTTTCCATGTGGAACCGAACGTTGAGCAGCCCGAGGTAATGATCGTGCATTCGATCACGAATTGACAGAGGCAGAGCTAGAAAACAAGGGCGTGTGAGAGGAGTACCGAAATCGAGGAGCGTCGTGAACGAATATTTCCAAACCCTCTCTCGAGCAGAAATGAATTGTCCCTACAAGCGAGCTCGACCCGACAGATTGCTATCGCGCAAGACTCAGCGAGCCATTCATTTATTTCCACTACAAAGTACCGTTCGAGAATGGAAAAGGGTAGAGGACGCGCTTACTCAATTTGCGTAATCAACTTGCCCTGATTCCCACCCTCAAACAACTTGGTCCACGTCTTGGGAATATCCTCAAACGTGCCCTTGACAATCGTCTCCCCGCCCTCCAAATCCAACTTGCCATCCTTCAACGCCTGCTGGAACACCTCTCGCGCCTTGGGGAAATCCTTCATGAAATCCAGAACAATGAATCCCTTGATATTGATGCGCATCATGACGACGTCGAACCAGTTCTTCAGTCCCGTCGTGCGCTCTTGAGCCGTGTTGTACTGCGAGATGGCTCCGCAGGCGACAATGCGGCCTCCGTGGCCCATGCGCGTGAACATGAGGTCGAGGATTTCGCCGCCGACGTTGTCGAAATACACGTCGGCGAAGCCGTCCGGGCCGGGCGTGGCGGCTTTGAGGTCGTCAGCAAAAGATTGGCTTTTGTAGTTGAGGCAGACGTCTGCTCCGATTTTTTCGACCCAGCGGCACTTGGCGTCTGTGCCGGCGATTCCGATGACTTTCTTCGCTCCGATGATCTTCTTGGCAATCTGTACGGCCATGGATCCTGTGGCGCCTGCGGCTCCTGAGACGACGACGATGTCATCTTTGGTGGTGTTGCCGACTCCTGTAAGACCAAAGTATGCTGTCAGGCCGGTCATGCCCAGAGCTCCGAGGTATGCGGTCTTGCTGATGCCGTTGGGGAGGTCGGGAGCAGGTTGCACAGCGCTGGCTTTGACGACTGCGTACTCGGACCAATTGGTCGGGGCGAGGACGGTGTCGCCCGTCTTGAACTTGGAGGATTTGGACTCAATCACTTCAGCGAGACCGCGAGCGGACATGGGAGCTCCGAGCTTGACTGGTGGCAAATACAGTCTTTCCTCTGGGATATCGGGATCGATCCAGCCCCTCTGTGCCGGGTCGTTGGAGAGATACTGAGTCTTGACGAGGACTTCATCGTCTTGCAAGTCGGGCAGTTCGACATCGTTGACCAGCTTGAATGTCTGCTCCGGTCCTTCAAGCTGAGGGTCGTCTCTTGGTTTATGAGCCAATTGCCACTGCCTTGTCTTTTGCACCATTTTGATCAATGCTTGGGGAAATGTACTGTAGCTCTTGTATTTTCGGATTGTATGGTCTCGGCAATCGGGGTGTCGAAGCTACAAATGTACCTGAACAATGACGTGTTTTGCATGTCAAGCTCTTTCTCTCGCGCGAGATACAGCCGAGGTGTCAATTGACATCACCGCTGTGGAGAGCTTATGAATTTCTAGAGCCATCTCGAGCCCTATCATGATTCAGCAGAACGTGCTAGTCGGATGTTTGTCCTGTTGTGACCGTCACAATTCGGGTAATGTTCGGACTGACCGTTGGCCCCTCGCCTGCCAGATTGAGCGTCCGGTTTTGCGTACGTCCAGGTACGACTATCCCTCGGCGGCTCGAAAACGACGTGAAAGCCCCATGGCCCTATATGCCAATGGATAGGAGACTTAAACGAGGCGTTGAAGCCTATCTGATTGAAATATATACAATCTAGGCTGTTGTTGTGTGGGAGTGCATCTGTGCATCATTCCCGTCTCAAATTCCTCCGGTACCCAGTTGCTCCGCCCAACAAATCAAGTCCAATGAAGAAAAATGGCCTGTGAACACCACGCTTGAACGCTCCAGACTGAAATTGAACACATGCGAGAAAAGGGCTGATGTTATATGTCCATACTCCACCTCTGTCGTACTTCCCGCTTCGTGTGTTCGGCGACCCACTTTGGCAACTCGAATTCGGGCGTGTACCAGCTGTCAAAGAGTTCGGGACGTATGCTTAACTCGCTTTCTCGATGCTTGTGGCGAGAGTCGGCAGCTCCCGACTTGACACCAACAGCCACGGTGGAGCGACGAACGAGACTGTCCCTAGCGTCCGTGGCCCCATCGCTTGACGAGGGAGGAGTGGGCAGACTGTTCTCCTTCGGTGCAAGATATCGAGCTGAGGATGGCAGACCAGAATCAGAGAGCACCGAGGGCAGTTCTGATCGCGTGGATCGCAGGGCTGCAAGTTCCGGTCTCCGCAAAATTGTGCCAGCAGACTGATCGCTGTCCTCTCGCCGTGCGCGGGAGGGTGAGAGATGATGAATGCGTTCCGATGGAGTGGCGGATAGATCGTGCTCCGTCACTGTCATACGTTGGGGCTCGTTGACTCTATGGGCTGATCGAGATGAGCCCTCACGCGACATGGCAGCCGTCGAAGGTGTCCCAGCCCTCAGTTTCTGCTCAATGATTTTGGCGCTGACCTGTCGGGACAGGTTTGTGGAACATGGGCTGAGGCGGCTCGCGCCACTGTCGCTTCTGCTTCTGGCAGCTCGGTCTTTGCCGCTCATGACCTCAGCAACGGGCATTGGCTGCATCATCCACATGACATCCTCGCGCTTGTCGACTTTGGTGACGGTAGGAGGATGCATGTCGTTGACAGCGGGATTGCGGGTGGCCTGGTACCTGCTTGATCCTGAAAGAGCAGTTCTTGCGGTGGGCGGCCTGCGTATGCTCGAGGCATACGTGGACCCGTCCAGCATACTCGACGACCCCCACAATTCCTCGTCGTCTCTCTGTGGGACGCGGAAGTGCGACCTGCTATCGGCCCTCGCATCGCTGCCGCTTCTGCACGCGAGGTCTGCCAGGCTCGGGTCTTTGCTGGTATTGCTGCTCACTCTGCTCGGCTGCAAGGCTCTCTGGCTATTGCCCGTACCCGTAGCCACCTTCTTCTTCCCTCGACGCACCAGCGTTGGGCCCTGCTCAATCTCGCTCTGCCAGTGGGGATTGGTCGAAGATGGCTCGCCAGGGTGTCGGTATGCGTTGAACTCCTCGGTCTCCAAGGCCAAACGTTCTGCTCGGGACAGCGCGGCTTCTCGTTTGCGCCTCTTGCGATAGCGCGTATCCGCGCATGGTGCGCAGGATAAGTAGTAGAAAAGAGCGGACTGGATGCCGCGGTGGATTGCCATTGTCCTGAACCGGGGGCGGGGCGGGGCGGGTGGGCTATGCACAGAGTCGGGGGCGGGGCTTCGCAGGATCGATGGACTGTCGTGTAGGACTGCTTGTCGAGGTCATGCTCGCATACGGTCAATGGCGCGGCGGCAAAGAGGGTAGTGTTGTGGCGGTGGTGGTGACGGCGGCGGCGGCGGCAGCGGGTAGGCGTGCACGGCGGCCGAAAATCCAATTCGCGGCTCAGGATGAAGTCGGGATGATCCAGGCAGTGCGTTACAGATGTGCGTGGCAACAAGGAAGGTGCTGCGGCAGGGTTGTATGGCGAGACGGAGGGCGGCGGATTCGCCGTGCAGCTGCGGCCTGCGCAGTGCTACACGGCGGAGGGGCGGGGCGCGGCGGCGGCGGCGGTGGGAGGATGTGCTGGCTGGCTGCGAGTGGGCGGCGTCGGCGCATGTGCTGGCGAGCTGGGAAGGGGTTGGGAGGGGGGAAGAAGGATATAGTACAGTAGTGTATACAGTGAGATGCAGTCGAGAGCCTCTCCACTACTGTACCACTCACTGCACGTGCGGCTGTTGGGTGTTTAATGAAACGCGCTCGGCACTCGGGCACTGGCCAGCCTACATACAGTACGAGATCGACAACAAGCAGCACCAGGCAGCACCAGGCACCACCGGGCAGCGGGTACGCCGCCGACGATCCAACTCTCCCAATTTGCCTCTCGGTGTGCTTTTCTCGGACAGACTCTCATCTCATCACGGTGCATACTTGCATAGTATTATTATTTATGCAGCCGGACTGGCGCGTTGTATTACAGTACAGTGATGAATGATGAGGGGCAGACGGGCAGCGCAGCCAATGCCTCCTCCTGTGCTCCACCAACCACCACACCTCGGCCCTGCCACTGCCCTGTGGCGCGCTTCATGCCGCCAATTTGGCTTTCTACCCGCGTGGGCAGCACGGAGCACCACCTCCTGCCGCTCATGTGCTTTGCTCGTCCGAGTCCCCTGCGCACCTCTCCTCTCTCATCTTCACATCATCATCATGTCGGACCACACAACGCACATTCCGCTGGCTGCACTCCTGTCCCTGGCACACCTGCAACAGCGATAAGCCCTCCACCGCCTGACTCGGCGCTCGATGAGCGACGGGTGGTTGGATCTCTCACACACGTCAGCTCACCCTCTGACATCTGCTGCCGCCGCTCAATGCTCCGGAATATCTATCACCCGTGGTTGCATGCTTCTGCCGGCGGTGAGAACAACTTGGGACCGACGACAGCGCATATGATGACGCGCTCCATGATGATCCTCTCTCGCCGTCTACATACTACCTCTTGTGCCATCTCAAACCTCATCGCTCATCGCGCTACTCAATAGGGAACACCGATGACTCCTCAATCGAGTACATCTACCATGAGCCTGCAGTCGATCCATGCTATGCTTTCAGCCTCCTCTGCTCACACTTCACGCATACCGGCTCCTGACTGTCGCCACGCAAAAAGTATCGACCATCCTCAAACTCGCCGTGACATTCCTGCAGCAGTCATCAGTCGATTGCCTCACGCTCCATCATCACTTCACGACTTACCATGCAAGTAAAGCAATTGCTATGCCAATCCGAACCCAATGCCTTGACCACAACGTCCGTGACCGGCTTCCGGCACTTGCGGCATTTCGAGCTATACCGGTTCGTGTGACAGCCAACGCACCAAGCATATCCATCTTTCTCCACAAACGGCATGCTGGAATCGAATGGGTCGCCACATTGCGCACAGAAGAAGTGCCCAACGTGCCACTCGGCCCCGCAAGCGACTATCACTTCGCCTTCGATGGGCGTCTTGCAAGACTTGCACCGAGGGCTGAACAGCTCGTGGAAGTCGAGATGACAGTAAAACCGCAGAGTAGTATCGGCATCGTGCCTGTCCGCATCTTCCAGACGAGCACTGCGCTGTTTCTCGGGCTCGGGATAGAATGCAACCAATTCCAGATTCGTGCTGCATTGGTGGCACACGAAGCATCCCGGGTGGAATCGTTCTCCTGCTGCACTCAAAATCCTTCCCGCAATTGGCAATGCACAATGAGCGCACAGCGCCCCGGACTGCCGAATCGAGGGCGTGTAGTGTGGTGTAGACTTATTCTGGCCGATGGGCATGGTATTAGCATGCCGCGGCGGTGGGCGAGGGGACCCCACGGCCTCGCCAGCCTTTTGGGGGATTCTGCTGGACTTGGTAGGTGAGGTCGAAGGCGATTCGCTGACATTGATCGATGGTGCTTCCGTGTCAATGTGAATCGTGGGCACGGGGGCGTCATCCGGCGCGCAGATGGTTGGAATGGGAGGTGCATCAGTTGATGGAGCCGGCGATCTGCATCGCTGAGAGGACGGCTGCCACTTGGGCACGTCGTCAACTTTGATCTTGGGAATGCTGCTCTTGGTGGGCGAGCTTGGCAGAGGCCGCGGCGAGGAGGCTTGGCTCGAGTGCTCGCCAGCCGATTTTCGTGCAAAGGGACTGTTTCTATACTGCGATGTCACACTCTTCGGCGTCGCCGCGAACTTGTCCTTCTGCACCGGATCCGAGTAGTGGGATGCTTCCGGTAGGGCATCGACATGTTGCTCCTCCATCACAATCTCTTTCGGCTTGTAGTCTTTCTCAAAACTGACTATAGGTCTTCCGGGCTTATCACTAACCATTGTTGGCCGTGGTAGATTTGGACTATAAGCACTCCTCGACTTGCTGGTAGCTGCTCTGATATCGTCGCCTCGGATCTCCTTCCCTTCCTTTGTCGGTGACCCTTTAGGCGCAACCTCGTCTGATTCATGCTGCAACTCTGTCGGTGGCGTCGGTGGCAGAACCACTTCATTCGATGTATAGAACGCATTCCGACTTTGGCTTGGTGGGTTTCTCTGAATTTCAATGCGATCGTGTCGTATCACTGGCGCACCCCCAAGAGTCTGTAGTGTCGGCGCTGAATTCGACCGCTCCAAGTTCTTCTCATACTGCGCCCTGACCCGAGCAAATGGGTTTTTGCGGACATATGAAGGGACCGGCGAAGCGGCCGATGACCTCGTATCTTTCGTGATGCTTTGCAGTGTGTCCTGCTGCTTTTGCGGTGACTCGCCTTCCTCGGGATCTTCCCATATCCGATCGTTGGGGTCCATGAACTTCTTTTTCTCCCCACTCATGATCCGTTTGCTGCCGCTGCTGACCCTTCGGTGTGCAAATGCAATGTCCTTTGCGACCACTTCGGCGAGCTGGTCATAGCTCTTTCCACTCGACACGCGTCGTTTCTGCACAGACACCTCGCCTGTTGGAGGGCTCACTTTTCGTGGACCTGGAGCGGTACGCAACCCTGTCGGGTGCCCGATAATTTCATCAACGGCAGATGCTTGGCTCCCCTCGGACGCACTCCGCGACCCTGCAGAAATGTACGCATCTTGACTGTGACTACGATGGTAGCTGCCTTTCCGCAAGTGTGAATGGTAGTCTCGCTTGAGATCTGGGTTGACAAATGGCCCGCTAGCAGCTCCTGGGTTCTGATGCTTCCAGACCAGTTCGGCGGCCTCCTCTTGCGCGGAAAGATGCACCTTTCGCTCTTCCTCCAAATCCATATCCTCCAGAGCCTGCCGCAAGGACCGCGTCTCCTGTTTCTCCATCCACCGTAAACCATTCTCCATGTATTTCATGCTGGGCGTGCGACCCAGCTGCGGTCGGTCGGTATCCTGCGGCGTAGGATCAGGTGTTATTACTGTGGGAGCTCGAGCCAAAGGTCGTCCAGCGAACGGGCTACGCGACATGCTCCGCTGTGATAAGGTCGACGCGGTGGCGCCATGCGACGGCTTTTGTGGTGATTGCATGATCGGCATGCTGCTGCTAGTAAGGAGCGAGGGTCGATCATCATCTAGCGAGATTTTGCTGTCGACAACATCAGCAGCAGCACTGGGCGTTGCTGCTCTTCGGACACTGCCGAATTTGGAGGGTGGAGCAGGTCGAGAGCCGGACGGTCGCGATAAAGGCTTTCGAAGGTCCTTGAGGTATGAAGCTGTAGGCAGCGGTGAGTCGGCGTCACGATGCTCGACGGTGATGCATTGTCGCAGGCGCGACGGGCGAGGAGGGGTGTGAGGTAGCGACCGAAGTGAAGAAGACATACTCATCTGCTCCTTTGACATGTACGTCGGGCTGGGGTCGCGGTAGTCCTTCATCGTGCCCAAGGCGGCGTTGCCTGGCGACTGGCAGGAATGCTGGTTGTGTAACGCTGTTTCTGCTGTGACAATGCGGTTCGTTAGTAGTAGCACGCTCTACGATACGGAAGATACAGAAACGACTGTCGCGAGGCCAGCAAGAACGAAAGAGCGGACGATTACGAGCGTGAGCTCACTCGACCGTCCGTTCGTGGTCGTTGGGTGTCGCCTTGGTTTGCGTTTCGATGTTTACGACTTTGGGGTTGCCCCGGAAGCAGCTCCAGCGCCTTTCCCTTTCGGGACTCCACACGGAGGCCCTGTCGATCTGCACAATTCTCAGTGTCCATGCTTCCAAGCCTCCCGCAATGTGACCCAGAACTCCATGTAGGCCATCCTTGACCATCGAAATGCCGGTCAACCTATGGGGCACTCGTGACAAGTCACCGCTGTCTTTCACGGCTACACATTGCAGCGTCCTGCTGAAGGAATGGCCTCTTCACAAAACAGCAGCATCCTACTATGGTTCAACGACGCGGTAAAGCCCAACAGCTGCATACGCCTGTGTCCTCGGATGCACAGCACTGCTGTACATTTCTCCGAGTATAGCGTCTCGGCGAGCGTGATACGGAGTCGATTGAGGCCGTAAAGCTGCTCGTGAACGATATGGCATGTACACTTTCATCCTGGGAACGGGCAAGGAGGCGCACCTTGCCGCTCACGAACGCGACCGGGACATTCGACAGTGTCCATCGTAAGATTCTAGCGCACGGTCTATGGCATCAAGGGCCGAAGGTGTATCATTGGCTGGCCGAAGCTCGTGAGCTCCAGAAACCTGTCCGGTATCGGCTTAGCACGATCAGATAACAAGTTATCTGATCGAAGTCAAGTGAATGAAACAACGCTGCTATACTACACAAGTCTCATTGCTGTTCAGCCACGCTCTGCATTGTGTAGTATATATTCTCGCGCTATGGCGATTCGTGGCAGTCAACTACGAAGTAGCGGCTTTCTGAGCCTACCAGGAGAGCTCCGAAATCGCATCTACGAGCTTTCTGGCTGCCTGTTCGTGGTTCAGTGCGAGAATTGCAAGAAACACGCCACCCTGGACGTCGCTACGATGGGAGTGGGACGATCATGTAGCGGGAATGCGAGAATCCAATGGCCCATACGGTATCCCAGGCACTTTGAATGCCGTTTCAACACAACAGAAGAATACTGGTAAAAGCAACGCGAGAGGAAGCCGAAAGGAAGATCGTGAATTGACTATAATACAGTGTTGACTTGTCCCGCTATCACCGAGACTGGATTGTGACACATGAGTACATCGACCAGAGTACACAAGTTCTGGCCGTTCCGCAGCCCCACGAATGTCGAAGTCCCGAGCAACCAGCTCTCACGAGAGTCTGTCGGTCCATCCGGAACGAAACTTTGCCCATGTTCTATGGTCGGAATAAATTCGTCTTCACCCCGAAGGTCGCCCCGGTTGACGGCGTCGGGCGAATCGCGCAGAGTGATGTTCAATGGCTCCAGGCCATTGGTATCAAGCAAGCTTCGCTGGTCCGAATGATTGAGGTGAAGTGGCTGGGTTGGTGTCGCAAAGCTTCGCTTGCAGCGTACAAGGATGGGCTGCGGGAGACTGGCTTGGGTGTTGACAGAATTCAGGTCCAGATCTCTTGCTGGAATGATGACAGGTGGAGTTCTGGCTTTCCCAGCACGTCGTTGCAGTCCATCACTCCCTCAAGAGCAGAACACAGCGGGGAAGATGACTCTCTTCGAGCACTCCGTCCGAAGCCCGAAATGGTGGCTGCTCGGCTACGCATCATCAAGGATACCGGTCAGGAATCTTGAAAGCTACAAGAAGATATGCTTCAGTCTCTGTAGCGATTACATGCTTCCGTGCTAAAGTTAGGCTCCGCGATGGAGCTGGCAATGCCACGTTCCTCCGGGAGCCGAACTTGTAATACCCGACACGTAGCAGGAGGAGCTGCTCTTACTAGTAAGCAGAGACCCTGCGCAGATAGCTCCAGAGAATAGCATACCCTGTGCGAAGATGGCTGATATCGACGGGTATCTCATGCACGACCGTATCAGCATCGCAGACCCGTGACCGAGCAGATGGCGAGCAGACCAACCGATCATGGCGCAGATATACTGTACACAATGCTCAACCTCACCACATCCACAGTAATACCAAAAAGCATATAGCGATAAAGGATCCAAGAATGATACCATCTCTTCGTTTCTTGCTCCCAATTCTCTGCATTAACCCGTTGATACCAGGTATCTGCGCAGCAGCACCCGTGATTCGCCTCTGTATGCCTACCAAGCTTTCTCGCTGCAGCCCGAAGCTCTCATTCACCGCGTAAGCCTGACTCAAGACACTGTCTGCCACGTTGTGTGATCGATCGAGGCGGTTCCTTTCTTGGAGCATGTACTCTGCTTCTTGGGCCTCCGGGTTTTGCGCATTGCGGTATGTCGAAATGTCTTTTCGCACATTTGACAGGAGATTCGCTCGATCGCGGGCTTGCGAGATTTGTGATTTCAGTCGGGAGAGTTCGGTGCGGTGTTGGGTTAGAATCTCTTTGTGTCGCTCCAGGTTCGTACGTTTGAGCTGGGATGGGGAAGGTTCGGAGTCGATGGCTCGTTGGAGGGCGGCGATCGATGCATTGCGCTACATGGCATTAGCCTTTCCCGAGCATACAATGCATATCGCTATGATTTGCCAACTGTTGCAAGTACCTTTTCGAGTATCTCATTCAGTTGCTCTTCCGTGCGACTCTCCTCTTCGCTCGGTTGTGGATCTATGTCAGTCCTGGAGGCGAATTGCGCGAATGTGTGGAAAAGGGATTCTGTCTAGGTGAAGTTGTCAGTATGTGTATGCCGGTGGATAATGCTTCCAAACTGACTTGCGTCTCTTGTGCTCTTGCTTGCTGCCGTAGCTGTGCCCAGCTGCCCATGTTGACTGCCATGGCTGCGATATATTTCAAATTCCTGTCCCGCGACGATACGAGCCTCTGTGTTCAGTGTTCTGTTGCGCCCGTCTAGCTCGTTTGTTGCTTCGCTCCTGACGTGAGGATCACATGCACGCTGGCAACGACGTGACGGCTTTCGGGAAGGCTAGCCGAGTCGGGGAAATCAAATGCCGACAAGTCTTGGCCACTGAGAAATCCTCTCCACTTCGACGTTTCGCGCACACGAGACACTTGCTTGTGACGACGACACTTCCTCTCTCTCGACAACTAACCCGCAGGAACTCCAATCATAATGGTACGAGATTTCCGATCGAAGAATGCACAATTGTCGGCGCAGAAATGCTGACGATGGTGCGCGCAGTCGTCCGGCAAAGTCAAGGCCTCGCAGCTCTGGGGCAAGAACAAGGACGAGCTCAAGAAGCAGCTCGATGACCTGAAGGCCGAGCTCGTGCAGCTGCGCACTCAAAAGATTGCTGGTGGTGCTTCGTCGAAGCTGAACAAGATGTACGATTTTGCGAGATACGATACGAGGAAAGAGTCAGGGAACTGACGAACAATTCAGCCACGATGTCCGCAAGTCGATCGCCCGCGTCCTCACCATCATCAACGCGAACCAGCGTGCTCAGCTCCGCCTCTTCTACCAAAAGAAGAAGTACCTGCCACTCGACCTCCGCTCGAAGCAGACTCGTGCCATCCGCCGCCGCCTGTCTCCCGAGGACGCCAAGCGCGTGACCGAGAAGCAAAAGAAGAGGCAGCGACACTTCCCTCAGAGGCAATTCGCCGTCAAGGTATGATTGCATCCAAAACACCCACATATACCTAAAACCTCTTTGGCGAGGAGGAATGGTGGTGGGATCCCACACATACACACGTGCATTGGGTGTGCTGATTTGTGACGACAGGCCGTTGCGTAAAAACGTGCAACAATCTGACGAGCAGTAAAAGTTACGAACAGGGTGAATCACGCATTGAGCGCTTCGAGATACCATATCCTGGCGGCGCATTCGGACGGTATGGTCACTCCATGGGCATTTGTAGCGCCTGGTGGCCTTCTATGCAGTTAGACAGTCCCGCAAGACTTCCTCCCGAGTTCGAACCATTTCACTTTCTTTGTGCCATGCTGGACCGCTCATTTTCTGCACATCGAACACTGTCTTGACGCAAGCCAGCCTGGATGTAGATTTCCAAATCGTGGGACTTGCGCCGGCTCGCGAAAGCACTCAGCGTGGTGAGCTCGTCAAAGTCGCGGAGAAAACAGCGCCGATGCAATTGCTTGCTAGGTCCTGTACACAGATGGTATCTTATCATCAGCCGTCTACGTCTTCCTCCCGTCCAACTCCAACAAAGGACCTCATTCATCATCCTCCACGTCCCCAAGCAAAGGCGCCGTCATACCACGCATCCTCCGCTCTAACAAATCTTCCGAGCTCGCAAGTCGATTCACAACACTGCGACTAGTACTCGGACTCACAGCGCCCGACATGTGATGTCTTCTCATCCTCATACCATTCCTCCTCGAATTCGAAGCACTAGCAGTAGAACCGTTCGTCTGGCTCGAATGCCGCCCACCTCCGCTTCCGCTGCGCGTATGATGGCGTCTCTTCGCCTGCGGCGAGACCACGCCTCCCGTGTCAATCTTCGTCATTTTGAATTTGGACGGAATTTCCAATGGTCGCTCGGACTCCGAACCATGCGAACCGCGTCGGGAAGCCATGCCTCGAGGATTGGAGAAATAATCCGTACCTCCAGCTGACGCGACGGAAGAAGGCTCTTTGTTGTATGAGTCAATAAAGGCTTCTTGCATGAATCGTCGACACTCGTTGATCCATTCCCAGCCATCATGGTACAGGCTCACAAACTGTAAGAAACCATGGCTGATCTGAGGGACGATGATCTTTTTGAAGTGGTCGTCGTCGTTGAATTTCGCGTCTTCGCTCACCAGGCCGACCTCCTTTTGACGCTCGAATTCCAACAATTTCGCTTGTCGGAGCCGACCGGCGAAGATCTGAGTGTCGTCTACTAATGGATCACGTTCGCCGCATATCAAGAAGGTCTTTGGGAACTTGGCCAGCAGCTCTTCCGGCGCGCGTACGGGTGAGAGCCAGTAATCGGTAGTAAAATCGGGTCTCCGGTGAGGGCCAATGTAAACGATAATCATAGCACGAAGCATTTCCGGGCTGATAATGCGGTCGTTTGTGTAAGATATGACGCTGCTCATGGCTAGCCGCGTCTTCATCCGCTTCTCTGGCTGTACGGCTACCACCGACTTTCGCCTGGGGTTCGGAGTCACTGTGTCGTCGGAGTCCTCGGCGTCAGAAGTGTACGGCGTGGTGCGGTCTATGCGACGATAGTCTTGTACTTTGCGATCAAGCACTCGTTTGTCGTCCTTGTTCCGTTTCAACGAATTCATGAGAGCCAGATGTTCGTCCGACATCCAAATACCGATGTTGAGCTCTAGAGCGGGATAGATCAGCACAACTGCCTCTGGCGGCGGGAGCGTGTTCGGTATGAAGCCCGTATGCCAGGTCGAATGCTGAGACTTCTCATCTAAGATCATCAGAACCATGCCCGCGGCAAGGTTACCGCCTGCACTATCTCCGCTAATGATGATCTTTGGGATGTGCTCTCCGGATAAATTGATACATCGTCCTCGGGTGGTGATCAATTGATAGTAGGCGTCGTAACATTCGTACAACTGGTAAGGATAGCACTCGTCGGGGGCCTTTTTGTAGTCGAGAGCCAACACCGGACAACCGAGCTTCCCAGCCCAGTGCATCAATTTATCGTCGTGACACCGTGGGTCCATGGCCACGAAACCGCCTCCTGGTATGTCTAGCACAATCTCTCGTTGGCGTCGCAGCTCTGTATCCGATCCGTTGAAATACAACCACGCTTCGATGGGCTCTTTGTAGTCACTGTCTCTAGGTCTGTGGATCCTGATCTTTTTGGGCTCGTACTTCATCAACCTTGGTCTCATCAAGCTCGTCAAGAACTTCAGCACAGGTGTGTTGGGCTTGTTCCAGCTCACTCTCAGATGATCGACGCGTAAATCGCCTCTCACTCTTCGCACCATTTCGTCTGCTTGCTCTGCACACACCAGATAATAGAGCGTGAACATGATCTCGCAGGTGTGCCGTAGCCACTTGGGCCGCAAGTGCATCGCCGTCCAGAAGCCCGCATCTAGCGCCGTGGTCACCCATGTTGCTCTGAAGAACTTCTTATCGTAGAGATTTGCCAACGGCTCTGGAGACTCCAGGCCCACGACTCTTGCAAAGTTGCGCGACACGTAAAGGGCCATGCAGGACACGACGAGCGCCTGGTGCATGGTGAAGCGCTGGGACAGCCATCGCGAGAGTCGATCGACGCCGGGCGGGCCATGGCGCTTGAACTTGCGCAGATACAGACTCCAGAAGACGACGACGGCGAGGACTTGGTATTTGCGGAAGCGGGTCGATGGGCGACCCAGAATGTGGTCTACACAGGTGTCAGCGGCAGACCGTGCCGGAAGCGTGAGTAAGGACGGGACACGCCTATCATGGCCTCGAAGCCCGCATCCGCACTGCAGACGTGCTGCCGTCGCCGGTCGGCATGCGCAGGGTCCTGGTGGGGGCGATGGACGGGGATATTTGTAGGATGGGGACAGGCAGTCTATGTCTGTGCGTGCGGTTCGTACAATGAAGGGGGAATTGACGGCAAAGAAAGGCTCAGCGGCTGGTGTGCGGCCAGTTGGCCAGCTGGCCAGCGTGACCGCGAAGTCTTTCAAGCATTCTCTGCCGCTCAGCACCGAGCGTCATTGCGCTGGGCACGAGACGTGAACTTTGGCATGTGAAAGGCTCAAAGCGTGGTGGGGCAGCGTCATCCGCAAAAGTCGAGGCACCAGGCACTAGCCGCACTGCACGTGCCGAGGCTGCCGCGCTCCCGTCTCTTCTGGTTCGGCTTCACAGGAACAACCTAACATGAACAAACACTGAATGAGATGACAGGAGACACGTGCTGCTCGTACACACCCGCATGGCACATTCTCTCCACCATCCAGAGGGACATGAAGCAAAGGAAGGCACGTCATGCGCTCCTCGACGTGTCATGACCGACTCCGAAACCACCATGTCACACTCTCACGCTGGAAGAACGTGGCAGCACGGCATTTGACGTCTCAGATGCACGTGCACGTACAAATCAATCGGAATGGAACTGCGAACGGACGTGTCACGATGTTGGAATTCGACAGTACATAGGCTGCCCTTCACACGCCACTGCCCTGAACGATGATCACGACCACGACCACCTGCCCCCTCTGCACAACGGTCAAGCTCGGAACAGAACCACTCCCAGAAAATTAGCATTCGTACCAACCCGATGTCATCTCCTATGCAGCGTTCTCGCCGAATCCACGAACCCACTCGCTGACCTCGAAGCCGAGACGGCGCAGGGTGGACGGTTCAATTTCGAGGCCATGTTTACCCTCCGTCTTGCTCCTCCTCACCACGAAGAGGTTGCCAGGATCCATGATCTCGACTGCAGGCTTACCACTCTCTGTCGTGGTGCTATCCTTCACGTAAATGGTCAGGTCCGGGCTGATGATGCCGCGCCAGTGTGTTGCCGTCCACTCCCAATGATCTTTGGGCGAGTATTGTGCATACGGCTCAATCGGAATATGGCAGGCGAAGAAGTTGCTGGCGTGGAGCGAGTAGTTGGCGATGATCCCGACTGGCTTTGCTGAGTTCGAAGGAGACGCACTCTTGACAGTGACGGACGCCCTGGGCGCACTCCCGTCGACATCCATCTTCTCGCTTTCTTCCGCATCTCGATCAGCCCTCGAAGGAGGTGCGTCGTCAGCTCGCGCCACGACCCGGCTCGGCGATGCTCTCTTCGATCCAGGTTCGGAGTCGTCGCCATCGTCGTAGTTCTCATCAATTGCTTCTCTGACTTTGCTCTTGATAGAGGCCGGCGAAGTCGAGGATTCCACCATGACGGAGTCGGTCGGCGAGACACTCTTGATCATCAGCGAGTCATGGATTTCACCGCTGCGCAGCAGCCACTCCGCTGCGAGACGGTGATACTGCGCCATGATCTCCTGCTTGCCACCTGCTACCGTAATTACCGGTTCGTCCAGCTGTTTCACGCTTAGATCATCGCCTTTGCCCAGCGTATCGCCCAGCCACTTGCCCAATGCCTTGACCGCCTGTGCATTGTCGCCTTCGACAGCGACCAACGGTCCCCTCGGGTTTGCTTTTCTGACCGGCGCCGGCGGAGCTACCTTCCCCAGCACGTTGATCTTGTACCAAAAGTCCAACGTCATGATCGACTCCTTGACGCTCCTCACGCCCCCGCTAGATGTCAACGGCGCTGGAGCAATACTACCGCTGTGAGTCTGGAGCGGTGGAAGTGTCAGAGACCGGTCATGCGGGCTCGCGTGACCTTGGGACAGGCGGTGTTGCGCATACCCGGGCCCCGGTCGTGGAGGCGGCGCCATGGGCCCCGGTGGACCCGGTGGACTCACAACACCACGTAGGCCAGGCAGTGATTCTCGACGACCGTGCGGCGCTGCTGGCGGATAAGGATGTGGTGCAGGTGGCTGATTGAACGGGAATGGGGTGCCAGGGCCACCATGCGGGCCAGGAGGCGGTGCAGCCACAAATCTGGATGGTGGACCACGAGAAGTCGTCGTGGTAGGCTGATCGTTAACATTGTTGTATCGTCGACGCTTGAGTTCGGGGCTGAGGGGTCCGATATCGTCGCGCTCGTCGTGATGGTTGATGGACATGGCGGTGCCCGGAAATCGACCGAGTCGTCTCGCCGCCGGTGACTGGAGACTGAGATCGCGTAGCACGGGTAGTGTTCTTGTGACAGGCGTGGCAATCAATCCCGGCGTGTGAGCAGGCGCAGGACTGTGACTCGCGGTGTATGGCGTTGATGGGGTCAAGATGCTTCGCCCACCACACTTGTGACAGCGAGGCTTCTCAGTCGCAGATGCTGGCTCGGATGAAAGACTGCCCCGACGGTTACTTCGCTTGGGCTGGTAGCGGTAGGATGGATACTGCTGCTGATGTCGCAGCTTCTCCTCTTCGGCAAGTGCCTTCCACCTGTTCTTGATCTCGGGGGGTTGGTTCTGCCACTGCTCACCGATGATCTTGGAAATCTCCGGATTGGCGAGGCCTGGATTCTGAGCGACGACTTGCGCCTGCTGATTCTGACGGTACAAGATGAATGCTGTGTTTCGTGAGCACTAGGACCGAATAGTCGTGGTAAAGAGGACAGATACTCACCGTTGCGAGGTCTGGGGATCTTGGGCTCTGGCTGGCAGATACACACCTGAGCCTCGCCGCTGTCAGATCTGGTGTGCGCTGGCGACGCTTCGGGCAGATCGAGGTCTTTGTCTTCAACCTCAATAATGCCCGCCGTGCGCTTTCTCGTTGTTCTACTGAAAGGCGGGCTCTCTTCAGGTGTCAATGGAGTGTGTGAGGGATCTCTGCCGGAAGGACTGGAAGAGCGCCTGCGAGGGCGTGCAGTCACGGAAGACGACGTGCGCCTACTGGTAGCTGCGGCAGTCTTATGGCTGCTGCCTCGTGTATCCTGAGCGTGAGACTTGTTCAAGACAGCTTCATCAGTTGGATGGGACCCGTCTGGCATGGTGCGCTGCCACAGTTGTCTCGTAAAGATGATGTGCCCGGACTCATTTGCGGGCGGCTGCGTCTGCACGGGCTGGATTGGATGTGTCCACTGTCGATGCACAGCGAGCGATGTTGCCGATGGATCCTGAATGGAGGCAGACATCGAGAAGGAGATGGCAGGGTCTCACAGTCCTTTTGTTCCACTGGCATGCCGAATCGACAATGAAAAGAGCTGGAGCGTACCAATGAGAGCGCTCGACGGATCGAGACGGCGCATTATTGCAAAGAAAAGCAAGATATCTTTGTGTCTATTATCCCGCGCCAATCGTGGCATGCGCTCCTTTGTCCAATGCCGAGCACAGTCATCGTCTGCCTCACGCAACGCTGCGATTGTTGGGGGGTCGATGAAGCAGACAGGCTTTCTTTGTTCTTTGTTGGCAACCCGCAGAGCCGAAAGCGGCCAAGCCGTAGCGCGAAGCAGCCAGGCGAAACGTCAGCTTCCTTTGAGACATTCCTAGGCGGTAAGCATGCAAGGTGGCGGATGCAAAGAAATGCTAGACGATTCAATGTGAACAAACCGCCACACCCCCATCCGCAGTTTCCGTGGTTCGCTTTGCGGCCGCGCGGTTCCATCGACTTTTTGGCATTTTGCTCGTGCCATGGCGACGCGAATGTCTCCCGGCACCGACACAGCGGAATGTTACACACGGTTGCAACTCTGCGAGCGCGTTGTGTAACAGCGTCGCACAAGCTCAATTTTCGTCCTCGTTATACACTGCAACGCTGACCTGTGGTTCGGTGTCGCCGTCCAGCGGGTCATTCTGCATGCTCCATTCAAGCTTGCACGTTGCTGGCCGGGCGGTCGGAATGCGATGATGCAGTGCGGTGGTGATTCACTGGCGGAAAGCTGATTGTCATTATGCGCAGCGTTCGTTGGTGTGCACCCTGATCTGAGCAACTTCCGACGGGATCCAGACTGTCGGTGAAGCAGGTGCGCGCTGCGGTGCGTCTCCAGTCCCGAAACAAAGACTGAACGCTGCTTTACATAGCAGAGACCGGCTCTGCTTGCACGAAAGTCAGAATCGTGGCCGTCGAGCTGCTGCAGGGAGGCGGGTAAGCACGACGGAAGGTGAAGGAGGATAAGACACGACAGGTGCGCAGTGGAACTGCACGCTAAGTATGGCTTTTTCACGCTCGAGCGCGATGAATGAAGTTGGCTTGTTTGAGGTCGGCACGAGCAGCCCGTGCGCGCTGATCCGCCACCTGCTGTGTCGCCGCCTGACGCGAGCGATCGAGCACTGGCTGTGACGGCTGTCCGATATTCAATAGGGTCACCAGAGCGGACGTATTGGGTGTTTGGGCCGAGCGCATGATCGAGCCCGAACGTGTCAGCTGTGGTTTGTACATGAATCAGCCCAACGTCACCAACCGCGACCCATACGACCTCGGATGGTAGCATGAACGTGAAGCAACACGTCTGGGCCACGCGAGGGGACTTCCCGGCGGCATGGTGTTTGTATGTGTGTCACGGATCCATCGACGGCTTGCTGCAGCTGTCAGACACTCCTGGAATTGGTTCTGGTCAGCCTCTATACCATGCACAAATGGTGACCAGAACAGCAACGATCGTAATGCGCCGCTGCTAGCTGACTAGCGGGTCGTGGATTTGAATTCGCGGCCTCCGCGTTGTCTGTTGTGTTCCCACATACGTTTCATCAGAGCAAGCCTGTACATGGCTCCTTGGCGACGTTGTGGTGATGTGCATCGGAAGCTCACTGCAAGGCTGACATCCATCAGAGTCAATTGTGACTGTCCACCACGCCACACAGCGACACAGCCTGAAGTTTACAGATGTTTTGCGCTGCCACTCAGGGCAGGCAAAGTCCGAATCAGTGCTGCTGCTTTTCCCTCTGCCAGTGGACGTGCTCATCGAACCTTTTCCACGCAAAAACGCCTTCAATGAAAATCGAGGCATTCCACAGCCACCATTGCAACGAGCGCGCGTTGACAGAGTGCTTTGGTAGCTTCCTCAGTGAGAAGTACACCATCTCAATTCCATGTATGGCAGCCAAACCTATCAAGAGCCATGGCTGAATGGACCAGGAAAACTTCGCGAAAGAGGAGCCGAGCAAATGCTCTACGAATTGGCCTTTCTCGAACCACCAGCGCTGGCTGTAGGCCACAAATGTAACGAGAGCGCCCAGAAAGGGAAGGGCGTGGGACCCCGTTGGTGGGACATATGCCTTGACAGTCACATCTGATTGACCCAGAGCTTGGCGACACTCCCGATCAAGCTCGACCACTCGTTCGCGTGCTTCCCTGAGAGAGCTCATGGGAGGCTCGAAGGGCACTCGGACTGTAGTCCCACTGCAGGACAGCGAAAGTGCATTGAGATCAATATCTGCCACTTGACCATTGTATGCTCTCCAGGACGAGATCTTGCCATAATGTTGAAAGTAGCGGACCACCTGCACTGTGGTCAGTCATCAAGACTTGGACTGCTTGTAGTGTGGTTCGTCAATACGCACAGAATCATGATGATCGTTGTTCTAGAAGATGTTACTCGGCGTCCACTCCCTGTATAGTGCCGGCATCCATGTTGGATCTTACCATATGCTTGATGATCCGTGCCTTCGCTGCGGCAGCATCCGGAGCGGTTCCTCTGCTCGCCATCGAAAATGAGATTCACTGTCGGTTGGCGTAAGGTTGTCCACGGGTGTGGAAGTCAGCAGGCAGCAGGTCGGGTATTCTAGCAGTGCTTGCCAAAGTCCTGGCACTGCTCTGGGCGGTCGCCGTCGCGGAACCTCGACTTTTTTGGACGGCAAGATCGTTACATATCTCATTTCACAATTGCCCCCATTTCTTCACCGTTCGCACTTCTGTTTCTCACATGGAGTCCTGCACCTCTCTTCGCCAAGGACTGCTGGTGGCTGACAAGTGGACACGAGATGTTGTCCAGTGACATCAGTCGCGCAAGGAACACTGAAGCTCGCTTGCCCGTGGAACAGCCCGCCCTCTTCGAGCCACGCATGAAGACGACAATACGATCGTGATGGCACTATTCTCTTCCGTCCCAGGCCACGACGCCGTGTGGTGATGAAAGGCGGATCGACCTGCTGCGGCTTCCCTGACTGTGCTGGAAGTCCTTCCGGCGTCTTCGTCATGCAGCAGCTCATGCGCTCGAGTGCCAGACTGGAACTTGCGCCACAACACGCGGCCCGCGTCCACTCTTCGCAAGCCGATCCACGCATCCTCGCCTCGCCCTCTAGAACCAATTGAATCCCTGCGAGCTGTGGCTGTATGGATCTTTATTGCGTCAGGCGTGTAATGTGGGTACAGCATGAGAATGAATCAATGCTCCTCGAAACAGGTTTGCGGCCGCTTCCTTTAGGTCTAACTAAGTGCCCATCTCTCGCATCTCCGTTTCCCAACTTCTGACTTGTGCACAAGCTCGGCGCGCGAATAGCCCGCAACAACTACGCTAAAACAGAAAAGCCAGTATGTCATCTCAGCAGGAGGAGCAGTCTGCTAGCATATCCGGCTCGGGGGGTGCGAACGCTGGACTGAACGCTTCTGGCAGCGCGGAAGCAAATAGCAAAACCACCAAGAAGACGCCCAAGAAGCTCGGCCAGAAGAAACAAGATCAACAACCCACTCCAGAGCAAACGGACGAGGCCGAAGCCGAGGCCGAAGGCGGCGCCGAACAAGAAGCATCAGCTGAAGCCGGCGGAGAAGCCGACGGCGAAGCAGAATCACAAATGGAGGCCGAGCAGCAACAGGAGCAATCTCGCCAGCAATCCCGTCGCCGTCAGAGTCGAGGGCGCGGCCGCAAAGGAGGCCAGCAGGAGAGTGACACCGAATCTATTGCGCGAAGCGACCAGAGCGCCACTGGTGGTCGCCGTCAGCGCCAACGCCAGAAGAAGCAACAACAGCAAACCAAGAACTCACAGGGCGGCCCTCTCGACGGCATCACCGAGGACCTTCCTGGTGGAGAGGCTGTGGGTCAGGCCGGCGAGCTCGTCCAGAATACTGCCGGCAGCGCAGTGAACACAGTCGGCGACACTGCCGGCAAAGCATTGGGTGGTCTCACTGGCGGCGGCAAGCAGGGTCAGGAGCAAGGCGGAGGCGAGGAGGATGGAGGTGGCGGCGAGCAGCTGCGATTGAGATTGGAGCTCAACCTGGACATTGAGATTCAGCTAAAGGCGAAGATTCACGGTGATCTCACTCTTGGTCTGCTCAACTAGAATGCTACGAAGGGCGTATGGCGTGAAAAGCAGATTTTGGTTCTTATGGCTCATTGCATAATGGTTGAAGGTGCTGAATGGAATGATGGTGTAATCGTAGATGACGGGTGCAATGAGGCTTTCAGCAGAGTTTTCTGAATATGCTTGAGTTTCTCGGCCTGAAGCACGTTCATGTGGTGAAGCTCTACCCTCTGCACCGCGAGCCCAGGATGATGACACCGGACTTCGCGCCTACCACGAACCTTGTCGCGTACATTCCTTTGACGCAGTGACAACTCGTGTACATGTACCCATCGCAATGACGACAAATGACCAGCGACAGAAAGATACGAGTGTCCAGCGTTTCATGTTCGGGGCTTCCGTGGGATGGGATTTCGGCTCCGTCGAAGCGGCCTGATGCCAGGTTTTGCGTCTGCACGTCGAAGCTGCAAAGCAGGTGTCGTTTTGCAAACCCACGCCACATACGACCACAACCTTGAGTCTAATGCCACACATTCCACGTTCTGCGCGGCGATCAGCTTCCACAGCTTCCAGACGCGGTAGAGCGGGCCGCCGAGGCATTGCGCGTAGTACCCAGGCGCACACGTAAAGTGCGTGCATGAGGGATGAAGTCACAAAACTGGGACCTGTGGCGGTGCGCACAGGGATACCACTCCGCAACACGCGACATGCAGAGGCGATGGTCGCGCGATCGGACGCAAACAGGTTTCATTGCATCTGGCGCTCGCTGGCGATTCATAGCGGGTCTGCCATGGCAGGCGTGAGGTGGGTACGGCGCACTGCTGACGGCAGAGGAGGCGAGTCCAGGTTCCTGTCGTGGTGTGTCGCTCTCTTGCGTGCAGTCTTTCGTGCCGACTTCATCACATACTCACTGCAGAAACACGCTCGTGAATACATCTGGACGCGGTTTGAAAGCGACCCCCATTTCCCGCACACTCAGACCTCTTTAGCCCACGCTGGGGGCCCAGATGGCGGACAAGATCAACAATGAGTCGTACCGGAAGAAGTACATCGAGCAACCGAAGCTCGAGCACCTGTCCGAGGAGACGTTGAAGAACCCGCCAAAGCAGAGGACAGTCCAGCAGCAGGAGAAACAGGACCGGCTCATCAAGAAGGAAAAGCGGGAAGCGGGCCTCGAGTCCAACCGATCACGATCCTCTTCACGACGGGAGCGGAGGAAGCGTGTTCAGCAGGCGATGACAGATGGCAAGTACATGAAGACAGGCTCACTCGAGGCTCTGGAGGAGGCAGATGCCAACGGAGACCTCGACCAACAACGGCCATTCGAGCGGATAGGTCCCGACAGCACATCGATGGACGGCCCTGTGACGCACGCGCGAGCCATGCGAGGAGAAATTCCCGTGCGCGGCTCAAACCCGAATCAACCATACTACATCACGCCGCAAGAGGAAGAGAGTAGCGGGGTACGTGTTGACCTCTGTATTATCTTGCAAACTCTGTTCGTAGACTGACATGCTCCAGTCAGCCTTGAAAGACACCGACGGCCTCAAGCTCACCCTGGAAGCCAACCTCGACATTGAGATTGAACTGAAAGCCAGCATTCGCGGCGATCTCACCCTTTCACTATAGTAAGTTCGCACCCCATACCATGTCCCTCGCGCATTGAGAGGCACTGCAGTGAATTCTTTCTTCATGCCAAGAGAAGAAGAAGAACTCCACGCTACCGTTTCTCTCGAGGCTCTAGAAGATCACACAATAACAGTCGTGAACTTCTAGTGCATGAGGAAGAAGCAGAAGAAGAAGAAGAGTTCTGCGTCCCATCCGTGTCATCTGACATTCCACGTTGCCTGAGGTGGCGGATTTGGACGCATTCGGAGCAAGAGTTGCTGACAAATATCTTCCTCTGCAGCGAGTAAATGAATTTGGTATGATACGATGCGCGTTTGTATCAGATTGGACGTTTCGGATCAGAGCGCGTACCTTTGGGGCATATTGATGAGTGCTATCGATTGAGAAAAGATGTTGGACGTTTGGCGTAATGGAGTGAAGGGGGTAGTGAGCATTGAATGAACAATGGCGGCCAGATTCAAGGATGCTGTTTGCATAGAAGTCGATACTTCTTCATGACCGTGGCGGCACACTACGCTTCACCTCAGCTCTGTATTTTCTGGTGCTGTCTGCCAGCCAGTCCAAATGAGCACACAGGATGACAATGTGCTTGATATATGGGGAAGTGGGACGACGTTGAGTTGAGTTCAGTTCAGCGGAGCAAGCAAGCTCTCCAGGATTTTGGCTTCCAGAAGTCCTGGCTCCAGATGTCCGCAAATGTCCATGCCCCACAGTGACCGTGACTCTGTGTTCTGCCCCCACCTTGGTCAGAATTGGCGAGCAGGTTACTGATACGTCTCACAGCAGCCAACCAACACCGATTCGTGAGGCGAAAAGCACACTGCAAACATGTCGGGCCACAGTCATTCGCATGAGGGCGGAGCATCACACTCGCATGCCGCCGCCGATCATGGCCACACGCACGAGATTCTCGATGGGCCAGGGTCGTTCTTGGGACGTGAAATGCCCATCATTGAAGGTCGAGATTGGAAGGATCGAGCCTTTACTGTTGGCATTGGCGGGTATGTTGTGCAGCTCCCATGAGTCCAGGCGAACGGTGCTCACCTCTGTTGCCCGACAGACCAGTTGGGTCAGGCAAGACGGCGCTTATGCTCGCGCTGTGTCTGGCGCTGAGGGATCAGTACAACATCGCAGCTGTGACCAACGACATTTTCACGCGCGAAGATTGTGAATTTCTCACACGGCACAAAGCTCTTCCCGCCGAACGAATCAGGGCCATTGAGACTGGAGGTTGTCCGCACGCTGCGGTCCGTGAAGACATTTCTCAAAACCTCGCGGCGCTGCAGGACTTGCAGAAAGAGTTCCAGACCGACCTGCTTTTGATCGAGTCGGGAGGCGACAATCTGGCAGCGAATTACTCTCGAGAATTGGCGGACTACATTATCTATGTGATCGATGTCAGTGGAGGAGACAAGATCCCTCGCAAAGGCGGCCCGGGAATCACGCAGAGTGATTTGCTCATTGTCAACAAGACAGATCTGACCGAGCTGGTGGGGGCGGATTTGAACGTGATGGACAGAGACGCGCGAAAGATCAGGTGAGATTGTCTCTTTGAATTGCCTTCTGAAGACCACGCTGACGGCTGGTTCCAGAGAGGGCGGACCGACGATATTTGCGCAGGTGAAGAATGGCAAAGGCGTGGACCAGATTGTGGACCTCATTCTGAGTGCGTGGAGGAGCTCAGGCGCTGCCGCGGCCACGAGCAATCCCAACCAGTGAGGTGAGGCAGGGAGGTGACGAAGAGACAAGAACGTTCACTCGGCGGCGTTTGTTCTATATTCGGCTTGCGTGAGACATTACTGTTGTGAGGTGGGGGATGTTGGCGGGTGTCACGAGCGCGTTCGGAAGATGGAGCGGGTGATCGGCGGGCGGGCGGGCGCATGTGCAAGGGGATTTGCGATTCTCATCAGGCGGCATACAGGAGAGGATACATCGGATCATCAATGCTTTGCGGTGGGCAGCAGCATCGATGCAAGTCGTGTCAGAGGGATCATCGCCGCAAGACGTGGTGATTTCCGAACCGATCAGTTGGCAGCTCGAGCGTTGCCGGCGGACCAGGGGGCGTGGAACGCGAAATATCGGCATGGCTGGACTGTCGCTCGCCGGTCCTCATACATGTAGACAGACTAACTACTGTACGACGACGAAGCAATCAGCGCCCTTGCCTCGCCTCGTCTTGCATTGTCGGCCGTCGTGCAACGAACGCGCTGAACGGGGCAAGCGCAGCCAGCGCAGGAACCACCCAGATTGCCAGACCCGGGTGACTAACTAACAGGCTTGGCTTTAAGTTAGGCAGGACCGACCGCCGCGGTCCGCCAATAGAATCTAATGAACCGGGATGCACGCCGATCTCAGCAGGGCAGCGCGTGCTCTGCTTCTGGCTCGCTGCTGCCACACTCACAACTCGCCTTCGGGAAGCTGCCCGACCTGGTGCGCTGTTGTCGTTGCTGTTGTTGTTGTCGTCGTCGTCGTCGTCGTCGTCGTCGTCGTCGCTCCATGTCGCAGGCGCCGTGAGTCGGTGGCGCCCGCAGGCACAACCAAGTGCGTCAGCCTGCTCCGAGTGACGCTGCGAGCGTTTCACATGGCCGAACAACGTCGCCGGCCCATCCACGCACAAGGCAATCACATGTGCCATTGCAATTCCCCAAGAGCCACCACACAACCGCCGCCTCCCACTGCCCCGGCGCCACTCGCCCTCCTGCGACCCCAATGGCGTCCGCATTCGTGAACCCGCCGCGGCTTCCCTCGCCGACACATGGACGGATCCACGCACGCAAGCCTTCCCGATCGCCTGCGCGGCACCATGTCCGCCATTCCGACCCTCTCCTCCGCGACCTCTCGCCCACCGCGACCCTTCGCGCCTTTGTGACCGACCCGAGCGACATGGCCGACAGCTCAGACGCGCTCGTTGCGAGCATCACATCTGCCACCATGGCAGAGCGCACCCTGGGTGCAAAGGCCGCGCAGATTTGTCTCGATCTGCGCAATTGGACAAGAGAGACCGAGCAATGGGAATGGCCCGGCACGTTCGCGGCGCCCGCACGAAACACGACCCCGAGGGGGAGCTCTGATGATCGCTCGAGCAGCGACGAGTATTGGGGCAGCTTGCCGGCGAGCTTGGTGCAAGAGTATGAGGAACGCGCGGACCAGCTTGGACAAGCCTTGGATGAGATTGACGTGGAAGAGCTCAAGGACTATGTTCTCAATTCGCATTACCGCATCGATTCACGACCGTCCTCGCGCCTCGATGGTGCCCGCGAACACGACCTACACACAACGACAGACTTGAAGATGTTGGACGATTTCACAGCCCTGGTGACAGCCACCATTTTGCAAGCATTGCCATTTCTCACACGTTTGAACCGCCTACTTGATGTTTGGACGATACGACTTATAATACTCCGAAGTGCGCCGCGCTTCATCGACGATCTCAGACGGGCCAAGGCAGAGTTGACGGATTGCTGGGCAGCAATCTCGACTTCTCCTGACAATACCACGAATGGTGCGGACCGCACGAGCTTCACTCGTGCAACGATGCAACAAATGCAGTCAAGTCTTGAAAGGCAGATCGGAACTCTGGGGGAACGATTGGATCGCTTTTTGGACAACTTGGAGGGAAGGAGTGACTGTGTGCCCGATGAATGGATCGATGATTTTGAGTCGCTAGAAGCGGAGTACGGGTCTTTTGTCGTCCAAGCGGAGAGGACTGTGGATGAGAACGAGTGGCGTCAACAACGTCGATTCACGGATTCGCGTGGCGACAAATCACTCACTCCGGCCGCCATTTCCAACCGTACCGCTGTATCCGAAACAGAAGATCCACTGTCCGATGACGAAGCGATACGAAGACCTTCCCAGAGCATTCGGTCTAGTGTCGACGGATCTCAGCTCGCAGAATTGCCCGCTGATTCGAACACCTCCAACAGCTTTCCGGTCGCTTCCGAGATTGTAGAGCTGAGCGCGAACGAACCCTGGGCAACTGGGAACCGATCTGCGTCGGCACCATTGCATGCTGCATCACAGGCGAATCTTCCCTCCTCGGCCGACAGCGACGGTAGCGGTCTATCGAGGTCGGCATCGACCAACGATCGAGACAAGGAAGAAAACTCGGGATCTGTGGCCGCAAAGCGAGCAGCGTTGCTACGGAACATCGAGCGCAACCAGTCACTTAACAAGTCAACTCAGAGCCCGGTGCGGCCGTTTGAGCGTGCTAGCAATGCGTTCACGCGACTCTTCAAGAAAGACAAGAACGCGGAGGAGATGCCGATGCCCCTCTCACGACCAGGAAGCAGACTGGCGGGCGGAAGAAACTCGTCGGCCGAGCGCGCGGTCTTGTCTCGAGCCTCGTTTGCCAGTACCAGATTCAATTCTGTGAGCCCAACCATATCCACACACTCCGGCGCCACTTCCTCCAAGAGCTCCGTGAATGAGATTGAAAGCTCCGGCGCGGGAAAGTCCACCTCCAAGCGTTCAGAACACTCCACTCATGGCAATTCACAAGACGCGAACAATGCACGAGGGGCCATGACCACGTCTGGCGCTCAGGACCCCACACCGCGTGAAACGTCCAGCAGTAGCTTAGTGTCGCCTCACGAGGAGCCGAGTCAAGGAAGAGTCCCAGATGGCTGGCCGCTTTTGCTCACTCCAGGGCCGAAAGAGCGACCTTCGGCAAGCGAATCTGCGCGCTTCCGCACTGCGCCACAGAATGTAACGGCAATGGCTGTGATGAACACGGATGACTTTGACAAGACTTTTGTACAGAGTTTTGCCCCTCTGGAAGCGGGAAGAGGGAAAGGATCAGAACACAACAACAGCTCTAGGCGCGTCGAATCTCCGGATTCTTCTGATTCTCTGCTTGATGAAATGTTGGAACCTGCGCAATGGGCACCTGTGACGAGGGAGGAACGGAGAGGGTCGACCTCGCCATCGAGGCCTAGGACCGCACCATCACAACCAGCGCTGCAGTCGGTGGCCGAACCTAAACTCTCTCCAGCCGACGGAGAGACGGGCGATATGGAAACAAGGAGCATTTGCAACGTCAAGCGCGCTTCACTCGCTTCAATTGAGGCGTTCTCTCGTTCTGAACTCAAAAGCATCGATGTACCGAAGAGTTCACGCCATAGCAGTGTTTCACCACGGAGATCGCCGTCTCGAACGCCGGCCAATTTCTCCCGCAGAGCATCAGCGATTGGGGAGAGCGACAAGAGAGCTTCTGCGAGTAAAGATGCCATAGCACGGAGCTCGCCCGTTCCACCGACCCCGCCAGCACGGCGCTCTAGTCTTCCCAGTCAATCACCGCCCTCGTCCAAAGGGGCCACGCCCGAGATCACTCGCTCTAGCCCGGTAGCGGAGCAACCTCCAGAATCTCCCTTGGCTCCTCTCAACGTGGCGATGAAGAAGCTGCGTGGCAACAAGACTAATTCACGGCGAGAGAGTGCGCCTTCCGCATCAGAAAGGAGCTCAATTGGGTCACCTTCTACGCCGCTGATGCACGCAGACTCTTTTGATCGCCACGTTTCGGAGGTTTTAGAGAAGCTACCTGCCCCAATTCGTTTCAAGGCTAGGGCAGGAGCAGAAACTCCCGTCAGTCGGCCACGCGCCTACAGTGGCCCACGACCAAAAGCATCGACACTGCGTCCAGCCCACAAGGGCGATCAGATGACAATCGCCCCTGTAGAGGGATCACCTCGCAAGGCCAGGTCAGCCGCAGAGCCTGAGGTGAAGCTGTATCACCTCACTCACAGTGGACGGGAAGACCCGATCAAGCTCTTTGTGCGCCTGGTAGGCGAGGGCGAGCGTGTGATGGTGCGGGTCGGCGGAGGCTGGGCTGATCTTGCAGATTACCTTCGGGATTTCGCGAATCATCACGGCAGCCGTACCGTGTCGGAAGGCAACCTCGAAGTCGCAGCGTTGCCAACTGTGCCTGCGAGTATGCGCAAGTCTAGTAACCCTGCGGAATACATCAGGGCTAAGACGCCGACACCCGTGACGCCGCGTGAGTCGCAACGGCCGGGCAGCAGTGACGACGACGAAGTGCCATTGAAGCGTCCGCCTTTCAATTCACGGGAAAACGCGACCAGCATTCCCGCTGCATTACTTCCCGGCAGAGACACTTACGGCTCGACACCAAAATCATCGAAGTCGAGCTCGTCAGGCTCCCGGCCCTCGACCGCTGGTGGGTCGAGACCGTCTAGTAGACAGACTCAGGCTCTTCCGACGGGCGAAATCGGGCTTTCCGGGCCTTCGAGCGCTACAAAACGAACGGGTCTCCCGGCAGATAAAGAGCGATGGGTGGAGGGCATGATTGAACGAGCGAAGAAGAGCGCCAGCGCTGAGAAGAGCAAGGAAGAGAAGGAGAAGTACTTCAATGAATTAGGCAAGGTGGGCGGCACTCGACGAGTCATTTTCAGGTCTGGAAGTGGGACTGGGCCTCTGCAGGATCGCACGAACAGATGAATGGTAGGCCCTGACTGCTATGCAAGCACGATGACATGTACAATTCAGATTTGTACAATACGGTGAGGGGAGCTTGAATACTGTGAAGCACAGAACTATGAATGTTATGCGAATGGCTTGTAGCAACACCAGTGCACTTTAGATACCCACACAAGCCAACATACACCAGCTCGAAGGCATTGAATCACGGTCTCGCTTGGAACAACCCGCTTTCTTTTCGTTGTTTGTCGTTTGGGAGGAGGCATCTCGCTGGTCGTGGGATCAGGATATTGAGAGCGAGAAGCTCTGCGGAAACCTCATCTCGCCTCTAATTGCCGGGGAACCTGGCGGAGATGAGTATCGCCATGCACGTCACGTCAGACTGTGTTGCACCGTCGGAGAGGTGTGATGTGGGAAGACACTCACCTGGCGTGGAGTGCCAAGGGTGCTCACGGCTTCTTCAAGTGAACGACACAAACGGCTCACGCCAAGCTGCATAAAAGGCTCACATAGTGAAGTTGCATTTATCGACACTCTCTGGGAACGAGATCCTCTCCGAGTCAACGACGCTCCGGATCAGCAACACGTCACTGCCATTTCCGACCATGGGACGGCGCATGAAGCGTCGCGAGACGCTCAACCTCGCCCTAGGCCACCAGCACGCGCCAAAAGCCAACGCCACTGAACAGGTAAGCAAACATTTCTCTTCCCTCTTCCTCTTCCTCGCCCCTCGCCACTCTTCTGGACAAGCGGCGGATCGTTCTTGTCCCACAACTCGACATCGGTTCATCATGAAGCAGCGACAGGAAACACTCCGACGCGTCAACTCGTCCGACACACTCGCGACCTCTTTCGCAACGAGCGCTTGCAGCGCGTCATCCATTCGCACCGACTACGGACTCGCACGAGCAATGAACAGCCTCGTGGTGCCCAATGAATCGAACCCTATCGCGACCATCAAAGATCGTAAGAATGCCAACTACATGGAGGACCTCGAGGAGCAACATGCCAGCCTCCGAGCCGAACTCGACGAAGCCATTGCCGCTTTCGACCATGCGACATTTGCTCGCGATGACAACCGAAACGCTCTGCTCGAAGGCCTCCTGAACCGGAAGTTCCTGGAAGCCAATAATGCACTGGCGCGCTGCAGTCGCGAGTACACGTGCTTCCTCGACGATATCAAGGAGCTCAAGGAGATGCCGAAGATGAGTCGCGCAGAACTCGATCGACGCTACACAGTCCCGAAGATGGCAGAGAAAGCCAATCGCGAAGACGAGAATGCGCCATCGATGAAGCAGCGCATGCGCTACATAGAGGATCAGATCGTCGACCTCGAACTCGAAAAGGAGTATCTCACCGAGCACCTTGGCCACACGGCGGCGCTCGCAGAGCATTCGGCGCAGATGGAGCAGGTGATTGAACGGCTGGAGCGCGAGAGACTCTCGGTCCTGGAGCAATTCGCCAGCAGCGAGCGGCTTTGCGGGCAGCACCAGAACGATGTCGACCAGCTGTACGAGGATCTTGCATATCAAGAGCACCTGAACCGGCTGCGCCAGCGCGACAATGACAAGATCGCGCAAGATCTCGAAGATACGACCCGCGCCAACGAGACGATGAAGCAGGACCTCGATGCTCAGCGCGAGCGTGCCGTCGAGCTTGGCCGGCAGCTGCAGCATACCCAGAACGACATCCGGAGCTATCAGGGCCAACTGGGCCATGCCAAAGCTACCGCTATGACGCTCAAGGACGACAATAAGAAGCTGCGCGTGGAGATCGACGAGCTGAAAGACATGTGCAATCAAGCTCGCGATGAGCTGGGCAGTCTGCAAGATCAGAATGCTCGGATGAATCTCGAGCGCCAGAAGATGGAGGAGATGCGCGAGATGCAGAAAGAAACCAACACGTACTTGCGTACCGAGTTTGGCGAGATGCATGGGTTTGCAGTCGATCACATCAAACAAGCCAAAGCATACAAGGCCGAGAGGGCGAGTTTGTGCGGATATGCTGAAAAGCTCAGGGCTGAGCTTGCATCGCTCAAAGCTCGGGCTGCGCGTCGCGATAGTGTCGTGGGCAGCAGCACCGGCAGCGAGGCACAGCGTGCTGCATCTACTTGAAGGATGGCTCACGGATCCGTAGCACAAGATGGGGGGGGGGGGCTGGCTTTGTTGAGAATCCAGGACACATAATACGAAGCGGTCGCTAAGAAGAACGAACGACTTGGCGTAGCTGAGCGTCTCGTGAGCGTGACGGGAGACCCATGGTTTTGTTTTTGGCTAGAAAGGTCTTGCAAGATCACATTCGATGTCCCAATCGGACACAAAGCCCGTATGCAATGGGCATCCACGAGGTGATCGTCAGCTGGATATTGCAGCCTGTTGGTGAAATCGCTGATGGGCGCCTATCGCAAACGTAGGCAGTCTTATGCCGCATTCTCCACAGAGTTCGTCCATCTCATCGTGTTCGTCTTCATCCCAACCCGTTTCCTCGTCATCCTCGTCCTCGAACAAGGTCTTGTGAGCCTCGTTGGAATTTTTCCTGGTTTGGAGGATGCCATTCGCAGGTGCCGGTGATACATCACTCACATCATCCCAGGCCGGGTCCTCCTGATGCCCTGAATTGTTCGACTCTGGAGGCGCTTCGCTCAAATCCGTCACCCGGAAGTCCTTGAGGACCTCGTCCTGTCTCTTGAACATGCCACTGATATCGCGTCCACTAGCAGTTTTGCTGTCCCCTGCTGTCTCTGCCATATTCGTGACTGCCAAGTTGACTAGACTCAAATTCCAGCCCGCCTTCTCGGGATGGAGCTTGCGAAACATGCTGACCAGAGTCTCCCTCACCAATTTGTCGGCCATTGCATCAACAGAGTCATTGAGGTTGAAAACGAAATTTGGCAGCGGTGCTGAGTGCGAGATGCGTTTGAAAGAGCGCACTCTGGTGCCGTCTGGCTGGAGAGGCATTCGAGGTCGCGTTGTTAGACGTATGGTCTTCGGATGAGCGAGCCACTTCTTTCCAGCCGTTGATACTGCGTCCTCTGCCTGCCCGGAATGATCACTGTCGAAACCATCATCAGATCCGAATAGGTCAATTCGCATTCTGTTCAGGAGACTTCGCGCTAGAGCGTCAAGCTCTTTGAGTAGCTCTGGCATCGTGTCTAGACGAATATAGCTGTCTTCGATGGAGATTTGTCGGGGAACAACTCGGGCCGAACTGACTTCAGTGTCGTCGCGTCCATGGAGTAAGTCGAAGATCTTCTGGCCAATTCCGTGCGCGGATCCGGGTCCCGACAACACCTTCTCTAGCATTTCGGGATTGATATCTGGATGTTTGCGAACATCTGCTACAGTCACGTGCTCCTTCGTGCCGCCGTAGATCAGGCCTTCGTCGATGGCAGCCGGGCGTTGGAGACAGAATTCGCGGAGCTTTTGTGATAGCTTGAAGCCCACACCCGGTATCTTACCAATGTCGTGGCCGTCGATGAATGTTGTGACATTGCCAGCTTCACCGTCTTGTGTCCAGTACGGAGGCATGAGTGTTGTCTGGCCTTTGGGCTTGTTCAGGTTTCCGACTAGCTTGGAAAGCAGTTTGGAAGTGGCGATGCCAACCGTGCTGGTATATCCTTTCTGAATCTCCAGCTCATGGCGGATGTGTAAGGCCAGATGGCTCCCGAGACGGAGACGTAATGTCAACTCATCGGTCTCTGAGGTGGAGTCATAGACATTGGGGTACGTGTGACCAGCAATCTGGGTGGCGTCGAATGCAAACCCGAGCGTCGGATCATCCCGAGACGTCTGGAAGAATGAATGCTCCAAGTCGTGCTTGTTGAGAAGCTCTCGGTTGTAGCTCACAATGTCAGAGACGTCTAGCCATATTTCGTCAAACCCCAGGCGTTCCACTTTGTTGTTCCAACTGAAGCTTTTGATGAACGAATAGAGTTCCTTGGAGGCATCGCGGAACTTGCTGATGTCTTCACCTAATTCAATGACCAAGTCTGGGCAGATCCGCTTTGCATCTTGAACCAGCTGCAACTTGTAAAGGCCTCTTCGGCGGGCTTCATAATCTGCACAATATTATTAGCATTCCGTCGACTTCTGGGGCTCTTGGTGATGTCGAACTTGCTGTGACGATGATTTGTTTCTGTCTGATGGCAAGAGGGATGCCTCTCAAACTCGGGTTCTTCGCCTCGAACACAGCGGCATAGAAGCAGTCGTAGTCAAAATGAAGTAGAAGACGCGGAACAACCGACGTTGAAGCCTTTGCGGTGCCCATTTTGATCCCATGTTATCCGGGGGAAGTGGCCTAAGTTACCATGTTTTGATGCTCAGCGCGCGATTTCTCTTTGATGCATCATGGCTGGAGCACGAGACACGATCGAGAAGCGTGATTGTTGTTTGTAGACGGTGTCCATTCGATGTCGTTTCCTCTGGCGGCAAGTGGAAGACGTGGAGAAGCGCGCCGCCAAGCCTCCTTCCACTCCAGGCACGCTAGTTCAGTCATTGTAGAGCGCGTACTCTTATTACCTCCTAGGTCCTACAAAGTGAACACTCTCGCACGTCAACAGAAATGCCATGTGCAATCATACGCATCTCAGTGGTCTTTGCAGCGAAAGACGGAGTGATGTGGCGCTCATGATTAACCTCCGGGACATTCGAAGCGGTTATCTCAACGTGTCTTCAAGACTGTACTATATCCTCTATTTGGTCACACGTCCGGATGTTGCCAGGATATGGTGCTATTCTGAATGATCTACACCCGCCGCAGCAGAGCCATCACGAGCAGACGCTTTTTCACGGCGACCGGAAGGCCGTCGTTGGCCAGCCCTGACCACGTCGGCTTCCGCTCCGCACACCAGCGGCTCACATCATCAGCGACAGCCGGCATAGTGCCAATTGGCATCATCTATGCTGATTAGTCGGTCGGCTCGGTCTCGAGTGATCAAGTGCTGTAGCGCAGCAGGGTTGAGCTCAGGACGTATCGCAAACCTGGAGCAATGTCGTCACGGGTGAAACATAGTCAACCTCTCTGCAGTGCAGCAGCCGCAAAACACGCAAGCCCGGCAAGTATTCCTATGATCACACACAGTCATCATCAGTGCTGCAACCGGCCGTCGACTCGCGCGACACGCGGACATGTGGGAACAGAGAGGCTCGGCATGTTGGATGGCTGTGTATCTTGGTTCGTCGTCGACCGCGAATGCACGAACGTGTTTCGCATGTCAGCCTTGGCCGCGCCACTCAGGTGCTCCGATCACGCGCTTCGAGGAGCGAACGCATGATAAACATGGCATAGCATAGGCTGTATGTATAGTGGGTACATGTAGTCTATGCACGCGGCGGCGGCTGAAACAGTAACACAACAGCTGCATCGAAGGGGCAAGAGGCGACGATGATGAGATGGTACAGTATGTACCGTAGTCTAACTAGTGCAGCGGGCGCGAAGACAGAAGACCGAAGACCGAAGAAGAAGAGGTACAGCACCTAGACAGAAGAAGAAGAAGCAGAAAAAAAAAAGCACGGCCAAAGGGCGTTTCCCCCGGGCGCTCTGGCCGTTGCGCCCCACTGGGCTTATGATTTGAGCTTATTAGGCGCGCAAACGAGGTGTGCTATTTTGGAACAGGCTTTGTGGTGGCCATCCACGCCTACAGAACATGGATCATTCCTAGCGCCTAACCGTTTATGTAGATGCAGCGATTCCACTCGCGATGCCCGTCGCCATTCGTTACTCTATTTCCGTTGTACACAGTGTGCGCCGGTTGGATTAAAAAGCTGGGAGCAGACCCTCTCTGCACCACCCCGCCACGTATGTATCATCATCATGGGCCGCTGCATCTAAATGCCATTACAGTATTGCCTTCCCCACATCGACACCACTCCATCATCATCATCATCATCATCATCATCATCATCACCATCACCATCATTAGTATTATTCTTCTTCTTGTTGTTCCTCCCAGCCCGGCAGTAACCTCACGGTCTGCTCCATTATTCATCAGCCCGCTGCCGTCAGCCCAATACGAGCGGGAAGCTGCACACGCGGGACAGCCTCTGCTCGTCACCTGCACTACATCACGGCACGCCCTCCCTCCCTCCCACCCACCTCGCCCGTCGACTGCTCCCTTACTGCGCAGTGCGTGCGTGAATGGGGGCGCGAAGCATGATCCAGTACTTGACCCCTCTGCCGTCGCTGCACACACAAATGGACACCAGCACCATGTCACTTGCCATCCTCCCGTCACAACACTTGGGATATAGTGCGGCCTCTGCGCCTACGCCACGTCGTCCCTCGCGGTCGCCGGCAAAACGACCGAAACTCTCGCTGGACACCGACAACGTCCCATCGATCTTTGGAAAGAGCTCAACGAGCTTGCGTCTCGAGACCCTCTCTGCCACATCACCGACGGCGAGAAATACCTTTCGAAACGCGCTGGATCCGGTGACGATCCAGTACAAACATTCAACCCCCCGACCGGTCTTATCGTCTCTCAAGGTGGTGACCAACTCGCCCCAGCCAGAGCCGGACGAGGCACCATCAACGGCTGCGAACGAGTCCGCAGCCTCTTCCGCGACCACCACATCATCGCTGTCTTCACTCGACTCACTTGCAAGTGTCGTGCCGTACAAGCTCGCGTTCAACTCAACGTCAATCTTGGTCAACTCTCCGCTTCCTCGGACCTCACGTCGACCACATTTCGGGCATCCAAAGCCCATGTTTCCCGCACCAAAGAAGGTGGCCTTTCGGGAGCCCTTGACAGAAGATGTCACAACAACACGGTTTACTCTCCGTCATTCGGATATAGAATCGTCGACTTCGACCATCTCCACCCTGGAACTGACCCCAACCGATTCCGAAGTCGACGAGGACCCCCAGGAGCTGGACGACCAACGACCCCGGCAAGCCGATGGTCGTCCTGCTACCAACTCGCCTCCCTCACCGCATACTGGAGACAAGCGCGAGTCTTCAGATGAGGAAGAAAGTGACAGCGACTCGTGCCCAGCCACGCCGGTCGCTGGCCGACGCAAACGACATCGGCAATGGGTCTGGACTCTCGGGCCCGTTGATGGCGAAGAGAAGCCTTCCTCGTATCAACAGGATGACATTGTTGTGGTAGATGCGGAGCACGAAGAGCGCAATTCATGATACGAATGCGCTCGTGATCATGATCATGATAGCACATACAGTACTACGAGGAACACGAGCGAAGTTTTCCGGTTGTGGGCATTCATTGCAATCACATTGCCACATTCGCCCCCATTACGATCGGTCTCGAGCATTTGACGACGCGAAGATACCCCTGCGTGTGTTTGCACTGCATCTAGTGCCAGGCATATATGGATGCACAAGGGCAATGCCAGCCCCAAATATATTTACTATATACGAACGAGACATGTATGTGAACTATTGGCAGTTCGCCACCACATTTCCTTGCAACGATTGCGATCAATCGATAGTCTACGTAACGACAAGGTCTCGTTGTCGGCCCCTCGTATTGAGTATTGACGTGATATAATAAGCGACCGATAAAACCTCGCGTCTATCGAAACCAAGCCTTGCGCACGGACCCATCCCACCCGTGGGTCCCCACCACTGCCGCTTCTGGAACATCGTGTGATCGGAGCCTCGCCAGAGTCGCCACGTCGGCAATCCGTCTCCTCAACGGCTGCGAACGCTTCTCATCATAAAAATGGGGTCAGCAGCTTTTTGTGTCCAGACGAAGTAAGCAAGCATGCAAGCACCGTGTTCCCTGCCTGGTGTGCAGATATCGTGGCTGCACACGATGACGCCTTTGTCAAGCTGGCTTGACACGCTGAACCTTGCTATTCCGGGCAGGCGATGGCAACTCGTTGATGACCTGGGCGACCTGTGGTTGTATGTCTTGTGGAACGTGTTCGAGGCGGGTGACAATAAATGCTCATTCTAGTCTAGCGTTCCTCGAGTCGTATATCATAACCTGCAGGACAACTTTGCCGCCGCCTGGGTTAGGCACATCCCGATATGTAGTGCAGACTCAATCGCCAGCGGCCCTCGCTGCCGAAGTCATTCACGAGCACGTGCAAGCACTGGGCATTGACGAACAGCCATGGCGAGTGATTGATATGTGCTCGGGCAGTGGCCGCCTCGCGTCGTGCATCGAGTCCTCCGTAAACAGCAGACGACTGGCGACGACGCAAAAACCCGTTTCCTTCCAACTCAGTGACCTCCATCCACATGCTCAGCTCGACGCATGGATGGACCAAGCATCGCGTTCTCAGAATCTAACTTTTATCCCGCAAGCTGTGCATCCTGCAAGGCCCCCGTTTGCGGCGATCAGCAGCACGACTCGTGGAGACAAGGACGCTGCCCTGCAGCAAGGATACGAGTCCAACGGCACGCGGGTCTATCGACTGATGAGCTCTTTCCACCGCTTCGACGAAAATCAAGCCGTTGCAATACTTCAAAGCACGCTGCAGACTGCGGATGCGTTTGCGATTATTGAACTACAGGAGCGCCGAGTGTTGAGTCTTTTCTTGATCCTGCTGGAGACTTGGATATGCTTTCTCTTCTCCATCTTCTGGTTCCGAGCTGACGTGACTCACTTGCTCTTCACCTATCTGATCCCGCTCCTGCCTGTGATGCAGTGCTTGGACCGCATGGTGAGCTGTCTGCGAACACGAAGTACCGAAGAAACCATCGCGCTCGTTGAGAAAGCTGCGGGACATGAGAGAAGACTGCGGAGCAGCCCGCATGAAGTTGACTGCGTGGAAATCCACGACTGGACGATCACGCGACATCGACTGCTGCACACGTGGCCGATCGGACACATGATTATCTTCACAGGAAGCAAATCGTCAGGACGATCAAGTGTGGAATAAGTATTTGTGCTATCAAAGAACATCGGTAAGGACAGTGGGGTGAAGCAGAACAGACACTCCAGGAATTTCAGCGACTTGCATGTACTCTTTCACGTGTCGTCTTTGCTGGTCGTCTCGCCCGTTTCTCATGGCAACAGCAGAGTCAGGGGAATGGCAGAATTTAGTTCTTGCAGACCAGAAGGACTGATTGAGCGCCTGGACCCTGGTTCTTGCCGTCCTTCGAGCCACCGCTGCCGCCCTTGCCATGCTGACCACCCTGCTGGCCGTTCTGCTGGCCGTCCTTGTCGCCATTGCCGCGCCCGCTGCCGCTGTTGCTCCAGTTGTTGGAGCCTCCGTTTTGGCCACCGGGCTGGCCTCCAGCTTGAACGTTGTAGCATTCGCGCTCGTTGTTGCTGACTCCGATAGATCGCAGGATGCGGCCTCCTTGGCAGTTCTGGTCATCGAAGACTTGGACAGTGCAGCCATCAAGTCCCTTGTGGCCGAAGAACTTCTCAAAGGACAGACTGCCGAAGTCGTTCGGCGTGTTGTAGCATTGGCTCTTTCGGTCGCCACGTCCCCTGCGACTAGCCGGGATGGCGATGGCTACTTCAGAGTAATCCACCTGGTTGCCATCTCCTCGCACCGCGTTTGAGGAACAGCCGGTGTTGGGGTGCAGGCGCACGTTGAGGATCTCAGGCGTAGATGCTGCAGGAGCTGCGTTGACCGTGACGGTGCGAGTGACAGGGTCTGCTTCGACAGTGATCGTGCGAGGAGGATCTCTCCTGGTCGAAGTGGAAGTTATGGTCTTGGTAGACCATTTGGTCTTCCACTCTGTGTTGCCTTTGACGCTGACTGTGACGGTCTTGATCCCACTGTTGCCATAGTCGCCGGAGCCATGGCCTGACTCGTAGTCCGCGTCGTGGCCACTGTCTTGTCCTCCCTTGCCAGCCGCATTGCCCTTGTCGTCGTCACCAGGGACTGCAGCGGCGAAGACCGTAGCGCTTGCAGCTAGAAGGGAAATGAGGGTCTGTTGACGTTAGCTATGCCTCACATAAGGCCCCCGAGTTTGACCTACCTTGGAAAACATGATTGGATCGAGTGCTGCGTGAAAGAGCGAGTTCTGGTTACAGTCGTGATTCCCTTGAAGCGATTATATACTGCACAAGCTGAACGAAGGACGGCGAGGAGTGAATGAGCAATGATGATTCCAGGCGTGATAAGCTGTCCTTCTTATATTCGTCGATGGCAGTACTCTCGCTGTGCGTGCCTCCTGGGTAAGCTCTTGAAGTCCATGTCTATGCTTTTTGCCTTGTGACATGCACTGAGCTAATGGCCATCATCCCAAATGTTCAACAGAAGCCACCATCAGCCGCCAGACATCGGCCATGATGCATTTCAAATTTGTTCAGGATGGCATGGCTGTCGCGGGCTTACGAAGGCGTATTCGTGAAGGGACTTTCAGGCGCATAGGAAGTCCAACAATTTTCCTATGTCTCACGATCTTGCTATGGTTTCGCGGCGCCGCCAGTACGACTTGTACCAGTTGCAGCCTGAGACCTCGATTATCGTGTCTCACGCCACGATATCTCAGAGTGACGGCGAGTCGACTCACCTCATCTTGCACTGCCACGAGGCGGATTCGCCCATGTTGCGCAATGCCCAGAGAGGGTAATTCCACGAGAATGATGCTGCCGTCATCAGAGCACAGCGAAAAGTCCCGTCTCTCAATGTCTACGCCGACTCTTCAATTTCGGCCAGGTCTCGAAAGGGTGGCTCTCGTGTGTCGAGGCAACCTGCATGACAAAGTCGTACAATCTCCTGTGATGGCTCATGTGCTGCGATGCCAGGACTCAAGAGGCTATTAATAGAAGACATGCGGTAGTCGTGGTCCATGCAACACAGATGAAGTCGCAGAAGCGATTCAGCTTGTGTGCCGAGAGCATTTCGGCAGTGGAGAACAAAGCTGTTGGCCCGTGCTTGATAGCCTTTTTCCCTCGAAGTTAGGTTCGCTGGACTCCCGTCGCATCGACGACGTAAACAAAGTCATCATCAACTTGAGGCACTCACACCGTGATGTAGGCTCGTCGCATCTTGCAACAAGAACATTGAATATGATATTGGACATTGAGATCAGTGGGGTTCGATTCAAGGTGTGGGGTGCGACGCTCCGAAACCAGGAACCACAGCACTTGTGAGGTCACCTCTACTCGCTCACAGACTGTGCACGCATAGGCAAGATACTTTGTATACAGGCAGGTGAACCGTCCTCTCTCTCTCCATCACCCATCTTCCAGGCAATACCGCTCTTGAAACCCGCTCCAGCCCTCGCCGCCATGTCGCCAGATCATGCGCCCAAGCCGCCGGATCGAAAAGAGCTCGAAGAGACTATTGGCGCGTTACAGAAGGTCGCCAAAGCCCAGAATATGGCCAAAGAGCTGAAAGAGAAGGCTGCAAAGGCTGCTTCACCTGCTGAGCGAGAGCGGCTGTTCAAAGAGGCATACGAGAAAGAAGTGGAAGCAAATGGCCACAGCAAGATGGCACGAAGAATGCAAAGTGGCACCTGGCAGGGACTGTTCGGAGGGGCAGGGATAGGTGCAGGCGTTTCTTTGGGATTAGGTGCACTTGTGGGTACACTTGTCGGCGGTCTGCTGAGCATTCCCACGACGGCATTAGGTACGCAGATCAACTGGCCTCTACTCGTCGCTCACTCATGTAACTATTGCTCTATAGGCGGACTGATTGGAGCTGGGACTGGTGCAGCCCATGGACCGTGGATCAAGGTCGGTGATATCCAGAAGCGATTCGAAGACGCTTCGCCCGCAGAGGTAGTGGACGCGCTGGAAGAGGAGCAGCGTGCAGGAGCAGAAATTCCGATGGAAAGACAGTCTGCTAAGCAGCAAGATAACCAGAGGCTGGACGAGGTTGACGCACCCAAGCAGAGGAGGAAACCCCGCAAGCTCGAAATCCGTTCTCAAAAGGACATTGGTCAGACGTAGGGCGGAACGTAGGACGTTAGGGCACCCACGAAATGCCGCCAGCCTGCGACCACTGAATCCGCACGACACTTCGAAGACGACAACCAGCTCTGTCTGCCACTCTGGTATTACATTCTATCCAGTGCTTGCAGCAAGGCTGGGACCGTTTGCGGTGAAAACGTTACTGAGCTTGGCAGTGTTTTTGTTCGACTCGATCTTGATTGATCAATTAGTCTCAGATGAGATCGTCTCATCGAACGACAGCAGAGCCAACATGCTTGGTGCGATGTTGCCTATTATCCTTACGGACACCCTCGTGCGCAGCCCTATGGAGAGCAATGATTCTGCAGTAAAGGAACGGGTCTTTCGCGATGATCCTCAGCCTTGCTGCCGTCACCGTTTACGACAAGCGAATGGATCCTCGCACAAGCTTTTGTTATCCCGCATGAAGCATCCTGGTTCTTGGCGCTCGCCCTTTCGGATCCCCAACGGCTAACACAACCCGACAAACGACTTGTATGTTTACCAACCACAAAAGCTAAATGGAGCCATAGCCGTTGTCCCAGACACGTAAGCTCGTACTCTGACCGTTGATGCGCGTCAATGGATTGGCCTTCCGCCGGTCTGGCTGCTCGGCCATAGGAAGGCTGGGGTGATTTTCCTTCTTGCATACAAAGCCGGCCAACCTAGCCTTCTACAAGCTCTGCTCAGACTTCAATTGACATTGCACAAGCGTCACTGCAATTTACTCGCAGCACAATTCTGCTTTCTTGTGCTGAAAATTAGGCACCATTCACTTTTCGATCCTGTGCTCGCCTAGGATCCTACGCCTTGAGCCTTACCTTATCTGCTTGCAGAGCGCTCCAGCGCAGGAGCGTTTCTAGTGCACGATGAAGCCCACGATAGCGACGGTGTTTCTGATAGCCTGCATTTCAACGACACATGCTTGGAGCGGTGGTCCATACTACAACGGCGGAAGCGACGGCGACAGCAGGAACGACGACAGCGACAGCAGTTATAGTAGCAACGGGTACCAGGGATTCGGGGGCCAGGGCTTCTTCTCGGACTCCTACAGCACCAAAGTCATTGCACATGCAGTGCTCGCAACGATCGCCTTTGGTTTCCTCTTTCCGGCGGGCGGCATCCTCATCCGGTTGGCAAGCTTTCGCGGATTGTGGGTAGTTCACGCCGTTTGGCAATTATTGGCTTATGCACTGTACATTGCAGCCTTTGCACTGGGAGTATATGTAGGCATTATCTCTCCCTAGTCACATGCACGAAACTGACTTGATTCGCAGCTTGTACGGACCGGTCCACGGAACATGCTCCATGACCCGCATCCCATCATTGGCATTGTCCTACTGGGCCTGCTCTTCTTCCAGCCATTCTCCGGACTGCTGCATCACTTCCTGTTCAGGAAGCACCTTCGAAGAACACTCTGGAGCTATCTTCACTTGTGGCTCGGAAGAATTGTCGTAACCCTAGGAATCATCAACGGAGGTCTGGGCTTGCGCCTTGCCAGAAGAATGCCTTTCGGGAGACCCAGTGATGGTGCTATCATTGGATACGGCGTGGCAGCAGGCTTCATGTGGTTGCTATATGTGCTTTCCGCGATTATCGGTGAAAGACGAAGGAGCAGGGTCAGAGAACAAGCCGTTGCGCAGAACCCCACGAGCCGGAAAGTATATGCCTCTAGCAAGACTAGCAGTGATGCGAATGAAGGCCGATATGCTTGACCGGGAGTGTAGCGTGAATATAGACGAACGTAATGGATCATTGAGTCCATGAAAATTTGTGCCTCAGGCATTGCACGAGGATGATGTACCGAGGCGCATGTGAAAGAGCCGCATCATCGCGCCACCCCAGATGTTCACAGGCGCGGAAGCTCATCACATGCCTGCGAGGAGCGCGTCGGCTTAGTCGTGCGTTTGGTCGCCCTCACTTCTCATCATCGCCTTCATGTCCAGTCTACTACGTGTCCTTGTTGCACCCACCAGCCCGTCACCAACATGGCGATCCAGTCGCTCCCTCTGACCATCTCAAACCGCTCACTCAAGCAGATCCTCTCCGAGCTCACCTCGCTTTATGTCGCGCACCGGACCAAGATCTCGCGGACGATATATGCCGCTCTCCTTCTAGCTGTCATCCAGCGCATCCGTGGAGCTATCAAGGAGCAGAAGGCAGCTGCGGCGAGAGCGGTGGAGAATCGTCGCAAAGGACTCGGGAGCGACGAACATGGCAAGAAGAAGAAGGTCGAGCTCAACCGGGACTTCTTTCGCAGTCTTGGGCGATTGCTTCGAATATGCATACCTTCTTGGAAGAGCAAAGAAGCACGACTACTTGCGAGTCACTCGGTGTTCCTCGTCCTGCGAACACTCATCAGCTTGTGAGCCTGAAAGCGGCGTAAATGTGCCCCAGTCGAGAGCTGACATGTCCCAGGTATGTCGCGGAACTAGATGGCCGACTAGTCAGTGACTTGGTCAGAGGTCGAGGGAAAGCGTTCCTCAAAGGCCTTGTGTGGTGGATGCTTGTTGCAGTGCCAGCCACGTTCACGAACTCGATGCTCTCGTATCACCAAACCACCCTATCGCTCTCGTATCGCGCACGTCTGACGAATTACATCCACAATCTGTACCTGGGCAATATGACGTTCTATACACTCTCAGCATTGGACGACAGGATAAAGAATGCAGATCAGCTCATCACAGTTGATGTCACAAAGTTCTCGAACAGTTTGGCCGAGCTATACTCCAGTCTTTCTAAGCCCATTCTGGATTTGGTCATTTACAACTGGTCCCTCTCTCGAAGCGTTGGCGGCGAAGGATTGTTTGCTATGAGCTTGATGGTTCAGCTGAGCGCCAGCTTGATGAGAGCCCTGACGCCGCCATTTGGGCGGTACGTCGCGGAAGAAGCGAGGCTCGAGGGCGAGTTCAGAGCACAACACTCGCGTCTCATCGATTACAGTGAAGAGATTGCACTTTACGACGGAGCTGATGCGGAGAAAGACACCGTCGACAAAGGCTATTTCACACTCATTCGACACGTGAACAGGATACTGCGGAGAAGACTCTATCACGGGATTATGGAAGAGTTCGTGGTAAAGTACTTTTGGGGGTCACTCGGGCTTCTCCTCTGCAGTGTTCCCGTCTTCTTCAAGCTCCCTGGTGCGCTACCGGGTGGCCAAGGGACCGGCGACAGGACGGAGTCGTTCATCACGAATCGACGACTGCTTCTGCAATCGAGCGACGCTTTTGGCAGACTCATGTTCTCTTACAAGGAGGTCTCGGAGCTGGCAGGATACACGAGTCGTGTCAGCATGCTTTTGGACGTCATTGCCGACATCCAGCGCGGCCATTTCGAGAAGGCCCTGGTATCTGCAGCTTCAACAGAAGCCAATGCCAGGATCCTGGCAGGGAGGGGTGAACTCGATGAGGGAGATGACATCAAGTTTGAGAACGTCCCGATTGTGTCACCCAATGGTGATATCCTGGTGAAAGCCCTATCTTTTCACATCCAACAAGGCGATCACATGTTGATCGTGGGTCCCAACGGTTGCGGCAAGAGCAGCTTATTCCGCATTCTTGGTGGTCTGTGGCCAGTGTATGGCGGAATGGTTCGGAAGCCTTCCAACGAAGACATCTTCTACGTCCCACAGCGGCCATATCTGAGTAAGGGGACGCTACGGCAGCAGATTCTCTATCCCGATAATCTCCTCGATATGCGCGCGAAGGGGGTCAGAGACCAGGATTTGGTCGACATCATGATAAAGCTTGGTCTTGAATCCCTGCTCAGCATATCTGGCTCGCAGCACACGAACGACCCGAGCTCCTCAAGCAGCCCTGCCGAAGGTAGGGGCCGGTCACAGATTGACCCCAGCGGTCTGAATGCCGAGCAAGAATGGCCAGAGGCGCTGAGCACTGGCTTCCAGCAGCGCGTCGCTGCCGCCCGACTATTCTATCATCGACCGAAATATGCCATCCTCGACGAGTGCACGTCATCACTGACACCCGAAGTGGAGAAGATCATGTACGATGAGGCGAAAGCACTGGGCATCACATTGATGACCGTAAGCCACAGACGAAGCTTGTGGAGGTATCACGGCTGGATTCTGCAGTTTGATGGTCAAGGTGGCCATGTATTCACACGCCTCGATGCTGACAAGAGGCTGGCACTTGAGGATGAGAAGGAAGAACTAGACTTGCAATTGCGTGCGTTCCCTGAATGGGAGCAAAGGATCAAGGAGTTAGAGTCTGGACTGGAGGCTGGTGCTTCATGATAGTGCAGTAGCAGGGCTTCTTTCAGAGCGTTGGTTGTACGCAGCTCTGCAGTTCCGATTGGAGGCGAGCAAAACGCAGAACATGCCTTTGCCGGGTCTAAGGCACCAAGAGAGCCTCCCAAGATCACATTTGCCGGCGCATAGACGAGGCGAATTATGTCGTAATGCAAGCTGTTCCTTGCCGCGCCTCATGGGCAAAGTGAGGCGGCCTCACCAGGTTACCGAATTCCGTGAGGCGAAGTAATCCTTGGGCGCCGGGGACACGTCTCTGGTGACCAATGCATAACAAGTGCAGAGTGAAATGGAGCCGATCGCATCCTTCGACGATACATATAGATCTGTTGGCACTCCATGCCCCTTCTTGGTATGATTCTTTCGTCTTGTTGTGCCTCAGGCATTCTGCAATTTTCCTCCTCTTCTCGGGTCAGCGTCATTCTCGCGTGCACTACGTCCTACCTACTTCCCATGCCAACATCAGCCTTCAACATTAGGAAAAGTGATCATCAGCCATGCTTACACCCCTTCGGACTCCTTGCGTTGCCGGCACTGCCTCATCATTGCGAGAGTTGACCCGAATCACCCAGAGCAAAATGCGTACAAGCGAGAGATAAGGACGACAGGACAAAAGACGACACGATGCCAAAGTCGCTGTCACTGGTGCAGGTCGGCCCTCCGAACGAGTTCCTTCGGCGCAGTTGTGCACGATCGCAAGCTAAAGGCAGAGGCTCCCCGTCTCTGAGAAAGAAATACTCCTTGTTAGTCGCTGTCAATGACTGGACCTGAACCGGACAACACTCAGCATGGCCAGCCGCTGCGCAAAATTTGAGCCCTTCCCCGGTGGTGGTCGCGTCGACGCGAAGTACTGGACGAGACCGTGTATGGCCCTGTTGATGTTCCTCTGTGTGTGGTCAACAAAATGTCGGTGCTTCCAAGTCGTCAAGGCTACTAACCTCAGCTCCTGCTCTTCAGCATTACCTATCAGCCTGCTCCTATAAAGATGGTCAACCATGGCCCTTGATGCTCGTGGTTCAACAGAGCCTCCTCTGCTGTGGAACGCAACCACGTGGTCCCATCGGTAGCTCCAGGCATCCTGGCCAGAAAGTCCCGTGTACTTCCAACCACACCGAAAGAAAGGGCACTCCACGTGCTTAGGCAGGTGGTTCCGAAGGTGCACCCGGCAATGCATGTCCCACGAGGCGACGTCTTCAAGCATCTGGCTACATCCTAGGAAACCAAAGGGGCACTGCCATGCAACCGATTGCGCTACAAGAGCAGCCTCCACTCCGCTACTGGAAGTGCTTGCCAATATGTTCTGATATTGGCCAAGGCCCAGGCCTGTCTGTACGGACGAAGCGTCGCTGCGCACACTCGATTCAAAGCTGGTCAGACATGGGACATGAGCTGAACCAGGATAGGAAGCCCAACTCTGAGCGGATGGTTCTCCAAAAGACCACGTTGATGGTGCCATTGGGATGTATCTCGGATCTGCATCAATTGGAAGGTGCTGATAGTCCTGGCTGTTGAGACGTTGGTGCAAGGCCCCTACGCCGGTCTCGAACCAATCGCTCACACGCCCTTCCAGTTGCGCACTCCTATGTCTTCTATGCCCGCCCGCGTATGTATAATCAAGCTCGTTGTCCATTGTGAACATGTGCACTCATATGGATGGCAGATATTGCCTAGAGAGGACTTGCTAACCTTGGGTGGAACTCTGGTAGTTTGCGAACGAACGGTGGCTTGGAGGAACTGACGTGGCATACGCTAGTCTTATATCAATGGAGAATCCGCAACAGAGGCTTAGCCCAGCGGCAGCAACAGTGGCCGGAACAGTGCTGACATGCACAGGTTCAATCGGCGGCCGTCGAAGACGCATACCGACAGGCCGGCGATGTGCAAGTCCGAGACGCTCAAGGCCAACGCATCGCAATGCTTCAGACCCACCAGTTCACCCGACCGAACACCACTTCGGCGACGATGGGCACGTTCCACGGCTGGAGCTTGGCAGATGCCGGCACATTGACCCTATCACGTCTCTTCATGTACTCCACGAGTGGCCGTCACATGGGCGATGCGGCGGCAACCCTCCGGCGCATACCGCCGATGGCCTTTCCTTATGATAGCTCTTTTATCGCCACGGCCGATGCGTTGTGCTAACTCCGCACACTATGATCGGGCCCGTCCGAACGCAAGCCATGTTTACCATACGGGATTTGTTCGAGTGCTTCGCTCTCTGTAGCCCGGAGCTCGGACGAAGCGACTTGATTCCGCTCACACAGTGGCGACCGCGAGGAAGGGCTGATCAATCCCCACGTCGTGGCATATTTATGCAGCTAGTCCGGAGACCGGGCACCAGATTGGTCACTAAGCATGTCCGTCAATGCAGCCACCGTGCTTAACGTCGCAATGAAGACGGGAAGAAAGCAGCAGTTGCATGCTCGAGCACCAACACCAAGAGGGCATTTTGCTCTGGATGTCATTTTCGCGCCCGAATTTGCCCTCAACGGCCCTGTCCTCGACCTCTGCAGCTGCAGAGTGCGTTGCTAACTCCGTGGTTCAACCACTTGGCACAGCAGTCGAGGAGTACTAGCTGATCGCGCAGAACAGCTTCGCAGCAGTGGTGGGAAACACAGGGTATCCTTGCAGATGCACGCACATCACTATGCATTGCAGCAGCTCACCTGCAGTCACGCGCCAGATGGGTGCGGGATTCTGTCCTTTTTTGTTTTCAATACATATTTCAGTGGCCAGAGCAGCTTGATCTTAGCATATTTCAATGGTATGTAAAGGTTGCAAACTCAGCAACGACAGGTGCGGAAGCTGATTCGCTCGGTCTGGAGGTTTCTGGCATCAAATAGCTGGAAGCGACTTGTGGTCGCTCTCGCTGGTTTACACTCGGGATTGTCGGCAGGAATAGTCACGGAGGTGGTCTCTCTGCATCTCAGTAACACGACCTTCGGCGCCTGAATGTCATTGTCTCAATGCTTTGGAGCTGGATGGGCTGGATCAAAGGAGGTGGTGAGGTAGGACTGCCTTTTCAAACTCGATCAAATGTGGATTTCGTTGCTCCTGCTCCGAATCATTAGCCGTGTCATGATTTGGGGGCAGCTCGGTCCGTCGGAAATATTCGTGACAAGTCTTGAGCGACAGCGCCAGACATGTCGCTGCTAGCTCGTCGTTCCGAATGGCATTCCAGGATGTTGCGATTGGTCGATGAGTTTCGTCGAGACATGCAGCTCCAGCAGCCCCTGGACTCGGCGGACAAATGATTCCGAAAAGCCGCGCAATCGCTACACTGCCATCGTCGTTCGAAATCGGTGGTGGAGGGTGATGAGCACCGCAGAGCTGCGACGTCGGCTGCAAGGTGCGCCAAGCCAAGCCGTGGGAACCAGCTTCGGCTAATACTTTAGGGTCATCGTGTCTGGAGCCGAGAGCAGTGTGGAGGAGCACGATGCAATGTGAAACAGCCGACCCACGAGGACAGAAGAAGTATGCGAATAATCGCGTCTCGAGCAGAGCTGGACACATCAGGTCAGGTCAGACCAGGCCAGGTCACGTCGTCATGTGGGAACTGGGATGGATGGTTGCGGCCAGAGGTGGTGGGTTGGGCCAAACTAACCTCCGGGACGAAGTGAGCACGGACGTGGAGGCACTAACTAGTCTATTATGGAGGCCTAAACCTTGGTAGGTGCTACTACGTTAATTCCGGCTTAACTTACTGTTTACTCGCTATAATAACTACTATTGTCGCCGCCGCTATTGTCGCTATCGCTATCGCATTGTCGCATTAATAACAATAGCGCTTAATTACTATATTATAGCGCCGTCTACTATTACTATTATAATATAGCCTTCTTAGTAGCGCTAGTACTATTACTTTAGCGACAACCTCCTATAAACGGTATATAGCACCTTTAATACGCACTTAGTAAGCGCGCTAGCGTCTTCTTACGTCGCTATCGTCGCTAATAACTTATAGTCTACTTGCTACTACCGCCGCTACTATACCGCTTATACTATAACCGCTAGCTAGCGATATCTTAACCTTAACCGAGTTTAGTAAAGAAGCTAGAATAGAAGACGTACTAGTAGCCTCTAAGTAAGTAGAAGTCCGTACTACTACGTACTTATAGTATACTTATCGATTTCTAGTACCGCCGCTTCTTCGCTACCCTCCGCCGCCTTCGTATACCTCCGTAAACCTACTACTACGAATCGATCTAACTTCTAGTTTATTAATAATAAGAAATAGTAGCGCTAGCTTAATAAAGCAGTCTTAAAGAATAGCTAGATAAAGAAGATAGCTCGTAATAACCTAAATAAGTAAAGTATTACTAGAAGGATAATAGAGACTAATTAAGAGGTAGTAGCGCTAAACCCGTGCTATTAGTACTCGCGTAAGGGCTATAATATAACCTATATAGTATTTAAGGCTAGAGAAGGAGACAAATCGATTATATACGCTTATTATAAGCGCTATAGTAAGGGTAACTATAAGGCTAGTAAGGAAGAAGAGTCGGAAGAAGATAATAATAATAATAGTAACCCCTACGATACCCTATAGCGACTCGCTCGGCTAAAGAATATACTAATTATAGTATAGCGTAAGGTAGAGGGTTTAGAAGAAGAGAATAAGGCACTATATACTAGGCTAGACAATTAGACTACGTAGATTAAGTTATATAATATATAGCTAGTTTAGCTAAGAGGTAAGGCTAATAATAGGTCTAGAGATATAGTATGCCTATACGCTATAGAAGAAGATCTAGCCTAATAGCTAGCGTAAGGAGCCTATTCCTCGCTAAGTATATAGCTAAATAATAACGGTGCGCCTATAAGTAATAATTTAAAATCCCCTAGCCTTATACTTCTAAATAATCGATATAGCGAGTCGCCTATAAGTTACTATAAGTGCCTCTAGCCTATACTAAAGAAACGTCTATAGCCTTAATACGCGCGATAGCTATATAAGCGAAGGCCTAGTATATATCTAGCATAACGAGTCGCCTACGAGTCGCTATAAGTAGTGCCTCTAGCTATACTATTAATTCCTCGCACTTTTCCTAGTTAATATATATATTACTAGAACCTAAGCCTTCTAACGCTTTAACGCTAGCTTAGAGGTATTCTTAGTCCTCTAATTAGCTAGCTCGTTTTATTGCTAATTAGTATTAATTGCCTTCTTAGGCTCTTCTATATCTAGCTTATTTAGCTTTTAATTAGCGGTATTCTTAGCCTCTTAATTAGCTAGCTAATTATCGTTATCGTCTCTAGTTAAATTAAGGTGCATAGGTAGCTTATTACGATTCGAGACTATCTCTATAAAGGAGGGTTTCTTAATCTTAATTATCTTGCTATCTAAAGTCGTATTATTCTGCTTAATACTAGTTATAATACTATTATATTAATTATATTAATTATATTAATCTATAGGCTCGCTAGGCACCGTACTTATACGCTACCGCTTCTTCGTTAATAAGTGCTTAATCGTTTAAATTAGTATTCTAATAGTATAGCTATTATTTGCCTTATATTAGGTTCTAAAGGCTAGCATAGCCTCTTTAATATCCTTATCTTAATAGGCCGGAGGATTAATCTCTATAGGTTAATAGTCCTTATTAAAGCCTATAATAAATATAATATCGTAGAAATCCTTAATATTCTATAGTAGAAAGGTCTTAAAGTTCTTTAGTCGAAGACGGCGGGTAATAATAAAGTCTATTAAGTTAGTATCGGCATAATTAAATTTATATTCGTTTTAATAATCGACTGTTTAGAAGTATAGCTCGTTAACGTCCGCATCCCTATAGTCTTAAGTATTAATATTCTTATTAGACGAAACCTTAATTAACTAGTAGTATAGTAATACCTTATAATTAAACCGCTTAATTGCCTTCTTCTATAGCTCTATAGCGGCTATAGTAGGTATTAGTTTACGATAACTAAGTAACTTTAAACTAGCGTTAGGGCTAGGCTTTAACCTATACCGTATATTTGTAGTATTACGGTTATTATTAGTATACGCCGCTATAGTAGAAAATGCCTAGAATCCTAGGGGTTCTACTATAGGCGGTATACTCGCAGCGATAGCGCTACTAATAGCGCTAATAGCGCCTAGGTATATTAAGCGCTTATAATAGAACTATTTAGCCGGTAGATCCGGATTCTTTAGGCTATATACGCTATAGAAGGCGTATCGGCCGTATATTCTAGCATAATTATATAAGAGGGTATATAGTAACGTATAGACTACCTTAGACCTCCGTCCGAAGATAGCGCTAATTCTTATAGAGTTATTATATATCGTATACTTCGCGTATGCGAATACTATACGCTAAGCAATGCGGCAGTAGCCGCTTGCTAAGTACTAGTAAGGCCTAAGGCCCCTAACTTCTAGCTTTACTTCGCTCTTATAACTGCCTCCCTCCCTTTATCGAGCTATCTTAGCTCGATAGGCGGGCAGCAGTCTTCTCGTATACGCGACGTCTCTATTGCGTCCGCGTATCTCTTATTGCTCGTAGGCCTTCTATTAAGTTCTATCGTACGTTACTATTGCGATTTGCGTACGTAACGCAAGTAAGTCGTTGCTATATATTATTATTAATAGTAACGCGCGTTATTATATTTATTGCGGTAATAGCATTATAAATTCTTACTTACGCGCTTTTAAACTTCTTCTATAATACTAATACTTAGTTATTTTAGTTTTTTATAGACGCGCTCTGCCCTCGCCTCGCTATATATATATATACTTCTCGCATTCTCTACGTACGCTTTATATACGCACTTAAGAACTACTATAAGATAGGCCTTAAGAAGAATAAGAATCTACTTAAGGGTAAAGAGGCTACTATAGCCCCCCTATTAAGCAACTTATAGGCGGGCCTAAAGCGTACCGGTAGAAATACTAGTATACCTAGCAGCTGCGCCCTAAGTTTAGCTAGTAGCTAATCCCCTCTTTTACGTCTAGGTAGCATTATACTAGGTAAGGGCGACTAGATAGGTAGCATACGCGGTACGCGCTCGCCTTAGGCGAGCCCTAATACCTCTAGTAGTAGCCCGTAGCTAAGCCTATTCCTAGCCTCTAATACTACTAGACATCTTAGAGGAGATAGCTATAATAGCAACTATATTAGCTCTAGCCTAATAATAAGTAAAGGCCGGAGTAAGCGCGCGCCGGGTAGGTCGCTATTAGCCTAACTTCTACTTAGTAGCGGTACGTCTACGAAGCGCGCTTACTCCCCGTTCTCGGAGCTAGGCTCCTTACTAGACCTTATTACTAATAGACCTATAGGCCCTCCTTATCGTACGCTAGCTATAAAGCGCTAACGCCTTATAGGCGCCGCTACTATACTATATACTAGCGCCGCACTCGGCTTAGCTCCCGCTACTTCTTATATTAGTATAGCTAAGACTAAGTACCTTAAGTAGTATAATTGCTATATCCGTAATAACTATAATCTAGGTAAACGTAACTATAAGTCTCTTTCTACTTGCTATCTTATTATATTCTATTTATATACTAACCGTAGTATAGGCTAGGCTAAGTACTCTAGTAAGCTACCTAAGGATATTAATACTAAGAAGTATATACGCTATATACGTAGCAAGTATACCTATAAGTAGACCTACTATAAAGCTATTAAGTCGGTAGTACGTTATATATATAACGTACGCGACGCGCTAGTACGTCGCTAGGCTAAGCTCGGCCGCTATAGAACCGATATAGTACGAGCTAATAGCTAGCAAGCGGTAGTAGATGCCTAGACCTAGCTAAATGCCGCCTATACTAGTAAGTTCTTCTTTTAACGTTACGCATAGCGTACGCGTCGCTTATATCTCGTATTTACTAACTACGCGTATAGAGACTAAGACAGTTATAAAGCGTCTCTAGACTAACGATAGCAAGCTAGCTAGTAGTAAGCCTATTAAGAAGGAGAGCGGCAGCGGCGCCCTATAGGAGTCCCGCGCGCTTGTCTATAAGGCTACCTAGCTTAATAGTACCCTTAGAGGTATAATAGAGCTACTTACTTAGGTATATCTAGTAGCTTATCGCTTTTATATTATATACTAACTATACTTATAGATCGCTAAGTATAGCGGCGTTCCGGTAGAGCGGGACGCTATTAACGCTGCTATTAGCCTCTATCTATTCTTAGAGGAGGAGAATAAGGTAGAGGAGGCCTTCTTAGAGGAGGAGGCCTCTAAGTATAAGCTAGCTATAGAGGATATTTAAGCTAGCGCTCCTTACGCTCCTCTATACTTCTATATATACGCTACTTACGCGCGCTACGTATAATACGCTATAATAAATGTTTTAGTTAGCTCCCTATAAATAATGCAAAGCTTATCTATAGAATAAAAAGCTATTTATTCTACCTTTTATACCTATATATTACGTGCGGCGCGCCGTCGCGTTGCCTTTAGGCTACGCTTATTTACCTTATGCGTTGCCTTAAATTTATCTAGTACCTTATATTCTCTAATATACTCGACTAGTTCCTACGTATTATATTCTTCTAGCTAGCCTATCTACTTAACTAACTACTAACGTTTCTTATATCTAACTTGCATATCTAGGATCTCTTTAACTTACTACTTACCTAAGTCTTCTTCTATAAGTAGTATGCCTTCCGCATCCGCGTTGCCTACGGCGCTCTTCTAAGGCTCTAGTAAAGATACGTAGAATACGTTATAAACGCGCTATACGCTTAGTAAGGCTAGGTAGTACGCCTACTTCCCGATTGCGTTAATTACCTTAAATAAACTTACGAACTTCGGTGCTAACTTCTTTATAAATACCTTTAAGCGGAGGTTCTTCGAGAATAATAATACTATATTACTAACCTTAAACTTTATTAGCTTATACCTAGTATTAAAGTATCTAGCTTACGCTTTAGCTATATATTACTAGCGTTTCGTAAGGTTCTTATACGTTTCTCGTAGTTGCTTCGTAGCGTCGATTACTACTAGTACCTCTCTTCTAGAGAGCTCGTTCCGAGCAACTTACGTACTTATTATAATCTCCGCGTCGTAGCTATATACTACCTTAAACGGACTTATTTTAAACGTTAAATATACTGCGTTATTATAAGCTAATTCCGCCTAAGGTAGTAACGTCGCCTAGTTATTCTACTTATCGTTATAGAAGATACGTAAGTACTATTCTAGCGTCTAGTTAGTACGTTCCGTCTGCCCGTCGGTCTATAGATAGAAGGCTATAAATAGCTTGCAGTTTATATACGACTTAAAGCAGAAGTCCGACTAGAACTAGCTAGTAAAGATAGTGCCTCTATCGCTTATAATTCTATATAGTATTCCGAATTAGCAAATTACCCTATTAATTAGGATCTATACGAGATCTACGCTTATATATTTCTTAGTAGTTAGTACGAAGAGGTTTATCTTCGAGTACTAGTCGATAATTACTAGGACCGCATTATATATATATACGTCTCGCTTGCTAGGCGGCAGGTCCGTAATAAAGTCTATAGTTAGCTCCTTCTATAGAAGCTCCGGCTACGGCAATACTAATAGCTCGCTATATAGTCGATAGCGTCTTGCCTTCGATACTTAATACTTCTAATAGGATTAGACGTACTAGCTAATATCCGTAGATATTCCTAGCTAGTAATACTTCTACTATACTAACTCGGTAGTTTTATTCTTACTAAAGTAACTAGCAAGTAGATTATTATAGTATATACGGATTACCTACGTCTATAGTACGTAGTCCTTAAGAAGATATAGCTAATTGCTATAATATAGTACCCCTTCTTTAATACGATACCTATCGCATTTGCCTCTACTACGCTACGCCTCCTTAAAGAGTTCCTTTATATTAGGCTCCTATAGCGTTAGCGATTTAGTAAAGTTAAGAACTAAGTCTAAGATATTTAGGTATAGTCCCTTTATAGCAACCGCTACGCGTGCGATACGTACGCTGCTTAAGAAGTAGTCTTATACGCACTCTTTTAGAAGCTACTCTAAGGCTATACTTGCAAGTTGCTCTTATATTATAATTGCAATACGCCGGAGGAACGCCTAATCGCCGCACTCGGCTCTTATACTATATACCTAGAGCTTCTTCTATAATATTAGTAGTAGGTTCGATATATGCGCCTATTTATATACGTAGTTACTACGTCTCGACGGCGTATTAGCTAGGTTCGTTTTCCCTAGTTAATGCTTAATTATAAAATTAAATAGGGCTAGAAATACGGCCTAACGAGCCTATCTACCTATAAGTTGCTTTATTATTATAAAGGCTTTAAGGTTAGCGTAGTTAATAAGTACGGTAACCGAATATAAGGCGCCTTCGAAGTATAGCTGCTATATCTTAAATGCTTCTATAATAGCTAGAAGCTCTTTATTATAAGTCTCGTAGTTATATTCTACCGGAATTATCTTCTATAAGAAGAATGCAACTAGATACTAGTTCCCGTTCTCGAATAGCTAGCTTAGAATACCTATAATCGCGAAGTCTAACGTATTAGTTTTAACTTACGTATATGCCGTAGGGTTATAGTATCTTAGTAGTAGAGTAGCTTAGAATACGTCTTTAATCCTATAGAACGCAAGCTCCTCGCTTTCGCCTTAGCTAATACGCCCTAGCTTCTTGCCTACTTTAGCCTCTTTTAATAGTACTATTAAAGTAGCGATAATCCTAGAGTACCTATATATAAATTGCCGATAGAAATTAGCGAACCTAAGGAACGACTATACCTTAGTAAGCGTTATAGGCATTAGCTACGCCGCAATTGCGTCGACCCTACGAGGATCTATCGTTACGCCTTTAGAGCGTACGATAAACCTAAGGAACTTAACCTTCTTCTTAAAGAAGTAGCATTTTACGCGCTAAGTATATAATCCGAACTTCCGGAGTTGCTCTAGTACGGTACGTACGTCTTATATATAGGCCTTACGTAAGGCGCTATATATAAGGATATTATTTAGGTATACTATATAGTATATATCTATAAGGCCTAAGAGGGCTCTATTAATATACCTTTAAAAGGTAGCTAGTACGTTAGTTAACCTAAAAGGCATTACCTTATACTAGAAGTATCCGTACTATATACGAAACGTAGTCTTCTAGCGGTCGGTTAGCCTTATACGGATATAATAGTATATATCTATAAGATCTAGCGACGTAAACTATATAGCTTCTATAAGCCTATTAAGCGTCTCGCTAATAAGTAGTAGGGGATAGCAATTCTTTACCGTAATCTTATTTAATCTATAGTAATCTATATATAACTATAAGGTACTATTCTTCTTCGGAACGAATAGAATAGGCGTACCCGCCTTACTTTCGCTCCGCTCGATTTAATTATACTCTAACGCTTCTTAGAGGTAACGACTTAACTTACTAAGCTTATAGCTAGACTAATAATATAGTAGCTTAAACGGCGGCTTAGTACTAGGTAGTAGGTTAATCGTATACTTAGCGCCTTCGACTAGTATACTCCTTATCTCCTCTATAGAATTAAAGAGGTCTATAAAGTCCTAGAACTCCGTAGGTAGCAGCTCTTAGCTAGTATCTACCTTCTAGAGTAATACGGCAAAGATATACGGGGCCTTTTAAAGGTTCTTATAAAACTTATACGCTTCGTATACTTATACTATATACGTCTTGCCTCCGGACCTAAAGGTCTACTTATCCGTACTAGTATCCTCTATTACTTTATAGGCTATACGCTATAGCCGGCCTAGCAAGACGTAAGGAGTTAGTATATTATATATATAAAAGATGCCCCTATATATATAAGTTGCTTTCTTAGAGTTAGTAGCTTATAGGCGTATATAATACGTACCGTAATAGTACTCTAGCTGCCTAGTAAAGGACGTAGCTAGCGGTAAAGTAGTATTCTTCCTTACTAGAAGGTTATGCTATAGAGCGTAGGATCTAGAGACTATATTAATATCGGCGCTCCTATTAAGTATATACTCGGCTCGTATATAGCCTATATCTATCTTAACTTTAGCTATAATAGGAATCGCTAGCCTACTCTATATAGGTAGGTAATCTATCCCGCTTATTATAGTATCTAGAGCTTGCGGGTCTTTCTAAATGCTTTGCCTTTTAGCGGCCTGCCTATAGCTACCCTACGTATAGTAGGCGGCTTCTATAGGTCTAGCCGGGGGCATTCTAATTAGATATACCTCTTTTCCTTACACCTATAGTATTTAGCTTTAAGTTTCTAGTCCGGGTCGTTTTTATCTCTCTTAGATTAACGCTACCTACTAGGGTAGGATTTCTCTTTCCTAAATCGCGCTATAGTATTATCGCTGCCTTTACGCTTATAGTTTGCCTACGTCTTACGTCTAATATACTTACCTAGCCCGCTTTTACTTAATAAACCTTTATAGTTGCCCCGTAAGGATATAGCCTTCTTAGCCTATTCTAAACGTATTATAAGCGCTATAAGGTTAGCTCTCTTAAACCCCGTTATATTATAGTTCTTAATAATATCCCTTTATAAGGGAGCTCTTAACTTCGCAAGTAGCTAGCGAACTAGCTACGGCTCGCGGTAGTTGCTAAGTTGCGCCTTAAGATAGGCTAACTTATTTACGAACTATCGTATACTCTGCCCTTTACGCTAATAGGCCTTTTCGTACTTAATAGTAGTAAGAAGCGTACGGTTCGCTTAATCCCTAACTACGTCGTATATAAACCGCTAGAAGTCTTCCTAGCTATACTTAGCTAAAAGATTTTTAGCGTCGTACTAGTTATACTATATATTCTTCGCCTTACCTACGAGCTATATAATAGTATATAGCGCCTTCTTATAAGGGCTATAGTATATTATCGGATTATTAACGAAGATTATCTTAAGGTAGCAAATAAACTCCTAAGCCTTATCTTCGCTTTTACTCTTAAACGGCTTTAAGTTACGTATCTTTGCGCCCTTTACTAACGAGCTTCCCGATAGCGCGTTACGTACGCTCCGCGTATCGGCCGTACTAGCGTTACTAGCTTCTTCTTCTTTCTTTTTAGCGTTCCCTTCTGCGCTACTCTATATACGGCGGGCTTCGGATCCGCTAGAAGAAGGGTTATTGCCTTCTAGTATCGTAGCAAGCTCGCACTTAAGACGCTTACGCTCTTCTTAGAGTATATATACTATAAGTCGCTTACGAAGCTTCTCCGTCTTACGTTCGAGTTGCCTATACTCTACGTTAACGTTATTATCTACTATTATCTCCTTAAGGTTTAGCGTCTCTTCGCTTAGTTTCTATATTAGTAGAGCTTATAGTATAGAGCCTACGTTCTCGGTACGACGCGCTTGCGATTCTCGTTCGTCTAATATTAGTATCTATAAGCCGCTACTCTATATAGGGTTAAAGAATTAGAACTATAAGAGGGTATATAGTAACGTATAGACTACCTTAGACCTCCGTCCGAAGATAGCGCTAATTCTTATAAAGTTATTATATATCGTATACTTCGCGTATATAAATACTATACGCTAAGCAATATAGTAGCAGCCGCTTACTAAGTACTAGTAAGGCCTAAGGCCCCTGTAAGAGGGTATGTAGCAACGTATAGACCACCTTGGACCTCCGTCCGAAGATAGCGCTAATTCTTGCAGAGTCATTGTGTGTCGCATGCTTCGCGCATGCGAATACTGTGCGCCAAGCAATGCGGCAGCAGCCGCTTGCCAAGCACCAGTAAGGCCTAAGGCCCCTGACTTCTAGCTTCACTTCGCTCTTACAACTGCCTCCCTCCCCCTATCGAGCTGTCCCAGCTCGACAGGCGGGCAGCAGTCTTCTCGCATGCGCGACGTCCCCATTGCGTCCGCGCATCTCTTGTTGCTCGTAGGCCTTCCATTGAGTTCCATCGCACGTCACTATTGCGATTCGCGTGCGTGACGCAAGTGAGTCGTTGCCGTGTGTCATTGTTGATGGCAACGCGCGTTGTTGTGTTTGTTGCGGTGATGGCATCATAAATTCTTGCTTGCGCGCTTCCAAACTTCTTCCACAACACCAACACTTGGTTGTTTTGGTTTTCTTTGGACGCGCTCCGCCCTCGCCTCGCCACACACACACACACTCCTCGCACTCTCCACGCACGCTCCACGCACGCACTCAAGAACCACCACAAGATGGGCCCCAAGAAGAACAAGAATCCACCCAAGGGCAAAGAGGCTGCCACAGCCCCCCCATCAAGCGGCTCGCAGGCGGGCCTGGAGCGCACCGGTGGAAACACTGGTGCGCCCAGCAGCCGCGCCCCAAGTTTGGCTGGTGGCCAATCCCCCCTTTCACGTCTGGGCAGCATTGTACCAGGTGAGGGCGACCAGACGGGTGGCATGCGCGGCGCGCGCTCGCCTCAGGCGAGCCCCAATGCCCCCGGTGGTGGCCCGCAGCCAAGCCCATCCCCAGCCCCCAACACTGCTGGACGTCTCAGAGGAGACAGCCATGATGGCAACTACATTGGCTCCAGCCCAATGATGAGTGGAGGCCGGGGTGAGCGCGTGCCGGGCGGGTCGCCATCGGCCCAACTCCTGCTCGGCGGCGGTGCGCCTGCGAAGCGCGCTCGCTCCCCGTTCTCGGAGCCAGGCTCCTTGCCAGACCTCATCACCAACAGACCCATGGCCCCTCCTGATCGCACGCCAGCTGCGAAGCGCCAACGCCTCGCAGGCGCCGCCACCACACCACGCACCAGCGCCGCACTCGGCCCGGCTCCCGCCACTCCTCGTGTTGGTGCAGCCAAGACCAAGTACCTCAAGTGGTGTGATCGCTGTGTCCGCAATGACTGCGATCCAGGTGGACGCAACCGTGAGTCCCTTCCTGCTCGCTGTCTCGTCGCATTCTGTTCGCATGCTAACCGCGGTGCAGGCTGGGCTGAGTGCTCTGGCAAGCCACCCAAGGACATCAACACCAAGAAGTGCACACGCTGTGTGCGTGGCAAGCATGCCTGCAAGTGGACCCACCGCGAAGCCGTCAAGTCGGTGGTGCGTCGCATGTACGACGCACGCGACGCGCTGGTGCGTCGCCAGGCCGAGCTCGGCCGCTGCAGGACCGATGCAGCACGAGCTGATGGCCGGCAAGCGGTGGTGGATGCCCAGACCCAGCTGGACGCTGCCTGCGCCGGTGAGTTCTCCTTTTGACGTCGCGCGTGGCGTGCGCGTCGCTTGCGTCTCGCATTTGCTGACCACGCGCACAGAGACCAAGACGGTCATGAAGCGTCTCCAGACCAACGACAGCAAGCTGGCTGGCGGTGAGCCTGCCAAGAAGGAGAGCGGCGGCGGCGCCCCGCAGGGGTCCCGCGCGCTCGTCCATGAGGCCACCCAGCTCAATGGCACCCTCAGGGGTGTGATGGAGCTGCTCACTCAGGTATGTCTGGTGGCTTGTCGCTTTCGTGTCGCATGCTGACCGCACTCGCAGATCGCTGAGCACAGCGGCGTCCCGGTGGAGCGGGACGCTGTCAACGCCGCCATTGGCCTCCATCCATCCTCAGAGGAGGAGGATGAGGCAGAGGAGGCCTCCTCAGAGGAGGAGGCCTCTGAGTATGAGCTGGCTGCAGAGGATGTTTGAGCCAGCGCTCCTCACGCTCCTCCACACTTCCGCACATGCGCCGCTCGCGCGCGCCGCGTGCGACACGCCACGATGAATGTTTTGGTTGGCTCCCTGTAAATGATGCAAAGCTTGTCCATAGAATGAAAAGCTGTTCATTCTACCTTTTGTGCCTGCGTGTTACGTGCGACGCGCCGTCGCGTCGCCTTCGGGCTGCGCTTGTTTACCTTGCGCGTCGCCTCGAATTTGTCCAGTGCCTCACATTCTCCAATGTGCTCGACTGGTTCCCACGTGTTGTGTTCTTCCGGCCAGCCTGTCCACTTGACCAACCACTGACGTTTCTTGTGTCTGACTCGCGTGTCCAGGATCTCTTCAACTTGCCACTCGCCTGAGTCTTCTTCTGCGAGCGGCATGCCTTCCGCATCCGCGTCGCCTGCGGCGCCCTTCCAAGGCTCCAGCAAAGACACGTGGAACACGTTGTGAACGCGCTATGCGCTTGGTAAGGCCAGGCGGTACGCCTGCTTCCCGATCGCGTCAATCACCTTGAATGGACCCACGAACTTCGGTGCTAACTTCTTTGTAGGCACCTTCAAGCGGAGGTTCTTCGAGGACAACAACACCATGTCGCCAACCTTGAACTCCATCGGCTTGTGCCTGGCATTGAAGTATCTGGCTTGCGCTTCAGCTGCGTGTCGCCAGCGTTTCGCAAGGTCCTCGTGCGTTTCTCGCAGTCGTTTCGCAGCGTCGATTGCTGCTGGTGCCTCTCTCCCAGAGAGCTCGTCCCGAGCGACTCGCGTGCTCGTCGCAATCTCCGCGTCGTAGCCGTGCACTACCTTGAACGGACTCATTTTGAACGTTGGATGCACCGCGTTGTTACAAGCCAATTCCGCCTGAGGCAGCAACGTCGCCCAGTCGTCCTGCTTGTCGTTACAGAAGATACGCAAGTACTGTTCCAGCGTCTGGTTGGCACGTTCCGTCTGCCCGTCGGTCTGCGGATGGAAGGCTGTGGACAGCTTGCGGTTCACATGCGACTCGAAGCAGAAGTCCGACCAGAACTGGCTAGTGAAGACAGTGCCTCTGTCGCTTACAATTCCATGTGGCATTCCGAATCGGCAAATCACCCTGTCAATCAGGATCTGTGCGAGGTCCACGCTCGTACATTTCTTGGTGGTTGGCACGAAGAGGTTCATCTTCGAGTACCGGTCGACAATCACCAGGACCGCATCGTACACGCATGCGTCTCGCTTGCTGGGCGGCAGGTCCGTGATAAAGTCCATGGTCAGCTCCTTCCATGGGAGCTCCGGCTGCGGCAATGCTGATAGCTCGCCGTATGGTCGATGGCGTCTCGCCTTCGACACTTGACACTCCCAACAGGATTGGACGTACTGGCTGATGTCCGTGGACATGCCCGGCCAGTAATACTTCCGCTGTACCAACTCGGTGGTTTTGTCCTTGCCAAAGTGACCAGCGAGTGGATCATCGTGGTGCATGCGGATCACCTGCGTCCGCAGTGCGTGGTCCTTGGGAAGATACAGCTGATCGCCATGATACAGTACTCCTTCCCTGATGCGATACCCATCGCATTCGCCTCCACTGCGCTGCGCCTCCTCGAAGAGTTCTTTCGCATTGGGCTCCCACAGCGTCAGCGATTTGGCAAAGTCAAGAACCAGGTCTGAAACATTCAGGTATGGTCCTTCTGCAGCAACCGCTGCGCGTGCGACACGCACGCTGCTCGAGAAGCAGTCTTGTGCGCACCCTTCCGGGGGCTGCCCCAAGGCCATGCTTGCGAGTTGCTCTTGTGTCGTGATTGCGACACGCCGGAGGAACGCCTGATCGCCGCACTCGGCTCTTGCACTGTATACCTGGAGCTTCTTCTGCAATGTTGGCAGCAGGTTCGATATATGCGCCTGTTCGCGTGCGTAGTTACTGCGTCTCGACGGCGCATCGGCTGGGTTCGTTTTCCCTGGTCGATGCTCAATCACGAAATCAAATGGGGCCAGAAACACGGCCCAACGAGCCTGTCTGCCCACAAGTTGCTTCATTGTCATGAAGGCTTTGAGGTTAGCGTGGTCGACAAGCACGGTAACCGAATGCGAGGCGCCTTCGAGGTACGGCCGCCACGCCTTGAATGCTTCCACAACAGCCAGAAGCTCTTTGTTATGGGTCTTATAGTTGCATTCTGCTGGAATCATCTTCCGTGAGAAGAATGCTACTGGATGCCAGTTCCCATCCTCGAACAACTGGCTCAGGATGCCCGCAATCGCGAAGTCCGACGCATCGGTTTCGACTCGCGTGCGTGCCGCAGGGTTATAGTGTCTCAGCAGTGGAGCAGCTTGGAATGCGTCTTTGATCCTGCGGAACGCAAGCTCCTCGCTTTCGCCCCAGCTGACACGCCCTGGCTTCTTGCCTGCTTTGGCCCCTTTCGACAGTGCTGTCAAAGCAGCGACAATCCTGGAGTACCCATATATGAATCGCCGGTAGAAATTGGCGAACCCAAGGAACGACTGCACCTTAGTGAGCGTTGTGGGCGTTGGCCACGCCGCAATTGCGTCGACCCTGCGAGGATCCATCGTCACGCCTTCGGGGCGCACGATAAACCCGAGGAACTCAACCTCCTTCTTGAAGAAGTGGCATTTCACGCGCTGAGCATACAATCCGAACTTCCGGAGTCGCTCCAGCACGGCACGTACGTCTCGCACGTGGGCCTCACGCGAGGCGCTATACACAAGGATGTCATCCAGGTACACTACACAGCATACATCTACGAGGCCTGAGAGGGCTCTGTTGATGTACCCCTGAAAGGTAGCTGGTGCGTTAGTCAACCCGAAAGGCATTACCTTGTACTGGAAGTGTCCGTACCGCGTGCGAAACGCAGTCTTCCAGCGGTCGGTTGGCCTCACACGGATGCGATAGTACGCATCTGCGAGGTCCAGCGACGTGAACCATGCGGCTCCCATGAGCCTATCAAGCGTCTCGCTGATAAGTGGCAGGGGATGGCGATTCTTTACCGTGATCTCATTTAATCCACGGTAATCTACGCATAACCGCAGGGTACCATTCTTCTTCGGAACGAACAGGATAGGCGCACCCGCCTCGCTTTCGCTCCGCTCGATCCAATCGTGCTCCAACGCTTCTTGGAGGTAACGACTTAACTCACTAAGCTCGCGGCCAGACTGATGGTACAGTGGCTTGAACGGCGGCTTGGTGCCAGGTAGCAGGTCAATCGCATGCTCAGCGCCTTCGACTGGCATGCTCCTCATCTCCTCTGTAGGATTAAAGAGGTCTGCAAAGTCCTGGAACTCCGCAGGCAGCGGCTCTTGGCCAGCATCCACCTTCTGGAGTGACACGGCAAAGACATGCGGGGCCTTTTGAAGGTCCTTGTAAAACTCATGCGCTTCGCGCACTTGTACCGCATGCGTCTCGCCTCCGGACCCAAAGGTCCACTCATCCGTGCTGGCATCCTCCATCACTCTATGGGCTGCACGCCACGGCCGGCCCAGCAAGACGTGAGGAGTTGGCATATCATATGCATAAAAGATGCCCCCGCACATGCGAGTCGCTCCCTTGGAGTCGGTGGCTCGCAGGCGCATATAATGCGCACCGTAGCAGTGCCCCAGCTGCCCAGTAAAGGACGTGGCTGGCGGCAAAGCAGCATTCTTCCTTACTGGAAGGTCATGCTGCAGAGCGTAGGATCTAGAGACCACATTGATGTCGGCGCCCCCATCAAGCACGCACTCGGCTCGCATGTGGCCCGCATCCGTCTCAACCTCGGCCACGATGGGAATCGCTGGCCTGCTCTGCACAGGCAGGTGATCTGTCCCGCTCATTACGGCATCTAGAGCTTGCGGGTCTTCCCAGATGCCTTGCCTTTTGGCGGCCCGCCTGTGGCCACCCTGCGTACAGCAGGCGGCTCCCACAGGTCTGGCCGGGGGCATTCCGACCGGATGTGCCCCTTTTCCTTGCACCCATAGCATTCAGCTTTGAGTTTCCAGTCCGGGTCGTCTTTATCCCTCTTGGATTGACGCTGCCCGCTGGGGCGGGATCTCTCTTTCCCGAATCGCGCCGCAGTGTTGTCGCTGCCCTTGCGCTTGTGGTTCGCCTGCGTCTCGCGTCCGACATGCTTGCCTGGCCCGCTTTTGCTTGACGAACCTCCATGGTTGCCCCGTGAGGATATGGCCTTCTCGGCCTGTTCCAAACGCATCGCAAGCGCCACGAGGTCGGCTCTCTTGAACCCCGTCGTGTCATGGTTCTTGATAATGTCCCTCTGCAAGGGAGCTCTCAACTTCGCGAGTAGCTGGCGAACCAGCTGCGGCTCGCGGTAGTCGCCAAGTTGCGCCTCCAGATGGGCCAACTCGTTCGCGAACTGTCGTACGCTCTGCCCTTCACGCTGATGGGCCTTCTCGTACTCGATGGTGGTGAGGAGCGTGCGGTTCGCCTGATCCCCGACCACGTCGTATGCAAACCGCTGGAAGTCTTCCCAGCCATACTCAGCTGGAAGATTTTCAGCGTCGTACTGGTCATGCCACGTGTCCTTCGCCTCGCCTGCGAGCCACATGATAGCATACAGCGCCTTCTTGCGAGGGCTACAGTACGTTGTCGGATTATTAACGAAGATCATCTTGAGGTGGCGGATAAACTCCCGAGCCTCATCTTCGCTTTCACCCTTAAACGGCTTTGGATCGCGTATCTTCGCGCCCTTCGCTGACGAGCTTCCCGACAGCGCGTCGCGTGCGCTCCGCGTGTCGGCCGCACTGGCGTCGCTGGCTTCTTCTTCTTCCTCTCCAGCGTTCCCTTCCGCGCCACTCTGCGTGCGGCGGGCTTCGGATCCACCGGAAGGAGAGTCGTCGCCTTCTGGTGTCGCAGCGAGCTCGCGCTCGAGACGCTTACGCTCTTCTCGGAGCATGCGTACTGCGAGTCGCTTGCGAAGCTCCTCCGTCTCGCGTTCGAGTTGCCTGTACTCCGCGTTAACGTCATCGTCCACTATTGTCTCCTCAAGGTTTAGCGTCTCTTCGCTTGGTTCCTGCATTGGTGGAGCTCGTGGTGTGGAGCCTGCGTTCTCGGTGCGACGCGCTCGCGATTCTCGTTCGTCTGACATTGGTGTCTATGGGCCGCTACCCCGTATAGGGTAGAAGAATTAGAACTGTAAGAGGGTATGTAGCAACGTATAGACCACCTTGGACCTCCGTCCGAAGATAGCGCTAATTCTTGCAGAGTCATTGTGTGTCGCATGCTTCGCGCATGCGAATACTGTGCGCCAAGCAATGCGGCAGCAGCCGCTTGCCAAGCACCAGTAAGGCCTAAGGCCCCTGACTTCTAGCTTCACTTCGCTCTTACAGCCCCTAACTTCTAGCTTTACTTCGCTCTTATAAATTATTGCTATTAATAGCGTAATAGAGGCCCTAGGTAGCTATATTATCGTTTATAGCGGTAGAGTATAGTAGAGGTAAGGAAGCAAGGAATTATTCGATAATAGTTTATAGCGCTATAGCACTATAGCAGGGTAGGAAAGAGTTTTATACGCTACGTAATACGCTAAACTATAGAAAGTTAGCGAACTTAATTAACCCTATATCTTTATTAATAACCGGCTAATTACTAGTTTCTCTAAACGCCCTATTTACGTATTGCCTAGGTACCTAGTTATAAGCTATAAGAGGCTTATTAAGTTTATTTAAAACCGGTAGTTAATTAGCTACTAAGTAATTATCGATTAAGGTACGTAGCTATAGATACGTAAGGCGGTAAATATAGTTACCTTTAGAGTTAATTATACTACTATTAATCGGTAGCCTAAAACTATACGGTTCTATAGCGGTATAGTACTACTATAGCGTATCCTTAGGAAGGTAGGCATCGAGATCTAAATACTATTAGCGAGTACTTAGCGCTATAGCTATAAGTAGTCTTACCGAAACTACGTAGTTCTTCCTTAATATTATCTAATATACTATTAGGTAGTAGTAGCCCTTAATTACTAGCCTTATAAAGCTTAGAATAATATAATAGCTTATATAGAATGCCTAGAATTAAATACGGATAGTTGTTTTGTTTCCGGATCTTATAGTAGTTTTAAATATTAATAAACTAATAAACCTTGTATTATATAATCGGTATATATATAGCGAGAAACGCGATTTTATTAGCCTTTAATCTATTATTAAAGAGGCCTTTATTATTAAGTTTATAGAAGTACGTACGCTAGCTACTTAGCGTAGGTGCCTATTAATTCTACTATGCCTTAATACGCTAGTTTATCTTACTCGTGCCGTATTTAAATACCTTATAGAAGGTTAGCTAGATAGGCGTAGCGGCTAAATTCTACGATTCCTCGTAGTAGGCCTTTCGAACTATATAGTAGCAGTTAGTAGCTAGAATTATCTCTACGCTACGATCGGATTTAACTATCTATAGTACCGTTCGAGTAGTACGTAGAGTTTAGATATATTAAGCGAGAACTAATATAGCTATATAGCTAGTAATTCTAACGTAAATCTATACGATATAGCGTAAATAAATATTAATAGCAGTATAGATTTAAATACTCTAGTACTCGAACTTATAGTATACGTTAATTAAGATTATAAAGAATAGTCTAGGCGTAATAATAGCGCTATAGTATTTCCTAATCTACTTAATACGCTTCCGTAGGCCTTCGGGGTTTAGTGCCTTTAATATAGCGAAGACGCGATTACTAGAAGTTATAATTAGTACTACTACTATAGCTACGGTACGGTAACGATACGAGCGTAACTTACTATTTAATAATATTATACTTCGTTCTTAAATATATATATAGATGCCGCCTACTAAATAACTTAATTATAGACTTCTATAGTTCGCTCTATAATACCTTCGCAATCTCTAGCTCTTATTCCTTATATTTATAGCTATCTTTACGCTTTTATAGACTAAGCTCTTTACGTATAGTAGCATAGCGGTAGACGCTAATTTAGAAGCCTTCGCGTTCGAGAATAGTTATAGCCTTCTCGTTAGTCGTACGTAGGAAGTAGAAGGTCTAAGCAACTTATAGGTATAGTAACTTTTAATTATTTAGGCAATAATTAATATAACGATTATAGTTAAGGTTCTAGAGCGCGAGGTTCCGAGCGAGGGTACGCTATAATATAGCAATACCCTAATTACGGAGGTTAGAAACGATAGTAGCACGCGGTACGCTAGCCTCTACCCGTTCCTTAATAAAGTTATGCTAGTCGCTATAATTAATAGTCTAGCGAGGCATGCTATAAGTCGGCTGCGAGTAATATAGCGAGTATATAGCGAGTAATATAGCGAGTAATATAGCTAGAGGCGGTGTTAATACAGCTGAAATTCGTAGTGGCACCTTCTAAGCTTTCGGCCCCCGTCGTCTATCACATGCTCTTCTTTCACATGCGTCTGCTGGGCGCAATTCTCACCTTGCGCTGCGGCGACGACGACAACAACAGCCAACATCGTTTCTATTCTGCAAGCACCGCTGCCATTGCTCGAGTCGACTGTGACTGCCAGCAGACTCCGCTCCCTCGCCGCCTTTCACGCATTGTGCCGCATCTCGAGTCTAGACCCATTGTCGCCGTCCGCTCCACCCGCGCCGCTCAGTCACCCGGACACGCACAATAGCAGACACCTGCCCTTTCCCACCCGTCTGTGAATAGCAGGGATCAAGAATCAGCAGCGGCAGGCTGGCTGGCAATGGTGGTGAATGTGTAAACCACAATGACAATTCAGCCACCGCGAGGCCTTCGAACAATCTTGATCGCTCGCCATAAGAAGCGCCCCAACACTCGCATTACCCTCAATCCTCACCAACATCAGACACACTGGCGGCCGCTCGGGTAGCGCAACCGGCAGGCCTGCCTACAGCCATGGACAACCCGTATCACCATCACCATGGGCAGCAGCCTCAGAGTATCGACATGTTGGCCGTGTATGGAGGCGCGAAGGAGTTCTCGGGTAAGTCGCGACGATGCTGGGGAGCGCGTGCGATATGTCCTCGTGCTGCGGTACTGACGCGGGCACGAAGGCGACTCTTTCGGCTTCGACTTGAGCCAGATACCTCCGTCCGGTCAGCCTCTGCTGTCTGGATCAGAGCAGAACCTGATCGCCGATTTCTTCACGCATCCTGACGACTTCTCCAACGGCAAGCACGTTGCTTTCGGCTACTACGAAGAGCCACCCGCAAACACTGGATCAGGTGGCAATGTGGCAGACCATCTCGCCCCTTCGCATGCACTGCAACATCCCAGTGTCTCTCATGATACCAGTTTCGCCTACAACCACAACAACAACAACAATAACTTCAGCAACCAATTTCGCAGCGAGAGTCCCCCGCGCAAGCTTAAGAGCTACTCAGCGATCGACATCAACAGTATGGCGACCTATAGTCAACAGGCAATGTCGCAAAATGACGTGGCGGCCGCCACTACCCTCAGCGGCTTCCGCAACAACGCATCCAATGAGGGGTTCACGCTGGATGGTGCAAGCTGGGGCGCCATGAGCATGTCAGGTCTCCATGCGAACAGTGCAGGTGACCACAGCAGCGACCGACAATGGCTACACGGCTCCGTCCCTCGGACCACTAATAATGCCGTGCCACCACGTGATAGCAGTGGCAATTCTGTCGGAATGGTGATGGGAGAAATGCATCGTAACATGTACGTGCCCACGACTGCATCTCAACACAACGATAGGCCGTTCGCGACTTTCGGCAGCGACACGAGCTTTTCGAATGGCAACTTCGCTGGTACCGCAGCCGACCACAGTCAGAAAGTGGGAAACCTGTTAGGCGTGCCTTTGGCACCTCAAGCAGCTGGAATATTGGCAAACATCAGCCACGAGGGTTTCCGTCAAGATCTGCCAACGGATCATAGATCGCAATCCACCCGAGACCAGCCATTCGTTCCGCAGTACAGCACAGCCTGGAATGGCACGGTCTCATACTCAAAATCGGGACCCAACAAGCGGCAGAAGAGCATCAGTGCGAGTGGCGTTAAGCAGGAGTATGACGACGACGACGACCAGGCCGCCGAGGAGGCGAGAAAGCGGCGCAAGTCAGTCGCAACCTCCTTCCAGCCAACGCACGCTCCGATGTACGCTCCACAGTACCCAATGCACCCGCCACAGATGCCATATGCGAACGGACCGATGACACTTCCTGTGCACGATGTGCGGCGTGGCCCGCCTCGAAAGAAGGAGAATCTCACAGACGACCAAAAACGAACCAACCACATCATTTCGGAGAAGAAGCGCCGCGAGATCATCAATCAAGGCTATCGCGATCTTAATGAGCTCACGCCATCCCTTGCAATGGGCAAATCCGGTCTTTCGCGCTCGGAATGTCTGACAGAGATCAATAACTTCCTTCACGCACTGCAGCTCGGCAACGCTCGCATCATCAAGGACCTCCAGCTGGATCCCGCGGCCTTTTCGACACCCCAGCCAGCAAGTCAAAACGGTGGCTACTGAGCATCCGTCATTTCATCTGCTCCCAACTATGTATGCCAAGTGTATATTGAAACACCTCGCACACGATCGCCACGACCTGCTTCACGAATTATCGCACTTCACGAATTCGATTTCCGACACATTTCTTACTTTGCTTGCTCTACGACTTGGCCGTTTGATACCCGTACCAGGCGCCTTCTTCGATAAAGGGGTAGTGGGAGTTGTATGGGTATACCCGAGTTCGACATAATGGTTTGCAACAGCGTTTCATTTCATCACGACATAGCCGAGGACGACAACACATAGAAGGGCGGGCGGCTTTCTTCCTCGGCATGAACTTTGACGGTGCTACGACCACCGCTGTACACACAAGACAGGACCGAATCATGCAACGATCTAGGCCTAGCAGCGAAGGCATCGCGCAAAGCTAGTCGTGGCTGCTTTGCTAATGCTCTGCGAAGCCACAGCTACTTGAGATCCGCTGAGACTATGATTTGTTGCTGGTACACGCGCAATACGTGCCTTCTCGGGCGCTTCCAACGGGAGAGGCTACAATACAGTGTATCTAGTTCCAGGCTGTATAGAACTGGGCTTCCAGATGATCGAATACACGTAACAAAGGCGCACCATGTAGTCTTCATTACGTGACGAACTGGCAGCATCCAGCAGTCGTCAGAACTTCTCTGATCATAAGTAAATTCCTATGCCATGGCTGAAGCTGCAGATATGAGGCTGATGAAAGTGTTTGATTGCACAATGAGAGCTGTTGATACAGTCGGCTACATGCCTCGCACCTACTTCAAGGCGCTGTAGTGGCTGGCATTCTCTCGGCCTGTTGCACCATGTTTGGCCCCGGCGCAGGCACCTCTCTCCTCGGCCGCCTGAGCATGTCCTCCGTCACTCCACTGCCCAGCTTTGTAATGCCCATAACCGGCGGGTCCCCCTTTCGCACGAACTCATACTGTCCTGGCAGCTTGTTTCCTGCCAGCCTAAATGCGTCTCTGACCACCTGCTCGTGAATGCTGCCTTCCAGCTCGAAAAGAATTCTGCTGACGGGTACACGGGCTGCCCAGTGATCAAACGAGCCTTTTCCTTTACCCATTCGCTGGTCGTTTCCGGAGGTGTAGACGCCGATGGTGGCTGATACTCGATGGTACAAGCGGTATTTCAGCCCTCGAAGTCGCTTTTTGATCGTTTCATCGGCGATTTTGAGCTGCATGGCTGAGATACGACGGTCGGTATCGGTGAGTCGGATGCCGTATGAGCCCCAGACGAGAGTGGTGCCTTTCGTGCTGCCCCCCGTGGGGCATTTCGGCCGGCCTTTGCGAGATTTGGATGACTCGCCGGCTCTGGGCATCAGCCAGCTCAGAGACTGGGGTGTGGATGAAAATGCTCGTGATTGTGTTTGCGCTTGAGTACAGAGCGTCTGGAGGGCACTTCGCAGGCCTGAACATGTCAGCTTGTTGGTGCATGTGGTGGAGAGGAGTGTTCGTACAGCAGGCGCGAGTGGTGACGGATGCCAGGAGGGCGGATGGGGCGCGAACGCCCAGGCGCGTTGAGACCATTTTGATTGTCCTTTTCGGATACTGGAGCTGGAGCTGGAGCTGGTGGTCGATGCTATCGCCGCATCCTGTTCAATGCCAGAGGCTTGTCATCGGCGAAAGTTGTGGTCGGTCGGTAGTTGCCGAGAAGGCTCCCCGTGCGCGAGCTGCCCATTCACGGCGCGTCATGACCGCGTCGCGGCGACACGAGAAGGAGCTGCTGTCTGCTCGACTGCCTGGCCTGCCTACACTTGCTGCCGCACACTTTCTGGCTAGTGTGCACAAAGACACGAGGTAGACTGTGCGTGGCGGATCCCGTACGAAGCGTTCACGATGCCATCCGATATTCGCTCGTTCTTTGGTGGCAAGCCTGCAGGCACGCCGGCGGACAAGCCCAAGCCGAAGCCCAAGGAGGAGCCCAAGAAGCGAGGCCGACCACGGAAAGTTGTTGACGATGACGAGGACGACGATGAGCCTGTTTCAAAGAAGGCAACTCCCAAGAAGCCTGCTGCGAAGAAAAAGCCTGAGCCAGAACCCGAACTCGAAGAGACGACCGCAAGTGCTTTCTTTGGCGGCGGCAAGCCCAAACGATCGGAAGCTGTGAGGCCGAAGAAAGAGAGCAATGGTACTGCGCAGAGTACCCCTCAGAAGGCCACTCCGAGATCCAAGGCCAATGGCACGAAAGCCAGCGGCAAGACGTCTAGCCGATCCAAGAAGACCACGCGCTACGTAGACCTTGATGCTGATGATTTCCCCGACGACGATCTCGAAGACAATGCCGACGACGAGTTCAAAGCTGCAGCCAAGGTCGGCAAGCGGAGGGGTGATGACTACGAGGAGGGCACTGATGAGGATGAGGATCTGATACCGCCAAAGAAGAGAGTTCCACGCGGGCAGAAAAAGCTTCAGGACAACGGACAAGATGATGCAGATCCCAATGGGGACATTGATATGAAGGACACGAATCCAGATGACGATTTTGTTGTGCCTGACGATGACGAGGAGATCGTCGAGAGCAAACCGGCGAAGAAGACCCCCGTCAAAAGCTCCAAGAAGCGCAAGTCCATTGCAATCGAGGAAGACGACGACGACGACCTAGAGGTCGAAGAAGTGAAGCCTGCCAAGAAGCGCGCGACACCTCAGAAGAAGACGGCGACTGCAACGAAGAAAGCTAAGAAAGATGCTCCTCAGGATAGTGCAGAGGTCAAAGCAATATTCGACAGCATACCTACGATAGAGCCTCCGCCCCCTCCTGCCAAGAAGGATGGTGGAGACGGCGAGAAGCCGAAATTCCAATTTGGTGCTCAGCATGGCAATTCTGCCGTCCCTGCCGGGGCATTATCCGACTCGGATTTGCCCTCGGGAGCGGAAAACTGTCTTGCTGGATTAGCATTTGTCTTCACCGGGCAACTAGAGAGATTGGGCCGCGAGCAGGGACAGAATCTGGTCAAACGCTACGGAGGTCGTATTCAGACCGCACCGTCAAGCAAAACCAGCTACGTTGTGCTCGGGGAGGATGCTGGCCCGAAGAAGCTCGCCACCATTCAGCAGCACAAACTCAAGGTCATCAACGAAGAAGGCTTGTTTGAGCTGATACGACGCATGCCGGCCAACGGAGGCTCGGGCGCAGCGGCCGAGAAGTATGCTGAGAAGATGGCAAAGGAAGAGGAGAAGATCAGAGAGCAAGCTGCTGAGCTCGAACGTGAAGAGAAAGAGCGAAAGGCTCGTCTTGCGGCGGCCAAGGCTGCAAAACAAAGTCCGCTCAAGCAGACGTCAAAAGCTGCTCCCGTCGCGTCAAAACAAGAGAAGGGCAAGGAAGCGGCCGAGGGTCCCGATAGTCGGTTGTGGACGGTCAAGTACGCCCCGACGCAGATGTCCATGATCTGCGGCAACAAAAGCCAGGTGGAGAAGCTGCAGCGCTGGCTACGCGCATTTCCGAAGAACCAGCGGACTGGTTTCAAGATGCCTGGCCCAGATGGCAGTGGCACTCATCGCGCTGTGATGATTCATGGGCCTCCCGGCATCGGCAAGACCACTGCAGCACACCTTGTTGCTAAGATGGAAGGATACGACATCATCGAATCCAACGCGTCTGATACCCGATCGAAGAAGCTTGTCGAAAATGGACTAAAGGGCACACTTGCAGCCACCTCTCTGATGGGATACTTTTCGCAAGGGGTCGAGGACATCAAGGAAGCTAACAAAAAGATAGTCCTGATCATGGACGAAGTAGACGGAATGAGCGCCGGAGACCGCGGAGGCGTAGGAGCACTGGCTGCAGTGTGCAAGAAGACGCAGGTTCCCATGATCCTGATCTGCAACGACCGGAAGTTGCCCAAGATGAAGCCATTCGACTTCTGCACTTTTGATCTGCCATTCCGTCGACCTACAACGGATCAGATTCGAGCGCGCATCATGACCATTGCTTTTCGAGAAGGCATGAAGCTGCCTCCTCCTGTCATTAACGCACTGATCGAGGGATCTGGCGCCGACATCAGACAGGTAATCAACATGATCAGTCAAGCCAAACTGGACGATCAGGCAATGACCTTTGAAGACGGCAAAGACATGAGCAAAGCGTGGGAGAAGCATACCGTACTCAAGCCCTGGGATATGGTGGGCAAGATTCTTGGTGGAGGACTGTTCAACGAAGCATCGAAGTCGACTCTGAACGACAAGACCGAATTGTATTTCAACGATCACGAGTTTGCGCCCTTGATGCTGCAAGAGAACTACCTCGGCACGAACCCACAGCGGTCAAACAGGTACAATGGTGAGCCCAGCAAGAAGAGATTGGCTGCCTTGGAGTTGGCCAGCAAAGCGGCGGACTCCATTAGTGACGGAGATCTGGTCGACCGCATGATCCACGGGAGTCAGCAGCAATGGTCACTCATGCCAACACATGCAGTCTTCAGCTTCGTCCGACCCGCGAGCTTCGTCTACGGCAGCATGGCCGGCTCGCAGACGCGCTTCACTGCTTGGCTTGGCAACAATTCGAAGACTGGCAAGTTGGCGAGATTTGTGAAGGAGATTCAGGGACACATGCGTTTGCGTGTCACTGCAGACAAGAACGAGATCCGGCAGACATACTTGCCGATATTGTTCGAGAAGCTCGTCAAGCGTTTGCAAGAGGACGGCAAGGAAGCTGTGCCGGAGATCATCGAGCTCATGGACTCTTACTACCTCACCAAGGATGACTGGGATGCTATTTTGGAACTTGGTGTAGGCAGGGCTGACATGGAGAACGTCAAGATCGAGACGCAGGCAAAAGCCACCTTTACTCGACAGTAAGTGCACATCGAGACTGCGCCGAGTGATGTTACTAACATCGTACAGGTACAACCAGATGTCTCATCCACTGCCATTCATGAAGGCTTCACAAGTCGTAGCGCCAACCAAAGCTCCAGCCAAAGAGAAGCCTGATCTTGAAGAAGCCTTCGAAGAGTCGGCCGATGAGGGCCCTGACGACACCGCCGTGAAGAAGGAGGAAGATGACGAGAATGATCTCAGCAAAGACAAATACGTCAAGCAGCCAAAGAAGCGCAAGGCCGCCGCTGGCAAAGCTGGCGCTAGTAAGAAGAAAAAAACTGCAAAAGACGATGATGACGATGAAGAGGAGGAGGAGAAGTCCAAGAAGGGCAAAGGGAAGGCTCGTGCAAAGAAATAATTGTTGACGGGTTGTGCTTCAGGCAGCGATGGTGTTGTGGAATTGTCTCAAGTCACTTGTCAATTGTCATTGCAAGCAGGTTATTGTTTGAGAGATCTTCAATTGTACTATATGTACATTGTTCGAAAGGATACACAGGACATCAAGCTCAAAGACAACTCATACATCACCCTGAGATTGCCCTGAACACGAGTCTGCCTATCTCAAGTCCGCCCAATTACGAACATTCTTATCTACCCTTGTCCCCACCCCAGAAGGCAATCCTACTCCACCTGTGGGGGCATCACCCTGCAACACCGTGGTATCAGTGTCGAGCCGAGTTCTTTCTCTCAGAACATTTCCCGAGACGTACGATCACGACACCCTCAGCCCATCTCTCCCGACTGCAACACACAATGTCCACCAAATTCGAAAACCAAGTCTGCCTCATAACAGGCGCCGCCTCGGGCATAGGCCGCGCCACAGCGATCAAGATGGCCTCACACGGAGCCCGACTCGCACTCTCGGACATTAATCAATCTGGGGTCGAAGAAACCCAATTCCTCTGCCAATCCCCTTCTTCACATTCTGCAGAAACGCTCGATGTCAGCAATTCTTCCGCCGTAACAGCATATTTCCAAAACGTCATTTCTGGCCATTTCGGCCGATTAGATTTCGTCTTCAATTGCGCTGGCGTCAATCCAACGGCTTATCCGCTCACGGAGACGACGGATGCGTATTGGGAAAAATTGGTGGATACGAATCTGAAGGGAACGTATCTTATTTCGAGGGCTGCGGTTCCGTGGTTGGAGAGGACTTCTGTCAACAATGGTAGTGAGAGAAGAGAGGGAGAGGGAGAGGGGGAGAAGGGAGGAGCTGTTGCAGGACCTGCGATTGTTAATGTGAGCAGTACCATGGGAATACAAGTCGCGCCTGAGTATGCGATTTATTGTGCGACGAAGTTTGGCATTGTGGGCTTTACGAAAGCTCTTGCGTTGGAGTTGGGGCCCCAGGGAATTAGAGTTAATGCCGTGGCACCGGGTTATATTGATACTCCGACGAACGCGGGAGTCGTGGCGGGGCCAGAGGCTGTGGGGAAGCAGGTTGAGAAGGTGGCGTTGGGAAGAATGGGCACAGGAGAGGATGTTTCTGATGTTGTTGCTTTCCTCTTCAGCAACGAGAGTCGATACATGACCGGCTCTGTGGTTGAGATCACGGGAGGAAGGATGTGAGGAAGACGCTCTGTTGCTAGGATCGAGTGATTAACTCAGGGTCATGTAACTGGTCTACTGTGCTCCCAGTCTTCCCTGCAATGCAATCTATAATGTGCGCCAGGAATTTCCTTTGCGTAGATCTCATCTACGCGCATCGCTGTTTCTATCGCTGTTGCTCTTAGCTTCGCGTTCGATCTTCCTTATTTCTTGTTCAATGAGTTTGATGCAAACATCCGCAACGTCAGCTCCAATCCTCCAGGAGCGAAGTGTCACGCCATTTCTCTCCAGCACGGTCTTGGCTCTCTGCCACCTTTGCTGCCATAGATGTTCCTTCTTGCTCACTCCCTCCCCAGGACTGACGGGCAGCCCATCGTCTTCCGGCCAGGCTCCCGATAGACGGTTGTTCTGCTTATGGCGTGAAGTAGTTGAGTAAGTGCTGAGATTTGTTCCTTCTCTTCGCGGAGGCGGTGGAGCTATTGTGCGGCCCATTGCTGATGTGCTCGAGCTGATGTCGTCGTATGACTTCTTCGTCCTCATTGAGGGTGCTAAAGGCGAATACGTAACCAGTGAAAGCTTGGGTATTGATTCGGTAGAAGACGGCACCGTTTGCAAGTAGGCTCCAGGCATAGGTAACGCTTTGGCAATTGCGCCTCTAACCTTACGCCGCTCTGGTAGCGGGGGTGGGGGTTTCCTGGTAGACTCTTGCCTCTGTACCTGTGAAAGGGGCGATGGTTGATGCGTCTGAATCTGTGGCACGGTGGACGACTGCACTGCGCTTGAAGGCTTCTGCGGTCTAGGCGGCGGCGTCCTACCACTGCCGCTCGCAGACGTTGAGGTTTGTGCATCAGGTGGCGGACTCTTAAGTCCAGCTGGCTTTGGTGGCGGGGGAGGGGATACTACAGGCTTCCTTCCTGACAATGTCCCACTTGCATTGGGTGCTGTAGAAGAAGTGAACTTCCTCGTAGACGTCTCGGGCCGAGAACCAGCTGGGCTAGGCTCTGAGAAATCTATCAGATCCTCTTCCGGCGATGCAGCGTAGCCCGAGCCGCTGAGTGTGCGTTGCGCTTGGGGCCGTGTAGGTGTGCGAGGGGATTTGGTGCTCCCGTTTCGGTTTGAGGACAGATATTCGCCAGGTATCGCATCAGGGTTAATGGATCTTCGTGCCTGCCGTGTTTCGTTTTCCATATCTGCAAGTGAAGCAGCAATGGCTACTTGGAGATCAGCGTCATCTTCCCTGATATCTTGAGGTCTCGAAAGTCGTTTAGACTGGGTGAGAGTGTCACCACTCGCATGTCTCGAATGATGTCGGGAATGTTTTCCACTTCCGCCAGGGCTATTCGAATCAAAGTAGCCAGTCTTTGGAGTGGTGGTCACGTCTCGAATGAAGATCCCCAGAACTCTCCCAGGGTTGGCTAGTGCGACCTCGGAATAGACCTCAAGATCTGCCTCTCCGCTGTCACCGACCAGGACGAATTTTCTTTCCGGGAAATCTCGCATGATCCTCTCAAGTGATCCCTTCTTGCGCTCTGCCGCGGGCTCGAATATACCCTGCAGCATACCGGAGTATTGCTTTAGATGGAAGGAGCCCTTCGGAAGATGCGCAAGTTTAAAAAAACTCGTCAGAACGGGATACATTTGCCACGGCGAGTTCGATACGTAGTGAATCTTCACACCCATATCAGCCAACGTCGTATACCATTCCCGCACACCGTCGATTGTAAGCTCGTGGAGCTCTCTGATGAAGGCGTTGCGGAAAATCTCGCGAGCACCTGCACTGATAGCCGAGTGTTTGATTGTGTCATCAATGTCGCTGATGAGACTCACACCCTCCGGAGCAGTAACATGCACCTCTTCTGTCACAGAGAGCCTTTCAGATGCGAGGACCCGAACGTGGGTTGGAATGAACTCGAGGGCTGCTCTAAAGCTGAAATGCCCTGAAGCATCCGTGTAAACTGTCTGCTGCCTGGAAGCTTTGTCGTTGTAGAACAATGCACTAATGGGACTATTGGCCATAGGGTTCGCCATGAAAGGTTTGAGCCGGGCCAGGAGGTGGGCATTCGCGACAGCGAGCTCAGCAGATGTCATTCTCCCGGGCTGAGCGGATGTCTGCCGCTTGTTAGTCGAAGTCGCGGCAGTAGAATCGGAGTCTTGGGACGCGATGCTGCTCGCATAGGATGCTCTTGTGCGACCGCGGTCAGGCACGTCTCCGTATAGACTGTCGTTGTCGGTAGCCTTGCTTGGCTGCTCAGAGAAGGCACCCCGTTGGGCGTAACGCTCCTCCATCTGTCCTTTACGGACTATGTTCTCCGCCTCGAGTGTTATGAGATCCTCATCCTGCTGCCGTGTTGGACTCGAGGGTCGGCTGGGTATCTGGTCTGCATAGCCATTATCGCCCGGTCGCGCGCTTGCTGCTGGCGCCGGAATTCCAGACAGCTGTCGTGCCAAGCCAATTACCATTCTCTGCTTGCGAGTATGTTGGCCTTTTGCTGGCGTGTAGATCCAGCCTCGAACGTCGACGTCCACGATGGCATTGACGTCCTCATTCTTGTCCCACTCTCGCCTCCAGTATTCCTCTTCAGACATCTCACGACCGGGCGTCGCGACCTCATGATGCTGCTTAGGAGTCAGCAGCTGCGAGCTGTAGTCACTGCAGTGCTCTCGCTGAGCGTGCTCTCACCTTACTTTTCACATGGTGTCTCGCATAGCTTGGGAACAATATCATCTCCTCGTTGCCATTTCGCACGACAGCTGCATCGGGGAATGCCCCTGGGCCATCCTCCACGCTGTGACTTTCTCGTGCTCCATCCTGGCTGAAATAGCTCTGTCGAAACTCGTTCGCAGTCTTCAGGTAGCCGGCCAATTTCTTCCTTCGTGCGCCAGGCTCTCTGCCTTCGGATCTCAGGCCGAGAGAATCTGCAAAAGACTGGTCGTTCCTGGGCCCGGTGTATGCCATGCTCTTGATCTCAGTGTCCGCTGCCTTCCGAGCAGTCCCATTATTCGATCGTGGTCCTCTGGGCAAGAGCAGGCGCCTGTCCGCCCCCCTGGACAGCTTGCTTGCGCGATCCTGCTTACGTTGCGCTCGTGCGACGAGATAGTGATAGATGGAGGTCTGGGCGCGCTGACGGACAGTGGGTAAGAAGGAGTAGCGGAAGCTAGCAAGGCCTGCTCGTGCGGTGGCCCGAATGCGTGGAAACCAGCGTCCGGAGTATCTTGTCCAGGGCGACGGCTTGACCTTGTCGCCAACACGCACGAGCTGCAGCAGACTTCGCCACGTCTTTTGCGCCAGTTTGCCCCCGGGTTGCCGCGAGTCGAGTCGGGCAAGGTACAAGTTGGAAATGTTTCCAATGCCAGGCTTCACGCGGCAGTCAGCAGCAGGAGTCGCGCAGCAGCTGCGTCATTGTGAAACATCTGCAACAACGCAGAGCTCGTGCGGCGAGCAAAGCTTCTCTTCTGGCCGAGTCGGCGGGACTATGATTGATAAACACGGTCACACGGCCGCGGAGGAATCTTGGAATGGCTGTGGAGAAGTACTTTCCACGTGCAGTCGGCGATGCTGCCACTGTAGTCTAAATGACCATCGCTCGCTTCTCTCCGCCCACGCCGAATCCCGTCGCATCTCCACGATGATGTGCAGTTCATGTGCGTGATGAACGCGATCATCGCTGGCACTTGAATCCTCACTCCGCCCGCCCTTCACCATTCACTGCCCGCATATACCATGGTCTTCCCGCACACGCCCGGCGTCGCCTCGCAGCCGCGAACCCAGACGCACATTGTCAAGGCCGCGCATGGCTTTGCCTTCGAGGTCAAGAAAGGCGAGCGCTTCCGTGTCGTGGATCTGTATGGAGAACAGGTCGTCGACTTCGCTGCATGGGTTCAAGGCACAGATCTGAAAGAGAAGCTGGCCATGGATTATACGCGTTACCACCTGCGAGGCGTCACGCCGGCTGTGGGAGAGTACCTCTGGACCAACCGAGACGAGCCAATTCTCAAGCTGGTCGAAGACACTGTCAAAGTGCACGACATGACATTCATGTCGTGTTTTCCCGAAATGTACGCGAAAATTGGCCTCAAGGGCCATCGGAGTTGTGCCGCCAACATTGCCGAAGTGATGGAGCCTTACGGCATGGGCTCATACTTGGAAGTCACCTCGCCGTTCAACATCTTTCAAAATACTCCGAACTACAGCTTGAAGAGACTGGGTTCTAGCAAAGCGGGTGACTTTGTTGAGTTCGAGGCCATGCAAGATGTCATCTGCGCTGCCTCATCATGCCCTTGGTCAAATGATGGCTTTAACGGCGGAACAATCACTGATGTCGCTGTCGTTACCGGCATCACGGGTAACTAGAGAGGGTGCGTTGCATGGCCTTGATCATCAGCATGGACCAAGAAGCTCGACCATGGCTCCAGCCACCGGCTTTCCTTTGCTACCAAGGCCCACGGACGATTCAGGTGAAAGGGACTGCAACATGACGAGGCTTTTTTTTTGGCTCGCCAAACGCACAAATCAAGCGCCAACTACTAGATGTGCTACAGTGCCAGCATTCCGCTGAATACGATGATCGCATGTCCTAAAAAGGAACTACAGAACAGAACAGGCATTTGCAGCTACTGCTGCCGAAAGCCAAGGAATGCATCTTCTTGCTCCTGCCGATGCGCGGTACCAAATCCTAGATGGAGTAACGACGGGAGGTTGCAGCTTCCATCAATTCGCCCCTGCACGCGTGATCCTACGGAGTGTTGAGCAGAACAAGCCAGCACGTCTCCGCCCTTACAAGCCCGAGACTTGCGCCTATCGCTCCGTGAATCTCACTTTACGATACGGCCGCTCTCAAGGACTGTCTCGTTCGTCATCAGCATGTATACTGAATTGATCGGCGGAGTGTGCTGGCTGCGACACGATTTTGACGTAACGCCGTGAACCGGAATACGGCTGGACACAGCCGGCGAAGCGAACAGCTGTCGATCTCTCCACCTTCAGTGCACGCCAGTCATTATTGTCAAACGTGTCCCTCCAGCAAACACGACGACGGTCGTTGCAGGAACGCAATAGTGTGGGTGCAATAAAGTGGGGCCTGACGGCCCCACATGGCTTGCTCTGACAGGAATCACAGGATGATTACCGCGAATGGACGTGTAAGCAGGGTATTACATGTCGTTTTCGAGGACACCTGCGAGGCCGATAGGAGGTGCAGCAACGACCATGAAAGTCGGCGCTCAGTCATACAGGTCGCAGTCGCCGTTTCTTGATACTCATGAACGTGCAACCGGTCCTATTCAGTGCTCACAACTTGTAGCAGGAGCCAACTATCGCGAGCGACCGGAGAAAGCAACACCGCTGACCTTTCGAGGACGATGGGACGTTGTCAAAAACGGTCCAGACTCGTCGCCACGATGACCACGACGTTTCTGTTCGCGGGACAACGTCAAGCGTCGCTCGAGCAAGTGGCCATGACGGTCTACTTGTACATAGGGAGCCGGACTCTTCCTCGTTCCGCCCATTCCTACAGGACCTGCATCTCTGTTCTTCCACCGAACCAATTCACAGCAGATCCGGATCCAACGCACCTCGGTACTATCCCGAATTCGTTCCTGTACCAAGCACGAACTCCTGCGAACTCGCCCATCCCTACTGCATCCACACGGCGACAACTCGCCTGCGGAATTCCCTTTGCCTACCTAGGCACGTCGAGAAGCACGTATCGCCATTTTACACTGACCTCCAGGGTATTGGGAACGGCGTGAGCTATTGGATCAGCTGAGTACTCCCCCTTGTTCTGCACCATACCTGCACAGCGACAGAGCCCATTTCCCCATCTCCTTCCCCCACGGGAGAAGTGCTACGCGAAGAGGCATATCTTGCTGCCGATCGGGCTTCAATCTTCACCTAACAGCACACCGCAAAGAGACACGAGGAGGTGCCAACCGGGCTTGATTTCTCGATCGCGAGAGCCTCCGTCTGCGTGCGGCCGAACGGGCTTTACTCTTGGTGCTGTGCGGTGCACGCGCAGAGAGGCGAGATCATGCTGCCAGTCGGGCTGAAATCTTGCACTTCTCCCTCCCTCATTCTTCTGCTGATCACTTGGCTCACACGGCGAGCCTCTGGTAGCATGCGACTTTTGCATGTAAGTTCGGCGTGACTCTGCTCGTCCGCGTGAGACATTGCTAATGCGAGGTAGCTCACTGCAGTCGTATGCTTGGCAAGCTCAGTCCTTGCCATACCAATTTCACCCCAAGCCCTGCCCCGACGCGATACTGTGAACTCTACGTTACCTGGGATAACTCCAATTTCTGTAGACAGTGTCGGAAATAGAGCTCAGAGCTTGCCGACAGTTGGCACCTGTAAAGCACTCTACTACGATCCCAAAGAAGGTACGAATGGAGGCAATATATTCCACGTTTCATGACTAACTTCTGAAAGATGTGCCCTGCGGAGTGGTGGCGCGCCAGTTTGAAATCTTCCTCACCTATCCAGAATACGACCAGGCATCGACAGAGACATGGTGCGAGTCCTTCCTCCATGCCAACGGAATTTGCAGAGCCGCCTCCACGAATTCGCCATCTGCTTTCCCTACATCCCGACCAAGCACGCTTCATGTAAGCACAATTGTGCCTACAGCAGCATCCGTAGCATCCTCGGCTAAGGCACCGAGCGCCGCGAACTCGTCAGAACCCACCGGTTCCATGGCTTCCTCCCCTGTTGCTGCTGTTGTTGGCCTCAACGGCTCAGTCGTTGGAGTTGCCGCTCTTACGACGCATGCCTCAGCCACTATGACACGCAGTGCTATCGTTCTAGCAAGCGACCGTGCAGCTCAATACAGTGCAACGGTGCAGAGAACAAACTCCAGTGCTTCTCTTGCCAGCTTCGAAGAGCCTACTCCTGCTTCCATCACTCCCAGCGGTGCAATCCAGAGCGCAGGCTTGTCCATACCCAGATACACCTTGGAGTCTGTCAACACTACGCGAATGATCAACCTCACTGTGGGTAGCGGAAACACAACAAGTCTGAGAACCGTCCTCGTTACAGCACAGGTAGCCACGGGTTCGTTGGCAACTGGCACTGGCCGCCCGGCTCTGTCTCCGAACGCAGGTTCATCGAACTCGACCTATGCATTGCGCGGCTCGCGAGTTAGACGTCAGGCAGGTTTCAACGCTCCTGTCCCGACCTACCAGGTCGTGAACGCTCACCAGACGATTCCAAGCGAAGTTCCAACTTCGGTCGATGCAGAGCACGCCTCGGGGATTGTTATTAACTCTGCAATGGTGAAACCTGTGTCGATTGCAGCTGCTAGCCCTTCTCCTCTCCCGCAACTGCTCAATGCGCCAACACATCCTACCGGCGCTACGTACCCGGCTCAGGCCAGCCCGACGGGTGAGCAGGTGGAAGCTGAGGAGTCTTCACTTCCCGCCCCTGCCACTGCGCCAGCTGGCATGATGGTCAGCAATACAATGACGACTACCCAGGCGCTAGCAATATCTTCTACTGAGATCGCCAAAGTGGAACCAACGCCTACGATGTTGACCGTCATCGAGAGCTTTAACAAGACGATCAACGGGACGTCACCTCTGGCCAAGAATCCTACCAATGCGTGCATTCCTCCACCTGGGCCGACCCCTCGCGGCGGGACCACAAGCTGTTCCGAATGGTATGTCGTGGAGGAGGGAGACACGTGTGACAAGGTTGCAACCAAAGTCGGGCCAAAGGCGGCGGATCTGTTGACATTGAACCCGACATTGAACGTCGATTGCAAATCTCTGATTCAGGGGTCTGCGTACTGTGTAGCTCCATGCGATGCTCCATCGCACTCAGACTCTACTGTGGCATCAGCGCCATCCCCTCATACTGGAACGGGTTCTCCAGATGTGCATCGTTACATGCCGTATCACGGCACTGGCTCTGCGCGAGAGGGATGGCCGCATATGTCGGAGTGGTTGAGCTGGGAAGAATTGTAAGCCGTCTGCCATGACCCCCGCGCAAAGTGTGCACTTTGGACTCAGGCTAACTTTTTGGTCACACAGGATCGACGCAAACAAGGCAAGATTCGCCGCCGCTTGCAAGTATTGGGAAGTTCCGGAGAATTCACCCATGGAAATCGCCGTCCTACTTGATCTTATTCCAAGGATATCAGAAGAAGGTGGCGTTGACCCACGAGTCGTCCTGGCTATGATCCTCCAGGAATCTCACGGCTGTCTGCGTGTACCAGAGACTCTAGGAAGCCATCGAAATTCCGGTGTTCTTCAGTCCCACAATGGGTACGTGTACCAAGCCGGATTGCAGAGAAACCTTGACTGACAGAGCTGTGTAGCAACGGCACCTGTAATACAAATGTGATCGAAGCCGGCGAGCCAGGTCCCATGAAGAACCCTCATCTCGTGTCAGTCGATTGTCCCTCCTCGCAGATCGAGACCATGATCCGCGACGGTGTTCTTGGTACTCGAGCTGGGCGTGGCGTGATGCAGTTGATGGATCAAGAGCACGGACTGGGCTATCTCGATGCACAAATGTGGTATCGCGTTGCACGAGCCTACAACAGCGGCAGTGTGGATCCTAGCGATAACCTCGAGATGGGCGCCGCCACACATGGCTACTGCAGCGATGTTGCGAACAGACTTGTCGGGTGGAGGAGTGGGTCATCCGGATTTTCTTCGAGCGTGACCTCTGCCTGAGAAGACGACGCGAGTACGTCTTGCACGACTTTATTGACTTACGCTTCGATGTGGTATGCTTCAACGTCACGACTTCATGAGATGGGTAAAGATTTATGAGATATGATTGTAATACAACCACGAGTAATGAGTGATGCAGAATGCTCCTCATGTGCCTTCTTTCTCAGAGTCTCTCGTTGTGCTGATTCGATAGTATTCACAAAACAGCTCAGTCACCACACTTGGACAAAGAAGGTCGTAATTCTGGCTGCAACATGTAGGGTCGTTCCCTGCTCCGATCCTGCACGTATGTGCATTGGCCCGGCCCACTGCCATTGAGGCGGCCTCCACTTCCGATGTTTTCTGACCCGAATTGATTAAACGAACAAAGAGTCGACCGTACGACTTCGTCCCATGCATCAAAGCCGGGCTCGGCTGCTATATGTTGCCACTTCAGCGCTCATATGTGCAAGCTCATGATCTCGTGTCATCGTTTGCCGTCTCCTTCTTGTTCTCAGTTGTATGCCCTCGCTTGTGCGGCGGCATCGGCGTCCCTCGCCGCGACGTTATCGCGCGCGGTTTGAGCCAGTGTGTCTTTCTGGGTTTGCGATTTCTGTGCGTCTAGTTGCTTGCCGAGCTTGCCCTTGCCTTGGGCTGCTTTGGCTCTTTCCTGCATACATGACGTGTGAGTATGGTTCGTGAGACTTGGTGTTGGCTCAATGCGATTGGGACGCGCCTAACGCACCTCTGCTGCCCTCGCCGCTGCTGAGCCTGGCGGCTGCTGCTCTCCCGCCGCAGTGCCCAGCGTCCGGCCTGGTCCAGTGATTTTCGGCGGGGCGACAGCGCGCGCATTGCTCGATGGCGCTGGGGCATTGACCGGTACAGCTCCGATGGTGCGACCTTCGCCCTGGAAGTTGGAGCTCGAGCCCGGCTTGCCGCAGCAATTCCCCATGGTGTATGTCTCGCGATGAGGCAGGTGAGAGGGCAGTGCCGTAGTGTGGCACAGTTGGAGATGTGTTTGTGGCTGTAGCAAGCTGGATGGCTGGTTATGCGGATGCCAGCCACGCGGCCGGTCTTGGGATTGCTAGATGGTCCATTCACGCATGATGAGAAGCTGCCCGCCGACGCATGTAATTAAGAGATACTGTAGTAGACTAGCAACAGCAGCAGCAGCAGCAGCAGCCGAGCAGAGGACGAGCGGCTGGGGTCATGCCCGGCTGACTGACTGACTTCATGCGCTCGGCTCGGCTCGGCTAGACTGTTGTAACTGTCTCTGTTCTGTTCGTTCTATTGGCGCACGACGAAGACAAACATAACTTCACCTCCGCGCGCGGCACCACGAGTAAACACATTCCCCGAGCGCAGTCGTCGGCAGCAGCAAGAACAACTCCCGCGCCCTTCGGAAGGCAAGGCAGCGTCGGCGGCACGCACACAAGACCAGTGCACTGCACCCGCCGCCATCGCCGGCGACAACACGCGTGACGGGTCGCGATGCTTGGCAGGCCATCAAGGTGCTCGCTCTGCGCAAGTTCGCACAATACGTCCTGACGTCGCGGCCATGAACCCCTCCACCTCGACCTCGACCTCCGCCCACCCTGCGCGCCATCAATGTGCTTGATCTTTCTTTCCTTCACTTCTTGAAAACGCCGGATTGCCATTTTGCGAGGCCGGTTGGTGGTGGACAGACACGAGCACCACCGGAACCGCACCCCCACGCATCGCATCTTCCACCAAGCCACCAAGCTTCTTGGAAAGAAAGGCTGCAAAGCCCTCGACTATCCTCTGCCCAAACCCAAGCCTCTTGCCCACGATCCACCGCTACCAGCGAGTCGCGGCGAGGCGTGGTCGAGTGAATCGTCCACCATGACGAGGTTCCAAGAGAGCGCTCTACGCAACACCGTCGCCGAGCAGGATCCTTCGACTCTACCCTATTGGCATCCCTCGAGCCACTTCTCCTCTTTAGTCAACCCGAATGATGCCCAGGGCGACGAACTCCACTACCAGGCCCTCGCGAGCGAGCAAATGCCACCGCCCTCGCAACACTCCTCCAGCGAGCAGTCGGCCTCATCCTCCCAATTCGGTGACATCTCGCAATTGACGCAGGAATTCGCACAGGCCGAGCAATCTTCGTCGGCCCAGTACAGCCCACTGGTATCGATCAAGGTATGTTGCGCCTTCTACTTGCTCTCGACATCGCACTGACAGACGTAATTCATACAGACCCCGACGGGCACGCGGACAGTGCGAAGACCAGGCCTGGCGGGAGCACCGGCCCTGGTGTGTGGACGCTATTGCTGCCATTGGACCATAGACGGCGCAGCATGTCACCAGCAGTTTGGAGACGCGAAGACACTCAATGAACACATTCGATCTCATCATGTGCGAGGCGCAGGGAGTTTCGTATGCCAATGGCAAGGCTGCGACAAGGGCTCATTTCCGACGGCCAACAAATTGGTCCGACACGTCCACTCCCACACCGGATACAAACCCTTTCAATGCCCGACTTGCACGCAGGCGTTCGTGACGAAGGATCAGCTCGACAAGCACCTCACAACTCACACGGGAGCCAAAGACTTCGTATGCAATTGGCCAGGTTGCGGACGCTCGTTTGCGGTGAAGCACGCACTGGACGGCCACATGAACAGTGTCCACTTGAAGGCAAAGAAGCACGTGTGCCCCCATTGCTCGCAAGCTTTTGACGATTCCTCAAACCTATCGAAACACAAGAAACAGGTGCACAACCCGGAGACTGCTATCAAGTGCCCAGCCAGGCACACCCACGGATGTACATATGTCGACAGCCGCAAAGACAAGATGAAGGAGCACTGCGAACGGGAATGCCATGCCCTGGAGATCGCCAACGATCCGCACAAATGGAACCTCTACGTACAAGGATTTAAATCCGCATCCAAGAAAGCCGAGTCTCGACGCTCTCGAGATATCAGCGGCACTCCAATGTCCCGTGCCTCCAGCGTCTCCAGTATACCGTTCGCCCCCACTCCCTTTCGAGTGCCGGCGTTCGAATGCAGTAAGCAGGACTGCAACATTCCTGTATGCATTCCGTGCAATCTTGATTGCAACGATTATCACGATTTGTTTCCTGATTATCTCCAGCCGTGCGATGATGCTGCATGCGATCCTTGCGATCCGTGCAACGATCCCGACTGCAATCCCACCACGCGGCAGGAGTGCAGCCTCGAGCCCTGCACGATGCCGCACCATGAGCCGTGCACTCTTCAGCATGGTGCTTGCTCGGTCCATCACCATGACCATTGCACGCTTCAGCATGAGACATGCACGATACCGCATTGTCGAAGCGCAACATCGACGCCCTCACAACCGCCCACGCCGCATGGGACAGTAGCGCAGCAGGCATTCTACGCCTACCATCCGATCAGTAGACAAAATGACACGTTTCAGGATGCTGAACATCCGTTCCAGCTGAGTACGGCACAACTTGACGAATACATGTTTATGAACCAATGATGCGCGGATAGAAGGATAGACGGGGGACCATGTCATTATAAGGGGCGATGCTTTTGTGATGGGCACGAAGCACCATGGGACACAATTATGTATGACCTGGAAGCGGGGACATGACCAAGAGTCTGTCCGCCCTACCGCAACGAGTGAACGCATGCGAATAGATACCCAACGCGAAGCCGTTTAGCCACGAACTTGCCGTTTTGCAGCATTTTCCAACTATTCTATTGTTACACCGACCTGTGTTTGGCAAAGGCCGTTTCGGGATGTCGGAAGGCGTGCCACACCTGCTGAATAGAGCCTTTCTCACGTTTGCTGACCACCTCATCATCGGGAAGCCAAATTTTGTGCGACCGGACTGTTGCAGTTTACGATTGTGTCTTGCTGGCTTTTCTCATGATCTTGAGCTCATCAGCTCATATGCAACCTCCTCTCCAACGCCATCGCTGAAAATTCATCGCGTCTTTTTGTTGACAGGAGGATCAAGTCGGCCTCACGCCCATGCTGCCTGTTGTCAGGTCTCTCCTTGCTCACTCAACGTTTGCTTCCATCGTTGCACGGCTCGTGCTAAATTTTTTCTCAGTATGGCCGCGACCCATATGGTGTAGCTGCATATACACTTCCCGCCCCAGCACCATAAGCAGTGTTTCCACCGTATGCAGTTCCGCCTCCGTACCCGTCAGCTCCGTACGATGTCCCTCCGCCATACGCGCTCTGCGCACCATTGCCCATCGGATCATTCGGACTGAACCCTCCTCCAAAACCGTTCTGGTCACCCGCTTGGCCATCCGAATTCAAGTCTCGTATTATGCCCGCCAGCTTGGCTTGGAGGACCCGAATGCCAGAGTGCAAGATCTGATCCGGGGGCATGACGCCGGTGCCTTCGAGCTCAAAGTAGAAATTTGTCGGCTCCGCCGTATAGTCGAACGGCTCTCCTTCTTGAGGCGCTTCTTCCCAATCTCCGTTCTTTTGCGGTTCTGGCCATTCGGCTTTTGGGTCCGTCTCGTACCATAATGTGGTGTGCTTCAGCTTGTTCCACGGGTCGTATTCAAACCCTATGGCTGCCGTAGGTGCCCATTTGGCGTGTTCTTTCGCAATGCCCTTCTTCGCTATGCACTTGATCCTCAATTCCTGGCCTTTTCGCAACTGGCAGATCAGAGGCCCTTGGCCGGCGGGATCGGCGATGATGGGAGCACCGCGCTGGGGAAGGTCATCGGATGATGACCCGTTCATGCTGCTCGAGCGATTGTAGGTAGCGCCTGGCGCGCCGGACTCGACGAAAAGATCGCGCGCAAACACTTTGAGGTTTTGGTCGCTGTTGCGGTTGGCGGCGTTCAATCGCAGTACCACGCTACAGTTATCGCAGTACTCGTCGCACGTGCAGTCTCGGAAATCGACCATGTCGTCCACGCCTTTTGTGCTCAGCGGGATGAGGCCCAATCGATGGGCGAGGAATTCATCGGCAAGAACGGAGGTGTTGCTTTCGATTTGGCAGAGATCGATGGCGATGGTGGGCACTTCGGCGAGCATCACGCGCCGGACGGAGTTGGCAAGGGCGAGCGAGGTGTTGGACAATCGGAAGCGGATCGTGGTGTCCGAGGTCTGCCATCGTCGCACGTGTTATTTCGCTGGTTCTGTACGAACGCGCGGAATTGCCATTCAGCACTTCTAATCGCACCCACCTCTCGGATTGTGATCTTTGGTCCGCTGTCATCGCCATCGGTGGCACCGAATGCGTCGTAGTCCATGATGTCGCTGAGCGTATGCGAAATGTACTTCTCCGATCGCCTAAGGGACTTTTCAATGGTGACGCCGCCTTCCGGGAGGTGCTCGAAGCCGGAAGCGTGCAATGTAAGGTGTGAGCAAGAGGCGCAAAGGGAACGGAACGGTCGTAGCAGTGAACTCGTTCCGTCGCCTTTCTTTCACGACGCGACTTTCGAGGCCGACAGCCGCTAGCAGGGGTCCGCAAGCTTAGTTCACGTGCTCAAAAGGAACAACACCAGGAAAATGGGCAAAGGAGATCTACACGTCTTGTTCTTGTATATTTGCATGATTCATACTCATAATGGTTACTCAAAAGCACTATCACAATTAACTGTGCCACCAAACTTCGCTATAAGCCAAACTCCCTGTGAGCCTTACTCCAAACGCCGTCGCTATAGGGATATACTGCTACGCTGAACGTGCGCATGGACCCATCAAAACATCCAAACAGCAGCCAAGAGAGCGCCGAGAACCACCCATATCTTGCTAGGGCCGTGGACTGGTGGCGCAGCCGAAGCAAAGAGGCCGGGGTCTGCCGTACCACTTCCTTGTGAGAATCCTCCGGCCACTGTTGTCGCAGGAGCAATCGAGTCCTCGGTTGTGGAAGTCGGCGTGGGCACTTGGATTGTTGCCATGGTAGTGTTCAGGATCGGTAGAAACTGGTTGCTCTGTGTCGGGTTGGCTGGCGAGGACAATTGTCCCTCGGATGCCGACCAGACGTTTGTGTAAGCAGGTGTAGCGACTGGATGAGGTGCTTCGCCCGTTGCTTCTGAGCACGGTGTCTCTGGCAAAGGTTCTGCTGTCGTTGGAAGCCCGGGGAAGAGCCCGGGTGCTTCTGTCGGAGCAGGTTCTGCGCCAGGCTGGGAAGGCATCACTGGACCAATGTCGATGCTTGTGGGAGGGAGTATCGGCGCACTGGGACCAGTCGGTGCGTGAGTCATGCTCCCATTTCCGCAGTTGGAGACAACAGTGCTGTAGCTTGTCAAAGTTCCAGTGACCATTGTGAGCGTGGTCAACGGAATCTCCGTGAGCGTAGTTGAAGGAAGTTCCGTCCATGTGGATGCAGAGCTGGACAAAGTCGGCTCACTTGGAGGCGGTGCCAATGGATACGTACTGGAAGGGACGTCATATGTCGGGTATGAAGCTGGCGGAGGCGTGGGCGGAGACGAGGGAAGCTCTGGGGCCGTAGTAGGCGCTGAAGGCAGGGTGGGAGGCTGAGTGCTGGGAGGGAATACCATGGTGCCATTTCCGCAGTCGGAAGTCACAGTGCTGAGGAAGATCGAAGATCCCGTCGTGTAGGTCACCGTTGTAACGTACGTTGGCAGAGATGCTGTAGGTAGCAGGTCGACGTCCGGGCTCAATTCGTATCTTGTTCCCGTGGTGAGAGGAATCGGCGAAGGGTAGGAAGTAGGAAGACCAGCTGGAACAGTGTATGTCCGTGTAGCAGAGTCGACTGTCGGCAGCAGGGCAAGTGACTCTTGTGTGTAACCAGCGGCCTGAGTGTTGAAAGCTGTTGTAAGAGACGTAGTACTGCCAAGATCGGTCGGTGGCAGCCCTTCGACAGCTTGCGTCGTCTCCGCTGCTGCTAGGTTGGCTGCCGTGGCTGCATTGTTTGTCTCTGCTGGCAGAATAGCGGCATCAACAGGTGCGGACTCGGTAGGTGCTAGTGCCAATCCAGACTCAGCGGCCAGTGCAGCAGTAGGAGTGGTAGCTGGCAGCGCTGCCGCGGTGTCCGCTGCTACCTCAGCTGGAGGGGTTGCCAGCGCTGGATCGTCTAACGACTGAGCCGCATCGGTTGAAGGTTCCGCGAATGCAACCGCAGTCGACACGGACAATTGCTCATAGGCTGCGACCAAGTATGAAACGGAGCTCGATGGTGCGACATCTCCAGTGTTGTTAAGCAAAGTCTGGGCTGAGGTTGCTGTGGCAGCGGCAAGCATCATGGTGTTTGAGGCTTTCATGGCTGCAGCGGCTTCGAAATTTGGGGTTGGATGTTGTAGGGGTGGTCGAAATAATGTAATGATGCGAGGTACAAATGTAGAACGGTATCAGATGAGGAATGAGTGGTTGACTGACCTTTGAGTGGAAGAATGCTCGAAGCCATGATATACGCTTCTACGCAGCCTACAGCCATCTCTTTTTGCGTGACCAGCCTTGTTGATGATGCGAAATTGCTGTATCAGAACAATCTCATCCAGCCTCACGGGCGAGTGCCCAAGTCTGTAAGAGGCACGAATGGCCGCTCGAATGAAGACTGTTGTGGCTGTCATTGCCAACGTCTCGCAGCATTGAGGCAGTCACACATCATGTCAACGGGCGAGGCTGGAGTACTGCGTATGGCCGCGGCTGAAAGCGATGTCAACATTTTGAGAACGCGGCCAGCCACCGTCGTGAACGATGGCGAACGTTCGTTCCCGTGATTCGGCGTAACGGTGCGAATGCAACGTTGCCATGTTCGTTGCGGCGGCCGTCCTAGGGAGACTCCATTCAATTGCGTTTTCTTACTGGTCCGCGTGACACTTGCAGCGCATGTTCGTGATCCAGGGCTTCAGGTGAGAACAAGGCTGGAATGCAGATAAAGCCGTCAACTCTGCAACGGTTGCCAGCCTTGAACGGCGAACCATCAACGCCGTGCCTGACCCAGCTTGTGAATAGCAAGTAAGCAGCTGGAGCGGAGGATGGATACAAAGCAGCAAAGTTGCGGCGTGCTGAAACGCACATGTGCAGGCCACTACCGCGGTGCGTCATGGCGTGCGATACTCACAACTGACAACAACTGTGTAGTTGTCAGGCCCAGGCCCAGCCGCTGCACCGCAGCCGCCCAAAGGCTCTTCACGGCACATAGCCACGAGCCCGTTCTCACCTGCGGCAAGAGTGAATGCATTGTGTCATCGAACTCGCGCCGTTTTCGCTGGTGTCCAGTGGCATTACTTCTGCCATATTCATGTCGCTGTTTCCGCCATATTCATATCGCTGTTTCCTCCAGTCATCAAACGATGCCGCGCTCAAGCATGTCAGTGAGACGCTGCTGGGCGCGAGCGCTCGATAGCGAAGTCGTTCGTGTTCCAGTGGTGGCGGCGCGTCTGACGGGTTGCGGTATGGTGCACGATTGACTGGGTGGCGGGAAGTCGTCGGCGTGAAGCGGTCGACATGGAAGTAGAGTGCGATGGATGGATGCCAGCTTGGACAGACGGCGAAGGGCAGATGCGTGTGGGTGGTGCAAGTGGTGAGTGCGGTGAGTGTGCAGCAGAACGACCGAGGCGACGCGGTGTTGCCAAATCGGTCCTCCCGTCTCCTTGCCTTGCCACGCCTGTGAATCAACCGTGCATCGCAGGGACATCCTGGACGTCAGATTGAACTGCAGTGCATCATACACGTAACCCGAATCATTACTACAGTATGTGCACAATAACAATATATCCATCGGTCAGCGCCGCGCGAAGAATCAGAGCGTCAATTTTTCCGATATTGTAGCAGAGACAGCCCGAGGCCGCGCGGTAAAGCAGAAGGACGGTCAGCAATGCTCCTGTCGACGGCGACGTCGTGCAAGTGACCGGACAACGTTGAAAAAAATCATGCCCGAGACGTTGAGATGAATACAATACCGCGGGCAGAGGCAGATTGATTCATGCGCGGCCCGGAGGCTTCCCAATCCAGCGAGCTTTCACCGTGCATCCAAGGATTGCTAGGGCCCCCTAATACCACTCGGGCGGAATAATCTCTCATCTCTTCCAACTACTCTCGTGGCTATTCATGCGCAGCGCTCACCACCTGCCGAAACGGGGCGTTGCGATCATACGCACTAACTTAGATCGATCAAATCCGCGCCCTCTCGCTTATCAAGGACAAGCTTGCTGGCGAACCTCTCGATATTTCGCTCGCGTCGTGTGTGTTGTACCACGACCTTCTGCTTTCGGTGGGATCGACAAGCATGCTAAGCAATAGACCAAGCTCTTCGTTTACTCCCACGACCTCTACTGTATGTACTGGGCCCCGTTCGCAGCAACTCACCCGCGCGTAGCAGGTTGATGGAAACCTGCAGCCAGTCGTATTATCACTATGGCGAGCGCTTGCTCAATCTGAATGCAGCACGCTTGCGCCAATTCGGCAGCTTGTCCACATGTCCACTCTCGCTTTCTCGCACAGCTCACGCGCCGGACCTCAGTCTTGGTCACCATCCATCCTTTCGCAGGAACGATAAGCATCGGTCAAGCAGCGTAGCAGACTCTTGGCAAGCCTCGATCCTCTCACTGGTGGATGAAGTGAAGCCCGAGCTCACTGCCAAGACATACATGCACGCTGTCCATGGTGACTGCCGGCCGTCTTTCACTATGGGAATACGTGACAACGTGCTTTATCTCCCCCGGCCGTATGTGATACAGGCAGACTGAACAAGCTTACGCAACATGCAGGACGGCCTTCTACCTAACAGGCAGGTATTATCGCCTAGCGTTCGTCGACCATGATGTTGCTCCGACGAAGAGCGAGAAGCGAGTTTTATGCCGAGTCGCAATCCAGAACGACTACCATACCAGCGGAGTGTACTGGTAGCGTTGATCGTATAAAGGTGAGGAGATTCGTCCAAACACTGCGTTGCACAACAAACTCAGAACCCTCACTACCCATCCGATCCTCACTTGATTTGCACCATGTTCTTCAGAACTTCCTTCGGTCTCGCAGCCACTGCGGCTCTCATTTCCGCTGCTCCAGTGCAGCAGGAGAGCTCTTTGATCGCCCTGCCCCTGAAACGCGTCGTCAACGTTTTGTCGATGAAGAACATCGTCGCGAATGGCCAGGCCAAGATCAGCAAGATCAACTCTGGCACCAAGCTCGCTGCCCGCCAGAGCTCCGGCTCCATTACCAACGAAGTTGCGAGCTACGTCGCACCTGTCAGTGTCGGAGGCAATACGTGGGATCTGATCGTTGACACCGGTTGTACGTTGCTTTCGCGATCAGACTCTTTCTAATCTCCGCTGACGGAAGTCTCGTAACAGCTTCGAACCTGTGGTGTGGTGCGCAGAGCCGTTGCGAGGCCACGTCCACCGGAAAATCCACTGGAGCCTCATTCCAAGTCTCCTACGGCAGTGGCTCTGTCTCTGGCACAGAGTACACGGATAACGTCTCGTTTGGCGGCCTGACCGTCCGATCTCAGTCGCTTGGAGCCGCTTCATCCAGTTCAGGCTTCAGTGGTGTTGATGGTATCATCGGCTTCGGTCCCGTTGGTCTCACGCAAGACACAGTCTCCAATGCCAACACCGTCCCAACCTTCATGGACAACCTCTATAGCCAAGGAAGCATTCCGAGAGAAGTGCTCGGCGTTTACTTTCGCCCAGAATCCGGCAGCGACACGGATGATACCAACGGAGAACTGACCTTGGGTGGAACCGACAGCTCAAAATATACCGGAAGCATCCAGTATTTCCCAACCTTGACGTCGGGCAAAGCTGCTCAGTACTGGGGCATTTCGATCTCGAGTTTCACTTACGGATCCACAACCCTGGCGTCCAACGCCCAGGGTATTGTCGACACTGGTACTACTCTGATCTACATTCCCACAAGCGCCTACAACAGTTTCCTGTCTGCCGCTGGAGGCAAGACCGACAGCAGCTCCGGTCTGGCGGCCTTCACCACCAAGCCAACGGCCAACTTTGGCATCAAGTTTGGATCGTCTACGTTCACTCTTACCCCTGCGCAATATCTGGTGCCGACTGCCCAGTACAGCGCCTTTGGCCTGTCCACGGGCAAATACTACAGCTGTGAGTATTAAAAGCATGCGAACACTGTCATGATGCTGACCATCGCTATAGGGATCTCCGATGGCGGCAGCACTGGCGGCAACTCTAACGTCAACACTGTAAGTCTGCACATAATTGAGAGAACGCCACTTTTCTCCGCCTTCCAGGGACATGTCGCTAACTCGCGAAATTTAGATCATCGGACAAAAGTTCCTCGAGAACTACTACTCCGTCTTTGACACCACCGGCTCCAGGATTGGATTCGCTACACGCAACTAGGTTCTGCCATACGCTTCGAACGCGTTGCTGGCCTGCAGACGAGCGACCCAGCGCATGGTGGAATATCGATCCGGCACGAGAAGCGGCTTAGAATTATGAATTATGCGATATCGAAAGTCATGATAGGTAGCCTTGCAAATCATGCTCATATCTTGAGCGTTTCCATAACCCCATCTCCCCCCCCCCCCAAAAACTCCAGTTACATGTGACTCTTGAACAGCTCTGATTGAATTGGTGCAACGCGACGCACTTTGACGACTTGTACCCAATGCGCTGCTTTTGAATGAAACGCCTGAGAACAATCTACGTTGTGATAGAAGAAGCTGTGTGAAAGCATCTCCAGCTTTTGATGAGCAAAATGAAAGTCTGTCGTGTGTCAATGGCAACGGGAAGGTACATTGCCCGAAAGCACGGCCATTTCGTGGAGGAATAGATGCAGATTTCGTGATCGTGTCAGCTTCTACCCGCAATTCGATTCGCTTCATCCCTTGGTCGGAGGTCGTTATTGTGGAGTCGGATTTGTCACAATAATCGGATCTTCTGTTACGACCGTGAAATGAGGATAGAATTGATGAGGCGATGAAGCGAGGAGCGAGTCGTGTTCGCCAGCCAGATAATGCAGTGGTCATCGCATATCTACTGAGGCTCAAAACTTCTCTATTACGATGCAGTAGCTGCGATGCTGGGAGGGACATGCTTTGCAGTTCAGCGAGATGCTGTGTTCGCCGCCCTCACTACGTCGTACTCGTTCTTTCTTCTCAAGCCACCTTAGAGAAGCTATTCCGTCGATCGCACGGCTTGGAGGCTGGATAGTATCGACAGCCTGACCGACGAGGCTGCCCTTGATGCATGCTTCATTGCGTGATCATTGCCGTTGCGTCACTCCTAGAGCCGTCTGGAAACAGTACAGAGAATTCCCACTACCCTGGTGCTCGCTCGCTGTGCTTTCAACAGAATGGTGCGCATCTGAGACCTAAAAGTAAGGTCTGGCCCGTGCAGGCAATGCCTCAGCCGCCTCGCTGCAAGATTGCATTCATGTGTTCTTGGCTATTTTTGTAAGTCGTCTCCAGGTAATTCAGCTTCTTCTCGAGGTTTGCCATTTCGGCCTTCACGTCGGTTGCTTCTTTGACTTGTCGCTTCTTGATATCCTCCGTGGTGGTGAGCACGAACCTGTATCCAACCCTTGCATTAGTCTGGACCAGGACCCAGAGTCAGGGCGTAGCCGGAAGCAGCCTCGGTTACGGTATATCAGCCCGCGCTTCAGGGTGAGGAGTAGCTTACATCTTGCCGACCCCATCATACACCGGAGTGTCCTTTGGCAACGAGTCCAACTCGACTGCACTCAGCTGCAGCATCCGACTCTCGCGGTTTTTGGAGTTGATCTGGCCACGCACGATCTGGAGCTGCTGGGAAGCGAAAGCGGCCTTGTGCTCGATTTCTTGCAAGAGCTAGGGTGGTGGCGGTCAGTACGTGGCAAGGCACGAAGAAAGAGCATGGCTTGAGAGGATATACATACCTGCTGCAGCTTCTCGTTGGGGATGGCCATGATGCCGTAGCCACGTCGCCGTCGACACTGCTCGAAGGTGCTGTGGGTGGTTTCGCAGATGGCTACAGTATCGCCCATTGTGCATCATCACATGCGGCACCTGTTCCGGGAAACGCCAGGCTTGGCAGTTGGCACCCGGCATATGGACTTGGGGCGGAAAGCCACGCATGCCGCGGTAGATCAAGTGAGACAGACCTAGTGCGAGTGACGTGCCAGCAAACCACCCAAAACCAGGCGATTTGTTGTTTGCCTGGTCACACGGGCAATCATCATTGTTTACAGCAATCCTCTACGCTGATGAACCGGATCACTACTATTCATTTCCTTGGCCATCTGCGACCTGGACAGGCTCCCGTCGTCGCACACCGGAGGCTTACGTCAACTCGGTCACCACGATTTACCTTAGCACCTGAAAGCTAGCATGGTAGCCTGGCTTCCTAGCATCCCATATCCGCCTGCGAGGGACGACGGATACTGGGCCCCAATAACATCCACTTTGGACTGGTGTGAAGAGGTATGCGTTTCATGCTACCATTGGAGACTCAGCGGCGATCGCTCCGTGTGGCGATACTGTACTGATGAAGGATACATGTAGAATTACTATGCCACGCAATACTCGGCAGAAATCATCAACACGTTGACGAATTTGTTGTTCATCTACCTGGCTTACCGAGGAGCGCGCAATTGCATCCAACATGGACATGATCGCATTTTCCTCATCACGTTCGCTGGTATGTTCTCGACAAAATAAACAAACGCACAACTCACAAGCTCATCTATCCTCGTTGCGATGTAGGGTACTTTTTGGTCGGATCGGGCTCCTTCGCATTCCATTCCACGCTCTTATACCCCTTCCAGCTGGTCGACGAGCTCTCCATGATTTACACCACGTGCCTGATGTTCTTTGCGACATTCGCCCACAAACGATCACAGTGGATCCAGGTCACGATCGCACTGGCAACCGCCGGACTTGCCGTTTTCATCACTCTGTATTACCACCATTTGCAGGACCCGACCTTCCACCAGAATGCGTATGCAATCCTCACCGCCATCGTCCTCGGCAGGAGCATGTATATTATGGAGCGAGACATTCGACCCTATTTTCGAGGACGCAAGGAGGAGCACGAGCGGCTGAGGACGGATAAGACGGTCTCTGATGCGACACGAGCCAAGGAGGAGCAACTGGACGATCGAGACCGATGGATTCTGAAGCAGATGTGGACAATGATTGCACTTGGCATGACGCTGTTCCTCGGCGGCTTTGCAGTCTGGAGCCTGGATAACGAGTATTGTTCCACGATCCGCAAATGGAGGCACGAGATCGGCTTGCCGTGGGGGATACTGCTCGAAGGGCACGGATGGTGGCATTTGGGGACAGGCGTTGGCGCGTACTTCTACATCGGTGAGTGAGCGAGCGGCTGCCGGGCGAGGACTGTACCTGCTTCGCTAACGTCTTCCTGTAGTATGGGGCATTTGGCTGCGACACTGCCTCAACGGCCGGGCAGATGAATTCGAGTTAAGCTGGCCCAATTTCGTCTCTTTGCCAGAGATCGTGCGCAGGCAGAAAACGGCGATGAATGGCAGTGCAAAAAAGCTGCGCTGATCACGACAACGTGAAAGCATCGCGACCGAAGATCAGACCACTGACGCCCCATGATGGTTGGTGCTTACAGTACATCATGATCGTCGAAGCGGTGCGAGTGCGACGCGTGCGACGACTTATTTTACAAGAGGCGCGATATTCGTGCTTGCGCGCTTTTCCCTGAAATGCTCGTGAGGGGACACTGCCATGGGGTACTGGGTGCGAACTCTGATCTGCGCACAGCTGCAGCCTACTCACCCGCTTCGAGACAAGACCGGCCTGCAGCTGCAGAGTCTCTTCGACGGTACAGCAGGCGGCGCATATGCAGACCATCGGAGCACGGCGACACGGGCGAAGACTTGGGGTCGGGTCTGGACGAGAGCGGAGGGAGATCGCGGCGTCAATCGAGCAATTGTCGGATCACGTCGTGAAGTTGTCGACCATGTTCTTCTGTAGTTGCTGACGCCCAGTCGGAGGTGCATCTCCAACAAGCGAGGAAATGTCTCATTGTGTCAAAGTGCCCGGTCCGACGCTTGGCCGTCATGTGCAGCGCTCGGGTTCATCAGAAAGATGGGTGCGATACCGCGATTGACTTTGGTGGCTCAACCAGGTGCGCGCCTTTGGACCGAACAGCCAGTCAGCATTGCTGACTGTCTCGCTTGTCCAGCGCGGGCGTGTTGCCGTCGACAGCACACCTCCGCTCTCCGCACCACGCGGGACCCAGCATGACGCGCTGGATTATGCAAGTAATACTCATGGAAATGGCGAAGCTCCCGGACACACGGTGACAGGACCACTTTGACAGGTTGCGCATTCGCCGGAGCCGAACGAATCAGGTATGGGATGCAACGAGTGGCCGTAGCCTGGCTATTCCGAAGCAGGGTCAGCGCCGGATCCGAGGCGCTTGATCGTTGATCCATCCTCTGTGCTCTCCGCCTCCACCCTCCGCATCTGGGGCTGTGTACAGGACCGTCTGTACACTTGTACACACTACTGGCGCAGGCCCCGGCTTCCTCACCACGGAGCCTGGAGGCAACGAGCCTGCGGAGTCATCTCTCACAGCTGCGTCAACACTCGACACCCTCCGATTGCGGCTCTTGCTGGGGGAGAGGGGGGGGGGGGCATTTCGCGGCATTTCGCGAGCTTGCCGGGATCTGGAACTGGAACTACATGTAAGCTACTGTATGGAGAACTGGGCCTGGGGCGCGGCAACGGTCGTGACGACGGGGAGAGCAGCAGCAGCAGCAGCAGCAGCAGCAGACAGCAGCCGTTTGACGCAGCACAACCATCGGACGGGTCCCAACTACATTTCGTACATGTGACTGGCGCAGAGTTCTGGCCGGCAGTCTCCATCTCATCATCTCCGCCTTTGTGGCAGTAACTAGCGCGAGATGGGGCTCCGCTGGCGGCCCTGCGCGGCTTGGCGACGATGCGAGGAGGAAGATACTATTATGTATACTGGAGCACCATACGGCCGGCGGCACATGCGGCAGCCAGCGTGCCCACGCACGTCGTGGGCGTGGCCGGGTTCCCCTTCCTTCCAGCGAGCAGCAGCGGGTCGAGACTGCTGCCACACTGCTGCTATGTACTGTAGCGAGCCTGCCCGCATCGTCACGACGACTCCAGTACGACTTCGGAGATAAATCGCGGCACGCTAGAAGGTTGGGGCCATCTCATATCATCCACACCATGCCCCTCTGAGGGTCAAGCGGTACAAGGATCGCAGGCGCGCGCCCGCGCGCGCGCAAGGTTGGCGCTTCCCTTCTAGCTTTGCCGTCGACGTACTTTCTTTTCCCTCGAGACGCCTTTCCCATTACCACTGTTTCGCCCCTCCGCCTCCAACCACAGCTCGCGCAACCCAAGCTGCTGCTGCTGCTGCTGCTGCTGCTGCTGCTATGCACCCATGGGCTCCATAGCCATTCCAGAGCCCGCCATGTCGGAGACGTCATCGTCGCCCTCCGACACCATCGACCTGCAACCTGCTCATGCTCCCCCACCGCCCTCGTCCAACAAGCGCACCTCCGCCGATGCCGGACTCAAGCCCAATGGCATGCGGCCGAACAAGAGCGTCAAGAGGAGAGCGTCCAAGGCATGTCAATGCTGTCGCTCGCGCAAGGTCCGTTGCAATGTCGTCGAACACGGTCCGCCCTGTACCAATTGCCGCCTGGACGAGGTCGAATGCATTGTGTCGGAGAGTAAGCGCAAGAAGTGAGTTCGGGCTTTGACTCGCGGTTGTGGCAGTCGCCTTCTAAACAGATCCTACAGGAAATGGACGTCCAACGATCTGGGAGCTTCGCCGCAGCTCGGCAAGGGAGGGTTGCCATTCAGCAAGCCTTCCGTGTTCCCCATGTCTGCTGCACCACCATATGCGCCAATGAGGAAAGAATCCGTTTCGGAACATGTCCCGCATGCCTTGTGTGAGTGCAAATGATGCAGATGCACGATGCCCCATCGCTAAACGGCAGCACAGATCAAGATCTTGGACGAAGCATGTCCATGTCTTCAGACCACCCCAGACCAAATCTTTACGCGTCAGACATGATGATGAATCTGCAGCGACTGACTCACAAACCTTCCTTGTCCAGCCCGGCTGCTGTGATGCCTCACTTCAACCTCCCGCAGCAGCCGTCCTACAGCCTGCCGCTCTATATCAAACCACTACCTTCGAAGCTCGATCCGGAGGATGTTCTGTATTTGGAGAAGAAGGGGGCTTTGACGATACCAAACCAGCCGCTCCGCGACGAACTGCTCCGCAGCTATGTGGCATTCATACATCCATTCATGCCTTTGCTCAATATCCATGACCTGGTGGCGACGATCGATAGGAATGACGGCACATCGCCCATTAGCCTGTTGCTCTTCCAGGCCATCATGTTCTGCGCCATCGCGTCCGTCGACATGCGAATCCTCAAGTCTGCGGGCTATGCTAACAGGAGAGACGCCCGGAGAGCTTTCTTCAACAAAACGAGGCTTCTCTACGATTTCGACATCGAGGTCGATCGCATATCACTGATTCAATCGCTTTTGCTGATGACTTACTGGTACGAAACGCCCGACGACCAAAAGGACAGCCATCACTGGATGGGAATCGCAGTCTCACTCTCGCACACGATCGGGCTCCATCGAAATCCAGAAAAGTCGGCAGCGATGGATCCCGCGAGGAAAAAATTGTGGAAACGAATTTGGTGGTCGACCTACATGCGTGATCGTTTGGTTGCGCTGGGCATGCGCCGGCCGACGCGCATCAAGAATGCAGACTTTGACGTGCCCATGCTGGAACTCAGCGACTTTGAATGCGCCGTCCTTCCCGAAGGACCATCTTGCATTCCGGCGGACTGCAAATTGCTTCGAGATCTGGACATGCAAAAGCAGTTGAACATCATGTGCATTCAGAACGCCAAGTTATGCATCTGCATGAGCCATGTTCTCAGCGTGCAATACTCCGTTCTCAACAGCAATCATGGCGTGGTTTCCGAAGAAGGCAACACCGTGACCACAGTCCGGCTGGTAGCGAAGAAACGCGATACCGAGCAGACGGAGGTGCAGACGTGCAATGCGGAGCTGGAGCTGTGGAAGTCGGAGCTTCCCGATGAAGCACAATATGTGGTTCCTACATGGTCGGATGTGGATGCTGGTAGGGACTCGCTCGTGCTCAACCGTAGCCTGCTGCACATGATTTATTTTGCGACATTGTCCGCTTTGCATCGACCACAGGTTTTGCCGTCCACGGCTCTTCCTCCACGACAACAGCAGACGGAACAGCTCGATCACTCCCGCAAAGCCGTGCGCCTCGCTGCAAGTGAGATCACAAGCATTGCATACCGTCTCTACGATCTCGACATGGTGCGATATTTACCAACCACAGGCATCACAGTCCTCCTCCCCGCAATCATCATCCATCTTCTCGATATCAAGGCACCAGACGAGGTGACTAGGAGAACCAGCCTCCAAGGCTTCTGTCAATGCATGCAGATCATGAGCAGGCTTCGAGACATTTACGCAGCCGCCGACTATAGCACCGCGTTCCTGGAGGCCGCAATACGTAAGGCGGAAATTAGCCTCCCTCAGAAAACCGACGAAGTCCGTGAACGACGAGTGATCACGTCTGCTCAGGATCTGCTGGGAGTCGGCAAGAGGCTGGGAGTGATGCCGGCAGATGAGCGTCCCGCCATCGAGAGATCTGGCAGCGGCGCGATCACACCTCCACCAGACTTTGCCACCGGAATTCATGATGGCAGCAGCAACCGCGATGGTCGACTGCTGAACCTTGCAAACGTGGTGGCCCCGTCAGCATCCATGACTGACGACGACATCGCCCGCAAACTGAACAACTACCTGGCATCCACGCCTCCCGAAAGCGACGGCACTGCCACGCAACACGACTCCGGCATTGGGGAGCATGACGAGAACAGCGGAGCTCCGGGATTCACTGGGCTGATCAACATGCCGCCCGAATTCGAGCCAGACTTTGACAGTCTGATCAACCTCGATGCGGCCGGTGATGTCTGGGGTTTGGATGAGGGCGCATACGCGGCCATGTCCGGCGAAAGCGGCGGATTCATGGATGAGGCCTGGCTGCACGCGATGAAGGACACGGCGGGATTGAGTCCGCCGAAAGATGCACCGATGAATGGTGTCTTGGGCGTGACGGCACTGAATGAACTGGGTCAGGATGTCAGTTTGAGTAAGGATATTAGCTTCTCGAGAGAAGGGGACATTAAAGCCTTGACGGTCAGCGCTTGAAGCGCGTGAGAGAGTGGTTACGAAGAGCATAAAACGAACAAGCAATCATGGGTGTCGATGTGGATGACTCGAAAATGTAAATGGCACACAAATGTTATGACTGGGATTCTGGCATGGTAACAGAGACGGCTGAAATGATTTAGAGAAGAAGATATATCATGACGGGCTTGAAAATGTAAGATGTCGACGCAAGCATGGGAATAGAAATGCCACGAATAGCGCAATCTATGCACTGCCACAGCGCGGTTCGTCGTGCATGCTCGAATGACATGGTCACCCACGCGAAGGAGAATTCGTCTCTAGGAAAGCAAAGTACGATGGATGAATCCCACAGTGTGGTCATGATGTTCCACTGGCCACTCAGCAGAAGAACTGGCCTCCCGAACTCATGAGCAACGATCGAGTGACGTCTAGACACGCGGACCGTGAAGATCCGTCATGTTAGCTGGAGGCTCTCGAAGCTACCGAGCTGCTCGAGGCATTGAGTTTCGACTTGCTCGCCTTGACAGTGTGATGAGAAGCAGCGGATCCTTCCTATGCCATCTCCCGATCCGGCCGAGTTTCAGCTTTTCGCCCTGCATCTCGACACCACGTGACGAGGTGGAATTGATGTTGAGCATCGCGTTGGGGCTGTATGTGCTCGCTCGGTGGAGGCAGCGTCGTCGAAGATGGTGATGGAGTCTCACACGGTGACGAGTGGGCGCAGGGTCGCGTGCAACGCGTGAGCGAGCGATGCGATAGAGGTCGGGGGTTGGTGTGGTCGTCGGGAGTGTCTGTCATTCACGTGTCGCAACGTCGTTGGCGGAAAGTCCATCCTCGGGCTCCCCCCCCAGCACGGGCACGGACATGCTGCTCCCTTTCCTTGCTTCTGGACGAACGAACGACTCTCCCGACTTCCCATCGCCGTTCCGGGTGCATGCAACTCGCTCTGCCTGGCGTGTTTGTCCTGTCTATGATGCTCGCTCTTGTTACATACTTTTGCTCTTCGATGTACTCTCGTCATTCCTTTATCTCTCGTTTGTAGCCATTGCTCGGAAAATCATCAAAAAAGAAAGCAGAGTGGACGGAGCGCGTCAGGAGGAATTTCTGGCCAGTGTTCCCTGCAAGACCGTCGGGACTGAAACCAGAACGCGTCCAGGAAGCACAAGAGTCGTGAGTGGGAACGACGCGGCAGCAGCAGCAGCACATCACACCCATTGGAGCGATAGAGACGGGACGTCTGTCGCTCGCGAACTGTTGGAAACGTGGAAGGTGAGGAGAAGCACAAGTGGCTGGCCGCTGGTGCTCAGCCGGACACCGCGACCACCAGACGGTTGGAGAAGGGAAGATGACGCTGACCATGCCGCATCGTAGCCACCGACACCACCACGTTGACCGCCGCGTTTGCTCCAACGTCGCCGCCTGTCGTTGTCAAAGATGCTGCTTTAGCTGATCTGCCCATCGAACGACCAGGACGCAATCACGAGCCCGCCCTGCTCTCTCCGCACACCCTGAGCCCCGATCTCTCGCGCTTGCCTCCGCCGCGAACGCCAGCCAGCGTGCGGAGCAGAGATAACCAGTCCGATTACCACACGGCGCCGTGGGGCTCCCCTTTGGTGTACAACTTCTCGTCCTCGCCCGGTTCGAGGTCCGCCCACACTGCCTTCTCGCAGCTAGATCCTCTCGAGGACATCAGCGAGCTCCAGTCGTCTCCGGCGAGCTTTGGGTTGGAACACCTCATTCCCTCTCGCCTGGCAGACCTCAGCTTGCCTGTAGCCCCTCATACATCTCCGCTTGGGATTCACTACAGTGCGTTCGACGATCAGACTCCTCGCTCACGGACGCAGCGTTGGGTGGATTTGCCACAACGTCTAGAGCATTCGGAGCGTGCGCATTGGTGGAGTGACGCGAGCACGTCAGACGCTGAAGGACCTCGTAGAGCATCTGCTGGTGGTAAGGTGAAACGACCGGGCCACAAACGCCGCGAGGAGAACCGCACATTGGATCAGCAGAGCTTCTGGGATACCTTACGAGGAGATCGAGCGGACGACAACATGTCGAGCCTGCTAGCATCGCGATGGGCGGCTACGCCGGACGCAAGTGCGGAGAACCCGCTCGAGCGCGCAGGAGAGGAGCCCAAGAGCGCAGACACGATAGAGCAGTTGCCCAAAGACCTGCTGTCGTCGCGATGGACGGCGACACCGGAGGAAGAAGAGAAGCAGAAGCGCAAAGAGTTGTCTGAGCAGGAGTCGTTGCCGGCGTCCAAGGAGAACGCGGTGCAGCACAAGGAGCAGGTCGATCCCAACTTTGTGCCCCAGAGCGTCATGGCGTCGAGATGGGCGGACACGCCTCCGCCAGAAGACGAGGCGCGCGACTTGGTGCAAGAGGTGTCCGATCAACAAGCGCGCCACGCAGCAGCAAAAGACGACGCACTGGCGAAGCAGGAAGCGCTGTTGGCCAAAATCAATGGCAGCAGCGACCCTGATGCTGCTCCGGACGCAGAAGCAGCACGCGAGAACTCCATCATCACTCCGACGTTCTTGCCCACGTCGCTGATGCCAGGTCCTCAAAAAGTGAGCGCACCAGCGCCCACGCCATCCCCCTCGAGGCTCGAGCCCCCTCGACTGAAGAAGCGGGTCAGCTGGCGTGGGAAGAACATAGTCATTGCTATACCCCGATTCGACTATGAGGCCGCTGGCTTTCCGAAGCCAATGAGCAAAGAAGAGATCACTTCGCGTCTCAAGGCGTTCGAGGACGCTGGCCATAGCACTTCCGGCTACGATCTCAAGGAAGAATCGTCCATTCGAGACGGACCCGCCCAAGTGAAGGACATTTACCCAGACGAGCGCGAAGCCCGCGTGCCTCGATCCAAGGATCAGATCAAGGTCATGCTGCCGGATCTTGCCAAATGGAAAGCATATACCGACTTTCTCACCGAACAGAAGCTGGCGGCTTTGGGCGTCTCCCTTGGTAATGACGAGCCAGCGCCTCTGCCACCGCTTCCTGGCACAGGGCAGCTGCAAGACTTGTCTCGACAGTCTTCCGGGCAGTATCCCCCTTTGCCATTCTCGCCGCCGATCCCGACTGGGTCAGCCTCGAGCTTGGGTAGGCCAAATCTGATGCGTGGACACTCACACACCATGTCTGTCGCATCACCGATCTCGCCATTGAACGGACCTTTTGGCCACATGCACAGGCACTCGACGTTCACGGGGAGCTCGATCGGGTTTCCGGGATCGCAGCAGCCGCAGCCTCAATTCTCTCAGAGCATCTCTCCAGGCATCCCCGGTCTGCAAGCACACTCTCCAGGCATTCAGGCATTCCAAGCTTTCAATCAGCAACAGCAACCGTTTTACCTGCAACAAGGAGCGTTGCCTCGGGGTGGATCGCCAGCTCAGATCGCTGCCTTGCGGCAAGATCTCGGACGTGGACCAGGGTCTCCCTTGAGCCAGCAAATCCACCCACAATCTGCGCAAGATTACAGCAGAGGATTGGTCGAAGATTACAGGCGCAAGCAACACGCATATTCGCAGTCCATGGCGGCACCTTCAATCCCTAACTCGTTCCTGCCGTATGGGTCGCACGCATCTAGTCTGCGACCAACCCCTGCCCTGCCGGAGCTCGCAGAAGATGACGAAGAGGAACAGGATGAATTTCAAGAGGTTGAGAAACCAACGTATGTGCCGCCGCACAAGAGGGTTCAAGCTAGTACAGAGATTGTGGTCCCCACACCCAAAGGTCATCGGCACAATATTAGCGAAGGACTCGAGCGTGACCTCATTGAGGCTGAAAAGCGAGACACGGCCCCCGACCGCGAGATTGTGATGGTTTCTGAAGAGCCAGAGAGCTCACAGGCTAGTTCCAAGTCCCCCGATGTAGTCAATGACGGCCCCGCGGAGAATCAGTTGCTAGCATCGAAGGCGCTTGAGAGAGACCCGCTCGGCGATCAACCGGTGCAAGAAGCTGCGCACAACCGAAAGAAGAGCGCGACCACGCGGTTCAACGTGGCTGCCCCATCCTTCACTTTTAATCCGAGCGCAGAATTCAAGCCTTCGCAACCATTCACGTTCGGCTCGCCTACCACGATACCGACCTTCGATCCGCAGTCATTCGCACCGGGTGTGGCGGCACCAGATGCAGGGCGAATGATAGGTCATAATCGACACCAGTCTTCTGGCTCGTTCAACGCGAGTGCTCCGGCATTCAAGCCCACAACATCCGACTTCAGCTTCTCGGCCTCGGGCCCTGCATTCCGACCAGACGCTTCGAAACAGCCAATGAGTACGACGTCCACGATCGTTGACGAGCTTCCAAAGATATTTGGCAAAATTGATATTCCGGATATTGTCAAACCTGCGCGTAGGTCCAAGGCTATCGCAATTGTGAAGCCTCCTACGCCGAAGGCGTCCGACTCGGAGGAGCCGGTGGATGATGAGGGACGCATTCAGCAAGGTAACGCAAAGAGAGGTCGCACGATGCGCGATGATGAAGACCAAGTTCCACAATTTGCCCTGCCCCCAGACGTGCCAGCCTTCGCGGTACCAGCCGACCGAGTGCTAGGGTCTAATGTACCCGAAAGGCCAATGTCCACCCTGGATGAGGCTGAAGCAGAAGTAGATGCTGAAGATGCCGTGACCGAGATTTCTGAGATCACTGCGCCATCCACCAGGGCAGGGCCCACTGAGCAGGATGAACCCGCAACAGCCGGAGCCGCAGAACAGCCAAAGCATGGCCACAAGCACTCCACATCGTTATCAGCTTTGGCTCAGCCATTCCCACCTCCAGCAACGGCTCCTGCTCAGACCAATGGAGTCGCCGAACTTGCAGGTGATCAGCGATACGACTCCATCAGCGATCTCGAAGAGGGCGAAATCCGTGATGATAGCCCACGGGTGGTTTCCCCAATCGCGCAACCATTGTCTTTTGGCTTGGACACACGTGCTTTCCACGACAAGCCACAGAATCGCGCTTCACAGGAACGCATCGACATCGTCACGGACGCAGGACCTTCGTTCGACGAGATCGATGCGGTTATGCGCCATCTGAACGCGACGGAGTCGGAGCATGAGCCCACACCAATGCGGTTACCAAGTCCAGGCTCTCACCCAATGAAAGGTGTGACGTATCTGGCCGACTGGGGCCGCCGTGACGCACCAAGTCCCAGTCCACGTCGACACGATGCAAGCTCTACACCACAGCTTGATCGTACCACGGATATCAGTAGCCAAGATTTCCACGGATACCCACATGTGCGACAGCTCAACAGGGCAGAAGAGGTGCCTACCAGTGATTGGTCCGACATGCTGTCCCCTCCTGACGCGGAGAAGTTTGATCAGCGAAGCACTTTCTTCGACAATCACATCGACAAGCTCATCGGTCGTGCTGTCGAAAGCCGACTTCAGCCACTCGAGGAATATTTGCGAAGCATTCAGAACACCGTCATTAGGCGCAGCAAGTCTTCTGACCTGCAGCTCAAGCGCACCCCCTCGACTGTCGAAAGCGATGCCGACGACGAAGACGAACAATCTGACGAGAAGAAGGCCCGACCGATCTCTCGCGGCCGCGATAAGCGCATTGATCAGATCAAGCTCGCAGTCCTCGAGGCATTGCGTGAGCAGAGCCCAAAACGCCTGCACCAGCAAGCCATGGACATTGCCGACCTGCACACTGTGTTAGCTGACATGAAAGTATCATTCGCGCGTGCTGCTTCTTCCAATTTGGAACTGGACGACATTCGTGCCGTGGTAGAGGAAACTGTGAGGAAGCAAGATCCGATCGTGTCTCAAGAACAGGATAGCCCCAAGCGCGACGAATTGTTGGAACTGGAACGTCGTCTGAACGAGACATTAGCGAAGTCACTTGAAGATGCCAATCAAAGACGGGCTATAGAAGAGCGTGAGGCTGAGTCGCGACGGCTCCTACGGCTCGCCGAAGAGCGTGAAGCTCAAGTACGGACGCAGTTACGACTTGCCGAGGAAGAACTGCAGCTTCAACGAGATACGGCAAGAGATGACGAGCAGAAGGCGCATGTGATGGAGAAGGAGCGGCAAGCATGGATCGAGCGATTGGACGTGGCAGAAGAGGCTCGTCAAAGGTCCCAAGAGCGAATTGAGGACTCTGAAGCTGAAAAAGAAGCGTTGCAAGCCACACTCGAGGAGTATCGTATTTCGAGCCATAAGTGGCGACACGATGCTGAAGAAGGCAAGCGCGTTCGAGAGGAGTTGCAGACCACCGTAAACATGCTCACGCGTCAAGCTGAGGAGTATCAACAGTCTACATTGGGCATGAAGCGACGTCTCGAGAAGCTTCATGAAGACATGTCCACCGCAGCTGGGCAACTTGCCAGCGAGAAGGCTGTCTGGAGGTCGAAGGAGGAAGAGTATCGCTCCAAGATCGAGGCTCTCGAGCATCAGCAGCTGGTGTTCTCCCGAGACCGCGCTCAGCTCGTGGACGAGCTGCGCATCGTTCGTGCTTCTGCTGTCGAGAACGCGGAAGCGCGCAACGTCGTCGACCACGCAACGTCGTCCAACCAAGAGCTGCAAGAGATGATGCACAAGTTGCAAGCCCAACTCACCGAGCAGCAAGGTCTAACCGCGCGCTACGAGCGTCAGTTCTACGACGCCCAAGAGTCTGGCCGAGCTGAAGTGCACCGAACACGCATGGCTTTTGAGACCGAACTCGAGTCTGCGAACAACCGAGTCAATCTTGTTCGGGCCCAGCTTGAAACGGAGCTCAACAGGACGCGCTCGGAATTGGAAAATGCCAGAATGGAGCTTGAGACCATGAAAGAGCGCCAGGAGCATCTGCAAGAGCAAGCCGAGACGGAGAAACGCGAGGCCTTGCGGAAAGTGAACCATTCCAACAGCGTGGCTCTCGATGAGGCACGGCACAAGTATGAATCGGGCATTCAAGAGCTCACATCACAACATTCGCGGGCTTTGCGACATGCTCTCGAAGACAAAGACCGCGTAGAATCTGTCTTGAAAGAGCGTTTGAATCTCATGCATGAGAAATTGCAGCATTACCAGGAGAGGTGTGCTCATCTTGAGGAGAGACTTGAAATTGCCAAGACTGCAGCTCAGCACGCTGCAAAGACGGCCAGAGCGTCGAAGAATGTAGCGCCTCCGGCATTCGCGCCACAAGCGTCTCATGGTCCGCCTGAGAAGATATCCCCGCAAGCCCTGCGCGAGTCGATCTTAGTCCTTCAGGAGCAACTCCAGGAACGCGAGACACGCATCGAGCGCCTAGAGGCAGACGCTGAGGACGAAGGACAGACCAAGAAGCAGAAGGAGGACGAAATCGCCTTCCTCCGCGAGCTGCTTGCTGTGCGCAACGAGGAGTTGAATGAGTTGATCACTACCATTCAAAAAGCGAACTTTGATCGTGCTCGCGTTCGCGACATCGCGATCCGTCTTCGTGCCAACCTACAAATGGAGCAAGAAGAAAAGGACCGCTTCGCTCGACCTGGTGCACTAGCACAGAGCGTCACCGGGCAAGCATCGACTCTTTTGAGCAGTCTCGCTACACCGAAGGTCGCTCAGCAGCAGCTGAGCAGTGCATTCAGCAAGTGGAGGGCTAACATGGAAAGCTCGGCGCTGAGGAATGCTCCGCGCTACAACGCGGATGGCCGGTTGACGCCGTCGAAGGGCGCGTCGTCGCAAGCACCGTTGCCAAAGGGATATCAGTCAGGCCTCATGACGCCCCCTGCAAGCAACTTCCGCAGCTCGCCCCGCCCCGATTCGACCGACAAGCTTCCTCCACCTCGGCTGAACAGCAGACAAAGCTCGCATTCGAACCGCCCCGTTTCGCGAGGTTCGCATCAAAGTGCTGGCACCGAACGACCGCCCAGTCGTCACTCGTCGAACACCAGCCAGCGACCTCAGCCACACCGACAGCCATCAAGCACATCCCAAGAGAGTGCTCACACGCCTTTGTTCCGCGAACAGAGCTACGACCAGGACGCCGAAGACAGTGCGCCGATTGCACTCGATGAGGTTGAAGAGAGCTTCATGGAAGATGATACCTTCGACGATATTCCTGACAGTGCCGCTCCGCCCGGCTTCAGAAGTCTTCAAGACGAAATGCCAACACCCATGAGTGAGTATGAACCGCAGACCGCGTGACGCCAACATCGAAGAACAATGACGGTTCAAGAAGCTGTACTGGAACTAAAAAGGATGGTTAGCTTGGAAAGCACGACGCCAAGCAGCGCGTCGGCGTCGACGGCGTCGGTCGATATGCCACCGTGGATGTTTGAGGCAATGGAGGAGACGGAAGATTAGTGCTTAAGAGACGGGAATTTCGTTTGTACAAGATGTTTGATGTGCGGAAAAAGGGGATTTCCGGTTATTTTCGTTTGGATCTGATGCATTTGCGCAAGATACCCCAGTGCGACCACCAGATTGGAATGTGCTATTTGAGACTGGTGTTTGGAAACCAAGCAGATAACTGTAATTGAAGAGACGCACACACGTAGAGCCGTAGACAACGTTTTCTGATCGCTCCTCTCACCGCTGTCTGTGTTCAGAAATGATTGTTACATGTATCATGGCATTCGCCGAAACGGTCAGTATACCGTAGAACTACAGTAGTTACATGTAGGGATGAAAGCGGCGCGTGCCGGAGCGCATCCGGCTTTCACACACGTCATCACAGACTCTTCCCGTCCCTCGCATCTTTTGTGCAGCATCGCGCACTCACACTCTGTCCATCAGCTGATGAAAATGGAGTCTGCACATTGACCTCCCACATTCAGTCGCGGAAAGACGCGCAATGTCTGATGGCGGCAAGACCAAGAAGACTAGTGTAGGTGAGTATTTTTCGGTCTCCATCTCGCCACCGACCACTATGCCGCCATTTTGATGCCTGAGGCTTGCCCAATACACAGTCTCCAGGCTAACATCTTTGGTACAGGCTTCCATTTTGTTGCCGGCCTGGGATCTGGATGCGCCAGTGCTGCTTTGCTGCAACCCGCAGATCTCCTCAAGACTCGAGTACAACAGTCGAATGCCGCATCACTCCGACAAGCTCTCCGGATCGTCCTTGACGGGCCGTCGCCAATACGCTCGCTATGGCGCGGCACGACGCCTTCTGTCATCAGGACGGGCTTCGGTAGCGCATTGTACTTTGCGCTGCTGAACCAGATGAGAGAATCTGTTTCTCGAATGCCTGTCCTGCCCGTACCTGGCCTACCGTCTGCCGGCGTGGGAGCAGGCCAGAGCTCGTCAGTCCTGCCGAAAATTGGTCATATGGAGAACCTGGCTACCGGAGCAGCAGCGCGAGTCGCAGCCGGCTTCATCATGAATCCCGTCACCGTTCTCAAGGTTAGATACGAGAGCACGCACTACTCCTACACCTCGATGGCCAGCGCCGCACGAGACATCATCCGCACGGAGGGTGCGCGTGGATTTTTCGCTGGTTTCGGCGCCACTGCTGTGCGAGATGCACCATACGCAGGCCTGTACGTCTTACTATACGAACAATCAAAAGCCCAACTTGCCAAGCTATCGAAGCTAGTACCTGGACCAAATGGAGAGCCTGGTGTACGGAGCATGGGTAGCAATGCCACAATCAACTTCATGAGTGGTGTGGTTGCGGCGATGGCAGCTACTACATTGACGAATCCTTTCGACGCGATCAAAACCCGTTTGCAAATTGCTCCGGCAAAGTACAGAAATCTCGTACAGGCCGCTCGGACGATGCTGGCGGAAGAAGGCGTCAGGAGCATGTTCTACGGGCTCAGCTTGAGGATCGGAAGGAAAGCTGTGAGCTCGGCTTTGACATGGACGGTGTATGAGGAGCTGATACGGAGAGCCGAGCGGGTCGTGGAGGATAGAGTCAAGATTGGTGCGTGAAGCGGGCATACAATAGGACAGCTCCAGCGAATCCGGCAATACATCGAAGGATCTCTGACTCAGGCCATCCAAGTCTCTGTAGAATGGCTAGTCCTCTCCATCTCCTCTGTTTAATGACCCAGTCTCCCATCATCGAGAATCTCAATGAGTGTGTGTGAAAGCAGCCCAGAACAAATCGCGCTCGGTTGTGCTGACACAATAACATGCAACTACATTCAATATCACCGACGGGCAGGCACTCAAGTTCTCCGAGGCATTGTCAGCCTCATAAGGTACTGCTGATAAACATGAATTTGGCGGTCCGTTCCCCAGCCTATCACAACGCTATAATTAGCCGCTAAACCTGTTCGGGGCCGCTCCTTTGTCTCACCTCCCCTGCTTGCCCTGGTTCCGACTGGGCATGTCGATGGTGACGGGTGGTCAGCCTTGATAATCTGTGCACCCTCAACAACGTTCCATATATACACCTTCGATTCGCGGTGAAAAATCTACATGTATCCCGTCTCACCATCACTTTGCGAAGTCACTTTCTAAGAGTCGGCAGGATTCTCGAAATCCAATCACAAGTCCTCCCGCACAGTGACATCGTCCGAGCGACAACTTCTTCAAAGCGATCATGAGCGAGACGCGGAACATCGTCGTTCTCGGCGTGGCGTGGGCGGGATTAGGGACAGCACACCATATCTGCAAACACCTTCTCCCCAAACTCAAAAGTTCTGGTGGTGGCAAATACATCCTCCATCTCGTAGATCCTTCAACGCACTTCTGGTGGCATATTGGAGCTCCTCGACAACTCTGCAGCCTCGAGGAATTGCCTTTTGAGCGAAGCTGTGTACCAATCGCAGATGGATTCAAGCAATACACCAACCTGCAGGACTCACTTGTCTTCCACCAGGCCTCCGCCTCTGCATTGGATACGAAAAGTCGCACTGTGACTCTGTCGAAACCCGACGGAACCACTGAGAATCTCGGATACTGGTCCCTCGTCATTTCCACGGGCGTGAGGACTCCGACTCCGCTTACTGGCTTTCAAGGCGATCACACTGTCTCTCAGAACGCACTTCGCGAAATGAATACGAAGCTCAAGTCGGCAGAAGTGATAGTCGTCTCGGGCGGTGGACCCGTAGGCGTGGAAACCGCAGGTGAACTCGGAACTCACTTTGGCGGAAAAGCAAAAATCATCCTCGTCACAGCAGGGAAGAAGCTGCTGCCCGTGTTCAACGAAAGCCGTGCGAAGAAGGCCGAGTCACTCCTCAAGAAAATTGGCGTGGAAATTCGCTATGACACAAAAGTCACGGGACAGAACGATCTTGGGAACGGGAAGACCGAAATTCTGCTCAGCAGCGGTGAACCACTTCAAGCCGATGCCTATATTCCAGCTTATGGGTGCACGCCGAATACCGAGTGGCTTCCCAATGACCTCAAGGATGCCAAAGGATTTGTGAACACGAATCAGAAAACCTTGAGGGTTGACCAGGCAGGCGCAAGAGTGTACGCCGCTGGTGATGTTGCAGGCGTGGACAACGGAGGAGTGATGAATATGTGAGTTGTTGATTCGCTATTCGTATCGTAAGCACCATGACTGACTCCGTGGACAGGTACAATTCCCTTCCAGTTCTTCACGCCAACATCGACCACGACCTACTCTCCGAGGCCAAAGCAGGCAATGTTGCAGAGAAGACGTACAACTTTGTGCCAAAGGAGACGCAATTCGTTCCTGTGAGTCGGTCTTGCAATTCAGTATTCGCATCTGCTAATTTCTCCCAAGGTCGGTGCAAAAGCTGGCGTCGCTGCATTCAACGGCTGGTCGGTCCCGGGCTTTGTAGTAAGCTTTGTCAAAGGTCGAGACTACATGGTCAGCATGATGGGCGGTTTCACAGAAGGGAAAAAGTGGTGATGAATGCCACCACCTGCCAGGCGAGAGCCTCGCTTTCGTGGACACCCGTTTTTTTCCTGATACCCAGATCGCGATCGAGCCAAATAGAACCTGAATGTAATGATGATCCTCCGAGAAGTCATGCGATACATGTCGCCCAAGTGTCTTATCGATTCTCTCAGCAAGTGATGTATCGCTGAGCCGGGAAGCATGTTTGTCCTGGCCGTCACCGGAAAGTGCAAAAGCTCAGGATATTGTCTCACTGACCCGCGCAGATTAACCATGGTCCATCGGGCCTTTCATCTGAACTATTGTATCGCCCTTCGAATCGATCCACTTCAAGCCGAGTTTCCTGACACCGCCCTCACTAGCAGTGTAAAGCAAGAGATATACATGCTCCACCAATTCACCCCAGCAATATACACGGACGTGCTCAAATATGTTGCTCGAGTCGGCTTGGAAGACGAGCTCCTCGAATCTGTTCCTTGGCGCCAGAAGTGAATCTACTCTTCTAGTACACCAGATGCCATGACCTGCTGTTCCATTGCCAATCCAGCTCTGTAAGTGGCGCCAAAATGCAAGCTTTTTGAGAGTGCGCCACGAAGAACAATCGACAGACCAGTGGCCTCTTTCATGGATGAGAATTCGACGAGCAGTCATAATAGGGGAGTAGTGGGCAAGGAACTTGCGATGAAGAACACTGAGCTCTTCCGTTGCGTGTGTAGTGAAGTCCTTGATGGACGTCGTTGGTTTGGGTGGATGAATCTCCGCGGCAAGCGAATAAAGCTCCGCTTCTGCTGATTCCAAATGATCCGTTCTGGTAGATTGCTGAGCCATGTCCCTACGGCTACTTGGCTGTGCTGCTATGCGTAGAATACCCTGTAGATCATGATCTTCACGAGCCGTTCCATCCAATTGAGTGCAAGACTTTCCATCAGAGTGCGGTGGCTTGGGGCCATCTTGATGCCCTGACCAGCCGCCTCCGGCACCATATTGCGTAGATTGGAACATATCAAGAGGAGGCCGATGGCTCTTTTCGTCCATTGGTCCCGGATCACTGACGGAGCGGCTGGCAAGTTGTGGCCGATCTTGCTTGCTTCCAACTCTGCTGTTCGATGCAAAATCGCTCAGAGAGTATGAGGTGGGTAGCTCAGAGGTCGTGTCATCACTTGTAACGGTTCCATCGCCGGTCCCGCCATTACTGGTGCGTTGCTGTTCTCTTCTTTGAACATTCTCCGCGTCGGCAGATACGGAAAAAAGCACCTGTTGCACTCGCCGGCTCCTACTGTCGAGCTGAGATCGATCGTGCTCCGGAGATAGACGACGTACGCGCTTTGCTGAACGTGTGATTCGAGGAGTTTTCACATAAGATGATTTAGCGACTGCCTCGCTTCCCGCGCGGCACCTTGGGCTTGTCAGCATCGAAGCAGTGTCATAATCTTGGCCCGCGGGCGATGTTTCTGCAATTCTTTCGATGTATCCCTGGGTGATGAGACCTTGAGCAGTCTCTCTGTCATGAGAAGACCTGCTACTGGTCGGAGATTTCAGTCTCTTCGCTGTTGCTGCTGTCGAGGCGGTGAAAAGTTGGCTTTCCAGTGCAGTGCAGGCAAGTTGAGTATCGTCAATGTATTCAGATGAGTCCTGAGACCTGCGAGGCTCGAATCTGACGCCGTGACGCTTGCCATGCAGGTCATCGTGTTGCACTTGCGCCCCACCATTGCCTGATGCCACTTCAGACTGGCGGACAAGCGTCGTAGATGGCGGCGCGAGCTCAACACGCCGGTGCCCTGTAGATCTCGCCTTGAGAGACCTAGGTGATCCAAGGGCCAAGTAGGCCTCTACTTGCTGAACATGTCTTTCGTCAATCGTCCTTGAGCTCGATGCGCCTGCGTGAACGAGCAGTGTTGTGCGACGTTCCATGCCTCTCTTTCTGACTCATCTCCATGGCAGGCTTTGGCTGATCACAATCCTGCTATGCTCGACAAGCTGAGTAGATGCGACGCAACACAAAGGTGGGAGTAGATAGTGTGGCACTTGGCGAGGGCGAGTTACAAATGGGGTCAAAGAAGGCGCGTCCCGTCGCGTTGGCACGTGAATGCCAAGACGCTAAGCCCTCGGCTTCACTCCCTCTACCATCTTAGATATGGGCAGAGACACCGTGCATAACAGAAAAAGGAAGGACGCCGTTGATTGAAGTGTGGCATATATAGATTCATCAAGGTTGCTACTGGGTGTCGTATGATTTCCACTGCTACATCTTCCTCGTCTGTCGAAGGAGATATACACAGGAGGTGAATGACATTGATATTCCACTGATGAGTTCGTGTAGGCAGAAAGCATGTGCCCCAGGAACTACAAGTCCTCCGACTCTTTGTACTTCACGTCAGTCTTCTCATGGAGATAATCATGCGTGTGGGCAACACTCCCGTGGCCGATCACTTCTTCTAGTCCAATCTCACGGTGGATCTCCCTCATCCTCTCAGTATCAGCTTGTGCAACGCCTTTGGAGCCAAACAAGACATCCATTTCTTCGAGAGATAGGCCCTTGGTTTCTGGGAAGAACTTCCAGATGAAAGCAGCGCCCACAAACGTCAATGAGCCGAAGAAGATGTAGGTACCAAAGCGTAAGCCTGTCAGCATGTCCGGAGTAACCTGACCTACAACAAAATTCATCATCCAGTTGCTGCTAGCACCAAGCGCGATGCCGTATGGGCGTTGACTGAGCGGCCATATCTCTGCTATGACGATCCAAGCACAAGGGCCCCTGGGATGGATACGGTTAGCTGCCACCCGATTCAGGCTATCAGAGCCATGGACTCACCAAGAGTAACCGAAGAAGACTACGAAGAGCCAGACCATGCTAACAGCTGCCCAACCCGCTGCTCTGTGGGATGGCCACGAGTCCTGATTCTTGGCCGTGATCACAGCAATTATCATGTGACATGTTGCCATTCCGATCGCCCCAGAGATGAGAATTGGCTTACGTCCAAGCTTATCGACATACGCAACAGTGGGAAAGGTAGCGAGCCACATTGCGATCCCTACCACCCCGGTCGCCAACAGACTTGTGCTATTCGAGGATAGGCCTAAGCCCGAGAAGATTTGGGGAGCGTAGTATAGGACTGCATTAATTCCCGTCCACTGTTGAAAGAACATGGTGACAGTCGCAAGGATGACCCGGCGGAACATGGGCTTAGTTTTAAACAAAGATCCTATGGCGACGAATTGAAGCTTGACCGTGGACCAGGCGGAGCCATCAGCCAAATCCGGAAAAGCCTCAGCTGTTGTGCGCTTTTCGAAAAGCGACTGAGCTTTAATCTCCAGGAATTCGAGCTCAACGAGTTCATGATCCTGAGGAAGGCCGCGGAGGCTGGCCAAATTTTGCCGCCCTTCGGCCTCTCGGCCATGATGGACAAGCCAACGTGGACTGAAGGGCATGAAGAGCATACCTCCGCCGAGGAGTACAGCAGGCGCAAGCTGTAAAGCGAGTGGAATCACTGATCAGGAGAAGGTTAGCACTTGTCTCAGCCAGATTTGTGCATCTGTTCAGTCAGGTTGGCAACCATTGGTCGCACGCTGTGGTCAAAAACGACGGAGCGATGGTGACCACAAGCTACCACACTTACACCAAGCAGCGTCACGTTGACCCGAGCCTGTGCCGCCAATGTAGTTCGTGCCATAATCTATCCACTGCGGGTTTCGGGTCAGTAATTCGACCTTGATCTTCCATTGGTATGATGCTTACGAAGCTAATCATGATACCGGTAGTGATAGCAAGCTGCTGAAGGCCAACCAGAGCTCCTCTCACCTCAGGCGGAGCAACCTCAGCGTTGTACATCGGCACAATCATACTCAGGCTACCAACGCCCATACCGGTGACGAACCGACCCCCAAGAATGGCACTGTGGCCCACTCCCGTCACAGCTGTGCATTGGACGACGACTCCAATGATGAAGATGGCGGTGTTCACAAGGATGGCGTACTTTCTTGACATGATTTCTGCTAGGAAACCAGAGTAAAGTGTTCCAACCCAGGCGCCAAGTTCCAGAATGGCAGTCAACCAGCCTTTTTTGGTTGAATTCTCGACCCAGGGTCCCATATGTGTACCGAAGCTATGCATTGTAAGCACACCAGAGAACACTCCTTGATTGTAACCTGTTCATGGTCAGTGGAGTTATACACGATACCGGCGACGACATTATACCATAAAGCAGTCCTCCCAAGCATGCAAAGCAAGCAATCCCAAAGACCTTGGCATTTTTAAGTAATGCGGCTGGGCCAGAAGAGCCTTGCAACGCTTGACGACGTTGTAGGGCCGCCTGGTCGAAACTGGAACCACCTCCTACTGGTGCCATGATGGCTGCAGTATCCTGAGTTGCGAGTGGGGTTAGGAAGATGAGGTCAGGCTTGAACAAAGGAGCTGTCGACCACGCGGGCACCTGGCCTGCAATATGTAGCGGCGACCGTGATCCAGCCTGCTACAACATGCATGAGCCATTTCGGCAACACAGGCATTGCGTCTCGGCTAAAGACAAGCAGATGTAACATGGGCTTGCAGAAGCTTCAGCTGCGGTATGTCATCAGCCAGGCGACCCCGTAGTCTTCTCAGGCCATCAATCCTGCGCGTGGCTCTGGGTGGCACGGTGGCAGCAGCTGATGCGTCCAGACCTCTGAACTCATCGGCTGAATGCAAGCGGACAGGGATTCTCCAGACTTGCACTTGTATGCAGGATGGAGATGCCGCTAGTGCCGCGATGCTTGTAAAAGGTTCAGTACGAACGCTGCCGGCGCACCCTGCTTTCAGCCTGAATTAAACTGCGGTGCGGGTAGGAGACTCATTGGGTTTGCGGCTGAACGCCAAACTACATTGACTATAGTCGAAGCCAGTATCGCTTATGCCCCATTGACGTGTAGCATCGTCAGAGCGCAAGCAAACGCCTTCCGATTCTCTGGCAAATCAGCTACCTTGTGAATTGCCAAAATTGCGACGAATAGCCGTGTCGAGCATTACAGCGTGCCAATAAAGATCTTTTTGCAAAACATCGACCGTGCTATGGCCGAGGAAGGTGACCGCATTCTCTGCCAGAAAGAATTCCTGTATGCTTGTCATCACCGTTTCCAGCTAGGGAATTCAACAAACCAACGCACAGAAACGGTTCAATGGCACATGAACATAGTTGTAGTGTGCAATTACAACTTCAGCATGCATACCGAACGCGTGAACGCCTCAGGCACTGCAGACTTGCAACTCCCAAACCAGATACCAGTGCCGAACATCGTCCTTTCAACACGCCGTACACCACGCTCGAACGCTCAGAGGAACACAATGTTTCGTCATCAATCCCGGTCGACGAAAACTCAAGAATCGACCCTTGATCGTTTCTCCACGACAAGCGGCACGCCACCATTCTCGTTGTCGCTCATGTCCACGTCGCCGTTGTCGTCTGGCACATCTCTGCTTCGCTTCAAACCCTTCATTTTCCTTGTCTGCAGCTGGCTCAGATCTTGTCGGCCCGTATGGATGCGGCCTATCTTGTCTCCGATCATATCGGTCTCAATATTCTTCTTTGGTCTCGCCTGTTGATAATAATTAGTATCTGCTGGGAACAGCCCATTGCTGCAGCATGATAAACGTACCTCTGTGGTCTTCGGCTTCCTCATCGCTTCTTTCAGCATCTCAGGATCTGCATCTTGTTTCCTTCCAACTTTGAAATCAATCCTTGGTCCCATTTCTTCCACTGCAATCTTTGGCAGATTCGAGCTTTGCCCCTTTCGAGAGCTCAACAGGTAACACCTCATATGTATTTGCGGCTTCACGCCTTCCTGCTCTTCCTCGTCCACCGTGAAGTGGATCATGTATTTCAGTCCTTCAACGTCCACCTTGTCTGTGTCCGGGCCTTTGAAGAGATCCAGAAGTAATGACTTGGCCATGGTGTACTCATTCTGGATGGGCGATTCGAAGGCACTTCCGGAGAAAGAAAGGAGAGGCTTGAGGCCTACAGTTGCTTTCGCATTCTTGAATTGCGACAGACTTCTGAATGTCTCAGGGTCTATGAGCAACTCCAACATGTCCAAAACCTTGTATCCGAACATCCTGATTATTGTCAAGCAGTGTGGGCGTTTTTTGCTATGTGATCCATAGACCATCAGACTGGTGTCGTTCTTGTCGGCCCAAAATTCGAAACTCGTGGCGTCTTCAAATGGATGTTTGTCATTCTTCTTGTTGAACTTGACGGTGAGCGGCTCTTTGAGGCGATTCAAGTCCTTGAGCACCAGCTGGGTTATCTCTGAGCAAGAAGAGTAGCGTAGGAAGAGCGTCGTCTTCGGGTTCTCGACAACCTGTGGCGCCTTGTTGTCCAGATATCGCTTAGTTTTGGCGCTCTTCGGCTTGATCTCGCGAATCGGCAGCGACATGATGGCGGCAGCGTGGTGTGGTGTTCGTTGCAAGTGGTCGTGCGCCTCGTTGCAATTGAGCTCCAGAACTTTTTCGCTTCGGCTGCACGAGCCGATATCTGATTGCCGGGATTGTTGCCGCTAGCGTAAACCTTGATCTTTGTCAAAGGCAGGCACGTCACGGCAGAATTTCCCATCACTCATCAAACCCCGCCACACGCCGCTATCGCGCCATCGACACACCAACTTCCACCACCATCTCTGGCATCGCACACCACTGACTCAACCCTCTTTCGCCATACGTTCGAAAATCGAATTGCCACCATGGCTGCAGGCTCTGAGGTGCATGGCGTGGACAGCGAGCAGGCCTTCAATAGCGCGATCGCAGAGCTTCCGGGAAGCACTCTGGCAGTGATATACTTCCATGCGCCATGGGCTGAGCCATGCAAGCAAATGTCTACCATCCTGACTACTCTCGCTTCGACCTACGAGCCAACAACGCCTCCTCGGATAGCTTTCTTGAGTTTGGACGCTGAGGAACTTTCGGACGTCAGCGAGCGCTACGATGTGACGCAAGTACCACTCGTGGTGTTGCAGAAAGATGGCAAAGTATTGGAGCAAATTACCGGCACAGATGCAAACAGGGTCAGGACAGCAGTCGAGAGACACAGCGGAGGTGATGATAAGGGCGCGGGTGGCTTACCTCCCAAGCAGAATGTGACGAGGCAGGAGCACGACCGCGACACAGCGATGGGAGGCACTAGTGCCTCAAATGGGGACCTGTCACAGTACAAGCCTGGCGCAAGCGAACAGCAGACGGCGCCGCAGAGCACAGAAGGCCACGTCAATGGCGAGCAGAGTAAAGAGGACCTGAACAAGCGATTGGGCGAACTGGTCAAGGCCGCGCCAGTCATGCTGTTCATGAAAGGCACTCCTTCAGCTCCCCAATGTGGATTCTCAAGGCAAACTGTCAGCATTCTCAGGGAGAAGGGCGTACGGTATGGCTTCTTCAATATTCTGGCCGATGACGAAGTGAGACAAGGCCTCAAGGAGTTCAGTGATTGGCCTACTTTCCCACAGGTCTACGTTGATGGAGAGCTAGTCGGAGGACTGGACATTGTAAGTTCGCGCACTTCAAACGGAGCAGCTTCAAAGACGCTAACATACCGTTTAGCTGAAAGAGGAATTCGAGAGCAACCCAGATTTCATGCAAGAGTATGCTGTGAAGAAGGGTGGCCCTGGCATCACAGCATAAAGATCGGACTGAGAATTCCACTTTTTTGAATGCTGATAGAAGGGGCAGTAGGACCAATCCCTTTCCATTTCGCGAGAACTTATTTTTCTCATGGCTCAGCGCACTCCTTCTACCTGGCCGGACAGTTCTACACTTGTGCAGATAAACCAATATTGGATCACTGAAGGCTCGCAGACTTTGCTTGTACCCCAAGGTTCAGTCCCGAGTATGCAGTGCGCGTCTGCATAGGATTCGCAGCATCAATGGTTACATATGACCGTGCATGATGGAAAGAGAGTGTAATTGACTCGGAGCAAAACTGTCGTACCTTATGGATGTGTATTGTAGATAGCACTAGGTCGCAACATGGGACACTCATGAAATACGAAGTGACGACAACGCTCATGCCCGACTCACCACCTGTTCGGTACCCCTACCCACTTGTATCCAGCTTCACATGCCAATTCAGGGAGTGCGCACAAAGACCTGGTAGTCGGTAGCATTATGCAACGCAGCAGGAATGCATACAGCGATTTGATGGTCCAAAAGTCAGTGCAAAATGACGCCGTAATGCCGTCAAGGGCCTCATGGAAAGCGTTTGTACATTCATGACCTGGCGTGCGCCAAAAGTGCCGATACTACCATAGAAAACACCAGGAACCTCTCTTGAGCCTTGCAAGTCTTGGTCTGCCTGATTCATCCCTCCCTTCCTGTGCATCTTACTCCGTCTTCGGGATGTAGTTCTGCTGCTCGAACAAATAACCCTTGATCTTCGAGTGTTTGAGTTGTTGCAGGTACCTCTCTGTTCCAGATGTCAGCATTTGCATGCTTTAATTTATACCTTCTCCATTTGCATTCTGCTCACCTCTTAGATGCCCGCATTTCTCCAAGTGATTTACGCCTTCCCTGTAGTAGCACTTGCCCATTTCCTCCCGGATCAGCCGAGCCATCATGCTCTGGACCCACTGCTCTCTGATGATCGCGTCTTGTGCGGCCTTCAGCGCCTTGTTGTCATCGTAGTCTACTCCATCGAAGGTCGGCGCAACCTTGGGCTTCGCGGCTTTGAATGATTCGGACTCTGGAGTTGGCATGGTTCGGATGGTGTGAGATGGCAGCGCGCGGCCAATGTGTTCGGTGTGGTTGCTCCTCCTGATTTCTCGAGTACCAGTGACTGTCTTAAAGTGAATGCCGGTGTCAATGGCGCGCAGGAGAGAGCACTGTCTGCGTGCCTTCACGACGAAGTGAGGTAGCGAAGCAGCCGACGGGCCAGCCCGCTGTTTTGCTGACTGTACACCCCTGGCCTGGCTCACTCAGGCACGTCCGCCATCTTCACGCTCTTCCGCTTGCTCTTCCTCCAGCTAAATCTCGACAAAGAATTCGACGTACGCATCTTCAGACTCTTGGGTGTTTTGGGCGTCTTGGGAGTCTCGGGTGGCTCCATTCTCTCTTCTGCCTTCTTCGTCCAGTAATCCTTACCGCCGCTTGGCATCGAATACGACACCTTCCATTGCCATTCATCGAATTTGACCGCCTGCTTCTCTTCGATCTCCTTGAGGAGTGAGTCGCGAGTGACGGTACATCGCGGACAAAGCTGGTCCAGTCGCAAGGTCTTATAAGGATGAGCTACAATTTCACAGCCAGTGGACCAAGGCGCGGAAGGATCGAAAGATGCATCACGGCACTCGAGGAGAGGACGTGGGCAGAACGTGCTGTGGCCGCAGGTTGCGTATATAATGCGACTATGGCAGCACATGGCGATGTCAAAACTGTCTACATTCCGCGAGTCAACTGATGCCGGGCTATGTAATAATACCGTGCGAGCTTCCGTTTCTGGACGGCTTTGTTCACTGAGCAATTGATGACAACTCTTTTACCGCGGTTTTCCAAGGGAGGTTTCTTTATTGCAAGCCGCATGTCTGCCATTTTGGATCCGCAGACTTCTGAGAATGGAACACAGCGCAATGTCTCCTGGCCGCGCAGTATCATGATGACGCCCCAGGTCCATGCTTGTTCAGGGGAACGTAAATTGATCTACGCCAGCAAGCATTTGGTTCAGGTTCCAGCAAATTTGGACCAGCTACGAGAGATTTGGATGAAGGTCCCCTGTCTTGAAATACCTACAGTGTGAGGCCATGGTGAAAACCGTGGGCCCCAATGACATACGATGGCATTCAGCCATGGAGAGAACGGTACAAGCCTATGCTGCTCTACTGTACACCCTCGATCATGACCTTGAAAACGTTTGGTCTCGCTGCCCTGACAAGCTCAAACGCATCCTCAGCCTGTTGGAATTTGAAGCGATTGGTAATCAGACGCTTCACGTCAATCTTCCCCGAAGAGACAAGATCCACTGCCTGCGAATAGCATCCGGCAGTATACCTGATGGAACCCTTCACTATCAGACCCCTGATGCATGCCGTGGTGATCGGGAACATAACATTCTCCTTGCCCATACCTGCCTGGACATACGTCCCACCTTTCCTAAGGGCGTAGACACCGGTTTGTATGCAGGGCTCGGCACCGGTGCACTCAAGTACTACATCAGGTCCTTCACCTAAGCCAAACTTGTCCTTGATGAGCGTAGCGACGTTTTCCTGATGCTCTACTGGATCTACGCCCTCTGAAGGCGCCGGAGGCAAGTATACATCGTCTGCGCCGAAGCTTTTGGCGAAGTCGAGCCTTGATTGAACGACGTCAACGCCAACCACTCTCTTTGCACCATACGCCTTCGCTACAGCTTGACACATTACACCTATCGGCCCACAACCCTGCGATTTGTGTAAGTGGAGAGTCATTGAAGGGGCGCGTTGACTTTACCATGACAACAACGGTTTGTCCAGCTCGCAATTCCGCGACCTTGCATATCTGGACCGCAACAGCAGTGGGCTCCACTAACGCACCTTCCTCCATGCTCATATGTGCCGGAATTGGGTAGACATAATCCGAGGCTACAATGTAGTACTTGGCTAGAGTGCCGTCCCAAGGAGGAGTCGCGGCGAATACCGTATCGGCACATAAGTTGTAGTCGCCAGACCTGCAATAGTCACAATAGCGACATGGCACACCGGGCTCTATTGCAACCCGATCTCCGACTCTGACATTTTTCACAGCATTGCCGACCTCGACGACTGTTCCTGATGATTCATGGCCTTCGCAATAGTTCAATATTGCTCCTGGGCGTGCGGAATTGGCTTCACTTACCAAGAATGATGGGGCTCGTGAGCACAAAGTCTCCAATGCGACCTCGTTGCCAGTAGTGGACATCTGATCCACATATGCCCGTTTGATGCACGTGAACGCGAACATCACGAGCATCCCGAAGCTGAGGGACTGGCCGGTCCTCAAATGCGACATCTTTAATGGCTCGCAGGACGAACGAGGGGTTCTGAACTGACAATTAGCTGGACTCTTCGGTGTGCATCGAGACGAGATACCGTCTCTACTTGGGTCGTTGAACCCATTTCTGCGGCTTCAATATCCAAGTGTGACAGAAGCGCTTGAATGAAATGGTACAACGCTACGGGTATGCCAGTTGTAAGTCCTTGTTGTTCTCTGTCATCGCACCATCAAGCTGCGGAGACAGTGACACAGCAGCTTCACGGAATCTCCACACCTTGACTTCGAGACGTGCTGCTTATCCTCTGCCGAGCTGCAGCTTTTAGTGCCGTCGAATACCGTCTTCACAAAATGAGGCATTCGAGCCACTTCTAACGCTCTGTTTCGGTGGACAAGGCCCCGAGACTCCACACATTGTGTGGAGACTAAGCCCCGCGCTCTCCACTGTCTCATAGTGCTACTTGACAGTGAATAACAACTGCCGAGGCTGCAGGCAGCGCGACGGTCGACAATCGCCCTGTATCCACACACGGGCAGGGTCACAGCTGCCATGAAGCTTTCTTGCGAGCCAAGCTGCATGAGCTCTGAGCTCTACCAGCTACCGCGAGTATAGTATACAATAAATTTCTTGAGGTTACACTCTCCCATTGAGCAAGTAACAACTATTCACATATTCCGACATGCCTCTCGCAAAGCCCCAGAACGCTTCCAGTCCCGTCCTTTCACACTTCTCACTCTCTGGGAAGATTGCCGCCGTGACAGGAGGCGCGAGAGGTATAGGTCTCGACGTCGTTCGCGGCCTCGCAGAAGCCGGTGCCACGGTCGCTTTGATCTACACGGCAAGCAAAGATGCCGAAGAGACCGCCAAATCGATATCACAATCAACCGGTCAGAAGATTGTAGCCTATATATCTGATGTCCGATCCAAAGACGCCATCACCGAAACGATAAATCAGATCGCGGCAGACTTCGGTCGCTTGGATATTGTTGTTGCAAACGCAGGCATTGCGAGCCATTTCGACAGTCTGGAATATTCTGAAGATCAATGGCGAGACATCATGCAAGTAAATCTCGATGGAGCGATGTACACTGCTCAAGCCGCGGGAACGATTTTCAAAAAGCAGAAGGAGGCGGGAGGCAAGGGTGACGGGAGCTTCATCTTCACTGCAAGCGTCAGTGCGATACTTGTCAATGTTCCTCAGAAACAAGCTGCGTATAATGCTTCGAAGGCAGCAGTCGTTCATTTGGCAAAGTGTTTGGCCGTGGAGTGGATAGAATTTGGGAGAGGTATGTTGTGCTTCTGCGTGCTTCCCATGGATCATTTGAATTACCGCCGGCTGATAACCCGCTGCAGTGAACTGCATTTCTCCAGGATTCATCGAAACAGAAATGATTGCCAGCCATCCCAAAGAATGGCGAGACAAGTGGTCGCAGCTGGTTCCAGCTGGACGCAATGCCGACGCTGCCGAGCTGAAGGGAGTAAGTGAATATTGAGGTTTCAGCACCGAACAAAGCTAACAATAAACCAGGCATATGTTTTCCTCGCTTCAGATGCATCGTCTTATATGTCAGGTGCCAACATTGTTATCGATGGTGGATATTCGTTGCCTTAGCGAGTTGTCGACAAGGTACGACTTTGAGACCAAGTGCGCTTGATGTTGGAATGACGTTCCTGTTTGGCATGCATCAACATATCCACTTCTGCTAGCTGTCAAGGCTTTGATACAGCTCAAAGAGCAATTCTTGATGATCAGGCTAAGTGCTTGAGAACTGCACCCCTTTGACAGTACTCATAAGAGTAGGCTCGAGTGCGCAGTAAAAATTGCGTTAGATGTAGTTCAGTGCATGCGTGGTAGTCGATAGCGTTGTGAGAATCTCGACATCGCAAATCATCGGCTAGCACGCAGGTACACAGTCGCCCTCGCGTCCCACAACCCCGCCGATCCCCATCCTTCGCTGGTCTCCCCATGCGGAGATGGCGTGGCTCTCCTCACCCATGGGGAGTCCGAGAAATTGCCGCGGACACGACGTGATCGGAGCGTACTGCGACAGTTTTCGGGGTATAATGAAGGAGATATCCCTCCTGCTGGGCTCAATCTGGCACCCGGTCACCAGGACGAGACCACCTTGCCCGCCATGAAGGACGAACTCATTGTCGGCAAAGCTCTGGCTGAGGTCCTGCCCAAGACGGACAAGTATTGGTTCCAAGTGCCACATCTTCTCAAGCTTAATCTCATCCTGCTGGTGCCATTGATCTCGAGTTCCGTCGCTGGCTACGATGGATCCTTGATGAATGGTTTGCAAGCATTACCGCAGTGGAGGAGTTATTTTTCGCATCCCACAGGAGCCATGCTTGGGCTAGTCAACGCTGCGCAGTCCATCGGGTCTGTCGTCGCGTTACCAGTAGTTGGGGCGTTCTCGGATCGCTATGGCCGCAAAGCTGTCTTGCTGACTGGAATTCTCGGGGTCATGGTAGCCACGGTCATTCAAGCTACTGCGACGACGCTTGCTCAGTTCGTTGTCTCCAGGCTTGTCGTTGGAGCTGCCGGGATCTTCGCCGCTCAGCCCTCTCCGCTCCTCCTTGCTGAGCTCTCGTATCCTACACATCGCGGCAAATATACGAGCGCATATTGGACGCTGTATTATCTTGGTGCGATCTTGGCATCGTGGACGACTTTCGGTACCCAGGGCTACGAGAACAGTGAGCTATGTCTTCATCCACCCTTCCGAGGGCGTTAAACTAACGTTAACACTCCCTAACGCAGGTTGGTCTTGGCGGATACCTACTATCCTTCAAGCTGGTTATCCTGCCGTCCAACTGGCCTTCTTCTATTTTCTGCCTGAGTCTCCACGTTGGCTTGTTAGCAAAGGTCGAAACGAAGAAGCTCTGGATGTTCTAGCCACTTACCACGCGGGCGGCGACACTCAGAGTCCTTTGGTGATCAGAGAGATGACCGAGATCGTCGACACTATCCGGTTCGAACAAGAGTCCAAAGCTACAGGATGGAGCACACTTGTGGCAACTCCGGGTAACCGCAAGAGGCTGTTCATCGCAGTCGCTTTGGGATCCATGGCGCAATGGAACGGGATAGGAGTGGTGTCGTATTACTTGACTCTGGTCTTGAATACCGTCGGCATAACGGATCCCTTCATGCAAACATTGATCAACGGACTTTTGCAAATCTTCAATTTCATAGTCGCTTTGGGCGCGGCATTCTGTGTTGATCGACTGGGCAGGCGGACGCTTTTCAACATGTCGGGGGTAATCATGCTCATCTCGTACATCGTCTGGACGGCTTGTTCGGCGGTAAACGATGAAACCGGATCGCAGCCCGCGGGAATCGTGGTCATCGTCTGCCTGTTTATGTTCTACTTCGGTTGGTAGTAACGTGTCGAGCTGAGAGAGACTCGCTAATAGAGGACAGGCTATGACTGTAGCTATACCCCTTTGTTAATGTCCTATCCAACAGAGATCTTCCCGTTTTCGATCCGGTCCAAAGGCCTAACGTGCGAACTGCTCTCCATATACAGCTCCTTGGTGATCGCAGCGTTCGTCAATCCGATTGGGCTGGAAAACATTGGCTGGCGATATTATATCGTGTTCTGCTGTCTTCTGGTAGGTCAATGTCGCGGCTGTTTGGAGGTGGAAGCTAACATGATTAAGGCTGTGTTCCTTGCAATCACCTATTTCGTGTTCCCCGAGACCTGTGGACACAGTCTCGAGGAGATAGCAGAGGTTTTTGATGGGCCAAGAGCTGTTGACGTGGAGGCCAGTACGCAAAAGATCGGCAAAGCTCTTGGAGAAGAGCATTCAGAAGAACGCATCGACCGACTTCCACTCTGAGGTATTTGATTGCAATCGCGGAGAGCACTCTTTCTTTGACACACTCGTAGATTTTCGATGAGGTAGAGAGTGGAGATTCCCGTCGCTGTTCGAAATGTATGTTCTAACGATTGCTATGCGATCGCAGTCGTATCTTACTTAGGTCCTTTGAGATAACATCGAGTCCAAGGATAAACAAGAAGGCACTAAACGGTCCAAAGATCCGGAAACTGGCATACTTCCCAGCGATTGCCATGGTATGAGTGTTCAGTCCAATTGATCATGATGGAATTGCAAGTCCAGGGAACCGGGTTCCATATTCAAGAAAGCCAACCAATTGTTATCCTGCATGAAAGTGTCGTTCTCGGTGCCATGAACGCCTGGCCACATCATTTCTTGTAAACCCGATAACTGCGTCTCGGGGGACTCTTCGACGGGATGCAACGAAGCTTCTTCGATGCCCGTGTTTGGCATAATGAATCTTCCGCAGAGACGAATGATTAGCTCGTGGCACTCCTTACTGGCAGCATTGATAGAATGCATGGATTCAAGGACGTTCAGGACGAGCTGGAGTTGGGCACGCCAGGTGTCTGCCTGCGATGCATTTGGGTTGTTGCGAAGCATTATGGTGGGGATCATCGATGCTTGGAAGATGAAGTACAATCCGTACCAAGATGCCATGACGGTATGCTCAGCGGTCTGCCAGTAAGCATGTATCGAGGCGATAGAGGCCTCAGCTTCACTTAAGCATCGATCAATGACTTCTTGCATCGCAGGGTCACTTATCGGTTGCGGACCGATCTCTCGACTTCGCAGGACATGCTTGATCAGATGGACTGTAAATGATTAGCGCCTGTGTCGGGAAACATATGCCCGGAGCAAAGCTTACATCGAAACATGATGATACGAAAATTGCGGTACCTCCAATCCATGATCATGCGAGGAAGACGATATCGCTCCGGTATTTCCACTGTCTCGTCCGACCAAATTGAGTGCCACGATGCAATTCGTTCCTCGTCGAGCTGCAAAAGCTCCCTAGCGCTTGGAAAGTCGCTCGAAATGACTCTAGCATAGATGTCATTGGCCGCAAGATGGAACCTAGCCTGCGATGCTACGGCCGAGTAAGGAGTGAGAGAGCGCTTTGGTGGAGGCAGCGTTGTGGAAGCATGGGTCAGGTCGCGATCATCGATGTTGAGCGGCAAGGCGACCTCAACACCGTGCGACGGCCAGGTCACTGGCCGACCGAACGTGATCATTGCGCCTGAGAAGAAAATGTAAAGTGTCCACCACGTCCGCCTTCTGACCTCCATGGCCAATGGAGCGATGCGCCAATTACTAAACTCCTTGTGTAACCCTAGACTAATTGCCATGTGGAGAGCCAATCCAAGATAGTTGTATCCCGAGTTCGGGAGATCCTTCTTCTGCAGATAATTTGACATTAGAGTCAGGGTTTGGACAAGAGTCAAATTACCGCTTTCGAGCGATGCGATCGAGATGTTAGAACGTGCGGCTTCGAAGAGGTCCAGGTCTTGGGCAATGGGACTTGTGGCGGTGCTGAAGATACCGATAGCACCAACGATGTACGCAAGCGCATTCCAGCTGGAGCCATCAGGGCGTTCTACCACTTGAGAATACTGAGCACGAAAGGTCGGCTCGTGAAGGATGGGATATGCGAGGTGGTAGCAAGAAAAGTAGGCGTCGATAGCTGCATCCAGATCGATCATACCGATGTTTTTCTCCCAATACACGGGCGTAGGGACCCAACCTCGTTGTTCTGAATGCACACGAGTATTTCGGGGCACGCCCGGGCGCGGCTTGAAGGGGTTCCCATCCGCATCGCCATTCAATATCAGCTTGAGCATAGAAGCACCGGAAGCCACACCAAGATAGCCGGTCCCTGCGTCCACAACAGAGAGCGATGCCATTCCGTCGATGACGGTCGAACTCCGCTCGTCCCCTCCACCTAGGTGATGAGGCCGCAGCTGGCTACGCATCACTGCTTGCTCGTTCCAACTGAAATCATCGGCGGGCGGCTCTTCGATGTGGTACTCTGAAGCATGGACAGGTGCACCTTGTGACAACGGCCGTTCGTGCCTGCCTCCATCCTGAGGCTGATTTTTGATGCTTTGCATCATTTCGAATGACGGTGACCCAAGTCTTGTGAGTGCGCTGTCATCGTCAAGTAGATGGTGATAACCCTGCCCCGAAACTCCCTGCAGGACAGCATTTGTCGCAAGAGACTTCGCCAGCTCAGCCTCAGCTTCATTCGCTCGACGCTCTACATGCCGAAGACGTATCTCGGCTTGCCGGAGCCTTTCCTCGACCATAGTCAGGTGTTTGCGGGTCAGAGGTGTCTTTGCATGCCTCTCGTAGAGACAATGTCTCTTGTTCTTGGCGCATGAAGTGCATTCGGGTATCAATTTATCGCAGCGCCCTTTGCGCCGCTTGCATTCATTGCATGCTTGATCGGTCGGGGCGGGCAATGGAAGCTGTTGATCCATGGCACAGCGGTATCACCAGCTTCGCCCACATCGACATTGATGATGCTTAATAATTGTGGCTCGTTTGACGATGATGAGAGGGTGGATGGTGCTGGACGTGCTGCAGATCCTTTTGCCGCCATCTGACGGCACAGTATGTACTCCACACCTCGCTAGTACTGTATGTAAGCTGTTGTCGATGGTCTGGGGTGCAGCCGCCGGTGCAGTACTGTATCCTCTTCATGTTTTCCTGATGGCGGCGGTGGGTGTGGACTATTGTTCACACCTTCACATTGCGGCGCGCGAGCTGCCGGAGCAACATGTGAACAGACAGACTTGTGGTCGGCTTGGGCAGGCGCGACCCTGGGGGTGGGGCGCCGCACGGACGTGAGGTTGCTGCAGGGTTGTGAAGCGACAAGGGGGATACTGTATCGATCAGCCTTCTAGACAATCATCTGGTGCTGTGCCCAAAACTTGCAACGAACCTGCGTCACACACCTGGACTCTCCACGCAACCACCGCCAGCCCGTCGCTCTCCGCCCTTCCCTTGAGAATGGCCTCACTGCAGATCCCCGTCCGAGGCAAAGCCGGAGGCAGTCCGGTCACAAAAGCTGTCATTTTGGTATCTAGCTGCCAGAAGAGGACACGCTGGGGACAACGAGACTGAACGCTATCCTAGGTCGGTGGCCCATCTCGAGGAACGCGCTTCAGACCACTTTCGCTTGACCTGCCCAAGGTGTGCACACTTGCGAATTGGCATACCTCACTCGATTCGAGCGCAACACTGACTGTTTGTAGCCGCTCTTCGAAGTCGCTGGTCACCCCATCATCGAGCACTGCTTCCAGGCAGTCACCCGAGTGCCCGAAATCCACGAGATTTTCATCGTCGGCTACTACGACGAATCCGTGTTCCGCGACTTCATCAAAGACTGTTCACGCACCCACCCGAAGATCAGCGTCAAGTACCTTCGCGAGTACCAGGCATTGGGCACTGCTGGAGGTCTCTACCACTTCCGCGATGCCATCCTCAAGGGCCGGCCGGATCGCTTCTTCGTCCTCAATGCCGATGTCTGCTGTTCATTCCCACTGGAGCAGATGCTACGTCTGTTCGACGAGAAAGATGCGGAAGCTGTGATTTTGGGCACAAGGGTTCCCAATGAGGCGGCCACCAACTTTGGTTGCATTGTCAGCGATACCCACAGCAAGAGAGTGCTTCATTATGTGGAGAAGCCAGAGTCACACATCTCGAATTTGATCAATTGTGGTGTCTATCTCTTTGCGACGGAAGCCATCTTCCCTAGCATCAAGAGCGCGATCAAGCGTCGCACCGATCGGCCACGGTTGGTCTCGTATCCGTCTTCCGACGCACTGGACTCGCAATACGTGCCTCCAGCAGACGAAGACGGCGAGAAGAACGAGGTCATCCGTCTCGAACAAGACATCCTCGCAGACCTTGCGGACAGCAGACAATTCTTCGTCCTCGAGACCAAGGACTTCTGGCGCCAGATCAAGACTGCTGGTTCGGCAGTTCCAGCAAACGCCCTGTACCTCACCAAGGCCTTCCAATTGCAGTCAGAAGAACTTGCAAAGCCATCTGCTAACATCCTCCCACCCGTGTTCATTCACCCAAGCGCACAGGTGGACCCCACCGCCAAGCTCGGGCCCAATGTGTCGATCGGACCTCGCGCTGTGGTGGGTGCGGGAGTGCGTATCAAGGAGTCGATTGTTCTGGAGGATGCCGAGGTGCGCCACGATGCTTGCGTCTTGTACTCCATTATTGCGTGGGGCAGCAGAGTCGGCGCGTGGGCACGCGTGGAAGGGACGCCAACGCCAGCGCGCGAGCACAACACGAGCGTCGTGAAGAATGGAGTCAAAGTGCAAAGCATCACTATCCTCGGCAAGGAGTGTGCTGTTGCGGACGAGGTCCGTGTGCAGAACTGCGTCTGCTTGCCATACAAGGAGCTGAAGCGCGATGTGGCCAACGAGGTCATCATGTGAGGACGTTGTCGACATGGTGGGCAGGCACGGAGGCGCAGCACAGCGTTCGGCTTTCAATGTTCATAGCAAGATGATGTATGACTAAAATAGAGTTGGCAGGTGATAGACATGCCCCCCAACCCAGCCCGACTCGCGTTTTCATCATCAGATTCGTATCACCGTCTCCTCATCACGTCCTCCTGTACCTGGCCACAGACGATGCTTGTCGCCGTGACAGGTCGTATGCTCCCTTGACGCCACGTGAGCCTTGTGCGTTCGACGGAGGTGCCTGTGGGAATCTCGTGGCCGACGGGGCAGTGAAAAGCACATGTACTGTAAGCGTGTGACGGCGTCGCGTCCATGTGTTGATGAGCAACAAAGCAGAGGAGCGAAGAGGTGTTTGGTGCAGCTCTCCACTGGGCGACTAACTAAGTTAAGGTAGGTAGGTAGTTGGCGGATGACTAACTTAACGACTGACTCGATCGTCGCTTGGCCGGGCCAGGCCCTTTGTGTCCGGAGCCCGCATCCTTGTCTACACCCACCGGCCCATATACATACTGTACACCACCACGCGAAGCTGTACGTACGCTGTCCGACACCCTCGCTGCCTCTTCTCCGCCCTCCGCTGCGCTGCCTCGCCGGCGCGTGTTCCTCCCTCACCACGCGCTCCGCTGCGGCCAAACACGCCTCGCCGGGCCAGACCGCAGCAGCAGCAGCAGCAGCAACGGACTGACGTATTCCTCCTCTACGCAGCGGGCCTCTCTTGCCCACACTCCTAAACCAAGCTACGCTTGCGCCGCGCATCACCCCGAGCAGACACTCGTCGGTGCTGCTGCTCCCGCCCGCGACGACGCCGCCGCCGCCGCCGCTATCATTTGCCCAAGACGACATCGCCCCCCGCCAGCACTCTGGCCGCTCGCCATCACCACCGCTATCTTCTTGGCCGCGCGAGCCACGACACCTTTCCCGCCAAAGGCCACAACAGCTTCCATGCAAAGGCATTAGGCACATCTTCCGCTGAGATCCACTGTCTGGCCTATTTGGCGAGACTTTTCCGCCCTCCATAACAGCCGCCGAGCAGCCGTGCATCATACCACTACACCATCCGCACTAACCAGCGTGACTGACCGACGTGCGTCAGGCGAGGTATTCGCATCCGACACTGTCCTCGCAGGTCTCGCATTGGGTCGCAGTCATGGGCAACCAACCGTCCAAGGACGGGAAGAGCAGCAGCGGTTCTCAGACACCCACTGGCCCCGAGCTGGGCTCGTACCCGTCCTTCAGCAAATCTGACACGAAAGAATCCTCGCGCTCCTTCCGCAGTGCTCTGCGCACCAAGATTCCGGGCAAATCATCTACAGACAGTCCGCGAGCTAGCAGCAGCAACCTTGCGGGTGATAACTCGGCGACTTGTCTCGATAAGACGGATTCGCAGTCCATCAAGTCCGCAACGAGTGGAAGATCGGGAAAACACTCGCGCGCGTCTGCTTCAGTATCGGAGACCCCGCGACGAGGCAGCCTTGCCGGCGATGACGCCGAGGCACAGCCTCCGCCCTCCCCTACCATGTCAGCTACGGTAGGCACAGGGCACCAGTACAGCGAAATTGAGGAGGCGCAGCGGAGTGGGGAAGTCGACGCCGTATCAGACGCGCCACCCCAAGGCAACATCCATCAGGCGCACAACAAAGAGCCTACCGAATCCATCCTGGTGAAGAGGCCGCCAAAGGAGACAAACGGCCAAGGTGCTGCAGCTGCACTTGCCATTGCCGAAGGATCGCATTCGCGCTCAGCGTCGACTTCTGGTGACATGGCCATTGGAGCGCTGAAGCCGGCCGACCTCGATGACATGATCAAACGCCTCGTGGACGCCGGATATGCGGGAAAAGTGACCAAGACTGTGTGCCTGAAGAACGCCGAGATCACTGCCATTTGTAATGCCGCCCGAGAGCTGTTTTTATCTCAGCCCGCTCTGCTGGAGCTGTCCACGCCTTGCAAGATCGTTGGCGACGTTCATGGCCAGTATACGGATCTTATCCGCATGTTTGAGATGTGTGGCTTCCCACCCAACAGCAATTTTCTATTCCTAGGCGACTACGTGGATCGCGGAAAGCAGAGCTTGGAAACCATTCTTCTGCTCCTGTGCTACAAACTTCGGTTCCCCGAGAACTTTTTCCTCTTGCGAGGAAACCATGAATGTGCCAACGTGACTCGGGTGTATGGCTTCTACGACGAGTGCAAACGAAGATGCAACGTCAAAGTCTGGAAAACCTTTGTTGACACATTCAACACGTTGCCCATTGCGGCTATTGTAGCTGGCAAGATCTTCTGCGTCCATGGTGGACTTTCACCTTCTCTATCCCACATGGACGACATCCGGAACATTGCCAGGCCGACCGATGTGCCAGATTACGGACTCCTCAACGATCTGCTCTGGTCTGATCCGGCTGACATGGAAGCAGATTGGGAAGCCAATGAACGAGGTGTCAGCTATTGCTTTGGCAAGAAGGTCATCATGGAGTTTCTGCAGAAGCACGATTTCGATCTGGTATGCAGAGCACACATGGTGGTGGAAGATGGCTATGAATTCTTCAATGAGCGAATTTTGGTGACCGTGTTTTCTGCGCCCAATGTAAGAACCCCTTCCGAAGGCTGCGAAGCGACGTTTTGTACTGACACTGGACTAGTATTGTGGCGAGTTTGACAATTGGGGAGCTGTGATGAGTGTCTCGGGCGAATTGCTTTGTTCCTTTGAACTCCTCAAGCCTCTGGACTCGAGCGCGCTCAAGACTCACATTAAGAAGGGTCGCGCCAAACGCAATAGTATGCTGAACAGTCCTCCAGCCAGTCAATTCCCACAAAGCTACTAGAGGGCGCGGACCACATGGCGATGAACTCTGGCGATGATTGAAATACAACAGCTTCATACCAAGCTCGTACGTTGAGGTCAGCTGAGTCCAAACAGGCTAAAGGAAGTGAGCACAAAGCAAAAGACAGCAGCAGCATGCTGCGATACAGCATCGTCCATGAAGGCGATCGGTCTTACATGACAACTACCACGGACAATCACCGACCCGAGCATGCACGAGCATGCGTTCGCATTCTTCTGGCGCGCCTTGGGATCAGAGCTCGGCTCCTAGCCAATTGCTCGCGCATCGAATGCTTCCATGGTCCATTTTCAACGGGAGATAGATGGGAATCTCGGAACGGCGTTTAGGCAAGCAATGTTGACTTCTCAGCCTATGCTGCTTAGCCGTGCTGACGGTAGTCGCAGCGAGGCAGCAGGGCAGCAAGGAGAAGACGGGAAGCATGGCACGAAGGAATACACACAAAAGTCCTGGTGGCAGAAATGCCGCTCAACGGACGACAGAATTGAGAATTGCTGGTTGCTGGTATGTGCTGGGTCGGCGTTTGTGTATCAATGTGGTTTCGCTTCGGCAACAACGGGCAAGGAAGTGATTGTGAATGATGAATCGCTTGCGGCGGGTTCATGGGGTTAGCAATTCACCGACAAGGGGAGGGAAGAATGACCGAAAGGCATGTTGGCATCTGGTAGTCTAGTCGATATAGTGCATTGTCTCTCCTCTCATCAGTTCTTGTATCTCTCAGCTCGCTATCTCATACGCTCTTCGTTCACGCGCACGGGGAATTTGTGCGAATCCATGGGAAGGCCGGCTGACCAGGACGTTGAGATGCACACAATCCATCCTGTGAGAGGTGGACCTCATGCTGCTCGTCAGATTTCACTTGGCAACGCGTAGACTCGCAGCACCCATGATGATAATAAGCCACGCTTCTCCAACAAGCTGACTGGATGGTGACGACATGCGGGCAGTGTCCAATTCTCCGCCTCCGCCTTGCCCTTGAAAAGTGACGCACGCATTTCGCGCAGGCACTTACGAATGCAGACGACGATGCCAAGTTTCGCTTGAGTGGCCGAGTGAGGAAGATGGAGAAGAGGGCAAAGAGCCATGTACCACACAGTCTCACGAAAGGAGACGTGCTCCGTCCGTATGTGTCTGTCTACGTGTGATGACCAAACCTTTACAAGCTGAAACAGAAGCTGGAAGAGGGAACAAAGAAGAGGATCAAGGCCAAAACCAGACACTCTTCATTCGTCGCTAGAATGCTGTTGCTCTGCTGAACGCTCATTTGCTTGATTGACTCGCTCCGCTCTGCATGCTCACTGTGAGCTGGTATCTCTGCGAAAAGCATTCCAAAAAACAAAAACCCCATCTCGCACTCGCTTATGCTTTGTGAATGACCCAAGGAATTAAGTTGGGGAATCATGATGAAGAGAAAAAATGCCAAAGTATAAAAAATCTTTCAGCGAGCGCAGCGACCAGACAGACTCGGTCAGAAGGTTTCTGCTGCTTCCAGTCGGGTCCGTGAAATGCCGAACGTAGACGGTTCGGCGGCGCTGTGCTCGAGCTCGCACGAAAATAGAAAGTCGTTCCAGGCTGTGTTGTCGTAGGGTTCACATGGACAGGATGTGTTCGCCCTTGCCGCGATAACGTTGCAGTTCCAAGCCGACCTCCCGCATCCTCTCTGCCCCTTTGCCAGGCTTGACTCGGTAGGCCTTTTCGCCTTTCGCCGCGGCCTTGGCACACATTTTGGCATGAAGTTTCTCCTTGCGGCGCTGGCGTTTCTTCTCCAGTCCCTTGTAGATGTCGATGGCTCCGCGCTTGTGGTGATCGGCGGCGTGAATGTGACTACCGGTCTCGGTCTCCTCGCCCTCATCCTTTCGATAGCCGTTGAATTTGCCGAGCGTGTACCCTCCATTGCGGGGCAGAGAAGCGGTATGTGTCAATTGCGGGCGGCTCGCTAGGACATTTGCTTGACTCTTGTTCGCTCCGAGGCCAATAGAGGCCGGCGAAGCAAGCCTCGTATTGGGTGGAGAAGTCACGAGGTTCATCGCAGGTGCTGCCGGTGAACGATTCCCCTTCGGTGAATTGGCGAAGAGTCGACGTGGCGCAGGGGAGTGCGCAGTAGTGCGTCTCGAGGTCGGTGGTGGTGAACGTGCAGTCCCCCGACGCACAGGAGGGGGAGGCGAGCGAGCCGTGTTGGTCCGCTTCATCGCACCAGGTGCTGGCGATCGTTGACGGGTCGGCGGTGGTGGTGACCGATGGGAATGACCTGGCCGGGCTCCCCGCTTGGACAGCCTGCGGCGGAGGGTGGCATCGCCATCGAGATCCTCGAGAGTGCCGTGCATGAGACTCTCGTGGTCGCTCTCCTCAGGATTGATGAGATCCTCGTCATCCTCTTCATCCATTTCGGGGTCAGACGTGGGGAAGGTGGGATCGATGTCTTGTGGACGTGCCTTGTGCTTCGCCGCCTCACGTTCCTTTTTGTAGCTGATGAAGGCCTGCTCCAAGGGCCTGTCCTCGTCGAGCGTGCCGCAGACGAAATCAGTGGAGTCGGGCAAATCGATGGCCGGTGGGGCGCGTTGGGAAATTGGTACAGCGTTGGGCGGTGTCTTGCGAGGCTTGCGCAACAACGTCCGTGGAGAGATGTGGCTGGAGCTGAGCGAGCCCACGGAGGACGCCAGTGGCTCGGTGTTGAGGGCAGTTTTGGCGAGGAGATCCAAATGGTCCGTCGAAGTAGCGGCGGTCGAAGCACCGCCCGGTCGCCACCAGTCGTCATCACTGTCTTCCCCTTCGGAATCGGACTCTGCAAAGCCTTCCTCATCGTCGGTCCTGAAGCCTTCGTCGGACTCCTCCTCCAGTTCAATATCGTCGTCGTCTTCTTCCACATCGTCCGCATCCTCGTCTTCGTCGATGAGATCGTCTTCGTCTTCAGCCTCTTCTTCTTCCAGGGCCTCCTCCTCGACTTCCTGGCACGCCTTGCGGATCGTGATCTCCTTTTGCAGGGTGTCGTTGACGGTCAGGCGACTCTTGTAGCATGTCGATTCTTGCACCCATTCCTCGGGCTCGTCGTCGCTCGAGGCAAACTCGTGGAACCGCAACGCCTCAGTGCTGTGGTCCGAGTCGTTGGAGAACTTGCGAGTGTGCTTGGGCGCGGCACCTGATGTGGGTGGAGCGGCAGCAGTCGCGAGAACGACGGAGCTCTTACGAGCGCTTCTCGGAGAAGCATGAGTGACGGTGCTGTCGGAGCCGCGGTGAGCCTTGGGGCCATCAATCCTGCTGCGGCGTTCTGGCGGAGGGGGACTAGCAAGACGTCTGAATGCCGGCTGCTTTTCGACATGTGGCTTCGCTTCTGATGCAGCTCTCGTCGGACAGACAAACTTGAGTGCGCATTTGCGCTTGGGCGGCGATGATGGGGCGGCTGACTCGGATGGAGGGGTCGCGGGCTTGGGCTGGGACGTCGGCGGGGTCTTGGTCTTGTTGCCACCACATGCGAAGCTGATGCATCGTTTCCTGCCCAAGCTTGCCTCGACCGACTGCTCGGAGCCGGTGTCGGCCAGCTTGGTATCCTGCTCGGCGATGTTTGGTTCTTTTGTCACAGACTTGGCCACGGCCGGGATGTGTGTCGTGATGATGGTGGGTGGGAGGGGCGGCGAGTGGAACGGACTGGCCACACTATGGCCGTCGTCACTCGTCAGCTCTGCCGTCGAGGCATTGCTCGGATTGCTCCATGTGGACTGTGTGCTCAAGGTCCGTGGGGGAGCGTAGGACCGGGTGTCGTCGTCGGTGTGTTCGGCCTCGGAGTGGAGCTGGCGAGTCAACAAAGACTCGCGGCGCTGGTACATCCGAGGGTCGGCTTTGTTGAAGGCAGACAGCGTGGGTGGCGCCCACGTGGTGGGCGCCTTTCGTTCGTCGGGCGGCTCGTCGACTTCGGGGAGCAGCTCCTCGGCGTGATCCATGCCTGCGGTGGTGGTGGGCGGCATCGACGGGTGTCTCGAGTCGGAGAGAGGCATGGTGGACGGGTGGAGGGGTGGTGCGGAAGGAGGTAGTTTGTGCTCGAGGACGGCAGTGACGAGGGCGTGGGCAGCAGGCTGTCACGTCGAGAGTGCGTGCGGGTCGGGAGGTTGTAGTGAAGACGGACGCTGATGTCGCGTCGAGCAATGACCCAATTGGGCCGCCGCTGCTATAAGGTCGAGGCGAACATGATGTGGGTGGGTGGGTCGGTATGTGGTATTATGGATATGAACAAAAGGCAGGCGCAATGTCCGTTGAAACTTGCTAAGAACAGCGTCAGCGGGCGGCGAAGGTGATGTGCGTCGGGCAGGGTTGGGGGGCTGACCAGGACGTGGCTGTGAGAAAGGAAGAACGGGATGAAGGAGGACTTGGCGACGTCAGTGATCACGGACTGCCGGCCTGCCCGTCCTCGTCGACAATCGCAAGCAGCCTGGCCCGTGTCGACAGTCGCAAGCAGCAGTCTGGACCGTGCCGACGTCGACGGCGACGGTGGAAGAGGAGGTGGTGCTGGTGGTGCTGGTGGTGCGGGTGGTGCTGGTGGAGCGGGTGCAAGAGGTGGGTGGGTGAGGGAGCGAGCGAGCGAGCGAGCGGGCGAGGGCAAATACTGTATGTACAGTAGTAGCTCGCTCTGCAAAACTGCTAAGTTAGCGCCGACCCCGACACTGCATTACATATTCCTGTTCCACGGCAGAGCGTGGAGGCGTTGGGGCAGAGTACAGTAAAAGTAGTACCTACCTCTTCACGGCACAGATTATTTCTCTGACTGTCCTTCCACCACCACTTCGCACCACTCACTGCTCGTATGTACTGTAGTAGATAGTCTACTGCCGCTCTTCTGCCTGCCGCGCGGGTGTCGGGCGCGATCGTCTCACGGCGGGCATGGTCTGTCGCCATCGTTCTCTTCCGCCTCGTCCAGCATGCTGCATGCGCGATTTTCTGCCAGACTGCTTTTCGTCGGCTCCACATGCAACCTCGTCGTGCGTCTCTCCTCGCGACCGTCGACGGCACCAAGTCACATGTCAACCACTACTCCCACCTTCTTCTCTTCACGCTGCCCGATGCGACTACACTACGCTCCCACTACAGGCGTGGGCGCATGCGACCGCTCTTCCCACGACATCATCTCGCTGCTCCCACGCGTCTCTGCAACACCGGCGCCCTGCGACATCTGCACCAGCAACGTGTGCCGCGACGCTGCAAACGCACGCGCGCGCGCGCGCCGCAATTGCACCGCACGGGCGCATGCTTGCCTCTCTAAAACCGCCCCCCGACTCTCTCCCTTTGGGCAAACCGTGTCGTGTCGTTTTCCGCTCGTACCAGCACCCTCGGTACAGTAAGTACGTGTCCGCTGGGGCCGCTCCTCGAACGCAAGCACCCCGCCAATCGTGAAACGAGGGATTGTTGTACCTACAGTGTACGGCGGAGCATGTACTGTACCTAGGAACACCCCACGGCCATCGCCGTTCTTCATCGCCAAGGGAGTGACTCGTGCATAATTTCACCACGTGTGCACGCTACGAGGCTGCTGTCGCGACAGCAGCACTCCGGTCCGTAGACCTGGACAAATGCGCGGTGAGCAGCTGATTGTTACGTCATGCTGCCACAGCCCCAGCACGACACGCATCGCGTTGCTGCTTTGGCAATGACGAGCTCAGCATAATAAACCCATGGCGTATACGCTGGCCATCAGTAGGCCTTGTGCTGATCGTTTGGTGTTTACGAAGCACCGACCAGCCTCACTTTCCTTCTCCGCTCTCCCGCGCCTTCCTCAACCCCAATGGGGCAAGCTCAGCACGACTCGTGTCGAGACTGGCTTTTGCTGCTCCACGTCGTCATCCAACCAGATCCTTACAGACTGGTGTTTACTATACGGACTGCTCGAACGGGAGTAATTAAGCTCGCCAAGCAATGTTCAGCGCAAATCTTTCATGCACCGACCATCCTGCAACTGGGCGCTGTGTAACCGAGATTGTTAACTTAGAGCCCGTTCGGTCGGCCGTAATCTAGTAGCGTGCTGCGTTATTAATTTCTAAACCCTTGAAAAGAAATAATAAACTAGTACTCCGTGCCGTGTTGGGTTTACTCGCTTAGTAACCTGTAATCTTATTATTAAATAAGTCTAGTACTTACTATTTAAGTTTAGCTATAATATACTAGTATAAAAGGATAATTAAAGAGATTAGATTATTAGACATAAAGAGTATATAGTAACGTATAGACTACCTTAAACTTCTTATTTTAAAATTAACCAACTATTATTAAGTTCTACTTAATTATATACTCTTCGTATACGAAGAGTATATACTTAAGTAATACGGTAATAGCCGCCTACTAAGTATATTCTATTTATTAAAAAGGTTTAAACTACGACCTTAGCTATAGCTATAACTATTAAACTAATAACCTAGCTACTAAATTGGACTAGAGGTATAAGATAGATACTATTATTTAATCTTATTATCGTGGCGTACGCTTATAAAACTTAGAAAGTTAATAATAGCCGTGCGCTACGCCAATAGATTACGGACTAGATTTTGCAATCGAACGGGCTCGAATTTCATCACTTGTTACATACCAGTCGTTGCTCATAAGGGAATCATTGCACAGCGTCTCACGGACCGGGACCCCGAATACAACCACGAGGACTTGCATTTCGAGCTTAGCATGCACCACGACGACATCTGCAAGCTCGGGGGATTCTGCATATCTCAACTACCGTTCTTTCTTCTCACCGTATTATTACACACGTGTGGCACTACTGTAGAGAGCTATCTGCATTGTGCATACATCCTCTGGCGCCTAGCGAGCTGCTGATGAGCTCTGTCTCCCACTGTCGTCCAGAAAGATCGCCCCAAAAGCCTGTTTCCTATCTCCGAGCCCACGGACGGTTCCCAGCTCATTAGGTTGGCCTCGGGCAAGATCACTCCGCGAACACCTCTCTGAAACACGATTACCTTCAGTCCACCGGGTTTGTTCCTTGTTTGAGATTGTACGCGCATGGCACCGACCTAAGCTCTTATTGGCAATCTCACATGTGACAATCATGTATGAGCGCGGGAACTGGCAGCGAGTCCTCCGGCTCGTGCGTATGCTTGCTACCCACATCCTCCCACTCGTCCGTCACAAACGACTGACACGGAGACGCTGGAGCATCCGCATGCACCACCAGCAGCCTGAGCCGTGCTTGCTGCATGGTCCGAGATCGGGCAGGTACCAAGAGCTGCCGCTGGCTGCACGGTAGTCTGATGACCATTCCTCATTGCAGCTATTCGGAGTACACTTCGATGGCGGTCTGTGCCATGTTCCGCACTACTCATCCGGAGCTTGATTATGACCGGCTTGATACCAGCTCCAGATGTTGAGTCCTATTTTCTGGCCTTCGAGAACTGGCATTCCCGAGTGAATCGTTTCTTTGTACCCTCTCCCCTCTGCGTCAAAATTCGTCCAGAATATCGCGCTCCCTTTCCTCGGCATAAAAGTGACTCCCTCGACTGCTTCATCAGTCGAGCTTTCTCCCTGTCCGCAATCGATGAACTGACACCATTTCCTTCTTTCCTCTCCACTCTCCGCATCCGGCTTTGCAATTCGAGGGAAATTCGTCCCGCCTCCTCGACATTCGTCTTTGAGATATACCATGAAACTACTCACGCGTCGAGACACTCGAGATGAGGTCGCCCAGTCGTAGTGGAGACTGTAGTGGCCAGAGACATTGTATCTCTGCGTCCACAGCCGTTCGATGAATGTCTCCTTGGGCCACCCTTGGAAAGCGAGAGCCCGTTGTTCGATGCATTGAACGACGGTATCGCGTTCGATCGCTGCCTTTTCGGACTTGCGGACCGTGGAGTCGACGCCTTCGATTCCTGCGTTGAAGACTGTAGAGATGTTCCATTTTCCGGAGCTGTTAAGGAGGAAGCATCAGCTGACTTGGGATACAAATCTTGGTTGTTCGAGCTTGCGCCATGGGATATGCTGACCTCAGTGCGATCAAGTGCTCGACTTCCGTCTCACTCAGAAAGTTGTCAATGTACACCATCAACGGACTGGTCGAATAGATGTGCGCAGTGTATTCGTGTCGAGGACATTGCAGATCTTTAGAAGGATAGACGAGATGTTCGACCTTGGCCTTCGAGTTGGAGGCGGAGAAGGACTTGTTGGGTTCGGTCTTGGTATCCTGACTTGATGAGGTCGATGGTGATGATATCCCGGGAGCTCCGACGAGGAAGTAGATAACGAGGGAGATGACGGCGATTTCGAGCGCTGTGCGGTAGGTTCGTGACTCGTTTGCCATCTTGTCGTGCGCTGCTAGAGATGACGAAAGAATTGTGGTGGCTCCGCAGAGACTACATTGGTGATGCTGCGGTTGTTGTTCTGGATGAACTTTGCGCTGCAGTTGACGCAATTGGATGTTCGCAGCGATTCTCCATATGGTTTCGGGCCCAACCGAGGGATCCATGTCGCAGCGAGGGCGGTTGGAAAGAAATGCCCTCTCACAGAAGCACACTGAATTGCGCTGCGCTGAATATACAGTATTGTACATCTAATAAGCCAAGCATGGCAAGAGCGCTGGTTCACTGTACAGGCTGTCTCTAACCTTTCAAACGCCTTTTACCAGACTCGACATAGCGGTTGTCCGCCTATTTTTCGTTCCACGCACTCTCTCGCCTCCATGATCCCTCTGTCCGTACTTATTGCCATGATCTCTCCCACCCGGGTCAGTGGCTTCACTTCGCCAGCCTGCTGTCCACGCACAATCTTCCCTAGAGCCCTGGTGTCCAACCACATTCGTTTCGTTGGTTTCGACACCATTTGCGCTTTGGTGATTACGGGCTTGCTTTCGTAATACTTGAGTCCAAGCCAGAGCCTTCTCGACGCACGATTCTCCTGCGTCACCAGCCCCTCCGTCTCCATGTGCGAGGGATCCTGGTATTCTTCCACGGGCAAAGTCACTGTCTGATTCGAGATGGGCATCCCCATTGCCTCGATCGTGATGCCATTCAATCTGATTTCACGCTCGGTCATATAAGCGTTCTTGCCCGCGATCGAAGATAATGTTTCCAGATCAAATTGCATGCTCTCCAACTCGCGTAAAGGCACGCCGCTCAACCTTTGGAAGAGGGCCTGTTGCTGCGCAGGTCGTCCGGCAAGCACATCTCTTGCCGCAAATTCTCTCCTCTGCTCGGGGGTCGCACCGAATGTCTGTTCTAAGCGGCGAAGTTCCCGACTGGCGTCTCCTGCGCTGTTGAACGAATCAAGTTCATCCCCCTGCTTCTTCTGCTGCAGTGCGTATTGGTCTTCTCTCTCCTCCGTCAATGCGTCAATCTGTGCACGCACGTCGCCGATGAAGCGCGGGATCTGCTGCCTCCATCCCCTCCGCTCGAGTTCTTCCGCCGTTCTCATTCCATGCTGTAGCGCAAAGTCGATCGCTTCTTGTGGGAAGCCAAGCGATTGCAGTTGCTGCGAGCTGTAGCGGTTCCGCACTACTAATGCTAGGGCCGCCTCGGGACTATGTCGATCTCGACCTGCGGCGCCGTGCGGATAGTTTGTGATGTGATGGTCATCGCGTGGGCCTTGACCGAACACCGAGGCAGGAGGCGCGGGCCCGCCGAGTTTGACTTGCGATATAAAGCCCTGCTTTTGCAAGAGTAGTGCCAACGAAAGATGGAGCTTCGTATATGGTATTGAGGTGAGGCCTAGGCGCGCGAGTGAGGCATTTTGTAGGTGGGAGCAGGTGTGCGAGAGTTGGACCAGAGACATGGTGGGAGGAATTGGTGCCCTCGCGGGCCGGCGAGGAGGGTTCGGCGCAGTCGTGTGAAGTCCTGTGTACAGCGGCGATGAAGTGTGCAACGTCGGCGTCGATGAGACGTGTAGGGTGGGCGGCCAATGCTGCACGCAATGACTTTCTTTGGGGCGTCTCGGAGATGCGCTGCGGCGAGAGGGCTTGGCGCTTGCTTTCCTTCGAGTATTCTATGGATGCCTTGCCTTTTCCCTTCACTGCCTCCGGGCTCGCGCTTGTGATTGGTTGTCGAGCCGCCCGCGCAGCTCAGCTCCAGCGCAGCACGCAGAGCACGACGCTTTGACGCGACCAGCTGTGCGGGCTGGGCAAGATGGCCGACGACTACAAGTACAAGTACAGATGCTGGCCGCGGCTGCTCTGGGCGAGCTCACCGTCCGCTTCCTTGCGCTCCTCCTCACCGGCTGCGCTGCCTACTGCATCGCCGTCCGCTACGTTGCCACCTTGACCGACGCCACCCGCGCCTACTTGACCCTCGTCGATCAGCCGCATCATCACCGTCGACGCGGTCGGAGGAGGAGACGGAGGTGGAGATAACATTGAACGTCGAGCTCGTGGGCAAGAGCGGCGTCAGGCGACAACATGCCCGCCGGGCCAGGAGATCAGCATCTGACCACGCTGTGAGTCGTGTCTCATCGCATCACCCCACACTGCCAGCGCGTTGACGGTGCCGCAGTTTCGCGGATGTGCATTACTTTCTCAGCGACCCATCCTCCAAGCCATCCCACGACAGATTCGCCAAAAGCAGCTACGTCTATCTCTACTACAATGCCAACACCCACCAGACCAAGCTGGAGATCGCCAATCACCCCGGCACCCCCGACCAAGATGCTTTTCACGGCCACCTGCAGACGGCCACTGTGAAGTACAATCACTTGCAGCCCGCCCTGCTGACTTTCTCCGTCGACACGCAGGCTGTTCAGGATCACCAGACGTGGCATCTGCCAGCTTACGACCGGAAGAGTGAGCAGAAGTATCTGTACAAGATCCATGCTGTGGATCTATATCTCTGGACCGAGAAAGACGCGACTGCGTTCATCGCTCATCTGAAGAGCGTCTTGAGCGCCGATCGATTGGAGATCAAGAATGCCCCGGCAACACGAAGTCCGCCTGCCGAACACCGAGATTCCATGAGTCCTGTGGTGCAGCAGCTGGAGAGGACCGCAATTGGCAGCAACTTTCCTCCCAGGACCACGAGTACTGTATCAGCACAGTCGCTTCCCGGGCCCCCAACGCCACAGTCAAGTGCAGCGTCTCCCCAAGCGACTCCCGCTGCCTACAATCCCGCCGCACCAGCAGCGCCAGAACCCGTCATCTATCGTGAGAAAACTCCACCTCCACCTGACGGCAGCACTGGCACCGGGTTACAAGCGGCCGCAAAGTACGATACCGTGCCTCGGCAGTCTCATCATGCATCGATGCCAGGTCACTACCAATCCTCGGCGCAAACCACACCGCAAGCAGCGTATTTCAGTGGTCCTCCCCAACAGCCGCACAATAGTTTCCCTGGTCCTCCGTCAGGGGCTCCGACACCAGAAGCACATCGCTCACATTCTGGCAGCATTCCGCCCCCGCCCGCTCAGTCTCCTCCAGCTCAAACACGGGCACCATCATTTGGACCCATGGCAACAAGCACAATTGGGCCTGCTTCCCCACCGCCTAATCAAACCTCCTTCCGCCAATCTTCGTTTGGAGCTCCATCAACACAGCAAGCCACATACAACCCTCACACGCAGTACGCAAACTATCCAGCTTCACCTGGTTTTGGACAGCAGCCGCCCACACCGTCGGCACCCCCTGCCTATGCTGGCCACACTCCTCTGCAGTCTCCTGGTATACAACAGCCAGGGCAGCATCAACAGGTGCCGCTCGGCGGCTACAGCAACTACTCCTATGCATCATCACAACAGTCCGGAAGTGGTCAGGTCAACCAGCATGGCGCCTACGTCGGTAATGTGCACTCACAAGCATATCGTCCCACAGAAGTAGAGCAGGCCACATCGTTTGCAGAGGGCAACAAGATCAGGAGGTCACAGACCAGCCAGGACGGGAGTATGCCCGCGAAGAACAGTAAGCTGCAGGACGGGGTTGGCAAGATGGAGGGAAAGGTGGGCAAGTTCTTCAGCAAGCTTGATAAGCTATACTAATCACATACGACGTGAACGACACCTCTGCATCATTCAAAACATCGTGATGAGATCGAATCTTCATGCATGCTTGGCCAAGCATTATTTCTGAAAACTTCACCTGTCCTTCGTCTTCCAGGCTCGGTCGCTATCGACAACCGGAACAACACGATGGCACTTTTCTCTCGCAAGGCATGTTCTCGTTGGGCGCGGCTACATCTGCGTTCTTCCGTTCCGAGTGGGTATCGGCATGTGCATACAGTACCGAGCAGTTCCTGTGAAATGCTGCAAGATCCGCTTCCGGCTATAATGCCTGCCTTGTAGGTTGCAGCCTGCAGGACTGCTGTAAGTCATGTCCGTGCCCAAGTGTTGACGATCTTCTGATAGGGGGTTACGCAGCAGATCTGCCGACAGGTCGCTATACCAGCTGCAGTATTACATCCGAACGAACAGAAACTACGTGAATCGCGAGTCTTTGACGAGAGAGGACCGAGGTGAAGTTGTCGAGCATCGGGGTCATCCTTGCGTAGCGCTGAGCTTCGTGCAAACCCCGTCCGCGATGGCTAAAGAGAGAGACAGCTTCCACTTACGGAGAGTGCCTCCGAATTGATGCCACACCAGGACCGAACGACACTGCGGCCTCTTGATCTGTTCCTTGAAGGGCCTATGCCTTTTTCACACGCTCGACTATCCCACCTCGTCACTACGTACCTATCTTGCTCGCATCGCCTCGCTTGTCCGGTGTTGTTTGAGTGGTCGCGCTGCGCGCTGCTATCGTTCTCCTTAGCTGAGATCTGTCACTCTCCTTAGCCACCGCGGACCATGTCGATTCGCGCCCAATAAAAATGGAGATCTGACCGGTCTACACGGAAATCTCGACGACCCTAAAAGCGGCAAAATGTCGGCAGGTATCTCTATCGCGGATCGTCATTCGTATTTTTTCTGTAAGCGATGTAGATGTACACGAATCTGACTACTGACTGGCAGATCGTACACTTGCAGTTCCTACTATTGTCGCCGCCGTTCACGTCCTCGCTACAGGATGTGCGTACTCAAGCACTAGGCCATGTGATTGTGTCTCTTTGCCGAGTCTTAGCCTCTGACGGACACTATTTCTCGTAGCTACAGTACCTTCGTCTCCATGCAAACTCCCACCGGATCGTGTCACTGAGATCAAGTATTGCTCGAAAGATAAAAGATGCTGTTCCGCTACCTCGCAGCATTTGCTGCGGCGGTCAATGTTCCATCCGGCCTGGCATGTTCGAACTGCACAAACGAGTCCCCGGATCCGATCGAACATGTACCAGCGCCGTGGACATTGAAAGGAGACATTTATGGGTCATTCCTCCTCCCCACTCTCGGTATTCCTCTTTTCGGCGCCAACAGTGCCAGCCTTCCAAAGAAAGCCTTTCCTCCATTGGAACGCAAACATCCCGAGTCAATTGCAGGCGAGTACACCGGAAGGCTTGGGATGTTCCAGGTCTTGCGCTACACTGAGACTCCAGTTGGACCGTACGATGAGCTTCTGATCATCCCGGGCTTCTTCAGCTTCGAGAACAATGGAAAGCGTGAAGAGATGACCCGCGTGAGCCGTATCTATGTCAGTCAGAAGTACACTGCCTGGAACGGACGCAAGAGTGAGTACTTTGGACACTGTTGATGATTGCCAAGAAGATTAACAGTCGAAAGATTGGAACATACCCAAACACCTCGCCCGCTTCGATTGGACCTACGGAGACGACGGTTCCGCCTCAGTCAAAGTCTACCCCTTCGACACCACAGGCGACCCAGCTGAGGCCTTCCCCTCCGAGAAGCCCTTCTTCCAAATGACCTTCGCTCCTCTCCTTCCCCAAAACCTCCTCAGCAACACCCTGACCACCTTCCTTCCCGGCCTTTTGAATAGCGGAGTCAACCTCAACCCCACAATCCCTTTCACGACAGACCTGTACGCCCTTCTGGGAATCAACGCTACACTCTACCAACCTCCTGTCCCGCAAGGTCACGATGTATTCGGCGCCATCACCTCCGGCGGTCCCTACTGGAAAGCTGTCGTGCCCGGACAGCATTCGACCAACGCGACGCTGGGTCTGATCAACATGGACCAAACGGGCGGTGATGGACAGGAGACGGGCGTGAATGCTGTGGGAGACGAGTGGTATCCGAACTTCTGGCCGGGGCTTCCGAAGAACAATGTTGCGTTGAGATTGAGAAATGCGACGATTACGTTCAGCGAAGCGACGGAATTGCCGAATATTGTGGCCTAATGGAATCGGGCATATCTTTGCCTAGTGTTGCGGTGGTCTTGTCTCGATTTGGCGCTGTCGGCGGTGTCGCATAGTCTGGATGGTTGAAAGCGGAGTCGATGGCTTGCATCTAATAGAGGCCAGGGGTTCCAGACACCTGCGTCTTACTCTAGCGGGCCTTCATATTGTCGCCAGGCTGCGGCGGAAGAGGACGGTCATGGTCGCGAGTGAGACAGACGCCTAGTCAAAACTGGCCACCAATGTAGAATAGTCAGGCATTCAAAAAGGACCACAGCGCAAGGTGGTGGATATTTTATGTATTGTTTAGTGACCGGTGAACAGGGCGATGGTGCTCATGTAGCACGAAGTAAACTTCGTTCTCCCGCAAGATTGTCTCACTCTATCGTCACAACTTTCAATACAACGAAAGCAGCGATTTCGATATTTACAACCTCTTCAGGATGTCGTTGAGCACCTCGTCAGTCTTGGCCTTTCCGCCCATGTCCGGGCTGAGCCACTTGCCATCGGCAAGGTTACCATCCACCGCCTGATAGATCTTCGCAGCGGCCTCCTCCTCATTCAGAAACTCCAACATGAGAGCCACACTCCTCAACGTAGCGATCGGGTTTGCAATCCCCTTTCCTTGAATATCTGGCGCAGAACCATGACATGGCTCTCCAATCGCGAAACCATCTCCAACGTTTGCAGAAGGCACGAGACCTAAGGATCCCACGAGCGCGGCAGCGCCATCGGAGAGGATGTCACCGTAGAGGTTTGGCGCGACAATCACGTCATAGGTGGAAGGTTCGCGGAAGAGCTTGTAAACCATGGAGTCGACAATCTGCTCGTCGATCGCGACGCCCGCAGAGGCGAATTTGCTCTGTTCGAGAGCTTTGCGCGCGGTGCTGCGGAACAGGCCGTCGGTTTGCGACAGGACATTCGATTTGTGGGTAATGGTGACCATGCTCTTTTGTCCCGATGCATTGCCCGTCTTGTCGCGGATGTTTTGGCGACGGAGGGCAATCTCGCCGGCCATGGTGGCTATTCTCGACGAGGCGTGCTCGCTGATGCGCTTGATGGCTTCGGCGACTTTGCCATTGGGGCCATCGTACGTCTTTTCCTCCTTCACGTACAGGTCTTCCGTGTTCTCGCGCACGATGACGAGATCGATGGGATCGGGAAAGGCAGCGGTCGGCGTGACGGACTTGACGGGGCGAACGTTGGCGTAGAGGTCGAGCTTCTTGCGCAGGGCAACGATGGGCGAGGAGTAACCCTTGGTGGGTGTGGTGGGTGAGCTGACGGCACCGAACAACGCGCCATCGCACTCTTTCCTCAGCGTCTCGACGGTCTTATCCGGCAGCGCGACGCCCGTCTGCTTGAATGTCTCAAAACCGGCATCGAGATCCACAAAGGAGAACTTGAGGCCGAGCGACGTTGGCAGGGCTTCCAGCAGCCGGCGGCCAGCGGGAATCACCTCACGGCCAATGCCGTCGCCGGGAATGAGGCCTGTTGTGGAGCATTAGGGTGATATGGAAACACCTGTTGTGGTCAGAGAGTCTACACACCTATACGCAGAGTCCTTGCAGCAGCCATTGGGGAGCTATGTTGTGGATGGAGAGCTCCAAGAATTCCTCACGCCTAATGCCGACAACTCCGACATCGGCACATTATTATTGTACTACAACCCAAATTCACATGCATGCACAAGCCTGTGATCGTGCACGGCATACGTTGTCAAGCAGAGTCATTCAGAAAGAGAGAAATAACACGTGTGTGCAGCTGATGACTTGTGATGCACTATTTCCTATGGTAACACGCACAAACCCAATCCTCTGCTTCTCTCGCTAGACGCTGCATGACTTCTACCATCATCACATTCCCGGACAGTGCTGCCTTGGGTGGAGACATTGGTGGAGGGACGAGGAACGTCGGTCCTCTGACCTCGAGGTCGAAGCTGAGCTTAGGCTGTGGCGGCCATGGTTGTGCTGGCTGTGGGGTGTTGGAAGGTCCTGATGGTTCACCGCAGATCAGGTCGAAGCTGAGCTTAGGCCGTGGTGGCCACGGTGCCGGTGGCTGTGGGGTGTTGGGAGGTGCTGAATAGCTTAGGACGTAGCCGAGTCTGTGCTTTGACTTTGTCTTACCAGACACGATATTGGGCCAGAGCTGGTATGTGTGGTCGGTTCCGCAGAGCAAAGACGCTCACTCTCCCGGGCAGTCATATACTGTCTCGGAAATATCCTTCGTGCCTCCTTCACGGCTGCGAGGTACGACTGCGTCTGCTGCACACAGTGTTTGAGTCCAAGACCACGGTCGCCCGTTGTAGTATATGGTCGGGGGCGCGTTTGCCTAATCTCTAAATGGCATTCTCCACCACTCTTTGGGGAGAGCCACATCTTCATTCACGCCATTCTCTGCGTGTGGCCATAGCGCACTCTGCACGGTGTATAGATTATAATGTTGCTCGCCGAAGTCGTTTGCCACAGATGGCATTCCTTCATCATCGTTCGTCAGTCATATTCTGGATGTTGTTTCTATATTCCGCTCATCTCAAGCGGGTTGTTCCATGTCCAAGTCGTGCTTGAAGAAGCAGCCGCCGGCCGGTTTCTGCATGTATGCATTTGGCCAGGGAGTATATGGATGATGATCTGGCTCTACAAGCTTTCGTCAGGCCCTTGACACCGCTTCGCTCATGGTTGGTACAAAGCGGAGGTCATCATGTACTCCGAATCTATAGCCATCGTCTGTCAGAACGGCTTCCAATGCGGGGAGGCGCTCGCATACGATTCGGAAAAGGAGGGGTCGTACTCTGAGACATGCTCAGTACACGCTCTCGCATGTCAAGGAGTAAAGGAGCTGAAGTTCAGTGTTCCCTTCTGACCATAGAGCATGTCGGACAACGATGTGCTGCCGTTGGCCGCTTGTCTTTGATCAGACAAGCGTCAATCTACGAAGGAGAGTCGAACTCACCCATATCGTCTGTGACTAGGCCCCGCGCGTTGAGCAAGTCGACAACCTCCTGTCCGTCTCTGGGGTCGATTCTGCCCATGTCGTGATCCTGCTCAGCATGCGGAATTCCATAGTCTGGAGGTCGCGTGTCGACTGGGAATGTCGAGTGCTGCATTGCGTCATGAATGTTGTGCTCAATGTTAATGCTAGAGGCATTTAGCGTCGCGTCTGCCGTTTGTGCGGAAGTGGTATCTGTCTACTCACGAGGTTAGCGCTGTCAATATGGACTTTCCCAATGGTCCCACTCGTGACCAGCATCGTAGGCAGGGTAGTGGTGCAAATCATGGGTTGGAGGAGTGACTGGTGTGCTTGACAGGGGGCTTGCAGAACCAGAGCTGGGGGAGGGACTGACAGTCTCAACCATCTTATCGCCTTCCACCTTCACTTCACGATCCTTCAGCCTTCGCATCAAGGCCAGGAACTGGCTGTTCTTAAACTTGTCCGACTGGTTGTGCTTGACCTTTTCTAATAGCTCCTCCGCTGTTGCAGCCAACGCATCATTGTCATTGATCTGGTTGATCTGCTCTTGCCGATCTTCTATCGGCGCTTGCATGGTATCATACTCGATATCGGCGCCATGCATGCTTGCCATAGGATGCATCTCCTCGATGTCCAAGTCGTGCCCATCCTCCTTCAGTATATGCATAGCAGCTTCTTCCACCGCTGCCTCGAATTTTTCTGCCTCAAGCTCGTCCAATAGCTCCTGGGCACTTGGAACCTGCTCCTGCTCCTGTTCTGTCTCTTCTGCTTCGGCTGCATCCGCCATCAGATCCTCGTGCGCCTGGTCGAAGGCAGCGGCGAAAGCAGCGTCGTCAAACTGCTCAACTTGAATCGGAGCTTTGCCCTTGGACTTATGTGTGGGAGTGGCATAGCTGGGCTGAGCAAACTGGCTCTGGAATCCGGTTAGACCGTATCGTGCCCGTTGCTGGAAGGCCTGCGGGGCGGGCGAAGAGCCTTGCTGTCTCGGCGCAGCTTGTGCAATGGGCTGTTGAAAGCCTTGAGCCCAATTTGCTGTACTTGGTTGAGGATTGAAGTGTTGTTGCTGGAGCGGAGGGGGCTGTGATATAGACATGCGCTGGAAATCGGCAGCCCATGATGGCACTTGTGAAGGACCGCCAAAGCTCGCAGGCTGTTGGAAAGGAGATTGATCGTGCAGTGGCAAGTCTACGCCATCTTGGAAAGCCTCGAATTCTGGGTCTAGCAGGCCAGCATTCGGATTTGCGGATCGAAAGCCTTGAGCCGGGTGATTGCGTGCTGCGAGACGATCTTGCTGCAGCGTGCGGTCGATGTCCGTGTGCTGCTTGAAACGCTGCAGGCCGTTCGACGGCCCGCATTCGGCCGCTGCCATCGTGGACTGCGTGTAGGAAGAGAAGGCTATGGGAGAGAAGAAAAGAGTCCGCGCGAGAACATCATGATAGTGGTTTGTCAGAAGACATATGCACCTCGGCTCGGCAAGCGTGGAGGCACAGGCCGGCTGCCGGATGATGTAGCGTCGGAGCGGAAGATCCCCATGCTCCGACGAGCCAGGGACCCAAGGACATGTTTCCATGTCTCGTTGTCGGTCACTACAATCAATCACCGCGCGAGTTCTTTCTCTCACAACGATACCTGACTTCGCTGTCGCTGGATTGACGGCGCGAGAGCTGCAGCCAAAATGGTACGAAGCACCTACACCCACCGTACCGCACCAGCTGACGACAGCTCCAGACTCAAGTCATCTCCAATTCAGGCCACGATGACATGATAGTACGTATCGCCTCGACCACGCACCGAGAAAGCTCAGCATCGCTAAATGTCCATCTAATAGCACGATGCCGTGCTCGATTACTATGGCAGGCGCCTCGCGACCTGTTCATCCGACAAAACGATCAAAATCTTCGAAATTGAGGGCGACCAGCACCGACTGACTGAAACACTAAAAGGACACGAAGGGGCAGTATGGGGGGTCACGTGGGCGCACCCCAAGTTCGGCACCATCCTCGCTTCATGCTCATACGACGGCCGGATCTTGATCTGGCGCGAACAGAACAACCAGTGGCAGCGCATTTACGAGTTCACCCACCACACTGCATCCGTCAACCTCGTGGCCTGGTCTCCTCCCGAGACCGGATGCCATCTGGCCGCAGCGAGCAGCGACGGGAACGTGTCCGTTCTGACATTCGAGAACAACGCCTTCACCCACACCATCTTCCCCGCGCACGGTCTCGGCGTCAATTCGATTTCGTGGAGCCCCGCGATCCTCCCTGGCCAGCTTACCAGCGCTCAGGCGCCGGGACAGAATCCAGCTCCAGTACGCAGATTCGTGACAGGCGGCTCTGACAACCTCGTCAAGATATGGTCGTTCAATGCCACCACGCAGAGCTACGACAACATCACAACTCTGCAAGGACACCAAGATTGGGTGAGGGACGTGGCGTGGTCGCCCACTCCTCTTTCGAAATCGTACATTGCAAGTGCATCGCAAGACCACACTGCGCGCATATGGACGTTGCCCGCCGCCTCGGAGATCAGTGATCCCAACGCATGGAAGAGCGAGGAGCTGAACTTAGATGTGGTGGTCTGGCGCGTGAGCTGGAGCATGGCCGGCAATGTGCTGGCTGTCTCCTGCGGCGACAACCGCGTCAGTCTGTGGAAGGAAAAGCTCAAGGGTGGCTGGGAAGTCGTGAAGACGATTGAGGAGTAATGCGATGCACACCTATCATCTCGGACGACCATGCGGACGACCATGGTGTAAGGCTCCGCGGAGATGTGGCAATGAAGCAAGATACAATGGCAAGCGGTCTCAATGAGATGATATCTCTCAAACACAGGGAATGGAAATTGTATGCAGCCCGACACAGGGAATGGAAATTGTATGCAGCCCGAGAGACAATCTGTATCCAGACGAGGATGTATATTACATGCAGGCCTGGACCGTACCAATTTGCTACCCTCGAGGATTCGACTGGTGAAACAGGGATGGTACCTTGAGATAGAGAGATTGTGCACCTACCGGGCAGGCCGGTCACGACTCCTGAGCATACATAGTAAGCGGGAGGTCAGCGCCAGCTATATAAGCGTCCTATACTTCCGCACGTAGGATGTCCCTCCTATCCACCTCCTTAGCCTCCGAAGCAAGCAGCTTACTCTCTGCTCTACCTACTACGAGTTTACCTAATACGAATACCCTTCTACTCGACACGGGATCCTCTCTTAAGGCTACCTAAGATTTTAAGACAACATGAAGTTCGCATACTATTTAGCAATGCTAATTGCCCTTGCTATTAGAGGGCAAGGTACGTAACATCGATGCTACCTAACTTCTCTCGAACAGAGTTGTACTAAGCATATCTATAGCTTGCAACTCGGACGCCGACTGTACCAATGGTCTTTGCGAATGCAACGGAGATATACACCCAAGTGATGATGGCGGGACGTATTGCAACAAAGTTTGTATAAATTTTTGAATGTGGCAGCGAAACCGTGGCGCGTGCACGCTGTGGCAAATGTCGACCGTTGTGGCCGTGTTGACAGCCATAGTCGACTGAGTGTGTCGCAAGTCGAGCCACCCGGGCGAAGGCCACACAGGGCACTGGGCATCGTGCAGGGCCATGAGATGAAGCGACGACGGCTGGCATTGGCATGCAGCTGTGGACGCTTTTGGTGCGCGGCGCGGGCCAGCTGTACTGTATCGTGTTTAATAAGGTAGTGCATTAGATACGTTTGTGCATTAAGTTCTATCGCGTATCTACTACTACTATTAAACTCGTCTATTATTCTACTATTTTACGCGATAGCACGCCTAAATAAAGACTATATTTAGAGTGCTATTTATAATTACCTATTAGGTCGTTTTATAAGCGTGCGCTACGCTATAACTACCTATAGAGTTAATTATTCTACCGTTAGTCTTAGACTTAAAGGAATACCTCTACGAGCTAGTATACTATATAGTAATAGACCTTTACTAAGATTAAAGAGGAGGCTATTTATTAGAAGATTCTAGACCTAGATTTACGTAGTTATTTGCTAATATAGGCTATAATTAGAAGCTAGGCTTTATTAATAATTAAGGCATAGTATAGGTAAGAGGTTAGCTAAAGATAGGTATATAACTTTATTAAGCGTTACTTAGGCTTAGAAATATAGTATTATAAGTAAAGTACGCGTACGTAAAAGCTTACTATAGTATTTAATAAGTTTAATAAAAGAGAGAGTATACTAATACGCGAACTTTAGAAAGTATTATATAGCTACTTTAAGAGCGAAGTAAAACTAAAAGTTAAGGGCCTTAGGCCTAACTAGCGCTTAGTAAGTAGCTACTACCGTATTACTTAGCGTATAGTATTCGTATATATAGAGTATTCTTAAATTATCTTCTCTAGAAAGGCTTCGTAGAAGAGTATTATTACGTAGTAGAAGTAGAGGTAATAGGTAGGAACTAACTAAAGTTAATTATATTAATTATATATAGGTTATACCTTTCTCCTAAGTTATATTCCTTAGTAGGTTATATACTTTAATATTACCTAACCCTAGAACTAAACTAGGTAGTTCGGTTTATCTAGTATTATATAACTTATATTATATAATACTAGAACTAAACTAAGTAGTTTAGTTTAGTCTCTTAAGTAGTACTAACTAGACTAAGAACTAGTTATTAATTATTTCGTCGATATCGCCTTTTTCTACTAGCTCTCTTATATCCTATTCTATAAGGAGTTTCTAAGATAGTCTATTAGTAGCTATATACTTCTTTCTAGGTATATATATTACGTTAAAGTCGAATAGTCTAATCTTTACTAGCTATCTCGTAACTACTACGTTTAGAAGATTTGTAGTAGCTCTATTAAGCTAGTATACTAGCGTATTCGTATCTACTTCTAGCTAGAAGAAAATACTAAATAACTATAAACGATACTTCTTTAGTACTTTAAGAATACTAAGATACTTACGTTTTCTAGCGTCGTAGCGTTACTTAGAAGTAGAGAATAGTCCTAACTTAAATTAAGAAGAGTATTAAATTCTACTATCGTTCTAGTTATATTAGAATATATAGTATTCCTATAAGTAAAGACTAGAATCTATACTAACTATAATTAGTTCTTTTTCTTATTTATAGTCTAGCGCTACTAGCGCTAACGTAGAAACGAGGAGCTCTATAATTAAATCCTTAGCTAGCTAGTATTTTCTTATTTAAGCGAACTTAACGTCTTTCTTTAGAAGGAAGAAAAGTAGCTATAGTATTTAAGCGAAATCTAGATCCTTAAGCTAGAATCTACTAGATCTTATAGTATATAAATATTTCTATAGAAATAAAAACTTATTATACCTAGCCTAGCCTAGCTACTAGCTTAGTATACTTTCCTAGCTACTAGCCTAGTAGTACGCCTACCTTATAACCTAGCTACTAGTCTAGTAGTACGCCTACCTTAGCCTAGCTACTAGCCGTATACTTTAGCAATAATAGTAAGATAGTAGATAGAATTAAATATACTTATAAGAGCGAAGTAAAGCTAGAAGTTAGGGGCCTTAGGCCTTACTAGTACTTAGTAATCGGCTGCTACCGCATTACTTAGTATATAGTACTTATTTACGCGAAGTATATAATATTATAAGAGGGTATATAGTAACGTATAGACTACCTTAGACCTCCGTTTAAAGATAGCGCTAATTCTTATAGAGTTATTATATATCGTATACTCTGCGTATACGAATACTATACGCTAAGTAATGCGGTAGCAGCTAATTGCTAAGTACTAGTAAGGCCTAAGGCCCCTAACTTTTAGCTTTACTTCGCTCTTATAACTACCTCCCTTCCTCTATCGAGCTATCTTAGCTCGATAGGTAGGTAGTAGTCTTCTCGTATATACGACGCTCTTATTACGTCCGTAAACCTCTTATTACTCGTAGATCTTCTATTAAGTTCTATCGTATATTACTATTACGATTCGTATATATAACGTAAGTAAGTCGTTACTATATATTATTATTAGTAGCAACGCGTATTATTATATTATTACGGTAATAGCATTATAAATTCGTACTTACGCGCTTCTAAACTTCTTCTATAATATTAATACTTTATTATTTTGTTTTTTAGTAGACGCGTTCTACTATTAACTCTCTATATATATATACTCTCCTCGTACTCTCTACGTACGCTCTATATACGCACTTAAGAACTACTATAAGATGCCCTCTAAGAAGACTAAGAAACTATCTAAGAGTAAGAGAGCTGCCCTAGCGTCTCTAATAAGCGGCTTATAGGCGGGCCTAGAGCGTACTAGTAGAAATACTAGTACGCCTAGTAGCCGCGCTCTAAGTTTAGCTAGTAGCTAATCTCCCCTCTTACGTCCTAGTAGTATTATACTAGGTAAGGGCAGCTAGCTAAGTAGTACGCGTAAAGTAGGCTCGCTATAGGTAAGTTCTAATAGGCTAATACTCTTAGTAGTAGCCTATAGCCTAGCCTATCTCTAGCTTCCTATACTACTAGCCGTTCTAGAGGAAATAGCTACGGTAGTAGTGCCTATATTAGCTCTAGCCTATTAATAGGTAGAGGCCTAGGCTAGCCCTCTCTAAGTAGTTTACTATTAGCCTAACTTCTATTTAGGCGCGAGCCGCCTATAAAGCGCGCTTATAGCCTATTCTTAGAGCTAGGCTCCTTACTAGATCTTATTACTAATAGACCTATAGGCCTACCTAGATGCCCGCTAGCTATAAAGCACCTGCGCCTTATAGGCACGCTAACTATACTATATACTAGTACTGCCTTCGAGCTAGCTCTCGCTATATCTTATATTAGTATAGCTAAGACTAAGTACCTTAAGTAGTATAATTATTGCATCCGTAATAACTACGATCTAGATAGACGCAACTATAAGTCTCTTTCTACTCGCTATCTCGTTGCATTCTATTTATATACTAACTATAGTATAAGCTAGGCTACTTACTCTAGTAAGCTACCTAAGGATATTAATACTAAGAAGTATATATACTATATACGTAGTAAATATGCCTATAAGTAAACCTACTATAAAGCTATTAAGGCAGTCGTACGTTATATATACGACGTATATAATACGCTCGCGCGTTACTAGGCTAAGCTCGGCTACTATAGAAACGATATAGTATAAGCTAATAGCTAGTAAGTAGTAGTAGACGCCTAACTCTAGCTAGATGCTACCTATACTAGTAAGTTCTTCCTTCGATATTATATATAGCGTACGCGTCGCTTACGTCTCGTATCTACTAACTACGTATATAGAGACTAAGATAGTTATAAAGCGCCTCTAAACTAACGATAGTAAGCTAGCTAGTAGTAAGCCTACTAAGAAGAAGAGTAGTAGCAAAGGCTTATAGGAGTCTCGCGCGCTCGTCTATAAGGCTACCTAGCTTAATAGTACTCTTTAGGGTATAATAGAGCTACTTACTTAGGTATATCTAGTAGCTTATTACTTTTATATTATATACTAATCGCACTTATAGATTGCTAAATATAGTAGCGTCCTAGTAGAGCGGGACGCTATTAACGCTACTATTAGCCTCTATCTATCCTTAGAGAAGTAGGATAAAGCCGAGAAGGTCTCCTTAGAGAAGGAGGCCTTCGAGGATAAGCTAGCTAAAGTTAAGGTATAAGCTAGCGCTTCTTACGCTCCTCTATATCTCTATATATATGCCGCTTATACGTACCGCGTACGATACGCTACGATAAATATTTAGTTAGCTCTCTACTATTAACGTAAAGCTTATTTATAGAATAAGAAAAACTATTTATTCTACCTCTTATATTTACGTATTACGTGCGACGCGCTATTACGTCGCCTTTAAGCTACGCTTATTTACCTTACGCGTCGCCTCGAATTTATCTAGTACCTTATATTCTCTAATATACTCGGCTAGTTCCTACGTATTATATTCTTCTAAATTTCCTAATAGGAATAATATAGGAAAAAAGATATCCTAATAGGCGACGACGACGACAACGGGAGGCCTCGAGGCCTCCTAATACGCGACAACCCCCCCCGACCGATACTACGACGTTATAAGTAGAGGAGGGAGCCCTATTGCGCCTACCCTAGCCTAGCCGCTAGCCTAGTGCGCCTGCCTAGTAGTACGCCTACCTTAGCCTAGCCGCTAGCTATATACTTTAGCTAGAATAGTAAGATAGCAGATAGAATTAGACACACCTAAGACTACTTCGTTAATACCTAGCCTAGCCGTAATAACTTAGTAGCTCGGAACCTATCTTACGATCTAGCTAGTTTAGAAGAACCTTTTCCGACGAATAGCCCCTATACCCTCTAATACCGACATTCCGTAGGATTTAACTAGAACTAACTAATTCCCGGCCTAGCCGCGGCCCGCTAATAGAAACTCCGCGAATATAAGCGTATACTACTTAGGAACTATATACTAGTTTTCTCTCGGCTACTAGCTACTAGCTATACTATTGCTAGCCTCTAGCTACCGCGCCGCTTCGCTAGGCTACTAGCTCGTATTTACCTTTCTTAGGATTTAGGAAGTCGCCCGTAAGTATATAGTAACGAGTACTCTTAGTCGTAGGTTCTTTCCCTCCTTCGTAGGAAGGTATAGTGCTCTCGGGAGTGCCTTTAGTTATATACTACTTTCTCGCTCGATACTACTCTCTTAGTTATATACTATACCGCTTCCTATAACTATAATAACTATAATAACTATAATAACTATAATAACCGCGGTAACTATCTTTTAGTTCTAATACTAGCCGCCCCTTATAGCTTACTATAGCTTTATAGCGCTTTCGGCGTTATATATGCTTTATTAGCGTACCTCTAAAACTACGGCGCTTATTATATACTAAACTAGCTTCTTCCGCACTTCCCGACGTAGACGCTTATACCCTTACTCTTGCCTTTTCTTTTAGCGTCTTCTTTAACTACGACGGACTCTCTAGAAGGATTAAAAAGCAGAAGCTAGTACTCTAGGCTCTAGTTTAGTTCTTAGTCTAGAACTACTAGTAGCCTTAAGAGTATTCTCCTTCTAAATAGACCGTACGAGGGTAGGTAGCTCTAGGATACCCGTAGAAGTAGGCGGTAAACCTATTAGTAGTAATATAAGCAGCTAAATAAGTCCTTTACCTCCGAGTAGAGATTAAGCCTCTCCTTCGGCTCTTAGTAGCTAAGTAAGAACGGCTATAGTAGAAACGGCTATAGTAAGAACGGCTATAGTAGAAACGGCTATAGTAAGAATAGCTATAGTAGGAACGGCTATAGTAAGAACGGCTATAGTAGGAACGGCTATAGCAAGAACGGCTATAGTAGAAACGGCTATAGTAAAAACGGCTATAGTAGGAACGGCTACTATAAGCGCGTCTATAGTAGGAGCGTCTATAATAAGAACGAAAGTAGAGCTCGTAGCGGGACTAGCCTTAAGAAAGGCCGCAATAGAACTAGCCTTAATAAGAACTTCCCGAAGAAGTATAGCGATAGGTAGTAGCCCGCTACCGGCCGATTAAGTTCTTTAACGCTACCTATTGCTAAATAGCCGCTTAACGGCTACTACGTACTTAGAGGCTATAGATAACCTCCTCTATATAACCTCCGAGAACTCCTTCGCTACGGCCCTTTATCTAGCTAGAAGGACTTCGTCTATAGCTAGATACGAGTTCCGATAGTTCCCTAAGACGCTCTCTACCGCTCTTGCTAGTAAACTCTATTTATTCCGAACTACTAAGCCTTTATTCCTACTAGATAGAAGAATAGAAGGCAAGTATAGATAATAGCGGCGGCTTAGCCTAGCGCCGTAACCGCTTCCTTAGCCCCCTAGTACGCGATAGAACGGACTAGGAGATAGCTAACCTAGCGCTAGCAAATATACGCAACGCATAAGCGGATATAGCCTTTAACGAAGACCGCCTCTCGGGCCCTACTAGCTCTTTCCGTATTTGCTCTCTAGAACTGCTAGGCTAGGGACTATTTGCCTCTAGCGCGCTGCCTACGTCCGGGATTTAATAATAGCGAGGCCGTCCGCCTATACTACCGGGATAAGCTGCAAATGCCTAACCTAGTAGAGGAACTAAACCCCTAGCGGCCGGGCTCTTGCCTAACGAGTTTATAACGTAGATTCGCGACCTTTTAGCTATATAAGCTACGGCTTAAATCGACTAAATCGGCCTACTAAGGGACTAATAGAACGATAGAGTAGCCTAGCTAGAGTAGGGCATTATAGCCTGCCTATAGGCTCTAGAATAGCGGCTAGTAGCTAGCGCTATACTAGCTTCCCGTTAGGAACTAGCGGTTATTAACCTAGAGGATAAGAAGCTACGAAAAGGCCGTATTAATAAAGACGCCGACGACTATCTACGCCGTAGCCGAATCGACTATCTCTAGAAAGCCGGCTTATAGGTTTAGTAGTAGCAATTACGTACGGATAGCGCTCGACCCCGTCGTTAGCGCTAGCCTAATAGTAGCTTTCCGCTGCCTAATAATAGTAGTAACGCCTCGTAGCTAAGAAATAATAGCCGCCGCGATAGGAACTATAATAACTATAGGCGTAAACGCCGCTGCCGCTCTAGCTATCGACGCTCGCTCTTAGAGTCGGACCTCTACTTCTCGGATAATAGATCGGACCTCTATCGTAGTAGTTATTAGCAGCCTTCCCGTTCTCTACGCTATAGCCTGCCTAGGAACGCTTAGTTTAAGCTAGAGAAGATCGGTTTCTTCTACTTAGACGCCTCTTTTAATAACCTCCCGGACGGAGATATTATTAACTATAGTAGTAAGACGTTTTACCGCTTAGTCTACCTCTTCTTAGATGCGGCTAAGGATTACGCTATAATTAATAATAGCTAGTTTACTCGGACCTATCTTTTTAAGTGCTTCCGTAGTATAGCCCTCTAGTAGCTAGTCGGGGAACTAAACGAGAACAACTAATAGACTCTTTGCGGAAGCTATAGTATTAAACGCTAGGAGAAGGCCCTCCGTAATAAATTTTAGCTGCCGCCGGCGGAGGCCCTAGGTAAGCTAGAAGGTAAGCGATATAACTAGTAGGACGTAAGATATAATTACCTACCGGAAGATTTCGTCCTTAATATAGTTCGCTAGGCCCGGGAGGCTCGTACTACTAACTATCTAGCCTAACTAACCTAGGTATAGATAAAACTCTATTACGAACTATAGATAACTATCCTCTACCCTACTCTAACTACTATAGTAGACTAGTTTATAAGCTAGATAAAGACGTAGCTCTTTAGCTAAAGATAGATACTATAAGGGCGTCCGTAAGGTAAGTATAGCAAATTAAGATAAGGACTAGCTAATTACGTAAGAACTAGCCGCGATACGGATAGGCAATTTATCGCTCGCGACGTCGAGCCTAAATATCCGCGTAATCTTAGCTGCGGCTAATACGAACCGCCTAATAGAAAACTATAGCGAAATATTAGCTGCAATCGCGGCCGCAAGTACGACTATCTAAGCGGAAACGATCGTTATCGCTAGCTACTAGACTAATAAAGCAACTATATTAAAAAGGAGGTTAGTAATACGAAAGTTAAGACGGAACTAAGCTAAGTAGGCAATTAGGCCTACTATAACTATAGAGAAGAAGGCTACTTCTCGCGAGACTATTCTAAACTACGAACTAAGCGTCGTAGCTAAAACTACTATATCGATAATAGCTACTTCTTAAGCCGTAGCTATAGCCGCGGACGCTTACCGGATAGGTCCCTAGGCTATAGACGTAAACCTAGCTAAGCTAACGTTTACGAATATTTTAACTATATTATCGACTATATAGCTTCCGACGATAAGCTAGTTACTAGCTACGATAATCTGCCTACGCCGTCTATCTACGCGGCCTATATAAACGACCTGCCTTCTTATAACTTAGAACCTTTCTCGGCCTAATTGCAGACCTAGTAGTGCCGCTATACTATCTATAGAGCCGAATTCCCGACTTAGGCTAAGCTAAAGGCCTACTAATACTAATACGATATAACCCTATTAACGGGTAAAATAGAGGTACTTAAGTCGAGAGCGATATTTGTTCCGAAGGCTAGTTTTGCTTTCTAGACCGCTTACTACCTTAGAATATGCTTGCGTTTATTCTAAGACGGCCCGGATTATATAGTATACCTAGATACGGGCGCTACTTTATCTATTATCGACGATAGTTTTCTAGCTTAGTTCTATCCGGATATCCCGTAACGCTATTTAGCCTAGCTATTATAGGTTAACGGCTTATTAGCGGTAATTTCTACTTACGAGTACGTAGAACTAGACTTTTAGGTACCGGCTTTATACGAGAGTAAGCGTATCCTAGTATATATACGCTATAAAGTTTATATCGTCCTAACTTTACGCCCGAAGATGCTAATTACTATAAATATTATAGGCCCCTAAGCTATTAAAATCGATCCCGCGCGAAAGATAATAACTCTAGGTGCCGCCTACTATACTCGGGCCTCTCTACTAGTAAAGAGAAAGAACTAGCTAGCATTCCGTACGGTACTAGCTACGTAGGAGCTAGTAGTAGTACTAGCTTACTCGACGGCGTACGTTCCGGTAACTACTCGTAAACCTATTTTAGCTAGACGGGACTTTAAGTTCTATATCTAGCCTAAATACCTTAGCGGACTATAGAGCTAACTAGAGGTATACTTAGCTATTATCGATTCTACTATTAATTTCGTCTTTGTCTATAACGATATAGACGCTTCGGCTACGATTTCTAGCTAGACCTATATCGGTACTATTTTAGAAATCTCCTTCTTAGGCGGATATTATATCGATTCTAGTCGATACGAGCTCGCTACTTAGTCGAATTTTTATAGGTAGAGCTACCCGGCTCGTAAGTCTACTAAATACGCCGATATATCCTTACCGCGACTAGAGGTACTAGACGAGAATATAAAGCAACGACTAGCTAATAGGGCTACTATCTACGGAACGACTAACTAGCGATAGAAATACTAGTAGCTTATATACTAGTACGATCGCCTATTCTAGAATAAAGGCACTACGGTAAAGGTACCGGAATCCGAATATATACTAGTAACCTTATTACTAGAAGCTAAGGCCTATTATATACTAACTATTATATATCCCTTATCTAGCCCGGACCGGGCTATAGTCGATAACGCTTTCGACCTACTTAAGATTTAAGGAAAGCTATCCGATACTACTTAGCCTACGCCCTTTGGTTTCCTAGTTTTTATAGTCTAGAAAATCGTCGAAGTTAATAGCGTAGCAGTACGTAAGGGCCGGGCTATAGTCGATATCTATAGTCTAAACCGATAGGCGGTAAAGGACTCCTATTCCCTACCTAGATAGGAAGATATCGTAGTAGTATTAAGGGGCAGCCGTTTTATTACTATAATCGATATAGTATCGTTTTTCTACTAGTAGTAGGTAGCTAAGGCCGACCGCTATAAGTTTACTATTAATAGCTATAGAGGCTAGGAGCAGTTAAGCGTAGCTATTATAGGTTTCGCAAATAGCGTCTAGTACGTATAAAGATAACTAGACCGAATCCTAAAGAAACTTTACTACTATTCGCGTACCTATATCGATAATATTATTATCTTTTTTAAGACCTTTAATAAGCACCTTTAGGACCTAGATAGAGTCTTCCGGGCCCTTAATAATATAGATATTAGCATATCTCCGGCTAAGACCTTTATAGGCTTCCTATTAATACGGCTACTAGGTTAGCGCGTTAGCGGTTTAGGTTATACTACCTATAAGGAGAAGGTCTAGGCTATCTTAGATTTACTATTCCCTAATACGTTAAAGAACTTAGAATTCTATATCGGCATTATAGGCTAGTAGAGATATTATATTCCCTACTTCTTCTAGTTAATCGCTCCGTTCGAGGCTAGAAAGAAATATCTCCTTAGCCTAGCCCCGTTTAACTAGCGAAAAGGGAATCTACGTAAGCGCTATATAGCTAGAATACTCGCTTAGGACGATGCCGAGAATCTAGTCTTAGTTTACCGCTCCTTTAGCTTACTATAGAATATTTATCGTATAGCTACTTTTCTATACTACCCGGATCTAGACTGCCCTCTCTATATCGATCTCGATTCTAGTCGGCTCGGCTACGCGGCGGTTATCTATATAGTAAGGTATAATCCGGTGCCGGACCTAGCTAAGCCTATTAGGTTCGCGGCTACGGCTATCTAACCTATACTATTTCTTAGCAAGGCCCTATCTAATATTAAATCCTATTACCTAGCTACGGAATTAAAGGTCTCCGGCCTTCTCTAAACTGCTCGGAAGGCTAGGCATATTCTCTAAGCTAACTGCTAGCCTATCTATATCTTTACGGACTATATAGCTACTCTAGGAATCGCTACGGCCGGTTTACTAACGACTACTACCTCTATAGATAAGCTTAACCTACGGTTAGTACGAGCCGGCTAGTATCTATTCTAGTTCTACGGAATAAAGGTAGTATACCGGCCGGGGCGCCTATATATAGTCCCGGATGCTTTAAGCCGTTTTATCTTAGAACGCTAGGTTAAGGTAAGAGATATCGGCGATAACCTCGACCCGCTTACCTACGATAACTCTAACCTATCTACGGATATAGTTTAGAAGCTAGGTAATCCCGTATGCTTATACCCTAGGCCCTATAAGGATGCTAGTTATTTCTACGCAACGCTAGTTAATAAGAGAACCGGCCGGTCTTATACCTTACCGGAGGCTATAGTATTCTACTTAGTACTTATAGAGATATCCGAGGATTTTAAAACGGAGCTATAGAAAGGATATCGGAGCGACTCTTAATAGGCCCGACGTTTAAAATAGCTATAATAAGCCGAGCGGCGTTGCGTAGCTACGCTTAATAGCCCCGTCTAGGACGATTCCGACGCTAGCTAAAAGGACCCGGAGGAGGGGGAGCCCGAGGCCGCTCTACTAGGCCTGCAGTTTTTTCTTCGGCATAATTTAATCTACTTTAAAGACGATAGGGACGGCCGTAAGCGCTTATATATCCCTCGACCTTTATATAAGGAGATTTTTAAGATAGCGTACGACGACTATTATTACTCTAGCTTCTACCGTTTATACGCTCGCGTAATAGCTTCTTTCTACGTCCGGCATCTAGCTAAGAAGCTCCGCTAATATATTAGGTTCTATTCGGACTATATTTTAAACTAGACTTACTATTACCGGCCCTATAGGGAATTATAGCCTATCTAGGCCGTAGCTATACCCGACTATACGGTTACTACGGACTAAGTTTTTAGCCTGCTAGGGGACGATAGATACGACGGATTTCTAACTAAAATATATAAGTTCTTAAAGCGTATTATCTTAATAAAGGCTAAGTCTACTTAGATAGCGGCCGAATACGAGGTAGCGTAGATCTATAGCTATATAGTAAATAAACGCTCTCTGCCCTCGATTATAATTAGTAATCGCGATTCTATCTAAATGTCCGAATTTATATAGGCTACCTTCCGTAAGCTTAGGACACGTTTTCTAGCTATAATAGCTTACTACCTATAGGCAGATAGCTAGAGTAAAAGAACTAACTAGATAGTAGAGATCGCCCTCTAGTTCTTTATTACCTTATTCCTAGATACGCTATAGGCCGAGGCCTTACTATATATATAGGCTAAACTTAATAATAGCCGGAATGCGTTTATAAGCGAGGCACCTAACGTTCTTATTTAGGGCTATAAGACTAATCTAGACGCACTAATACCCTTAGCTAAGCTACTAACTGCGGACTACGCCGCTCTACGCTAGGAAGCACGCGATAAAGCCGCTAATTTAATAGCTTAGACCGTAGCAGCTATAAAGAAACGATACGATACGGCATATCGGCTAATTACTTTCTAGCCGGGCTAGAGGGTCCTCTTACGTCTGCATAGGGGCTATCGCCGGCCTAGGGTAGCTAATAGAAAGTTTTCCTACTAGTAAGTTAGCCCGTTTATAGTAGATAGAGCTATAGGCCGTCTAGCCTATAAGCTAGTTATTCCTTCTATATAGTAAATCTATTCTATAGTCTCCGTAGCCTAGCTTAAGCTATACTTCGCTAGCGTCGATCTATACTAGCGTAAGACTTCTAAACTAGGCCTAGTAGAAGCTATAGAGAACGATAAGGCTCCGTACTACGAGATCGAGAGACTACTAGGCTACCGGACCGTCCGTAGCCGGCGCTAGTACCTAGTAAAATAGGCGGGCTATAGCTACGGGCATAACGTTTAGTACGATACGAACGACTTATAAGACGCGGTAGATTTAGTCTAAGAATACGACCGGACTTACTTAGAGGACTAGCCCCGAAGGCGTAGCTATACGTAAGTAGTAGTATACGACGGCCCTAGCTAGCGCGCAACTTTAGATGCCTTACTATTAACGGACGCTACCGTAGCCTAAGGCGAAAGGGCCGCTAGGCGTAGCCTACGTTAAGCTAACCCCTAGATATTTTATCGGAAGTATTGCTTAGTTAGCATTTTTAAGGTATTTTTAGGCGATATAAACCGAACCTAGAACGTTCTATTTAGCAACTACCGCTTAGTTCGTATTTCTAAGCAATATAAGCTAATAATAACGTACGGACTCTACTTTATTTGCTTTTCTTCTGCTATCGCCTTCGTACCTTTACCTCTACTACTACTACTACTACCTTCGCGATATATACGTCGTACCTTAATAATAGTATTAATAACGTAGGCGCCGTATTAGCGCGAATAGTAGTAATAGAGCAGCAATATACCGGATTATAGCGGTGCGCTACTCTATTACGATATCTTTTGCCGCGTTCCCGCCTATCGCGACCTTCTCCGCTAATAACCCGATAACCCCGTCGCTACTACTAGAAGACTTAAATCTTCGCTACTAATAATAGGCGGAAACCGCACATCCTTAGCAGCTCGGGGGCCTACAAAAGCACGAGCTTAGGCTCTCCTCTATATTAATTAATTATCTACCCTACGTTTCTTGTTTATAGTTCTAGTATTATTATACGTTCTATACGTACCCGCCCTGCTAGCTATTACGAGAGACGATATAGCTAATACGAGGGTTCGTAAGCTAAACGTAGAAGCGTAACTGCGAGCGTAGCCGTTACTCGATCTAAACTGCAGTACTTACGAGGATTCCTAAGCCTAGCTACCTAAAGACGAGAGAGACGAGAACTGCGCGTTATTACGCTGCGTGCGACTGCTATATACCTAATTCTAGGGCTGTTAGGCCTTAGCGATATAAATATGCACGCTTAGTTAGCTATAAGCTAGTTAGAGTAGTATAGGATTTACGCAACAAAATAGAGCCGAAGGTAGGGCTATATAATATCTTCTACGGACAAGAACTACCGAAAACAAGAAAGGGAAGAAGTTACTTATAGTCTAATAGCACGAACTACGATACGAGAAGCAAGCGATTAATTACGACAAGCCGCTAGAACGCACTTTATTATATATAAGCCTAAGCGGAACTAGAAAACTCGGGAGGACTTAAGAGCATTAAGGCCACCTTCTATACGGGGATAGTCTCTAACCCTAAGAAAGTTATAAACCCTTAGTCCTATTGCGACTTAGAATCGACGGTGTTTTAAGACGCCGACGATTAGTTATAGAAGGCTAACGGTATAGCTTATTTATAGCTTTCCGAGGATTCGCTTAAGGTTACTATGCCTATACAGAGGGGTCGTTATAGCTAGGATAGCCGAGAAATACGACATTACGAGCTGCACGGAGTTTAGCGAGCTAGAGAAAGGACGCAGGATCGTATTACTACTCGCACTCCCCGGTTTCGCCGTAAGGCTACGTTTCGCAACTTTAGTTGCCCTATTTTCGGAAGGGTTTAATAACTCTTCCTATGTTTAGTATAGGCTTAGAACGGCCCCTATACTTCCCTATCGGAGATTACCTAAAGGCTCTAGGAATATATAGCACGGAGGGATTACCGATAGGCCGGACGTTTACGATAATATAGGTTAGGAGTATTATAAGCCGGATAGACTAAGAAACTAACCTCTAGGAAAGTATTACGGGTAACTACTAGGTATTACTAGCTACTCCTAGTTTCGGGAGAGTTTAATTAGCTCTTCCTATGTTTAGTATAGGCTTAGAACGGCCCCTATACTTCCCTATCGGAGATTGCCTAAATGCTCTAGGAAAATATAGTATAGAGGGATTACCGATAGGCCGGACGTTTAAAATAATACGGGTCGGGAGTATTACGAGCCGGATAGACTAAGAAACCGACCCCTAGGAAAGTTTATAGGTAACTACTAGGTATTACTAGCTACCCTTACTCGTAATTTACGAAGTTACGAATTTCCTTTTGCTATATCTAGATCTAGAGTTTCTGCTTCTTGTTTTGTTTTTAATTTAGCGAGAACATTCCTTTCGTTATACAATAAACTAGTACTACTATTACTACTAACTTTACCTAACGCTAACTAAACTAGCTAGTTTAGTTCGTTATTACCGACCTTCGGCCGAAAATATACCGAATAATCTAACTAACGATTCCTCTACCGGCACTAATAACCCGGACACTGCTATTAACTCTAGCAGTGTCTCGGATAATATTAGTATAGAGGATCGCAATTAAGAGTTCCGTTACTAACCTGCCTAGTTTGTCGGACCTAATAGAGGAGTTAAACGACCGGTTAGGAGCTCTCTAGGCTCTGCTAACCTTTTAGCTCGTCCTAATAGAACGATAGGAACGGGTAACACTTATTCTCGTCGACGAGGGGCTATAGGACTATAACTCCCTATTAACACTACTATTAGCTTAAGCGTCGAGCAGTTTTAAGCCTTAATTTCTGCAAGCCGACCTCCTATGCCTTTGCCTAGTTCTAAGGAGATAGGATACTTCGAAGGGTTAGACGTTACTAAGTTCGTTAAGCGTTTTAAAGACCTATACCGAACTTATAGAGGCGACTAGGGCGATAAAGCTGCTAAAGTCGAGAAGCTAGTTAGCTACGTTTATCGATATTAGCGTCCTATAGTTAAGAAGCTCGAAGGGTACGAAAGTCGTAACTATAGACTATTTAAAAGCAACCTTCTTAAGGAGTATCGCGAGTTTAATAGTTAACGTATACTTAGAGATCGGTCGTACCTTTCCTAGCTGTCCCTATAGAAGCTAGATAAGCTAGAGGAGATTTCCGAGTATATTCGGAACTTCGAGATCTCTTCTACTATAATTCCTCTAGAAGATCTAGACAACTTTAGCCGTACCTAGATGTTTTTAAAGCCTCTATCTAAGCCTATACGGAAGAAGATTTAGAATAAAGCGAACCTAGATATAGATCGCCCTTATACGTTTTATAACTTTGCGAGAGTAATTTTAGCTACAAAAGCCGAGTTGCGAAAGGATAAAACCGATAAAGCCTTATATAAGGATAATCGCTCTATTCTAGTAGGAAAGCTAGTTAAAGCGATAAGGAATACTGCCCCTCGCCTAAATCCGGTCTCCGCAGCGATAAGCGCTATATCTAGAGTAAGCCCTAACGTTAAGAAGCTAACTAAATAGTTAGCTGCCCTTGCCCTTACTCTTTTAAAGAACTAGGAACCTGCGTATAAACCCCTACGCAGTAGCTAAAAGGATAAGGAAGTACTAGAGATCTAGGCTATAGTTATAGCCTATGCTGCCTTAGAAATTAAGATAGGTACCGCTTGCTAGGAGTATAGTTTAGAAGGCTACCGTAGCGGAGACTATCCCTACTTTAATTAGCTTCTAGATTAAGAATTTCTCTATAAGGACAAGACTCGCCGAATGTGTCTTAGCCGAGCTAGCGGAGAAACAAGACCTCTCGGGTATAGCTAGGATAAGAAGTCTCCTCGATTAAAAGTTGTTCTCCTAGCTCTTAAATAAGCTATCGGTCCGATTAACGTTAGCAAATATATTAGCTTTAATACTCTACGAGCCTCGTAGCAATCTAACCGGCGTAAACGTCCCGTCTCGATTAACGCTAGCATAGCTAGGTTTAGGACTATAGAGTATATAGAGGAATATAAGCCTATAGGATCTCTCTTTATTCTAGGAGAAGAAGAGGAAGAAGAGGATTATAACGCTGCCTACGCAGCTATACGGTCCTCTTAGAAAACCGTCTAGAATCCCTCTCGCCCGACTGCGTCTCTAATAAAAGCTGCGAAGGCGAATATAGAGAAGCAGAAGTAGGCTGCTAAAACGGGAACGAGCAACTCTCGTAGAGAGCAAGTACTGCTAGAGATAATAAAACATTATTGCAGGGGTAAACTAAGCTCGTCTTAAGGAGCGGCTTCGTCTTAGACATAGGGAAGATCCTAGACTTTAGCGGTTCCGAATTCCTAGGATACGGAGATGTAGGATGCCTAATTCGGTCCTATAGTCCCTTCTAGAGGCAAAGCGAAAGGGGCGTAAAGAGCTAAGCCGAAAACGCAAAGATTAGACAACCTGCTTAAGAAGGCTATTCCTATAGACGAATAGGAAGCGTTCTAGTCTAATAGGCTCCTTAGAGCACCTCTAGTTATAGAACTTAGAGAACTATAGCTATTTAGGCAGCAAGCTCTTAGTCGGTTCCTATACGGAAGGAAGCCTGCAGATCTATTCTATAGCGCTGCACTCGAGCGCTATTATGCGTTAAAACGGAGGCTAGACGGCACGGCTACCTCCGCTATTAACTTCGCTTAAATCTATAATAGGATATAGGAGTACAATTCCGCTAGCTATTCCGATAAAGATAGCGAAGCGTCTAGAAAGGAGGAGAGCGAGGATAATAATAAGGGCGACGTAGGCCTTTATCGGTACGGAGAGCTAGAGATTAATGCTTTCCTAATAGACTCTTTCGACTCTTTTAAGCAGCCTAAGGAAGAGTAGGTATCCTTAGCCGATAACTAGGAGGAGCTAAGCGACGACGAAGTCTAGTTCGATACGAAGGAGTAGAATAACACCGAAACACAGCCCTTATCTATTTCTCTTAATTAGGAGGAAGCGGACGAGGAGATCGTTCGATAAGATATACTAGAGATTACTATTATAATAGCAGTAGATCTCTCGGTTCGGCTAGTCTCTAGTATAGAGGCGTTGCCGTACATTCCTACTTCTAAGCTATATGCGGACCCGGATAGTGTCCTCCTAAACTTCTATAAGGACTACCTACTTATTCTAAGCATCTATATCTATGCGACTCTCGGGGAGGCTCGATAGGTATACGATATCCTAATTAATAAGGGAGCGGAGAGTATAATTATAAGCTACGAGAGGGCTCGGAGCTTAAGGCTTTCTATTTCGACTAATATTACGGCTACTATACGTAGTGTCTTAGGCAAGGTTACCTTTATTAAGATATATCGTAACGTCCGCGTAGAGGTATACGGAGTTGTCGTCTTTATAACTTTCTTTATTACTAGCGATCTTAAGACGCTAACTCTTTTAGGAAGGCCGTAGGCCCGAAGAACTCGACTTTCCTCTAAGAACTATAATAATAGCTCCTAGAAAGGTACGATCGCTAACGACCGTAGAAACCTAGTTTATTTTACCGGCATAGTAGGAAACAACGGGTATAGAACGGTAGACGATATTCTTCGCAGGTCGGGAAAAGATTAGGTGCTAAGGTCCGCTTTAGCCCGATCTTAAGCACTAATATAGGTAGGGCTAAAACGCGCTAAACCGAGCTAAAGAGTATCCTTAAGAGGACAGCTAAACTAGTGCCTAGAGTAAATACGGCGCTAGATTATAGGATGCTCGAGAAACTAGTAGGAAAGCTTACTAAAGAGGAGGAGGACCGGTTTAATAAGCCTATCTGCGAGTATCCTCGTAGCAAAACCATCTTCTTTAAGAATAAAGGCGAGCATAACTACCTTAGTTACTAGCACCGTTCCTACTTTAGAGACCCTAAATTCGAAGGACTAGTCTTTAACTATATAGCCTAGTATAAGTTTCTCGTAGAGTTATATACGGATCCCGAAGGCTTAGGGGCTTATAACGAGATAAGAGAATTTATCGGGAAATAAGTTCGGAACGTCCCTCCGTTATCCCCGCTAATTCGTCCTAGCTAGAAGTCTAATAACACCCTCTACCGGGGCCTCTAGCATAAGTTTACGTAGAACCCGGACCTCTAGGAAAGGCTTTTATCTACTATACTATATAAATTAGTATACTCTAAGGCTAAAGACCGCTCTTATAGTATAGGGTTCTCTTGTAATAAAGCTCCTACGAAGCGTCGAAGCGAATAAAGGCGGAATAAGCTTAGAAAGCGCCTTATAGAGCTAAGGGAGTATCTGTTTAGATAGCTAGATCTTACTAGTAAGAGCCCTAGGCTACTTCTAGAAGCCTCTAAGGCTAGTTCTAGGACTACTAGGACAGCTTCCGGGGCTAGTAGGGGTAGTCTTAGGAGCTTCGGGGCACTTATAGATGCTAGTAGGGGGAGCTTTAGGACAGTTGCGGGACGGAGTAAGGAGCTAAATAGGCAGCTTCGGGCACTAAGGGGGAACCGACTAGGAACGATTAGGGATGCTAATATTATAGAAGGGGCGCTAAGTAAAGTCTTAACTAATCTGCGTATAGACTAGCGGAACTTGCCGAGTAAACTAGCTAGTTTAGTTCGATTATTATATAACGACTAGCGGAACTTACCGAGTAAACTAGCTAGTTTAGTTCGATTATTACGTAACGTATATAACAATCTTATATTCTTACTCTTCCCGGAACTAGTCGGGCATCGTTTAGAAAGCCTAGAGCTCTATTCCTAGGAGGATCCTCCTAGTAACCTGCTCTTTCCTAACTGCTTTAGGAACCTCTTTTCCCTATAGGACTTAGAACTTAAGGTTCTCCTCCTAGATAAGTATTCTTACGACTCTAAAGATAGATACGAATCTAAGGGCGACTACGAACGAGCTATAGTTGCTAACGTTATTTACGAGGAAATCTGCCGGAGTTATAGGGTTCGCCGTAGTAAACTACTACTAAACGTACTCTTAGACCCGGATACGCAAGCTAAATTCTCCCTAGAAATTAGGGCGTTTACGATATATAAGCGTATCGCAGACAAGGTTAGATCCGTTAACGCGGACGTATCTATAACGGATAGATCGAATCCTAGTAGTAATCTATATTAAAGAAAGAAAGCACTTGCTGCGGAGGAAGCTATGCTACCTAGAACGGGCCCCTTTAACGGGAGATACTTAATTAAAAAGTTTTCTAGCATTCCGAAAGGTTTAAGGCTTACGCTAGAACGGCTCGCTTAAATTAAGCCTACTATTTCGCTAACAGAACGGGAGCTATATCTTCTAACTAAGATGCTATATAATCGGGAAGCTGCACTTACTTAGGATTTTAAGCATCTCGGTTATATTAAGCCTACTATTGCTCCTCCTTAGGTTATCCGTACGATCCCGCATAAGCTATAGTAGCATCCTAGTTTCCGACTCTAGAGCTCTCTCGAGGGGGAAGTCGTAAAAATGCTCCGTAAGCGTATAGACGTAGGCGCTCTTAAACCGTACTATAGTGCCTACCGGAATCCGTACTTTCTCGTAAAGAAAAAGACTAACCTAGGAGAACTAAAGAAGTATTGCCTAATTAATGCTGCATAGAAGTTTAATGCTATAACTATACGCAATGCTAACCTTCCTCCTAATACGGATGGTTTTTCTAAAGCTTTTGCAGGTTATATAATCTCGTCCTTAGTTAATATCTTCTCTAGCTACGATTAGATTCTACTAGACGTAAGAAGTCGGGACCTTATAGGTTTCGATACTCCTCTCGGCCTATTACGCTAGACGATACTACTATAGGGAGCTACGAACTCTATCGCTTAATTTATCCGAATTATTGTGCTTATCCTTGCTGCTTAAATACCTTACGCTACTAAACCTTTCCTCGACGATATAGCTATTCGCGGTCTAAGAACGAAGTATAGCAACGAGGAGGTTAAGCCTAGACTCCGTCGATTTGTAGTAGAACATATTAGGAACTTAGACGAGGTGCTTGCCGACCTTAAGAGAGCAGGACTAACGGTTTACGGGGAGAAGCTGCAGCTATGCTACAAATAGATTAAGATTATAAGTTACGTTACTAATAAATATAGCAGACACCTAGATGCGGAACGAGTAGCTAAGCTCGTTAAATAGCTAACTCCTACGGACTAGAGGGAAGTCCGTATTCTTATAGGAATGTTCGTATACTATAAGATCTAGCTTAAGGACTTTGCCTAGTTGCTAAAGCTACTCTTCTCTCTCCTAAAGAAAGACGTTAAGTTCGTATAAACGAAAGAATATTAGCAGTCTAAGGATGCGATTACGGAGCTCCTTATCTCTGCGCTAGCGCTAGTTGCATTAGACTATAAACTAGAGGGAGGACTAATCGTAGTAGGCGTTAACTCTAGCCTTTACTCGTAGGGATGCTATATATCTTAATGCGACCGGAAAGATAGTAGGATCCGATACCCTTCTCGGTTTAAGTTAGGACTATTCTCCGCTTCTAAGCAACGCTATAACGCTAGGAAGCGCGAGTGTCTCGGTGTTCTTAAAGCACTAAAGAAGTGTCGTCCGTAGTTGTTTAGTATTTTCTTCTAGCTAGAGGTAGACGCTAATACGCTAGTGCATTAACTTAATAAGGCTGCTACGGACCTCCCGAACGCAGCTATTATAAGATAGCTAGCGTAGATTAGGCTATTTAACTTTAATATAGTATATGTACCTAGGAAGAAGCATACGGCTGCTAATAGATTATCTCGCAAACCTCCGACAGAGCGGGACGCCCGAGAGCTAGCAGAGGAGGGCGATATCGATAAGATAATCGATAACTAGTTTTTCGCCTACTCCGCCTGCGACCTCGTCGCCTAAGTATTCCCTGCTCGAGCGGAATTAGAGGAGGAAGTGCTAAACGGTACCTACTCTTAGGACTCGAGGAACATCGTATTCTTCCTAACTTACCTACGCTATCCGCTAGGCCTAACCCTAATAGAATATAGGTCTCTGCGGAAACGAGCACTTAAGTTCTATATAAGTAAGGAGGGTTAGCTTATAAGACAGGATCGTGTCGGTAGTATCCCTTAGAGAGTTATCGACGATAATAACTATCGCGAAAGGATTATTACTGCCTGCTACGACTACTATAGACACCCGGGGCCGGAACGAACGTATAAGATAGTTACTAAACGATAGTAGTAGGACGGTGTTTATACCGTAGTAGTTCGTTTCTATAAGGGTTGCTAGCAATATGCGCTTAGGAACGGGCACTAGCGTCCTAGCCTACTCTACGCTTCCGAGAAACAGTATCTTAGGGAGCGATAGTACCTAGACGCGGTGTTTATTAGCACCGGGCTCTATCTTATTATTATAAGAGAGGCTGTTTCTCGATAGCTAGAGGCCCGATTAATACGGACAACGGACAATCGCAAGGTTAACGCTAGACACGTTACGAAGTTTATCTACGAGGACTTAATTTGCCGCTAGGGGGCTATAGCCGAGATCTATATAAACGGGGGCGGAGAGAATGTTTAAGAGACGCTACTTACTAGCTACGGAATTAAGTAGGTTACGATCTCCCCCTACTATCTATAGGCTAACGGGATCGTTAAACGGGGATACCGTCTAATTCTAGCGGCCCTCTCTAAGCTTATAGGCGGAGGAGTAAGCGCTGCAGCTAAGCATATTCCCTCGGTCCTTTAGGCGGAACGTACTACGGCTAACTAGATAATAGGGCTAACTCTAGCAGAGATAATAATAGGCAGAGATGCTATATTGCCCGTAGAACTTAAGTTCCGTACTTACTAAGTAGCTAAGTAGGGGACAGTCCGTAACCGCCCTTCCTTATTAGCGATACGAGCTGCTGCTATAGAACGGATGCATACGACGCTTAAGGAAGCTCGTGCTAGATAGGACCGGCTGCAGAAGCATAATATTAAGTATTTTAATAACTAGAAGAACGCTAATTAGCAGGAGCTTCGTCCTAGATAGATAGTAGTCGTTTACCGATCGGAACTAAAAACAAGCTTCTTAAATAAGCTGCGGTACCGATAGCGCGGTCCGTTTCTTATGCATGCTATTATTCGTAAAGGGAAGGCGTATAAGATTAAGGAGCTTAGCGGGGAGGTCCTTTACTATACGTTCCCTAGGTTTAACTTAAAGCTAGTGCCGTACTAGAGGGATCCGGAAGCTATAGTTCCTTAGAAGGATAACTTTAATCCGGGGCAGCTAGGTCCTCTACCTCCTAAACTACGACCGCGTAGTTATCTGCACCCTTAGGTCCGGATTAGCGAGCTATTAGGAATAACTTAAGAAGAGAGGGGGGAGTATGTCCGTTAGCTAGACATTCTAATACTAGAGGAATCCTAGTAGGCTCCTAATTCCCCTATATACGTGCATCTTATAAGCCGCATCTAAGCCTCGATTGCTTACCGGAATAGTTGCTCTAATACCTCCGACTCGTTATCCGATCGGTAGTCTTGCGATATAATAAAAGGACCCTAGTTCTTAAGGCCAATATCGTCTATCTGCTAAATTGCTTCGTTTATATACGCTTGCAAATCGTTAGCGCGTAAAAGGTCGGCAGCTTCCTACTGCGCCTTAAACTAGTACCTCTAGTCCTCGATTATCTCTTATAGTATTCGAGCTAATACACGAAAATTGTAGCTACTAAGGTCTAGATACTCCGTTATAAGATCTTAAGCCTCGCGTAGCTTAAACGATAGTCCTGCCTTATAGATCTCGATAATGCGCTTTGCAAGTACCTTCTCGATAGTAAAGACTATATTGCAGGTCTAAGCACGGAATAACGGTAGCACTTTATCTATAGCTATAGACTCGACGAAGTTATTAAGGGCGCTAACCGATAGAAACTCGTAATCTAGGGCCGGCTGCATAAGAGAATATCCGTTAGCTAGACATTCTAATGCTAGAGGAATCCTAGTAGGCCCCTAATTTTTAAAAATTGTTTCTACTACGTCCGAATCGGCACGAGAAATAGGGAGAAACGTGTTACTTATTACTCTCCTATAGCTAGTGCTGCAAGAAAGGGAGGATTAGTAGCGGAAGCAGAATAGACCTTAGGAAGCTAGACAAAAGGACTATTACTATAAATAAGAGGATCTACCGTTAGGAGAACACTAGTTCCTAACTAGCCTAAGCTCCTAGGAGCAACGAGGGATAAGATTAGGCGACTCTTACTTAAAATTAGCTAATAGCTGCCTAAAAGTAATCGCGAGCACGCATATACTTCCTTATTTCTAGCGGTGAAAATAAAGCGAACTAGCTAGTTTACTTCGAATAGCGCTAAGGACCCTCTAACGTATAGCTACGAATACCCTTACGTCTAGGTAGCGGGTTTAAGCATAAAACTCCTCTCCTTTTCGGCTCTTCTAGTCTCTTCTTAGTTTTATTAACCTTAACATTCGCCTTAAGTATAACAACCCTTAAAGGTTGCTATAGTAACTACTCTAGTTCCGCTAAGTGCAGGCGGCAGCGGTAATAACAGTTATATAGAGTTTTTAAGCAAACAAACCGCGAAAACTCTGCATAATAACCTCTTCTATACGTATACTAACTATTCTTACCGCTGCTAGCATAAACTTACCTATTTAGAAGACTTACGCATTCTCCGCTTTACGCACTTACTTAGGCTCTCGCTTAAGAACTCGCTTACGGAAACGCCTACCCCTAACCGATTCTCTCCGCTCGCATATAGCATACTCCCTCCTATATAGTCTATTTTCTCTCCTTCTACCTTACTAGCATAATAGCCGACCGAGATATCGCTATAACTAACGCGACCGCTAAAGCGCCTACCCCTAAGCCTAAGGCGGTAGTCCGCTATTCTAACCCCGATTCGCTTGCCTATGCCGCTAACTCTAAGCTAGCTAATTTCCGCAACTTTACGCTTAATATTTCTAAGCTAGGCGGCTAGCGCACTCGGGTATAGATGCTAGAAGCCGTTACTAACGTAGGAATAGAAGAAGAGAAGTAGGCTATTCTGCGCTCCGTTTATAGCGCTATTTAGGGAGACGACGACCGCCGCGCCTTTATTATTTTCTAGTTTATTTAAGAACTCGGCTAGCGTACCTCCTCTCGCGCTTAAGAAGGAGCACTAGAAGGACTAAAAGGCGTAATAGATATCTATAAGAGAGGCAAGCAGTTTGCTAAGAAGCGTAAAGGCCTCCTCGATATATTGCAGAACTCGTTTAGCTCGGGCAGAGAGTTCCCCTACTTCGACTTCCTTAACTCTACGTTTAAGATCTATAAGAAGGCTAGCTAGTACCTCCGCCGCTTTACGCTATTTAAGAACGTCCCCGCCGAGAATCTCCGATTGCTAGGCCTAACCTAGTCTAAACAGATGCTATACTAAGCTCTCCGCAATAGAAGGAAGGAGAATCTGTTCCGCCCTATATCTAGCTATATCTTAGGCAAATTTTAGAAGGCTAGCTTCGTTAAGAGCGTAGAGGCTATGTTCTAGTTAGACCTATTTAGCCGCGAGAACCTCTAGCTTATCGATAAGAACGGCTTCGCCGTTATAGACGCCTACTTTATTATCCCTAAGAATAAGCTCTCTAGAGTGTCCGACGCTAATAATAAAGCTAGAGGATCGGCCGCGAGCAGGCTACTTAGTAAGCCGTCCGAATCTAGCTATAACTTTCTAGGCTATATAGATCTAGGCTTAGATAAATTTAAGAATTTCCGCGAAGTAGCCGAGCGCTAGGTCCGCGAGAAAATAAACCTCGCCGATAAAGACTAACTGCGCCCTAATGCGTTCGCGCATCTATACTATAAGATTAGAGACCTCTACTACGAGGATCGCGAGCTTAAAGCGCTAAGCCGCTAGCAAGAAGAAGCCGGCTAGGGCTAGGCCGCGGTAACCCGCTCTCGATTTATAGCCCTAGAGCTAGAAATAATTGTTTTAGTCCGTCTACGCGAACTAGCCGGCGGGGCTAAAGAACAAGTAATACGTTGCGAGACGTATAGCTATAATAAGGACCTATTAGACGATCTAATTAACGAGGCGATCGAGAAGCCTTATTTAGATCTCGGAGAAGTTCGCGTCCGCATTGCCATCCCCTACGCTAACTACCTCGAAGAGCGCTATAAGGATAGTATATACGGGAAGCTAGACATAATCCTTCTTAACAAGTACGAGTCCCTAGACATTAGTCCTCTCTTCTACCGCACCTATATAGTAGAAATAGCTAAGGTAGTTAGCCTTATAGTAGAAGAATCGATAATAACGGCATCTAATCGCCTCTACGACTCGTAGGATATCTCCCGCGGACTATACCTGCTAGCGAAGGGATTAATCGACGACGTGCCTAACAACTTAAAGAAAGACCTATAGATATAAGAGACAGACGCGATAGACCGATAGGCTAGCAAGAGCTAGCTACGTAACGTAGAGAAGGCTGCGGCGAAGATAGCGGCCGATAAGAAGGCCTAGGAGAAGGCTAAGCGTAAAGCTAATACTAATAATAAAGAGGACGGCAGCCCTAAGAAGAGGACTCGCCTATAGCTAGAGATCGGAGAGGCCGAGGGTTCCGCGTCTGCACCTCTAGCTTACGCCCTAAAGAAGTCTAAGAAGTCTAAGAAGAGCAAGAAGTCTAAGAAGGCTAAGGGGAAGCAGCGTGCTAGCTTAAACGAAGCGAACTAGCTAGTTTAGTTCGACGACGACTATAGCGACGCAGAAGCCGCTTAAGAGTCTAATCTAGAGGCTAACGATAATAAGCTTAGGCCTATACGAATTAAGCTAGACTTTACTAACACCCGCCTATCTTACTTAGAATTCGAGACTATTCGAGATGCATAGAAGGCTTATAACGGAAAGCTCCTTAAAGATAGTTTTAACGTATTTAGCGGCCTTCTTAATTAGTAGGCAAAGGACCCGGATATAGTTTCTTAGATGCACTAAGAGTTCGACCTATACTGCTACTACCTCCGCTGCCGCCGCAATATATATAGATAGATGCTAAACATGTTCTTCTCCCTTACCTAGCAGCTAATGCAATAAGACCCGACTATCTAGCTGCTTAATGTGCTTGCCTAAGATTCTCTACGCGATAAGGCTATATATAGATTTATCGCATACCCGATAATAGCGTAGTACTAGTAGGGTAAGCCTACCGGCCGAATCGACCTAACGATCTTAATTATTAAGGGGAACTAGGCTACCGGCGAGAAGTTTATTAAAGGCCCCCTAGCAGTATAGAAAGATAGACGAGAAACCGCCTGCACGATTACTATAGTTTCTCTCGATAGTGCCTACCCTAGCCGCGGACCGGTTATATAGGTACCTAACCGCAAGCTATAGAACTAGACTGCTAACGATAACGAAGACGACGAAGAAGAAGACGAGGCTATATATACTAAGTTTAAAGTCGTTAGTAGCACCGACTACCTAGGTTTAATCTACGATATAATTAATAAGCTTAATAATAACGAGAACGAGGACGAAGACTCGGACATTAAGCAGACGCTAGTCCACGTCTCGGACTAAGGAAAGGATAGCCTATAGGACGCTAGCCTACGCCTATAGAACGTCTCGACTGTGCCTAGCGACTTAGTGCTAATGCATTAGACGATCGCCTATAGAGAAAACCCTAGCGTCTCCTCGCGACGCATAGTCTACCTAACGCTTATTAAGTACCGTAATTAAGAGCTAGTTAGAAAGAATACCCTAGGCTTCGCAGAGGTTCTCGTTAGCAATGTTATAATGCTGCTAATGTCTAAGACGTTTATAGGCGCCGATTTTCCTAATAAGCCGTAGGAGCGTAGACTTCCCTAGAAGCAATAGCTTAATGGCCTTAGGCTAGTTTTAGACGCGTTAATAGGACGCCGTAGCTAGGAAGAACTAGAGGTAAGCTAAGAGGCTCTTACGCTTCTGCATATAGACCGCGCTACCTACGAGAAGTAGTACGAAGAAGTCTAGGTCCCGCAGGTAAAGAAGAGATTCGCGCAGCTCTACGAGTGCTTAGTTAAGGCTAAAAAGGCTATAGCGAAGGAGCAGAGCTTCTTTCTACATATTAAGAAGGCCCTTAGGGGCGAGTTAAAGTACTTCCTGTTCGATAGCGCTAACTACCTAGACGAGGAGGAAGACGAGTTTAAGAAGATTAGCATAGCTGCATATATATAGTAAACTAAACTAGCTAGTTCGGTTCGGCGAAGGAAAATAGTAACGTTAAGAACGTCTAATACGTTAGAAAAGAATAAATAGTACTTAGTTTGTTATTGTTTTGCAGAAGTTAGTTCTGCTAAACTGTCTTTTTAGAATAAAAATGTCGTTTGTTAGAGTGTCTATTCGGACATAAAGAAAGGGAGGATTAATAGGCGGAAACCGCATATCCTTAGCAGCTCGGGGGCCTATAAAAGCACGAGCTTAGGCTCTCCTCTATATCAATTAATTATCTACCCTACGTTTCTTGTTTATAGTTCTAGTATTATTATACGTTCTATGCGTACCCGCCTTGCTAGCTATTACGAGAGACAATATAGCTAATACGAGGGTTCGTAAGCTAAACGTAGAAGCGTAACTACGAGCGTAGCCGTTACTCGATCTAAACTGCAGTGCTTACGAGGATTCCTAAGCCTAGCTACCTAGAGACGAGAGAGACGAGAACTGCGCGTTGTTACGCTGCGTGCGACTGCTATATACCTAATTCTAGGGCTGTTAGGCCTTAGCGATATAGATATGCACGCCTAGTTAGCTATAAGCTAGTTAAAGTAGTGTAGGATTTACGCATTACTAACCCGATAATTATACCGCCGCTACTAAAGGACTTAAAGTTCCTATAGCACTTTAGGCTTTCCGCTAACTTACTTCTAAAAAGTCGCTATATTCGATATCCTCTACCTACGGGCCTATTAGCTAGCTAACGCGTATGCTATATAACGCTAGATAGTTAATTACTATAATAAGTAGGATTTAAATAACCCGGCTATCTACGAGGCTAAGCTTTAGTCCGTAGTTATTAGTATAACTAATATACTAGGGAGACTAGAGCTAACTATTAGCATTAACCGGAGCGATATAGCTATAGTTATAGCTATTATCCTAATAAGAATAGATAAGTATAAGTATAGCTCCGCTATAGCGGGTTACGAATAGACGTATAAGGCCGTTATTGCTAACCTATAGACGGCTCGCTTATTAGTTCCTTAGAACTAATAAGCTACGAAGTTAGAGCAAAATTTCTATTATACTCGATAGTAGGCTAATAGCTAGGATAACCGCATTTATAAGCAAATATACGACTAGTTAATCCGCTATAAAACATCTGCTTATACTAAGTAGCGGCACGAGCAACTAATAGATAATTAGTAGTCGGAAAAGAACGAGTATACCCGGCGCGGCTACGAGATAGCCGCTTGCTATAAAGCTTAAGACAAATAAGCTATAGATATCGTACCTAGCGACAACTTCGTCCTAGAACCCCTACTACCGATAATAGCACTAGAATAAGTCTAACTATAAGTGCAAGCTTATATCTAGGATATATACCGGGCTAGTATCGAGAACTCAGCTGCCGCCTAGAATATAGCTAACGTATCTATCTAAAAGGCTATATAAGACGCTAAATACGCTAGGAAGTTCTAGGCACGAGAATTAGTTAAGCTAACCGACGCTAACTAAATAGCTAGAGATATAAGCGTATCGCTAGGACGCTTCTAGACACTAGGCTATATAAACCGTTCGCAGCTAGCTTACGTCGAGTTCCTAATAGAGAAGATATTAGGCCGTATATATACTAACCTAAAGCCGGCTACCTAGCTACCTAGCTTAGAGACCCTCCTTAACTGCACCCGCTATTATAATACTAGGCCTTTACTCCTACTTTAAGAGAAGCGCGGCAATATAGACATCCCGCTAGTAATTCCCTTTAATAAACTAAATAGTAGGACCTAGCGGCCTCTTAAGTCGGCGGTATTAGGCCCGTACTAGCTACCTATCTTAGCTAACTACGTCTACTAGAATATTAGCAAGCCGACCCTAAAAGCTAATAATCCGAAGGCTAGGATAATACCCGGGAAGCTACTAGCTACGACGAAGATATACGCGCTGCCGGATTTAAGGCTACCGCACCCGTAGCTAAAGATAATAGCAAATAAGACAACTCCGCCTATTGCCGAGGAGCGCGTAGGGAAAACGATCGATAAATAGCGCGCGGAACGTAAGTAGAAGATATAGAGGCAGGCGGAGCTTAGAGCCCTAGAAGCCGCCGGCAGAGATAATAACGACTAGCTTTAGGACGTCGACTAGGCCCGCCTCCGCTACCGAGAGAAATAAGAGAGGGCGGCCTACGCTAATATTAATAACCCTAAGCACCCTTCTGCTTATAATTAGCGTCCTACGGCTACCTAGAATAACTAGTACGAGCTCTAGAATAAAGCCGGCTAGGAGGTATCGCAGGGACGCTAGCTAAATCTAAGCTAGGACTAATAGAACTAGCTAGAGAAGCAGTATAGATAGGAGGTGTCTTAGGCCTAGAATAGAAAGACTAGGGCATAACTTATAAGAGAATTGCAGTAGAGAGAGAAATAGAAAGACTAGCTTCGGAGGTAATAATAGTCGTCGCCTTCTACCGATTAGCGTTATTTTAATAGGCTAAGGGCCGCCCGACTGTCTCTAAGCCGGCTCTAGGATAGCAGATAGTATAGCGCGCCGGGCCGTTTTTAATTAGTTAGCGGCAGCCGCGCCGGTAGCCTACTATTAAGGTTCCCGTCGGCCGGTATACTATTACTAGAGTTAAATAGCCTAGACCTTACCCGACTAGGCTAGAAATAGAAGCGCCGCCTTATAGACCTAGACACTCTAGTCTCGAAGAGAACTAGAGTAGATAACGCTTAAGGCCCGGCGTAGGTCGGCTAGAATAATATATCTAAAGAGAATTCCGATAACGAGTTAGACGAAGGCTCTAGAAAGAAAGTTAGAGTAAGAGACGGCCGGTACTTAGACGAGAAGCTAAAGGACCTAAAGCGCTACCTAAAGACGGCTTAGTAGTATAAGGCAGCCGACTACCTAGGCTATATTAGCTAAGGCCCTACCGGCAAATACTATTAGAGAGCGGAAGTGCTCTACCCTTTAGACGACTAGATAACCCTAACCTTATATAGCGCCGGCAAGTAGGCTAAGGATAAGGCAGCGCTAGTGCTACTCTATATAGCCCTTAGTATAATTATACTAAAGATACTGCTACCTATTAGCGTTCGCCTAGATAACTACGCTATTAGCTAGCTCCTCTAGCTTAAACGCCTCGGTCTCTTTAGCAAGAACTAGCTTAGTAACTAGTAGCTAGCAGTTTTCGATTCGAAGAGCAACGTCCGACCTTAGCGCGAGCTATATAGCTAGCCGTACCTTATACTTAATAACGCCGACCGCCTAGTCTATAGTCTTACCGAAGGAAACCGGCTGCTAGTCGGCTATAACCCGGACGGGAAGATCTATTAGGAGGTAGCTAGCTCCGTTAAGCCCTATAATAATAGAGATAAGAACGAGATTATCTGCCTATCGGACTAGAAGGTACTACTAGGCTAGATAGAAGACGGCCTCGCCTAGGCTATAGAGCTCGATTTAGAGCTAATTACGGACGCGGCTATTAACGCTATAGACGATAGCTCGTCTAAGATAATAACGAAGGCCCTATACGAGCATTTTAACGCAACGATAACTCTCGTTATATAACTCTACTACTAGCACCCGCGCCTAGAACTAACTAAGAAGGCGGACGAGGAGACCCTTAAGAGCGCTAGAATTAAATAGACAAGATACTAGTATTAGCCCTACTACGTAGCCCTTAGCGAGTAAGCTCTATAAGAGCGTTACTTCTACCTTTTACGTAAGAAGCAGCTAGACGCGGGGCTCTATATCTATTAGCTACTATAGCCGGGAGTTAGCCTATCGAACGCTGCCGATAGAATAGGCTAATAGTAGAATAGCTACTAGAGCTAAGAGTAACGCTACCGCGTAATAGACTAGATAAGCCGATAATAGGAATGCGGCGCAGTTTAGAAGACGTAGCGGTTTATCGATATAATACGGTATAGCTAAGGATAGCCGCCTTTCTTTAGAACGGAGGAAGGGTAATTATTACGCCTACCCTAGCCTAGCCGCTAGCCTAGTGCGCCTGCCTAGTAGTACGCCTACCTTAGCCTAGCCGCTAGCCGTATACTTTAGCTAGAATAGTAAGATAGCAGACAGAATTAGACACACCTAAGACTACTTCGTTAATACCTAGCCTAGCCGTAATAAGCCCGGGAAAAGGAGGTTGCGTCTCTAACTTCTAGGCGGCCTAAACCTACCTATAACTACCTCTCTCTAGCCCGTAAGGCTAGAAACTAATAGCTACTACTATATAGACACGACTAACGATTAGAAAGAACCTAAAGACACTTATAGAATAGATTTAGTACTACCTCGATACCTAGAACTCCTAAACCCTCTCCCCGACTCTCCTTCTCCTCTAGTAGGCCTAGTAGGCCCTACTTTACCTTACTCTCTACTAAGAAGAGTCCTAAACTCTTTAAGCTATCTAGAAAACCCTCTAGAACCGCTTAGCACCTACTGCTACTATCCTAAAGATATAGGCCTAGATAGCTTAAATTAGATATATAATACTAAAGCCCTAGCTTTAGATATCTATAACTATTTTAGTAAAGATAGGAAACTAAGAAGAAAGGGAAGCTACGAAGAAGATAAGCTATAAAGAGCTTAGAAGGAAACTTAGAGTATAGCAATTTAAAGCTATATAGAAGCTCCTAAGTAGAGACCTTAAAGTTATCCTTTATAAAGAGGGAGAGAAAAGTAGGCTTAAAAGGGACTAATTATAGCTTAAGGCTATATACCTAGGAGCCTAGGTAGAATTACTAAATACCTAGGTAATTATATATAGCATTAGGACTTCCTAGAAGCTAGAAGATATAAATAGCTAGGTCTAGCTAAACTAGGATAACCTTACTTAGTTCCCTAAAGGGCTTAAAATTAGAAAAGCCTTCTAGCTTAAGAACTAGAAGATAAGAGAGGAGACAAACTTCTCCTTAGTAGTAATAGTAGTATAAGATAGGCAGACTATAAGGGAGATATATAAGAGGGGCATTACTATTAGCTTAATATAGTATATAGTAGAACTATACTACCTATAATAGAGGATAGTCTAATGCCTTAAATATAATAACTTTAGGTATATTACTACTTACTATAGGGCAGTAGAGGACACCTATAGAAAGTATATAGGTAAGTATAGAATAGACACCTATAAAGAGAAGAAGGTTAAGTACTATAACTATAGAGGAGACTATAAGGCCTACTCCCTCTAGTAATGCGTAAATCCTATACTACTCTAACTAGCTTATAGCTAACTAGGCGTGCATATCTATATCGCTAAGGCCTAATAGCCCTAGAATTAGGTATATAGCAGTCGCACGCAGCGTAATAACGCGCAGTTCTTGTCTCTCGTCTTTAGGTAGCTAGGCTTAGGAATCCTCGTAAGCACTATAGTTTAGATCGAGTAACGGCTACGCTCGTAGTTACGCTTCTACGTTTAGCTTACGAACCCTCGTATTAGCTATATCGTCTCTCGTAATAGCTAGTAGGGCGGGTACGCATAGAACGTATAATAATACTAGAACTATAAATAAGAAACGTAGAGTAGATAATTAATTAATATAGAGAAGAGCCTAAGCTCGCGCTTTTATAGGCACTCGAGCTGCTAAGAATATATAGTTCCCGCCTATTAATCCTCTCTTTCTTTATATCTAAATAGATATTCTAATAAACGATATTTTTATTCTAAAAAGATAGTTTAGCAGAACTAGCTTCTGCAAAACAATAATAAACTAAGTACTATTTATTCTTTTTATTAAGAAGTGCAGTTTAGTTAGTACTGCCTAAGAACCGAACTAAACTACCTAGTTTAGTTCTAGTATTATATAATATAGGTTATATAATACTAGCCGAACTAAACTACCTAGTTTAGTTCTAGGGTTAGGTAATATAGGTTATATAATATTAGGTTATATAACTTACCGAGGAATATATCTTAGGAGAAGGTGCAACCTATAACTAACTAATATAATTAACTCGGTTAGTTCCTACCTACTATCTCTACTTCTACTGCGCGTTATACCTGTCACGGGCGGTATAGGGACGGAAGGTAGGTATAGTCGCTAGCGGTTCGGATACAGATGCTACGGACAGAGTACAGTACTCGGTCTACCGTATAGGTAGCCTTAAACGACAGGACGTAGCTCAAAGGAAGGAAGCCTCTCCCTTAAGCGTAGGCAGAAGAAACTCTTCCCCATAGGTCACCTAACCTATAGGGGACACGTAAGCCGTAGGCCCTCGGGGCGGCCCTGCCGTACGGGTCACGTGTCCACTACTACCTAGCAACCCGTTGGGTGCATACGGGCTGGTAGTTACGGGCCTAGCCCGTGACAGTACCCCCCTTCTAGCGTAAAGTCCTCCGTGACTTCTCCTCGGTATAGGTACGCATAGTAGGGAGGTGCAAAAGGATAAGGCGGAGCGGGGTGCAAAACGACCCGCCCCCTTGTCGGGGGCTTAGCCAGCGCCATTTGTGCGACCCTTAGGTTCGTCCGTACTCGCCGCATAACTGCGTCTTCGGGACTACTTCTGTAGGTATGGCGCTGGGGCATTACACTCATCGTCGTGCCGATACTTAAATTAGCAGTCTCGGATGCGGAGAACCCTGCTCCCTCTACGCGGCGCACCGAAGTGTCCGGTCCGTAGAGGGCCCTCAATACAACAAAGCCTCCAGGTGGACGTGTCTCAGGCCCACCCTTCTCTGGCTCCATTGGTCAGCTGCATGACTCAGCAGGAAATCAGATCTGTTATAACTCCAAAAATTGTGGGGCAGCCTCCTTGGCCCAGTGGTAAGGCGGCTCGGCGTTGGGGCGGGAAGGTCAGCGGTTCGAATCCCACCCGGGGCAGCGGCGAAAATGTCGGTTTGCGGTAGCAGCGACGTCGTAGGCGGAGCGGAGGGTGCCAAGACGCTAGCGGCGGGGTCACGTGATTTTTCCGGGGCCCGTAGGGGCGTACGGCGGTAGCTATACTGGCATTCGAGGGGGGGCCGGTTTTAGCGGGTATCTCCGGTGGAAATTGCGGACGAGGTGCGGGACGTCCTCTATTATCGTCTCGGCTGGTTCGGTCGTAGGTACGTCGTAGCCTTTCCACTTAACTACGTAACGGAGGCGCTCCCGGCCTCCGGGGCCCCTACGGTCGGTTTTCGAGTCGATAATATCTTCGACTTCCCACTCGTCGACTCCGTCTACCTCGACTGGTGGCGGCGGTTCTGCGCGTTGATTCGGGTACGGGTCCTCTGCGGCGGGCGTAAGGAGGTCGTTGTTAAATACCGGGTGTAGCTTAACGGTCGGCGGCAGTTCTAAGCGGCAGGTGTACGGCTTTACTTCGAGGACTGTAAACGGGCCTAGGTTCTTCCAGTCGAGCTTCTTAGTTGGGCGGAGCGTCTTAATATTCCGGGCGTCTAGCCAGACTTTCTGGCCGACGGTAAACGTATACGACGGACTGCGGTGCCTGTTTGCAGCGTCTTCGTAGCGGGACTGGGCTAGGCTAGTCTCAGCCTTTAGGAAGTCGGTAATTGCTCTCATATCCTCGACGAAGGACTCTGCATCGCGGCTAGCCGGCGGGTCGGTACTAGACTGCAGAACCTCCGTGCCTAGGAGCGGTTGGTAGCCGTAAGTAGCTAGGAACGGAGAGAGGCCAGTAGTTTCAGAGAACATAGAGTTTGCGGAGAATTCTGCTAGCGGGAGCCACTCTACCCAGTCGTCTTGTAGGTAGGATACGTAGGCGCGGAGGTGCTGTTCTAAAACAGCGTTTATCCGTTCGGTCTGACCGTCGGTTTGCGGGTGGTAGGAGGTCGAAGGGGAGCACTTAATCTTAAGCCTCTGTGTAAGGTGCTTCCAGAAGTCGGACATAAACTTAGCGTCTCGGTCGGATACGATATCTAGCGGTTTACCGTGTAATCGGAATATGTTCCTAACGAATAGGCGGGCGATTTCCTCGGCTCCGTCGGTCGTAAAGCAGGGGACGTAGTGGCGTAGTTTAGTAAGGCGGTCTACGATAACGAAGATAGCGTCGTACCCGTCGGACTTCGGCAGGTGCGTAATAAAGTCCATCGAAATATAGTCCCAAGCGCGGGTCGGGGTCGGCAACGGCTGTAGTAATCCGCGGTGTCTCTGTCTGCTCGGCTTAATCCTACTGCAAGTATAGCAGTTCTGGACCCAACGGCGGACATAGGCGCTAAGGCCCCTCCAGTAATAGCTACGCGAGACTATCTGATAGGTCTTCGCTCTCCCAGGGTGTCCTGCGGCCGGGATCTCGTGACAGAGGCGGAGTACCTGGTTATATATCTCCTCGTCGTTCGGGATATATAGGCGGTTCCGGTAGAAGAGACGGTTATCCCTTATCGTACATTGGGATAGTTGGATTAGCGGGTGGCGGTTCTTGCCTTTACGGAGAGCGTCTAGGATCTCTTGCAGAGTCTCGTCGGTAGGATAAGCGCGGTCTAGAAGGGCGTGCAGTTCTTCGGGGATCTGGACAGCTATCGTTTCTTCGGAAGGTTGCTCTCGCGTTTCTTGTCCTCTTCTACGAATAGGGAATACGTAGAGTTGTTGTTCCTCCTCGGGTAGGAACCGGATAGATATAGTTTCTGAGAACGAGACCTTCTTCTTTAACGGGGTTTTCGGCGGCGGCTGGGGTGCTTCTAAGGCAGGGTCTGGCAGGTTCTCGCGTTTTAAAACTACTTGGCTCTGGTGGCGGAGGCGCTCATCTCCCTCTTTAGGCAGATCACCTGACCTCCTGGTTAGGGAGTCCGGTTTTTGGCCTAGCTTGCCCGGTCGGTATACGATTTTAAAACGGAACCGTGATAGGAACTCGGACCAGCGGGCTTGGCGACGATTAAGCTGCTTCGTCGTCGTAAAGTACTCTAGGTTTTTGTGGTCGGACAGTACTTTAATCGGGTGTTCGGCTCCTTCTAGCTCGGGACGCCATTCCTCGAAACAGCGGATAATTGCTAATAGTTCCTTATCGTATATCTCGTAGTTACACTCAGCGGGGGAGTGTTTCCGGGAGAAGAAGGCAACTGGACGTAATACCCCTTCGTTATCGTACTGGGAGAGTATGCCGGCAGAGACGAAGTCGGAGGCATCGGTTTCAACGACTACTTCTTTAGTCCAGTCGAACGGTGCTAGGATAGGACCATCTACAAACGCGTCCTTAAGGCGGCGGAAGGCGGAGTCGCAGTTAGTAGACCAGGAGAACGGGGTATCCTTACGGGTTAGTTTCGTAAGCGGTTGACAGATTTCAGAGAATCCTCGGATAAAACGGCGGTAGAAGTTCGCGAAGCCTAGGTAGGATTGTACGTCGGTTATATTCTTAGGCGTAGGCCAGTTGCGGATAGCCTGGACCTTATCGGGGTCCATACGGATGCCGTTACGGCCTACGATTATGCCTAAGAATCTCGTCTCCTCTTTAAAGAATTCGCATTTCGAAAGTTTAGCGTAGAGGCCCGCGTCTCTTAGCTTCTTTAGGATAGCTCGGAGGTGGTTCTCATGCTCTTCCCGGGTACGGCTATAGACTAGGATATCGTCGAGGTAAGCCGAACAGAACTGGTCTAGGTATTCGCGTAGTATGTCGTTAATAAACCTCTGGAAGGTTCCCGGGGCTCCGGTAAGTCCAAACGGCATAACTAAGCTCTCGTACAGTCCGAAACGGGTACGGAAGGCAGTAAGGTACTCTTGGCCAGGTTTCATCCTTATATTATTAAAGGCGGAGATAATATCGATCTTGGAGAAGTACCTCATTCCGTTTAAGTTGTTTAGCGTTTCGGTCGTAAGCGGCAGCGGGTAGCGGTCCTTTATAGTAAGCTCGTTAATCGCACGATAGTCTACGCAGAGCCGTAGGCCTCCTCCGGGTTTCTTAACGAATAGGACAGGTGAAGCAACAGGCGAGGAGCTAGGGCGGATAAACCCCTTATTTAGATTCTCTGTAAGCCACTCTTTTAGGGCTTGCAGTTCGTCGCGGGACATGCCGTAGAGGGGTCCGAATGGAGGTTCTTTGCCTTCTTTAAGCTTAATCTCGTGGTCGTACGGACGGTGTGGCGGTAGTTTATCAGCGAGCTTCGGGGAGAAGACGGAACTAAACTCCCTTAGACAGTCTGGCAGTTGGGATTCTAATTTGGCTTTTTCTTCCGCAGAGAAAACAGACAAGAGATCCTCGATAGTCGTATAGCAGAGGCGGTAACCTCGTCTCTGCATAGCTGGCGAGGCGTAGAATGCTGCGGTCCGGAAAGAGATCTGGTAGACTTGAGTTGTTCGGCGGGAGTCTTCCTTTATTCGGGGGAGGCGCTTCGTATACATTTGGACCGGTTCGGATATAGCGGGTACGGAGCAGTTCTTCCGGCAGTAGGTGCTTAAAAACGAAAGTGTAGAGCGGCTAGGACGGAGTTCCGGATCGTGGACCTCTAACCAAGGGTAGCCTAAGATAATAGGGCTCCCTCCTATGTCGGTAAGGCGGAAAACGACTCCTTCTTCTAGGTGGTCGCGGATACGGAGGTCGCAGCAGGTGCCGTAGCGTATAGTAAGCCCTCCGCTATTATCTTCGGCATCGAATGGGAGCATTACTACTTCTTTCTCCAGCAGTAGGATCTCGAGGCCTTGGGCCTTAGCCCATTGTAAATCCATCATTGCGTAGGCCTCCGAACCAGTGTCGACTAACGCGTAGTCGGAAATAACCTTATCTCCTATAGAGATAGTAAACGGGATCTTCGGGGAAGTCGACCGGTCGTATTTATACGGGACCGCGAGTCGGGAGATAGCAGAACGGGAGACACGGGCTACCTTAGGGGCGGGGTCGCGCGTTTCTAACGCCTGACCGCGGCTGTGGACAGGCGTACGCCGTTTTCCGTCGGCAGGGGAGAGAGGGACGTAGGTCTACTCTGCAACGGGGGTGACCGTCCCCTCTTAGGAGAGGGGGACCCCGGGTAGAGGAACGGGTAGCTGAATTTGCCCTACGGCGTTCGGCGTCGCGTTTCTGGACATGCGGGGGGCGGATATCGGGTTTTGGGCAGTCTCGAACAAAGTGTCCTAATTCTCCACATCGGTGACAGGAGAGAGGGTCCCTAGGAGCCCTCTTAGACCTATCGAGGTCCATAGGCTCTCCCTGGGGGGCAGTCTTAGCAGCGGTAGCGTACGACTTATCCTGCCGCGGCGACGGACGGTTCGGGGGTATAGAGGTACGGGGGTTTGGCACTGGGGGTGCTTGGTAGTAGTAACGGCGACGGTTCTCAAGGTCTTGCAGGTGCGCGGCGAGCTTAAGATAGTCCTGGGTCGGTGGAGGGCTGTGAACTAGCATCTGCTTAATTTCGTTCGAGCAGGCCTGTTCTAAGAGGGTAGATAGGGATTCTTCGGTCATCTCTGCTTCTAACCCTAGGCGTTGAAATTCGGCGAAGAAGGCCGCAAAGTCTTTACCCATCTGGCGGTAGCGGAAGAGCTCTGCGCGGGCGTTCTGGACACGATTAGGGTCTCCGTAAGCGTTGTCGAGGATCTGTAGTATATTCTCATAGTCCGGGAGTTGACAGACGCCGTTACGGATATACGGGAGGATCTGAGAGTACGGTACCCCCGAGAGCCGGCTAGTAACGTATGACATACGGGAGGCAGGGGTCGGAAAGCGGTCGCGGTTTACAGTTAGTTTTTCGTAAATCTGAGAGAGGAAGCGGCGAAGGTCCTTTCGATCTCCGGTAAACTCTTTCGGGTCGGGTAGCCTTTCGGATTGTCGAGTAGGCTGGGAAGGCGAGGCGGAGCGAGGCGTAGGCATTCCTAGAGAAGGATCTACGCTAACCTTAGCGGGAGAGTCGGCGGGGATAGATAGAGTAGGCGTCGATATAGTAGGTCCGGCAGGGCGGAGGGCTTTATCGGCTTCCCTCTGGGCCCTTATAGTCTGGTCGCGGTATTCGGCTTCCATCTCCTTATACTGGGCCTTTTGGAAGTCGATAACCGCGCGGAGTTGGCTGTTTTCGGCGCGGAGAGACTGGAGGTTGTCACGAACCTCAGCAGCCTGAATTTTCTCGCGGATAAGCTCGTGCGCCTGTTCCTCCTCTTTTATTCCGTAGCGGTCGATATACTGGTAGGCGCTCTGAAAGTAGGCGTACCAGGCGTCGGGGTGCGTAGTAACATGTTCGGCGAACTCTGCCTCTGTTTCCGGGAGGAGCGGTGGCAGAGGGCGGTCGGTAGCAGCCATACCTAATAGTAGGAGCTACGTAGTGTCACGGGCGGTATAGGGACGGAAGGTAGGTATAGTCGCTAGCGGTTCGGATACAGATGCTACGGACAGAGTACAGTACTCGGTCTACCGTATAGGTAGCCTTAAACGACAGGACGTAGCTCAAAGGAAGGAAGCCTCTCCCTTAAGCGTAGGCAGAAGAAACTCTTCCCCATAGGTCACCTAACCTATAGGGGACACGTAAGCCGTAGGCCCTCGGGGCGGCCCTGCCGTACGGGTCACGTGTCCACTACTACCTAGCAACCCGTTGGGTGCATACGGGCTGGTAGTTACGGGCCTAGCCCGTGACAATACCTATCTTGTCCCTTTTACCTTTTAATAGGTTTTAATAGGTTATAAGCCCGGGTTTGTAGAGAGGCCCTAGGTAGTAAGAGTTAGCCTTCTTATCCTTAAAGTAATACGTTTTACCTCTTGCAGGACCTATAGTATTAACTAGGCAGAGAAGTAGGAAAAGAGCATACGGGAGACTAGAGGCATATCCTATCTATACTACTAAGAAGCTCTAGAAGATCCTAGTTACGAACTAGAAGTTCCTAGAGGGTAGGTAAGATAGAGAAAAGCCTAGTAAGGCATACTTAAGATTAGACGAGTATAAAGAGGAAAGGGTAAGCCTTAGGCTTTAGCACCTAAAAGGATAAGACTAGGCCTAAGCACTTAGTACTGCTAATACCTTAGAACTAGCCGGCAGTGCCCTTCTAAGAAGGTAGATCTTCTAGAGGTTCTCTACCTAAGAACCTAACTAACTCCCTTAAGAGAGAAGAGTCCTTAGATACCTTAGCTAAGAGAGAAGAGTCTTAGCAATAAAGGAAAGCAGCTATTTAGAAACTACTATTAGATTAAAAGAGCTTATATTTTCTAGAGTTAGGTTATTTATTTAATTTTGCAGAAATAGATTTAGCAAGTAGAATTAGTAAGAGAAGGGCTGCACTAGTACTATATAAAGATAACTAGAGATAATAGTTTAGCCTGCTATAGGACTACCTTAAATTAAAGGATATATTTTAGATTATCTTAGAGACTATGCTAGAGTCTTCTATAGAGTTATTACTATTAGTACTTAGCCTAAGGCACTTAAGAAGTAACCTAGAATAGGTTAAGGCTAATGCTACTACTAGGTACGAGATAATAATCTGCCTATTAGAAGATAACTAAGAGGAGACTATTAAGGAGAGACAAGCCTTAAAGATATAGGAAAAGATAAGAGCTAAATATAGCAAGGTATATAATATATATATAATAGCATATATCTAGGAGTTTATAAACTTCTAGATAATAGAGGATATAATAATTAGAAAGGCATAGGTATAACTAGCTAGCATAGCTAGAAGGATTGCAGAGGTAGACCCTTAAGAGGTATACTATAAGAAGCTAGAGAGGAGACTTAAGCATCTCCTTAATAGCTTGCCTAAGGCATACTAAAGCATAAAAGACACTATCCTTACCTAGTAGTCTATATTATATAAGAGTGCACTATAGCTGCTAGAATTATATAAAGCTAGACTAAACTAGTCCTAAGAAATAGCAATATTTGCTAAGGAGAAAGGAATTTAAGGCACGAAACTAAAATGCTACCTCTGCAATTAGGAGCATTTTAGAGGCGTTACTAAATGCCTATACCTTAACAAAGCTAAGAGAACTATTAACCTAAGATAGAGCTATAGGGTAGAAAAGAGAAGAATACTACCTAGAGAGAGCAGCTTTAGAAGGAGATCCTTACTAGATAGGGAAATATTAAAAGAAATAGTAAAGAAACTTAACCTAAAAGTCTAATCCCTTAAGAAAAGATAAAGCTTAAGGAAGTTTTCTAAGAAGGCTTATGCTGCCTAAGAAGATATAGAACCTTTAGCAATATCTAAGGCATCTTAATCCCTATTAGAGGATAATAATATAGATAAGGTTGCATACTTAACTATAAAAGCAAAAGGCAAGTATATGCTATTAAAATAGCTGCTTAACTCTTGCGCTTTATTATATATAACTAACTAGGAACTACTTTTTAGAGAACTAAAACCTCTTTAGAGGAAAAAGTAGATTAAGGTCGATAGTAGCTATTTAATAGCTATATATATAGGAGACGTAGTAATAGGTAGGAGAAGAGGAAAACAGATTATACTTAAGGATGTTCTCTTTATACCTAGCTTAGGAGTTAATCTTATTTCTTAGAGCTAATTTAGCTAGCAGTATAGTATTTAGCTACTAAAGTTTATACTTATTTTATTATCTAGGAAACTAGTTGTCTAGACAAAACTATTAGGAGGAGTGCTATTTATTAAGGAGATTAATAAGGCCTTGCAGGAACTTGCAATGCTATGCCTTAATTAGAACTAAGGGAATAAAGCCTATGCCTTTAAAGCCTAAGAGAAGCCCTAAGAATAGTAGGAGCTTTAGTATAGGAGACTTGCATATTTTAGAGAGGGTCTTCTTAGAAACCTGCATAAGGTATCTAATTTAAAGGCTTAGATTCTTATTCTAAAGGAATACTAACCCTATAGAGTATATTCCTTAGCAAAGATAAAAAAGCATAGAGAGAAGGAAACTAAAAGGAAACCTTAAAGGTTATCTCTTATTTCTATTAATATCTATAGTCCTTTACCTATCTTAAGACTAGGATATAGATAGTAGCTTAAGATTATTAATAACTTCTTAAGAAAGAAATAGGCTTTCCTAATAAGGTCTAGAGAAGATATACTAAGTATCCTTAGAGACTAAAAGGTAAAAGCTAAGCTATAATCCGGAAATCCCCTTTAGATTATAAGGAGTAATAGGGCAAAAGAGCTTCTTACTATGCTAAAGCAGTAGGAGAAGGAATATAGAATTTCCTTCTATACTACTAAAGCATATAACTCTATTTAGAATAGAGTAGTTAAGAGGTTAATCTAAACCTCTAAAGATTATATAAGAGCAATGCTAGAAGATGCTTATATGCCTATTAAATTCTAGCTAGAAGCCTTAGCAGCCTATATAGTTATTAGAAATTCTCTTCCTAATAGCTTAGAAATTAATAAATTTAAGGTATTACCTAAGGAAGCCTTTTTAGGCATTTAACCCTCTATATTATACTTTAGAGTTTAGGGTTGCAAAGCAGTAGTCTATATAGATTTAAAGTCCTAGCTAGCTAGGATAAGATTAGATAAACTAATAAATAGAGGCAAAGATGCTATGTTTATTAGATATATTCCTAATACTACTAAAATATAGCTCTTCTAGGAGCCTAATATAAGGGCTATTAAAGCCTATAGCACTATAACTTAGTTTAAGCATAAGAAAGGAGGAGATATAGAGCTAAATATTCCTAAGCTTAACTAAGTAAGTAATATACCTATAAGAGCGAAGTAAAGCTAGAAGTTAGGGGCCTTAGGCCTTACTAGTGCTTAGCAAGCGGCTGCTGCCGCATTGCTTAGTATATAGTATTCGTATACGCGAAGTATGCGATATATAATAACTCTGCAAGAATTAGCGCTATCTTCGGACGGAGGTCTAAGATAGTCTATACGTTGCTATATACCCTCTTATAGTTCTAATTCTTCTACCCTATATAGGGTAGCGGCCTATAGACACTAATATTAGACAAACGAGAATCGCAAGCGTATCGTACCGAGAACGTAGGCTCTATACTATAAGCTCTACTAATATAGGAACTAAGCGAAGAGACGCTAAACCTTAAGGAGATAATAGTAGACGATAACGTTAACGCGGAGTATAGGCAACTCGAACGCGAGACGGAGAAGCTTCGTAAGCGACTTATAGTACGTATACTCTAAGAAGAGCGTAAGCGTCTCGAGCGCGAGCTCGCTATAATACTAGAAGGCGACGACTCTCCTTCCGGCGGATCCGAAGCCCGCCGCATATAAAGTAGCGCGGAAGGGAACGCTAGAGAGGAAGAAGAAGAAGCTAGCGACGCTAGTACGGCCGATACGCGGAGCGTACGCGACGCGCTATTAGGAAGCTCGTTAGCAAAGAGCGCGAAGATACGCAATCTAAAGCCGTTTAAGAGTAAAAGCAAAGATAAGGCTTAGGAGTTTATCCGCTACCTTAAGATAATCTTCGTTAATAATCCGATAACGTACTATAGCCCTTATAAGAAGGCGCTATATACTATTATATAGCTCGCAGGCGAGGCAAAGAATATATAGCATAACTAGTATAACGCTAAAAATCTTCTAGCTAAGTATAGCTAAGAAGACTTCTAGCGGTTTATATACGATATAGTTAGGGATTAAGCGAACCGCACGCTTCTTATTACTATTAAGTATAAGAAGGCCTATTAGCGTAAAGGGCAGAGCGTATAATAGTTTGCGAACGAGTTAGCTTATCTTAAGGCGCAACTTAGTAACTACTACGAGCTATAGCTAGTTCGCTAGCTACTCGCGAAGTTAAAAGCTCCCTTATAGAGGGATATTATTAAGAACTATAATACGACGGAGTTTAAGAGAGCCGACCTCGTAGCGCTTGCGATACGTTTAGAATAGGCTAAGAGAGCTATATCCTTACGGGGCAACTATAGAGGTTTATTAAGCAAAAGCGGGCTAAGTAAGTATATTAGACGTAAGACGTAGGCGAACTATAAGCGTAAGGGCAGCGATAATACTACGGCGCGATTCGGGAAAGAGAGGTTCCGCTCTAGCGAGCAGCGTTAATCTAAGAGGGATAAAGACAACCTAGACTAGAAACTTAAAGCTAAATGCTATAGGTATAAGGAAAAGGGGCATATTTAGTCGGAATGCCCCTGTAAGAGGGTATGTAGCAACGTATAGACCACCTTGGACCTCCGTCCGAAGATAGCGCTAATTCTTGCAGAGTCATTGTGTGTCGCATGCTTCGCGCATGCGAATACTGTGCGCCAAGCAATGCGGCAGCAGCCGCTTGCCAAGCACCAGTAAGGCCTAAGGCCCCTGACTTCTAGCTTCACTTCGCTCTTACAACTGCCTCCCTCCCCCTATCGAGCTGTCCCAGCTCGACAGGCGGGCAGCAGTCTTCTCGCATGCGCGACGTCCCCATTGCGTCCGCGCATCTCTTGTTGCTCGTAGGCCTTCCATTGAGTTCCATCGCACGTCACTATTGCGATTCGCGTGCGTGACGCAAGTGAGTCGTTGCCGTGTGTCATTGTTGATGGCAACGCGCGTTGTTGTGTTGGTTGCGGTGATGGCATCATAAATTCTTGCTTGCGCGCTTCCAAACTTCTTCCACAACACCAACACTTGGTTGTTTTGGTTTTCTTTGGACGCGCTCCGCACTCGCTCCGCCACACACACACACACTCCTCGCACTCTCCACGCACGCTCCACGCACGCACTCAAGAACCACCACAAGATGGGCCCCAAGAAGAACAAGAACCCACCCAAGGGCAAAGAGGCTGCCACAGCCCCCCCATCAAGCGGCTCGCAGGCGGGCCTGGAGCGCACCGGTGGAAACACTGGTGCGCCCAGCAGCCGCGCCCCAAGTTTGGCTGGTGGCCAATCCCCCCTTTCACGTCTGGGCAGCATTGTACCAGGTGAGGGCGACCAGACGGGTGGCATGCGCGGCGCGCGCTCGCCTCAGGCGAGCCCCAATGCCCCCGGTGGTGGCCCGCAGCCAAGCCCATCCCCAGCCCCCAACACTGCTGGACGTCTCAGAGGAGACAGCCATGATGGCAACTACATTGGCTCCAGCCCAATGATGAGTGGAGGCCGGGGTGAGCGCGTGCCGGGCGGGTCGCCATCGGCCCAACTCCTGCTCGGCGGCGGTGCGCCTGCGAAGCGCGCTCGCTCCCCGTTCTCGGAGCCAGGCTCCTTGCCAGACCTCATCACCAACAGACCCATGGCCCCTCCTGATCGCACGCCAGCTGCGAAGCGCCAACGCCTCGCAGGCGCCGCCACCACACCACGCACCAGCGCCGCACTCGGCCCGGCTCCCGCCACTCCTCGTGTTGGTGCAGCCAAGACCAAGTACCTCAAGTGGTGTGATCGCTGTGTCCGCAATGACTGCGATCCAGGTGGACGCAACCGTGAGTCCCTTCCTGCTCGCTGTCTCGTCGCATTCTGTTCGCATGCTAACCGCGGTGCAGGCTGGGCTGAGTGCTCTGGCAAGCCACCCAAGGACATCAACACCAAGAAGTGCACACGCTGTGTGCGTGGCAAGCATGCCTGCAAGTGGACCCACCGCGAAGCCGTCAAGTCGGTGGTGCGTCGCATGTACGACGCACGCGACGCGCTGGTGCGTCGCCAGGCCGAGCTCGGCCGCTGCAGGACCGATGCAGCACGAGCTGATGGCCGGCAAGCGGTGGTGGATGCCCAGACCCAGCTGGACGCTGCCTGCGCCGGTGAGTTCTCCTTTTGACGTCGCGCGTGGCGTGCGCGTCGCTTGCGTCTCGCATTTGCTGACCACGCGCACAGAGACCAAGACGGTCATGAAGCGTCTCCAGACCAACGACAGCAAGCTGGCTGGCGGTGAGCCTGCCAAGAAGGAGAGCGGCGGCGGCGCCCCGCAGGGGTCCCGCGCGCTCGTCCATGAGGCCACCCAGCTCAATGGCACCCTCAGGGGTGTGATGGAGCTGCTCACTCAGGTATGTCTGGTGGCTTGTCGCTTTCGTGTCGCATGCTGACCGCACTCGCAGATCGCTGAGCACAGCGGCGTCCCGGTGGAGCGGGACGCTGTCAACGCCGCCATTGGCCTCCATCCATCCTCAGAGGAGGAGGATGAGGCAGAGGAGGCCTCCTCAGAGGAGGAGGCCTCTGAGTATGAGCTGGCTGCAGAGGATGTTTGAGCCAGCGCTCCTCACGCTCCTCCACACTTCCGCACATGCGCCGCTCGCGCGCGCCGCGTGCGACACGCCACGATGAATGTTTTGGTTGGCTCCCTGTAAATGATGCAAAGCTTGTCCATAGAATGAAAAGCTGTTCATTCTACCTTTTGTGCCTGCGTGTTACGTGCGACGCGCCGTCGCGTCGCCTTCGGGCTGCGCTTGTTTACCTTGCGCGTCGCCTCGAATTTGTCCAGTGCCTCACATTCTCCAATGTGCTCGACTGGTTCCCACGTGTTGTGTTCTTCCGGCCAGCCTGTCCACTTGACCAACCACTGACGTTTCTTGTGTCTGACTCGCGTGTCCAGGATCTCTTCAACTTGCCACTCGCCTGAGTCTTCTTCTGCGAGCGGCATGCCTTCCGCATCCGCGTCGCCTGCGGCGCCCTTCCAAGGCTCCAGCAAAGACACGTGGAACACGTTGTGAACGCGCCATGCGCTTGGTAAGGCCAGGCGGTACGCCTGCTTCCCGATCGCGTCAATCACCTTGAATGGACCCACGAACTTCGGTGCTAACTTCTTTGTAGGCACCTTCAAGCGGAGGTTCTTCGAGGACAACAACACCATGTCGCCAACCTTGAACTCCATCGGCTTGTGCCTGGCATTGAAGTATCTGGCTTGCGCTTCAGCTGCGTGTCGCCAGCGTTTCGCAAGGTCCTCGTGCGTTTCTCGCAGTCGCTTCGCAGCGTCGATTGCTGCTGGTGCCTCTCTCCCAGAGAGCTCGTCCCGAGCGACTCGCGTGCTCGTCGCAATCTCCGCGTCGTAGCCGTGCACTACCTTGAACGGACTCATTTTGAACGTTGGATGCACCGCGTTGTTACAAGCCAATTCCGCCTGAGGCAGCAACGTCGCCCAGTCGTCCTGCTTGTCGTTACAGAAGATACGCAAGTACTGTTCCAGCGTCTGGTTGGCACGTTCCGTCTGCCCGTCGGTCTGCGGATGGAAGGCTGTGGACAGCTTGCGGTTCACATGCGACTCGAAGCAGAAGTCCGACCAGAACTGGCTAGTGAAGACAGTGCCTCTGTCGCTCACGATTCCATGTGGCATTCCGAATCGGCAAATCACCCTGTCAATCAGGATCTGTGCGAGGTCCACGCTCGTACATTTCTTGGTGGTTGGCACGAAGAGGTTCATCTTCGAGTACCGGTCGACAATCACCAGGACCGCATCGTACACGCATGCGTCTCGCTTGCTGGGCGGCAGGTCCGTGATAAAGTCCATGGTCAGCTCCTTCCATGGGAGCTCCGGCTGCGGCAATGCTGATAGCTCGCCGTATGGTCGATGGCGTCTCGCCTTCGACACTTGACACTCCCAACAGGATTGGACGTACTGGCTAATGTCCGTGGACATGCCCGGCCAGTAATACTTCCGCTGTACCAACTCGGTGGTTTTGTCCTTGCCAAAGTGACCAGCGAGTGGATCATCGTGGTGCATGCGGATCACCTGCGTCCGCAGTGCGTGGTCCTTGGGAAGATACAGCTGATCGCCATGATACAGTACTCCTTCCCTGATGCGATACCCATCGCATTCGCCTCCACTGCGCTGCGCCTCCTCGAAGAGTTCTTTCGCATTGGGCTCCCACAGCGTCAGCGATTTGGCAAAGTCAAGAACCAGGTCTGAAACATTCAGGTATGGTCCTTCTGCAGCAACCGCTGCGCGTGCGACACGCACGCTGCTCGAGAAGCAGTCTTGTGCGCACCCTTCCAGGGGCTGCCCCAAGGCCATGCTTGCGAGTTGCTCTTGTGTCGTAATTGCGACACGCCGGAGGAACGCCTGATCGCCGCACTCGGCTCTTGCACTGTATACCTGGAGCTTCTTCTGCAGTGTTGGCAGCAGGTTCGATACATGCGCCTGTTCGCGTGCGTAGTCACTGCGTCTCGACGGCGCATCGGCTGGGTTCGTTTTCCCTGGTCGATGCTCAATCACGAAATCAAATGGGGCCAGAAACACGGCCCAACGAGCCTGTCTGCCCACAAGTTGCTTCATTGTCATGAAGGCTTTGAGGTTAGCGTGGTCGACAAGCACGGTAACCGAATGCGAGGCGCCTTCGAGGTACGGCCGCCACGCCTTGAATGCTTCCACAACAGCCAGAAGCTCTTTGTCATGGGTCTCATAGTTGCATTCTGCTGGAATCATCTTCCGTGAGAAGAATGCTACTGGATGCCAGTTCCCATCCTCGAACAACTGGCTCAGGATGCCCGCAATCGCGAAGTCCGACGCATCGGTTTCGACTCGCGTGCGTGCCGCAGGGTCATAGTGCCTCAGTAGTGGAGCAGCTTGGAATGCGTCTTTGATCCTGCGGAACGCAAGCTCCTCGCTTTCGCCCCAGCTGACACGCCCTGGCTTCTTGCCTGCTTTGGCCCCTTTCGACAGTGCTGTCAAAGCAGCGACAATCCTGGAGTACCCATATATGAATCGCCGGTAGAAATTGGCGAACCCAAGGAACGACTGCACCTCAGTGAGCGTTGTGGGCGTTGGCCACGCCGCAATTGCGTCGACCCTGCGAGGATCCATCGTCACGCCTTCGGGGCGCACGATAAACCCGAGGAACTCAACCTCCTTCTTGAAGAAGTGGCATTTCACGCGCTGAGCATACAATCCGAACTTCCGGAGTCGCTCCAGCACGGCACGTACGTCTCGCACGTGGGCCTCACGCGAGGCGCTATACACAAGGATGTCATCCAGGTACACTACACAGCATACATCTACGAGGCCTGAGAGGGCTCTGTTGATGTACCCCTGAAAGGTAGCTGGTGCGTTAGTCAACCCGAAAGGCATTACCTTGTACTGGAAGTGTCCGTACCGCGTGCGAAACGCAGTCTTCCAGCGGTCGGTTGGCCTCACACGGATGCGATAGTACGCATCTGCGAGGTCCAGCGACGTGAACCATGCGGCTCCCATGAGCCTATCAAGCGTCTCGCTGATAAGTGGCAGGGGATGGCGATTCTTTACCGTGATCTCATTTAATCCACGGTAATCTACGCATAACCGCAGGGTACCATTCTTCTTCGGAACGAACAGGATAGGCGCACCCGCCTCGCTTTCGCTCCGCTCGATCCAATCGTGCTCCAACGCTTCTTGGAGGTAACGACTTAACTCACTAAGCTCGCGGCCAGACTGATGGTACAGTGGCTTGAACGGCGGCTTGGTGCCAGGTAGCAGGTCAATCGCATGCTCAGCGCCTTCGACTGGCATGCTCCTCATCTCCTCTGTAGGATTAAAGAGGTCTGCAAAGTCCTGGAACTCCGCGGGCAGCGGCTCTTGGCCAGCATCCACCTTCTGGAGTGACACGGCAAAGACATGCGGGGCCTTTTGGAGGTCCTTGTAAAACTCATGCGCTTCGCGCACTTGTACCGCATGCGTCTCGCCTCCGGACCCAAAGGTCCACTCATCCGTGCTGGCATCCTCCATCACTCTATGGGCTGCACGCCACGGCCGGCCCAGCAAGACGTGAGGAGTTGGCATATCATATGCATAAAAGATGCCCCCGCACATGCGAGTCGCTCCCTTGGAGTCGGTAGCTCGCAGGCGCATATAATGCGCACCGTAGCAGTGCCCCAGCTGCCCAGTAAAGGACGTGGCTGGCGGCAAAGCAGCATTCTTCCTTACTGGAAGGTCATGCTGCAGAGCGTAGGATCTAGAGACCACATTGATGTCGGCGCCCCCATCAAGCACGCACTCGGCTCGCATGTGGCCCGCATCCGTCTCAACCTCGGCCACGATGGGAATCGCTGGCCTGCTCTGCACAGGCAGGTGATCTGTCCCGCTCATTACGGCATCTAGAGCTTGCGGGTCTTCCCAGATGCCTTGCCTTTTGGCGGCCCGCCTGTGGCCACCCTGCGTACAGCAGGCGGCTCCCACAGGTCTGGCCGGGGGCATTCCGACCGGATGTGCCCCTTTTCCTTGCACCCATAGCATTCAGCTTTGAGTTTCCAGTCCGGGTCGTCTTTATCCCTCTTGGATTGACGCTGCCCGCTGGGGCGGGATCTCTCTTTCCCGAATCGCGCCGCAGTGTTGTCGCTGCCCTTGCGCTTGTGGTTCGCCTGCGTCTCGCGTCCGACATGCTTGCCTGGCCCGCTTTTGCTTGACGAACCTCCATGGTTGCCCCGTGAGGATATGGCCTTCTCGGCCTGTTCCAAACGCATCGCAAGCGCCACGAGGTCGGCTCTCTTGAACCCCGTCGTGTCATGGTTCTTGATAATGTCCCTCTGCAAGGGAGCTCTCAACTTCGCGAGTAGCTGGCGAACCAGCTGCGGCTCGCGGTAGTCGCCAAGTTGCGCCTCCAGATGGGCCAACTCGTTCGCGAACTGTCGTACGCTCTGCCCTTCACGCTGATGGGCCTTCTCGTACTCGATGGTGGTGAGGAGCGTGCGGTTCGCCTGATCCCCGACCACGTCGTATGCAAACCGCTGGAAGTCTTCCCAGCCATACTCAGCTGGAAGATTTTCAGCGTCGTACTGGTCATGCCACGTGTCCTTCGCCTCGCCTGCGAGCCACATGATAGCATACAGCGCCTTCTTGCGAGGGCTACAGTACGTTGTCGGATTATTAACGAAGATCATCTTGAGGTGGCGGATAAACTCCCGAGCCTCATCTTCGCTTTCACCCTTAAACGGCTTTGGATCGCGTATCTTCGCGCCCTTCGCTGACGAGCTTCCCGACAGCGCGTCGCGTGCGCTCCGCGTGTCGGCCGCACTGGCGTCGCTGGCTTCTTCTTCTTCCTCTCCAGCGTTCCCTTCCGCGCCACTCTGCGTGCGGCGGGCTTCGGATCCACCGGAAGGAGAGTCGTCGCCTTCTGGTGTCGCAGCGAGCTCGCGCTCGAGACGCTTACGCTCTTCTCGGAGCATGCGTACTGCGAGTCGCTTGCGAAGCTCCTCCGTCTCGCGTTCGAGTTGCCTGTACTCCGCGTTAACGTCATCGTCCACTATTGTCTCCTCAAGGTTTAGCGTCTCTTCGCTTGGTTCCTGCATTGGTGGAGCTCGTGGTGTGGAGCCTGCGTTCTCGGTGCGACGCGCTCGCGATTCTCGTTCGTCTGACATTGGTGTCTATGGGCCGCTACCCCGTATAGGGTAGAAGAATTAGAACTGTAAGAGGGTATGTAGCAACGTATAGACCACCTTGGACCTCCGTCCGAAGATAGCGCTAATTCTTGCAGAGTCATTGTGTGTCGCATGCTTCGCGCATGCGAATACTGTGCGCCAAGCAATGCGGCAGCAGCCGCTTGCCAAGCACCAGTAAGGCCTAAGGCCCCTGACTTCTAGCTTCACTTCGCTCTTACAGCCCCTAGCTAGACCTATAGAAGCCGCCTACTATACGTAGGGTAGCTATAGGCGGGCCGCTAAAAGGCAAGGTATCTAGAAAGACCTATAAGCTCTAGATGCCGTAATAAGCGGGATAGATTACCTACCTATATAGAGTAGGCTAGCGATTCCTATCGTAGCTAAGGTTAAGACGGATGCGGGCTATATACGAGCCGAGTGCGTACTTAATAGAGGCGCCGATATTAATATAGTCTCTAGATCCTACGCTCTATAGCATAACCTTCTAATAAGGAAGAATGCTACTTTGCCGCTAGCTACGTCCTTTACTAGGTAGCTAAGGCACTACTATAGTACGTATTATATATGCCTACGAGCTACCGACTCTAAGGGAGTAACTCGCATATATAGGAGTATCTTTTATATATATAATATGCTAACTTCTTATATCTTGCTAGGCCGGCTATAGTATATAGCCTATAGAGTAATAAAGGATACTAGTACGGATAAGTAGACCTTTAGGTCTAGAGGCGAGACGTATATAGTATAAGTACGTAAAGCGTATAAGTTTTATAAGGACCTCTAAAAGGCCCCGTATATCTTTACCGTATTACTCTAGAAGGTAAATGCTAGCTAAGAGCCGCTGCCTATAGAGTTCTAGAACTTTGCAGACCTCTTTAATTCTATAGAGGAGATAAGAAGTATGCTAGTCGAAGGCGCTAAGTATGCGATTAACCTACTACCTAGTACTAAGCTGCCGTTTAAGCTACTATATTATTAGTCTAGCTGCGAGCTTAGTAAGTTAAGTCGTTACCTCTAAGAAGCGTTAGAGCACGATTAGATTAAGCGGAGCGAAAGCGAGGTAGGTACTTCTATCCTATTCGTTCCGAAGAAGAATAGTACCCTACGGTTATACGTAGATTACCGTAGATTAAATAAGATTATAGTAAAGAATCGCTATCCCCTACTACTTATTAGCGAGACGCTTAATAGGCTTATAGGAGCCGTATAGTTTACGTCGCTAGACCTCGTAGATACGTACTATCGTATCCGTATAAGGCTAACCGACTACTAGAAGACTACGTTTCGTACGTAGTACGGACACTTCTAGTATAAGGTAATGCCTTTCGGGTTAACTAACGCACTAGCTACCTTTTAGGGGTATATTAATAGAGCCCTCTTAGGCCTCGTAGATATATGCTATATAGTATACCTAGATAATATCCTTATATATAGCGCCTCGTATAAGGCCTACGTACGAGATATACGTGCTATACTAGAGCGACTCCGGAAGTTCGGATTATATACTTAGCGCGTAAAATGCTACTTCTTTAAGAAGGAGGTTAAGTTCCTCGGGTTTATTATATGCCCTAAAGGCGTAACGATAGATCCTTATAGAGTCGACGCAATTGCGGCGTAGCTAACGCCTATAACGCTTACTAAGGTATAGTCGTTCCTTAAGTTCGCTAATTTCTACCGGCGATTTATATATAGGTACTCTAGGATTATCGCTACTTTAATAGTACTATCGAAAGGGGCTAAAGTAGGCAAGAAGCTAGAGCGTATTAGCTAGGGCGAAAGCGAGGAGCTTGCGTTCCGTAGGATTAAAGACGTATTCTAAGCTGCTCTACTACTAAGGTACTATAACTCTATAGCACGTATATAAGTCGAAACCGATACGTTAGACTTTGCAATTACGGGTATCCTAAGCTAGTTATTCGAGAATAGGAACTAGCATCTAGTAGCATTCTTCTTACGGAAGATAATTCTAGTAGAATATAACTATAAGACCTATAATAAAGAGCTTCTAGCTATTATAGAAGCATTTAAGGCATAGCGGCCGTACCTTAAAGGTACCTCGTATTTAGTTACCGTACTTATTAACTACGCTAACCTTAAAGCCTTTATAATAATAAAGCAACTTATAGGTAGATAGGCTCGTTAGGCTATATTTCTAGCCCTATTTAATTTCGTAATTAAGCATCGACTAGGGAAAACGAACCTAGCCGATGCGCCGTCGAGATATAGTAACTACGTACGCGAATAGGCGTATATATCGAATCTGCTGCTAATATTATAAAAGAAGCTCTAGGTATATAGTATAAGAGCTAAGTGCGGCGATTAGGCGTTTCTTCGGCGTATCGCAATTACGATATAAGAGCAACTCGCAAGTATAGCCTTAGGGCAGCCCCTAGAAGGGTGCGTATAAGACTGCTTCTCGAGTAGCGTACGTATCGTACGCGTAGCGGTTGCTATAGAAGAACTATACCTAAATGTCTTAGACTTAGTTCTTAACTTTACTAAATCGCTAACGCTATAGGAGCCTAATGCGAAGGAACTCTTTAAGGAGGCGTAGCGTAGTAGAGGCAAATGCGATAAGTATCGCATTAGGGAAGGAGTACTATATTATAGCGATTAGCTATATCTTCTTAAGAACTACGTACTACGGACGTAGGTAATCTATATATACTACGATAATCTACTCGCTAGTTACTTTAGTAAGGACAAAACTACCGAGTTAGTATAGCGGAAGTATTACTAGCCGGGAATGTCTACGGATATTAGCTAGTACGTCTAATCCTATTAGGAGTATTAAGTATCGAAGGCGAGACGCTATCGACTATACGGCGAGCTATTAGCATTACCGCAGCTAGAGCTCTTATAGAAGGAGCTAACTATAGACTTTATTACGGACCTGCCGCCTAGTAAGCGAGACGTATACGTATACGATGCGGTTCTAGTAATTATCGACCGGTACTCGAAGATAAACCTCTTTATACTAACTACTAAGAAATATATAAGCGTAGATCTCGTATAGATCCTAATTAATAGGGTAATTTGCCGATTTGGAATGCTATATAGAATTATAAGCGATAGAGGCACTATCTTTACTAGCTAGTTCTAGTTAGACTTCTACTTCGAGTTATATATAAACCGTAAGCTATCTATAGCCTTCTATCCGCAGACCGACGGGCAGACAGAACGTGCTAACTAGACGCTAGAATAGTACTTGCGTATCTTCTATAACGATAAGTAGGACGACTAGGCGACGTTGCTGCCTTAGGCGGAATTAGCTTATAATAACGCGGTGCATCTAATATTTAAAATAAGTCCGTTTAAGGTAGTATATAGCTACGACGCGGAGATTGCGACAAGTATATAAGTTGCTCGGAACGAGCTCTCTAAGAGAGAGGTACTAGTAGCAATCGACGCTACGAAGTAACTGCGAGAAACGTATAAGGACCTTACGAAACGCTAGCAATACGTAGCTAAAGTATAAGCTAGATACTTTAATACTAGGCATAAGCCGATAGAGTTTAAGGTTAGCGATATAGTATTATTATCCTCGAAGAACCTCCGCTTAAAGGTGCCTATAAAGAAGTTAGTACCGAAGTTCGTAGGTCTATTTAAGGTAATTAACGCGATTAGGAAGTAGGCGTACTACCTAGCCTTACTAAGCGCATAGCGCGTTTATAACGTATTCTATATATCTTTACTAGAGCCTTAGAAGAGCGCCGTAGGCGATGCAGATACGGAAGGTATACCGCTTATAGAAGAAGACTTAGGCAAGTAGCAAGTTAAAGAGATCCTAGATATGCAAGTTAGATATAAGAAACGTTAGTAGCTAGTTAAGTAGATAGGCTAGCCGGAAGAATATAATATATAGGAACTAGTCGAGTATATTAGAGAATATAAGGCACTAGACAAATTCGAGGCGACGCGTAAGATAAATAAGCGTAGCCTAAAGGCGACGCAACGGCGCGCCGCATATAATACGTAGGCATAAAAGATAGAATAAATAGCTTTTTATTCTATAGATAAGCTTTGCATTATTTATAGGGAGCTAACTAAAATATTTATCGTAGCGTATCGTACGTAGCGCGCGTAAGCGGCATATATACGGAAGTATAGAGGAGCGTAAGGAGCGCTAGCTTAAACATCCTCTATAGCTAGCTTATACTTAGAGGCCTCCTCCTCTAAGGAGGCCTCCTCTACCTTATCCTTCTCCTCTAAGAATAGATAGAGGCTAATAGCGGCGTTAATAGCGTTCCGCTCTACCGGGACGCTGCTATACTTAGTAATCTATAAGTGCGGTTAGTATGCAATATAAAAGCGATAAGCTACTAGATATACCTAAGTAAGTAGCTCTATTATACCCCTAAGGGTGCTATTAAGCTAGGTAGCCTTATAAATAAGCGCGCGGGACCCCTATAGGGCACTGCCGCCGCTCTCCTTCTTAGTAGGCTTACCGCTAGCTAGCTTACTATCGTTAGTCTAAAGACGCTTTATAACCGTCTTAGTCTCTATACGCGTAGTTAGCAAATACGAGACGTAAGCGACGCGTACGCTATACGTAATATTAAAGGAAGAACTTACTAGTATAGGCGGCATCTAGCTAGGCCTAGGTATCCGCTACCGCTTACTAGCTATTAGCTCGTGCTATATTAGTTCTATAGCGGCCGAGCTCGGCCTAGCGACGTACTAGCGCGTCGCGTACGTCGTATATACGGCGTACGACCGTCTTAACTACTTCGCGGTAGGTCTACTTATAGGTATGCTTGCTATATATATAGTATATATACTTCTTAGTATTAATATCCTTAGGTAGCTTACTAGAGTACTTAGCCTAGCCTATACCGCAGTTAGTATGCAAATAGAATACGATAAGATAGCGAGTAGGAAAGAACTTACGGTTGCGTCTATCTAGATCGTAGTTATTACGAATATAGCGATTATACTACTTAAGGTACTTAGTCTTAGCTGCACTAATATAAGAAGTAGCGGGAGCCGAGCTAAGTACGGCGCTAGTACGTAGTATAGTAGCAGCGCCTACGAGGCGTTAGCGCTTTATAGCTAGCGTGCAATAAGGAGGGCCTATAGGTCTATTAGTAATAAGGTCTAGTAAGGAGCCTAGCTCCGAGAACGGGAAGTAAGCGCGCTTCGTAGGCGTACCGCTACCGAGTAGAAGTTAGACCGATAGCGACCTACCTAGCGCACGCTTACCCCGGCCTTTACTTATTATTAGGCTAGAGCTAATATAGTTGCTATTATAGCTATCTCCTCTAAGACGTCTAGTAGTATTAGGGGCTAGGAATAGGCTTAGCTATAGGCTACTACCGGGGGCATTAGGGCTCGCCTAAGGCGAGCGCGCGCTGCGTATGCTACTTATCTAATCGCCCTTATCTAGTATAATACTGCCCGGATATAAAAGGGAGGATTAGCTACTAGCTAAACTTAAGGCGCGGCTGCTAGGCGTACTAGTATTTCTACCGGTGCGCTCTAGGCCCGCCTACGAGCCGCTTAATAAGGGGGCTATAGTAGCCTCTTTGCCCTTAGATAGATTCTTATTCTTCTTAGGGCCTATCTTATAGTAGTTCTTAAGTACGTACGTAGAGCGTACGTAAAGAGTACGAGGAGTATATATATATATAGCGAGGCGAGGGCGGAGCGCGTCTATAAAAAACTAAAATAACTAAGTATTAGTATTATAGAAGAAGTTTAGAAGCGCGCAAGCAAGAATTTATAATACTATTACCGCAATAAATATAATAACGCGCGTTGCTATTAATAATAATATACGGCAACGACTTACTTATATTACGCACGCGAATCGCAATAGTAACGTGCGATAGAACTTAATAAAAGGCCTACGAGCAATAAGAGATACGCGGACGCAATAGGGACGTCGCGTATACGAGAAGACTACTACCCGCCTATCGAGCTAGAATAGCTTAATAGAGGGAGGGAGGCAGTTATAAGAGCGAAGTAAAGCTAGAAGTTAGGGGCCTTAGGCCTTACTAGTGCTTAGTAAGCGGCTGCTGCCGCATTGCTTAGCGTATAGTATTCGCATACGCGAAGCATACGATATATAATAACTCTGCAAGAATTAGCGCTATCTTCGGACGGAGGTCTAAGGTAGTCTATACGTTACTATATACCCTCTTATAATACCTATTAGAAACTTAGTTAGTAGACCTCTAAAGAAGCTAATAGTAGTTGCACTACCTATAACTACTATACCTATAGCTATAGTAACTAAACCTATAGGTCCTAGCTAGATACTCTTTATATAGTTACTACCTTTACTAAAGGATAAGGAGGAGTACTAGAGGATAGAGGATTTAGAAGAAGAAAACCTTAAGTATACGAATACTAAGATTAGGGATAGACCGCAGGTAGCAACTAAACTACCTAGTTTAGTTTAGCAGTTACGTAATCTAACCGAACTAGCTAGTTTAGTTCGCCTATTACGTAACGCAGGTAGCGTACCTATACTCGCCTTAGGTGCCGTAGAGCAGAACTTAAGAAAGGAAAATAAGGACTAGGAGGGAGACTAGGACTAGACTTACGGCTAAAAGAGAAGGAGATCTATCTTAGATAAAGGACTAGCCCTAGAGCTAAAAGCTTATAGTATAGTTATAAGACAAGTGCTTTAGAAGAGATAGAGAGAATATAGATAAGAGGAAGAGCTAAGTGCTAAGTATTATAAGGCATTTCTTAGCTAAGTCTAAGGCTAAGATTAGGAGTAGATCTAGGAAGCCCTATTAGAGGTCTAAGAGTCTGCATTTGTAGCACTTGCCCCTTAAGTCTCTATATAGAGATAAGAGGTGCCTATTCTAAAGTCCTATAAAGAGGCAATTTAGGACCCTAAATAAGGACATATATAGGAGGATGCAGTCTAGAAAGAGCTAACTATATTAAGAAGCAATAATACCTAGATAGAGGTTATTCCCCTAAAGGGAGCAAACCTTATAATATCTAAATAGGTATTTAACGTAAAGAGATTAATTAGTAGAGCTATTAAAAAGTTTAAAGCAAGACTAGTTATAAGAGGTTTCTCTTAGAAATTTAGAGTTAACTTCTAGGAAACCTTTGCACTAATAGTTAGGTATAATACCCTAAGGGTATTTATAGCTATAGTTTATAAAAAGGACCTAGAACTTTACTAAGTAGATATAAATAATGCATTTACTAAGAGCAAACTCTAAGAAGAAATCTTTATAATTCTACTACTAGGAGTTAAGATTCTACCTAATATAGTCCTATAAATCCTAAGAAGCTTATATAGACTAAAGTAAGCAGCAAGAGACTAGAATAAACTCTATGTCTCGAAGTTAAAACAGATTAAGTTTATATAATTAGAAGTAGACCTATGCCTTCTTATCTACTAGGAAAGGAACATTCTAATCCTAACCTATATAGATAATATTCTAATTGCAGCACTAAAGCTAGAAGATATGCTTTAGTTTAAGGAATAGCTAGGCAAGGTATTTAAGATTAAAGATCTTAGAGAGCTAGAGAAGATCCTTAAAATAAGGTTAATAAGAGATAGATAAGCTAGAACTTTAAAGCTTAATTAGGAACACTTTATCTAGGAGAACCTTGCAAAGCTAGGAATAACTAAGGAAATAGCTAACTTAACTCTCTCCCTAATAGATAGTTATAATAGTCTAAAACTAATAGGCTTATATAATAAGAGAGGGAATAAGATAGAGTACTAAAGTTAAACTAGTACCTAGATATAGCCTATAGTTATAATAAGACTAGATATTGCTTTCTCTCTTAGCAGGCTAAGCTTATATGTTTTAGACCTAGCTAGGAGATACTTGCAAGCTCTAAAGAAACTAGCAAGATACCTAAGGTTATCCTAAGACCTAGGATTAATATTTAGGAAAGGTAGTAGGAGACTAATAGGATACTTAGACTCTAACTACGCAATAGACAAAGTAGATAGAGTCTTAATCCTTAGAAGCATCTTCTTCCTCTATAAAGCCCTAGTTTCTTAGATAAGTAGGAAGCAAAAGTCTATTGCAATATTAATAATAGAAGCTAAGTATATAGCTATAAATGCATATGCAAAGCAATCTTAATTCCTAGCAGCTCTCTTAAGAGAGATAGACTATATAGAGCTAGTAGGAGAATGCTTATTTTAGCTAACTATTAAAGCCTATTCTAATATAGTAAGAGAGCTAATACTAGTGCAGATTATAGGGGATAACTAAGCAGCTTTAATACTTATTAAAGATGCATATACCTATAAGAGATTTAAGCATATTAATATTATATATAACTATATTAGGCATCTCTAGTAGCAAAGAAAGATTGCAGTAGAATATATTCTAATAAAGGAGATAGTTGCTAATAGCCTAACTAAACTAAAGAATAGGCTATAGTTTTAGGAGTTTATAAGATAGCTCTAGCTTGTATAAGGAAGGGCAGGAAGGTTCTATCCCTATATTATAATAGATTATTAGATGCTAGGGAAGAACTAAAAAATAAATGCAAGGTATAGGCAGAAGACTACCTAGCCTAAGTAGGAGTATTAAGAAGTATAGTTTAGTTAGTACTGCCTAAGAACCGAACTAAACTACCTAGTTTAGTTCTAGTATTATATAATATAGGTTATATAATACTAGCCGAACTAAACTACCTAGTTTAGTTCTAGGGTTAGGTAATATAGGTTATATAATATTAGGTTATATAACCTACCGAGGAATATATCTTAGAAGAAGGTACAACCTATAACTAACTAATATAATTAACTCGGTTAGTTCCTATCTACTATCTCTACTTCTACTGCGCGTTATACCTATCTTATCCCTTTTACCTTTTAATAGGTTTTAATACTTTTTAATATATTAGACGTTTATAACGTTACTATCTTCCTTTGCCGAACCGAACTAGCTAGTTTAGTTTACTATATATATATAGCTATACTAATCTTCTTAAACTCGTCTTCCTTATCGTCTAGGTAGTTAGCGCTATTAAACGGAAAATACTTTAGCTAGCCCGAAAGGGCCTTCTTAACGTATAAGAAAAAGCTCTAGTCCTTTGCTATATCCTTCTTAGCCTTAACTAAGCACTCGTATAGCTAAGCGAATCTCTTCTTTGCCTATAGGACTTAGACTTCTTCGTACTACTTCTCGTAGGTAGCGCGGTTTATATATAGAAGTATAAGAGCCTCTTAGCTTACCTCTAGTTCTTCCTAGCTACGGCGTTTTATTAACGCGTCTAAAACTAGCCTAAGGCTATTAAGCTATTGCTTCTAGGGAAGTCTATGCTTCTATAGCTTATTAGAGAAATCGGCGCCCGTAAACGTCTTAGATATTAGCAGCATCGTAATATTACTAATAAGGACTTCTACGAAGCTTAGGGTATTCTTTCTAACTAGCTTTTAATTATAGTACTTAATAAGCGTTAGGTAGACTATACGTCGCGAGGAGATGCTAGGGTTCTCTCCGTAGGCAATCGTCTAATATATTAGTACTAAGTCGCTAGGTATAGCCGAGACGTTTTATAGGCGTAGGCTAGCGTCCTATAAGCTATTCTTTCCTTAGTCCGAGACGTAGACTAGCGTCTACTTAATGTCCGAGTCTTCGTCCTCGTTCTCGTTATTATTAAGCTTATTAACTATATTATAGATTAGTCCTAGGTAGCCGGTGCTACTAACGATATCGAACTTAGCGTATTCGGCCTCGTCTTCTTCCTTATCGTCGTCGCTATTAAGGTCGGCTTATAGCTTGCGGTTAAGTACCTATATAACTAGTCTATAGCTAAAGTAAGCACTATCGAGAGAGACTATAGTAATCGTATAGGCAGTCTCTTATCTATCTTTCTATACTACTAAAGGGCCTTTAATAAACTTCTCGCTAGTAGCCTAGTTCCCCTTAATAATTAGAATTATTAGGTCGATTCGGCTAGTAGGCTCTCTCTATTAGTACTAAGCTATTATCGGGTACGCGATAAATTTATATATAGCCTTATTATATAGAGAATCTTAAGCTAGTATATTAAGTAGCTAGATAGTCGGGTCTTATTATATTAGCTACTAAGTAAGGGAGAAGAATATATTTAGCATCTATCTATAGGTATTACGGCGGCGGTAGAGGTAGTAGCGGTATAGGTCGAATTCTTAGTATATCTAAGAAACTATATCTAGGTCCTTTACCTACTAATCGAGAAGGCCGCTAAATACGTTAAAGCTATCTTTAAGGAGCTTTCCGTTATAAGCCTTCTATATATCTTAAATAGTCTTAAATTCTAAGTAAGATAGGCGGGTATTAGTAAAATCTAGCTAAATTCGTATAGAGCTAAGGCTATTATTGTCGGTTCCCGAGGCAGGTTCTTAGGTAGGCTCTTAAGTAGCCTCTACGTTATCGTATTTGTCGCTAAACTAAACTAGCTAGTTCGCTTCCTCTATGCCTACTCTAGCCTTTCCCTTAGCCTTTTTAAACTTCTTATTTCTTATAGGTTTCTTTAAATAGCGAGCCGGAGATATAGGCGCAGAATCCTCGATATCTCCGGTCTCTTGCTATAGATAGGTCTTCTTCTTAAAACTACTATCCTACTCTTTATTCGTATTAGCTTTACGCTTAGCCTTTTCTTAAGTCTTCTTCTCCTCTACTACTTTCGTAGCGGCCTTATCTATATTACTTAGCTAATTCTTGCTAATCTAGCAGTCTAGTATATCTGCGTTCTATATCTACGGATCTTTCCTTAAGTTCTTAGCTACGTCGTTAATCGATCCCTTTGCTAATAGGTATAGTCTACGTAAAATTTCCTACGAATTATATAGGCGCTTAGACGCCGTTATTATTAACTCGCCTACTTATAGGCTAACTACTTTAGCTATTTCTACTATATAGGTGCGGCAGAAAGGAGGGCTAATTTCTAGGGATTCGTATTTATTAAGGGAAATTACGTTCGGCTTTCCGTATATATTAGCCTTATATTAATCTTTAAAATAGCTAGCGTATAGAATAGCGATGCGGACGCGGGCTTCCCTAAGGTCTATATAAGGCTTCTTAATTGCCTCGTTAATTAGATTGTCTAGGGGGTCGTTATTATAGCTATACGTCTTATAACGTATTACTTATTCTTTTAACCTACTAGCTAGTTCGCGTAGGCGAACCGAAATAACTATTTCTAGCTTTAGAGCTACGGATCGAGAGCGAGTTACTGCGGCCTAGCCCTAGCCGGCTTCTTATTTGTTTTGTTTATTTATTTGTTTATTCTATTTACGTCCTTTCGGAGTCGAAGACTATATAGGACGGGAGCTATAGGCAGCTGCCGGTCGTATTCTATCTAGAGGGGTCTTATTCGCGTCTAATTATATATTATAGGCCGATGCCTATACTAGTACTCTTTCGAGTATAGAGTAGAAAGAAGGTAAGGAAAAGGAAGGCTCCTAGGCGTATATCTTTTATTAGGTTAGACCGATTATATAAAGGAAATTTAGAGGGTAGAGTCGCCTCCGAGGGTATATATTGCGCACTAGGCGTTATTCTAGGCGGTATCGGGTAATAGGAGCTTTTACCGATTTAACGGCTAAGAACCGTTAGGTCGTCCGTTAGGTAGCGATAGTATAGGCGTTATTAGGCCTAGTTCGTTTAGAACTTTAGGCCTAGGTTAAACGGCATATATTCTATCGGTTCCCTAATTTTCGGGTAGTCCGGGGTGTTTTTAGAGTATTAGGTAACGGTGGCCTATATCGACCTAACGGTCGAGAACCGTTAGGTCGTAATAGTATAGTCGTTTCTAGGCCTAGGTTGCTAGCGTTTTAGGCCTAGGTTAAACGGCATATATTCTGTCGGTACCCTAAGTTTCGGGTAGTTTAGAAGTGTTTTTAGGGTATTAGGTAACGGTAGCCTATATCGACCTAACGGTCGAGAACCGTTAGGTCGTCGCTTAGGTAGTAGTAACGTATCTAGTTTTTAGTTTCTCTCGCTATTGCTTCGGGCTTATACGAGCTCGTAGGTGCGCTAACGGCTACTTAATTCTCTAGTAGCTAAGGTATTATCTTTCGAGTATTAGATAATAGTAGCTTATAGTAACCTAACAGTCGTAAACTATATAGGTGCCTATATACTCGGTTCCTTATACGGGGGCTATTTCTTAGAGGGCCGGCACTTCCGCCTTTAGTAGTCGGGCTACTAACAAACGGTAGGGTCGCCTCCGGAGGGTAGGGTCGCCCCTAGACGGTAGGGTCGCCTCTAGATAGTAGGGTCGCTTCTAGATAGTAGAGTCGCCCCCGGATAGTAGGATCGCCTCTAGACGGCAGGGTCGCCCCTAGACGGCAGGGTCGCCTCTAGACGGTCGGGCCGCCCTTAGACGGTAGAGTCGCCTCTAGACGGTAGGGTCGCCCCCGACGGTAGGGTCGTCCCTAAACGGCAGGGTCGCCCCTAGACGGTAGGGTCGCCCCTAGACGTTAGGGTCGCCCCTAGACGGTAGAGTCGCCCTTAGACGGCAGGGTCGCCCCTAGACGGCCGGGTCGCCTCTAGACGGCGGGGTCGCTTCTAGACGGCAGAGTCGCTCCCGACGGTAGGGTCGTCCCTAGACGGTAGGGTCGCCCCTAGACGGCAGGATCTCCCCTAGACGGCAGGGTCGCCCCTAGACGGCAGGGTCGCCCCTAGACGGCAGAGTCGCCCCTAGACGGCAGGGTCGCCCCTAGACGGCTAGGTCGTCTCTAGAGCTTTTATCTTTCTTTTAGTTAGGGCTAGCCCTCGGGTTCGTCTTTACCTTTATTAAGGTGCTATTTTCTTATCGCTATTCCCGTTTATTCTAGGAAGTTTAGCGCTAGCTATTATATTCTTTTATCCCTTAGTACTTAGTCTAGCGATCTTGCCCTAGTAAGCTCTTTTAGGCGTCTATCTTAGTAGTAACGATAGGAGAATAGGAGGTGTTCTAGGGTCTCTTAGGACCCGCATTAGCATCTATCGTTCGTAGCTTTGCCTATATACGTAAGGCAGCTACGGAAGTATCCGTATCCTAGGCGTAACGAGTAGTATACGCTTATTAGCTCCCGTTTTCTTTTTAGTACCTCGGTTTCCGTATTCTATTAGAACCGGTTATAGTAGCTCCCTTGCCTCTAGGCCTTACGTGTCTTCTGCTGTTTATAGTGCTATTTATAACGGTCTTTTATATACTCCCGTATTGCCTAATATACCCGAGTTTTCTCGGGATCCCGGAAGTATTATGCAAAGGCTTTTATTCTCTAAAGTCTTATACTTATACTTGTCCGGGCTATCTCTATTCCGGTATATAGTAGCCTTCCCCTTCGGCGAGTATCTATCTCTCGAAGGGCGGTTGCAATTAGGGAGTTATAAGGGCTAGCCGGCTTCTTCTTACTAGTAGCTTAGCGCTTTAAGCTTGCGGTCCTCGTAGTAGAGGTCTCTAATCTTATAGTATAAATGCGCGAACGCATTAGGGCGTAGTTAGTTCTTATTAGCGAGGTTTATCTTCTTACGGACCTAGCGTTCGGCTACCTTACGGAAGCTCTTAAACTCGTTAGAGGCTAAATTAAGGTAGCTAAGAAAGTCGTAGCTAGACTCGAAGAGCTTACTAAGTAGCCTACTTACGGCCGAGCCTCTAGCTTTATTATTAGCGTCGAATACTTTAGAGAGCTCGTTCTTAGAGATAATAAAGTAGGCGTCTATAACGGCGAAGCCGTTCTTATTAATAATCTAAAGGTTCTTACGACTAAATAGGTCTAACTAGAATATAGCCTCTATACTCTTAATAAAGCTAGCCTTCTAGAACTTACTAGAGATATAGCTAGATATAGGCCGGAATAGATTATCCTTCTTTCTATTACGAAGGGCCTAGTATAGCATCTATTTAGACTAGGTTAGGCCTAGTAGTCGGAGATTCTCGGCAGAGACGTTCTTAAATAGTATAAAGCGGCGGAGGTACTAGCTAGCCTTCTTATAGATCTTAAAGGTAGAGTTAAGGAAGTTAAAATAAGGGAACTCCCTACCCGAGCTAAACGAGTTCTATAATATATCGAGGAGGCCTTTACGCTTCTTAGCGAACTGCTTGCCTCTCTTATAGATGTCTATTACGCCCTTTAGTCCTTCTAGTGCTCCTTCTTAAGTATAAGAGGAGGTACGCTAGCCGAGTTCTTAAATAAACTAGAAGATAATAAAAGCTTAGCGGTCGTCGTCTCCCTAAATAGCGCTATAAACGAAGCGTAGAATAGCCTATTTCTCCTCTTCTATCCCTGCGTTAGTAATAGCTTCTAGCATCTATGCCCGAGTGCGCTATCCGCCTAGCTTAGAAATATTAAGCGTAAAGTTACGGAAATTAGCTAGTTTAGAGTTAGCGGCATAGGCAAGCGCGTTAGGGTTAGAGTAGCGGACTACCGCCTTAAGCTTAGAGGTAAGCGCTTTAGCGGTCGCGTTAGTTATAGCAATATCCCGGTCGGCTATTATACTAGTAAGGTAGAGGAAGAGAAAATAGACTATATAGAAGGGAGTATACTATATACGAGCGGAGAGAGCTAGTTAGGGGTAGGCGTTTTCTATAAACGCGCTCTTCGAATAAGAACCTAAGTAAGTACGTAAAGCGAAGAATACGTAAGTCTTCTAAATAGGTAGGTTTATACTAGCAGCGGAGAGAATAGTTAGTATACGTATAGAAGAGGTTATTATATAGAGTTTTCCTAGTTTATTTGCTTAAAAACTCTATATAACTATCGTTACCGCTGCCGCCTATACTTAGCGGAACTAGAATAGTTACTATAGCAACCTTTAAGAGTTATTATACTTAAGGTAAATAAATATTAAGGTTAATAAAACTAAGAAGAGACTAGAAGTACCGAAAAGGAGAGGAGTTTTATACTTAAACCTGCTACCTAGACGTAAGGGTATTCGTAGCTATACGTTAGAGAGTCCTTAGCGCTATTCGAAGTAAACTAGCTAGTTCGCTTTATTTTTACCGCTAGAAATAAGAAAGCATATGCGTGCTCGTAATTACTTTTAGGTAGCTATTAGCTAAAATTAAGTAAGAGTCGCCTAATCTTATCCCTCGTTGCTCCTAGGAGCCTAGGCTAGTTAGAAACTAGTATTCTCCTAACGGTAGATCCTCTTATTTATAGTAATAGTCCTTTTGTCTAGCTTCCTAAGGTCTATTCTGCTTTCGCTACTAATCCTCCCTTTCTTATAGTACTAGCTATATAAGAGTAATAAGTAATACGTTTCTCCCTATTTCTTATACTAAGACGGACGTAATTAGAAACATTTTTTTAAAAATTAGGGGCCTACTAGGATTCCTCTAGCATTAGAATATCTAGCTAGCGGATATACTCCTTCCTCTCTTCTTAAGTTATTCTTAATAGCTTACTAATCCGGATTTAAGGGTGCAGATAACTACGCGGCTATAGCTTAGGAGGTAGAGGACCTAGCTATTCTAAATTAAAGTTATCTCTTTAAGGAACTATAGCCTCCGGATCCCTTTAGTACGGCACTAGCTTTAAGTTAAACCTAGGGAACGTATAGTAAAGGACCTCCCTGCTAAGCTCCTTAATCTTATACGCCTTTCCTTCTCGAATAATAGTATATATAAGAAACGGACCTTACTATTAGTATCGCAGCTTATTCGAGAAGCTCGTTTTTAGTTCCGACCGGTAAACGACTATTATTTGCCTAGAACGAAGCTTCTACTAATTAGCATTCTTATAGTTATTAAAGTACTTAATATTATACTTCCGTAGCCGGTCCTATCGGGCACGAGCTTCCTTAAGCGTCGTATATATCTATTCTATAGTAGTAGCTCGCATCGCTAATAAGAAGGGACGGTTACGAACTATTCCCTACTTAGCTACTCGGTAAGTATAGAATTTAAGCTCTACTAGTAATATAGCATCCCTACCTATTATTATCTTAGCTAGAGTTAGCCCTATTATCTAGTTTGTCGTAGTACGTTCCGCCTAAAGAACCGAGGGAATATACTTAGCTATAGCGCTTACTTCTCCGCCTATAAGCTTAAAGAGAGCCGCTAGAATTAGATAGTATCCCCGTTTAACGATTCTATTAGCCTATAGATAGTAGGGGAAGATTATAATCTGCTTAATTCCGTAGCTCGTAAGTAGCGCTTCTTAAACGTTCTCTCCGCCCCTATCTATATAGATCTTAGCTATAGCCTCTTAGCGGCAAATTAAGTCCTCGTAGATAAACTTCGTAACGTATCTAGCGTTAACCTTGCGATTGTCCGTTATTCGTATTAATCGGGCCTCTAGCTATCGAGAAATAGCCTCTCTCGTAATAATAATATAAAGTCCGGTACTAATAAATACTACGTCTAAGTACTATCGCTCTCTAAGATACTATTTCTCGAAAGTATAGAGTAGGCTAGAACGCTAGTAACCGTTTCTAAGCGTATATTGCTAGCAACCCTTATAGAAACGAACTACTACGGTATAAATACCGTTCTACTACTATCGTTTAGTAACTGTCTTATATATCCGTTCCGGGCCTAGGTGTCTATAGTAGTCGTAGCAGATAGTAATAATCCTTTCGCGATAGTTATTATCGTCGATAACTCTCTAAGAGATACTACTAATACGATTCTATCTTATAAGCTAACCCTCCTTACTTATATAGAACTTAAGTATACGTTTGCGTAGAGACCTATATTCTATTAGGGATAGGCCTAGTAGATAACGTAAGTAAGTAAGGAAGAATGCGATATTTCTCGAGTCCTAAGAGTAGGTACCGTTTAGTACTTCCTCCTCTAATTCCGCTCGAGTAGAGAATACTTAAGTAACGAGGTCGTAGGCAAAGTAGGCAAAAAACTAGTTATCGATTATCTTATCGATATCGCTCTCCTCTACTAGCTCTTAGGTGTCCCGTTCTATTAGAGGCTTACGGGATAGTCTATTAGCAGCCGTATGCTTCTTCCTAGATATATATACTATATTAAAGTTAAATAGCCTAATCTATACTAGCTATCTTATAATAGCTACGTTCGGAAGGTCCGTAGCAGCCTTATTAAGTTAATATACTAGCGTATTAGCGTTTACCTCTAGCTAGAAGAAAATACTAAATAACTACGGACGATACTTCTTTAGTACTTTAAGAATACCGAGACACTCGCGCTTTCTAGCGTCGTAGCGTTGCTTAGAAGCGGAGAATAGTCCTAACTTAAATCGAGAAGGGTATTAGATCCTACTATCTTTCCGATCGTATTAAGATATATAGCATTCCTATAAGTAAAGGCTAGAATTAACGCCTACTATAATTAGTCCTTTCTCTAGTTTATAGTTTAGTGCTACTAGCGCTAAAGTAGAGATAAGGAGTTCCGTAATCGCATCCTTAGATCGCTAATACTCTCTCGTCTATATAAACTTAACGTCTTTCTTTAGGAGAGAGAAAAGTAGCCTTAGTAACTAGGCGAAGTCCTTAAGCTAGATCTTATAGTATACGAACATTTCTATAAGAATTTAGACTTCTCGCTAATCCGTAGAAGTAGGCTATTTAACGAGCTTAGCTACTCGCTCCGCATCTAGGTATCTGCTATATTTATTAGTAACGTAACCTACTATCTTAATCTATTTATAGTATAGCTGCAGCTTTTCCCTATAGACCGTTAGTCCTACCCTCTTAAGGTTAGCAAGTACCTCGTCTAAGTTCTTAATATGTTCTACTATAAATCGGCGGAGTCTAGGCTTAATCTCCTCGTTACTATACTTCGTTCTTAGACTATAAATAGCTATATCGTCGAGGAAAGGTTTAGTAGCGTAAGGTATTTAAGTAGCAAGGATAAGCATAATAATTTAGACAAATTAAGCGATAGAGTTCGTAGCTCTCTATAGTAGTATTATCTAGCGTAGTAGGCCGAGAGGAGTATCGAAACCTATAAGGTCCCGACTTCTTACGTTTAGTAGAATCTAATTATAGCTAGAGAAGATATTAACTAAGGACGAGATTATATAACCTGCAAAAGCTTTAGAAAACCTATCCGTATTAAGAGGGAGGTTAGTATTGCGAATAGTTATAGTATTAAACTTCTATATAGTATTAATTAGGCAATATTTCTTTAGTTCTCCTAGGTTAGTCTTCTTCTTTACGAGAAAGTACGGATTCCGGTAGGCACTATAGCACGGCTTAAGAGAGCCGGCGTCTATACGCTTACGAAGCATTTTTATAACTTCCCCCTTAAGAGAGCTCTAGAGTCGGAAACTAGGATGCTACTATAGCTCGTATAGGATCGTATAGATAACCTAAGAAGGAGCAATAGCAGGCTTAATATAACCGAGATACTTAAAATTCTAAGTAAGTATAGCTTCCTAATTATATAGTATCTTAGTTAGAAGATATAGCTCCTAATCTATTAGCGAAATAGTAGGCTTAATTTAAGCGAGCCGTTCTAGCGTAAGCCTTAAACCTTTCGGAATATTAGAAAACTTCTTAATTAAGTATTTCCCGTTAAAGGGGCCCGTCCTAAATAGTATAGCTTCCTCCGTAGCAAGTGCTTTCTTTCTCTAATATAGATCCCTACTAGGATTCGATCTATCCGTTATAGAAACGTCCGCGTTAACGGATCTAACCTTATCTATAATACGCTTATATATTATAAACGCCTTAATTTCCGGAGAGAATTTAGCTTACGTATCCGGGTCTAAGAGTACGTTTAGTAGTATTTTACTATAGCGAACCCTATAATTCCGGCAGATTTCCTCGTAAATAACGTTAGCAACTATACCTTATTTATAGTCGCCCTTAGATTCGTATCTATCTTTAGAGTCGTAAGAATACTTATCTAGGAGGAGAACCTTAAGTTCTAAATCCTATAGGGAAAAGAGGTTCTTAAAGCAGTTAGGAAAGAGTAGGTTACTAGAAGAATCCTCCTAGAAATAGAACTCTAGGCTTTCTAAACGCTACCTAACTAGTTCTAGGAAGAGTAAGAATATAAGATTATTATATATATTACGTAATAACCGAACTAAACTAGCTAGTTTACTTAGTAAGAGCCGCTAGTCCTTACGTAATAATCGAACTAAACTAGCTAGTTTACTTAGCAAGTTCTGCTAGTTCTTACGTAATAATCGAACTAAACTAGCTAGTTTACTCGGTAAGAGCCGCTAGTCCGTACGTAGATTAGTTAAGACTTTACTTAGCGCCCTTTCTATAATATTAGCATCCTTAATCGTTTCTAATCGGTCCCCCCTTAGTGCCCGAAGCTACCTATTTAGCTTTCTACTCCGTCCTATAGCTATTCCGAAGCTCCCTCTACTAGTATCTATAAGTGCCCCGAAGCTTCTAAGACTACCTCTACTAGCGCCCGAAGCTATTTTAGCAGTCCTAGAACTAGCCTTAGAGGCTCCCGGAAGTAGCCTAGAACTCCTACTAGTAAGATCTAGCTATCTAAATAGATACTCTCTTAGCTCTATAAGGCGCTTCCTAAGCTTATTCCGCCCCTATTCGCTTCGACGCTTCGTAGGAGCTTTATTGCAAGAGAACCCTATACTATAAGAGCGGTCTTTAGCCTTAGAGTATACTAATTTATATAGTATAGTAAATAAAAGCCTTTTCTAGAGGTTCGGGTTCTACGTAAACTTATATTAGAGGCCCTAGTAGAGGGTATTATCGGACTTCTAGCTAGGACGAATTAGCGGGAATAACGGAGAGACGTTCCGAACTTATTTCCTAATAAATTCTCTTATCTCGTTATAAGCCTCTAAGCCTTCGGGATCCGTATATAACTCTACGAGGAACTTATACTAGGCTATATAGTTAAAGACTAGTCCTTCGAATTTAGGATCTCTAAAGTAGGAACGGTGCTAGTAACTAAGGTAGTTATACTCGCCTTTATCCCTAAAGAAGATAGTTTTGCTACGAGGATACTTATAGATAGGCTTATTAAATCGGTCCTCCTCCTCTTTAGTAAGCTTTCCTGCTAGTTTCTTAAGTATCCTATAATCTAGTACCGTATTTACTCTAGGCACTAGTTTAGCTATCCTTTTAAGGATACTCTTTAGCTCGGTTTAGCGCGTTTTAGCCCTACCTATATTAGTACTTAAGATCGGGCTAAAGCGGACCTTAGTACCTAATCTTTTCCTAACCTACGAAGAATATCGTCGACTATTCTATACCCGTTATTGCCTACTATCTTAGTAAAATAAACTAGGTTTCTACGGTCGTTAGCGATTATACCTTCCTAGAAGCCGTTATTATAGTTCCTAGAGGAAAGTCGAGTCCTTCGGGCCTACGGCTTTTCTAGAAGAGTTAGTATCTTAGAATCGCTAGTAATAAAGAAAGTTATAAAGACGATAACTCCGTATACCTCTACGCGGACGTTACGATATATTCTAATAAAGGTAACCTTACCGGAGATACTATATATAGTAGTAGTAATATTAGTTAAAATAGAAAGCCTTAAGCTACGAGCCCTCTCGTAGCTTATAATTATGCTCTCCGCTCCCTTATTAATTAGGATATTATATACCTATCGAGCCTCTCTAAGAGTCGCATAGACATAGATACTTAAAACAAGTAGGTAGTCCTTATAGAAGTCTAGAAGGATACTGCCTAAGTCCGTATATAGCTTAGAAGCAGAAATATACGGCAACGCCTCTATACTAGAGGCTAGCCGAACCGAGAGATCTACCGCTATTATAATAGTAATCCCTAGCGCATCTTAGCAAATAATCTCCTCGTCCGCTTCCTTTTAATTAGGATTAAAAGAAATAGATAAGGGCTATATTTTAGTATTATTCTACTTCTTCGCATCGAACTAGACTTTATTGTTACTTAGCTCCTCCTAGTTATTATCTAAGGATACCTACTCTCTCTCGGGCTGCTTAGAAGAGTTAAAAGAATCTATTAGGAAAGTATTAATCTCTAGCTCTCCGTACTAGTAAAGGCCTACGTCGCCCTTATTATTATTCTCGCTCTCCTCCTTTCTAGATACTTCGCTATCTTCGTCTAAATAGCTAGTAGAATTATATTCCTATATCCTATTATAGATCTAAGCGAAGTTAACTATAGAGGTAGCCGTGCCGTCTAGCCTTTATTTTAACGTATAATAGCGCTCGAGTATAGCGCTATAAGACAGATCTATAGGCTTCCTTTTATATAGAAACTAACTAAGAGCTTGCTGCCTAAATAGCTGCAATTCTCCGAGTTCTATAACTAGAGGTGCTCTAAGAAGCCTATTAGACTAGAACGCTTTCTATTTATCTATAGGAATAGCCTTCTTAAGCAGGTTATCTAATCTCTACGTTTTTAGCTTAGCTCTCTACGCCTCTTTCGCCTTACCTCTAGGAGGGACTATAGGACTAAATTAAGCATCTTATATCTCCGCATCCTAGGAATTCGGAACCGCTAGAGTCTAGGATCTTCCCTATATCTAAGACGAACCTGCTCCTTAAGATAAGCTTAGTTTATCCCTATAATAATATTCTATTATCTCTAGTAGTACTTGCTCTCTATAAGAGTTGCTCGTTCCCGTTTTAGCAGCTTGCTTCTACTTCTCTATATTCGCCTTTATAGCTTTTATTAGAGACGCAGTTAGGCAAGAGGGATTCTAGATAGCTTTCTAAGAGGACCGCGTAGCTATATAGGCAGCGTTATAATCCTCTTTATCCTCTTTTTCTCCTAGAATAAAGAGAGATCCTATAGGCTCGCATTTCTCTATATATTCTATAGTCCTAAACCTAGCTATACTAGCGTTAATCGAGACGGGACGTTTACGCCGGTTAGATTCCTACGAGGCTCGCAGAGTATTAAAGCTAATATATTTGCTAACGTTAATTAGACTAATAGCTTATTTAAGAGCTAGGAGAATAACCTTTAATCGAGGAGACTTCTTATTCTAGCTATACCTAAGAGGTCTTATTTCTCCGCTAGCTTAGCTAGGACATATTCGGCGAGTCTTGTCCTTATAAAGAAAGTCTTAATCTAGGAGCTAATTAAAGTAGGGATAATCTCCGCTATAGTAGCCTTCTAAACTATACTCCTAGCAAGCGGTACTTATCTTAATTTCTAAGGCAGTATAGGCTATAACTATAGCTTAGATCTCTAGTGCTTCCTTATCCTTTTAGCTACTACGTAGGAGTCTATACGCAGGTTCCTAGTTCTTTAAAAGAGTAAGGGCAAGGGCAGCTAACTATTTAGTTAGCTTCTTAACGTTAGAGCTTACCCTAGATATAGTACTTATCGCTACGGAGACTAGATTTAGGCGAGGGGTAGTATTCCTTATCGCTTTAACTAGCTTTTCTACCGGAATAGAACGATTATCCTTATATAAGGCTTTATCGGTTTTATTCTTTCGCAACTCGGCTTTTATAGCTAAAATTACTCTCGCAAAGTTACGAAATATATAAGGGCGATCTATATCTAGGTTCGCTTTATTCTAAATCTTCTTCTATATAGGCTTAGATAGAGGCTTTAAAAACATCTAGGTACGGCTAAAGTTATCTAGATCTTCTAGAGAAATTATAGTAGAAGAGATCTCGAAGTTCCGAATATACTCGGAAATCTCTTCTAGCTTATCTAGCTTCTATAGGGATAGCTAGGAAAGGTACGACTAATCTCCGAGTATGCGCTAGCTATTAAACTCGCGATACTCTTTAAGAAGGCTGCTTTTAAATAGTCTATAGTTACGACTTTCGTACCCTTTAAGCTTCTTAACTATAAAACGCTAATATTAATAAACGTAGCTAACTAGCTTCTCGACTTTAGTAGCTTTATCGCCCTAGTCGCCTCTATAAGTTCGGTATAGGTCTTCGAAACGCTTAATAAACTTAGTAACGTCTAACCCTTCGAAGTATCTTATCTCCTTAGAACTAGGCAAAGGTATAGAAGGTCGGCTTATAGAAATTAAGGCTTAAAACTGCTCGACGCTTAAGCTAATAGTAGTATTAATAGGGAGTTATAGTTCTATAGCTCCTCGTCGACGAGAATAAGTATTACCTATTTCTATCGTTCCGTTAGGACGAGCTAAAAGGTTAGCAGAGCCTAGAGAGCTCCTACCTAGTCGTTTAACTTCTCTATTAGGTCCGATAAACTAGGTAGGTTAGTAACGGAACTCTTAATTGCGATCCTCTATACTAATATTATCCGAGATACTACTAGAGTTAATAGCAGTATCTAGGTTATTAGTGCCGGTAGAGGAATCGTTAGTCGGATCGTTCGGTATATTTTCGGCCGAAGGTTAGTAATAACGAACTAAACTAGCTAGTTTAGTTAGCGTTAGGTAAAGTTAGTAGTAATAGTAGTACTAGTTTATTATATAACGAAAGGAATATTCTCGCTAAATTAAAAACAAAACAAGAAATAGAAACTCTAGATTTAGATATAGCAAAAGGAAATTCGTAACTTCGTAAATTATAAGTAAGGGTAGCTAGTAATACCTAGTAGTTACCTATAAACTTTCCTAGAGGTCGGTTTCTTAGTCTATCCGGCTCGTAATACTCCCGGCCCGTATTATTTTAAACGTCCGGCCTATTATTAATCCCTCCGTGCTATACGTCTATAGCCCTTTAGCAATCTCCGATAGGGAAGTATAGAGGCCGTTCTAAGCCTATACTAAATATAGGAAGAGCTAATTAAACTCTCCCGAAACTAGGGGTAGCTAGTAATACCTAGTAGTTACCCGTAATACTTTTCTAGAGGTCGGTTTCTTAGTCTATCCGGCTTATAATACTCCCGACCTATATTATTATAAACGTCCGGCCTATCGTTAATTCCTTAGTACTATATATTCCTAGAGCCTTTCGGAAATCTTCGATAGGGAGGTATAGGGGCCGTTCTAAGCCTATACTAAATATAGGAAGAGTTATTAATTCTTCCGAAAATAGGGTAACCGAAGTTGCGAAACGTAGCCTTATAGCGAAACCGAGGAGTGCGAGTAGTAATACGATCCTATATCCTTTCCCTAGCTTGCTAAACTCCGTATAGCTCGTAATATCGTATTCCTTAGGCTATCCTAGCTATAACGACCCCTCTATATAAGTATAGTAACCCTAAGCGAATCCTCGGAAAGCTATAGATAAGCTATACCGTTAGCCTTCTATAACTAATTGTCGGCGTCTTAAAACACCGTCGATTCTAAGTCGTAATAGGACTAAGGGTTTATAACTTTCTTAGGGTTAGAGACTATCCCTATATAGAAGGTAGCCTTAATACTCTTAAGTCCTTCCGAGTTTTCTAGTTCCGCTTAGGCTCCTATATAATAAAGTGCGTTCTAGCGGCTTATTATAATTAATCGCTTGCTTCTCGTATCGTAGTTCGTGCTATTAGACTATAAGTAACTTCTTCCTTCTTTTTATATTTTCGGTAGTTCTTATCCGTAGAAGATATTATATAGCCCTACCTTCGGCTCTATTTTAATACGTAAATCCTATACTACTTTAACTAGCTTATAGCTAACTAGGCGTATATATCTATATCGCTAAGGCCTAATAGCCCTAGAATTAGGTATATAGCAGTCGTACGTAGCGTAATAACGCGCAGTTCTCGTCTCTCGTCTCTAGGTAGCTAGGCTTAGGAATCCTCGTAAGTACTATAGTTTAGATTAAGTAACAGCTACGCTCGCAGTTACGCTTCTACGTTTAGCTTACGAACCCTCGTATTAGCTATATCGTCTCTCGTAATAGCTAGTAAAGCGGGTACGCATAGAACGTATAATAATACTAGAACTATAAATAAGAAACGTAGGGTAGATAATTAATTAATATAGAGGAGAGCCTAAGCTCGCGCTTTTATAGGCACCTAAGCTGCTAAGGATATGCGGTTCCCGCCTATTACTAGTATAGCTATAAAGTAGCTATAAAGGCTAAGGTAAGAGCATTCTCTAAATAGTTTAAGAAATAATAGGAGATATCCCTAACTCTAATATAAGGAAGTACTATAGAACCTCTAATTCTTAAGAGGAAGGCCCTACTAACTAAACTAGTATAGAGGGACGTTAGATATAAAGGCAGGCCCCTAGGTATAATAGCTATAGCGATAGCAGGTAGGAAGCAGATAAGTAAGCTCTACTTCCCTCCTATATAGGAGAAGGATAAAACCTAGGAGGAGGTAGACATACTCTAGAAAGGAATAGATATTAACTTAATTAAGCTCCTCTCCTAAGTATCCTATAAGTAGCTAAACCCTAATAATCTACTAATATAATATTAATAGGTTAAATACTACCTAAGCCCTACTACTAAATAGCTAGGCAGCAGAAGGGGCTATAGTAATAGCACTATAGGAACTATAGCTTAATATAATAAATAGCAAAATAAAGACTAAGAAAGGATACTATATAGTCCTCCCCTCCTAGCAGAACCTAAGGGTAGCAATGCTAGTATTAGATAAGATTAGAACCTATAGCTAGAAACTACTATTCTATAATATAGGGGACCTAGTTACTATCTAGATCTAAACCCCTATAGGATCTATCTCTATCTATAACTACTATAACCCCTTAGGACTAATAAGCTATAGACAAGAGGGGACTATACCTATACTCTAGGAAGCCCTTACCTACCCTTTAGAAGAAACACCTCTAAGCTATATAGTAGTAGGAGACTTTAACCTTTACTATCTAAAATAGGGAGGAAGTATAACCTATACCTAATATATTATAGCAGATAAGCTAATTAAGGCTACTAAAGAGGCTAACCTATAATTAGCTCTAGAGCTAGGAATAATTATATAGGAAAGACATATAGCTAGCTACTAGATACTAAACCTAGTGTTTACTAGCTCCTCTCTCTAAAACCTAATCTAAGAATATAAAGCCTTTCTAGAGGAAATATATAGCTCTAACTACATCCCCCTTAGAATAACCCTCTATCTTAAGTTCTTAACCTCTAGGGACTACTAAAATAGGGACTAAGGAGGTAGTAGAAAGCTATAAATTAGACTAGAATCTAGAGCCTTCTTACCTAAACTATTAGCTAGCTTAACTAACTCCTACTCTATACTAGAGACTACCTAGACACCTTTATAGAGGAAATATAATCCTCTATTTAGAGGATTATAGAGGAGATAGTCCTAAATGCTAGGCTATTATATTATATAAAGATAGTATAGACCTAGGAGTGCAGAGAAGCTATAAAGCTAGTAAGGAAGAAGAGAAGGGAATAGAGAGCTAATATAACTAAGTAGAACTATAAATAATACCTTAAAGCCTCCTATATAAGAAGCAAGATTATAAGGAGAGAATAGAACCTAGCCTAGAGGAGGCTAATTAGAGAGGTTATAGAGGACCCTAGAAAGGTATAGAAAATAGCTAAATAGGCAAGGGAGGGAACAAACTAAGGATACTAACTACTATACTTCCCTAGCCTATTAGACCTAGAGTATAATAAAGATATAGATAAAGGGAAAGCTATAATCCTTATAAAGCACTTCTTCCTAAACTTAAGGGAAGCAAACCTAAGGGATATCTAAGCTACCCGACTACTACCCTAGTTCTAGATAGAAGCTAAGGTTAGCCTAAAGGAAGTAGAAAGAATCCTAAGGAGACTACTTAATAATAAGGCCCTAGGACCTAACTAAATACTAAACCTCCTACTTAAAGAATATAGGAAATAGCTTATACTAATATTAGCTAAACTCTTTTCTGCCTACTTAAAAATAGTATACTATCCTAAGGCATTTAAGTACTCTACTATAGTAGTGCTTAGAAAGCTATAGAAGCTAGACTATATAAAGCTAGGAGTATATAGACTAATTGCCCTACTTAATATATTAGTAAAGGTCTTAGAAGCTATAGTTATAAAGAGAATATCTAAGGAAACCGAGGATAGAAAGCTCCTCCCGGAAGAATAGATAAGTACTAGGCCTAGAAGATCTACTACCTTAGTACTAGACCTTATTACTAAATAAGTTAGAACTATCTAGAAAGCTAGACCTAGGGCAGTAGCATTAATGCTCTGCCTTAATATATCTAGAGCCTTTAATAAGGTATCTTACTAGAGGCTACTCTATAATATTAGGATAAAAGGCTTCCCTAACTTTATTATTAGCTTTATCTAATCCTTCCTCTAAGATAGGACTACCTGCCTTAGACTAGGAGAATTTATAGACTAACTAAGGCCCTAAAATATAGGAATCCCCTAAGGCTCTATACTCTCCCTAATCCTCTTCCTTTTCTTTGCATTAACCCTACTCCTAACTCTATATAAAGGAAACACCTTAGTAATAGGGTTTATAGATAACTCTAACATCCTTATATATAGCATATTAATAGAAGAAAACTATAAATAGCTAGAGAAAGCCTACCGGAAATATAAAGAATAAGCAAGGAGATATAGGGCAGAGTTTATACTATAGAAGTACTAGCTTATCTACTTTACTAGGAGTAGGAAGCATAACCTTAAAGCTATAGTCTAGATCTAAGGATTTAATAGGGAACTACTACCCTTACTTAGGCTCCTTAGAGTATAGGTAGATACTAAGCTTAGATAGAGTCTATATATTAAATAAGTAGCAGAAAAAGGAGCTAACTAGATATAATTACTCTAGAGACTCTATAAATCTATATAAAGAGCATCCTTCTAAAGGGCAAGGCACCTATATATAGTAGTAGTTAAGCTAGCTATTACCTTTAGCTACTAAGTATAGTCTAACCTAAAAGGTATATAAGGCTACTATAGAAACCTTACTAAGCCTATTAAGAAGGTCTAGAGGGAAGCACTAAGGAATATTATAAGGGCATATAAGTTAGTTGCAATAGCTATTCTAGAAAGAGAAGCAAATATTACTCCCCTCTACCTATATACCTAGGACCTAGCTAGATAAGTATCTAAGAAATAAGATAACTAACCTATATACTAGTATATCTAGGACAGATATAAGAAGATAAGGAGATAGGTATAAGCAAAGAGAAAGATAAGGCAGAATATAATACTAACCTAAACTAGATAGAAGGAAATCCTCTAACTAGTATAGAGCTAAGAAGTAGCAATATAGATATAGCTAGGAGGCAAGGCATAGTAGGCTAAGCATTAATAGAATAGGAAATAGAAGATAGAAAAGGAAGGAAGGAGGGCTAGAGTAGTAGGAGAACAACTATCTATATAAATAACTACCCCCTCTTTAGCTATAGGACTAGCATTATATAAGGGACTTACTAGACTATAGAGCACTATAATTACGCTCCTTAGGACAGAATATATTAGGATAAGGCAGTACCTTACTAAAAGGAGGGTTCTAGGATATATACCTAACTATAAGTATAGTTAGGGATAGGAAATACTAAAAAACATATATATATATTCTGCCTAAAGTAAAGAGAGAGAAGACACCTGCTATTCTAAGCAGGGGGATCTATAAACTAAAAGGATCTAGCTAATATAAAGAGAGGGCTATATATAGTAGCAAAGTAGCTTATCTAAGAAGGGGTCCTAGACTAATTCTTACTTATAAGAGAAGAGGCATAGGAGGATAGGTAGAGAGAGAAGGGGAAGGATAGGGCCTAGTAAGAGGAGGACTTACTAGATACCTAGTATTATCTAAAGAAAAATAGAAGCGAAGGAAGCGGCTACGTAAGCTATAGAACGAAGGGATATACGAGGGTTTTTTAAAGGCTTTTCCCTCGACCGAAACCTATAGAGCGTGCTGCTTACTCTAGTTAAAAGAGGTAGACCGGCGTATAAGAATTATCTATCTATCTATCTATTATATTCTTCTAGCTAGCCTATCTATTTAACTAACTACTAGCGTTTCTTATATTTAACTCGCGTATCTAGGATCTCTTCGACTTTCTACTTACCTAAGTTCTCTTCTATAAGTAGTATACTTTCTACGTCCACGTTACCTACGGCGCCTTTCTAAAGCTCTAATAAGGATATATAGAATACGTTATATACGCGCTACGCGCTTAGTAGAGCTAGGCGGTACGCCTACTTTCTAATTACGTTAATTACTTTAAATAGACCTACGAACTTTAGTAATAATTATACTACTTAAGGTACTTAGTCTTAGCTATACTAATATAAGGTATAGCGGAAAGCGCCTCGAAGGCAATACTAGTACGTAGTATAGTTAGAGTGCCTATAAGCTACGGGCGCTTTATAAGAGGCGGACGTCTAGGTAGGCCTATAGATCTATTAGTAATAAGATCTAGCAAGAAGCCTAGCTCCGAGAATAGGCTATAGGCGCGCTTTATAAGTAGCTCGCGGCTAAATAGAAGTTAGGCTAATAGTAAACCGCTTAGAGAGAGCTAGCCTAGGCCTCTACCTATTAATAGGCTAGAGCTAATATAGGTACTATTACCGTAGCTATTCCTTCTAGAACGGCTAGTAGTATAGGAAGCTAGAGATAAGCTAGGCTATAGGCTACTAGCGAGGGCATTAGAACTTGCCTAAGGCGAGCCTACTTTACGTATACTACCTAGCTAGCTACCCTTATCTAGTATAATACTACTAAGATATAAAAAGGGAGATTAGCTACTAGCTAAACTTAGGGCGCGGCTACTAGGCGTACTAGTATTTCTACTAGTACGCTTTAGGCCTACCTACGAGCCGCTTAATAGAAAAGCTAGGGCAACCCCCTTGCCCTTAAATAGTTTCTTAGTCTTCTTAGGTAGTATCTTATAGTAGTTCTTAGGTACGTACGTTAAGCGTACGTAGCGAGTACGAGGAGTATATATATATATAGCGAGGCGATAGTAGAGCGTATCTACTAAAAAACAAAATAATAAGTATTAATATTATAGAATATTAAGAAGTATAGTCTAGTTAGTACTGCCTAAGAACCGAACTAAACTACCTAGTTTAGTTCTAGGGTTAGGTAATATAGGTTATATAATATTAGGTTATATAACCTACCGAGGAATATATCTTAGGAGAAGGTGCAACCTATAACTAACTAATATAATTAACTCGGTTAGTTTCTACCTACTATCTCTACTTCTACTGCGCGTTATACCTATCTTGCCTACCCTCCTTCCGAAAAGGGTAATTCGATATAGAAGAAGTTTAGAAGCGCGCGAGTATAAATTTATAATACTATTACCGCAATAATATAATAATACGCGTTGCTACTAATAATAATATATAATAATAACTTACTTACGTTATATATATAAATCGTAATAGTAATATACGATAGAACTTAATAGAAGACCTATAAGTAATAAGAGGTTTACGGACGTAATAAGAGCGTCGCGTATATAAGAAGACTACTATCTACTTATTAAGCTAAGATAGCTTAATAGAGAGAGGGAGGTAGTTATAAGAGCGAAGTAAAGCTAGAAGTTAGGAGCCTTAGGCCTTACTAGTACTTAGCAATCGGCTGCTACTATATTACTTAGCGTATAGTATTCGCATACGTAGAGCATACGATATATAATAACTTAGTAAGAATTAGCGCTATCTTCGGATAGAGGTCTAAGGTAGTCTATACGTTACTATATACCCTCTTATAGCTATAGTACGTTATTAGGTTATTAACGAAGATTATCTTAAGGTAGTAGATAAACTTCTAAGCCTTATCTTTACTTTTGCTCTTAAATAGCTTTAGGTCGCGTATCTTTACGCTCTTTACTAATAAGCTTTCTAACTACGCGTTGCGTACGCTCTACGTATTAGTCGTACTAGCTTCGCTAGCTTCCTCTCCTTCTTCTTCTATATTCCCTTCCGTACTACTCTATATATAGTAGACTTTAAATCTACTAGAAGGAGAGTTATCGCCTTCTAGTATTATAGCGAGCTCGCGCTCGAGACGCTTATACTCCTCTTATAGTATATATACTATAAGTTGCTTACGAAGCTCTTCTATCTCGCGTTTAAGTTACCTATATATAGTATTAACGTTATCGTCTACTATTATCTCCTTAAGGCCTAGCGTCTCTTCGCTTACTTCCTATATTAGTAGAGCTCGTAGTATAGAGCCTATATTCTTAGTATAACGCGCCTACGACTTCTATTTATCTGCTATTAGTATCTATAGGCTACTACCCTATATAGGGAAGAAGAATTAGAACTATAAGAGAGTATATAGTAACGTATAGACTATCTTAGACCTTCGTCTAAAGATAGCGCTAATTCTTATAGAGTTATTATATATTATATACTCCGCGTATATAAATACTATATGCTAAGCAATATAGTAGCAGCTAATTACTAAGTACTAGTAAGGCCTAAGGCCCCTAACTTCTAGCTTTACTTCGCTCTTATAGATATATAATAACTCTATAAGAATTAGCGCTATTTACGTTTTTTTTATATATAACTAAGAGCCTACCCTAAGATTTTCTTCTCTAGATAAATATATAGTATACGCTATATACTCTCTAAGGGAGATAAATCGGCAAATAAATTAATCTATCTATCTATTAAATACGTTAGAGATATAAGCTAACGATATAGTACTACGCTAGCTAGAGGATTATTACGCCTCTACCTACCTACCTACTAGGCTTATATATAAGGAGGCAAAATTCGGAGAAACTATTAATAGCTAAGTCTAAGAAGGCTAATTAGAAGGTAATTCTAGCGACTCTAGGAATCTTATTTTTTCTAAGTTTAATACCTAGAATTTATAGATTTTATCGCAACGACGAGCCCTTTACTCGCTAAAAAAAAGTTAACTATATAAGTGCAATATATATATAGCCCTCCTAAGCACCTAATCGGTGTTTAAAACAGAGAGGGCGGCCCTTTGCAAAGCAATCTGAGTTAAGGTACCTCGGGGAAGGGTTTTTCCGAATTTCGCCTCCTTATATGCAAACCCTGCCTACCTGTCTGCCTGTCTGCTTACGACCAACTTCCGCAATCCCCTGCCGTTTCGACACTGTCGCGACTCCGGCGCAGATCCTTGCTCGTGCCCAAACAACACCTTCCGCCAGGACGTTCCCCGTAGATCGTAGCCCGCGTCGAATCCCAACGTGCTCTAAATCGCGACATTTCCTAACCCGCCAGCACGCCTGGACCAGCGCCGCCGACGCGGTACCTTGCAACGGCCGCAGGGAGCACGCCTTATAGCCACCGTGCCCTTTTCCCGGCATCGGGTCTGTTGCCTCTCGAGCCCAGAACGTGTATATAGCCAGCCTCGCCACCTACTACTGCTCTAGAACTTATCACACAGTGTCGTGCACAGCACTGACCATCAAACCATTCATTGCAGCCCGCTGGAAACGACGTCTCGCACCATCGACTGCGCGAGTATACCACCACCATGCGGACTTCTATGGTGTACCCCAACATCATCACATCACTGCCGCCCGAGCCAGCGCCGCAGACTCTACCCGACTTGAGCCGGCTGAGAATCCGTGACCGCGACCATGACGACGAAAGGAGATCGCGGCGGCGTTCACCATCTCGGCGGCGCTCGCGATCACACAGGCGACACCGAGATAACGATCACGGCCACCGATCCTCTCGTACTACACCTATGCACTCCCCACGCAAGGACGTGCGCTTCTTCGACGAGAGCCCGCCACCTCGCTCCCGGAAATCTGTCGCTCACAGCCGACGAAAATCGCGAGATGCGCCTCCCGCGATCACGGAGAGTGCCAAAGACACTTCACGGCGGCTATACCAGGAGCACCGACGACACCACGACCGAGGCGAATCGTCATCGTCCAACAGTATGTATGGAAGTCGCCCTGGAAGCCGAGCCACCAGCCGAGCAACCAGCCGCGCCAACAGCCGCGCAAACAGCCCCGTTGCAACCAGGCGGCCAGAACCCTTCTCGAGCGCCAGACCGAAAAGACCTGGACTGGACCGAGGATACAGCGCCGACGTGTTACGGCGCTCTGACCTGGCAATGACGAGCAACATCGCTACTGCAGGCAACGGCGATACCTTCTGCCCAACGGTGATGGAATATTCGAGGCCTGGACACAGGCGCTGGCATTCGAAGGGTTGAGAACCCGCTTCACCTCTGAACTCGATACGGGCTTAATAATCTGTCTATCTGTACACTTCGCACATTTTGGATGGTGGTAGATCACACTGGGGACGATTACTAAAATTTGAGCATGGTTTCTGAACTGCTTTACGGGAAAGGAAATATTGTAGTAATTCGTTGCGACAAAAGGGGAAAAAAATCATGGGGGCAGCATGTCATGTTATCGTGAATGGTGACGAAAAGTACTATCGTAATCGTAGTTGTCTGTTTCGGAAAATATCAAAAGAAAAAATAGTAATTGATTTCGGATAATTCGTCCACTGCAACAACTCGGGATGTCTGTTGTTTGATGAAGTATGCGCACTGGTAGCTCAATTCTACTCTGCAGTACTTGCTTGAGGGGAAGGTGTTTTGTTGCTGGCGAACAGCGACTTCGTGGTGCCTGCGATTGCCACCCAACGGCCTTCGCCACTCTCGTTACGACAGGGTCGACCCTGCCCACGGGCCAGGCTTCTGTATCAGCTACAATCTCGGCTGACGTTTGCCGTGCTCTTGTCGATCGCCTTGGAGTCTCAGGCACCTCAAACAAAGAAGCGACCACTATGGCGGAGAGTTGGTCACATACGCACAAACCCATTCGTTCATCGCGGGGCTGAGTACGAGCGGCCTCGAAAACTTGGTTGTATGACTGTTCGTATCCTTGCTTATAGGGGTCCATGTGTCCATTATGCCAAGGCACATATGATACAGGGTTCGTGGTCGCGAGAGTGAGGGATCAGGCCGAATAGAGGCTGCCCTCCCTCCGAATCGGGAAATCACGGATCGTTGACGACGTGCCTCGATGCTGGTGGCGAATCGCTTGGTTCGTCGTGAGATCAGGTGGCTACGGAATTGACTGCTGCCGAGCGCGATCGTGAAGAGAGCCATAGCGTTGAACTTCTTCACGATCGAGCTCCTGTACATCTTGGCAACCAGGTCTAGACGGACTCCCGAAAGCCTTGGAAGTACTAGTAAATGGCGCATTAGTAAACAAACGGACATCGTGTGGGTTCGGAATAAAGACCACGCACCTTTCTCCGGAAATCGTTGAGGTCGTCGGCGGTGCCATCGCTGTCGTCGCTTTGCAGTTTCAATCTCTGCATTTGGTATGCAGCTACGGCCTGAACGTCAACACGCGCGTCCTCGAGCCGTCTATAGGTAAGTAGTCGGCGTGACCCTGGAGCCTGTCAGTTCAAAGCTTCGTGCTCGGCGTGAGCAATACTGTACTCACATTTGTTGAAGTCTTGTCTGCACTGGCTCACAAGCTGCAGCGTAGGATGTTGAGGCGTCGCGTACTCTTCCACCGTGGCACCGCCTTGAGGCTCGTCTTCGCTGAGTTCTTCCTCGCCCGACCCAGCAACAGGCATCCACATACTGAGCCTGCCGCCATCGACCAACATCTCGCTGCTGAAATCTAGAATATCATCAAGCATCCTCAGAAAGCTGTAAGGTTTCCTGGGAGGGATGTAATCGTCCTTGAGATGTGCCAAAGTGCCGTCCCGGAGAACCACTTCCTGCTGGAGATAATCCCTTGTCGAGCCCAGAACTTTCAGCCCCTCTCTCACGCCGTAGGGAGGATCGCAAATGACGGCGTTCAGGACTCTCTGCTCGCGTAACGGCGTATGCGTCAAATCGGCGGCAAAGCCATCGAGGTAGTTCGCAGAAGTGCCGTACTGCGCGAAATTGGCTGCTACATTCCTGCCCTTCTTCCCGCGAATGCTTCTGCCATCGAGGTCAGAGCCGAAGACAGTAGAGCCAAAGTGTGCCGCTGCGAGCGGAAAAGAGCCTGTGCCCATGAATGGATCATACGCGAGAGTTCCGGGACGACAGAGTGCAATGTTAGCAGTGATGAGGGAAAGTTCTGCGTCCATGGATGTAGTTGCAATATATTTCCGCTTCTTGAGATTGTACTTGACTGCCGCTTTGCCATTGCTTTCGGCAAGCATTCGCCCAAAGCAGACACGCTTGGGAATCTTTGTGTGCAAGTCATACTCCTCGAAAATGGTGAAGAGGTGGTCGGGGTCCTTCATCCGGATCGGTCCTTGGAAATCCAGATACTCTAGCTCCTCGAAGATTGCACGATGTTCGGACGTAAGACGACTATGGCGATGGCTATCAAAAACGAAACGGAACGAAGGCGTTCGATATTCAGGCCACAGGTGTGAGGTTCGCGTTCGAATGTCAGCGTGGAGTAATGGGTAGTCTTTGCCATCGCCCCAGAGTTCATGCACGCTCCAAATGAGTATTGAGCGAGATGTCAATGCTTGAGCTGCAACCAAGGGGTCGACGTCGTGGGAAAAGCGGACGATGGCGAATGGGGACTAAGACATGGTGAGCAAGTGATTCTGCCACACAGGCGAAAGGCAACTGCAAGAAGACCAACCTTACGGCACAACTTCACACGCGAAGCAGCACGAGAACATGTTGCGGGTGCACAGCTGCCCTTCGCCTACGTGTTGGAACTTCACCTACATCGTTTGAGTACGAGATCCATTCGATCGTGAAACCGTTGAGTTCTGCCAGTGCTTCTATCTCGGGCTGTCGAAAGGTTTCATGCATCTGTCTGTAGCGGATGAGGTACTCCATGATGGTTTACGTGATAATGTTGGTTGTGGGAGGGAGGCAGGATGCCAGTCATTGTTCGAGACTCGGAAAAGTTGAGTTGGTGAGTAGTTTCCATCCCGCACGCGCATCAACCAGCACGGACTGACGGGTACGAAAAGCGTGACAGGAGTAAATCAAACTGAGAAAAGTGCTACACTGCTGAGAAGACACTGTTTGTTTGTAGAACATAGGCTGGGTATCATATCCTGCCTGAACCAACATAAAACGCCAGGACTCCTCGCTGAGAACAATCAAAAATCAATGCCTCGCCTTCCCGCCTTCCCGCCTCTTCCTCATTTCACCTTGCTCATGACTGTTTCGACTCCTCTCTCGCCATTCCACGCCGCGGCCGCGCTCTTCACGCCACTCAGCATGTCTCTACCATAGTCGTCTCTACTCCTCAAGACAGCCTCGACCCAACCAATTTGCACATCCCAATATGAACTCTTCATGTTCTCAAATGCTCTCACGACCCCAGGCCCCTTTTCTGCACTCAACAAATCTCCAAAGGATGATATGACCCTCCATTTGTCCTTGATTACTTCGAATATGTCGGGATGCTGATTAAAGAAATTGAAGACAGTGACAACATCCTCCTTGATCTTTTCAGTGAACGGATCGGATCGTCGGAATTTGACACCCTTATTCCGCACACAACAGAGGTAGCGCACGAGGAGCGCATCGGAGAGCTCTTCGACGAAGATGTCTTGAAGTGAGGGGTGAAGGATGCCAGTGAAATCCTTGAGATAGTCCTCGAAGGTCGTGGTGATCGATGCCATGGTCTTCTTTGCATACCATGCAGGGGTGAAGAATTCGGTCAATACCGGCCGGATATCCGTTGCGAAAATGACTGCTGCGAATATCGACATGCAATGGGTGGCCAGATCCACGTATCCATTAATTAGGGACTCATGGTCAGCTGTGCTTGTCACAGCATATGCCGGACTGACGAGAGGCTCATAGTCCTGTTTGAAGCGCGTCAAGAACGAGACGCTACCAGAATCCTCATCGATGTTGGCAATCTGGTCGTTGGCAATAGCAACAAGCCATTCCTGGAATGTACCAACGGCTTCGAGAGTTGTTGGGTCTGGCGCATTCTCGATTTTGCGGAACTCGTCATCGATGAGCCGTTGCCACATTTGCTGTCTCTCCCGCAGAGCACGCATCATGGCGTCCACCACGCCTTCCACGACATCTGGGCGACCGGAGGACTCTGCAACCGACAGCTGCTCGCGAAGCATGGTCCACATGTCACCCAGCGTCTTCGTGTGAAGGTGATCATTGGCGTCCTGATCCAAGCTGCCCTCTTCCCTAGAGACGAACGTGCGTCGATCGGACGTCGCCATGCGATCCATCCATTGCTCAACGGCCTTGGTGATAAGATTGCGGTAGTCTCGCACCAGCTCCGTTTCGCGTTCATCGATGACGTGAGGTTTGAGTTCCTCTTGTTTGATGCCCAGGCGATTCACCTTGCTATAGTACTTCTCCACCCAGTTGAGGATCGCGAGCATGTGTACAGGCGTGATGTTGCTGTCGTCCAAACGTGCCACGAGGAAGTCGTGCATGAGCTTGTGGTAGATGTTGTAATACGTCTTGAAGATCTTCCACTTCTTCGGCATCAGGTCCTGCATCCCCAGCTTTACTGTGTTCAGGTCGTTGAAGTACCATCTACACGCCTTCTCAAGTTTTTCCGGATCCTCATCAAAGGCTTGCTTGACCTGGTCGAATTGCGCGGCTGCGCTATATTCGATGGCCTGTAAAAACTTCTTCTTGTAGCCTCGAAGCTCTCTGTGTCCCGCATTGATGCTCTTGAACCTTTGCGCAACATCCTGGAACTCTCTTTGCGCATCTTGCAGAGCCTTGGTCTGTCGGTCTTTTTTCTCTTCTTCCTCAATTACGAGGCCTAGCCTCACCACCAGTCCATTATTGCCAGCCTGCACAAGGCCAATCAGATTGATACAAGCTTGGCCGACATGCTCGTCGAACCACTCTACCACATCGTCCAGTTTCGCAAAGTGGTCTCTTAGCGTGACGCCACTCTCCAATGGCAGGTTCTCAATCAGTTCCAGTCCGGACTCGCCCTCGGCATGTCCTTTGACTTGATCCATTGCACGATCCCTCACGTCTCTCAGCTCGGACAGACCGGCGTGTATAGCTAGCAGATTCGGCTGTGTCTCCAGGTCCTCATCGTCCTCCCGCAACAGCTCTTCCAACACCTGCAGCTCTTTGCCAAATGATTTGATCTTCTCCTTCATATCCTCCACCGCGGCAAAGTTGCGCTGCATAATGCTCATCTTGTTGATCTCGGGAAAATCCTCGATCATGCCCTGAGCTTCGGCGCAGAGCTTGTCAATCTTCATCATTTCCTCCTTGATGAGCTGTACGGTGTGCTGGCCGGTCTGTATCGACGACATGCCCTGCTGGGTGATTTGGAGCTGTTCGGAGAGGCCATGCTTGAGCTGGGCGTCAATAGTGGACTTTTTGCGCGTGAATTCTTGTCGCAGTGAAGGGAGATTGTCCAAGTCGTCTGGATTGCGCAAAAGTTCGGCCAGGCGCAGTGTCGGATTCTCAATGGGCGGCGGGTCGTTCATGGTGGTGAGAGTTGCGGCCGCGGGGGCTCCGCCGAGGTGTGAGTGCCGGATTCACGACAGGAATGGGTCGTCCGGTCAAGTCACGGCTACGTCCTGTGTGGTCGGAGTTACGGCACTGTGCTCCACGTACTTTGTGTGTTCAGTGGTATGCCATGGTCGGGCCCGGTCACTGCTCGGAGCCTACTTAAGGTTGGACGCGAAGTGAAGCTGGAGTCGCGAACCTCCGTCTTCGCTCGGCGCTCACCATCACAACCATCACCACCAACCACTCCACAATGGCCTACTTCCGTATCACACTCATGCGATCTGCCATTGGTCTACCCAAAAAGACATCTGGCGTGCTACACGCCCTCGGCCTCAAGAAGCGCATGACCACCGTCTACCACCCCGTCTCACAATCCGTTGCCGGCCAAATTTTCGCCGTCAAGGAACTCGTCGATGTCTCAGAAGTCGAGAAGCCACTCACAAAATCGGAGATGAAGGAACTCCGGAGACCCGATCCTGGATTCTGGGTGGAGAGCAGGGCCAGAGATGCGAACGCATCCTACTGAAGACGAACAGCTGCATAGGACGATTGGTCCGAGGAGGACTCGAGATATACCACGAACGCCGCAGGATCCAGCGCAGGGACATACACAATGAATGTGGCGAAGTCGATCTGGTAGCCAGAAGAGGGTGCGAAGCATACGGCGGTGACACATCACCGTCACTAGCGTGCGTCTACAGGGCTGGACTACAAGCAGTTTCACGAGGGAATGATAGCAACTGGGCTGGACATGCCTCTGAGCGGTACGGGATGGACAAAATGTACTACAAAAGTCACAAAACGAGTCCGGCGGGTACGTGAGGCGATGAAGAAGGGTAGAAGCACCGACTACAGCAGGTCGCCAAATTTCAGCCACTACGGAAAAAGAATCTTCAGCTTTGAATTGATATTGACCGTTCGCAAACTAATACTTGGATCGTGTCTCAAGCCACGGCAACACCACTTTATCTAGCACTTCGAGACTATTCTTCTCCAAGAAAATGAAATGCCCATTGCCGTGTAGCCCTACGTCGCCAAGGGAGATGAAGTCTACTTCCACGCCCGCTTGCCTCATGTATTCGACCGTGCAGTAATCATACACGTCGTGGTAGCTCGCCTCGCCAGTCATGACTAGATGCGATACCTGCGCCAGATTGACAAGTCGCCTCGCGGGCTCTGCCTGTCGTGTACAGTCTGCCGACTGTGAGTCCCTCGCAGGAACGACTTTTGCCCGCAGCAAACTTGCGTCGTCATTCTCCAGCGGGGGATCATAATGCAGTGGCAGTGGGGTGATTCCATATCTTCGGAGACCGCCAGTGGTGCTGTAGCCTTGTACGAACGGCGGTCCTTCCCAATTCTGAAACGGAGGTCCTTGTGGCTCCATACTTACAAGACCTTGGACAAGATGCGGAACAGTGTCTGCGAGCTGGAAGCCCCAAGGACCTGACTGAGAGTGCGTGAAAACGAAACTAGGCGTTCCAATCTTTTGGAGCAGCGCAGTATACGAAGCATAGTTGTAGGAAGCCTGAAGTGTGCCGTTGGTCAAAGTCTGAAGCTGAGAGGCGTAAAAGTCGTCGAATATCGGATCACCAGCAGTACCTGCGAGGAGTATTCAATATTCATCATCAGTAATGCGCAGTGCAAGCCTGTCTTACCCTCGCCGGGCCACTGAGAATGCCCTGCGGCTTGCGGATAAGGAAGCGGATCCTGCTTCTCCGGTGCTGTAAAAAGTGATTCGATTTGCTGCGTAGAAAAGGCAGTTAGGTTCCCATCATGGCCAGGTAGATAAGGTGACCGGCCCCGAGCTGCTTGGTCTGTAATGTAGACCTCGTATCCCGCGCGAAGCAGATATGACGCCCAACCTTCACGACCGTCGGGAGTGTTTAAGAAATTCGTGCCCGACTGAGCATTGCCGTGTATCAGGACGACTGGGCTGGTCTTGGTGATAATGGGAGGGATGAGGTGTTCAACGTAGATTTGGCCAATCATGAACTGGCTTGTTGTATTCGAAGTTGGCAAAGTCTGATTGATATACTGTCCGCCGATGTAGAAGTATTCTCTGCTCGCAAAGGCTTCTGTCATATCATTGTGGAAGACATCATGAAATTGACCGAGAGAAGGACATGCTGGTGCAACAATTGCGATCCAGAGGACAGGGAAAGCCAGCAGCATGCTGAATGTCATGCAGAAAGGAAGAGAAAGAATGAATACGCGGCCATCTTGATACTTGCTAAGACGCTGTCTCCGCACCGGAGCCCTACCTTTGGCCATTCGGAAGGATTGACGATGGGGTGATGGGGATGCCGCAGCTGCAATGCGAAATGCCAAGCTTTTCATGCCTGTGCCTCGAGCCGACCTAATTTTTGATGAGCTTGAGCTCCGCCGGAGAAAACTGCTTGAACCTCGACACCGACCGCATCCCGACCGCACTACATCCACGACACCACCACCGCCCGATAGTCGCTCTTCATCATGGGCAAAGATAAGACAGAGGCCGAGATTGCGGCCAAGAAAGAAAAGAAGGAGAAGAAGCGCAAGCACGAAGAGGTCGACGCCGATGCAGCGCCAACGCCCAAGAAAGAGAAGAAATCGAAAAAGTCGCGCAAGAGCGAGGCGGGAGACGAATCGGTAATGGACGTGGACAACACCGAAGTCTCTGTTGCAGCGCCCAAGGAAGAGCAACCAGAAGACAAGACCGTCTCCGTCGTTGGCATCGCAGCTCTCGTTCCCTTCGCGAACCCACTGGCAAGCGAAAAAGACCAGAAAAAAGTGCTCAAGTCCGTAAAGAAGGGTGAGTCCCAGCCTCGTAGTCCCCCCAGCAGTATCCACCATAAATCTCGCACGCCACAATCTCCCCTTCCCCACACAACGACATCGACAGTTCCACGGGCAACTTCGGCAGCAGCCTCTGCATCATCTTCGGCAGCAGATCGCCGGCAGCCACTGCCTCAAGACCTCATCATCGAAGAACCCAAACTTTCTACATGGGACGATTTCCTGACCTACCTCCAGCTGCCAAATCCAAAGCCCTGAAGCGCGGCGTGAAAGAATGCGTCAAATCGATTCGCAAATCCCCCGTGGCCACACCCACATCCCTCAACCCGGCCAATCTGCCCGCCGGAATCGTCATTCTTGCTGCGGATATCAGCCCCATGGATGTGATTTCGCATATTCCGGTGCTGTGCGAGGACCACGGCATTCCATACATTTACGTTCCATCGCGAGCTGAGCTGGGCGCTGCCGGGTCTACGAAGCGACCGACGAGCGTGGTCATGCTCACGCCGAATACCGGAAAGGGCGCGACGGAGAGCGCGGATGAGTGGAAAGAGGCTTATGCGGAGTTGAACAAGCTTGCGAGGAAATTGGGTGCCGATGTCAAGGTCTAGGAAGCTGCTGCGGAAAATTCGCTCTGAGATGGCTAGAAGCGGTCCAGATGTGGTCGGAGGATGGTCCTGCTTCACGCAGCATCGCCACGGGAGGGGTGGCAATCGTAGAGATGGGCGGAAGGTTGTCCCCGCCATCACAGGAGATACCTGTCCGGCTTCGACGTGAAGATGGATGGGAGAGAGGTGCATACGGTGGTCATGTTCCTGACAGGCTCAGATATGGGGAACTTTTCAACGGGGTCGTGGCGTCTGGAATGGGGTTGGCTGTACAGGATGTATTTGAATGCGAACATGCTACCATTGTGTCAATATGGGGACTAGCGGAAAAAATGCAGGACGTTCGCGAGTGGTTTTTTTTTCTTGAATTCCTGCCAGCCCCTTCCTTGTCCGACCCGAAAGGACGTCAAACAAAAGGAGCAAACTCGGAGGAAAACATGGCCGCATCTCGAAAACCGTAAATTCGTTCAAATTGGTATCATGACAGACCGAGCTAGACACGCGAAATCAACAAGCACGTCCCCAGCCACATTTCTAGCTCAGCATAGATGGCGTCTCTGACCACTGTTCCATGTTGGGCGCAAATGTCCGTAAAATCAACCTCCTGAGGCTCCTGTGCCGGTGCCTGTCAAGGTTCTTTGCTAGTCTTTTTTTCCTCCTTCCAACGCCACAATGCAAGTCCTCAAGCACTGGCATTTCCTCTCACGGGCTTTCCATTATCGACTCTCAACTTTTCAAGAATTTCCTTCACCGAGTCGCCTTTCCCTTGCTGCGCTCCATCTCTTTGATCGATGTCATCCGCCAACATCATGGCCTTTTTCGTGAGTCCCCGGAGGACACGCCGTGTGTACGAGAAACTGCCGCAATTCTCCATGTACTGCACAGCATATCGCTTGACCTCGTCATCGTTGGTTTTTTGTTTCAGGATATTGATCAAGACTAAATTGTTTGGATCTGATCGAATTGCATGGATGATGGGGAAGGAGAATTTTCCCTCGGTAAGGTCTTCGCAAAGGCCTTTATTCTGAGTGTAGATGGTATCGGAGAGATTGCGATAGTCGTCTAAGATCTGGAAGAGCAGGCCGATGGTGTTGACCAGGGGGACGTAGTCTGCCGGCTGGTGCGGAAGGTCAGGATCGGGATTGTAGTTGTGAGAAGGACTCTCGGCGCACATGAGCTTGATCGCTAGTCGAAACAGGCCGCCTGTCTTGTTGCCGACCATCTCGAGGTAGTCGTCTTCAGTGGGACATGTCAGAGTGTCGCGCCAGAAGAGGTCCATTCCTTGGCCGCGGTGGAGATTCAGAAGTTCTTCGGTGTAGATTTGGATGACGAGCGGGTTGTTGAGCGTCAGCAGCTCTTGCAGAGCGCAAAAGTAGACGTAGTTGGCGCTGTTGATCGTTTGCGCCGTTCCAAAGATGGAGTGTGCAACGGGAATGCCCCGCCGCAGCTGTGAATTGTCTTCGACATCATCGATCAGAAGTGACGCGGTGTGGAGCAGGGCCACTACTCGAGTGATGACTGCGAGTGAGGATGCAGGCACTTGCAGCCATTGGTTGAAGGCACCGATGAGCTGTGACCGAATGTCCTTTCCCGGGTGCGATTCGAGGTACGCATAGGGCCCTTTGAGGATATTCTCTTTCTCCTGGCTCCAGCTGCTGCCACTGCCATCAATCAATTCGGCGCCGATGTCCGTCGGCGGCGACTGAGTGTCGCGCGAGATGTCCCGCGACGCGGTGCTGGGCGCCGCCTTGTGGCCGTGATTTCGTCCTTGCGACATCCACACACGCTCGTCGACTGCGGGGTAGCGCCTGGTCTCGGGCACCGAGCTCAGACTGTATTGGCTGCGGTGTTTCTTGGAAAGTCTCCGCTCGCGGTCGCCGGCGTGGCTGCCGTTGGAGGCTGCTCGGTGAGAGCTGGTGCGTGTGGGGATGGTCGCCGGGTTGATGGTGTGCGAGGATGAGGGCGGGGACGGACTTTCGAGCGAGTGGAAGGTGGACGTGGAGGTCATCGGGTCGACGAAGCGGCTAGAACGTCCATCTGGGCACGACAATGAAACCGAGCGGGTCTTGCTCGCGGCCGCAAGCGGGTTCGGCGGTGGGCTGTCGCGCAGCAGCACGGAGGGGAACAGGCTGTAGCGCGTCTTGTTGGGCGTGGCTCCACTGGGCAGGTCGGTGGTCGAGGCGCTGGGAGTGGTGTTGGCGGTGTTGGCGGTGTTGTTGTTGTTGTTGGTGGTGGTGGTGGTGGTGGTGGTGGTGGTAGTGAGGGCACTGCCACGCAGACCCGCGCGGACGGTCATGGGCATCGTTGTCTCTCAGCGGCACACATGCAGCTGTCACAAGCTCTCTCGCGCAGCTCCACTCCCGAAAACGGGTCAAGTCTCCAGCTGCCGGGGACAATATCAAGCCGACCGAGCCGACTGCAGGCATCCAACTCGGCAGCAGCAAAGCGACACGGGCACAAAGACGGCTTGATACAGTACGTTGCTTTGTCTGTGGCCGCAAGCTGGAGAGGTTCATCTCACGCATGCTTGCGGCCTCTCCTCGACGGCGCAGTGGCTCGCGAATGACCCAGCACTGATCGCACTTGGGGCCGCTAAGCACCAGATCAGCCAGTTCTTATTACAGTACAGTACAGTAGACGCCGTCGACCACGACTCGCTTGTCGCTGTGATCTTCAGGAACCGCGACAAGCGAGAGCTAGCAACTACAGTAGCACCCTGATCGCCTGGCCCAGCGCCATAATGATGATGATCATGATGCCCCGTGGCGGGTCCTGTGTTTCATCGAATGCGAGCAGGTGTTTGTCACGAACCAGGATCATCCATTGCACTTCTCGTGGCCGCGTGCTGCCAACAACCACACTCATGCGCATCGAGCCTCAGTGTCATGTGAAATACGCATCTGCCGACGCAATATGTGCGCATCGTTCGCTACATGTACGCATACAGTCAGTGGCTGCGGCCAAGATCATCGCCTGCATCCTTGCAATCATCGCCGCATCACTGCACGCCCTTCGTGTTGCTCTCTTCATCCCCAGCATACGCAAACTTGGAATACCTCCGGATTGCCGCTCCCTTGTAGTAGAACACGTAGGGAATCGCGCAACACGCCAGCCCCAGGAACGCCAAAAGCGTGGAAGCCCATTGATCACCCAGGCGGTGGTACATTTGAATGGTAAACAGCACGACTCCTGCGCCCCATAGTGATCGCAAGAAGGTCTTTGCGGCGAGAGCACTGGCTGCTTGATGCTGGTAAGTATCGACCTGGCGGTTGTTAGTGCACATGATGTGAAAGGAAAGGTGTGTGGCCAGCTCACCAAATAGTTGTTGGCACTGTTGTAGAGAAAGATAAACCCGAAACCCACGAACCAGCCTCCAAAAGCGGGAGCGAACCAAGTCAGGCGTGGATACGAGGTCCAAGCGAAAATGAACAGTCCTGTGGGAGACGTTAGCTCTCGGATCTGATGACCAACTCTTGAGCGCACTCACCGATGGGAACGCACCAGCACGAATACATCATGGGAATCAACCGAACCTCAGCCGGCGGCTTGCCATTGTACTTTTCAACTTGCTTGAGATAGTGCTTGTTCACCCAAGGCGAGAAGAAGGCACTCATCACGACTCCAATCGCCAAGGGAATAAACATGAGCCCGGTGATTGAGGCAGAGTAACCTTTGCCTTCCTGGAAGACAATCGGATATGCCTGGAGGGCGTTAGTGATACGTCCCAAGGACACGGCGCTGATGGTCTTACGATGAAAAACATGTAGAGCAGTCCGTAGAGAACAGACATGTACAGCGAGATGAAAAACACAATCAACTCCTGAAAGAGCAATTGAAACGGTCTCAACAAGAAGACTCGCAGTCTCTCACCCAAGGGTCGCAGATCCAGGTCCACTTCGGTAACGTATGGGCCATTCCCAGTCTCTTTTCTCAGCTTCTGAGCTCGTCGGGCCAGGATTGTGGGTGCATAGGTCTCCGGTACAGTCAAGGTGATCAAGATGTAGCAAGCTCCGGACAAGATCAGCTGCAGCCAATACAGCCACCTCCAGCCCAAATGGTCTGCCGTGAAGCCGCCAACCAGTGGCCCAAGGGCAGGACCGATGAATGGCGCAGCGCTGAAAGCGGCCATGGGAACCCCTCTCTCCTCGTTCCTCCACAGATCCGCCAATGTGCCGCCAACAAGAGTCATCGGTGCAGAGAAGGCAATCCCATCAATCGCTCGACATACCAGCAAGGTTCCAATATTCTGCGCAACAGCGCAGGGAATAATGAAGACGACGGCCACCAGCAGAGTGCTCGCATACATGATCCTTCTACCAAGGACCTCACTCATGGGAGCCCACGCCATGGGGCCCACGCCGAACCCAACGACGAAGAGAGTGATGGCCAACAGGCTCACTTCTTCGCTCACGCCAAACGTCTCGCTCGGTCCCACGAGGTCTGCTGTGATCACGGCACTGTTGAAAGCTACCGCGAAGCAGGTCAGCGCGACGACCATGGTGCAGTACCATTTCATAGCTTTGGGCCAGTTCTTGGGGTTCTCGGGGTCGTTTTCCACAAAGGTGACGAGGGAGTATTCTTCGGGCTTCGCTTCGCCTGTCTTTGTCCTTCTCATTGAGATCACGGGTTGGAGACCTGTCGCAGTCTCCTCCGTGTACTCGCGCATGCGGTCGCCAGCTTCGGCGGCAAGAGTTCGGTAAGGGAGATTGACGACATCGACGGGATCGGGCTCGTGAGTGTTGACTTTGGTGAGCGGTTTATCAGGTATGGCGCCATGATGCGGTCTCTGATCGGGATGGCGGCTGCCGATGTCCGTGTCGTCGTGCTTTTCGTCCTGTTTCCTGCTCAGTGAAGATTCGCTCGAAGATCTGCGCGTTCCGAAGGATGCAGGTTGTCGTCCGGCTGCTTCTTCTGCCATGTTTGAACGTCGATGTCACGAATAGCACACCGAGCGTTGAGAGATGGCATAGAGGTCAACAAGACCTAGACAGGGTCCACAACCCGTCCTACATATAGGCCAGCATGAAGTCGAACAATAACATCATGTGGGAAAGGCTCCGCATTACAGCCGCCCATGGTCCGCATGGGAAGGAAGCACGGCAGGCAGTCATGGAGATCAAGATCTGTGAAGACTGGGCGTGAAGCACTATGTTGTCCTGATCGTCCGAGATATCTCCAGCGCACATGAAGAAAACGAAGCCTTTTGATAAGTCGCCGGCACGGTCCGTTGGTGTGGAAAGAGGGACCTTTGCTTGCACGGATTTCAGGCCGCGAGATCCGCGATGCCTTCGTCTTGTGGTGGAGCAATGGTATGTTCGGTTGGTTTCGAAGCGCTATCGGAGGGCGATGAAGTGACCGAGTGCGAGAATATGCTATGCACAGAGCATTTGTGGGAGACATATGCAGCGTCTTGCCAGTGCGGAGCAGTCAGTAGTTCACGCACGTTAGCCCCGCGTACATGGCACGACACATCAGACCATGGTTCGCGCTTCGGCCATCTTCTTTGGCTTGCGTTTGTGTATGTACTGCAATATGCAATCGAGTTGAACCACGACGTTCCAGGGTAATCTCCAGGAACTTGGAAGAGCAGTTTTCAGCCGCATTTTGAGGTGCGGGCATTCGGTCTTGGCAGTGCATGGGAATGCTCTTCACGACGTCATATCGAAGAGGGCATGCTTCCGCAAGAGGAGAATGGACACGGGATGTTCCAGCAGCTGTATGTATCCGCGCATGGCTGTGGAGATGCATGTGACAATGCCTGTGTGCAGTGAAAGAACAGCTGCCGCCGTCGTGCTACAACACACGACAGAGGAATGTTTGGTAACGGAGTGCCTGGCCATGCTGCTCCGATGATGTATGTGCCTTATTGATCAACGCTTCGTGTTGGTCGGTCAGCGACAGGGGGATGCGGCAGTGCACAATAATAGTAATAAAGCGGATGGAGATGGCAGCCATTGCGGGAATTCCGTATCGGCTCCGGCGGTTCCTCTCGGCGTGTTGCGCGCGACCAGAGGAGACGGTACAGTAGCATCGCGAACGACTCGACGTCGAGCGCGTTCCATGTCGGGATGTGCAAAGGCGCGCTGACTCGGCATATGTGAAACGCAGCTCCCGTCTCTCGGCGTGTCCAGAATGTCGAGAGCGGCGGCTGACATGACGTTGCTTCGCTGCAGGGTTGAGATGCACTGGTTTCCAACAGCAGCACGCCGAATGAGGTTACGCGTGCCGAGGAGGAGCCTCGAATGGGCAATGTTCATGATGATGATAAGATGATGTTGATGATGATGGGGGCATGGGGCCCAGCAGATTGGAGAAGCAGGTGGCTGGCGGGCATGGATGGCGGGTTGGAGAGCAGTGCATGTGGGAATGAATTATGATGGCAGCGTCGTCGTCGTCGTCGTCGTCGTCGTCGTCGTCGTCACTACATTACTACTGTACCTCCTGCCGTCCGTCGTCTGCGCTGGTGCAGCAGCAGGGGCGGCGCATGGCACTGAATCGCAGGTTGTCGAGCTGCCACGTCGCGCACTACTGCAGGCCAGAGCAGCAGAGTGCAGAACAGACCGAGGAAATGGCGGAGCTCATTCGTGCGCTATCCGCGGGCCGATGCACGCTAGCACGTCTCGTCACATCGGCGGGCGTCACAGGTCAAGTCCATCAGCCACCCGAAGTGCTCCCCCGCCCGCCCCCTTCGCCCGCCCTTTCCTTATCATGAAGAGCCCGGCCGCCCTCCTCCGTCTCTGTAACCTTCACCTGTCTTTCTGCCCAACGCTGCCCAACATCAACCACTACTTCGCCCACTCTCGCCCTGTGGCCAGCTTCCCTACTCTGCAACGATCATCCGCATCGTTTGTGTTGCTATTACACCCACTCGACAATCAACACCATCTACCCGGCTCTTCCTGCAGCCTTTCTTGTATCGGACCATCCAGGATGACATTTCGCAGCCGCGAGGATCAATTGGCCCCCAGGTACTTTCTTTTTATTTTGTTTCATCTTCTACTACAGTGTTGCTTTCATTGCAAGAAATGTACTCGAATGTCTCAATTCGAGATTGTCTTGTATGTTTTCATTTATCAGCCAGCCATCTGCCATGGATGCCACGGATGCACGGACACCGCTTCTGCCAGCCGGCTTGGAATGGGATTACGGACCATTGACTGCCATGATGGACTGCTTCCTTGGACTCCCTCTCCGTGCGGCTACACCAGGCCAACGGATCGTCTTGACGCCCCAGTGCGTTGTCGATTGACATGGCTGGCTTGAAGCCTCCAACTTATTCACAGTGGAGTTGCTCGTCGCCTGTTTTCGGCATCGCGGACATTGCTCGCTCCCATTTGGAATACAGCCCGGACTTGGGCAGCCTACCGGCGCGATCGCGCATCCCAGCGGAAGGTCCATGCGGATTCGTCTGATTAAGTCCACCTTGAACCGTCCCGCGAGCACTGCCTGTGCGGACTTTTTTTTCCTTGGATCCTACACCACCGGAAGTTTCGTGGCAACCTGAACCATTCCGAGAGACCCTGACGTTGGCTATCACGGACCCTTCCACCATTTCCTGAACCTTGTGCGTCTCGTCGCCCTCGGCCTGTTTCTCTCTACTGGCTTGGGCACGACAGGCACACTCACGTTCTACACTGGTGTCGGCACAGGCCCCGTTTCTTGTCTTTGTTTCTTTCTGTACCATGTTGTTATAGACCATGTGTCGTTGCTGCTGTCGACCATGTCACGGAACTGACGTATTCGTGTCTAGTGAGGAGATTCACTCCTTCCACCAACCAGGATCCATTTTGTTTGCGCAGCCTACAGAGGTCAACAACTGGTGTCACTCCATATACCCGGAGGCTTACCCATTGACTCCACCGGATACTGCCTCGGACTGCGCCCCATCGGATTGCCCAGACATGTACGACCCATCATGGACCCAGGCATCGATGCCAGAGGATACATGGACGGCAGGACCTTCGGACCACAGTACATTTCCCAAGGCCTCCGGTCGCCAATGGTCTACGTACAGTGCCGCTCCCAGCTGCCAGGATTCGCAATCGCTAAATGACGCGTCTTCGTGGGTTCATCTTGGCCAAGGAACTGTAGACATGGGCTTGTCGCCTGCTCTGAGCCATGAGAGCCAGACCGCGCACAGCCTTGCCCACGTGCCGGACACGGATTTCCCATTGCTGCCGCCCGGCTTGGATTTGTCCTTCATCGGAGAGCCCACACATTGGCCTACATCCGGTCCCGTTGTCTTTACAGCTACTCCTCAGGATATTTCCACTGCCAGCATGGTTTCATCTCCGGCGTCCATTCCAGCAGGTCCTCATATGAGCGCGTACTATCCTGCCTTGAGCGGATCGCAACCTGCGATGTATGGTCCTACTCAGCCCATGGTCCCGTACCCAGAAGCTTCCACGCAGTTCCAAAGGAGGACCGTGTCTGATCCATCTGCCTCTCCGCCTCGACGATTGCTTCCACGCACGGATGCTCCGGTGGCGTCTGTTGCCTATCCTTGCGTTCAACAGCCACGACCACACGTGTCTGGCATGGTTGCACATGGCGCGCCGAGAGTAAGTAACGCAACCGGTCTGGCACTGGACTTTGCCCGCGGAACATCACACGGCCACGGTCTTCCGACCCCTCCACCACGCCCGGAGACATCATCCCCAGGCATGATCTCAGGCCCGTCTTTTGCGTCCGACCAAGCCAGTGAGGACTTGAATGGCTTTGTCCGGTACGAGCAGGAACAACACGCACCTGTGGGGCAGATGAGGTTCGATGATGCGAAGCACCACGACTTTGCCTGCAGTACTGATTTGTGTTACAGCTTCGTCCCAGCCGGTCGCTCAGTGTCCGCGCACTTGCCTGTCCACCAGGAATTGGCACCGGCTCTGTCCAGGAGTGACTCGGCCCGTTCTGTTCCGCACAGGGCTACTTCTTCCTCTGGAAGTGTAACTGGCGAAGGAGATGAGGGTCGCCACAGGAACCATCCACTATACGCCAAGGGACCCGAGGCCGATGGATTGTACCACTGTCCGTTTGCGAGCGATCCTAGCTGCCAGCACAAGCCTACGAAGCTCAAGTGCAACTACGAGTACGATTCCTCTGATCCCCTTCTCCGCGTTGCATCGAGACATGACTGACCATTTTCACTTACAGCAAGTTCATTGACTCCCACTTGAAGCCGTTCCGCTGCAAGGTGGAGTCGTGCTCCAAGCAAGAGTTCTCGTCCACGGCATGCCTGTTGAGGCACGAAAGAGAGGCACACGGAATGCACGGACATGGAGAGCGCCCCCATCTCTGCTTCTATCCCGGCTGCGAACGTGGCATTCCTGGCAATGGCTTCCCCAGACGCTACAACCTGTTCGATCACATGAAGCGAGTTCACGACCACAAGGAGGAGCCACAGCAGGATCGTGCCGCAGACCAGACCTCCCGCAAGCCAATGAGTCGCAAGAGGAAAGCCAGCCCTGCTGAGGAGCCAGTTGCTAGGAGACAAAAGACCCAAACCGGTTCTGGCCCAGCGATGTCCATGCCTCTGGAGACGTACCCCATGCAGATCCCCGTCTACCCAGAACAGATCTACCCACAGGACCAGAATAACATGTACGCCATGATGGGAAGGCCAACCTGGAGTGACTAAGCTGTCATTGTCATGGATCCTTACCCGCACCCGCTGGACTGTTGTTGCCGGACAGCGGAACGGGAACCTGTACCAAATCTACAACGTGTTGATCGACTGAAGCAAGTCATCGTTAGAGAGCCACTCTGAGGTATTCCTCGGTTGGTCATCTGCCGGCTCAGTGCTAGCCCACTGGTCGATGACGGAGCCTAGTCAAAGCCTGGATACCGGCCACTTGGTCGCCACGCCGTGCTCGATCGTGTTTCTCGGATGCTTTCTCTGCAAGAGCTTGCTGTGACTCGCCAGTTCATATTGACTGCCCTGTCGCCGGACATGATTCTACTGGTGTGAAGACAAAGCACCATGGCCGCGGAGATGAAGAGGGCGAGGATTGTGGGGAGAATCGAAGGAAGGGGTGGGATATATCGGCCAATCTCGTGGTGACGAGCGCGAGAGATGATTCCCAAAGCATTTCAAGGAGTTATATATGGAGTTGACATGGTATATATTCGACTGTTCATGGGAGAGGTTATCGTCCCACTACTTTGCCCATGTCGTTGATTGTTTTTGGCCGCGTTCGTTGTTTACATGAGAACTTGCGCCAAAGTGTCTGCGTCTACAGCGCCGTTAAGCAGGTGCTGGCAAAGATCACTTCGACGCAACGAGCACTTCCAGCATGGGATTCCAAGCCCATGCTAGAAGAAACATTGCAAGCGTGGCTTGTGCTCATGCTCACAAGATGGTGCAGAGGTTTCTCGGCTGAATTCTGCGGATCCACTTCACTTTGAGCGATATGGCTTGGCGTTCGCTTGGACAACATTGCACATGTGAATATCGTCAAAGCACACCACATCCCATGGCCTGAACTACAATGGGACAGACAGAAAAAAAAAGAATCCCCAGCCTTGAAGCTGGTCAATCAACGCTTCCTGTGCTGCGACTCCGTCTGAACAATCGTTGAAATGTTGCTTTGCTTCCATCGCCGGGATTCGAACCCGGGCCATCACGGGCCTTTCCACTCCTTTGGAGCTTGAAAGCGAGAGATCCTAACCTCTGGACCACGATGGAGATTGGCTGCATCGCAAGCTTAGACCCAACATATAGGCGGCGGGTGAGCCGCTGCCTGGGAAAGGCTAGCGGATGCTTTTCGGCTTCGAGAGACTTGGAGGAGAGGAATATTCTGTATTCTACCTCTGCTGAGCATGACCTTGTTCTTCAAGTCTTGATATGGAACATAGGTCACCCGCAGCTTTGATGTTTAGAATATTGTGGATAGTTCTGTGCATCATGCGCCAGAACTAGAACTTGCCATAGCGCTGTGTCCACAGACGTCAGTACTGGGCTGTTATATAGTAGCGATCCACCATTCTAATCCGCATACCATGACGACCAGACGTAAGCCACCACTGGCAATCGTCTGTCCAATGTACATGTTCGGTCGATCGGAATAGTTGCCGCTTCGGCGATCAAGAAGGTCCTTCACTGCATCGTCCGAGGACAGAACGATCATGGTTGTCGTCCCAAGCATCAATGAGTAGACGGGACTAGGATTCAAGTGGTCGTCAGTGATTTCCTCATGTACACTGTACGATCTGCCTCACCCATTTCCTGCGCCCATTTTTGCAATTGAATGTGAGGGTTGGTAACCGGCATCTGATGCAAGTTTCCGAAAACGGGAATAGTCGGTGGTCCGGGAGGTATATCAGCAGGGCGACGTCCGATCCGCCATGCTTTACTAGAAACAACAAGTGCAGATAGGACCAGAACGAGACCTAGCAGGATGGCATTGAATGTAGAGTTAGCTATGTTCCAAGACTTTCGAGCTCCAAGAGATGGAGAGCCCTTGCAGTGCGCAAAGAGAAGAGGACGTGATTATGAAAGCCACTTCTCTTTGTATTTAGCTTGTCAGTAGTCTGATGGGGCGGTAGCTTCGCACACTATCAGTTTCGAATCGAGCGCGTTCACGCGACGTCCACATATGTATTCACTCCATGAGCTTTTCCGACTCAATGCTTCTTAGTGAGCCATTAGTGCTCCAAACCCCCATAGAGCGCCCCGCTTTGGTGATGATCTGGAAGCTCTGAGCGCCACAATTGGACTTGTCTGGAATGTATTCCTTGAGCGGCCGGGGTTACAATCGTGTTCCTGATGAGTGTCGAATTTTCGGTTTCAGAATAATCGGTCCAACGCCATCTGGGCAGGACTAGTCCTGGAGAAGGTGCTCCAATCTTCCAGATGCATCAACGCATCAGCATCGAGAATGGTAGACTGCCAAAAGTCCTCGCCGAGATTGGGCACAGAAACAACATCACCTCGCGTGGGGCCATCGTGATCACGTACAGGGCCTTCGAAATCATGTGCCAGGGAGGTGATAGCCCGTACGAATGGGGCCGATGGCGAGAAATCTGTATCAAGCCCAAGTCGAGCGAAATAACCCGTACCGATGTCCATTATGGCGAGATCCAACGGGCCCTTTCCTCGGTCAAGACAGCATATGAAGAGGCTGATCATTGCATACATTGGTGCAAAGAACGCCACCCTGTGTAGATGTGATCAGCGAACGTCCGCAGATGGGGATGGGAGGAATGATGCACTCACGGAACCGTGGCCTGAGAACGGAAGTGTATATGTTCGGTCATCACGATCACCTCGCGCGAAGTCCGCGCTACAATTTCAGCGGAGCGTACGACATGATCGCGAAATTTGTCCTCTGCAGATAGGCCCAACATAGCCCGAATCCATGGGTAAGCCCAGATGGTGTGCACGCTGAGTAGAGCAGTGAGGTACGCGTACTGTAAATACACGAGCTGCTCGAGTTTGAAGCCCTGTGGAAGACTGCTGACATACATCCTTGAGCCGAGCATTAGCTTGTACCTGTCGTGCAGTGAGTTTTTCACGCTTTCGAGTTCGGCATGCAGCTGGTCCACGGCTTGCATAGTTGCAGCTTGCCCCATTCTTGAGCATTGCACAGCAGACAGCCGCTTTTCGATCCTCGAGGATATTCGTGAGACTCGCACAAGGCCGTCGCAGTACGCGATATGGAATGCATCACCGGCGCAAGCATTGAATCTCGGCAGTGAACAGGTGACTTCGTCGTCGTCAATCATCTTAGCATAAAAAGTTAGCGTTGTGCTTGGAGGCTCTAGGGAATTCGCGGCCATGCGCATACCGAAGGTCGACTAGATTGTGTCGCGATCTGCTTCTCCAAGCAATATATAGCCCAGAATATGCGATTGCGTTGCTCAATATCTTGTTCGGTCAGTCCCTGAGCCGGACGAGCCGCTCGATGAAGGCCTTTGGCGAAAGCCAATCGAACTGCATCTGACGAGAGCATGTATTCTAAGCAAGGGGTGCCAATGTTCTGCGTATAGTAGGCCTACGTGAAACGAGCGTCAGGCATGGCCCAGCTGTGCCGCGTCGTGTCGCAAATCACTTACCATCAGCGTCAGGACTTGCACGCCCATGATTGAAGTCTTGTAAAATAACAGGCGGGCATATACTCTGAGGGCATTCTCGAAGTAAATCCATGCCTGCTGACATGCCTCCGTAAATGGCCGGGACTTGGACAGCTCAATGCGGCATCCAGCTGCGTAGACGACGTTTCTCAGAGCATGCCACGTCGGACCATGATCGGACAGAGTACCGGAGAGATGAGCCGTAAGCTGACGTTCGAACCCAGGTCGGTATAGAACACCCAGCGAGGCGTCCAGGGCCTCTGAGAAGTATGCTGCCCGCCGGGAGTGGCACAGTATCAGCGGAATTCTCATCAATGACGACAGCTTCTTTCAGTACCTTTTGTATATCGCCAGGCGGTCTCTGCATCCGGCTCGGGTGCTCTCGCGACGGATATGTCATCGTCCATTTTCAGCCGACGAGTGATATCATGTGCAAATTGCCTGGCCGCCTCCGAGAAATCTAGTCGCCCTGTCTGTTCGGTCACCCATTTCACCGCGGGCTGTGAGCATATCGAGAGGAATGAGCGAGGGCCTGTATGAGAATTCGTGAGCATCGATACACGGGATATTGCGATGTCAGTGGCCGCACTTACCGTGGTACTCCCAATTTGTCTACGCTCAAGCAATGTTAGCAGAAGTCAACGATGATCGCAGCAGGTTCAATTTTCCCATGATCTCTCCTGACAGCAAGCGTGAGTGGCGTACCATGTCATTGGGCAGGACACTGCTGCCTTCTCGCAGATCGTCCGTCGATTCATCGAAACCATTTACCACCTGCTCAGCGTTCTCGAATTCGACATTGTGCACCAATGGAGAGCCCGGCGGTGGCTCTTGATGTGCAACGACATCCGTATCTCGCGGCTGTGGAGGGGATAAGTTGTTGGTGTTCGCAGCGACGGCCGCGATGGTTCTTAGTGACCGGCGAGAATTGCGAGTCGTCACGCAGACATTACCCCGATCAATGCAGTTGGGGCACGGCTCGTCGGCATTCTCACCATTGCCTAGGGATCAGTAAGCGTTGAGTACAATAACGAACGATGCACAACGTCCGTACAGCGTATCTTCTTGGCACGGCAATGATCACAGGCCTGCCGCGCGCGTTTGCGCTTCCGCGATGGCTCGGGCGTGGTGACAGCTCCGGTCACTAATGCCGTCGTCTCCATGCTAGTGCGGATACGCGGTGCTGTGTACTATACTGCGTTTGAGCAGCCGAAGCTGTGGTCTACAATACAATACTATACCGAGCTCCGAGATGTGCAGGGTGCCGATCCGGCGGGGGCTCTCGAAGCCGACCGAAAAGGGAAAAACATGGTCGACGGGCGGCGCCTCATGAGACCTTCTGGAATTCCGGTTAGACAGTCTATGCGTATGCATTATGAAGCTGTGCGCTGCGACGTTTCTCTCGTGCACCCGCTGTGCCCCTTTGACTTCGCATCCTGGATTGGCTCGTTCACGCAGAGAAGTACTTGCCTAGTGCTTGCTATTGTATCATATTGTCCTCTATCAATGGCGGTCGATGACTCTCTTGAACATGTTTTACCCGATGATGTAGTCGTCATCGTGGGAGGAGGACCGGTGGGTCTGATCTTGGCCCGGATACTCTCTACGCATAATGTGAAATCGATCTTGTTCGAACGGAACGCCACAACGACGAGCTGGCCCAAGATGGACCTTACGAACGCACGATCCATGGAGCTTTTTCGACGCCTCGGACTGGCGGACGAATTGCGCAAGCAAGGCGTAGACTCTCAAATCGATCAAGATGTTCTCATCTCTACGGGGTTGACCCAAGACAAAATCCTCAGCAAGTGGGAGCTACCGAGCGTCGAAAAGTTCCGAAAGCGTATCTCCGCGCACAATGATGGCTCGCAGCCACAGGAGCCTTGGCAGCGCATCTCGCAATCAATCTTCGAGAGATTGCTCAAAGACATCTGCGATCAAGACGATCTGATTGATCTCCGCTTTGGGTGGAGAGTGTCTTCAGTTCAGGAGGCGCCAGATCACGTCAGGACAACAGTCTTCAATCCGAAGGGAGAGGAAGTCAGCTTCGTGTCAAAATATCTTGCTGGTTGCGATGGAGGCTCTAGTCGAGTACGCCGATCGCTGGGTATCCCGATCGACGGAGGTCCAATGCAAGTACATCGTGTCCCTCGTTAGTCGTTGTCACCAAGACTGACTGATTTGACAAAAAAGTCCGGTGCGCGCAATTCTCGTGCATTTCAAGTCGCGAGACCTCCGTCGACTACACAAATTTGGACGCTTTTGGCATATTTTCTTGACAGGTCCCTCCGGAGGACTGGGCGGCGCCATCATTGCTCAGGATGAAATTGACACATGGACCACGCACCTTTTCTTGCACGAAGACACCCAGGAAGATATCGACGCCGTGAGCTCCGAGGAAGTCGTGTACCGTGTGCTGGGAGGTATGCATGACCCTTATCCCATAGCGATAGACAAAGTTCTTGTCAGATCCACCTGGCGTCCAGTCATTGCCGTGACAAGGTCTTGGTCTGGACCCGAGTTCCGCGTGTTCCTAGCTGGCGATGCTGCTCACCAAAACATCCCGACTGGCGGCTACGGCATGAATCTTGGCATCCAGGACGCATTCGATTTGGGCTGGAAGCTTGCAGCTGTCATCAATGCAAGTGGGGGTCCGGGGCTCCTCAAAGCCTACGAAGCAGAGCGAAAGCCCGTAGCTCAACGCAACGTAGCACATTCTGAAGTCCACTTCCGGGTTCACGCTGAGTTGCAGGAAATTTTATCGAGAGATGGGACTGACCCTCACCATGTTGACGAAGACACCGACCAGGCCCGTCGCACTCGATCCCTGGTACATGAACATTACCAGACACACAGTGGCGAGAACCAGGACTTTGGCATAGAGATGGATTATCGGTATATTTCTCCAATTGTAATTCCAGACACATCTGCTGAGGTGGAACCGCCCTGGACTCCTTCTCAGTATACGCCGACGACATGGCCAGGAATTCGCCCGCCGCATCTATTCTTGAGCAATGGTACTGCAATATTCGATATGTTCGGCAAGGACTGGACATTACTGATCTTCGCCGACAATGAGCGCGACCAGGAATCGTTCATTGACGCTGCGAAGGCGCTGGCCATACCACTTTTGAGTGTGAATCTGGCGAACGAGAGTCTTGCGAAAAAATTGTACGAGCGAGCGTTAGTGCTCATCCGCCCAGACCAGCACGTAGCATGGCGAGGCAATAGTGTCGGTACAGCCGATGATGCGCGACGTGTGTTGGAACGAGTCAGCGGTCGCACATGACGAGAATGAGAGGGTCCGTTCCTTGCTTGCTGTTAACAGATCGAGGGACACGAGATTGTCCCGGGATGCAATAAAGGAATTGCGCCACGGCCGCTGAGCATTATGACACTTTATTCTCTTGTTGTCTCGAAGGCATGTTGCGCCTGCAGAACCTTTTCATTTGCGCAAATATCGCTCAGAGGATGGCATTGGTGATCTTCTAGCCATACTTTGCAGCGTTTCAAACAGTCGTTGAGCCTTGTTGTCTCTGACTGAGAGTCGTCCGCACGAAAGAGCTCGTAAGCTGTGCATATCGATGGCCCATTGTTTGCGTAGTCTGAGGCGCCACTCTACTTGTTTTCAATTTCTTCTCGGTCCCTCAAAATCGGTGCGGATTTGGCGTTGGGTAGACTACAGCTTGGATTTCGAAAGACGTTCCAATAAGCGATTGATAAGAGAGTGTCTCGTCTGCCTTCTCCCGCAACGCTGCTGACGATGTTTTGGCGAAGGACAAGGTGAGGTGATCCTTCGACCCCTGACCGTCAAGACTCGGCGGCACGAGCGACACTTGGCACGCCGACATGGTCGTTTCTTCTCGCTCTGTATTTACAAAGCAGACGCTAGACTATCAAATATTCGGCAACTCATCATCACGTATGCGCACCTCGCATTCTCCCCAACGCCCCGTGTCATGATTGCGATTCCTAGTCCCGTGATCCATCCTGACCGAGAAGAGGCGACGCTTGCCCAACCCGTTCGGATATCGCACTCGGCTCCGCTTCGCCCATCGCCGGGTCGTGTGTTATTAGTATATTGTAAGATCCAGGCGATAGTCTAAGAGAATTGCGCACCCTCATTGCACTGGTTTCACTCCGCATTCCGTCTCATTCCACTGTCATCATCAGCATACAGACAGCTTCACCGCACAGATGGGTTCCGCGGCAGATGACTTCGACCAACCAGGAGACAAGGTGACGAGCCCATGTTCGCTCGCGCATGTTGTCTTGCGAACTGCCAACTATCAGCCTATGGTCGACTTCTACACCACCTTCTTAGGCGGCTATGTCACCCACGGGAACCCTTTCATATCCTTCATCACCTATGATGATGAACACCACCGCATTGCAATCATACAAGTCCCGGGCACTGCGCCCAAGGATAGGAAAAGCAGTGGACTCGAACACATCGCATTCGGCTTCTCCACCATGCGCGATCTTCTCATAGCCTATCGACAACGCAAGAAGCGCGGTATCGAGCCCGTCTGGGGCATAAACCACGGGCCGACCACCAGCATATACTATCGAGACCCCGATGGCAATATGCTAGAGACGCAAGTCGACAACTTCGACACTGTCGAAGCGACCAGTGCATTCATGAGCAGTCCGGAGTTTGCGGAGAATCCGATCGGGACGGAAATTGATATCGAGGAGATGATCGGCCGTCTTCAGAGCGGCGAGGATGATGCATCGCTGAAGAAGAGAGTGGAAATTGGACCTCGTGGAGTGCCGGACATTGATGCGATGTAGGCACATGGGATGTCATCAATACTTCGTTCGATGAAATCAAATGGCTTAACGTTGCGGGGGGCTTCTCGTCTCGAATGGGACTATCTCGATTTATGGACTCTTACAGTCGCTGATTTTCGCTATCGGCTCAGTCTTACTTACTGTTTTTCAACTGACACCAGCTGCCCTTCCCACGGATCTCGGGTGCTCACGTGGAGCTGAAGTCGTAAGCCCCGCTACAGTACCTGACCGTCCAGATGATCCGAACGTAATAGGCTTAGCGTGATCATGTCTAGTATGCTGAAAAGAGACAACTACTAGTATTGAGCTCAGTTGTGTTCGTCTTGTTACAGGCATCAAGACCCACAGCGAACATCATGAAAACGCCTTTCAAAGTGCTCATACGCCCCCAGGACCACGAAGGCAATATCCACTACGGCGAAGCCCCAGAAGATCTCGACGATCTCGAGGAGAAAGAAGTTCAACTTTACGATGGCAATGAGCCTTGGGATCTCAAGCCAAGTCAAGCTACAGCAGCGATAGCCAAAGTTCGTTTCTCACAGTCTGGCTTGTTGCAAAACTATATAACGAAGCGTCAATAGTAATCACTTTACCAGATCTTGTGTCCCGTAGCTTCAACTCCACTCATATACGGCATTGGCCTCAACTACAAGGCTCATATTGAGGAGAGTGGATTTCCCACCACCAAGTACCCAGTCTACTTCTCCAAGCCACCAGGTATCTTCAACAGAACACGATGCTCTGCTCCCCGAGAAAACAACACGCTAATCCTCCCAGACGCGCTCGCTGGCCCCTATCAAGACATTCCTATCCCCACGTGTGTCGAACAACTCGACTACGAAGGCGAGCTATCCTTTCTTGTTGGCCGCGACGTCAAAGACTTCAGTCCGAACGACAATCCCGCAGACTACATCCTAGGCTTCATGGCCGGCAATGATGTGAGCGCACGCGATTGGCAGACACAGGAGGCCGCAGGAGGTCAGCACCACGTTGCGAAATCTTTCGATCATTTCGCACCCTTGGGCCCCGTGCTTGCTTCGTATCAGGCGATTCCCAAGCCAGAGACACTCAAGCTTGAAACGTTTGTGAATGGAGAGCTCAGGCAGCAGACGTGCACGGATGACTTGTTGTGTGGGCTGAAGGATATCTTGGTCAATTTGAGTCGTGGAAAGACGTTACGAAAGGGGACTGTTGTCATGACGGGAACGCCTTCGGGGGTTGCTGCTTTTATGAAGCCACCAGCTTGGTTGAAAGATGGTGATGTCGTTAGTGTTCGGATCTCAGGGCTAGGAGCGCTGCGTAATAAACACGTATTTAGCACTTGATACTTGTTGCCAATTAACGACAAATTTGCTTTTCCGATTTACTGCATCAAATTCGGTTTACTGGCGCCTATCAGAGCTAGCACGCCGATTGTTTGATCGAGTTCCATGGAGTTCCCGCGGAGCACTGCGTCAGTTGTTGCAACTCGATTGCTCGAGTCCACAATGCCAGACGATCATATCTTCGAGCAATGGATTCCATTCTGCTCGAACCAGTCGATCAACGCATGAGGAATTCCCCGCAAACCAGACGGCTGATAGCTCCGGATGGGATCTGTTCGGCGAAGTCGCGGCGGTACCTGCAGATTGATGCGATCTGTGGTTTTTTTTATCTTGTTCTGTGGATAGCAGCTACCAGAATCCGGACAGCTGCACGATGGAAATCGTTCGATTCTTGCTGGACCAACTTTGTCCGCACGGGGGCCAGCACTGCACCCTGCCTCTCGCACCTCGAAGCGAGACAATGTGGCAGCCACGGGCATACCCTCCGCAATGGCCGTCCATGGGTCGAGAAGCAAGATCATGACCTCTTGGCCTGAGTTTCAACGTCTCGTATTGTCGGAGTTCGACTCGGCCATGCCGCGTTCAATCCTCTGCCAGAAGATCAATCATCTTCACTGTTCTTCCCATCATGTGATCGCCGATAGAGGTGGATTTGATATCTCATATTTTCCAACTCGAGTCGATATTCCAATCCCTGAGGCAACCGAAACCATCTCGATTCATCCGAGACCAGCTTTTCCCACTTTGCCGGGATCTCCTCTTCACCTCGTTTCTGTTGGCTGCCCAGAAGGGTATGATCAAGGAGCCATTGCATGGGATACTTCTTCTCAGCACCATTGATAGACACGGTGGAGTAGCTTCCCGGACTGTCCACGACAAGCAAATGCGCGCCCGGTGGTGCCGCTTCCGTGATTCGGGCAAGCATTTTCTGGGTCTTGGGAACGGAAGTCGAGTAGAGTTCGTTGAGGGTGAAAAGGAGTGTTATGAGGTCTGTTTTCTCATATATTGTTTTGCTCTGCGAATCGTCGATGTCGAGTGCGTCCGCTTGTTGAAAATTGGCCGCGAAAGCCTCCTCGGGAAGTAGGGAGACATTGGCTGCCTTTGCGGCTGCAGAAGCGTATTGCGATAGCACCGGCGGATTGACGACAGCGTGGCGTAGTTGGGATACCGTAGGTCCCCATGCTGCAATGTCGAGAAACAGAGCCGAAATTCGAGATTTCAACGAGTCTCCTCTGCGTTCGGATAACCAAGCAGCAAGAGCGACGAGTTCAGCGCCAGCGCCTCCTCCCAAGCAGACTGCTTTGAGCGGCTCGTTTTCGTCTCGGCCCTCGCATAGGATTGCTTGAACATGGCTAAAGATTTGCAGATATCCCAACGCCCGACTTGGACTCCATCGAGAAGCATAGACTCGCAGATACTCGTCCTTGGCGAAAGCTGCAGCAAAGTCTCGTCGATACAGATGGGTCTTGACCTCTTGCAGTAATGCTGCATCATCGTCTCCTGACGATAGAGCATCCCGAAAGATGCTCAGACATTTCTGCTGCACAATTGATCCTGCCTGATCGCTCTCATCCTGCTTGCGTTGCGGTACTTTTTGCGATTTCGTCTTGTTCTGGGGCACGCGCTTATGCGAAGCCGCTTTCCAGCTTTCTGTTCCTCGCGCCATTTCGCTTGCGCATATGCATTTTCTGTGTGTCGCCCTCGTTCCGCTTTTCTCGGATCCGATGGGGATGTCGAGGAAGGGAATGCGGATGCCGATGTTCCGCCCTAACTTAGTCTACAGTAGAGCCAGCGCCGATCTCGCTGTGCGTGGGGGCGGGGCACAAGTGGAATGTTCGAGTAGACGGTCCATATATCAAGTCACATTTTGATAATACAGAACGATATTGCATTGCACGTGTCACCGCATCACGACTCTTCTACAATCATCAAAGTGTAACAACCATGCGGCTTCCATACGGTAAGAACTTGCCAACGCAGCGGGAAATTGACTCACTAATTCTTGTTCCAGTTGACGATGACCCCAACATGTCTTCGCCTGAGGACCAGGCGGTGGTCGAACGTGTGAAGGCACGACGAGGCGGCAAACTTATTCCTCTGGACAAGGCTCTACTCCACGCTCCCCCAGTTGCAGATGGTTGGAACTCCTTCCTCAAATCTATCCGACAACAAACTACGTTGTCAGCATCGATACGAGAGATTGCAATCTGCCGAGTGGCTGTGTTGAATCACGCATGGTTTGAATGGGATCAGCACGTCCCCCTTCTGAGAGCCGCGGGTGTGCTGAGTGAGGAGCATATCGAAAAGCTCAAGGATCGGGATTGGGACGGCAGTGGACTGGACGATAAGCATCTTACCGTGCTACAGTATGCCAATGCGATGACGATAGGCGTCATTGTCAAGGAGCCGCTGTTCCAGAAGTTGAAGAGTACATTCAGTGAGCGGGAGGTCGTTGAAATTACCGCGACTGTCGCGGCATACAACACGGTTTCACGATTCTTGGTGGCTCTCGATGTTGGTGAGATGGCGTCCAAGTATGGCCTCGACTTTAGTTAGATGACTCCATCGACTTCCGTTCAAAAATCAATCATCATGAAGCTTTCGGATGCTACAAACGCTATGCCGAGACCTGAACGTCGTGTCTCTTTCTGACAAGCAAGATGCGATAAGAGTGCTAACTGGGGTATAATTCGCTTCACGTCATCCTTCCGTTCGACACTACTGTCTACGAAGCTGGCGCCTTCTCGTTGAGTGCAGCTTCGATGTCTGCCTTGATCTTTTCCGGAGAGCTTGTGCTGGCTGAAGAAGACCTCGTTAGCATGGCTTGTCTCTGTGCCCACTGTCATTGTACACATACCCCATCGCTGCTTGACCTTGCCGTCTCTTCCGATGAGGAACTTCTCAAAGTTCCACTTGACACGCTTGAGTCCCATGATGCCTGGCTTCTCCGTTTTCATCCATTCCCAGACTGGCTCAGCCTTGTCTCCGTTCACGTCCGTCTTGCCCAGGACTGGGAATGTGACGCCGTAGTTGAGCTGACAGAAGCTCTGGATCTCATCGTTGCTGCCGGGGTCCTGTCCGCCGAACTGGTTGCATGGGAAGCCGATAATTTCGAAGTCTTCGTGCTTGGGCTTGATGTCTGAAGGGCACGGGCATGTCAGTATGCAGACGCGCGGCAGGCTCCGATGCACGTGTGCGCGGCCGATGTCATACCTTTGTACAGCTTCTCCAGGCCCTCAAACTGGGGCGTGAAGCCGCATTTCGAGGCAGTGTTGACGACCAGGACGACCTTGCCCTTGAGGTTGGAGAGCGGATAATCCTGGCCCTTCTTGTCCTTGGGCGTGAAGTCGTAGAAGGTGGTGGCGGAGGACATGGCGGCGTGGGTGGTGCGTCGGTAGGAGAAGGCGACGGTGGTGGGCAGGACGAAGGGTTTGGAGGCGGAGAGCAGAGCAGAGATTGCAGCAGTAGCAGCGCGTGGCGGCATGGCGTGGTGGGAAGGTGCAACTAGAACTAGGGTAATAACTAGTTCCAATCGTCACACGCGAGCAAGCGAGAAGCTCCTTCCCCGATGCGATGCCGTCATCCGCTGCTGCCAGAAACGACCACGTCTCCGGGCGGCGCGGAAAGCGTTGTTTGCCGCACCTCCGTCTGCAGGCAACAACAACAACGATAACAACGATAACACCATTAGCCTGCATCTCACCCACCAACCCATGCTCAATCGCCGCGAGTGAATCATGTCCGATCGGCAGCTCCTCAGCCACTCCCCCCCCCGGACACGATCACATGCAAGCCCACTTCGAGGAACCCGCCCGCCTTCTCTCATGGCCAAGTCTGCCAAGAATAGCATGGCGAGACTACAAGGCGACACTGCACCTGTCAGAACGGGTGCCGACGACGTCCTCAGAAGAACATACGCGCGAGGGACTCCCTCACGTTCGGGCGGGCGTGGAGCTTTTCGGCCGGAGAGGATCAATAGCGCGCCGATCTTCCATCCATACAGGATGCCCGCTCGGACACAACAATGTAGCTTCCTGCCTGGACTGAGAAAAAGGCCGGTCGCGGCAAAGCAGACTCCCGCTGTCACTCTGTCCAGATATCATACACCGTTTCGCACCGGCGAGCGAGCGCAGTCCAGTCTAGCGGGGAGACACAGGTACAAAGAAGCGCGACATGGGGGTCAAGGTGGCAATTGTGGGAAGCGGTAGGCGCATAGGCCATCTTGTTCCAATCGCCTTCTGGACGCCAGCTGATGGTGTTCACACATCCACAGGACCATCCGGCTGCATGCTGGCACGTCTACTTCTCAAGCATGACACAGACATCAGCGTGACCCTCTTCGAAAGCGAAGCCAGCATTGACTTCAGATCCCAAGGCGGCTCTCTCGACCTGCATGAGAAAACCGGGCAAGCTGCACTCCAGGAAGCTGGTCTCTTCGACGAATTCTTGAAATATGCCAGATACGATGGCGAAGCACTCAAGATTGCGGACAAAAACCTCCTCTGTTACATCACACAGCAAGGCTCAAAAGGCAGCTCGACCACTGGACGACCTGAAATTGATCGACCAAGGCTTCGAGAGTTATTGTTCAACAGCCTTCCTGGGGGCACAGTCCAATGGAACAAGAAGCTTACTATGATCAGCCATGATCATACACTGTCGTTCGCAGACGGCAGCACAGCAAGCGACTTCGATCTCATTGTTGGCGCAGACGGCGCGTGGTCCAAGGTCAGACCACTACTCAGTGATGCCGAACCCTACTACAGCGGGATAGCTGGACACTCACTGCTCATCTCCAACGCCGAACAACAGGTCCCAAAGTTGTCCAAGCTGGTCAACCGCGGTAGTCTCTTCTGTTTCTCCGACGGCAAAAGTATCATGGCCCAGCAGATGGGCGACGGCAGCATCAACATTGGAACGTGGGCTGTGAGGCCGAGCGACTGGCAGGCAGCTCACGATGTCCACGATCGCGAGGAAGTCAAGAACATCATCCGCGAGGAATATTCAGACTGGCACCCTGACCTCCTGGCTCTCACACAAGCCGCAGATGGCACAGTTCAGCCTAGAGATCTTTACATGCTGCCCATTGGCCACAAATGGAAACACCGATCCGGCGTGACGCTGATCGGAGATGCGGCCCATGTTATGGTGCGATCTTTCCCGCCAGTTTCTGCTCCTGACCCAAATTGACCAGTCCGCAGACTCCATTCGCAGGCGAAGGGGTCAATCTCGCCCTCCAAGACGCCGTGAAGCTCGCCTCCGCAATCAAGTCATGTCAATCGAGCTCGGACCTTGACAGTAAAGTCGAAGCATTCGAGACAGACATGTTCAGTCGAGCGACAGAGACACAGCAGCTGACATACGATATGATGAATGCCATGTTCTTCACACCCGGCGCGCCACGAGCAGGCATTGAGCGGTACATCCTTTGCGCGGTCAGAGGAGAATTGGGCCCGGTGGTAACTACTCTACTTACGCCCGTGGTGTACGCCTGGTTCTTCATCTTCAAGCTCCTATGGTGAAGAGCATCGACCTAGAGAATCGGTTGCAATTCCAAATCAAATGATGCGTTCAGACCGACTACGACTATCGCCGAGCTCTCAGTTTACCATGCCTTCGCCGCAAGCTTGCGACTACCTCATGTCAGAAATCTCGAAAATGTTGTTGAAGCCCCCCCAATCCGTCCCCATCACCACTCAGCTGGTGCAGCTCGTCCGGCATCACGGCACTATTCCTCGTTCCATTCGTCTGCGCAGTCATCGGCCTGCTATCCCGACCTTCACGCTTGAGATAATCCGCGTACAGCTTACTGCTCGTAAAGTGTTGCGCCCCACTGCCGCCACCTTTCGTACTTGTCGACGCAGCTCTACTTAGACTCCCTGTCCTAACAGCAGCCTCGTCATCGCAAATAACCACCATCCAGACACCGACACGATCATCCGAGCCAAAGAGCGGAGTACAGTGCAGCCAACGTGTCTTCCCTCCGTCGATATCCGTGTGCGAATGCGAAGTGAGCCAGGTGACTTTCGCAGTAACACCTGTGCCGCGGGTCAAAGCATCCAGCAGTCCTTCCCGGACCGAAGCAGGTCCGCCGATACGATCGAGGAATTTGGTTTGTATGAGGCCGGGAATCCGTAGAGAAGGCGACGTGAAAGTAATGCGAAGAGACGGATAAGGCCGCACGAGCAGATAGCTTTGGTACACGCCCGGAAGCCGACCCGAAGGTCCCAAGTTTGCCGCTGGCCAGAGTTGTCGCTCGATGGGAGTCTCTTCCATCCCGAGAAGGATTCGACTGGATCTCGAGCCACTTCGGTTGACCATTACTTTCGAAGACGATACCGATATTATTTCCGATGGCACTCTGCTGCTGGACTTTTGTGCTCTGTTTCGCACGACTTCGGCTTCCTCTTCTGTGAGTAGCTGGCCCCAATCGCTCAATATTAGCAACGGGTCCCGTCGTCCACCTTTTCGTATGCCGAAACTTCCATTCATTGCTTCTGTCTTGTGTTGAGCTAGGAGCTGGGCAAAAGATTCAACTCCTCTGCCACCTTCGATGAGCGATGATACGTCAATTTGACAACCCAGAAAATACCGGACGGCACCTTTGTTGTCGTACAGCGGGGCGATCATGAGGAGGTTCATGAATGGAGTGCCGTCTCTCTTGTAATTCAGAATCGTCTCGGTGCACTCTTCTCCCTTCTTCAAAGCCTGTATCAGTCTCGCGACTGTCGTATCCGGCGACTTGGGCCCTTGCAAAAATCTGCAATTCCGGCCGATTGTGAATTCCTTGGTATACTGGGTGATGTTGTAAAACTCCTCGGAAGCGTACACGATGGGATTGTCCTGCACACTGGGATCGGATAGGCAGTAAACTTCGGCCAAAGACGGTATCAGCTCGTGCATGACCGGGGCGCTGTTTCCGGTGATTTCCTTGACCAATGTGTCGGTGACCAAACATACAAGTCGATGCGTGAGGTACGCTGGCAAGGCTTCTTCCACCAGGATTTTTTCCTTTTGCTTCGCTTGCGTCTCGAATCGCTCGTCCAGTCTCGCGATCCGGAGAGGTGCGTAGCTGGCCGGTGATTGCAAACGATGAGCCACGGCATTCGCATACTCGATCGCGGCGATGGCTTTCTTCGCTTCGATGAAGTCTTTCAAAATGTCGATATATGCAGGTCTGTAAGTTTTCAGGAATTGCTTGAACCGCACAGTGAGGGCGTAGTCCTTGAGGATGAGGTCCAGGTGATCGGCAGAAAAGAAGTGCTCGGACAGTGTCTCGAGCTCATTGTTGAGTTGGTGCGTACGGATGGGAGGGGGAGGCCCCAAGTTGTAGGAATCCCGTTCCTCTGTCGAATCTCTCGTGTCCGCCGCTTCTGCACCATCAGTATATAGCTGCTCGAGTGACTCCTCGGGTATGTCAAACACACTCGGCGATCTCTGTGAAGCTGCCGAGGACATCAGCTTCGTTCCATGCATGCACAAAGTTGGCCAGAAAGTGCTGACGAACGGAGATATGCACTTTCAGATGGCAGGCCAATTGGTGAGCTGATCGGAAGCTCGTCTTCGTGGTGTCCGCTGTGGTTCTGATCCGGCGACACATTCACGACTCTGAGGCTGCCAGACATGTTCTCGGAGCGAGAGATGCGGCGTAGCTTTGGTGTGGTTGTGTTTGCAGCATGGTCGCCATCTGCAGCCTGCGTCTTCTCTAAAGTATCCGCGTCACACATGTTGGCACGATGATCGGAAGCCACAGCGTTCGGACCAGGACCAGGGATCCCTTGACGGTTGCAGACATAAGGCTGGTCGCACTAGTGGTAGCGTCAGTCTGTCAACGGATTGAGCCAGCGCAGCTGTGTGAAAGTGATGACATGCAGTGCCGATATATTTGTGACAGTACACAACGTGGAGTGCAGATGCGCTTGCTCTGCAATATCAATCAACCTGAGGTGTATATACACATGGAATAGCCGGATGCAGCTCCCCACGGGCGTTGGCCCCACGATCCAGACGATCGTAAACTGGGAAAGTTGGCGAGGAGGAGAGCCGAAGGTGACGTTGGATCGGATGTGCGTGCCTGTTAGAAATGCCGACGCGGACATGGATTTTCTGTTTCACTGCTGCCTGCCTACAGTATTGTACCTTATGCACGGGTCTATGTTTACATATTATACGAATACATACAGCAATCCAACAGCCGCTCAACTGATGCCAGTCTGCGTCAACGTCTGCCGGGCCGTGGTCAGCTTGAGCCCGACTCTCGCATCAAGCTCAAAGCCGCCCCATCGTTCCACTTTCGCCAGTTCGTCGCTGCACTGCTTCAGCTTCGCAACATCGCCGTCTTGGCCTCCCGCTTCGTGCCAATGGCAGACGGAGAGCTCATAGTGCGCCACAGGTAGAGGCCAATTGTCTGCGTGATCACAGGAAGTGATCTGATGCGGTCCATAGCAAAAGACATGCTCCCCCAGCATCGTTTTAGCCTCCTCAGTCTGTCCGAGATTCCGCAACACAGCCGCCTGCAAGACTGCACAAATGGCCTTTTCGTCTACAGCGTCGCCGGGCCAAGTCGGTTGGTCATGCGACCACGCCAGCCGGGCCATTGACTCTTGCAAATGAGCTGGAGACATTCGTATAAATCCGTTCCAAAAGTAGGCCATCTCCTCGAGTGGAGAGACGCCAATGGCATCGATGAGGTCGCAGTTGCGCGTCTTGGCCCGGTGCTGCCATTTCACGAGTTTACGATTGATGTACACGTCCAAGGGCAATTGTCGCGCCATGAACCTCTTCTTGCCAGTGTTACTTGCGACCTGGCCCATGAGATGTTTGGCTTTCTCTCGGTACGTTTCTGCAAGCTTCGGGTCGGTGTGCTGGCGTTTTCGGTAAAGCTCCACGAAACAAGAACCAGCGATGTAGTAGTAGAGCCCGTGACTCCAATTGTTGAGATGGACGCACTTCTGAAAAGCCTCGGCGCATTGCTCGTACCGGTGCAGGAACATCAGAGCCATGCTGGTCTCAAAGATGCGAAGAGCCTCCATCTGCTTCAACGATGACACGGTCGCATCGCGGGTGAGAATATCCACTGCTTGCTCGAGGTTACGTTCCACGCCATACATACGTGACTCCTCTAGTATCCACATTATAGACCGTGGATACATTGCGCGCATCTCCTTCAAAAGGCCGTGAAGTCGATCTTTGGGGTACGACTCTTTCCTGTGAATGTCGCACAATGCAATAGCCGCATTGTGGAAAGGCAGGATGATCAGTCCAGCCAAACCGCCATTGATGTTGTTCTTGAAAGCCGTGGCCCTCCAGAGCAGACGGATGCCACTCTCGCGGTCTCCACGGAACGAAAAGATTGAAAGAATTTTGCCGAAGGCTGGAGGTATCATGGAAAGCAGAAGCTGTAGCAGCCCGAAGCACATCGCGGCTCCTGAGTGGATGAAGTGGTCAATGGGGTCATCGGTGATAGCCCTGAAATCAAAGCCGTCGACCTCAGTGTCGGACTGCTGTTTTCGTCTTGACGAATCGTACGCTGGCGGACGACCGCTGCCTGCGCCATTGGTATCGCCTGTCGCAAGCCCGTCGTTGGTCGTGTGCTTTTCCAGTGTCTGAACTTTGTCCTGCAGGTCAAGGGGTTCCACGTCGGGGTAGTCAAGATGTCCTTGGTATAGCATAGGTGTTGGCTGTTCAGAGGTGGTCTCCACAGCATCTTGAAAGTCGTCTTCATCGTCCGGTGTCATGACCCCAGAGGATGTGCCCGATGTCTCCCCTTCCGAGACCCTTTCCACGCTCGCGCTGGACAGTGATGACGCCGATCTAGAGTGATACTTCTCCACGTATCTATTTTCCGCATCGACGATCTCTTGAAGCGTGGTAAACGCCTTTCGCAATTTGTAGAATCCTCTGAGAGACTCGGTCAAACTCTCGTTCAGCACCGCAACCACAGCCGCCATCAGCTGCGTTAACGCATGGCACAGCGCATACTCGGAACCTCGGGGGTAAATTTTGCTCTGATGGGCCGTCGAAGGGTCTCGTAGTGCACGTCTGTGGTGCTCGCTGGCTGCCTCTTCTGCGTCTGCAAGTCGCAATGCTGCCTGGAGCGAGAATGGACTCGTCAGCGCATTTCCCTCGAACTGTCCCAATGTGTCTCAGGCCGCACCTGTTCCATCATTTCTTTTTCGAAGCCCAGACATGCTCTCAAGAACAAGGTCGTCGCCGTTCCCAGCCTGTGAAAAGGACTGGTGCCTTTGCTCAGCTCGGCCTCGGCCTTCTCGACCTCTACGCTCCAGTAAGCACAGTTCGTCCGTGGTTCGTCGCGTGCTGAATACCGTCGTTCATGATGAGCGCCGCATGGCTCATTGCCTCTGCCACTACTGCCCATTAGCCGTCTTGTCTGCCACTCTCCACGGCCAATCCTCACAAGCAACCGGTTCGTCCAGCGCCGTCAAGCTCTTGCTGGAGTGCACCGTGGGCTTGGCTGCTCGAAGCCATTTCATCGCCATGCTTCATGGAACACCGCTGCGAGCGGTCTATCTCTTCGACATGCACACGAGGAAGGTCATACTGTAGAGCCCACAAAGGTCTTGTTAGAGGATCCGGGCGCCACCCGGTAGAACATGGTGACGGAATGCAATGACACGTCGCGTGGGAAAGTCACCGGAGAGCTGCGACGCGAGTGTGGATCCCGTCTGCACACAGCCGCCGTGTCTGCTCGACCGAGACGTCGCATGCGTGCCGATGCAGGCCGCTGACATCGCTGGCGCACTTGGGGGACGCGATGGAAGTGGGTTGACGGCAAAGGAGACACCCACCACCCGGCCAGTTCATGGAGAAAGGAACGGTCGGACCTTTGAGGCCAGCCACACCGACGTCACGAAACATCTGTGACTCTCGGGAGTTGACACATCTACATACTCTTCTGCGCTTCTCGTCTGACCCGGCCGGAGATCAGATACACCGCTGCTCGCATCTCCAGGATCGGGTCTGCAGAGGGCTCAATGCCATCAACTCGCGGGATCGGATCAAAAATGATCCTCTGTTGCTCCTTCTGACTTTCGTCCGTCTGCACAAAAGTCTCAAGAACCAGACTGCCCAGTTCCACAAGTTCCCTGCTGTCCGGCCACCTCATAGTCGCATCGTCAGTCACATCGCCCTCTTCCGCGATTTGAACCACAAGTTTCAGTGTTACAGGCCCCTTCCCAAGCCTCTCTTCCAAATCCTCAAACAGATACGAATTCGACTTCCCTTTCAATGCCTCTTCCGAAAGCGTAAGGTATCGCTCAGGCACCACGCGATACCGTCCGTACTTCTCCTGCCCATCCGCATTCACAAACTTGAACGCGTTAGTCATGAACCACTGCTCCGTCAAGAAGCTCTCCGGATGAGGGATGGGAATCTTGAAGAACGCATCGGCAGCGGCACTGCCTTTCAAGAATTCGTCAAAGACCCCATTTGCCGATGCATGAAGCAATGCCAGAAAGCCTTCACCGGTTGCTACTGGGAAGTGTGCGGTGGAGTGTCCGATGATATCTGTGTGCTGATGCCCGTCTTCGCTGAGCAGGAAACGAATCGCCAGACCGCGGGGGCCGGCCTTTTCGTCTTTGTCTGAGATTGTTGGAAGGCCTGTCGAAACGGAAAAACGCGTCACAAAAGGTGTCGAAGCATTGTTAAAGTGTGGTGCTTTCGAGAGTGATGCGGCTTCGGCAGTTGGCTTGAATGTGCCCTTGACGAGCTGGCCTTTGGCGTGAGCTGCATGGTGTCAGTCACGCTTGAGATGTGTTATGGAAATTCATTCGGGTAACCTTACCTGGGCGGAATGCTTTCGGAGTGCCAGCACCTTCACGGAGCGTGCTCACGAGCTTGCTCGCGATGTCAAGTGTTCGGGAGTCACTTGTCAAGGGCATTTTGGGAAGGAAGACACTGGTGTTGCACGATATCAGCACAGGAATCTAATGGCATTATATGGCTATCTGTGCCGCTTCTGTCAGCTGAATGTCTCGCTAGGGCCTCGCATCTCAGCTGTAGGATCGCCGTATGAACGTCTCAACCGCGAGCGCGCTTGATCCGCCAAGGTCGCAATCCGCTCATGACCAATGGCTAATGGCCATATTGGCCAGCACTCTAATGCTCTCATCCATTCTATTTTAGCGTACGGAGTGGCGAATATGTGCTCGCACATGTCAGATGTTTGCTGCTTCAGGTTCCTTGTCGTGGCTTCCCCACGTTGCTTACCAAAGGATTACCGAGCAGCTGCATCGGTTATGCCCAAGATTCTCAGCCAGGAAACTCCATGGCCCAATCGCACGCCTGTATTCGCATCTGCACTGCACTTGGATAGGACCGGTGTATCCCTCCTTGCCGCACTTCACTCTGACGCAGTTTTCAAGCCCGTGATGCACACGACCTCAGAGACAGCTTTTCCCGACCGCCTCAAACTTCTCTCTGATGTCGTCCGGATGCACTCTTCTGCCCGTCTTGTCATGGAATGCACTCGCGATTCCCAGCCAGCTCGACTGCCCCTTCTTGCCAATCAGCTGGCAAAGCAATTGTAACTCATCAAAGGAGAAGAAGTCGTCCTCTTGGAGCCTTCGCCATTCGCTCATGGTGAACTTGATGGACGTTCCAGTGCTCCGCACACTCCCTGCCACAGATGCAGCCTTGGAAGCCTGCTTGACGCTGGCCGAATTTTGGTTGTTGTCCTGCTTGCTATCCTCCATTTGAGCATTCTCTTTCTTACCACTTCTCTCAGTAGAATCTTCCTGCTTTGGTGGATCTTCCTTCTTCGGCTCTGCTGTTGCAGCATCAGCACCGATCTCCTCCCATCGCTTCTTGCATGCATCTTGCGGCTTCTTGAGAGCTCTCCCAACAGTCTTCAATTTGGCTCCAGCTTGCATGAGCTCCCGCAGCTCCTTGTCCTCGTCTTCGGTAAAGACGAATTTGTCGAGTTTTTGTTGGCCTCCATTCTTGCCACTCCCCTTGCCAGCATCTCCATTCTCTTTAGCTCCTTGGTCGCCCTTACCTTTGCCTTTGCCCTCGCCCTTCTTCTGCTCCTGCTGCTTGTTCCCGCTTTCCTTCTTGTCGTTCGCATTGTCTGCGGCTTGGAGTTCCTTCCAATGCGCCCTCAAGAGACCTTCTGCCTTGCCCATCTCCTCAGCGATTTGCTCCCATGACTTTCCTTGCTTGCCTTGCTTGCCGGTCAATGCTTTGAGTTCTCTCAGCTTCGTGTCCTCTTCTGCTGTGAATTCATTTCCAGGTTTCTCTTCGGCTTTCATATCTGTGCCGCCCTTTTGCTGCCCGTTCGGAGCTTTATCTCCTTTCGAACTCGCCTCCTTATCCTTTGGCTTGCTATCCTCCTTCATGCTCTTTTTCTCCTCGCCGCTTTCTTGCGTTTTCATCTTCTCGATGCTCTTTTGGAGGTCTTCAAAAGTGATGACTCCAGATCCGGCGGCACTACCACCTCCATTGACGGTACTCGCGCCCCTATGGCGCACCATTACGAGCTTTCCGCGTCTATTCCGCCTGATTTCCGCACCTGTGATGGCTGGAGCAGCAGGTAAACGGAGACTTTCTGCGGATCTGCCGAGTGGCTGGCCAGTGTCAGAATCGACCAAGTACATTTTCGGTGTGGCGATGGAGCGATAAGGGAATAATGTGAACGACATGATTCCAAAGGGGGCTCAAGGGGATTGGGATTGTGAGACGAGGTAGAGAGAGCTGCAATGGAGCGGAGGCTTTGTGGGTGAGAGAAGATAGGAGAGGTTTGTCAATGCCAATGCGGTGATGCGAGGGTCTATGAGCGAGGAGCTTCGAAGAGTAGTATCAAGTAGGCGACAGGTGAATGGAGAGTGCGAGAAGGAGCCATGTGAAGTGAGCATCCGGACTGACCTGGTTCTTTCTGCTGGAATTGGCGACAATGTTCGGCAGGAGCAGGTCGAGTGCGGAGACATTGGGCAGTTGCCCAGGTAGGTTGTTTGCATGCGTCGCTTTGGCTGCCAGGGAAGTCGACAGGCGGCCCATGGCTGGTTGTTTACAGGTGGAGCTTTGTATCGGAATTGCAATGTTGAAAGTCGCAAAGTGTGACCAGCGTCATGGCAACGGTTGTGGCAATCGGGGGAGTTGTAATCGGAAGAGCCCGCTGCACAGTAGCATCGATCTGTTGGGAGTGCATATTATCACCAACACGCGTCAGACTTACAATTTTTGCAATAGGTGCAATTCCATCACGAGAGCTGAAGGAGACAAGAGATCCAGCGCTAGTAAGCGACTTGTTGGACAATTCGACAGGTGTGCGAGCAGGACCACAATGAGCGCATGAAGTACACTGAGCGGTCAATTGCTCATCGTGTATTGCCAGTGGAGCTAAAATCGAGGCCGTGCTATGTTCCGGGAAATACCAACAGTCCTGGTATGACGCAGCAGTAGCGACCTTGAGGTTCCCGGGTATCGAGTCCAGGCTTGCTGCAAATGCTTGGGAAAGGAATGCCGCCAGTTTGCATCGAGTGGAACCTGTCCTTCTATTGCGATATCTTGGCTGTCATGCACTTCTGCACTGGAAATATGATAGTGATAGCATTGAGTTCAGCCCCGACTTGCCATTTGGTGCCTCCAATTCTTATGTCGTCAGGCAGATCTGGCTGTTGAATGTGCATATGCTCTAACGACCCGAAAGCCATCGACCCATCTGCGTGTCTAAGCCTACATAGACCATATTTGCCAGCGTAGACCTCCACTGCGAGCGCAACGCTGACGGCAAGCGACGCGCAACGCGCGCAGGAGTATAGCGATGCGTGAGGGGAGAAGTGAAGTGAAATGTGACCCTTGCCAAGACACCAGATTCGCGAGATCTCCACCACGATTGGACTGGAAAGCAGCAGGAAGACCAGTTGCCAGGGGTCTACACGAACACGTTTGTCCTATCCCACCATCACGCTGCACAGGTCCACCTTCGATTCTGCCACGCCCCAGCTTGACCGGCCACCACGATGGCGTTTCTTTTGAGCATTCTGATTTCGGTGTTGTCGCTGTTCGCCTTCAGCAATGCGCACAACATTCAGCTGCGAGCCCACTCCCGGGAGTGCTTCCACGAGAATCTCCACAAGGAGGATCGCATGACAGTCACGTTCCAGGTCGGCGATAGGGAATTCGGAGGAAGCGGAAACTTGGACATCGACTTTTGGGTGCGTTTAGAAAGAGGAGCCGGCCACAGCTCGTATTCATGGGTGGGACATGTACTGATTTGGAGGGTTTGCGATAGATACAAGCGCCCAGCAATTCGTTCCTCGTCCACCAGCGGACCGTCAGCGCCGGAGATCACTCCTTCGAGGCCAGAGAGGATGGAAGATACGTTTACTGCTTCAGCAATGAGAATTGGTCGGCGAACACAAAAGAAGTCAGCTTCAATGTGCACGGAATTGTCTATGTGCCCGAGAGCGAGGCACCTCAAGATCCTTTGGAGAAAGAAGGTGTGTGGGATACTCAGAACTCTGCGTGGTCTACACATTGCTAACGATATGCAGTCCGCGCCATGTCCGAGCTGATGGCTCAGGTCAAGGACGAACAGGGATACATTGTGGTCCGTGAGCGAACACATCGCAACACGGCCGAGAGCACCAACGCTCGTGTGAAGTGGTGGAGTCTCCTCCAACTCGGCGTCCTTGTCGGCGAGGGTGTCTTCCAAGTCTGGTGGCTCAAGCGTTTCTTTGAGGTGAAAGATCCCTCTCGTCCTTCTTTCGGACGGGGAGCGTTGGGCTAATCTACTGGCTACCAGGTCAAGCAGCTTGTCTGAAGAGTACACGACCCATGTGATGTCTGAATCATGTCGATATGCAGCGATAGACGCAATGAAGCCAAAGGAGCAATCACAGTTTGCTCAGCCTGCCACTTCCGTCCCACGAATATCGTCAACGCTAGAATTCGGGGTGCTAACCATCCTCGCGTCTGGCGCCAATACATCACCTCCACTTGCCGAGCAAAACAAGTAGCACAGTCTCGTCAAGTCTCCCTCCATTACCATTGATTCTCGCATGGAAATCGTCTGCTAGCCCCTGCGGGCTCCCTGACAATGAACCTGCAAATAGTTCACAGCCAGCCCTCTTTATGACTCCGATACTCCAAGCGCTCTCGTCTTCGGCCAACCGGATCACGATCGTGACTGGCTGTGTGTCTTCAGGAGTTAGGTAGCTGTGGAGGACAGAAGTGAGACTAAGACATACCTGTGGTCACGACGCGAAATTGCTTGATAGCATTGAGCTTACCAGCCCTTGCCGCCGTCTTGACCCAGCTTCGCGCGGCCTGGTACTCGCGCTCCTTTTCTAGCCCGAATTCGATTCTCGTCCGGTCGTAGAACATGGGGAGAGCTTCTGCGCGTAGCTGGCGGCTGGCACGCGTGATTCCTGGTTGGTTCTGGCCTCCACTTCGGATACGGACGATCGCATTGCTGGGAATCACAAGCTCGTAGATCCTGTTGCGAAGCTCCGCTGGCAGCTCGAGAAGGTGACAGACGTCGTCGGAAGCCATGTTCGGTGAGCTCGCGGCGTTCTTCTTGAGTTTCTCCATTTGGCTGGATCTAGGCGACAGAAAGAATTAGCTGTTGCTGACGACTTCGCTACGTGGCCGCGTGGAATACATGCGATTTTATGTCATCGCGTGGCAGAACTGGGGTGTTCACGACAGGAGGGCAAGTTGTTCGAGCAAAGTATTCTGGGCTGGCCCTGGGAGTGGGAGCAAAAGCGCGCTAGTGTTTCGCATGCTGAGCATGCATAAACTTCACTTCACTTCCAGCGGCGGCTTGGCATCAACAACACAAGTCTGCATCAGACACCGCGCGTAGTGCAGGAACAACGTGAAGAAAGACAATACTGCTGCGCGCCATATAGCGCGGAATGCGCCGATACTCGAAGCACTTGAGCACTGGTGAAGAGGCCCCGCTTCTGGAGACGACCTCCACACATGTCGAAATACATGGACGACCGTTGAAAGTGCTGCACATGTTGTGCAGCAGTGCGCGCGCCACTGTCTGCGAGTTCGGCGATTACTGGCCTTTTGTTTTGGCAAGAAGAGTTCCCATCGAACTTCTCGCCCACGACATACCAGACGACCGCACCTTTTTGCTTGCACTGCTTTGCACTACTGCTCTCTTCGCTTTCGCCTACTGACAGCCGGACACCATTCGCTTCGACTATCATTGCAAGCACCAGCACCAGCACCAGCACGCATACAAGCTCAGAGGAGTCCAGCACATCAATTCACTTACTGCTCGCTCACGGCACCGCTCACTGGCAGTAGCGCTCCTTCCACTTCAGCCATCACTGCAAGTACAAGGACGCACGCAAGCTCAGACTCAAGCACTTCGACTCGCTCAAGCACTGCGATTTACTCACTGCTCGCTCGTTGCACCGCTTACTGGCACCCGCGACCCAGCACTTCTATCCTCACTGCATGAACAAGCACACGCACGACCTCAGACTTGAGCACAGCGCTTCACTCACTCACCCCTCACTCAAAACTCACTCACCAATCACACATGACAATGGCTTTCCACTACGGCGCAGGAGCGATGAGCAGAGCGGCCATCAGCATCGCGAATCCCACTCAGAAATGGATCGAGCCCAACCCAGAAGAGGTCTCTAAAGGTAAGCAAATCATCAAAAAGGCGACGGCGGGCATCAGGAAAGGCGGGCGCGAGTTGGCACGCGCACCCTCACGTTTGAGCGATTTGCGGCGCCTATCAATGGCATCACGCGGAGGCGAGTCCCGGCCGGTGAGCCGGTTGAGTGCATGGATGGACAAATATGTCCTCAAAGAAGGGAAGGACGGAGAAGGAGTGAGGGCAAGTGAGGAGGGAGGCGGGGGAAGTGAGGGAAGTGAGGAGGGCGGCGGAGGGAGGGGAGAGGAGGGGAGAGGAGGAAGAAGTGAGGGGGGAAAAGGAGGAAGCAGAAGTGAGGAGGAAAGTGAGGCGGCGGAAACGCCAAGCAGAAGGGCCTCGTTGATCAAGAGAGCCTTCAGCTTCCGCAAGAGTCGCGCCTCGCGCGCAAGCACAGCTCCGACCAGCCTCCTCCCGCCACCACAAGAACTGGCGGAGAGCAACGACGACGACGACGACGACGAAAGGGGATCCGGCACCACCACCACCATCACACCAACAAGTGAGGTGGGGTCCCCTCTCGTGCACGTCGCCGCCAACACGTGGGTTCCTTCTCCATTGATCCCCATTCAACACGATGCCACTGACAGGAACTTTTTAGACATTTCCCCGAGCGCACGTCGTCGAGAGACGCCCCGGTCCTGCCGCTCCCCTCCTTTCCGTCAATCATCAGTGTGCCCACGGCCATGGAGATGGAGGGCAGCGGCGGGCCGGAGGAGGAGGAGGAAGAGGAGGAGGAAGAGGAGGAGGACGGGGAGGTGGCCGAGGCGAGACTGGCCTTCGTGGTCAAAGCTCGCCTGGTCGACCTCTCCGCGTAAAGTCAAGTAGCCGTGACAATGAAGTTGGCTTCGACGTGACACTGATATATCTTTCGTTTGTCTGGAGCATGCTCGTGTTGTGTGGCTTCCCATCGTGGTAGTAATCGTGCCTTGGTGAATGTCGCAGCGTTGGTGGGTGAATGCTTGGCTCATTGCAGCTACTCGCGATGTTTCTCTGCTGGTCGAACGTCTCGAAAGGCGTTTGATGTAGAGACGCTGCAGGGTTTCGTGGCGCAAGAGACCAGAGATACCATGTTTGACTCGCGCTGCTTCTGTGGATTCAGGGGCTGGAGAGCCTACAGGTCTGAATGTACTGATCGTGCAAGAGCGATGACGAATGGGAATCAGTGGCATTGATGGGACTGTATAGGAATGTAACGTGGTGACAAGTGGTTATAAGAAACAGAATGACTTTTAATACTACAGCACTGAGAGCCGATACAATCTGTAAAACACAACGGACAGAAGGCCCCGAGTCAATCAACCACCTCACCAGGCAGGAGACATCAGAAGGCGAATCTATGAAGCAGAATAGCATGCTAGCGTCCTCATTTGAGGAAGAGGGGCTCAGGTGCAAATAAAGAGCAAAGAAACCTGAGCGAAGCCATTGCGCTCACAAACAATGAAGAGAAAGAGATCCTCCCCCACCAGCGCCTGCCTCAGCAGCGCCATCCTTCTCCGTAATGAGTTTTTGCAAGTGACAAGAAGTGGTGATCATGGGCTCATGACCGAAGGAAACTTAGATTTCGTCGGCATCGGCACCAAGATCAACCGCCTTCTGCTTCCAGAAGCGAACTTCATCCTGAAGTCGAGCAATGGTCGACTCCAGTTCATCTCGCTCCTGGACCTTCTTGGCTCGTGACTTACGAGCCGCCGCGGTGTTCCTCGCACGCTTCAATGCAACAGTGTCGTTCTCGTCGACGAGGATTGGTGGCAGAGGCCTGTCACGCTTGCGAGCAGCGACACCAGCAACGTCAGACATCTTGGGCGCAGGGCTGAAAGGTGTCGGGGATGCTTGAGTAGAGCTTCGTTTGCGAGTGTTGCCTTCGCCCCCAGGGTGGACAATGATAGTGCTGGAAGGCGTTCGTTCCATGGGTGGAGCAACAGGTGCGGGCTTGTTGTCTTCCTCGGGGAACAAAGAGAACCAAGACTTGTCGTTGGCCATCTGGTCAACAAAGAGTGGTGATGTTTGGTAGTCATCAGGTGTATCAAGAAGAGTCGATCCAGGAGTGGTCAGGTTGGTGAAAGATGTCGAAGGTGGCACGGAGTCGGCGAACAAGTCCTTCGGAGAGATGGTTCCGGGAGCAGCGTCGGAGTTGACAGGTGTGAAGCTGTTCGTGCTGGAACCCATCAACTCGAAGTCGTCGCCGAAGCTGTCGAAGCCGAAGAGTTCGGCGTCTCCACCAGCGTGGAGATCGCCGAAAGTGCCGCAGTACGCGACGTTGATTTCTGACTCCATGATTAGATCAGATGCCGTGGGCAGCAGTTCGGGGTATGCTGGATTACCTCCACCTCCCATCATGAACGAAGTAAGATCTGCTTGTTGTTGCTGAGAGTCCTGGATGCTGGGTTGATTGCCTAGATGGGCGGTCGAGTTTGTGTGGAAGAGTGGTACGGGTGGACGAGTCGTGCGGGAGTCTGGTTGAGCGAGGTAGTAGCTTCCGTTCGGCTGGCGGCCGCGTGGGTGAGCGGTACTAAACGAAGGAAGCAGCGTCGGATCGCGAGATGGAGCGCGTCTCGAGGGAGCCGGGATCGGAGGATCGAAGAGCTGGAAGTCTTGCGCGAACTGGGGAGTTGGTGGCGTTTGCCTGGCAGACAGTGGTGTGGGAGGCCATGTTTGCTGTTGTGAAGCCGTGGTGGGATTGGGGCAGGTGATCACAGAGCTGGTGTCGAGACGACAGCGGGCGCTATTGTGAAGGTCCGAGGACGCTTCGAGAGTGGAGTGAAGATGGTAAGTGGACTGGCCGAGTATGGTGCGAGACGCGAGGGGGGGCTAGGCAGAGGCAGACATTGTGGAAATGGCTGCGTCTGTCTGGTTGTGTGTGGTATGGCGGGAGGGTGAGGAAGGAAAGGCAGAAGTTTGGCGGGGAAATCGGTACTTCAAGTCTCCAGCGCCCAAGCCAAGCCAAGCAGCTGCCTGCCTCGCGCGGTGACTCACAGCAGCTGCAAATCCGCGGCCCGGGCTGTGCGCTGCAACCAACTCTATCCCGCTCGCGAATCTCCACTCCACTTGCACGCGCGCGACACTCGTCGACAATGCGCGCTCGAGATGCTCTCACGCGCGCGCATCGTGCTGCAGCTTTCCGCCCGTCTCCAGCGCTCCGGATGGCGCGACAAAGCCCTCTTCTTCCTCTCGCAGCGCCGACTCCACGAGCCCCCGAACAGGGCTGGCTGGTACGTGGTGACCTGCGCATCCACAATAATAATCCTGAGGCCGCAAGTCGGCGCAGGCGCGCGTGCGGTGTTCGCATTCAGGCTAGGCTACATGTAGCCGTGCATTCCGGTCACTTCTTTGCACCGCACAGGGCGCACTTCCTCACCGGTGGCATGCCCTCGACTTATGCATGTGGAGCTGTGCTGCTGACATACGAAGCGCGTCTGCCTTGCCCCGTCACAAGGCAACTATCGAGTCGTGTTTGGTGTGAAGCACGGCGATTGCTGTTCGTGTCTCGCGCCTCCGATGATCGGCGCTTGGAAAATCCGCTAGTTGCTCTTCCGCGACACAAGCCTCGCGATTGTAGCACCGACTGGAAGCCTCGCAACCCGAGTTCATCGATGGCGGGGCAAGGACAGCAGAGTAAGAGCGGGATCTCTCTTTCACTATTTCGGGTCTGATGTGAGCGCAGTCGATCTGGGACAGCTATCTGCGCAACAGCTGTCTCAAGTCAAAAAACAGCTCGACGATGAGGTTCAGCACTTGACCAATTCATACCAGAACCTGCGCACAGCGCAGCAAAAATTCCGCGACTGTATAGTCAGCATCAAGAATGGCGTGGCAAGCAGTACTGAGGGTAGGTCTCGCATCAATCATGTTGATTCGTCTCCGCCCTTATCTTGGACAGTTCCTCTGGTTGCAATGAAGTTGAACCTTGTGCACGACTGATCTATGCCCAGGGAAGCCGCTACTCGTACCATTGACCTCCTCACTCTACGTTCCGGGAACGCTGGCCGACACCGAAAAGGTACTGGTGGACGTTGGGACCGGCTTCTACGTGGAAAAAGATGTCGCAAGCGCGCAAAAATTCTACGATGGCAAGATTGAAGAGCTGGGAAAGAACATCAAGGAACTAGAAAACATTGTGAATAGCAAGTCGAATAATCTGCGGGTGGTCGAGGAGGTGTTGCGACAGAAGGTGCTTGCAGGTGGGCAACAACCTGGACAAGCAGCTGCCGGGGCCTGAGGGACAGTACTGCAAGACCGCGAACCATGAACGATGGGCCCCTTGGTGCCTTGAGAAAGTCCACCGGGCGTGGAGTCCGCCGCATCATCCCTCTTTCAGACGCAGAGGGCGAGTGTCATTGCGAGCATCAAGCGGGAGTGCAGTCAGCAGCATTCGCCATAGCCCGAGGAAGATCAGCCAAGCATCAGACGTGCTACAGGGCACTGCGTATAGCAGCGCTGAGGTTGGAGTGCACTGCGATAACACTTTTCATCGGCGTGCGACCAGGCAAGCGGTGGCGAACGTGCAGTGCAAGATGTCCATGACTACCAGTAATTACATATAGCTCAAGCGGCCGTCCGAGCCAAACGCAAAATCCAAGAAGGCGTGACTTTCTTTGACGAGAATCTCCGTATTCGTCGATGTCACTCGTGAGTAATAAATGAGATCGCGCCAAGAGTGTACTTCCAGCCGACCCCACCCTGATGATACACGACCCTTCTCCCCATCGCTCGTTGTTCCGCTCCATGCACCGACCGAGCGGAACATTTGCGCTCTCAAGGTGCACCGCAACATGTCCTTGAATTCGGCACTGGACGTGCAGGCCATAGCGTCTTTGGCTCAACAGCAGCAACAGGACGAACAGAACGCCAACGGCAGCACCACCGGCACGAAGCGTAAGGCCGAGGATCAAGGCGGACAGCCGCGAGCTCGCAGGAACCGCTACGTCTCAATCGCATGGTGAGTCTGGTCCCATGCATGCACGAACTCACACGCGACGGCACCGCTGATTGTTCGCAGCAATGAATGTAAGCGGCGCAAGATCAAATGCAATGGGCAGAACCCATGCCAGCGATGCGGTAACTTGAACCTCGAGTGTGTGTACGCGCCCAACTGCTGCAATGGCTTCAAAGAATCGCAAGAGTTCAAGGACATGTCGGGCCACATATCGTCGCTCCAGGAGCAGGTGAACTCGTTGTATGAGCAGCTCAGTCAGCTCCGGGCGCATGTGAACGGGCAGCCCACAGCTACAACCCATCCATCCAGCACGCCGATCGACCCTTCGCTACAGCAGTATTCCGCCCAACGAGCATCCTTCGCTGCAACGCAACCATCGCCGGGAGGACCTGTCTCTCCTAGCCACTTCCACCGACCTCGAGCCTCGAGTCAATCCCAGAACAGGTACAAAGGACCCACAAGCGTTGCTTTCAATCTGGGAGTCGCAAAAACCAGCCTAGAATCAATGGGGATAGCTGGTCAAGGCGAAGAAGACCTAAGTGGAAGCGGCGAAGCAGGCACCGGCACGGCAGAAGGGACACCTCAGCGGAGCCCCGCCCCGAAATCCAGCCAGATATGCCAGACTATCCATGCGGACAAAGACCCCATCTGGAGTATACCCCAGGAGGAGGCCGTCAGGTTGTGCCGAGTATACGAGGATGAAATGGGCTTGATGTATCCTGTGCTTGACATCAACAAAATCGTGGATTACGCCGCCAAGCTGTACCGGTTCATGGAAGCTGCGCGTCGTGCAGGCCTTATGCAGCAGGGCTTGCCCGGCGCTGATGCTATTGACGACGAGGAGACGAACATTCTGAAGCTGGTCTTGGCTACTGCTTTGACGACAGAGGCAGGTGGACGCAGCGAGCTTGGCCAGCGACTGTTCGAATACGTGCAGCCCTCTATTGACACAATGTTGCTCGGTGCAGTCGGCGTCAAGGCGCTTCGCATGCTTACGATGACAGTGGGTACTATCTGTCCCGTGTGATGGTGCAAATGTTGATTCGTCGCAGGCAATGTACGAGTTTCACCGTGACAACGAAGGGACATCCTGGCGACTCATTGGCCTGACTGCTCGCCTGTGTATCGAGCTTGGACTACACAGACGGGAGACATACGATGCCATTCAGGACGAGTCAGAGCGGATTGACACAATTCTTCTCTTCTGGTCGATATACGTGCTGGACAGACGTTGGAGTTTCGGCACTGGCATGCCATTCGCCTTGCAAGACTCCGACATTGACCCACAAATGCCGAAGCCAGAAGACCGGTCGCCATACTTGAGTGCCATGATTCAGTACTCTGGTATTGCCAGCAAAGTCTGGCGATCTATTGCAGCGACGGCATCATCTGCCAAGGGGAGTATTTCGATCAACGAGGATGAGATGAATTATCTTGACTATCAAGTAATCCAGTGGCATCGCAATGTTCCAGCACAGCTTCGATTCGAACATCCTTCATCAACGTCGTCAGGTACAGTGGCCACGCCTGCTGGACCATCGGTGTCGCGAGCTGGCCACCGGCTTCGCATCATACTTTACCTGCGTGCCAACCAAATGCGCATTCTCATCTATCGGCCGGTACTGCATTCTGCGACATCGATTTTGCAACACCGAGAGCAAGCACAGACGGCAGTCGACGTGGCCAAGGATACGATTCGTGTGCTCACCCACATCAACCAGACCTCCGACCTCTACCAGACTCAACAGTGCCTTTTCAATGCGTTTCTCACCTCTGCTCTCGCTGTTCTCTTCCTCGCAGTCTCGCACACGCCCGCACTCTTCGCCGAGGGCGTCCGGGAGGAGTTCTACATGGCCCTCGACCTGATCCGCGGGTTCAGCAAAGGTAGTTGGGTGTCCAAACGCCTGTGGAAGACCATTCGAGTACTCAAGGAAGTTGGGCCGAAGCTCGGCTTGCACATTAAAGAGACACCAAATACCACACAGGGCCACAAGGCTGTAGCCATTGACGAGGATCCCGACCCGAACAGGACTGCCGCCGTGGCGATGGCAGGGTTGGCAGGCATCAACGTGGACGAGATGAGTCTCTACAATGGTGCCCCGCAACAACACCAGTGGAATGCGCCTCATGCTAGCAGTTCCAGTCCTGAGAACATGGTCCACGACTTGACAAGTCTCTTCGAGGCTGCTGGTGGATATCAGGGAATGGAGGACATGAACGGTGACCACGGAGGTTTCACTGCGCATGGAATGCATGATGGCTTTGGAGACGAAGGTCTGAGCAGTATTCTCAAGGAGTTGTTTTGATGTATAGGCGGTTCAGACTTGCCTAGCAAGATGTCCGTACTGTTGCAGCGATCGACAACAACGCTGTCTGTACCACATCCAATCAATTTCTAATTCAGGTGATACGTGTGCGTGATTCCGCCACCATCGGCACCGTAAGATGGCCAGCATTACAAGTCGTTGGTGGTGCGGTCGGAGAGGTGGCTAGCCGACGTGGTGCCAAGAGAAATTTGCCTATTGTTGTCGGGCTTCGCTGCTATTGTTGACTTGTTTGACTTTACAGCCATCCGAATTACTGGCCAGTACGCGCCTGCCCCCAACGATGGATTGCGCCATGCAGCTCGAAGTTGTTCGTATTGTTGCCAGAAATGGGACGATGCCACATCCCTGCGTTGCAGCGGTCTCGTAGCTCCAGTCTCCGATCGGACGGTCACTGCAGATGCGTGACACCGCATGGGCCCCCCACTCTATTGTCGAAATGATCTACGACTTCGACAATAGCAGCGTGAGAAGCTAACACGCAATCCACAATACACCGTCGAAACCTCCCCTTCATGATAAGTATATACCTTTCTTCCACGTCTCCTTTCGCTCAGCACACCTGTTCATCCTCACGAGGAAGCCACCTGTTGCAAAGCACTTTCTGCGACCCACGTCAACACCTCGTCGACGGTCTTCTCATCCAGGACAATTGCTTCACATCCGATTTCTCCAAAGACGCGGGCTTGCTCTGGTGCTTGCGAGACTGAGCAAACACCTCGTCGCCACTCGTCAGTTGCATCTCCCGATCAAGACACCGCAGTGCTTGCCCAGGCTCAAGTACTGCACATTGTCCCCGAAGAGGTCCTCAGCCACATTCGCAGCACACGACCATGGACTCAATCACACACCTCACCCACAAGCTGCTTGCCGAGCGCGCTCGTCAACAGCAAGAACAAAAGCCTACGGAGACGGCGCCGCCTCCATATTCAGCGGCAGACGATGATAGCGATGATGAGAGCGACGAAGACGAGCAATCACTGCCAACGAAGCTGACCATCAACGCCGCCCACAACATTCAAGGATGCAACAATCTGGTGCCGACCTCGCTTTCGCCTCTAGCAGATGCCACCAGGTTCAGCACGATCCTACTCCAAGCCATCAGCCAGATCAACGGAGCACAAGGGGCTACCAACCTGGCATCCAAACCTCGTCGGGCTCTCAAAGTGGACCTCACCATCAACTGTGGGATCACTATCGTGGGTGATCGCAACGTCATTGGCAACGTTGGCTTGAGAACCAAGAGTCCAGCAGAGACCATCGCCCCATGTCCTGCTACTATCACGGGTGCAAAGCGAAAGGCAGAGGAGGGGCCTTTAGAGGAGCCGAACGCAAAGAAGCCTGCAGTTGTTGACGAGTGCAGAGTTCGTGACCGCGACACCGGCTAGCGTGGAAGACTTGCACATGTTCAGGATGCTTACTGACGCCCACTGTGCTTCGCTGTTGCCGCTCTGCGCCCTGTTATTGATGTTTTATGGTCGGAGCGATGCTTGGAGCGACTGGGATTAGCGAAGCGGACAGCAACCTGCACCCTGCACGGGACGCATAGCATACATGTAGTCACGACTTGCAATGATACTGTTCGTCGCATGCGCTCTCCTCCCTTCTCCGTTCTGTCTGGTTGGTCGTTCTTGGTGCCAGTACTGCCCGCACGTGATGGGCTTGGTCGTGACGGACCAAGACCAAGACCCGCAGTAAAGGCGAGGCCCTCGCGAATGACAGCAGCCCCTCGTGGTCTGTGTTTCTCTTCACCATCGCCTGGCCGAAGATACATAGTCATATTCATTTTCCACTTCGCGGCCGAGTCACTGTCCCACCGTGCATCACGACAGCTTCGCGGGGCAGCACAGCACGCAAGCCGCACCTCGCACCTCGCACGCAGCCGGTGTGGGACCCAGCTCCACGGGCCACCACCACCATCCAACCTCGCCAGCGCCCATCCTACGTTGCCTGCTGCGCATGTCGCATTGAACGAGACACCGCCAGCGACCCATACTCCGGCCGTCTACGAGACATGCGCACGCGGCAAGTGAGAAGGGGTTCGTGCATATGACATACGAGATCGCCATCCGCCAGGCCGCCAGCACCGCAGACACAGGCCCTTTCCGCCAACAACACCCGCCTGCCGCGACCACACGCCCACGGCCAGGCCATTCCCGCTGCTTCTGGCAGGAGCACCGCACCTGCGCGAGGCCAATCTGGCGCATTTCGACTTCTCCGCCGAAGTCCCTCTCAGCAGCGATCGCTCCAGCTCGCCGCCCATCCCGCACCCATACTATCGCTCCCAGCAGTCTCCGGCCGGACACAGAGCGGCCTCTTCGCCGCCGCACGCCGAATCGCGGTCGCTTCGCCGCTTCCGCCTGAGCTCGGCCTTCGAGAAAGCCTGCAGCGTGCATCAAGTCGCGCTCGACGACCTTTCCGAGACCATGTCGTCCTCTAGTCAAGCGCCAGAGTCTTGGATCTCCGCCTTCTGCTCCCTCGTCGGCCACGAGTACTTTGCCGAGGTGTCAGAGGACTTCATCGAAGACGACTTCAACTTGACCGGACTGCAGAGTCAGGTGCCCATGTACAAGGAGGCATTGGAGATGATATTGGACGTGGAGCCGGAAGACGCGAGCGAGGAGGAAGAAGAGGAAGAGGAAGAGGAAGATGAAGACCAGGATGAGATGCACGACGGCGATATGATCGGGCGAGGGGGCTACCGGCGGGCTGCAGATGCAGCGGCCGCGGCAGCAGAACGGAGACATTTGCGCATGGCCAGCGATCTGAGCGTGATTGAGAGCTCTGCGGAAATGCTCTACGGCCTGATACATCAACGCTTCATCACGAGCCGACAAGGAATACAGCAGATGGCGGAAAAGTATGAGCTAGGCCATTTCGGCCATTGTCCACGCGTCTACTGTCACGGCGCGAAGGTCCTGCCGGTAGGCTGTTCAGATATACCGGGACAAGAGACGGTCAAACTCTTTTGTCCCAGTTGTCTGGACGTCTACACGCCTCCCAACAGTCGATTTCAAACGGTTGATGGCGCTTTCTTCGGAACAACATTCGGCTGCTTATTCTTCATGACGTTTCCCGAGCTCGATGTGGGAGGCACTCGGCCGGCACCTCAGATTGACATGTCGACGTCGTCGCCTATGGCCGGCCAGTCTTCGAAAAACCGCCAGTCGTCGCTCTCGTCAACAATAACAGCAGAGCAATTTCAGTCAGGCATCGCGCCAACTCCAGCGCCCGAACCAGCACCTGCACTGAAACAGCCAGACGTCATCAATGGCGTGGCGCCTAAAAATCTTGCACCTGGACTCGGGCTGGGATTCATCTACGAGCCGCGCATATACGGATTTCGCGTGTCGGAAATCGCCAAGACTGGGCCCCGAATGAAGTGGTTACGTAGCCGACCAGCCGATGTAAACGAGCTTGACGAATGCCGGATATGGGCTCAGAACCAGGAAGCGCTGCTCGCCAGCCAAGGACGGACTACGGACGAGGGAGTTCCCGGGCCAGCTATTGGAGACAGTGAGATGGCTGATGGCGTCGAAGAGCGAGATGATGGAGAAGTGGAAGATGAAGAAATGAATGGCGAAGGTTTGGTCGACGATATCAAGCATCAGCGCAGGAACCCCAAACGAAAAGGGGAGATCAGTGGGGCAGGTGGGCTAGTCAATGGAGACACTCAAACAACGAGAAGTGCGGTTAGAGTTGGAAACGGAGGATAGCATCTGGAGGATGGGGCGGGGCTCGCGCTCAGAACGAAGTGTTGAGCAGTCTCTGAGGGCAGAATGAAGCATATGAAGATTACGTCGGGAAGGGAAGCGGAGCGTGCAATGCGTTCACGATAGGGAACACGTCTTAGAGGGAAGTGGGTTGGAGAAAGCCCGAAGCACTCCTTGCTGCAGCCAGCAATTTATGTCATGTCAAGCGTTCAGATGCATAGAAAGGCGCGTTCTTCCGAGAGTCCACAAAAACAGTCGTCCAGGTCAGTTTTCGTGTTGAAGGCTCACAAAGTTCTCGTTTGGTGAGTGTCATGATACACCGACGCTGCAGTTCTATTTCATGCATCATATACCTCATCACACTTCTCACGGACATGACACATGATTTCATCTATGCCTTGCTAGGAACCAAGCCCTGCTTCTGCAAATACTCTGTGATCTGCACCACCGCAGCCTCGACACTCGTGTTCACGGAATCAATGTAAATTTCGGGCTTCTCTGGCCTTTCATATGGCGCTGAAATTCCCGTGAACTCTTTAATGTCGCCCGCGCGAGCTTTTTTGTACAGACCCTTGGGATCGCGCTTCTCGGCGTCTTCGACGGAGATGTCGACGTGCACTTCGATGAAGGGCAGAGGGGAGTCGACGTTTTTGGTGTCGGCGTGCAGGTCGCGCGCGAGTTTGCGGTCGGCGGCGTAAGGGGAGATGAAGGATGTGAGGGCGAGGGCGGTGGAGTCGGCGAAGAGTTTGGCGACCTGTGAGTGGGTAGGAGGGTTAGAGGTGCAGGATGGATCTTGGGAAGATTGGATGGGGATATGTACCTCCGCGATACGCCGAATGTTCTCGACGCGGTCTTGAGGGGAGAAGCCCAGGTCTTTGTTCAGGCCGAAGCGGACGTTGTCGCCGTCCAATCGGTAGGTCTGGAGACCTTGCTTAAGGAGGTGCTGCTCGAGGGCTTCGGCGATAGTCGACTTGCCTGAAGCCGACAGGCCCGTGAACCAGATGGTGGCCCCCTTTTGCCCACGGAGCTCGCTGCGTTCCTTGCGCGTGAGGCCAGGATGCCAGGTGATGTTGCTGCACTACGCATTAGGCGGGTTCGCGTAGCAGCCAGGACAAAGGGATTTTTTTCTTTGGTTTGCAGCCCCGCTTGTCGGGTTTCACTCACGTTGCCATACTGTGTGTTTGGGAGGGAGGCTGGAAGACTGCGAGGGTGTTGTGAATTGTGCCAGAAAGGAGCGACGAGAACGGTCAAACAGAATGGAGGACGTCACAAAGCGCGGTGGGACATGTTCGGATTTGCTCATGTCGACATCGGAGCTCCATGTCTCATCAACATGAATGCTGCGAGACGGGAGTCTCCGGGCCGATGTCATTGCACACGCCGCCCACGCTCGAATCCTTGCTGCTGATCTGGCGCACGTGAAGCGTGGCGTGGGAGTCCGTGCCGTGCGTCTGTACGTCTCGTCCTCGATCCTCGTCTCCTGGCTTCGCTTCACTTGTCACATCGTTGTTGAGACACACACACACACACACACATCGAAGGCTTCACCTTCCTGACAGGACAGCTGCACTGGTCCGACATTCATGTTGGTTTTTGACAGGCTATTGATGTCGTCAGCGCCGTCACTGTCATCGAGTCTTGAACATGCCGACCGACGCGCAATATGGCCAGGCGCGACTGGCTCGTCCAGCACGGGCTTCTTCTGTTCGAAGCTATCATAGCGCTGGACTACAGCCGAGATGCTCCCCCCAATACCAACTGGTCGGTGCGCGGCGACTTGGGGGAACATGTATAAGAATCGCTGCCCAATGGTCCAGGCAACACGATGCATTGGCACGAGGCAAATGAAGACATTTCTGGGAATAGAGCGTAGCTTCTGGGCGCAAAACTGTTTGCTGTGACGGTACCGCATTGCTACAATCGGTTTGCGTCGTGAGACAGACGTGCGAGTGCAGAAAAGCGTGGGCGAAGTACATGTACATGGATTCGGAAAGACGTATTCGCTGATTGTTGGGGTAAGCGTTCTTCACCTGCACCTTCACTTTCCCGTTTGCTTGTCCGTGCGACCACAGCCCTGTCACTTGACCATCGCTGCACCTCTCTGTCTAGTTTGCAGCCGCACCTACCAACTATTGACAATCACAACTTTTCTTCTTATTGTCTGTCTTGGCCGTGCGCACCGAATCTGCTTGATTGCCTTCGTCTCCTCCTCCCCACTGCGTACCACATCGCATCTATGCACTCGCACAACTACCGCTGTATCTCGCAACAGTATTGGCTCGAACTCCCGGAGTAAGCAGGCGCGCCTGCTCACTTCAACTTGGATCAAACGTCAACATGCCGCGAGACCGCGAACGGCTGTTCAACGAAGCAAGACAGACGAGGCGCTCGGATTCCAGCGACAGTCGACGATCATCCACCACCATCGACGAGAATGGCTGCATCATCATCAGAGGCTTCGTGATCCCCAGCCGCTCGTCTTCGCAATCCTCGCTTGCCAGAAGCACCAATTCCTCCTTCGACACCCCAAGCACTCCGCTGTCACCAATGGAGCCGCCACCGCCGGCCTTCGCACGGCCAAAGCCAGTCGAGAGCTCTTTACGCACAAGCTCATCGGCCAGCTCACTGTCGCGCGCAATTCAGGGCATGGCGCTTTCCGGCCGCCCAGAGCTAGAACGCCGACAGACCTGGCAATCAGTCGGCACGTCAAGCCTATCGAACAGCCGCTGGAACGACGACGACCTTGTGGCCACGACGTGCCGTGCTCAGCCGGGACAGGACTCTCGCGTCTCCCAAGGCCCACCAGCAGTTGCATCAGTGCGCACGAAAGCGAAGCGCTCTCGTCCGCCTCCGCCAAAACCAATGTCCAACTTCCGTCGCATCAGGAGCGAGCAGAGCAACTTGCAGCAACTCGTCACACGAGACATTGGGAAGAACAGATCGAAGTCGACTCACGTTGGCGCGAATCGCCATGACAAAAACGCTCGCAATGAGCCTGCTATCCAGATCGTTGGTCCAGAGCAAGCTGATGATGCCATCGCGTCCGACAGCGAGGATGACGAGATCGCGTCTGATGGTCTATTGCGGAGCATGACTATCCGCCGCAACCGCCTTGACTACGCAACACGTCGTGCGATGACCGACGACAAAAACGCTGCTCTAATGCAGCAGGCACAGCTTGCAGCAACGCCTGTGGATCTCTGTTCTGCCATACCCACACCCATTCCAGATGCTTCAGATGCCGGAGCAGATCTTGTGAAGGTCTCACAGAAGCTTGAGCTCGTTTCTGCTAGTCTTGCAGACAATGCCATTGCATCGGATAGTGAAGATGACGACTATACTTGCAAAGGTGATCCCAAAACGACAGCTGCGCTCAGGCAAGCCGCCTTGCACCGTGAGCGCAACATTGCCATTCATGTACCTAATGACGGGTCCCATGATGAGCCTGCACAAGAGCTTCAGAAGCGCTCCATGTCTGATGCAGCAGTCGCCGTTCGTCTTGCCGAGCCTGGCAGCAGCTCTCCTCACAAGCGCAACTTCTCGACTGGCAGCCCCACTGTCAGACTTGTGGCACCCACAGCATCGACCTCGAAGTCAGACCGTGCCGACGAGCTCGAGACTCCAGTTGAAGTCAAGACCTACGATACAGCCTCGGCACTTTCAATCAGATCGTTGCGGCCATCGAAGACTCGCCCAAAACCCGCCAAGGGAGTTTTGAAGAAGAGCGGATCGCCTCCATCGACGGGGCCTTCTACGACCGAATGCTCGCCCACGAAGAAGGTTCAGACACGCGTCAGAAGCGGAAGCGGCGACGTCCCCAAATCACCGCCGAGAATGACTGCAGAAGGGGTGTTCAGGTCCGGACCGCCGCCTGCGGCTGAAATAAGCAGGCGGACCGAAGCAAGTGATATCTTCAAGTGATGCCGAAGCATATGCGGCGTCTGGAGGAAGAAGTCAGGAAAGAGAAATGTGACAGAAAGCGCTCGGATTCTGCAATAATGCGTAATGAGAAAGGGAAAGAGCATATTTCGGCGTTCTTGTTATCGGCATCGTTGAGATACCCCATTCGAAGCTCATTGAAGCTTTTGTTCTCTATGTACACATCACACAGTATGCACGGTACCTGACTCGGAAGCCAGCGTGCTCAAGTCTCGCATGTTACAATAGCGGCAGGACAGGCAGGGCCACACAGCACACAGCACAGCGCAGTCTAAGCTGGCGAGAGGGCCTCCTTGTGGTATTTAGCTGGAACGAAAGGCATTTTCGACACGACAGCTTTCCGCGGTTTCCCTCGGACTTTGACTTGTACTTCTGTTCCGGCTTTGTGCTGACCGTCCTTGATGTAGCCCATTGCGATGTTCTTCTTCAGGGTTGGTGAGGGGCAACCGGATGTTATGCGGCCGATGACTTGTCCATCTGCGTACAAGTGTTAGTCTCCGAATTTGATAACGTGTGATTGATGGAACTGACCTTTATCCATGACTTCGGCGCCTTCGCGCGCTGGTGCACCTTCGACCACGAAGCCAACTCTCCGCCGTGTCACGCCCACACCGCCTTCCTTCTTGGGCAATACCTGCGGGACGATGGTCTCGGCGCCATTGAAATTGGCGCGGTCGCCAGACCGCCGAGATTTGGGGATGATCCAACTGAGAGCGGCTTCCACCGGCGTAGTTGTGTCATCCAAGTCGTGGCCGTACAGACACATTCCAGCCTCTAATCGCAGCGAGTCTCGGGCGCCCAGACCTGCAAAGCGGAGGCGATCGGGGGTGCCGACTTGGAGAAGGAATTTGGTCACTTCCACGGTTTGTGAAGGATGGATGGACAATTCGAATCCATCCTCGCCGGTGTAGCCCCCACGCGATGCGACGATGGGTAGGGATTCGCCGGAGGGAAGGTTCAGGGTGATGTATTTCAGGTTGCCGAAATACCATTTCGAGAGGTCGACTTTGCAATTCGGTGCCAGCGCAGACTGGAGGATCTCGCTGGAGAGAGGTCCTTGGAGGGCGACTAGGCCGTAAGGTTGCTTGTCCGCTTCTAAGTGGCGGAGGGAGACGACGGGTTTCACGGCGTTGTCCCAGTTGGCGATTGCTTCGGAGAGATACTTGTAGTCTTTCTCTCTGCAGCCCGCGTTGGTGACCATGTAGAAGAGGTGTTTCGGGCCGCCTTCCAGGCGCGTGATGATGCAGTCGTCGCCGATGCCGCCTGTTTTGGGGAGAAGAAGTGTGGAGAGGGTGGACTGTCCAACTGGGAGCTCTTTGAGACCTGCTGGAGTAAGGGTCTCCAGGAAGGCTTCAGCTCCTGGTCCTTCGACGTGGTATTGCACCATGTGACCCACGTCGAAGAGGGAAGCTTTCTCCCGAGTCCAAGCGTGCGACTCGCCTACTGACAGATCGGAATACTGCACTGGCATGCTGTAGCCGCCGAATGGAACCATTTTGGCGCCATGTTCCAGGTGAAGATCGTAGAGCGCTGTCCGGCCGGGGTTTGCTTCTGTGTGCATTTGTGGTGCTGGCAGCGCAGTGGAACTCTCAGCTCGCCTCTGTTGGACGAACGAGCTGTTGAAGAAAGTCTTGGCTTTGACTTCGCCATGTTGGGGGCGAGTAGGCTTGGTGACGATGCTTCTGGAGGATACGACCGCGGCCACTGCAGCTCGTGCAGTGCTTCGTGAAGCATGCAAGGCATTTCGCAGCGGCAGAACCGCCCTCGATGCTGTCCGACTGGCAGCCATGATACTCGGTCCGTTTGCCGTCTTTCGCTTTACAGGCCAGACATGCGCAATATTTCCTTGACCTATCCAGACCTTGGAAGAAGCGTGCGGTGGGTGTGAGGTGAATTCCGTACAGACGTAGCCCCCGGCAAACCGCTGTTATATGCCCGGCGTCTGCTTCCGCTCAGTGGATGGGTGCCAGATACCAATGGAGTCAACGGATGCGGGCACCGAGAAAGCATAGTCTCGCGGCTCGAGCCTCTTGCTTGGCTGTTTAATGTTGTCAACGTCACGAGGGGCCTCCGAGCTTGAGACTAGACTACTCGACAGCTCTCTGCGGGAGCTTCACACTCGACGCGAGTGAGCACAGGATCGACTTCGCTGGACCGACCTCTCCTCTCCCCTGCACCCTTTCGACATGCCTCCTCAGACCTACTTCCTCGTCTCGTTGCCGACCTCGATCTCGCCGTCAAACTCCCGCGACGAAGCTCTCACCACATTACGCTCCGCCGTGTCGCCAGACAATGGCACGACATACCCCTTTGCAATTCCCGAGTTCAAGATTGGCACGCTAGATGCGTTGGTGCAGCAGGCAGATGACCTAGCAAAGCTGGAGCAAGGATGCAAAGGCGTCGTGGACAAGGTCGCAGACTCGCTGCGATCGTTACTCGAAGGCGATGAGGAGAAGTTACAGGAACAGAAGGTGGTGAATGACAGTACGTGGGACAGCTGCGTGTCAGTGCTATGCCGTGCTGAACCAGATTGCAGAACCGGTGGAGAACTACCTCCAATCGTTCCAGTGGAACAAAGTCAAATACCGCGCCGACAAGCCCATTGCTGAATTGATTGACAGCCTGCAAAAGGAGATTGCCGCAGTGGACAACGACGTGAAAGCCAAGTTCAGCCAGTACAACCAGACCAAGACAAATCTGGCCTCCTTGCAGCGATCACAAACGGGCAACCTCTCTCAAAAGTCCCTGAACGCAGTGGTGAATCCAGACACTCTGATCCAACCGGAACAGTCCGAATATCTTCAGCAACACTTGATTGCCGTACCCTCCCAGCTTGTCAAGGACTTTTTGAAAACATACGAGTCGATATCACCCATGGTCGTGCCTCGATCAGCGCAGCTGCTGGCCAAAGACGATGAATTTCAACTTTTTGTGGTCACAACTTTCAAGAAGCATGCATCAGAGTTTGTGCACAAATGCAGAGAGCACAGGTGGACGCCGCGCGAGCTGAAGTTCACTGACGGCGGCAAAGACGCCGAAGAGGCAGAGTTGCGGAAGCTAGAGAAGGAAGAGAGGAAGACATGGGGTGAGGCTTTGCGGCTAGGGCGCACAGGATATAGCGATGCAGTCATGGGCTGGATCCATGTACTCACATTGCGAGTTTTTGTCGAGACGGTGTTGAGGTATGGTCTACCGCTAGCATATGTCTGCGGCTTGATCAAGGTAAGTCATGAACCATGCCCGAGGCCATCAACGTACTTATGCTCCCCAGACAACACCCAAACTCTCCAAAAAGGCCAAGACCGGACTCGACAATCGATTCTCGGACCTGGGCGGAAACGCCATCAGCAGAGACAAGAAAGGGCGGCCGCAGCAGGACGACAGCGCAATGCAACAAGAGATGGCAGGTGCTGGTCTAGGAGGCGACCAAGGCTATGAGCCTTATGTCTTTTACGAGTTCGAAATCGTATAGCGAATGCTGAACAGCGAAGAAGAATAGACGACACGAAATGCGGCAGCAGCTTAGAGTGACAAGTGGCCATCGTGCAATGCGAATGGTGGCTGGATCAGGTGAGCGGCGTACGAACGGTCGAGACCTCATAGGGACCATGAGAAACGTGGAACTGCAATGTGCTCGCGTGAGCCGAAACGCCACACGTTCGAGATGACCGCCACGCTGAAGCTGTCTGTCTATTGTGTCTGCTCGATCAAGTCTTGGAATGATTCAGCCGCACGCGGGGAGATGGCTTTCCTGTCCCTGGTCGCAATTGAAATTGCAGCCATCTCGTGCAGACTACACTTTGAGACACGCAAACACCAATCTCGCCACTCGCGATGCAATTGTCAGCGCTCGAGACAATGCAGCAGACGTCTCTTTGCGCCAGTGTAAAAGTGAGCAGCCGAGCTAGGTTTTGTGCCAGTGAGAGCGCCGTCAGGCCACCTGGAAATGTGGGCCGCTTGCCAGCTAACTAAGCTGGAAATAGCACAACCTAAGTCAAATCCTTCGGCACACCTGATGCAGCAATACAATAGTTCGGCCGCGAACAACAGCCACCACCTGCTGGCGATCTGGCCGATGTCGTCGCTGTTGGAATCTGGAGCATCGAACGCTGGCTGCCATGCGCCGTCGTCGTCTCGAAATGCACCGCGCTTGCGTGCTGCGGTTTGCTGCGGCGGGCGCTTGCACGCGAGACGACCAACAACGCCGCAGCGCGTCTCACATGGACTAGCACCGTACGCACCTGCAGCCACGAGGACTTATAATAACAAGAAGGCGTGAGGGCTCGGCCAAACCTATTGCCACCGCTGGCCGAAAGGATCGATCAGCCCGGTCTTCCTCCTCTTCTGCCCGCATACTATCCCGTTCCTTGCCCCCACTATTTCTCAGCTGAAAGGCCGACCCAACTTGCGCTACCATTCCCTCGACGTGAACGAGGATACAGCCCAGGAGCCGGCAGCTGAGGAGTTGGTGCAGCCCTCTACCGAGATCCAGCTGATTAAGTGTCTACTCCCCTCTCTCGCCTTGTCTCTTTTCGCATTTCTTCCTCACCTATTTCCTTTGCAACTCGAGGCCCAGACCGAGCATACCCGGACCTGCACAGAAGAAATCGGAAAAACACGCTCGGAACATCAACCTATCCGCCTAGCGACTCTTCACCGGTCTTGGATTGGTGTCTGACGCATCGCTTTTGCCCCATCCTTGTGGCCTACTCTTTCGTACTTGCTACATCTCATACTGCCCGAGGATCGCTTTGTGCGCGCAGACAAGATCAACAGACTCGATGGCTTACTACGGCGACAACGGCGTCTACGACGTCTACGGCCGTCCGCTGAGGCGACCCTCGCCACATCATATGCGCAGCGATGGTGCGGGCTTCCTGGACCCAGGCTATGGAGGCGGCTTGCACCGAAGCAGATCTACAGGAGCGCGGCCCATGCCTCAGATCAACGTTTACAACAAAATGTATCAAGACCACGAAAATCGAACACCGTCGCCGGTGCCATATCCAGTCATGCCTCCAGTCATGCCTCCAGTCATGCCGCAGTACGTACCATACCCAGTTGCGGAGAGCTCACGTCGCGCATCGCCGCGCGGTTCTCCTGCCGGTCGAGGTCGCAGCACGAGTCGAGGGCTAGCAGATGGCATAGATGGGCTGCTTTCCGCTGAATTGGCAGACATGGCGATTGAGCATCGCTACGGGCGATCGCGGTCGCGGGGTCGTTCTGACGCACCGTCATACGCCGCTGGGCTGGCGGAGTACCAGCTGGCTGAGCAAGCGAAAGAATTGAGGCGTCTTTCACAGGAGAGACAATGGAGGCTGGAAGAAGAGAAGCTGAGAAATCAAATCAAGCTTGAGGCATTGGCTGCCGAGTCAAAGCGAGAGCGCGAAGAGCGTGAGGCTGAGGATCGCAAGAAGCGCATCGAGCAAGACTGGGAGCGCAGACTACGCTTGGAGCGCGAGAAGAAAGATGCCGCCGAGAAGGCCGCAGTCGAAGAATACGAGCGCAAGCAACGCGAAGCCAAGAAAAAGGCAGAAGATGCAGAACGTGCGGTCAAGGAGAAGATGGAGCGTGAAGCACGAGAGAAGAAGCAAAAAGACAAAGAGCTGTACGAAGAGTTCAAGAGACGCGAGAAGGAGGAGGAAGAGAAGCAAAAGCGTGAATGGGAAGAGTTTGAACGAAAACGCAAAGAAAAGGAGGAGAAGGAGAAAAAGAAGAAGGCTGACGATGAGAAGGCATTCCAAGAGGAGATGCGCAAACGCCTAAGAGCATTGGGATATACCGAACAGACCATTGAGATTATGGTTGACGAAGAGAAGAGGAAGAAGTTCCAGGCGGAGAGCAATGCTCGCCCACGAAGCCAAGACCGCCGAACAACCACGACCACACAGCAGACTCTGGTCGAATGGAATTCACCAGCGCGTGCTCCGGTGTATCCCAAAGTGCACAAAGACTACATCGAGCTCAAGACATTGGAGTACTACCAGTTGCCATGGCACTATGATCGCGTAAGTCACCGTCCCTGCGGCACTAATGTAAACTATTCACTGACGCCTGCCGCCTTTCGTGAACAGGATGACCCGGACTTCATCATCATCCAACGCGACATGGACAAGAGACATACTGACGTTTTGTTTGAGCATACGGCGAGAATCCGCAAGGGCGCCTTGCTCCTCGAGGCACCGAAGAAGGAGCAGAAGTTTGCGATGTACAGAAAGAGATCCCGCAGCCGGCATGGGCATGGGGCTGTGATCGAGAAAGGCGTCCTCCGGCTAGCTTAGCAAGTGTTGACATCACTCAATTCCTCCGACAACTAGCCGGCTATATCTTCTCGTGAGGTGGCTCCCGAGTCGCGATTCGTTGTTGCGTCCTGATTGTGTAGCCTTGAATGTAGCACGTGGATGATAGACCGGCAAAGACATGCACTATCATCATCATCATCATCGTCTTCATCATCGTCTTCATCCTCAGGAGTCTTCGGGACGACTTCTGCTGTTCTCAAGCACCCCTGAGGCTGATCAGAGAGGAATGTTACCTAAAAGTCTACCGGGGTGTTGGCGACATCTGATTCGCTACCCAATGGCACTATTCCACGTCTGAGCCTTGGTGCAACTTGACTTCGCTCCTCCAACGTGCGGTCCCGGTTGACGGTGCCTTGTTCGTGATGCCACACATCGCACTTCTCGACACCCATGGCAGCACGAGTGCCGCAGAAACGGGGCAGAGCCTGTGAGGCGTGCTCCAAGATTAAAATCCGGTGCGTGATGACCAAGAGCTTCCGAAAACGAGTGGTGACGCTGATGTGATGGACATCAAGCTGTTCGCTGGGCCAGGCAGCAGACGACGCAGCACCACCGTGCGAGAGATGCGTGCGATTGAACAAAGAATGCCTGCTCACGGCACCAAAGCGACAAAAAGATCGCGTCGCCGAACTCGAGGCGCAGGTGGCACAGTTAACGCGACTGCTAGAGAGCCAGCACATCCAACTGCCCTCCGCTTCTCCCCCCTCTGCCTCACAAAGCAATCAAGATGATTCGCCGACACCAACGCACGCCTCAGTGCCGCCGGGAACGGGGACGAAAAAGCGGCGACTGGATTCCGATGGAAACACGCCGAGATCCAGTGCATCTTCCCCCGGCACCCAGGACTCAGAGATGTCCGACGTCCAGCGACTTGATCGCGTCCTGTCCTATGACCTACAACAGCAGGCACTGACTCGCTATGCCACCGAAGTTGCATCCCTCTTTCCCGCGGTGCCAGCGCCCGCGGATTGCTCTTTGGCCGAAATGAGGGCGAACAAGCCCACCTTACTCCTCGCCTTCTTGTATGCTGCGAGTCCCGGTTTCCTGCCACTTAGCACGCAAGAAGACATTGCTCAAATCCTCCTCAATTGTCTCTCTACACGCACCATAGCGCATGGCGACGAGACGCTTGAGCTGATCCAGGCTATCCAGATTGCCTGCTTGTGGTATCGCTCACCGAAGCATCATCGACGCGCTGCCGTTTTTCAGCTCATCGACATTGCCGCTGCCATGGCCAATGACCTCAGCGCAAGTGGTCCACTTGCACCGCCGTGTAAAGAAATGGGCTTGGATTCGGGGTCGTACGAGTCGGTAGAGGGTTGGCGCGCCTGGCTTGGATGCCATGTACTGTCCGTGTCTATGGCCCTGTTCATGAGAAGGCCAATGACTGCGATCTGGACTGAACAGCACGAGCAAGCCCGGGTGATGTTACAGTACTCCCCTTTGAATCAAACCTCCGATAGATGGCTCGCCCAGTATATCAGAGCTGAGCGGCTGTGCGAGGAGGTGTCGGAACAAGTGGACTTGACCAATACCTCTTTCTTCCGCGACGTCTCCGATCCTGCAACCAGGAACAGAGTGCAAACATGCCGAAACAAAATCCTGAATTGGAAAATGGGCGTTCCACAAAGCTTGAGATCTCCGCTGATTCTAATTTGGGAGCACGTGGCAACAGCATACATGCACGAGACGGTTTTGCACACGACAACGAACAAGGATAGCTTTACGGCGCCGTATCTGGCCGAGAGGCTTTCATTGACAGACTTCCCAGCTCCAGTCGTTACCCAAGATCATATCACAGCTGTGTACGAGCTGACCACGGCGGTACAAGCCGTTCTGGACATCTTTGTGAATATTGACGCGAAGTCTCTCGTTGCCTCTCCGAGCTTAGTGTACGCTGCCAGAGCTGCATATGCGCTCTACATCCTGGCAAAGCTGTACATTGCCGTGACTGCACCTGGCAACACGCTAGGCACCATTCTGGATGCCAATATACTTGCACTGCCAGAATATGCTGACAGACTGGCAACGTGCGGCTCAACGATCCGAGCTATCGATGAGCGTTGCGGTCCTGCTCGTATCATGCATTGTGCACCGGCAATCAAGGACTGGTACACGAACTACAGCCAGTTCCTCTCTTCGAACGCTGCACTTGCTCAGTCAATCCAGGTCTCTAGTCAAAATGCTGCGAATGCTGGAATGAGCCTGCCGCCGCTGCAGGATAACATGAGCTCGCTAAGCAGCCTCACGCCGGACTGGGAGAATTTACTCATGTTGAGTGATAGCTCCGCGGACTATGGTTTCGATCAATTATTCGCTGAACCTATTCCTCTACAGCTCGAGCAGACCATGTTTGCCAGCACGATACCTGCGACGTTCACGATGAAGTAATTCTCAAAGAGACCAAGATGAAAAAGTTCTGCTGTCCTTTGGATCGGCATCTTGATCTTATGAATTCCAACCATGGCGAGCTGTGAAACTAGCGGACGACTCTTGATTGGGATCCTGATGAGACGATGTGCGCTTACCAGAGCGAACACGCAACCAGATCTCGCAGAAACCAATTGAGCTCGCCGGAACTTGAAAACGCAATGGCTCACGGACTAGGCGCGGCGATGGCGTGACCCGAAGGCTGCAGCAGCAAGCAGCAGTTCACCACTTCCCTCAGCGTAACCCTGCGTGACGTCAACGCAATGGCGGTCGTCACACTGTGTTCTGCAATAAACAGCTTGCAGCAAATGCCTGGATCGACAATATCCAATCTGTGCATCGCAGAGGCCTTCGATGCTAAAATGACCTCTGATTTGATCTCAGTCCTCCACAAGTGGTATCGCGAGATCCAGAGACAGTTTGCATGCAACTGCCGAACGACGACGCTTCTCGTATCAAATCCTTGACTTGATCGATCACTGTGCGTCGAAGCTTGCTCACAACATCATGATCATATATGGTTCCACAGAAGCCATCTAGTCTCTGTCGAATCACCGTCCCGAGCCCCGCGACTGGTAATTTCTCATCTTGTATCCTGAATACGACAGCATCGAAATGCAATCGATGGGCGACACCACCTTTGAGCTGGTCATGACGGGGGATTCGGGAGAACAGGATTCGCCCAGCGCGTTGTAAAATCTTGCAAAGGCCGAAAAGTGGAGAACGAGCGGTGAGTGCTTACTCCAGGAAGTGAAACAAACGAGACTGGAGCTGAAGCTGATGACTTGCATCTCAGATCTGTTTGTTCCACATCCGGCTAGAGCACACCATTGGAGGTGCAAAAGGTCGAGCCGACGATATCATCGCGTTTGCCAATGGGTCCGAGCTGTACCCGACCGAGTAGAGACCTTCAATGCTTCGCACGAGGATGTGGAGGGCGCAATCGTCATTGGCAAGCACCGCCCATCCCCTAGCCTGCCAATCGTACCATCGCGACAGACTCTTCTACACGGACGCAAAAGCTTTGTTGCAGCCTTGTGGCTTAGAATCAAGCTTTGCAAACACCAAAGCGATCTGCAATGAACAGTTTCAAGCTTGGGAGCATATTCTTGCGACTGGTGTGGGACTTAAGCCAGTTGCGATATCGCCCAAGGGAGCGTATCGTCGCAAGGACATTCTCCAGCTGTATACTGAGGGAAGATCAGTATGCCGCGTTGTCGAGGGCGGGCATCAATCGGCAAGTGAAGCAATGGACTCGAATGGCATCACTTCGAACGGAAGCAATCGGCTGTCACCAAAAAACCCCGCAACATCTTGACGTTTCGTGTTCAAAAGGCCTTGCACGGATGTTCACGCATGAGCTGTGTCAACTTCAGATCTCACTCAAGCAATGAGAGCAGTTGCACTAATGGATGAGTTGACAGTGATGGGTTTGGAAATGGCACGAGCTAGTTCGATCTCGACGAAACCTGTCAACTCGATGATGCGCTATGCTCAGATGGGGAGAACGACGATAGAGGGCAGCGTCTGAAGCCTCGTATGTATGTATAGAATGTTGCACTCTGCACACACTTCGCGCGTATGTCCCGACTAATATACAGTAGCAGCAGTAAGTGGGTCTATGCTACCCGAAATGGAACATCGGCCAAGCTCTCTCGGCGCGATTGCTCGATCTTATCGAGTCATGGAAACCAGGGTGACAACGTGAAACCATCAGACTATCTAGCCAAGTGCTATCTACTGATAAGCATAACGCATCACGACGGCCGAGCATGAGAGCGATGACTATGAAATCTTGGCCAAAAGCCCGCCGGCCACATGGCTTCTCATCATTTTCTGCAGTTGCAAAAACTCTTACGCTGCACATCAGTCCGTGGGTCGTTTGATCACGCGAGAATGCGATTCCTTTATAAGTACTCTATGTCCACATGAGTGACGCGATGCAAGTGGCCAGCAGTGCACGCTGCGACATTGTGATTTCGTCACCAGACGATCACTGGCGCTGCTCAGAATCGACACCTTTGCTCCAAGACTCTGCGGCTTCCATAGATCGTCACGCCCTTCCAACGACTATGGAGAAAATCAGGGACTCTAGACTCTCCAAGGCACTGGACAGGCTGGCCGTCCCTGCAGCGCCAGGCCTCACAAATACCCAACTCATGCTGGCCAATAAAGATCTCCTACCAGTAGAGTCCGCACGTCGTGTATGGACACACAAGAACTTTATATTCTTCTGGATTAGCGACTCGTTCAACATCAGTATGCTTCCCGAAGCGTACCTTGCTCATCCTCCAATCTGGCTTGCTGACAATTCAACAAATAGACACATGGATGATTTCATCTTCGAGCATTGTTGATGGATTATCGTGGTGGCAGTCCTGGCTTTGTGTCTGGATCGGCTATGGAATCGCAGCTTGCTTCGTGGTCCTCACGGGAAGAATTGGAGCGAAATATCATCTGAGTTTTCCCGTCATTGCGCGATCGTCTTTTGGAATCTGGGGCGGTCTTTGGCCCGTGTTGAATCGTGCAGTCATGGCAAGCGTCTGGTATGGCGTGCAAGGCTGGATTGGCGGGACCTGCGTTTACTTGATGCTGCGAGCTATTTGGCCTAGTTGGGACGACTATGGTGATGGGGGGAGTAAGAACACGATGCCCGCTTCGTCTGGAACCAACACTCGTGACTTTGTGAGCTACTTCCTGTTTTGGGCTGGGAGTTTACCGTTCCTCTACCCGGCAGTGCACAAGATTCGGCATCTCTTCACTGTCAAGGCCGCTGTGGTCCCTGCTGCCGGGGTTGCGTTGTTCATTTGGGCCGTGGTTCGCGCAGATGGACTGGGACCTATCGTCAAGCAAAGCGGCACTCTCCAAGGCAGCGCTCTGGGTTGGGCTGTCATCAAGGGCATCATGAGTGCTATTGCTAATTTCGCCGCTCTGATCGTCAACGACCCGGATTTCTCTCGTTTCGCGAGAAGTCCAAAGGATGCACTCTGGTCACAACTTTTCACTATCCCGGTCGGCTTTGCAGTCACCTCGTTCATCGGAATCATTGTCTCTTCATCGTCAACGGTCATCTTTGATGTTGACGAGCCGGTCTGGTCGCCACTCACTTTACTGCAGATGTTTCTCGAAGAACCTGGCGTCTCTGGTGCGACTCGCTTTGGTGTCTTCGTCATTGCAGCGGCCTTTACACTGGCACAACTCGGAACCAACATCGCCGCCAACAGCATCTCCGCTGGTACAGATCTGACTGCCTTGCTGCCACGATGGATCAGTATCAGACGCGGCTCTTATATTTGCGCTGTCATTGGTCTGGCAATGTGTCCCTGGCACCTGTTGTCCTCCTCGAACAACTTCACGACTTACCTTTCGGCGTACTCGGTATTCCTCTCATCCATCGCAGGAGTAATGTGCGCCGACTATTATGTCGTGCGCAAGGGCTACTTGCAAGTGCGAGATCTCTACAGCGCCCGGAAAGGAAGCCCTTACTACTACCAGTACGGCGTCAGCTGGCGAGCGTACACCGCTTACATTGCCGGAATTCTTCCCAACATAGTTGGCTTCGTCGGTGCTGTGGGTGTTTCAGTACCCATGGGGGCCACCTACTTGTACAATTTGAACTTCTTTGCTGGGTTCATCGTCGCTGCTTCGGTCTACTGGGCACTTTGCAAGATCACGCCTATTCCTGCGTGCAGCGAAACTTGGCTCGAGGTCGACGATGACACGCAAGGCATTGCGGATGGAGATTCGGCAGATTCACCTTATGGCGAGACGGTCTTTGGTAAAGGCTCGTTGGATTTGCCAAAGGCAGTTGTGTGAAGGTGCACTGATGGAGCATAACATTCATACTCATGCGGTCATGGAATCGAGACACGGAAGTCTTTTTTGCCTTGCCTCCTCCATGCTGTGAAAAGCTCGCGTGTACCGTCTGAGCTATCCGCGATGGGCCAATGCAGATCATCCGTAAGTATCACGATATCAGAGCTCCCATCTGTCCTCAGCCTGAAGCACTGTTCGAACCACTAACCTCGTCAAAGAACACTGCGAGCTTTCACCAATATATTTGCTCTATCAGAAGATTCCCACAGGATCACCGCCTTACTGAGCTACACCATACTGCTCTAGGTGCATTACAGTGCAAATCGGGCCCCACAGTCTCGACTGAAAGAGATCGACCTCTAAGATTGTTGCAGCTCTCCACCAGGCCGGACACACCCAGAATCAACGACCTCTTCGAGATACCAGGAGCGTTGCACATCACGAGCCTATCGAGATGACCATGCCACTTTCTGCGAAGTGCATAATCATCATGTTTTTGTTCAGAAGCGTAATGTCTGGTAATTGGCGAAAAACGGTGGCGAAAGCACAAGAAATCTGTATTTTAGATACGCATGGGCAACAATCGAACAGTGGTCGTGAACAGTTTCGTAATTTTTTTTTTTCGCGCGCTAAGCTTCGCAGGTTGCTGTACTATACACGGCGCTGGTGCGCGTCATCACGGGGTTCAAAATTTTGGCATCGAAAGAAGAGCCGCCCAACACTGACTATGTGGATTGTGATCTGCTTGAGTCTGCGCACGTCGCAGTTCCGCGCAACTTCAAGGTGCAGTTGATTCCAAGAGAATCGAAAACCTTGGCGCGGTGTCTGGACCAGGCTGAGGAGAGGATCCGAAGCGCCTACGTCTGGTGGACACTGGTGAACACGCGAGAACCGCTGTAGGAATACAGTATCCAGACCTTTGTCAGTGCAGTCAGCGCACAATAAATTTTACCTGCCTGTCCTCCGCATCCACTGCAGTTCCCACCATTTCTTTAGTGCTCCAAAGCAAGCGGAAGACGGACTTAGAACAGTGCAGTGTAACACCGTGTCAGAGGAAGGACGCTCAGCCAGAAACGCTAGAGAGATCGTACACAGAATGTTTGTGAACTCCTGCGCGAACATGCGTCGATTTTTTTCAACCGTTTGGGCTCTAGAATCGCCTTTGGCTGTGAGCGCCGGGCCTGTTGAAAGCGAGGAGGCTTTACCAGTCTTGGCGAGGCATGAATATTGTCTTCAGATGTGCCTTCCGCTCGGGAAAGTGCGCTACAACCCGTAGTGCCGTCCTCTACTCGCACAGTGGCCGCATGTGCTATCGTTGAGGTCTTGCCGCCGGAGTGGGGAGGGGAGACCGAATTGGCACGAGCTATCAAAGCGTGAGCAGCGACTGTTGAGCCCCCTGCAGTGACTCGGTCGGAGCGCAAATCTTCAGTATCAACATCTGCCGACGAACCAGGTCGAGGGGACGAATACACGTCGGCATTGCTGTTGTACGTCGATGACTCACTTTGTGGATCCGCGGTACCAATGATCGCTCGGCGCCAGAATGAATCGTCAGAGTCCTTGCGTTGTACAGAAGCTCCCACGACGACACTGTTCGTATCAAGGACGTAGTGTGGAATCTCGCTACGCGCGCCTCGCCGAGCAAGGTCTGCAGTGGTGGCAGACAGATTAGAGTCCGCTCCCCAGTTCCGATAGCATTGTAAGCTTAGTGCCGTTTGAGTGAGATGGAAGCTGGAGGATCTCACCGGGTCGATCGATGCTTCGATCGAGACACTGGGCTCGGTGGACTTTGGCCTCATCCGCTCATCTCGATTGTCTGGTCGTGAGCGCACTTCTTCCGCAGTACCACCTTCGCAAGGTTGTGGGAAAATTCGCACCCGCTGAGGTGGACACACTGAATTTGACGACATTCCCCGTGAGGCAATTGTATCTTGGTCTCTCGCTACTGAGCGCTGGTATCCATCCCAGCTGTGTTCGCAACCCGTATCCTTGAAACTCATGTGCGGGACAACTGGTGCGAGTTGACACGCTATCTTTGGAGACGCCACGGCACTGATCTGCATAGACGGCAGATACTGCGTATACGTAGCTGCGTCAATTTCCTCGTCTTGGCAAGACTCTGCTGGTGCATACCTCCATGGTCCGTCCACGGTGGCGTCTATCCCAGAGGGTGCAAAACCAAATATCTCCAGTTCTCTCAGAAAGCCTGCGTCTTCCTCGTCCATAAGCATGGGTTCTTCGGGAAGGGAACCAAGGTCTGTGGATGGATGGCGCAAGCTGGTGTTCATTGGAGATTGTGACTCTCGAGAGCGCTGCGTTTGACTCGTGAATGCGTCTGTGCCAATCTTTACTTGTACATCGTGATTCTGTATGGCACCACTCATTATCGGCTCGAAAAGGCGCTCTTGGTGCTGGAAGGGAGGCGTAACGCGCCTGTGGCGGGACAGTTGAACATCATCGCGAAATCTCTTCACCTTGCGTCGTTTTCCCACCCTCTCACTGTCTCGATTCGCTGGGAATTTGAGCTTCAATGGTCTAGCAGCTGCGAGTCCAAGCCAGTCTCTGCGAGCAAGCAGGTGATGGCGGCTTGCGCGTAACCGGAGTTCATCATCTGTCGCACCAGCTGGCATGGCTCCAGCTGTTACCTCTTGCTCGCCGGATCTAGCATTCTCGCGTGATTTTTGCCACATCCGCGAACGCGTCCTGCTGCATGCTGTATGCTGGTTGCACGTGTTGTTGCAAATTTCCGCCGCTGACTGCTGGGATCCGGCAGATGCTGAGCCACGCTGGTCAGAAACATCACCGCCACCTACTCTATTATTTTCTTCGCGCTGTCGGTGTATGCTTCGCCTATAGGTTTTGGCTGCCATAGCTTGGCGGATGAAATCTGGCACTGCATGGGGCGAAGAGGCAGCGCCATTCGCGCGTGCTTTAGCAAAGTGCGCCTTTTGCTTCTGTAGTACTGCACTTTTCCTGCCAGTGGGCGCGTAACGACGACGCGTTCCACCAGTCCAATCCATGCCTGGCGGTGTCAGGGAGTGGAAGAGCTGTGAGACGGCGGAACCCGGGCGCGGAAACTTGCAGGGGCGGAAGCCAAGACTCAAGCGAGGAAGGCAGACAAGCACACACACTCACCGCCGCTGCTTTCAACATCACCTCTACATCCCCGCCTACTCGTACACATTGCCCTTGACCGCAAGCGAACCCACCGAAGCTCCTGGGTACACGAAGTGGCATCGCCGCAATGTGAAACTCGGACCGGTCGTCCTCGATGCAGACCACCAGGGGGACGAGCACTGAAGTCACTGGAGACGCCTCACGTCAACAACATGCTCGATCCTTTTCGCATCATGCATTGCCCGTCAGCGGAGTGACGTGTGAGATGGGCACCTGCTGGGCGGGTTTCGCGTGGAGGGATATGTACGGCATCTCGACGCTTCGCCTATGGGACATGCGCCTACGTGAAGGCATCCTCTACGCGCATTGCACGTCCGCACATGCATGTCAGAGGATCGTGGTCCGCCAGCGGGAACGACCAGAAAAAGAATGATTCCATACGGCGTGGTTGTGGCCCACTCTCGGATCGTTGTCCGAATTTCATGCTCGGCTGGGTTCGCGACTCACGCTTTGCGTCCGCAGTTGTGATGTGGCATCAACACGCTTTGGTTCCGCCAAACTAAAAGCTTTCCAGACGACAATCCTTTGTGGCATTGTGAGCGGTCAGAAGGCCGCCAGCGACGCACAATGAGGTCACCCGGCTATCTTCAATGACAGCTGCGGGCGCTACTGTATCTCAAGCACAGCAGAGATTCGGCTGCATTGGTGGGATGCCGATACTTGTGGTTGCTTGCCGTCAAGCACAGACCGCGCATCCAACGCCGCCGCATGTGACAACCTGAAGTGCAATCAACGATTGTGGTCGATGATTCGCATAAAATAAGCTCCGCAGGACCGTAGCGACCGAATGCAGAACGAGACACCTGCTGAGTCGGCAGGCGCGCACCACAGCTGTGACGTCTTTGCGTGCATCAAGGTTGACGCGGTTGGCGGCTCTGCTCACATGTTCAACCAGGTCCACTTGCATGTGCAAAAGGGCAAAGTGCGATAGCGCCATGAATCCAGACGGGCAATCTTGTGGTCCCTGACGCCTGCTGTCCACGATCCGTTTCGTGCGCAGAGAGTCTACAATACGTTGGGAGTCAGGGATACGCACCACCTGCCGATGCATAGAATCAGAAGAAGGCAGCAGCTCCGGAGACGATGAGAGGCATTTCTTTGCAAACTCGAAAGCTCAACGGGTGCAGCATCCAGTCGCCAAGCACCCTGGCGTACTATGATGTCATGCACCCGGCAGCATGTGCATGGACCCATGCCGACACGAATAGGGCGGCGCGCTGACTTCTCGTTGGCAATGAAACCCCTCGGATTGCAACGGTGATAGGGACGAATGATTTCACCAACCCGCTCGCACGAAAGCGCGTGCTTATGGGTAGAGCATCTCCTGCTCGGTCCAAAACCGTGGTGGGCATGAGCCGAGCTGGTTCCGCCGTGGGCGCCGGCATATCACCTGCCAGACACCTATTATGCGGCAACCAGCTGAACGACTAGCACATACGGACGTCTGAGAATTTCGTAGCGGACCCACACCGCATGGATCGATGAGTCTGTCTGCTTCGCCATATCCTCGATGAGCGTCACGTCGGCGGCCTCGCCCGCATCCGTCCGCGTTTTATATATCCAGGCCTCTCCCACGAACCATTCGACATGCTCCACGCACGAACCCACAATCCCCATTTTTCTGCACTGTTCGCAGAGGGTTTAAATCGGAGCAACACCCGTCTCTGTTCCTTCTTTGTCAATCCCCCTCACACGACCTCCAGAACATCCAACATCCAGGACTCCATTCGAAATCGCTGAAGCACAATCACCAACATGGCTGGCGCACCTTCTGTCACTCTGCCTAGCAGGCCAAGCAGGACCGTTCGTCGTGTCAGCTCTTCTGATGTTACGCTCAATGCTCTCAATCTCCGATCGCCTACCGTGGTCGTGCCGCCGAAACATTTGATGGCACCTTCCAACGCTCAGGAGACGGCACTGGCATTTGAACTGGCTAGACACGAAATTGAGGACACCACCTCTCCGCTGTCAGCGCCTTCTACGCCACCCGAGACCACTGTCACTGATAAGTTCGCCTTCGCATTTGATATCGATGGAGTGCTCATTCGCGGCGGCCGACCAATCCCGGAAGCCATCGAAGCGATGCAGGTCCTGAATGGCAAGAATGAATATGGCATCAAGATTCCCTACATTTTCGTGACCAACGGCGGAGGCAAGACGGAACAGGAGCGCTGCATTCAACTGAGCCAGCAGCTTGAACTTGAAGTCTCACCAGGGCAATTCATCTGCGGCCATACGCCCATGCGAGAGATGGCCGAAAAGTATAACACTGTCCTGGTCGTCGGAGGCGAGGGTGAGAAGTGCAGACAGGTTGCCGAGGGTTATGGTTTCAAGGATGTCGTCACCCCAGGAGACATCATCAAGGACAATCCCGATACGACCCCATTCCGCAAGCTAACCGAGGAAGAGTATAGCAATTCAAGAGCCCGCAACTTTGGCGAGGTCAAAATCGAAGCTATCTTCGTCTTTGCCGACTCTCGTGACTGGGCTGGCGATCAGCAAATTATTCTGGACCTGCTCATGTCGAAGGGTGGTTATCTGGGCACTCGATCGGAGACTTTTGATGAAGGTCCTCCAGTGTTTTTCTCACACAACGACGTCATTTGGTCAGCAAGCCATGACTTGACACGTCTCGGAATGGGCGCTCTCCGTCTTTCTCTCGAGGCTATGTTCAAAGCTGTGACTGGCAAGGACCTGAAGACCACTGCGTTCGGCAAGCCACAGGGAGGCACTTTCGAATTCGCAACACGCCTGCTTCAACAATGGCGGAGGGATACTCATGGAATCGATGCCGCACCGGAAACGGTCTATTTTGTCGGAGATACTCCCGAATCAGACATTCGGGGCACCAATGAGTACAACAAGAACTCCGAGAATGAATGGTATTCGATCCTGGTCGAAACTGGTGTATATCAACCAGGGACAAAGCCTCGATTCGTACCCAGAGCAACCGTCAACACTGTACTGGACGCTGTAAACCACGGTATCGACCGAGAAAACAAGCGACAACAAAAAGTGCTGATGAAGGACGCCTTGAACATGAACGACCTCAAACTTAATGGCTCTGCAGTGCAGGATCCGACTCCTACAGTCGTGAAGGAAAACCCTCTCGAAGCAGCCGTTGCTGCGTAGATGCGGAATGATCTCCTGCTCTTCTTGTATTTCACATTGGACTTTGGGCGCTAGGCATTGCGATGGCGTTTGGGACGCGTTCACGAAGAAACTCTATGATACCACTAGCATGTTTGACCCCGTGAGAGGCACACAAGAACAGTAGACTTAGATGACGATACAATCCTGCTGGCTGGCTAGCAAATATATCTTAGATATATAGATGCAACGACCTAGAAATGAAAAAGGATAGAAGTCAACAGCGGCATGATGGTGTGAGATGTCTTCGTGCCGAACTTCCAGTAGTCCTCGACAGCAACTCGAATGTACACGCTGTAGACACGCCTCCCGACGATGGTGTGGGTACGGCGTCGATGTCACCTAGGAAAAGCTCGCTCCCCCAGCCTTCGTTGAGCAGCTGCTTGGTTCCTGCATTTCCTTCATGGATGCTGCCTTTCCGGTCTCCATCAGGCTGTGATTTCGCATATAAAATTACAAGAACCCATGTCTTCTGCAAAATGAACCAAACTCCGGCTGGAGCACTCTCCCCGCCGCAGACCCACAAGAGTCCCTGTCGCGGTCCCTGCGAAGGTCTCAAGTCTGTGTGGTGGTTTGGAGTGTCCCCCGCTCACCGACGCCGCCGTCGCTCCAGCCGGAGAACCTGGTCCATTGCTAACAACGCAATCCACAATTCACATGCTAGTAGACAGGCCCATCGACAACCCGCCAAAACACCAGCATCGGAAAAGTGGGGCGTCTCGGAGCAGAGGAGCCCTTCCTCTCAAGTATGTACATAGCCGTCATCGTACAGAGCGAGAGATCAGTGGCAGGCAGTACAGTACAGTACAGTACCCACAAGAGCTCCCTTCACCTTGTTGCATTGCATTTTCTCCAACGGAAAGCGTGCATCTGCGCTACAAGAAGTATACAGTACGCCCCCGATCGACGCTACCGTTCGCCAAGTGAGCCGCCGGAAATGACAGATGTCCAAGGAGGCAGCCGCCGTCGCCGCCGTCGCCGCCGCCGCTGCTGCAGCACATGTTGTGAGACATTGCTCTGAGATACGTGTGCATACATGTATGCGAGTCTCAGCGGCGCAGCATGTCTAATATGAGGAGGGGAACATGAGCACATCTCACATCTCACATCCGTCATCGGAACGGCCGGCCTTAGCACGGTGTTGCGACGGTCATATAGTAAGCGCGATAAGCTTGCCACCATTAACGTTCAGGAACACCACGCAGGAAAAGGAGACTGAACGGAAGGAGGTTGAGAAAAGCTTTTTCGTAGGCAAATCCGGGAGTAGCAGGTGTGATGCATCCCACGGCAGTACGTATACAGTAGTCAGCCACGCACCGGTCACTGGCAAAGGGGAACAACAGGTACGTACCGTGTGACGGTCATCACAAGCGCGCGTGGCGACGAAAAGCGCCCAGCTCGTCAACACGCATTGCATTGCCGGAAAGCATCGTTTCGAAGTACGTACATGTACCTCGTGCACGCTCGTGCTGCCAATCCTCTTCGTGCCGCACATGTACCAAGCAAGCCAGCCACACCTTATTATTGTAGCTACCATCATCATGCACTAGCCATTCCGAGCGGGAGGTGACAGCCGAATGACCGCTCACTGACCGCTCCTTCATCGAGCACGGCGTTGAGGTCGGCGTCGATGTAATGTGAAGGAGACGTGATTCCCGCTGGAGGAAAGAAACGCCATTTGAGGCGGTGACGGCCTGATAGACACGGAAGTAAGTCTGAGGGGAGTGACATGAGAATCTCGATCACGAGGATTACACACAGGCCTAGCACCCGCCCAGCAACCTGCTCTACACTATGGCTATCACTTCTTCCTTAGCATACTCAGTGCTTGGTGCAGTGCACTGCGGCGCGGAGCCCCTCGTCCCTTGTAGAGACTGGGAGAAGCATGCTTCGAACGTATTTCCCACACCCAGTCCCAGCCAACATATTATCATGGGCTAGGCAGCGAAACCAGCGCCCTTATATCAAAAATGTACAATCGCCTCTTGCGCGTGGCGTCGCGGCTCTAATGGTGTCAAAAGATGCACGAATGGAGGATGAGCCTGCTAAGTCCTCCATCTTGTCGCAGCATTAGTGTTGGCTTCTCGAGCGGCCAAAGCTGCCAGGTTTGCACCCGTTCCACTCCCCATGCGTTGTTGCGTTGCACCCGCCGGGGTCGCACTGTTGATCGGAGCACCGTTACTTGATCGCTTCGTGCCTATACCAGTCCCATGGACGGTGCTTGTCCTTCGGATGTGATCCGAAGTCTGAACCCGTTTCGATGGGGACCCCAAAGTGGGCTGTGTTAAGGAAACGCCACTTCGCACAGCAGTCTGAGGTGTCTCCGGCAGCGGTCGTGATCTGTCCTTGGCTGGAGTGGCCGCTGCTTGCTGCTGCGCGAATGCGTTGCTTGCACTTCCATTCACACCCGCAGTCGTGTGCATTCTTTTGACAGGGCTTGCAGCACCACCACCTCCATTCGTACTCGAGCCAGCAGGGACAGCGGCGGTAGAGCGGACCCTCGCTGCACGACGGGCCTCTTCCGGAATTCCAGGTCTCTGATTCATCACCTGATTTGTGATGAAGGGGTGATTGATCGCATCCTGCGGCTTCAGTCTTCGGTCAGGATCCCAACGTAGACAGCGCGTGATGAAGTCCAGGAAAGCTTCATCATCTGATTTCAACGCCTGAGACAGTGTCTTCGAGCTCGGCCGCCTTCGTCTGCCCTTGCTGCTAACAGTGACGCGAGGCTTGCCCACCGAATCGAAGAACAATTTCTTTCTCGTGCATTTGTCGACGAGATGCCGATCAGGTGGTCCAAAGATCTCCATGATGCACGCCAGTTGCTCTTGCTCATTCTCTCCAGGAAAGAGCGGATAGCCAGTCCACAGTTCGGCCAGGATACAGCCAAGCGACCACATGTCGATGCCAAGTCCATAGCTGCTGCCCAAAATGACTTCGGGGCTCCGGTAGAATCGTGACTGGATGTAAGTGTAGACCTTCTCTTCTTCCTTGCAACTGCTGCCAAAATCGATAACGCGACAATCGGCCTTCCTCGCTTCGCAAAGGAGGATGTTCTCTGGCTTGAGATCACAATGAATGATACGTTTGTTTTGCAGCAGCACCAGACACGCGAGCAATTGTCGTGCGAAGCGGCGGATGAGCGGTAGAGAGAACCCCACGAAGTTGTGAGCTCGAATGAGCTCGTACAGGTTGATGCTCAAGCATGGTGTGACGATGCACAGATGCGATCGGAAGTAGAAAGACGATGTGATCGAAAGAGTGGCGTGTGCGCCATCGGGATCCTAACAATCGTCAGTAAATGTGACTGCAACAGTCAGAAGACGGTCACTCACCCATTCTCTCAGCCGGCCGAGAATGCTAACCTCGACGAGAGCCTGCTGATGGAATCGCTTCTTATTGCGGATGATCTTGACGGCAACAATGCCTCCTTCCTTGTGATCGACGCAGCGCACAACTTGACCAAAGCTTCCCTTGCCGAGCACATCCACCACTTCGTACCGGTATGCCAAGTGGTCGCCCGCCACGATATTGTAGTCGCCGCGCTCATCATCGTAGCCATAATTGCCAGACTTGTCTTTGTCACTCGAGGAGAGCGACGGCGAAGGTGTCAGGCTTCCCACAATCTTGCGTGCGGACTTGGTGCCTGTGAAATAGATGCCTTCCTTCTCGTAATCCATGATCTCGCCTCGCTCAAAAATGTTGAGGGTACAGTTTCGATCGTGCAAGACACGCTCTGGTGTCATCGGTGAGCGCGCTACTGCTCTCTTCTGCAGTTCCTCGGTCTCACGAGCAGCAGTATCCACATCGCGTCGTTTCTGTGAGAGACGACGCATCTCTTCATCGGCCGCAAGATCATCCTTGTCCTTCACGATAGCCGACAACGTGGGGCCAGGCGCGGGCTTTCGACTAGCGGCGGGTGTAGTGGCCTTTAAAGGATTTGAAAACTTTGCGGCGTTGATGCTCCAGCTCGTAGATCGGATAGATCCCGCGACCGGTTGTGGCTGCTCATGGTGCTGACTTTTGGTCTTCGGCATGGATGGAATGTCGCTCAAGTCAGAGCTTCCAGGCATGTTTGAACCAACACTGAGAGAGGTAGCTGCGGACTTCCGGCGAATGGAGTCTAGACTTGGTCGAGGAATGGTAGCCGGTACAGCAGGCAGATCGCCGCTCCAAGTAGCACTTGCCGGTAATTTTGGGGGTGGCATTTCGCTCTGACGTTTCTGGAGCTTGCCCGGAACCTTCTCCTTTTCATAGGAGCCTCCATCCTGGGGACTGGACTTGAAATCGTTTGTGCCTTTGCTGTTGCTTCTTCGCCAGCCAAGGGACAGTTTCCGCCGCAGACCACCACCTGAACCTTCTTTCTTCGTTTCGGTCGCTGGAGTCTCCACAGGACTTCCATAGGAGGATGGAGTCTCTGCAGTCTTGTACGACGCATCAGTTCCGCTTCGGCTCGGCCTAGGACCCAAAGGTTTCTGCTGCGCGCTATCTTGCACGTGATAATTCTGGAATTTGCCCAGGTTGAAATTCCCTGCAATGAAATCGCCGCTGGGCCTCGTACGGTGTGCTCTCACGAGTTCACTGGAACCTTTGGGCAATGACCCAGATGAGAAAGGGGTGATGGCACTGCGCTGCTTGGAAGTAGGGATCGGGACGCCACTGCCGGTGTCATCTGCATCAGTGTCGTCAAAAAATTGTGTCACGCTGTCGAACTGAGTCATGTCGCGAAGTGTGAAGTGAGAGGTCGAGCTCCGGATGGCCTTTTGTTTCGCCATCTCCTCATCCTGGCGACGATAGAAGGTCGCCTTGCTGGCTGTCATTGGGGTGGAAGGCGTCTTTGCAACACGCTTGGGCTCGGGCGTCTGATTGACAGTCAAACTGCTTTGCGTGAACAACTCCTGACTTGGCACAGCAGGAGCAGGTGTCTTCTGGATACTGGGCCCATTGAATGGTGCCAGATTCAAAGGTGGTAGCCGCAGGGGCTGCAAATTGCCATTCTTCCGTCCATTATTGTCCAGCTGTGGTCTTGAAGACCTTGTAGCCACTGAGATGTTACTATTCTTCTCGATGTCATCAAAGGTGTTCATCCGCTGGTGGACACGAGATATTTCACTGGACTGCTTCCTTCGAGCGTCTGTGTCCTGCGCTTGAGGTTTAGGGACCTCTTGGCACTCGAACTCCGCCGCTGTGCCATCGTCCTTGTTGAGTGAGCTCGATTGCGACGTTCTGACATAATTGGAGAAGAATTGCTGGTCAGTCTCTTTCGGACTTTCATACGCCTTGGGAATCGCAGGGACAGGCGGCACAGTATCTTCTTCATCCCCGTACTGCGCAGTGCTGGAATGTGCAACTCGAGGCTTGGGAGTCGGCAGACGAGACGTGGATCCTGTGGAGTTGTTCAGAGAGGCGTAGCTGGACTTTGCAGACAGGCTGACCCCTCCCGCTTGCCCATATTTGTTATCGGGCGAAGCTCTGGCAGAGGTCGGCGTGGCCACGTTCGCTTTCCGCGGAATGAGACTAGGACTCTGCTGGGCGAGGCGGGGCAGCTCGGGCTTCGACAAACGGTGGTCGTCGAAGGGAGGTGGCGGGGGTAGTTCCTTTGTGGGGTAATTGGGCAAAGGCGGCGCTTGCATCATCGACAATCTTTTCAAGCGTCTCGCATCTGTTGGGCTGATGGTTCGTGCCCCGAGGCCGGAAGCTCTGCCCGATGCGGTTGATTGACGCTTGCCTGAGGAAGAAGGCGTGTGTGACCGATTTGGGTGACCTTTGGAGACAGGGCGGACAGGTGTATGGTCGGGGAACGGGTCATGCTCTCGGTATTGCCGCGGTGGCGGCTGCAGAGACTTGACTTTGCTGGCACGGGTCTGAGTGGTGGTGGTCAAGGCGCGAGGGAGCTCTGCACCACCAGAAGCAGGATTTTGCATCGACGTGCGCCGCGAGTTCTTGCTGAGGCTGCTGGTCCGGGTCAAGTTCGATCGCAGATTGGGGTCAGTTGCAGAAGTCGGTAGCGGTTGACTGGGTTTCCTCCCCTCCATCATCGACGCGATGACCCCGGGTCCGAGTGACTTTCGTGGCGGTCTCGACCCAGATGCCATGTTTGGTACGGGCTCGGAGGACGGAGGTCCCTGAGGTGCGGTGCTCTGACGCCTGGTTCGCAGTGAGAGCCCGCTCGGTTCTCTCATCGTGGACTGTCCTGTTGACTGCTTGCCACCGACCACGGCACTCAATCTTCGACGCAAGCTGCCCTCTCTCTTCAGACCCGTCTCCTCTCGGTGCTGCATCCTCGGCGTGCCGCTCGCCACGGCAGAATCCCTCGCAAGACTGCCTCTGCTCGGTGCTCGGGGGAGCGTTGTGGTGGCTCCTACAGCGGCAAAGTCGCTCAGGAGCGGCTCGTTTCCGTCATAGTTAGCAATAGACGTCTGCAGATCGTCAAAATTGAGCGTGGGCATGAAGTCGTGACCGATGAGGGTGGCTTCGTTGGAGCGATTCGAGGAAGGTCGATCGGTGCTGAAGCGAGGCGCATCGCCGTTCTTGCTGCTGAAGTAGGGCTCGGAAGTTGCTTGCGGGAGGAAGGTGCGTGATCCATTGCTCGATCCGGTCATGGAAGTGACGCTGGAGTTGCTGCCGCTGAAGACCCTGCCACCAATTGAAGATCAGTTGAGAGCACTGCGAGCATGCCGCACGTGTGACGGAAGAGACACGCACCTCTTGCCTGGGCTTCCCGGATATTCCCTTGGCCCGCTGGGCACGCGAGCATTATCTCGCAAGGTGCTCCTCCTCCGATGCGTGAAGCTGGATTTGCGTTCCGGGTGAGCTCTGGACGCCGACGCCGGGATGCTGGGCTTGCGAAAAGTCTCGGTGCTGGACTCGTCGCCGGTGGTCCTCTGGAACTTGCGGCGGACGAGCGACTCGGCTGGTTCATCGTCAGTGACGGTGTCGGAGGTGTGGTGCAGTTCCCCCTCACACTCAGTGCTCGAGTCGTCGGGAGGGGCATTTCGCTGCTGGTCGAGGTACGAGCCCGTCCGCGCCCTTGGCTGGAAACGCGTAGCCACCACATCCATGGCGGAGCTGCGGCGTGTACAGCGGTCGTGAGGGGACGATGGGCGTGTGCGACGCGGTGGAGCGGTTGGCGGTGGTCGGGAGAAGCGCGCGTGCTCGAGGCAGATGGCGTGTGTCGAGGCGTCTGTCGTGTCGTCGTGTTGTGTTTGGATGTGAGTGATGAGATGGCACACCCGCTCCCTCCCTCTTGCTTGCGCGACACTGCTACCGCGGGCCGTCCGTCGAGGGCAGCTGCATCGTGGTGCCCGCACTCAATGCGTCGTCCACCTGATGGCCAGGCTCGGGGGATGTTGGCTGACGGTCGACGACGGCCGTTGCTGGGCCAGTTCTGCGGGCGGTGGAGGCAAGAAGTAGAGGTCGGGTCCCCTGGATATGCACAACAGAGCGCCCCGACTGCCGATGGCGCCCCCGCCGATCAATGCTCTGCGCTGTGCGCTCCTCGACGACTCCTGTCCACGGTGCGGGCATGTACATACAGCATGAACTCTCGTCGATGTCTGGAGGGCGGTGCAAACACGCCCGCTCGCTTTTTTAGCTCTCTCATCAGAGTTCCATTGCTGCGCGTGCGGCGGGATCCCTTGTTAGCAGGCAGCCTTTCCACCCGTCTCACACGACGCTCTCCTGTCCGCGACAGGAGACTTGACGCGCCGCTGCCCAGCGCGACGACCTACCTTGCTACTACTGTAGACGTACGACTCGTGCGCGCCACGCGCCACTGCTGCCACCTGCCACCTGCCACCTGCCATCGCCGCTCGCCCCGCCGGCCCGTTGCTGTCCTCGGCGGACGCCCGCGCCGCCTGCTTCCTGAACGCCCCACTTTATCTCGCCGACAATCATAATCTTCTTCGCTGTCGTACCTCCCTGTACTTTGTACAGTAGCACGTTGACCTCCGCACATGTCGCGCCGCATCGGGCTCGAGCATCTCCTCCCGCAACGCCTGCAGCCGCCTCGCTGAGCCGCAGCCGCAGCCGTGCGTGCGCCGCCGCCATGCCTCGCGACCCGCTCATCGGACTGGTGGGCAAGCCGTCGAGCGGCAAGTCGACCACGCTCAACTCGTTGACCGACACCACAGCCAAAGTGGGTGCGCCTCGACTTCGTCCATCCGCCGCGCCGGACCACATGTTGATCGCATCTGCCAGGCAACTTTCCATTCACCACCATAGACCCCAACCGCGCCATCGGCTACTTACACATCCAATGCGCCTGCTCGCGGACTTCCATTCCCGGCAACAGCCCGTCCGCGCCAGAGCAGCCTCCGCCTCTATCCTTGCGGTGCAAGCCCAACTATGGTGCGTGCCAACAGGGCACGCGGAGTGTACCCATTGAGTTGCTCGACGTAGCTGGGCTGGTGCCGGGCGCCCACGAAGGCAAAGGGCTCGGCAACAAGTTCCTCGACGATCTGCGCCACGCCGATGCACTGATTCACGTTGTCGATGTGAGTGGCACGACTGATGCTGAAGGCAAAGCAACGAGAGGGTACGACCCGTCGCAAGATATTGCCTGGTTGCGCTCCGAGATTGTCAATTGTAAGTTCGCTTGACAGCGAAGGATTTCGTCTCCAGTGCCTGTGCGCAACAGTCAGCACACAGTGCCAGATACATATATAATATGCTGATCTCGGAGCTTAGGGGTCTTGGGCAACCTTATGTCCCGGTGGGGCTCAATCAAGCGTCGGCATCTGGCTGTAAAGGCGACGGCTGTCGAGACATTGCAAAACCAGTTTTCGGGATACGGCTCTACTGCAGCAGTGGTTGCGCGGACGCTGGACAGAATTAACCTCAAAGCTCCCCTCCAAGATTGGGACGATGATACCATCAAACAAGTGGTAGAAGCTTTTATTGACGAAAAGTTTCCAACAGTGTTAGCCTTGAACAAGATCGATCACCCTGACGCTGACAAGAATATTTCCAAAATCGCAAAGGCCCATCCAGCAGACCGTCTCGTGCTTTGCAGCGCCATATCCGAAGTCTTCCTGCGGCGTCTCGTCAAACAAGGCTTTGTCCGCTACATACCTGGGTCAGAGTTCATCGATACACGGGACGATTTGACAGAGGCTGGTGAAGAAGACGGGGGCGGGCTGAAAGAACTGGACGACAAGCTCAAACAGCGCATCGAGAACATGAAAGACATGGTATTGTATCGATTTGGCTCGACAGGTGTCAATCAAGTCTTGTCTCGTGCAGCCGACGTACTAGGTCTCACGCCAGTTTTTCCGGTGAAGAACATTGGAACATTCGGCACTGGCGAGGCTGGCACTGCAGGCGGTGATCGAGCTGCAGTATTTCGCGACTGTGTATTGGTTAAGAAAAATACAACAGTTGGGGACGTCTATCGAAAGATCATGGGGGATGCACCAATGGCTTATGTTGAGACCGTGGGAGGCGTGAGGGTCAGCGAGTCCGATATAGTCGCGCCTGGCCAGAATGATGTAGGCCCTTCGATCTGTTGTTGCTATAGATGCAGAAGCTGACACACCTACAGATCCTCTCCTTCAAGGTTGGCCGGGCCTGACCTATCGTGGTCAATCGGGGCGCGACAAATTGAGCCGTGGTCTGAAGCTGGGCATGGCCGAGATAATGTTTGACAATGGTACTATCATTGGCGAGACCAATTCACTGTTGTCTCTAACGTCTCTTGGCGCAATCTCACTGCGATCAAACAAGAGCTCATGCCTGCCACTCTTCGACCTCCATCTCACCATTCTCTCCAGACAAGAAAAACATCGTTCATCACTCCGGAAGCAGGTCTTCCATTCGATACAGCAACAGCAACCCCATCTCTTGAAAACGCCATCATGACCTCCCCAGTAACAAACCTTTCCTGGACGGCAATCAACCAACCTCGTAGACGCTCAATGCTGGAGTCATCGCCCGCTCCAACTCGAAGACCTTACGCACGAGCCGCGTATGTCCATATTCCAACATTTCCTCCCTCGCGCGACCATTGGACGACCCCAGCCCGTCCGCTCGTCTTGCCGACCCCACCTACGACACCTGCAGCTTTGACTCTGCCCGAGCCTGCTTTCGTTCCGCCCCGAGGACCCTACTATGGCCAGCAGCATGAAAGCTCGACCGTTTCTCTCTGGCGTCAACGCACCCTTCCTCATGAGTCGATGGTACCGTCTGATCTGGCAGAGTATGTCCGTTCTGTTCGCAGACTGGACACTGTCCCAATGTTTAGGCTCTCGGATCTGTGCAACGTACACGAAAGTCCAATTGCTCAAACTTATGTGATCGATCGACTGCAGACACCAGGATTCGCACCATACTCCATAGCCGCCATGTTGAATTCGCCAGAGTCTCCCGAAGCCCCAGCACCGCACGCGGACACGAGCAATCCAAGATTCCGTGATAATTTCGAGAGCGATGACGCGGATGAAGTGGGATTTCAGCCTTCGAGTCCATTATTTACGGGACCTCACCCACCAATCCCACCTACTACAACTCTGCACGTGCTATCGGAGAGGCGAAGCTCACTGGTTATTGGTGCGATGAACATGCTTTCCATCACTCGGCCCAGCTTTCCTGAGCTAGCTCCAGGAAACAATGCAAACGATCAAGCACATGTCTGCGCTACACACTACCAATCTGCTAATCATGGCTCTGCAGGCACTAGCGGCCAAAGGCAGAGCATACCGGAGGAATGTGGCAGATACTGAGTATGATATTGCGCGACATGATTCGGGATAGGGGCCGGAGCTTGTCTAATCATTGGTTGTCTTTGGCTTGAACTATGGGCTTTGTAGGAGAATTGTTGTGTTCCACGCAGCTAGTCTGCTTGCGATTGCATTGCATCATAGCATTGTTTTCTCCATTCATGATTGATGAGAGTTAGCAGGTTTGTTTGCACACAAGAAGTCTCTCTTGTCACTCTGCTTGACTGCAGCTCCTGCGTTAGTTCCAAAATGCCATAATTGGACTCCCTAATCTCTTATAAGGTTCACTAGCGCGTGATTAGGTAAGCTGATATCACAGCGCAGGAACGATTAGCCACTCTCTTGCTCTCAGTCAAACTCATGATAATCTCATCCATCAAACACGATGCCTGCTGCTGTCCCGCTACCTGATTCCCAAATACCACCAAATCCACCCGATCTTTCAAAAACACTGCCCAAACTCGTACCGCGACGATCGAAACCACCATCAGACAACGCCCCCACCAACCCACCTCCACCAACACCTCCACTTCCTGCTGCCGCGAATCTCGAAGATCACAAATACCAGACGCCGGCGAGGCGCATTCTGTCTCAACGCGATCACGGACTCTTCATCGCTTCACCGACACACGACTTGATCGTCAGTTTCGTGTTTCACTTATCCGACTCGGTCCACAACACTACAATCCGCGATGTGCAATCCTCAGAAGCAGCTCAAGATGCCTCCATCCTAGCGCTCATCGCAGTGCTGGACGAAGCAGACGAACTGCTGAAAAAGCACCCAGCACTCGACACTGGCTCTCGCTTTGGCAACCCAGCATTCCGCGATTTCCTGGCTGGCGTCGACAGAGCCCTCCCAACCTGGCACACCAAACTCGGGGTCAATAAAAGCGAAGCTCAGAAAGAGATCTCGACATACCTAGCGAGCGCATTCGGAAATGGTAGCAGAATAGACTATGGGTCTGGACACGAGCTCAATTTCATTCTCTGGCTTCTCTGCCTCCGCCAGGTCGGCGTACTCAAAGACCATACTTTCCCCGCCCTGACGCTCTTAGTCTTCCCCCGCTACCTTCGCGTCATGCGCGACGTTCAAACAGCATACTATCTCGAGCCCGCCGGGTCCCACGGTGTATGGGGCCTGGACGACTATCAATTCCTGCCTTTCCTCTTTGGCGCATCACAATTAGTCGGACACAAACATATCCGACCTTTATCGATTCACAATCAACTTATTCTCGAAGAATGCGGGAAAGACTTCCTCTACCTCGACCAGATCCAATGGGTCAACGCAACGAAAACGGTCCAAGGCCTTCGTTGGCATAGTCCCATGCTGGACGATATCAGCTCGGCGAAGAACTGGGCGAAGGTGGAAGCGGGGATGAAGAAGATGTTTCTGGCAGAAGTGTTGGGGAAGTTGCCCGTAGCACAACACTTTTTGTTCGGGTCATTGCTTCCAGCTACGGATGAGATGAGCAAAGACGCGGAAGAGAGGGTTGGAGATGAGGATGTGGGAGAATACGAAGTCACAGTGGATGGCATGAAGCACAAGCACACCGCGAATAGCTGGGGTGACTGTTGCGGGATCAAGGTGCCTTCTGCGGTGGGTGCGCGACAAGAGATGAGTAAGAATGGTGCCGGAGGTGGATTGAGAAGGGTGCCTTTTGACTAGCTTGGGAAGATGATTCTGAGCACCTCTTACCAGCAGAGATGCTGCTTCCTTTCTGCCGAGTCGGATTGTGGTATACTCCCAAGTCCCTCTGGCGACATTCTCGTTCCAGCTTGCGTGCTGCTATCTGTTTATCGCCATCATACGAAATGGGTCGTGGTGCTGTCGAGCATCCGTCTACCCGTAAGGTTGGAAGTGAGTATAGACAGGCAGAAGTGCCGCACGAAATGCGATACATGTACAGTAAATTTTCCACATCAGATTCGCTCTCCATCTGAATCTCTCCTCTACATCTTATATGTAGCACTCGCACCTTTCTACTAGCGCATCTCTGGGCAGCTGTCATGGCGAAGAGGCTCGGACTGCTGCAATCCACATCTGCAAATGTGTGCTGGTCCGCTCGCTGCATGATCGGTCATCAGCGACCTGGCCACTCAGGCATGTCATTCCCTTCGGAAGGAGGTTCTGATAAGTAACCCGCGACTCCAACCACTGCGCTCTACTCCAGCTCATGGCTCAAAAAGTCCGCATTGGTGCTCTCCACTTCGCTCTTGCTGCTCTCAGACTTCAAATCTCTCCGCCCAGTGCCTCACCACAACCTTGCCCTCGGAGAAGCTATCTTTTCCAGAGAGAGGCTTTTGCATCCTGACCACAATCGCGGCATGTGTATGTCTGACTTTCTGTATATGCACGGGAAATTTGTCGAAACTCAACTTGTCCAGATGTGCGATCATATCGAATTGTTCCTGCGTCAAAGCGAGGAGCGGGAAATCGTGAGTTTTCTCTCTTCTGCTCTCTCTTTTGCTGAGTTTGACATCATCGTCTTCCTGTTCAGTGTTGGAAGAAGTCGTGTCGCTAATAGGTTCGGGTGGCGGCGTGGGGAGGTACTCTTCGCGGGACGTGTTCGCGAGACGTCCGTAGGTGTGGTCGACGCCTGCTTCAGCGTCTTCGAGGAGTTTGGAGCGATATTTGTCGAGATTGAAAACTTTCCCGGACTCGTGGAGTCGGATTCGTTGCGCGGATTGATAGGTTTGGTAGCCGGCATTGAGGAGGAAAGCTGGCAGGGCAAGAGGGAGTAACGTGAAAAAGACTAGGTAAAACGGCAGGGCTTTAAGTGTTTGTCGCGGGGCTGTGCGTATTCGTTCGAAGGTGGACATGTCCTCCCAAGGACTTCTGCGCGTCGAAACGGGGTTGGAGGGGTCGAGGATCACTTCACCTGGAGACGGCTGGTTGTCTGCATAATGCAAGGTGATTTTGTCCAATTCAACGAACGGGTCTGTCCGCGAAATCATGCTGGTGTAGTACGGCACACTTCGGTCGTTGATGGTGTTCGCGTAAATCCATCTGTTCTTGAACTTGCCCAGGCCTTTCATGAAAACGCTGTTTGGATCGGCCATGATGGAGAGGAGAGGTCGTTTCGTATCGCGGAAGGTGTCGACGAGGAACATTTGCTGTCCACTGGTACTTAGTGTCTTCGCGCCCAGGACATTGAATAGGTACGATCGCGCCCCTCGCTTAGGCGTTCTCACGCCGAGATGAGGCGTTGCAAAGGTGCTGAAGTTGATCGGCTGTATCCGGTCGAAGAGGCCATTGCTGTATAGCACTCCGATAACATAGCGTGAGATGAGGCCCCCCAGACTATACCCAGTGATACTGATTTTGCGGATCTTCGTGCCCTCAGCTTCTAGCTCTGCAATCTTCTCCTCAATCTCGTTGACGACGCGTTCGCCGCCCACCTCAATGCCATCGTACGTCTTGTTATCAGCTATGCTCTTGGCGACCAGAATATGTAGGCGATCTTCTGAGTATTGCTCTCGTAGCGTGTCGCGCACAAAGTCCAGATGCACAGGCGAGCCCCAGAGCCCATGGATAAGAACAGCGAGGTGGTCGGCCTGAGTCGTCGAGTGCATGATGGAAGTGGGAGAATGGGGGTGTAGTATATGCCAGGACGAACAACCTCAAGCGGCCCCTTCGCACCTACTCAATGGCAGCCTCCGGAAGGGGCAGTGAGCAGTGTGTATATAGAGTGGCGCTGGACATATCGGCGCCGTCGTGGTGAAATACACTATATGTATCGTGTGGGATTATTCGAGGCAAAAATGATGACGACAACGCGTGTTCAGGGTCGGACAGTGTGGAATTCCAGTTCCAGTCGCGGCGGCCGGGTGTAGACGGACAAGTCCGGAGATAGACTATTTCTGGTCTAGTTAGCGGCCGCACTTTCCTCCATGCACCCACGTCTCCCTTCTGCCTTCACACACTGCTCTCACTGCTCGCACTCGATAGGACGCTGGTGACCACTTCTCGAGTCTACAGCACGACTTGGCGGCAGTCTGCAGGGCGTTGGGCTGCTGAAGTCGGTAGGTGAGCAAAGGCGTAATCTCTTTCACCAACGCGTTCAATCACCGCCGTCCACCGCCACGCGCATATCGTTTGTCCGTCCAAACATTCTGCCCAACCTTCACCTCACCAGACCAGCATCCGCCTCTGTGCTGATTGGCGACCGTGCTTACTCTTCTGCTGTCGCAGCCGACAGTGTGCATTGCTGGAATTCCACCCAATGCAGACACGCCTTCCGCTTCCGGCCTTTACCTCCACCTCCTCCTCTAACTTCATGCCAGCACGAAGCCACCATGGTCTTCGCCACCAGCAATCTGTTCAAGAACGTGGTGTGTCCCAAGTTGCGCGAAGGCGCAGAATGCAACCTGCGTAACTGCATCTACGGGCATCCAGCAATCTCGCCGACGGCGAAGCCCCTAATCGCCGAGACTCCAGCCACGCAGAGCGCTCAAGCCGCAGACCAAGACCAGGGCGCAGAACCACCACTCAAGCGCCGGAGAGTGACTTACAACAGCCTGGAGGAGAAGCCGCCAAGTCGGGCAGACGTGATTCGTAGTCAATTAGCAGCCCAGAAAGCAAAGCCACCCGCCCCAGCGTCACAAAGCCGTGCGCATGTGTCTCAGGCAGCTGGCCCCGCGCAGTCCCCCGCTCCGCCGCAAAGCCTTTCCAAGCCAGTCAGTCCGCCCCCTTCTGCTCGGAAGGTCACGTCAATCTCCGACCCGCCAAAGACCTTAGCGGGCCCAGCAGCAAACAAGAACGGTCTTGGTCATGCCGCATCCGCACCTGTCAAGCTACAAAAGTCTGAATCTTTGAATCCTCGACTCGTCGCCAGCGACCCCGTCGGACATGCGAGACGATCGCTCTTGCTCAAGTATCTCCACGCCGAATTGGTTCGACTCGATCAATTAGTGGTGAACGCCACGTCACTGGGGCCGTTGAAAGACAAGTTGAAATTGACTCCACAGCAGCTCATCCATATGGCGCTGGATCTGGAAGAAAAGCTCGTCCGCGAGAGTGGCTCTGTCTACAGCAATGTCATCAAGTCGCGCATAGCTGCGTACAGGAAGATGACACTCGATGCCTGGGTCGCCGAGCTGAAAATCACATTCGTGTCGACCAAGTCGCCTCCTGGAAAATCGCCCGAGAAACCGATCGAGACCGGACTATCGCTGCAACAGGAAGCGTTGATCCTACCGCAACTCGTGGCGGACCAGAGACCGCTGGCCGCCCATGGTTACATCACCACACCACCTTCCGCAGCGCAGATCGCAGAAGCGAAAGCTGCTGTGGCAGCGAGTCACAACTGGGAAGAGTGCGATCGGTGTGCAGCTCGCTTCCAAATCTTCCCCAACCGGAACGACAAGGGCCTACTCACGGGCAACGGTCCCTGCCAATACCATCCGCGACGCAAGGTATTTCCTCAGAGAACCAAAGCAAATAAGGACGCAAGTGTGGAAGTGCGCGGACCGTATTACCCATGCTGCGATGAAGACGTTGGCACTCCTGGATGTACCACACAGGCTGAGCACGTGTTCAATACAAAGAGTCCTGCCAGGCTTGCAGCTGTCCTGCCTTTCATTACCACGCCCGAAAACCCTTCTCCAGCGAAGGATCGTCAAGGACGCAGAGTTCAGGCTGTCACTTTCGACTGTGAGATGGGGTATACGGCGTATGGTCTGGAGCTCATACGCTTGACTGCACTCGCCTGGCCCACCAACGAAGAACTCATCGATGTCTTAGTGAGACCAGTGGGCGCCATCATCGACCTGAACAGCAGGTTTTCAGGCGTCTTTCCGGAAAGCTACACCAACGCCGTGCCGTACGAGCAGTGGACAAATGGCACGCCTTCAGCACCACCTGATGAGGGCGAAACTGCCAAGCTCCCGATTGTTGCCAGCCCTGCCAAGGCACGCGAGCTCCTGTGCAGCTTTCTCACACCGCAGACGCCCTTGATTGGACATGCTATCGACAATGACCTGAATACAGTTCGACTCTGTCATCCCAACATTGTCGACACGGTGGTGCTATACCCCCACCCCAAAGGCTTGCCCATGCGTTTCGGGCTCAAGACGCTTACACAAAAGTACTTGAATCGACAGATCCAAATGGGAGGTGACCGTGGCCACGACTCCAAGGAGGATGCCATTGCTACGGGAGATTTGGTGCGAGTCAAGGTGGGACAAAAGTGGAAAGACATGCGGATTACTGGTTGGACGATTGTGAATGAAGTGCAGCTTGTGCCGCCTCCTCCGCCCAAGAGCGATTCTTTCAAGTTGTCTGACGAATCGAAGAGAGCGTTAGCCGACAGAGTGGCGTTCGGAACGCCGGCGTCGAAGAAGCGGAGGCATCGGGGATCCCATGATGGAGCGAACGATGGTAGCGATAGCGAGGAGAACGAAGCTGCCTTGACAGATGCACTCAAGTCGTGAGGTGGATGGAGGCGAGTGGTGCGCGATCCTTGAAGTTGTTCTATAGGTGTCACATGGTGAGCAGTAGCCAGGAAGCAACGACGTAAAGAAGCCTAGATGTAGAACAACAGTTGAGTGCTGCTTGAGTCCAGACCTTCCTTTCCCAAGGTCCCCCCTGTGAAGTATCAACACCTACAAGCGACCGAGGCTGATAGCTCACCACGACGCTTATCAACGTGATGCCACGCTACCACTGTTCTTCTCACATATGCGTTGCCGGTAGCAACAGGAAATGATGGTATTTCTCCCACCAGTGCGAGCCACGCGGGACGTCGACCCACGTTTCGCGATGCATGTGCTACCACACGCGCATTGGGAGTTTGGGACAGTCCAGAGCTTGGCTTGGGATTGGAGAGCGGGTCGGGTCGTCATGTTTCATCAGCGTCCCTCGATTAATGACAGGGACGACAGGGACAGATAACACGCCCATGTATGGGGTTGCAGGCGATCTTGGCCCAATCGGCTCTCCTGGTGCAACAGATGGGCGCTTGTGTGAGAGCCGGCTGGGGATTGATTATTGGGAGCGGAAGTGGACAGCTCTTGACATCGGTGACCATATTGTGTAGATCATCTGCACAGAGCTCATGCCCTGCGTCGGATTGGACGCGGTGAAACGACCATCATGTGCGACAGTAGGAAGCATCAGGTGCTTGTGAGCGGGCTGGCGTCTGGACCGGCCGGGAGAGACAGAGAGACCGAGGGAGAGAGAGAGAGAGAGAGAGAGACAGGCCGTTCGTGTGTGCATGGCCCATCTGTCAGGGCAGATTTGCACAGCACCGCAGTACCGTCGGGCCGCAGACGATGAGACGCGTTGCCAACAATAGCGAAATCATGGTGTCCAGACTGGCTGGCTGGTGTGTGTGTTCATGGTTGCATGCGTGCAGGAATGACAAGCATAATATCGCGTCTCATAATACAGTACAGTACACGTTGCTGCCGCTCACCATGGCCGATCGGCTGTCTTGGCCGCCTTTCATGTGCTCGACATCCTTCCGGTGTGCCATCCATGTCGTCGAGTCATCTGGACGCGCATCGTGCTGGCGGCGGCATGATGATGAAGTCGAGGTCGTTGCGCTTGCGCCGAACATGAGCATGCGTCAGCTGCGTGTTTGAGAGGACGGGACAGGCTACCTTACATACATAGCAACGATCCATTTACCTATTATTACCTTGACATCCCAACGTCCATCCGCTGCCTAGAACGCACAAACAGCCCGCTGGCCTGGCGCACCGCCGCTGCCTGGCACAATTGGGTCCAGAGTCGCGAGCTAACTTCGGGGCACCGGTGGCATTAGCCAGCCGGGGTTTGTAGACAACCGCTGCGTCCAAGTGGGAACTCGCCCTCCACGCGCTACTGCACCGTCTGCCTACTTCTACAACCCTCCTCGCCGCCCTCTTCCTCCCCTGTCTCCCGTACCCATCGAGCGGCGACGACGCTGCCGTTCTCCCTCCGCATCCCCGCGCCGGCGGCAAACTACGTGTCCGGAAGCCACTGCACGTCATTCCATCTTCCGCCCAGCGCAGGGTTTGGCTTGGCCAGTACTGTACAGTAGTAGTGCCCCTCGACGCGCCCTCCACACTCGATCGACACGCCCGCTCACCACCTGCGCGGCGTTGCGCCTGCGCGCACCAAGCTCCGGTAATGGCCGCAAGAATCAATATCCTTCCGCCGTCGACGTACGTCTTCAACACACAACCACACACCGACAAATATGGCATCGACGAGCCCGAGAGTCCCGTGGACGGCATGCCGCCAGCAAGCATAGACTCGATCAAGCTGCGACCCGACGGAATCCCAAGTGGAACGGACACGCCGCATTCTGCCCTGCTGCAGAGCTACTTCGGCACCACGAGCAGTGCTCGTCTCGCCAGCATCCAACGCAACCGCTCGCCCTACGCCAGGTCTCACATCCGCTCGCGATCGAGCGGAGCCGCGTTGAGCGCCCCAACCATGACCCGCGCACATTCCAGTCCCGCCGTACACTCTGCCTCTGCCTCTGCCGCACGCCCTCCCGACCTCACTCTTCCTTCTCCGGCATCGCTCACGCCCAGCAGCCCTATGCGGTCACCAGCGCGACAGCGGTCGCCGCTGCGGCCGGCAGAAGAGCTATCACACAACTCGAACGCTCCACAGCGATCGTCTAGCTGGTTGGAGTCGCCGAGGGCAGGCGGCGGCATCGAAGCTATTCAAGAAGACAGTGAGCTGGACCTGACGCCGCGACAAACACCCCCGTCGTACGGTATGCCCTTTGCTCGCTCGTCGTCGCTGCGACGACGTCCTGCAAGTCCTCTGCACTCAGTCACGAATGCAATGCCGCCCACCTCGACACCTTTGAGCGGCCTCGAACACAGCGGCACGCCTCTCGCCTCATCGGGATCCAGTTCGCCTGCGCTGGGCCCGCAACGATTCAACGAGACGATGCCTCCTCTGAACCACTACGCGAGCGCCTCATCCTTCAGCTCGCTGAGTAGCTTCCCTTCTACCCCGACGTCGCAACGCTCGCGATCTCCTTCGATCAGCTCTCTCGACACCATCGAGGACGCGCCCGACATGGAGCAAGAGGCGATTGAGGCCGAGCGAATCGAAAAGCTCAAGTTGGCAGCTGAGCGTGCGGAGAATGCCGAGGACGACGATGACAGTTCGCGGAGACGCAGCAGTCTGGATGTGCCACGAGGATTCGGTTTCGGCAGAGGAGGCAGTCGAGAACGCAAGCGCTGGTCTGTTTGTGGAGGTGAGAGACGAGTCGATCTCGACCTGGACACGATATGGGAGGATTGAATGGAATTTTATTTTCGCTGTGCCGTGAATGGAGCTGTGGGAAGGATTTGAGCTAGAGGCGGTAACGAGGCACGGCATGGCACTCACAGGCGTTTTGTCTTTGCTCTCAAGGAAGGGAGGCATGGAGTTTCGGGAGGTGGGTGCTGGAAGCCTTTGTTTTTAACATCACGATACCCACGCGGCTTGACACGGCGCGCGAAGTTATGCCCATAGCGCAATAGGACGATATGTAGTGTGTACTAATCACCTATCAATCATGATAGACGTGCGAGACCCAACGTGTCCTGCTACTGTCCACGTGAGTGTTGATGCTCCTACTTCGCTAGCTACCCCACGTCAGAGACGAGTCCATCGCAAAAAAGTTACCTTGGAGACGCTATATGACTCTCCATCCAATGCACGTTTGCGAGCCCACCAGTCCCACAATCACCATGTCCAGCGCCGCCGACCCCGTCCAGTCTCGACTCTCTTCCCTCCCAGCTCCCTTCTCGACCTCTCCAGAATCCTTCGAACTCATCACCCAAGGCGCCGAAGCCCTCGTCTACAAGACCGTCTTCCTCTCTCCCTCGCAGCCCGTCGCGCTCAAAATCCGCCCCACCAAGACCTGGCGACATCCGACTCTAGACAAGCGCCTCACGAAACAGAGAATCACAGCCGAAGCGCGCGTGCTCGTCAAATGCAGAAAAGAAGGCGTGCCGGTTCCGAATGTGTTGGGCTTGGACTGGGAGAAGGGCTGGACGGCTGTTGAATGGATCGATGGGAGGACTGTCAAGCAAGCGATTCGAGAGCGGGAGGTTTCGAAGGACAGCGAGCAGGATTTGGTGGGTTTGTTGGGGAGGATCGGACGGGTCGTGGGGACGTTGCATGCGAGTGGGGTCATTCACGGGGATCTGACGACGAGTAATATGATGCTGAGGCAAGGAGGGGAGCAGGAACGAGAGATGGCGAGGAAGGGTGGATCTTTGGATGGGGAAATCGTGTTGATTGATTTTGGGCTTGCGAGTCAGGCGGTGCAGGAAGAGGAGAGGGCGGTGGATTTGTATGTTCTCGAGCGTGCGTTTGGGAGTACGCATCCGAAAGAGGAAGCGTTGTTTGGGAAGGTTTTGGAGGCGTATGAGGGGACGTACAAGGGCGCGAAGAGCACGTTGAGAAGACTGGAAGATGTCCGGATGAGGGGGAGAAAGAAGAGTATGTTGGGTTGACTGAAGCTGAGGCTACAGTTTTGGTCACGAGAAGCGCTGGTCGTCGATGGACTGAGGCCGTCGTGGTGTCTCTCATGGTTCGCGGTATATTTCGCAGAATATTCAAGTGTTGCCGTTTGCCGGCAGACAGTTACTGCTGGGCGGACACTGATGACCTAATCCCATTCCAGGAAGCGAAGAAACAAGGTTGGCCTCCGGGAACTCAGCTCATATCCTGTCCAAAGGCCACATACCTACTGTAACGCCTAAAGTCCGCGAGGCAATTAGCTCCTCTCGCCCCATTTGACTACAACTTCAAGGCCACTCGTAGCGTGCTTGGGACTACTTATCTGCGACTCTGCGGAAGCATTCGATGAATGATCAGACATGTGTTGCCCAGGATTCGGTGGAGTAACATCCATTCTTGGCCCTTCCTGCCGCTAAAAGGTACAACAGCTCGCTTACAGCCCACATATTCCTACTCAGCGACCTCTTTCTTCAGCGACCGCGCACCTGCAGCGTTTGAGGACCGTTAGCCATCTAGCAGAAGCTCCACGACAGCTTCCTACCGAAGACTCTCCCATAATGCATCACCTTCTTCGAGCGGGACTTGCGGGTCTCGCAGTATATCTTCTATACAGTGTCGCTGCAAGCATTCAGCTGTACTTCCAGCGAAGAGCTTTCAAGCGTGCTCATGGGTGCGAGTCGCCGCCGCACTATCCTCTGCGAGACCCATTCGGATTTGACTTTATGAGAAAGATTATCCCCGCAGCAAAGCGGCAGGAATTACTTCCATACTTCGACTCTTTGCATCGGCAGTATGGCAAGACTTTCTTCTACCAGCCTTGGTTCGGGAGAGGTGTCCTTTTCAGCCTCGAGTCAGAGAACGTAAAGACGATGTCGACGACTAATTTCGAGGACTGGGGATCGAAGGAGGCCAGGCAAGAAGGAGTCGGTGAGCTGCTTGGAGATGGAATTTTTACGACTGATGGTGCATTTTGGGCCCACTCCAGAGCCCTTATTCGGCCACAATTCGATAAAGCTCAAGTCTCCGAGCAAGTCGAGCCGTTCGAATCCACGACAATCAAGTTGATCCGCAAAATCCCGTCCAATGGCCAGACAGTGGATTTGCAGGAGCTATTCCACAAGTTCACCATGGACACGTCGGCCAAATTCCTGACGGGAACCAGCACCAACTCTCTCGATGACGAGCAAGCAGAAGATGCACAGAAGTTCATGGATGCCTTCGACTACGCCATGGAGGATGCGGTGTGGCGCGTTCGACTCGGCAAGTTGTACTGGTTTCGCCCCGACAGGAAGGCACCGGCCGCGATCAAATACGCTCGGGATTACGTGCGACAATGGGTCGATAGAGCTGTAGCATATCGAGACTCGCTCGCTGCCACAGAAAAAGACCAGAAATCCGACGGTGCCTATGTATTCATCAACGAGCTTGCCAAACAGAAAGAGGTAGATGCGACGAGGATCCACAACGAGACGTTGAACGTGCTGCTCGCAGGCAGAGACACAACAGCTGGTGTGCTTTCGCACCTGTGGTATGTCTTGGCTCGCAGACCAGATGTCTGGGGTAAGCTTCGCGTCGAAGTGGAGGCATTGGGCGGAGAGCCGCCGACGTACATCAAGCTCAAAGAGATGATGTACATGAGAAACTGTATCAGAGAAAGTCTGTATCTCCATACGTCATGCTCCGAGGGTCCTTGCTGACAACATAATGCGAAGCCCTGCGCCTATATCCATCGTTGCCGATCATAGGCAAAAGAGCTGTGAAGGACACGATACTCCCCCGCGGTGCCGGACCGAAAGGAGACAAGCCCATCTTCGTGCCCAAAGGAACCAATTTCACGCCCAGCTTGTGGTCGTTACACCGGGACAAAGATGTCTACGGAGCAGATGCGGACGAATTTCGACCAGAGCGATGGGACGAGGCGCTTCGACCCTTCTGGTCATACCTGCCTTTCGGCGGCGGACCCAGGGTCTGCCTAGGTGAGTGATTGCTCCCCGCTTATCGCGTCTCAAATGACCAGGACACCCTTCCCACCGACGACGCAGAACTGCGGTCGAACGAGGGTCGTTACGGATCCAAGGCTAAACATCCGAGTCTCTCAGGTCAGCAGTACGCTCAAAGCCAGGCGATGTACGTCACAACCAGACTCATGCAAAACTTCGACCGCATCGAGCCCAGAGACTCTGAAGTGTTGCGGCACAGGTTGTCGCCAACGCTCTCGGTGAATGGAGGCACTCGGGTCGCGTTCATCGTGTGATACGCGACACAATAGCCGGGCCTTCCGAGAAGAGAGAGAGCAAGTCCACTCGGGTCGATGGCCATATTGGCCCAATTTCTCGTCACGAAGCGGTGGTAACGTGCGTCTTACGAGTAGGATCGTGCTGCAATTGGCCTCGGGTCATCGACTCGTACAGCCACATGCATCTCGCTGCAAGCACACGGCCCGTGCGGTGCGATCAACGGCGAGCTGAGTCGTCAAGATAGGGTCCGACCTGGGAAGTCGAAGCGGCGTGCCTGAACATCCTCGTCATCTCACCCGCAGCCAAGCCGGCCAACCAAGATTCCGACTTCACATCTTCCTCGCGATCGGACGGCCTTCTGCCCAACAACAACGCGATTTCTACACATGCACGAAATATGCTCCCTTACACTGACTACGTTCCTGCCCACCTCGGGTATCACTGCAGTGTTCCACTGTATCACAGTCAATGACTGCTACAGCTGTCGCGCGCACATTGACATTCGTTCGCTACAGGGGAAATGTCTCGAGTCCCATGGTATCCCAGTCTTTGGGCGCCGGTGACCTCATCCAGTTCATTTTGGGTTGTGAGGAATACCTTGCAGGTGTCAGAAGTGAAGCGACGCGAAGCTCACTGTCGTTGCGGGCGTGCCCACGGTAGGCTTTCTGAAAGAACAGCATATCGTCTGCCCTGCCCAATTCTCTCCCGTCCGTCGCAGATGTACATCTGTTCGCAGAACGTTCTTGCGCGATATATCTTTTACTCCACCCTGGGACTACTCCGCCTCCTGTGCGAGACGCGCTATTCATACCTACCACTGTCGCTCGAGCCACCACAGCCATTGGACTCTTCTGGCATGTTCTCGTGACAACGGCTCGTGGCAGGCCGTCGTTACCAAACAACATTGAGGGGTGATCAGGAACAACAACATCGACATGCGGCCTGATATTCTTGGAGCGATATTCGCTGGCCTCACAGCGTCTCTCACATTGGCAGAAACTGCACAACAATGCTACTACCCGGATGGGACAGCGTCGAAAGATGTTCCATGCAATGCGACAGCCGCTGCTGTCGCAGGAGGATATTCGGCTTGTTGCTCTGAAAGCTCATATTGCATGGACAATGGATTATGTCTCGACACGGGTATACTCAAGAGGATGAGCTGCACGGACAAGACTTTCAAAGATAAGAAATGCCCGCAATATTGCATAACTGGTATACGAGATCGATTCCCCGTGAAAATAACATCTACTTACAATGATCCAGACAATATGGGCGACCCATGTGCTGTCACACCATGTACAGCCAGCACGTTTACCTGCGGCATATCTCCCTCTAACTGCACTGTCACAGACGCAGTCTTCCCAGTCACCGATCTCAAGCAGATCGTGCTCAAAGCCGACCAACTAGTCACTGCAATGTCCGCAGCCGGCGTCCCAACTTCGAGCATCGATCCGGCCGCAACACCAACCGAAACAGTTCCCATCCTCACAGTCACGGCAACAGGCGCCCCCAAATCCGCCGATTCCAACGCAAAATTCACAGTTTCACAACTTGTCGGCGTAGGAGCCGGTCTCGGCATCCCCATGCTTCTCGCCATCGGCGTCCTAACATACCTTCTGGTCGCCGAGAAACGACGGCACAGCGTGCGAGAAATTGGCGAAGGCGCTTTCCGGCCACCACCAACCATGGAATCCCGCGATGGGAACAGCTGGAGCGCATGGAGCGAGACGACGAAGGTTGGCAACGTGCCGACCATTCCGATGTTCGATTCACATCGACTGCAAGACCTTGAAGGGAAATCGAAGTGGGGGCAGCACTCGAGGAAATCCAGTTTGGCGACGAGTATTTATAGGGCAAGGTGATTTTTTTTGGTTTCTTTGTGTTTTCATCATCTGGTGCTGGTGGGTGGGCTGGGCAGCGCATTGGAAGCGACGATTTGTTCCAGCTTAATTGTTGATGACTGTGATGTATTCCATGTATACCACTTCTATGAAGTCGTGTCTGCGACCCTCGATCGGGATTGATCTCGGTTTGGGTAGCGTTGAATGCATAGCGAGGCGTTGATACAGTTTGCATCACGGATAGTGCACCACCCCTTTCTCTGTTCCTTTCTTAGCCTCGGGCAGCAACAAAGGCAGAGTCTGATCAAGTGTTTCAAAAGATCGAATTTGGAAGTGTTTACGGTCTATCATCTATGATGCTAAGGAATCACTTTTGAAAATCCTTGTGAGAAGATAGCTCCGTATCGTGGGACGATACATGCGACGCATTGCCCACACCCCTTTCGTCTCTGCCCAAATCGGAGCAAAAAATCAAGTCGCCTGACCCACAGAATACAGGCTGCAAGGCCACGATGTTTCGTCAATCCCAGCGTTTCTGCTGTTGCCCACTCTCCATTTCTTGGCCCAGTGCAAAGCCAGATCGCGACACTATCCAAGTTTTGCTTCACCGGGACGGCACGGGGTTGTAGCAGCCTAGACGGCAAGTCTTCTGTTGTGTTGGGCAACAAACATCCATTCTAGGACACTGATCACGGCATCATCGAAGCTATTCTGCAGGCTGCTTGGGTTTCGAGCGGCACAACCGGAGCCCAGGTCGACTTGCGCGCAGACGTAAGGTTGTGAGCGATTCTCTGAATCCACCAAGATGTGTTGGTTCCCGTGCTCATGTCATCAATCGTGACAATAGAAGGATGCTTCCGCCGCTCCAGGAAGATTGAGAGTGTCGGTAATGTGACCGACCGGCCGGCTGACTCGCATGAGCAGACGCGGATCATCTCTCCTTGCAGAGTGATGCCAATGGCGCAGCTTGCGATGAGTATGTACTCCGCGTACAAGGGGTGCTGCTCGGCGACCATGAAAAGTGACTATCTTCAGATCTCGAAATTTGTGTCTTTCAATTTGAAGTCGTGTAGTACAAGTCGCCGTGGAGACATTGAGAGTGGGCACCAATCCCTCAAATCTGAAAGATCTTCGACTCAATCTGGGCTTCTGAGATCGGTCGATCGGGATGCGGCCAGCTCGTATTCATCATCACTACGTGTTGCGGTCGATACGCTTGTATTTGCCGCAACCAAGGTATTTAGCTTGGGAGTTTTACTTGGTGCACTACCACAAGAATCTGTATTGCCAGAAGGAACCCTTGGATGGATTGCCTGGATGCCTCGGCGATGTGTTCGGATGCGCTTGATCAGACCTGCTAGTGCTGGCAGGTTGCATGACACCATACCCAGGTGAACCTCGACCACGCTCCAGGTGCCAAAGAGTCCGAAGTCCCAAGTGGGATTCGTTGTATTGTGCAGTGGTACAATATATTTTAATCGGACAATGCTGCACGCTGTGACGACAAAGCCCAAGCAGAAGACGGCACAAATCCTGTGCCATGTCAGTCAGTCAATCACAAGCATTTTTGTGTCTGGAGCCTCACCCTGCTTTCCGCTGTACTGAAACTCCAGTCAGAGACATTAGTTTCGGTATAGGCAGCAGTAGGACCCAGAAGTCTGAGACAATGTTGATAGCTGCCACGCTGTAGACCACTGGTATAAGGTGAATGCCAAGGTGATATTCGCGAACTGTGGGCGAGTCCCCAACGTAATAATGGTACGGCCAATACACGACAATTGCACCAATTGTGAACGAGATTGAGCATCCACTTAGAATGACCATGGTCGCCCAGCATAGCTTGCGGAAAGTAGTGTTAAAATCCCATCTGTATGATAGTTAGCACCAAGCATGGATTAAACGCGGGCATAACATACACTCGCATGTAGAGCAAGACCCAGACAATCTTCACCCCATACGTGCCGATGATGTAGAAGGGCACGCTAACGTACATCCACAGAAGCAGCTCTTTGATGTTCTCAGGATCAACGATGCCGATAGCGTCCCGCCCTGCCCAGCCACCACGTGTGTACACCAGGCATGCGGCCAGCTCGACTGAAATCACGGCGAGGAATAAAACAGCCCAGTCATCCCACCAGAAGTGTCCAGGTCCCTTCAACAGCCGGGAGCGCGCTAACAATCGACCGATAGCAGCGAGAGTCGCAATACCGAACAGTGTCCAGGAGATGATGACTTGGACTCGTCCCGTGTCGCGCGCGTGCAGGCGACAAACCGAAGCATAGTAAGTCTGCCAGTCGAAGACTTCTTGAAGTGTTCCGCAATCTTTCTGCACGCATCTGGTGAGGTCGGATCTGAAGACTTGATCAATGGTACAATGATCCGATACGTTGAGAGGATATCGCAGCTGACATGATTCTGTACAGCTAGCCGCCTTCGCAGGACTGCTGCGTTTGTGGTCGTGATCGGAACGAAGTCGGTTGCCTAGCTGGTCGCTACGCCGGCTAAGCCTCTGGGCAATAGAACTCCCGCCGAAGAAGACGCAAATCCAGAGAAAGGCCTTCATGCCAGCCTGTAGACATTGTCCCAGCTCCGCAGAAGGCAGGTACGAGCGGCTTTACATGTGTAGGGAAAGACGGATCGGAACCGCAGGAACCAAGAGGAGGGGCCAAGTTGTGATTGTGGTAGCGCAATCCATCTACCCATTTCCGCCTTCCACCCAGCTCAATGATCTGCAGATCTAGCCAAATCGAGCCTAAGCCTAGCCTTTCGGCGAATGCAAATATATTGTCTCAATTGACCCATTGACGCCTCACGATGGAGCTCACCAACAAGAAGATCGATGACAAGCGTGAGGTCGTCGATGTTCTCTGGCAGCGGGACTGAGAGGTTTGCAAGGTGTTCTCGCTTCAGCATGCTCGATACGGCAGATGCCATCGTATCGTCCAGGTAGTCGTCGGGAACTCACGCCGAGGGACAGAGGCCGCAAGCTTTTGGAGAACAGTTCGGCTGCTCTGCTAGGTGAATGTGTGTGTGCGGCAAGGACACGCATGATTGATGCGTCTCATCGTTTTGCTCAGACGTAGAGATCTTTGGTCGCCCTGCAGCATTACACTGTGATAGAGCTACCGACATCAGCAGAGCGTACTTGCGCTCGTCATCGATATGCACGGTTAGGATTGACGCAATAGGTGAGTGAGCATGTTTTGTAACGATTGATGTTGGAACTTGTCCAGACTGGCCGGACAACTGCCAGAAAGCTCCAGTGCTATTTTCCGCAGAAGCATCGCAAACAGCTGGACACTCTACTGGGAAGGATCGGCTCGGCTGCAAGATGTCCTTAGGGCTGTCCGGGTCAAGCCATTGTGGCCACAGAAGCGCAGCAGAGGCCATGTGTCCAGATCAGGCGCGTTCTTCCTATGCCATACCGGCCAGGTACCATACGGTCTCAGCCACGATACCTTGTAGCAGATTCTTCCCGCGCACCAAGAAGATTATTTCCATGGCACGCTCACGGCTGTTGCGGTCGCGTAGCACGGCGGAGCGCACGCTGCCGACTCCTTAATGATCAAGCTCTAGACCGCCGCCAGCTTGCGGCTGAGAAGGACATGAACGACCTGATTCGATACAGTCAGGTATTGCGAGCCACTATCGTTCCTGGAACCGCACCGCACCCATTGCTTCTTGTTGCGGCGGACGACAGCCAAAGTTCAGGGCGGATCCGACATGCATGATCTGGGCGGAGCGATCGATAGAGCTCGATAGCTCAATTCTGCTTTGCCTTGCTACAAGCCCATCTCGACTGCCGTATTGTAATGTGTATGTTAGGCCCAAACATCATTGATAAGATCGGGTTCCGTGGAAAGGCGCTTGATGTTCTTGCCTCTTGCTTGGCCACGCCACTGGGTCGTATTGGTGTCGCTGGGAGTGCGCGGCCAGCTTGGAATCGTTGCAGACTTTGATTGACGTCCGTACATGGCAATTATAGCATCAACAGCTTCAAATGTGTCGGAGGACTGTGAAGATGAAGTGGAGGGTTGCCTGCATGGTCACTGACTCGGACCTATGCGAAGCCGACGGACGGACAGTTGACAGTGACGATAGTCTAGTTCTGGCTTGGCGCGCCCGCCAGCTTGCATGTGAACGTAGACTGAATGATCTCAGAGTAACAAGCCACTCCACACGACAGCCCACTGTCAATATGGCCTCTTCCACATCCCTGAATCGCCTTCTCCAACGTCTTGACACTTCTCTCACCGACCGTCGCCTCCGGTATTCACAATACGAACGCAATCGCGTAGCAGCCAACATCGAACACGCCCGCGTGTTGCTCCTCACCCTTGAAAAGCAAACCGCGACCATTCGGGTGCAATCCCAACGCCAATCCACACAAGCCGATCTCCAAGCGAAACGAGATTGGATCAAAAAGCTCTCCACACAACTCCTCGAACTGAGCGCAGCAAATGAAGACAGCGAAGATGACGAAATGTTCGACGACGAAGATGAGCACGATACCAGCGCGACCGAACGAGAAGACATTCTGAATAAATACGCGCCGGCATTGCAGACCGAAGCAGGGCTCGAAACAGGCACGACTCAATATTCTCGAATAGACGGGCAGCAGCAACAAGAACTTCGATCTCGAAGACCAGAGCCTACATTACAAGCGAGCGACAACCGATCCGCAGCTTCGACGACTGCACGAGAGCAGCTTTTTGGCGGCAAACAACAGCAGCGAGACGAGAAGGGCGAGTTGCAAAAGACAGAAGCGATGATGTCGCATAATGCCACAGAACAAGAGGCTTTGACGCAAGGGTTGTTGGGTCTGGCGAAGGCCCTGAAAGAAAGCTCGCAGCAATTCGGGGCGTCATTGGAGTCGGAGAAAGATGTGTTGAAGAGAGCTGAGGGAGGACTGGACAAGAACGCGCAAGGGATGGAGGCGGCAGAGAAGAAGATGGGGACTCTAAGGAAGATGAGCGAAGGGCAAGGATGGTGGGGACGAATCAAGCTGTATGCCTTCATATTTGGCCTCTGGGTAGCCTGTTTCCTGCTCGTGTTTGTCGGGCCGAAGTTGAGATTCTGACGGAGACGACTACAAAGCCTGGTTATGTGGCAGTCCATGAATCTGCCAGGTGTTCATATCTTCTAGGATACCCAGACGTGCATTCGTCTACCCGTTTGTGCTTTTTCTTGCGCCCACTACCGCTGCTCCCTATATCACAGTGCCTCGCCTCAAGGCTCAAATTTGGGATTGTACTTGGCCATGGCTGCCTCGAAAGCTTCCCGCTTTGCATCCAACTCAGACAGCATCTCGTGCTCCTTATCCACACCTCTCAGCTTCGTGCTCAGCTCGGAAGTATCCTTCCCAGCAGTCGTGTCCAAAACCAGCTTGTTCGCGATCGCAGCACTGTTCTCGGGCTCCAACGTCAAGGCCTGATCCAGCGCAACTTCGGCCTCTTCAGTCCTGCCCATGTGAAGCTCTGAAACCGCCTGCGCAATCAAACTCGTCGCCGACGCTGACGAAGGCGCTTGTGCCAATTCTTCAAAGACGTAGAAAGCCTTCTGGTAGTTCTCCCCACCTTGTCGCATTCCAATCCACGATTCCGCAAGGTTGACCAGTAGCGCGTCTTGCGCGAACGACCTGGCGCTCTTGGCCTCCTTCAATGCCAGATCTGTGCGGTTCTGCTGCAGGTGGATCTGCACGATCAGAGCCACAGCATCCAGCGAACCCTGGTGTTTTGATAATAATTGCAGCGCTTGATCCTGTTTGCCTGCGCGAGCGAGAACTGTGCCAGCGAGAAGTTGGACAGTCAAGTTGTCGCTTGCACTTTCTGCCAGACCTTCTGCTTCCGTCACCATCGCATCTGTGGGTTTCTCGAGGTACGAGGCGTATATCCGCACGGCTGCGAGATCGGGGTTCTGCTTCGCATCTTTTTCGCTGATGGCTTTCTTCACTTCGGCGTACTGCCCTAGCGCACATTGCGCTCGGTACTGGAGGACCTGAATCGGCAGGCTGTTTTCGGCAGAGAAACTTGAGGCGTCGTAGTCGTTCAGGACAGAGGTGTATTGGCCTTGCACGAATGCGGTGTGGATGTTGACAAGCTCGCCTTCCGCGCCGAAGGGATCCATGATAGAGAGCGATCGATCTACTTGACTTCACTGAGGTTTTTGTGAAGTCTGTTGGTGGAGGAGTCGTGTCACCGGACGCTCAGATGGTCAGTCGACACCAAGGACAGTTGGAGACAGTGCACATGCAAAGGGAAGTTTAACTTAGGGGTCCCATCAACTTTGATGCACAATTTACTTTGACCCTGTCAATACACGCGCCAGACCGACTGAGCAAGCAGTATGTTACAACCTGCGAAGGTGGCTCTAAATACATGGTCTATCTAGTCGGGCGATGTTATTCGACGTATTCCACATCGCATCGACGGCTTGAACGCTCCATTCGCAACTCTTCTGCACACCTGCTGCGCTGTGGGGGATGGGTTTGCTGGGCAGCATCGAACGGACCTTTCTGAAGCAGAATCATCTCCTCCAAGGTCGGGTTGAACCGAATTACGCAGTGCTGCGCAGCACAGCTGATAAGGCGCCGGGGTACATGGGCAGAGACTCGATGAGATTTGTCATTTAGTCAAGCGGAATCCCCTCATACTCGCTGTACCCGAGTGCCAGATTCATGTTCTGCAGGCACTGTGTTGCAGCACCCTTTAGCAGGTTGTCAATAGTCACATTGATGACCGCTCGCTTGCCGCTCGAGTGCACGGCGAAACCGCCGATCTGAACGCCATGCTTGCCGGCAATGTCCTTCACCAGAGGCGATTCTCCAGTAATTTTGACCAGCTTCTCCTTGTCGAAGCGGTCTTGATAGAGTTGTCGCACATCTCTGCTCGCCATCTTCTCAGCAAGAGGAATCGAAATGGTGTGGTGAATACCTTGGAACCAGACTGCGACGTGGGGAATGAAAGCCACTTGTGTACCGAGCTGCGAGGAGATCTCGCGCTCGTGGATGTGATCCGTCAAAGAATAGGGGATGAGGTTGTCCTTCAGAAAGTTGACGTCGTTCTTTGGAGACGGCTTGGTACCTGCTCCAGAATAGCCAGATACGCCGAACACTGTGGCTTGTGCCGGGAATGGTGGAAGGTGAGGTACTAATGGTGCAATGCCCAGTTGTGCTGCCGTGGCATAGCAACCTGGATTGCTAATTCGCGTCGCCGAAGCAATTTTGTGTCGTTGCACAAGCTCAGGCAGACCGTATGTCCAGTTGGAATCGAATCGATAATCAGCAGACAGATCCACAATAACGGCCTCCTGATGACCAGACTCCTCAATCGCGTCAACGTAAGGCTTGCACACGCCATTGGGAAGGGCCATGACCCAGCAGTCGATTTCTTTCCTCTCTGCCATCTTACGAACGTCATCCGGTGACAAGCTCTCATAGATGATCTTCTTCTTGTCGTAGCCTTTGAGCTCCTGGCCTTTCAACTCACGCGATGAGACGTGGCATAGGTCGAAGTTGGGATGTTTGTTGAGCAGGTCAACGAGTGCCTTTCCGGTGTAGCCACGCGCACCAATGAGAGCAACCTTCGAGGGGTAGTCTTTTTCGCGGTTCTTGACTCCGAGTGGTGGGTTGGGGTTGGTAGTCGAGTACGTTCTCACTTTCTGGAGGCCATCTGTGCGGATCTGCCTCCTTGGTCTAGCATTGGTGCTGAACGCACGAGCTCCGGAAGGCCTCGATCCAGCCAAGCTAGCAGCATGTGCACGAATACGATCCGCAGTGGAGCTCCGGTGAATATGAGATTCGAGGTTGGTGTCGCCGAACATCTTACGTCCGTGCTTGATGAACTCGCTCATGAGGTCCCGAACCTCGTCAGGCTTGTCAAGACCATACCAGAAAAGGACCTATCGGAAGTTAGTGGATCAATGCACGAGCTCTCGGGTATGAATTGGCACTCACGTCACCATCGCGTGCAAGATGTCCGTCTGCCTTCTCGCTGAACCACGTCAGATTCTCATCGTCCTGCTTGACTGTCCATGCCAATCGTGGGAAGTCGCGCTTGAGATTTTGGAACACGTTGTCAGCAATGTTAGAGAGCCATGCATTCCTAGTCATGGTGAGAGTAGCAAGCTGTGCCATAGCATTCGGAGTGTTATCGGGAGGAAGGACAATTGCCAAAGCCTCCATGTTTTCGTCGAAGTATGCCTGGAACGGTCGCGATTCCAATATTTCCAGGTACCGGTCCACCACGTTTGTGGCATCGAGCCCCTCGCGATCACGAGCAAGCGCGTGCTTTAGCTTGCTGGTATCCGAGATGTCCTTCAACGTCGACGCTGAGAGAAGTTTGGTCCCTTTGCGGATGAGAGTGCCAGCACCAGAGTGCGTGAAGAGCTCACGCTCCAAACTCTCTGGGTGAATGATAGCAACGGAAGAGCTGCGCGGCAAGTCGTCAAGGAGAGTCTTGATATCCCGAATCTTGCTCCTCGTTCCGTGAATGACCCATGGCTTCTTCATGTACTCGTCGTACTCTTCGTCCAAGTTGATAGCCTCGATCAGCTTGCCGGTCTCCTTGTCGTGGATTCCACCTTTCTCAGATAGGTACACGATCTTGAGAGGAACGAGAGATTTGGCGAGCTCAGCAGCTGCTTTATCGGCGTTGACATTCAAGAGCTGGCCCTCATCGTTCTCGGCCATGCATGTCAAGACTGGAATATATCCATCTGCGATTGCAGCCTTAATGCTGGTCGCATTGACCTGGTTGACCTCTCCAACGAATTGATAGGTCTCTTTGTCCTTGTAGTCCGCCATGAGAACCCCACTAGTGATCGGTCGAGCCTTGACGCCCCACGATTCCAAAGCCTCCACAAGCTTCAAGTTCTCCTCCAAGAACAATTTCCTAGCCACGCCCAGCGTCTTGCCGTCGGTGATGCGAATGCCCTCATTGTACTGTGGCTCAACGCCAGCTTCCTCGAGCAGCTTGTTCAGCTGGGGACCGGCACCATGGATGATGACTGGATACAGCCCCATCTGGTTGAGGTTGCGCAGCGAAGCACATAGCACATCGATGTAGTCGGTAAGAATGGCTCCTCCGACCTTGATGACCGCGAACTGTTGCGAGGAGACGGAGGTGAACTGGGCAAGGTACTGCTGGACTTCGCGCTTTGAGGCGATGTTGTTCAGTACGCTGATCACGGCGGAGCGAGCGTCGCGGCCATCAGAGCGGTGCGAGGCATAGCTGCGTCGCGACAGCTGCGGTGCGGCAGCAACGAGGGCGCGAGAGGCATTGGAGACGCGGACTTGTCGTGCCTGGCGTGTGAGCTGCCGGCAAAGCGGACGCGCGACAGACTGCATGGTGGCCGTGACTGCAGCAGAGACTTGTTCCTCACATGAGCAAAGAAGAGTAAGGGTGAGAGCGAGGGTCGCGGATGAGAGTGGATCGAGGTCAAGGTATGGGTGCGGGCTCGGCTGGCACGAGCAGAGTCAAAAGCATGCGAAATTTTATTTGAATGTGAACAGTCCACCTGGTGACCTGCCGGGGCCCTGGAGCTAGCGATACATGTGCATGATCATCTCCGCTGGATCTGTACTCCGTTTCTACGGGCTCGCAACCCATCAATGGCACGAGCATGGCATTGGATGTGGTGACATGTGCATCTCAATCGTGTGCCAACACGCTAGAAACTATCTGATCCGAAATCGCCGAGATGCAGGTCTTCCATTCGCGGATCGGCAAGGCCGTGGCTAGTGGTATATCATGCCGTGTAGACAATGCGATTGCGATGCTCTGCACATCGGACTATCATTAGAGTGCATTTAGCACAGCCTGCACGCCTACGCTACCGCTGTCCTCTCGCCTCAATATATATGGCCTCAAATCGGCCTTCTCCACGCCCTGGAGCGCTCCCACACCAGTCCCAAAGTTTCTCAGTCGATCCCTCAGGGCCTCCGGTCCGATGACGAACAGGTTTGCGACTTCTGTGAGCACCTCAAAGCTCGGGTCAAACGAGCTTGGGAGGTCCCATGATCGCAGTAGCTCAATGTACTTGGTTATGTCCTTGCTAGCCAGCAACGCGCCAGTCTGCGAGATCTGGTAGGACTTGAAGTGCTGCAAGAGGAGTCCCCGCAACCCGACAGCAAGTTCGATGGAAAACGGATCAAGAACCTTGCCTGATAGAGCGGCCTTGGCGCGAGAATGGAGGCCCCCGAGAAATGTGAAGACTGCCTGGCATGTTGCTGTCTGGAATTCAAGCTGAAGGTTGAAGTCGTCCTTGGGACGAAAGCCAGTCTTCTTCTGCCCAGACAGAAGCTTTTGCGTCCAGGTTAACGCCGCATCAATTGTTTTTTGAAGCACACTATCGATCTTGCTCTCCATCCTATCGACAAAGCTTGTCGTCTGCTTCTCCAGGTCTCTGCGGATGGTGAGATTGCTCGCAGCCAGTGGGAGAAGTAACATCTGGATTGTGGTGAGCATGAGGTGGAGGACACTGACAGCGGTGCGGAGATCAGCAATGTAAGTCAGATCTGGTTCCGTCTTCGTGTTGGCTTCTGCGACGGCAGCCGAGTCGTTGGCTGCATCCAACGCAGTCTCGAGGTACATCTCGCCCATGTGTGTGATGAGGAGATGCAATAGCTCGCGAATCTCTTTCGGAGTCTCGTTGCCACCACTGGCTAATTCGAGACCACGTCCCACCCCCTCTGCCAACCATTTCAACATGCGCTTTGTGAATGGTAGACTTAGCTGGCCATCTTCGTCTGTGACATCAATCTCGTTGGACCCAACATTGTCCTTTGCATGATGCAAGCCTGCTACTCGCAGCAACATTTTTTTTTGCCCAGGTGGGAGATCAGTGCTGTCTAGTCGTTCCATATAGGCGTCCCGGGCGCTGCTGATGAATTCTTTGCTACGCGCAGATATGGCACCAAGATATGTGTGCGTCTGCACGTGCACTTTTCGTCTCCGTGAGTGGTAGAGTGTAAACTTGAACAAGAGACCTTCGAAAATCTCTCCCAAATTACGCTTTTCGCGCTCAATGTAGCTCGTGCCTGTGAAATATGGTACGAACAACTCGTCCAGCTGTTGGTCCAGTACTGCTGCGATAGTCGAAACGACTGGCTCCGGGTGTTCTGTGAGTCCATGAGCTTTCAAGTCATCTACTAAAGCAGCGATGTAAGATCTCGAGGCTTGCAGCGATCGAAGGAAGGCAAGTGATGATATGCTGTCGGCCTTGTCCAAGACCATTTCCAGCCGTTGCTGTATCGACTGTTGAAAGACTCGCTGTATGAAACGTGCCAGAACGTCCTCGTAGTATGGGAAAGCGCGCTTGATGATGAAGCTCTCTTCCTGAACAACCACCTTCACCTCGTCTATCAGTGACTGCAAGCTTGGCTCAACTCCAGGGGGCTCCGTGTCCGGATCCGCGAGACGATCCCAGGTCTCGTTGTCCACTGTCAGCTCTTCTGTGACCAGTTGAGATCTATCGATGAAGAATTGATGCTGGTTCACAAACAGAGATATCACGGAGTTACCATCGCTGAAGTCCTGCAACGCCACTGCACACTCGCGCATCCCCTCAAAGTTCTGTCTGCGATAGAACTCGTCAAACGATTTAAGCAAGTCTTTCTCCAACATTTCAAGGAATTTCTCCACAATTTCTCTAGGCTTCGCGCCCTGATTGTTCTTCCGTATGCTGTCCGATGAGCTATTGTCGTGCGTGCCATTAATCCCGTTGGTAGCATGCGCTCCATTCGCCTTGGGCGACTCCGTGGTCCCGTCTAGCCGTTGTGATATCTTCAAGAGCTGCCGCGCAATGTGTGCACATCGCACCTTGCCCTCTCCGCCGCCTGCCTTGCGCATGTCATCCAGACTCGACAACTCTCCTCGCTCGCTGACTTCTAGCCAGCACTGCAACACGAACTTGGCATCTTGGGCCCTCTGTCTCTGCTTGTCGAGCTCTTCCAATCGCTCGCCAATGCGCATCGCCGCGTTGCCTCCAGCATCAATATCCCCGTCCAGCGTCCGCTCCAGGCGGTGGAAGGATCCGATCGCCCGCTCAAGTTCCTGCTCTCGCGATTTAATGTTGGAGTTGTGCTGCACCTCGGCTTTTCGCACACTCGCGCTCAGCTCATTCTCCCGCTCTTGCAGATCCTCGCTCAAATTCTTCAGTTTGTTGAGTGCGTATTCAAAGGTGCGAATGAGCGGCTTCGGGTCAAAGGCCTGGCTTCCTTGGGCATTGCTCGTTGCCGCATTTGTGGCAGATCGTCGCGCCAGAGTCGCAGGGTCGGAAAGAGACTCAACGAAGTCCTTCACTATGAAATCCTTGCTGCTAAAGGTATCAAGCGTGAAGACGGGATTGATGCGAGCCGATTGCAGCGTGGCTGACCGCGAATGGCCGGACATGATGCTCGCAGCGTCGGAACTGCCCACGCGAGCCATGGTGGGTGCTGCCATGGGTTATAATCGACAGTCTCGTCTCCTCATGATGCGACGTCGCCGTGTCCGGAGGTGTGGCTGGTAAGAAATGTGGTGGTGGTATCAAGGTGCAGGAGCTTCCCCATTCGACGATGGCGCACGGGCGCTCACGATGTTTCGGTGCCACCGGCTGGCTGACTTTCTCCATTGACATCAACATGTAGTCTGCTCCGACATCAAATCTCTCCTTCCTGCAACCGCCCACCCAGTCACCTATGGCTCGTTTATCTGGGCTTCAACGAGACGTTCTCTCGCTCTATCGGAAGTGCCTGCGCACTGCTCGAAGCAAGCCGAACCGAGCGAATTTTGAACGCTTTGCAAGAAAAGAGTTTGAGAGGCACATCGATATGAATAAAAAAGATTTTGCAACCATCGAGTTCTTGTTGAGGAAGGGCACCCGCCAGCTGGAGATCTACGAGGCGCCGAATATCACGAACATCGCCGGATGACGTGTGCATCTACAAGAGCCAGCGATCACAATGTGCGCAGGCTACCGGAGATACCTTCTGCAGGAACGACGGCACGACAGCACTGAAATGCTGTCCAGTCTGATCTCAAGCCTGACCGTCGCGTTTGGTGGTAAGCCATACTCTCTTTCCTCTCGCCTGACAACGAATGATGTTAAATATGAGTTCTGCAATGCGTATGGTTGGAAGTCCCGATCTTAGGACGGCGGCTCTCTAGCCAGATGCCGACAGACCAAAACTACACTTGAGCTGACTGTTATTCCTACTCTATTCGCAATTACATGCATTTTGGGACGAGTCGACACTAATTGTACTCGCAGTCGCCTGGATGACCTCCGTCCTCACTCCACGAGCTCTGGTGAATCGCCGTACTCTAATTGTGCCCCGTGCCCTCCGTAGCGGCCGCCCACGATCCTTATGCTGGCTACCAAGCTATCGAGCTCCTTCACGTCAGCATCGCTCAGTTCGATTTCCACCAGGTTCTCCTTGACACGCTCCACGGAAGACGCGCCAGGAATGGGAATAATTATTGGCATGCCGGGCTTCTTGCCTTGAGCACGACACCACGCAATGGCGAGCTGTCCTGGTTTGACACCTTTGCGCTGAGCCAGCGCCTCAATCTCCGTTACAAGCTTAAGGTTCTGTCCAAAGTTGTCTGGCTGGAAACGGGGCATGTGTCTACGCATATCGCCTTCGGGAATGTCATCTGGCTTCTTGATCTCGCCAGTGAGAAAGCCGCGTCCCAGTGGGGAGTATGCTACGATGGGGATGTCGAGTTCTGCGCAAGTCTCCGCTACACCGTTCTCGAGGATTTCAGTTGCCCAAAGACTAAACTCGACTTCCACGGCATCGATCTTCGCGACTTTCGCTGCTCTCCGTATCGAGCTGGCGCTGCACTCGGACAAGGAAATGCCACCTAGTTTTCCAGCCTTTACGTATTCGTTGGCTGCGCGAATTGTAACCTCGATTGGGGTTTTCGGGTCGACCCTTGCACCCTCCCACAGATCAAGCTTCTTTTTGCCATCCAGTACTCGAAGACACTCGTCGATGCTGCGCTTCGTATTTTCGACGCTGCCATCCGGCTTCAGCTCACCTGGTACGAGGCCGCCTTTTACGGATATAACAATGTTCTTCGCGTCGTTGGGATATTTTGTGAAGTACTCGTTGAGCAAGTGCAGACTGTTCCGCTCCGGTGTTCCATATAATTCGCCAGCATTCCAAAAGTTTGCGCCGTTGTCTACTGCTGCCTTCATGGCAGCGAATGCTTGTTCTTGCGTCGGAGGGTTTTTCCGCCAGGTAAGACCCATCAGACCGTAACCGATTCCATGAATCTTGCTGCCAGCAATCTTGATGTCGGTTTCCTCCCGGTGAAGCACTTCCTTCGTCTTATTGACAATTGCTGACATGGTGCCGTATCTCGCCTGAGCAACTTAAACAATGCCAATGGCTGTAGCGGAGAATAATGCTTGTACTTTGTTTCGGATCTTAATCTGTGAATGTGCCTTAAGTTCTGGCGCCTAGGCTAATCATGAGTTGAGGTTTTGAAAAGTGCGGCCCGGTCGAGAAGCGGGCATGATGCAATGCATCGAACGCGCGCCACCCCTGTCACCGCTGATGGATGTCAATAGAACATGCGGAACTGCACTGGAGTGCATCTACTGGAGCGCCCCTCTCATCTGACGCCATCAGATCTAGACGCTCTAACTCCGAGCATCCCGACTACTCAATCAACTTTTCACAAATCACATGGCATGAGGAAGGGCTAAATAAGTTGCGAGAGGTAAGTAAAAGGTCTGAAGTGCATGCAGCGCTATCATTGCAGAGCTAATCTCGCGCTTCTCGATTCATTTGTCTTAGGGGCGGAAGAGGTACAAGAGCCCAGGGGGCTATCATTCGACTACTGGACTTCTGCACCTCAATGCGTCCATTGCCAGAACTGCCAGGGGCCGTCTAATATCTGATTGCACCCTTCAGAAGTCCCCGACGGTCATTCGAGAAATTTCAATTTCAACCATGCGTAACTTTCTCCACGGTGCCGTCGTCCTTGGTGTGCACGTTCAGCCTGCACGGATACAAGTCAGCACGGCAGGAATTCAAAACCACGCAACTCCACCACTGAAAGCGGCCCACCTGTTTGGGTTGTGATCCATGGTCATCATGTCGCCTTGCTTGACGACCCGGTGTTGCTCCGGCAGGTCGGCTTTCGCGAACGTCTAGTGCAAGATGTCAGCATTCTTGCTACCTATTAGAGTACCTCCTCTGCTTATTGACGAACTGTCTCATTCGACGTGTCGCCGATCTTCTTTCCGACCAGCTTGTTCATCCACTCGGACGTCTTGTCGCCATCGGTCGATTGGAGACCAGGAACGACGAGAGGCATGATGTTTGATGATTGGTAGCGTCGATGGAAGCTGTTCGGATGAGGAGTCGCAGTAGTGAAATTGAATGCAATGAACAAGCAGAAGTCGAACCATGAACCAGCTATATTGTATCAGGTTTCAGGAACGGATGACCTGTAGCAATCGCAGGAATAATGACGTAGCTTTCTTCGTCACATGAACATGACGATTTGACAACTCTGCGGATGATGCAGGAAACCGCTGTGTCACGCGTATCCATGAAAATTCACACATTGTGGCTTGAAGGTGCGTTCAGTCTATACTCGTAACAATGCTAATGCTCTTATAGCAGTACAGTCGGAGCCTCGTTTGACTTCTGCATCATGCATCTCAAACCGCAGAATCGTTCTTCGCGAATGTCCTCGCCAGCGCCTGGATGCTATCAGCGATTCTCTGGAAATCGTCTTTTTGCTCCTGGGCAATCTCGTTGATCTCGCTGGCGGACGGGTCTGTGTCCTCGTTGGCCCACTGAATGTCGGTCGTGTTGAATTCGACCTTGACATCTGCGCCGTACACATCCTTGGACGGGTGCGAAGGGAAGCCTCGAAGGTCTTGGACAAGTCGCAGAAGCTCATTCACATCATCACTGGGACCATTGTTAGACTACTTCGCCTGCACTTCGAGAGCAATTGCACTTACGCAGGAACGTCTCCAGTCTTCTGCGATGACTTGTTTGGCCCATCGTACTGAGTTCGACGTACGACAGCGGAACGATTGGGCTCGCCGAGCACCTCGATGGAAAACTCTGGAGTGTCTTGTAATATGTCAGCATCTACAGACTCCCATCTTTCTCACTGCAGATCTGGGCATTCCCTTACCCCATCCCTTTGTGAGCTTGACTTGGAACTCGCCAGATGGTGGAGGTGGAGCGACGATTCGAGGCATTCTGAACTGATTCTTTGCGTAGGCAAGATCTGTGCTATGTGTGTGGAGAGGAGAATTGTCTGGAAAATGGGCAAGACGAAAGTTTCGAGCACGTCGAGAAAGAAAGCAATGCTCTCGTGCCCCTCTTAATGTCATATGCAGGTACCGTCGTCATGACCATCATTGACGCAATGTGGGTTAACGTCCCGCACAATGATGGTCGACGGAACCAACCTTCAACTTCCGCGCATCGAGCACGGTTCAACTTTCCAATTGTCATCGAGAGTGGCATCCAACATTGCTAGACCTATGGCATGCTGAGACAAGACCATTTCCGTTCGACAAACCTCAGGCAGGTCTGCCTGCCTAAAAAGGCTAGCGGTGTTGTCGACAGATACAGCCTACCATGATGGACACAGCCACATATGACGCCCTGTTGCCTAGTAGGTAGCTGGCGATTGATCACTCATATAGCCCTTCTTGAACCAAGGTATCCTGAGCAGACTCCAAACATGGCCCCTATTCGCCTGAACACGTTACCTCAAGAGCTCATCGCCCAGATAGCAACCTCGAGAGATGCATATCCAGTGCTTCAGCTTGCACTCACGTGCCATAGAAAGAATTCGAGCGGCTTGCTACGATGTGCTGACCTTCAAGGAGATCATTGAAAGATCACAGAAGCTTCAATGGCGGAATCATCTGTTAGACATAACGGCTATCGGACGTCGTTGTGGCGAAGATGTCAGGGCCTGGACACGGTATGCGATAGCAAACGAGCTGACGATTCGGTACGCACAAGAACAGTAATCAACTCTTGCTCCCGAAACCGAAGCTACAGATGAAGGCACGGCGCTCTCGAATATGCCGTGGTCAGATCTGATTCCGAGCATTCGAGCAAACGGCAGTAAGGAAATTGCAATGCTGTGGCTCCCCGAACTCTTCCAAATCAGACATCCTTGCCTGCTTGATGGGTTCTGGAGAGCCTATCTTGATAGTCCCCCAGCGGTCCTCGGAGTCAAACACATGTTCTGCATCACAATGGCAGTTCTCGGCGCCTCAGGCCAAATGATCGGACTGGAGCGCGCATTATGTGCATCACGAGGCCGTAGACTTGTACATGGCGACACGACGATCAATCACTTATGGAATCTATGCTGGGTGATACTGCACATTCGAGCTTCGATGAAAACTCGTCTCGCCGCCTGGCCGTATAATGATGCCGCGAGAGTGCCTTATATCCCGGCTCCTTCTGTCGTGGACATATCGATACAGCCTCTCAAAGCCGAATACGAAATCCCCTTGCCCTTCGAAAACTGTTTCCATGAGTGGTATCAGTTCACACTAACGCGATGGCGACAGAAGAATACATAACCAAAGGTAAATGAACAGGCTACTACTGCTACTTTGGTTCTTTCACCCTCGCACCGCCAAGCATGGATCCACCGATGGTGGAGATCAAGTTCACAAAAGATTGGGATGCTCAAGCTCACGGCGAGGAAAATCTCTGTCTCGAGGCTGAGAATTGTGTTGATGGAGTTGATACTTTTGTGATAAGAGGCTCGGTACAGGCAGCAGGAGTGAACAACCCGCATATCTTCCGTGGAATCAAAGAGTACGCGCATGGGACAGTGAGTGTGGGACGGGGAATTAAGGTTTACACCTTTTGGTCTGGTAGGTTATTGGGTCACTTTGCTCGAGGAAGGATTACAAAGGGATGGATCTGTGTGGCTGTGGAAGATTGATGATTGATTAAGATGTCATATGACATACTACCCAAGTGCCTTTCGTCGATGCTGTAGTTCAAGAGAATGGCCAGAATTACTTGCAGCGATTTGGTGTCATCAGTGCGTCGACATCGAGCTCGGTGACAGTCAACCAGGACAACGTATCGTGAAGTTGAGAGGCGGACATGTACTTTAATGCTTCTTCGTCACCTTCACCACGTCTCTTGGGCTGCATTTTGTTGTTTACAGCAGCTGACACTCATTTCCTTTGAGTGAAGCACGATCTGGTTGCGAAGTGTTTCACTTTCTGTCCGCACGATCACGTTGCAAAACAGCCGAACGCGCTCTTCTCTGACAAGTCGACTGCCTGTTGCAATGAAGTCTCTCAGGCTGCGAGCTGTCGATCGTACCACGCCGGCTCTTCCCTCTGTAGCATAGTCGTGAGGTTCTCCACCGACTCTGCTAGGCCCTGCACATTGTGATCCCACAACCGGAGGTCTATCTTTGGGTTCGTAGGCTCCTTGCTGTTGAAGTGGATGATGCCAGCGATCTGATCAATTGAACCCGAGAGACGATTGCTCTGTATCATGCCCGAAGCGTAAACTTCAGCCCTATCAGAGTCCACGCCCAAAATCTTGCCGAGGTTCTCCAAAGTGATGTTGGCGTAGATGCGAGAGACTGCTAACAGGTTGTGCTCCAGCACGGCCTTGTCGAGCACGGTGCTGCCGTCAGAGGTCTTGGCAAGCTGGTGCTCCTTGAGATTGGCGGCAAAAGCTGCGACTTCGCTAGGTACCAGCAGGCGGTCGAGAAAGATTTTCTCGAGGATGCCGAACTCGGCCACATCTGATGCTCGCTCGTCCTTGTAGATTTTCGCAAGTTGTTTGCCGCGCTGAGGTCCTGCCGGCGCGAGCACAGCGCAGGTGATGGCGGCTGACAGAGCTTGCAAGCGCTCCTCCTCGTCTACGACTGACTCATTTGATAGCGCGTAGTAGGCTACGGATGCGTCGAGGAAGCTGCGCTGCGAGTCGGAGATACGAGCTTGCGAGAGTTGAAATTGCAGGCGCGTGGGTTGATCTGTGACATTGTAGAAGATCTGTTTGATCTTGTTGAGATACGAGGTTGCGTTCGTCGCATCATCCTCCTCAAGGTAGCAGCGGCAGATCCGCATCCAGACTTTGGCCTTGTCATCATCGCTGACACTGCGCTGCGAAGACTCGAGGGTTATCGTCTGCAGCGTCTTGGCTGAATTGGTAAAGTCATCGTCGGCCTCGTAAGCATCTGCGAGGAGGAGCTTGATGTCTGTGTCTTGTTGCTCGAAGGAGATCACTTTCGGCTGGAGAATCAGCACGATCTGTGGTCTGCCGAGCACTGTCAGTACAATGCGAAAGATTTGCCAATGCAGAAACACCTACCCAGCTTCCAGCTTGACCTCGTTGCTCAGTGCTCGAAAGTGCTCGACAAACGCGGAAAGCAGTGGTCGAGAGTTGATGACGCCAACCGCGTCAGATGTGATGCTCTGGACATATGCGACTAGGTTGCTTGAGATATCATCTCCAGACGTGGCGATTTGCTGCAGCACTTCGGCATAGCCTTGCGTCCTCTCGTTGCCAGATGCCTGCTCGAGGGCCGCCAGTTGCGGTCCGACCGGAGCCATTCGCGACGAAGCCCGAATTGTCTTGTTCGCAGGCTCAGTAATGGATATATTGCTCAATTTGGAACTGTTGCTATCGAATTCGCGTGCAGTTAGCGACGAATCTTGATGGGATGGTGGCGGTGTTTGTCTTGATGTTCGAAGTTCGAGCTACGAACTGGTCTCCACAAGTGCACAGCCACTGTGGCGTCTACACCTTCACTTCAGTCACGGTCCGCAGAAAGAATAATTTCAGGCCGAGGTGAATGGCGAACGTGTCTGGACATGATGATCCACTGCATTATAGATCTTGTGTTATAGCCTACAACCCATATCTATGCCCACAACCGTACTGTCCCGTCAGCGCCGCCACTTACCAGCCATGCCTCTACAGGATGCCAATCAACAGCGAGAACACCAAGATCATTCTTGATCCTATGTCCTCGCAAAATCTTCAGAGGTACGACGTTAGCGTTCTCCATCGAGTCGCCAAACACTTTGCCATGTAGCACCTGCAGCGTTCCGTCATCTGAAGCATCCGCAAACAGCGGGTGTGAATTGTGAAATTTGACGCTGCGGATGGCCTTGCTGTGGTATCGTAAGGTCTTGTACGGTGTGCTGCCGAGGTCCAGATCGTGCCATAGCAATCGCTTGTCATAAGATGAAACGAGCAGGTTGTCACCCATGGGATGCAATGATATATCGCTGATCCAACGTGCTCCAGGTTGAAGTTCTTTCTCTAGCTTCTGAGCCTGCAGGTCGTAGACTCGTATCCGTTGTCGAGTAGCAAGGAAGAAAAGTGGCCGCGAAGGATGGAAACAAACGGTCTGCGCCAGGCCCTTTGGTCGCTTGAAAGGATGCTGAGTTTGGTGCTTGCTGAGGGTGTGTATAGCAACAGAGGTCGAGGTTGAATTGGAGTTTGGACACACCGTCGAAAAGTATTCACCTCTTCGATGCCAGACCAGTGTCTTGGGCGTTGACCTGAGTGTGATTGTGAGTAGAACTCCCTTGTCTTGTAGGGTCTGTGGTGGTCGTTCCCAAACGGCCGTCTTCGCTTTGGGGGCGCCGTCAGCAGTTTTCGAAGCATTGGCCGCCTCGTGCCCGAATCCAGCATCGATGATTTCGTGCGCATTGTTGTCCACCTCCTCAGCTATGTCCTCAAGTTGTGGTACAATAAAGTACACGGTTTCCCCGCAGCATGCTCCAAGGATGAAGGCACTGTGGCCAGGCCGCCACGCGACGATGTTGACTGGCTCGGATTGAGACAGCTTGATGCGCCTCATTTGACGAGTGTTCTCTATGCTCCAGATACGCACGGTTCCGTCCGAGCCCCCAGAGGCGATGTAGCGACCAGTGGGATCAACAGCAACCGTCCTGACCTGGCCTTCATGTCCACTGAATGTCTTATGGCAGGCTGTTGGGAACGGCTTGAGCTCGGCAGGGTCAGGCAGTTTGGGCAGAAGCGATTCGGGATCGATGTTCAATTTGCTCCGTCGTACTCGTGGGGCAAGGTACAGGTCGAGACATCTGTTCATCCTCTCGTGCAAAAGCTCATCGTAGCCAGGAACGCGTCGCAAAGCAGAGTGGTCTCGAGGCAGAAAGTCACGCTTTCGATCTTCGGGGTCTGCGTTTTCCCACTCTTCACGTTCTTGCTTGTCTGGTAGATACTCTGCAGGTGGGTGATAACTTTCTTCGTATCCAGGCGGCGGCAGTTTCGGTGGAGGTACATTCTGTAAACAGTTAATAAGACATCAAAGACGATCCAGGCCGTGCAACATACCATAGGATGATCAGGACGAGGCGCCTCATTCGCCCACACATCGTACGAAGCGTATTCCAATTCTTGCTCCTCCCGTTCCCGCTCTTCCTCGTCTGGCGTTCGGAATGGCTTGATTCGGCCCTCCTTGATCGCTTTCACCATCTTCATGACGCGTTTGTGCTCATGCATAGATGGAACAAATCTACGCTTTGGCTCTGGCGCAGCAGAGAGAGGCATAACTTCCTCCATACCTTTCCCAGTGAACCATTCGACGTAGTCAGGGTATGGGTCGTAGCCGTCCCCAGGCTGCTCGTTGCGTGTCAATTTTTTCAACGTCTCCAACTCGTCTGGGCTCAACTCGAGTGGCTTGCCAGTGGACGGATCTGTGAGACCGGTCCAGCCTTCTGGTAAGTCTATGCTTTCGAGCAGCGAATCGAGCGCTTGTCCCTTGGCTGGCCTGGCTATTTTCTTGCCATTTATGTCGTAGCCAATATGTGGATACGCATCATAGTATGTCAATGGAATATTTCCGATCGTGTTCGAGGTGACAGGTGCATCGGAATCGTCGGTGTCGTAGGCGGGATCGATCTCTTGGTACACGTAGCGATCGTTGCCGTTGGCATCTTTCTCGATACGATAGTTCGAAGTCTTCGTGCGGTCTTGAAGTTCCAGGCGCTTCATGCGCTGATCTGGCGAGACTGACAGATTCTGCACATCTCTGCCAGTGTCGGTACCCATTAGCATTTCCGGCGGCGTTGCATTCGAACCGCGAGACTTCAGACTGCGAATCTGGTCCCGCACATCCTCTTCATCTTCAGATGAAGGAACCTCGTCGCTGTCCAGTTCTGCGTCCTCATCCTCCTCATCCTCGAGATCTGCTTCCATGTCGAACTCGTCCTCACTGTCTTCTGCTGCGCTGTCGCTCTCGTCGAACGCACCATTGAGCTCTTCACCGCCGAAGTCCCCCTCTTCATCGCTGCTCTCCGGCCGTGGCACCTCGACCACTTTGCGTTTCTGCCCTGCTCTTTGCGCCATGTCGTGCGGATGTTTGCGTACAAATCCGTCGCTGCGTGCTTTAATCTTCAAAACTTTCGAAGCTTAAGTCCGCATAGAGCGAGTACTAAGTGTACGGAGGCCTAAACCTTAGTAGGTGCCACTACGTTAATTGCGACTCAACTTAGTGCTTACTTAGTGTTTACTTACTATAATACCTACTATTGTTCGCCGCCGCTATTATCGCTATCCTATTGCATTATTGTACAAGTAATAATAGCGCTTAACTATTATATCATCGCGCTATCTACTACTAATATTATAATATAGCCTTCTTAATAGCGCTAATACTATTACTTTAGCGATGACCTCCTATAAACGGCGTTAATTAAGATTTTAGAGAGAGAGAGGTTTAAGCGAGCGTACGCTATAATATAGTAATATCCTAATTACGAAGTTCTAAGATAATAATAGTATATAATATCTTATTCTTAATACGCTCTTTAATAAACTTATACTAGGTACTATACGTAGTAGTTGAGCGAGGCATGTTATAAGTCGGCTGCGAGTAGCATAGCAGCTATTTAAGCGAGCTAATAGTGCTAGAGGCAGTGTCAATATAGCTGAAATTCGCCCCGTCCATGTGGCTCTGAAATCCGAGCTCAGGGACCAACCATCTTTAAACCCCTCCTTATCACAGCGACGGCGAGGGCATCTCCTGCATGCCCAACAGCAACATCGCCGCTTCGAAGTTACGGCGTGTCTTAGGTGCGTGCCAGCTACGCCCTCGAAGGATCCGCTAGGCGAGGATCGACATGTGCAGCTGTGCGGAAGCAAGTATGAGTCCAGCGTGCGAGCAGGTGGAGAGCAGATTATGCTGCATACTACTGCTCAGCTGGGCGAAGTCAATCTCACAAACACACACACACTCTCTCTCTGGGTTCACTTCTAGAACCGAAATGAGAGCAGTTCCTTTGCTCTAGTGGTCTTAGTTCACCTACGAGACAGACGACACTACTGACAACGACTGTACTAATGGCTGAGGCACAAGCTACGACACAACTATCGGGTACCACTCAATGCAGCGCGGCACAGCCTGTCAAGCGTCGAGCAGCGTGCGATGAGTGCAGTGTGTCGACTCACATCTGCCAACTGGTCACATTAGCAACCTAACACGAGCGCAGGAACGAAAAAGCTGAAATGCTCAGGTGCCTTGGGTGAGCCACCACGATGTACAAGATGCGAACGTGAAAACATCGCCTGCGTGTTCTCGCCGCAGAAACAGATGGGAAGACCCAAGAAACGGCAAGGGGAGAGTACGGAGAATCTTGCAAATGCGAAGAGGCGCAGCCAAGAGCATACGCTGGGAATAGCTCCAGCTCAAAGCATCCCCGATGTGGATGTCTACGAGAGCGCTTTCACGCCAGAAGGCAGTTTGCAGCCTTGGCTGAGAGACAGCTGGCCTGCAGACATCAGTGTAGAAGGCGCACACAACGGGCACGGAAGTGATGGGGGCGTGCCTGGGCTGACTCCAGATACTGGAATATATTTGAGTCGCAGCAGCAGCCTGGGCAACGGCCAAAACAGCAGCGGCGTCCTCAACGACGAAAGGACATGTATGTCGGCGCTTCTCGACCCTGCCCTCGCTGGCATATCCGACGCATCCACCAGCATGCAAGCTAGCTCCGTGCCCAAGTGCGCTTGCTTGAGCACGCTTTATCTGACGTTGATCAACCTTCAAGCAATGGATAACGACAAATGCAGCTTTCCAATCTCATTGCATCCGCTGCGAGAAGCGATGCAGACCGCTTCAAACGTTCTCAAGTGCGAGGAGTGTCCGAGGCGATTCATATCAGCAGTACAGAATACACAGCTAGTCGGTACTCTTCTAACGTCCATCGTAGAACGATTCAGCAAGGTGCTTGAGCACATCAACGCTGAAACTCTTCGTGCACAGGCTGCAGGCGAGAGCAAAAAGTTCGCGCTAGCTGACCTCAACACGTCAACTTTGCATCTCCATACTGGCGGACTGGACTGCTCGGCCGCTTTCTCCATCGAGCTGAGCCCGGATGAATGGAGGCAAATTTCGAAGCGTGTCGTGCGAGCAGAAGTACATGGGCCAGGGGCTGGGAACAATTGCTGCCCACATTTTGTTGGGCTATGCAAACAGATGGAATGCAGGCAGGACAGGTGGCACTCGCAACCTCTCCCGAAAGACTTTCCTCGCGACGGCAATGGGCTCGCGGTCGGTGGAGAGCGCGACTTGATGAAATCTGGTCACAGCAACCAGGAGTATTTGTGTCTCAAGCTGGTTGGCTTTGCCCGCAGGCTTGTGACGATGTTGGACTGGTCGTGAACTGTCGCCGTCAACCTCGCAGCGCGTTAAAGACGTTTGCTAGAGCAGTTGATGGAATGTAGTGTTGTGTGAGCTGAACAATGCTGCAGTCCTAGGCCGATGAGCGTGCTTCAACCAGGTTTCCTCAACTTGTTGAGAGCCGCCATCACTCCTTCACTTAGCGGCTCCTCGTCCTGCTTACGCTTCTTGGACAGTTCGTGCGACTCATTAGCTGATGCCGTCGTCTTTTTGGCCGGAAGCATGGCCTCGTTCATCGCCGCGGCGAAGGCCTCTTCATCCGCCGTGGACTCTTGCGTCTGTTGTGCGAGCCGACTAGGCGGACGGCGATCGGCTTTGGCCAGACCAGTATTTGCGCGGCTGAGAGCAGGGGTTGCTGCACTGGACATTGCCTCGTCCCGCGTGACATCTCTAGATAATGTCGGCGCTCGTGACACAGGTTGACTGCCGAGAATGTTCTCCACTTGCAGTCCGCGTTTGCCAGCTCGTTGAACACGGAATGGCTCAGTCACGCTCGTCGTCCACTGCTGCACTTTCTTCTCTCCCCAGCCACCAATCATGGCGACTTCTTCGTGCCGTGCATTTACCGCAGTGCGAATAGTACCAAATTGAGACACAAGTGAAACAGCGTCTGTCTTGTTAATCGATCTTGGCGTGGTGACGAAGTCTACCATGCGATCACTGTAAGTCGTGGACTGATGTTGCTTGATAGACGTCGGCGCCGCGTTCTCGTATGTCTTGAACAGTTCCAGATATCGCGCTCCTTCGGCAGCAGACCAACATAGGATGATGGTGACATTGTTGATGACACTGGTTTTGCTGAGTTCCTTTAAGCTCTCCTCATGGTTCTGGATATCAACCATGCACAAGATGATGCGTAATGCGTATCTGCCTTGCAGATTCTTGATTCGCGTGTAGATGTACTCTGGGTGCAGCCGGTGGTACTTCAAGCTGAGGAACAACGCGCAAGTCGTGACCCCCAGCACATAGTCTGCGGGTGTGTCTGCATACTCCCACGGCAACGACTTGATCTTGTCCAGTATCGGATTTCCCTTCTGCCTCGGAGATACAATAATGGATGCTGGTCCAGCACGTTTCGGCAGTGCCTGAGGTTTTGGCTGTTGTACGCCAGATTTGGTTGTTGGTGCAGTGCCACTCTGCCGGTCTAGTCCAGGTTGTCGCAATGGTTGTCCGTTTTGTCGTGAGCCTGATGCGTGTGACGGGTTCGAGCCTGTCGTGGCGTTTCGAGCCACGCTCGGAGCTGCTCGATGCGGCCCATCGTCCTCAATCTCGTCGGCCATCTTTGCTACGCATGCTCATCGCCGTATTGACCGACAGCACATTGTTCTGCCGCCTACTGTGTAGCAGTGAATGCAGGTCGGAAGGGAGGCGCGTTGAAGCGAATGAAGGGTCAGGGCCGCCAGGCCGTCACAAGGCAGGAGCGACGCACGGGCCGCTCCAGCGACTACCTTCGTACGTACATTGCCGGCCACCAACCAGCATCTCCACCTCACATCACCACTAGACTTCACACCCAGCGCCGACGTCCTGGACCCGGAAAGCGTCTGGTCTTGATCTTCCGATGCTCGCCTCTGTGAACCGGTCTCCATTCTTAGGCGGGCATTAGGCGGACATCCCCTACGGCCACGACTCTCGACCACGCCGCCGCCTCGACTGCTGGAGCGCGCCCTGCCTCAATGTCCGCCCACGACGGCGAGCGGTCACCGAAACGGCAGAGACTCGACTCCTACTCGCCCGCCAGCCCACGGCCGACCGTAGAGCCGACAAAGACCTTTGTCCCCAACTACTCCACCCCGCCGCCCAGCGTCCGTATGTCACCTTCATGGAATGCGCAATCGCAGACGAGCCAGCAGCTGCATCACCAACCCGGCGGTATCAACTTTCCATCTCCCCCGAGCACCGCCGGCTTCCAGACTCGAATGGCAAACCGTGACAGCGAACACAGCGATAGTGGACACCAGACTCCGGCCTCGCAAGACGATGGCGATGTGCGCAAGGACGGAGATGGCGACTTAGAAATGACGGACCGACGAGAGCATGGTGGAGATGGACACAGAAGAAGCGATCACGAGCGACACGGAGGCGAAGGCTATGACGCAGCGACATCATCGCCAGGTGTAGTGCCGCAACTGTACAGAATTCGCACAACTCGTAAGTATCCCCAGCGAGTGGCATACACATCATGTGCCATGCTAAACGCCCTTTCCTCTTGCAGCGATTGTACCGTCACGGCCGCATGTCAGTCAGAACCTTCTTGCGCTGTATGATCTATCAGCAATCCAAAGACGAGTTGCCCGAGTAGATGAAGCCGGCAACAAGATCAAGCTGAGGAAGTCCTATGCAAACAAGGTCAAGAATCTGGGCCTGGAGGGCTTAAACAAGGCCACGCCGAATCGGGGCGAGCTAGAAGGCCTGACGGATCCCGGGTGGAGTATGGAGATCGCACCTGGACAAACAATGTGGGATCAGAAGTGGCAGGAAAACAAATTGGGCGATCCTGCCGCTGAAAACGAGCTTCTCGGGAAATTAGATTCTGCGCTTCAGTTCCAACCAGGACGGCTACCAAAAGTCGAACATGAATCTTGGAAGAAGACATTAGGCTTGGACGAATCAACACTGGCGGCCAAGAGCCTCGCTGCGGCAAAGGATGCAAAACGCCCTGCTCCTCCTGCGCATCTAGCGAAGACTGCGCCGGCCACGGCCATGAAAAACTCCGCACCATCGTCGCCTCGGAACGGCCAGCGATTAGATCGGACCGGGAAGAAGCGGAGCTATGGCGACAGCAGTTTTGAAGGGTATGGTGAGGGCTACGAAGACGACACAGACCTTGATGACAATGGGAGGCGCAGGGATTCCTCCAAACGTCAGAAACGAAAGGTAAGTTTCAACTCCTTCACGTCATAAAATGTGCTTCGTCCGGGATTGGGAACTCTGTTGGCGGCAGAGTGCAACAGCCCACAGCTCGTGGCCACAAGCAGGTCCGTCTTGGTCTTCAATCCGAGAATGATTGAACTGGCATGGTGCGCGGGTCATATTACAACACCAGATATTGCTCTGCTTGAAGTGCTGCAGCTCACGATGTGCAGGAATTCCCTTCGAATGCAAATTCACCCGCCCTCTCTAGTGGTGGCGGCTCAAGTATGGTCGGCGTGCGCAGTTCATGAGCTGGCTAGCCTGAGTATCGCATGATACTCTGGCTCTGGCCACTCGTTTCTCGGGTTTTCCTACCAAATCACTTGGACCGGTTTCCGCTCCAGCATCGTTACTGCGCAGGTTGTCGAGCCACTCAATACACAAACAACGACCTGACCCACTGTGTGCACAAGTATTGAGCGAAACCTTTCCTCGCCCGGATCCAGGATCCCGCCGTTGGAACGCTCTCTCTGTGCTTATCGCGCTCAACATCGACACACTGATTTCAACCTAACACATACCCCACACTACCTATGATTCATTTCGACTTCCTTTTCGCGACGATGCAGACAATATTTCCGACTACGTGGCGTAGGAATCCGTATGCTCGCCGTATGCTCGAACAAGACTGGTTTACAAGTCGAGACGTGCAAAAGAATGTGCATACAAAACACACACACACACACACACACACACAGTCCGTTGATACAGACTGAAACTGATTTTACGAGGATGACGCAAAAAAGAAACAAGGGAAGAGAAGAAAGAATGTCACGAAAGTGCGGAAGCGTTTTAGTGGTTTGCGTGGCGCTTTTGTGTGGTTTCTTCTGGCTTTCTTTTCTTCGGGTTTCTTGGTGCACGAATAATACCCCACCCAGGCATATCCTACTGGGACTGTTTTGTGGGTTGGGTTGGAAAGCAGATTGGGGTATACAGTGGGTCGGGTCGTACGTTATGTGTGTAGGAAGAAAGCGCCGAGGAGGCCCTGGTTGGTGTTGATTCATCAGCCGACTCCATGGAGAAAATGAAACTCTTTGATGAGGATCCGCAAAACTTTTCTGTCCTTCGTGTTCGGATTTGCTGTCGTGTGTCAAGATGGGCAGGTTTCTTGAGAGGGCTTGTGATCTTCATCCATTGCTGTCGTGTGTATCAATGCAAAAGGCCGCTTGTTACGGAAATGTCGAAGCATAGGCATTCGAGTCAGAACTGATTTGGACAAGTTGAATGAAAGAGCAAGGTAGAGATGGTATATCGGAATAATAATAAAATGACCACATGAAGTGCAAAAAAAGAGATTGTTGTTCACCCATATACAACACGCTGTACATGATGCCCCGCTTTTGGCTCGTTCGCCTGTAACTCCTCCGCAATTAGATACCGACCAGACAAGGAATAATTGAAAAGATTGAACTCAATGGTTCGGAACGATCAGAAATCACTTGGATTCGGTCATGTTCACCCTCGGAGCAGGAAGTTCACCAACATCACTCCCCGCCATTTCGTAAATGGGGGTCTGCCCTCGCATTTCTGCCGGCACGCCTTTGACAGGTGAGTAGAATTCATGCGGGTTCTCCATCTCCGAGTATCCGATCTTGTTGGGGTCGATTTTATGTGGGCTGTCCAGTTGGTGGATTTCTTGCCCTTCGAGTTCGCCGCCCATGGGGCCGGAGATGATGGGTCGTGCTTCGGCATCGGAGGCGCAGCTTTTGTCTTCTGGGGTGCTTCCTGCTGTGCCGCCCGCGGCGGATTTGGCATCGAGTTCGGCGATGCGTTGGTTTTCGGCCTTCTTCTTGCGGCGCATGAAGAAGAGGATCAGACCGGCTATGGCGACTATTGCGACGACGCCGCCGACTACGCCTCCGGCGATGGCACCAGTGTTGGATGATGAACCTCCGTCGCCGGAGCTCGTCTCGTTTGCCCGGATGATAGACTTGATTTCCTGCTGGGCTATTCGACTCGCGTTCCAATCGCAGGGTGCGACGGTGAAGTTTTGGCGATCGTAGTCTGCGAAAACGTAGGCCTCTTGGAAGAAGGTTCGTCCGAGAGTGTACTGCGTTGCATTGTTCGCGATCTTCAATGGGAAATATGCCGAGCTATTGGGATCCATGATATTGGGGAACTCGAGCGTCAAGTCGAAGGCCGCGTACGGGAAGACGATTTCGATGGCGCGGGAGGTCGCCGTATCGTCAGCGGCCAGCGTAAAGGTGACGTTGGGATTGACGGCTTGCAGGCGCTCGCGCAGCGTCTGGTTGACAAGGTAGAAACTGGCAGACTCGTCGTATGTCAGGTTGAATGCCTGGGCGAAGGCATCGCATGCTGATTGCGGCAGCCACAATTGGCTGACCGAGGAGTCGAGGAAGATTTGGATATTGCCATCCGGCAAGAGACTGGAGGCGGACGAATCGGTGGAGATGGAACGCAGGTTCAGCAGCAAGTCGCGACTGATATCACTGTTGAAGGGGAGGCTGAGAGTCTGTGCTGCATTGAATCTGCTCGCATCGTAGCCACCCAGGGTGAGCGAGCCTAGGTTGTTGCCGTTCAACCTGTACTGATTGCCCGCAGTATATCCCCAGGACAACGACGGAATGGTCCTGTTGTTCACCAGGGACTGCATGAAGGAGACCTGACCATTGTTGAATTCGGTAATACTGGCTGCAGTGGTGAAGTTGGTTGGGCGCGGGTTGAGGCCGAACATCCCGACCCAGAAATTAGGACTTTCCAGGTTGAAGACAACGTTGTGGTCTGCCTTGGCCTGCACAGCACCAGGCCAGCCGATGGTGACGCTGTCGTATCCGGCCGTGCCGTCGGTGTCGAGGCCCAGGTTCTGCTCGATGCCCACATTGTAGATGCTGTTGGGCGTCCAGGTGTTGGATTTGGAGACGTCAAAGGTGTTTCCTCGCTGCTGTGGACAGTTCTCTGGATAATAGTCCGGACATGCGGCGGGAGAGACTGTGAACACGGAGGTGGCCGAGGTGCCAGGCAAGACGCGCACCGTCTGCGGCTGCACGCCAATCTGTACGGGAAACGACGACCACGGCCCATCGTTGCCATCCCAGTTCTGCGCGGCGCCGATGCTCAACGCTGCCGGCAGGGTCTTTTCCTCCCTCTTCCTGATGCTTCTTCGCGATCGTAACGAGGGCATCGAGATGGCGTCGGCGAGCGGAAGGGCGAGCAGAGCTGCCAGCGCGAGCGCGAGCGCGAGCGTGGGCGTGGGCGCCATGGCAACGCGCGCTAGTTCTATCGACTCGGTCGCGTCGTCGGCCAGGCAGGATGGATCACTCCGAGGAGCGCAGGTTGGACGCGGTGGCGGTGATGGAAGCGCGCAAGGCCATTCAGGTGGGTGGGATGAACGAGCGACGAGACATGGCGAGAGGAGCATGCAAGACAATAGAAATACGAGCTGAGGGCAACCATCGTGCACTGCGCTAGACTACGACGACGGCGTCTCTGCCCGCCAGCAGCCGCTGCACAGCACGTGGCCATTTCTCTCTGCTTGTTAAATCTATTTGTGGGACTAATAGTTACAGTATAAGCTTTGCTCGACGCCATTCCCGTCACGTCGCCCCCTCCCCTCCACCGCCTCTCCACGCCGACGACCGGGTGGAACGCCTGCCAAATCAGCAAACGGCTGGAAATCATATGTACCAGCGAGAACGCCCGTTCCAACCTTCTATGCCACAAGAGACAAGGCATCGGTATGGGGAAAAGTTAACATCCCGCAGCCGGTCTGCAACAGTGCGTTCCAAAAGTCAGTGACGACCCCCCATGTGTCCACATTGTTTCATCGCGAGAGCCATGGACGCTCGCATGAACGAGGTGGGAGACCTTACATGTTTGACCAGCACATTCTCGCGCGTACCCAGTACATGTTGCGAGATCAAGATGGAGCGGAGGGCGGGTCTTGGCGTTGCCTGCGTTGGAGATCCGTCAATGACATTTGCCAACAATGTATTTGGGAAGAACTTGGAGATGTCTGTGCCGCCTGCCTTTCTAATGACATGTGCATCACCGAGATCGATGCCAAAGCCTGCAGTGGGATCGATACGCGCGTCCATGCAGGTTACTCATGATAAGCAGCTTGTTAGTTTTATGCGAAATGAGAGGTTTTCACTCCGTGCAGCTTGCCGACGAGGCACTTCTTCGCTGGCGGAAGCGCGAGGTGGCCCTGCGTGAAGGACGAACTATACTGTTCGTTCTTGGAGGCCAGGTTCTTCTGGATATCGGTTGCCATGGCGTGCAAATGATAACGAATTGCTGTCAATGTTTGAATTGCTCAAGCGTAGTCCCTCGAGACTATTGTATTGGATGACGACTAGAATTGGGTGTTCCTTTCGAAAAACCCTGTATCCTTGTCTAGCCATCTGTTTATATATCTCATTGTGCTGTTGTGTAGCTGCATCGAGCGGGGAATGTGATATGGCGTGCTACAGCTAACGCAGGTACCTGCGCCATCGTCAAGCACATCCATCCATCCAAGCCACTGGTGCTTTGCACTGTGGCTTCGCAGAGACGCATCGAGGAAGATAGCACTGGCGGTCCCAGTAAAGCGTTGTTGCTAGTGGCGATCCAAGTTGCAGTATCTGTGGCATCTGCAAGCTGCGCATAGGCCAATTGATCACTCATTTGCGCTCAAAGTGATTCCGCACAGCCCGCACATATGCTGGACCAGTCCTACAGCAACCGCCTATCAGTCTTGCGCCATGCGCTGTCCAGCTGTCGAGCTCAGCAGAAAGTTTCGCCAGAGCAGCAGGTCTATCGTCCGTGTCGAGGATGTCTTCAGCGCGCTGACCATGCCACGTATTGGTCACAGCTTCATACACCTCTCCAGAATTCGGATAAGCAATGAGAGGCATCTCTGTCATCTTGTGGATATTTTCAAGGGTCTCTGCAGAGATAGCCATGGGCACGCAATTGATGCCGAAAGCAACGATCTGTCGAGAGTATTGCTGCACCACACCAACCACGTCTCGCAAGGGTGTACCATCTGCGAGGTGTTCGGCATCCTTGATAGTACAGCTGAGCCACGCAATAGCATCGGGAAATTCTCTCTCAAGCAGCACCAGCAACGCCTTGATTTCATCGAGACTTGGGAATGTCTCGATTGCTAGGAGGTCGACACCGCCTTCGATTAGCGCTGCAATCCTAGGGCGATGGAAGTCCATATACTGCTCAGCAGTCAATTTGTAGGCGCCAGTGTACTCAGATCCGTCCGAAAGGTTTGCGCCATAGGGACCCACACTTCCTGCTGTGAGTAACGGCCTGTTTCGACCGACGACGCTCGTATATGCTTTGTCGCGGGCTTGCCTGGCAACTTCGACACTGCGCTTGACAAGCTTCTTTCCGTCAGCTTCGCTCAAGTGCAAGTGCTTGGTCAGGCCTTCGGTAGCAGCTTGGTAGGACGCCGTGATGGCGACGTGTGCACCTGCAGCAAAATAGTCAAGATGGACTTGCTCGATGCTGGCCGGATCGTCTTGAAGAATCTTTGCAGACCAGAGGGGATGGTGCAAATCATGGCCACGAGCTTCAAGCTCAGTGGCCAGCGCACCATCTACAATGAATGTGTCGACGGCATCGAGCAATGAGTCAAAGCCATCCTTGGAAAGCATGTTGGCCGTGCCTCGATTTGCGCTTGCTAAAAACGAGCGATGGAGGTGCAGCGGACGCGGTCTGCAGTAAGTCTTTGTGCGTTGTCAGCTTTACTGTGTTGCTCACGTCAAGAAAATGTGCCAATGGCTCAACGGAGAGAGAGTTGTTTGGGGAAGAAGGCTTTTTACAAAGCGGCCGCCGGGCCATCCCAAGCTCAGAATTGGAAATCAGCACAAGAGCAGGCCCAATGTCAGCGTCACATGCTGTCTGCACAACGAACGAGATCAAGTGAAGTCGCATCAAGCAACCCATCAAGGTCCGAGCAGCTCGCGAAACGATGGTGCAGGAATGCGTGTGGTGTAAGGTTCAAGTTGATCGGCAGCTCCACAGTCGTCACATTGCGCTCCTGCTGACCTCCAGTGAGCTAGTTAACTGCACTGTTGTCGATAGCGCAACATTCGCAGCCTCACCAAACCACCCACATCACCCGCTCCAACAATGTCGCTATTTTCCTTCTCCACCCCGCTCGACATCGACATTGTCCTCGACAACACCGACGACCGGCCCACGGTCGATGCGAAACTCGACAAGAACCGCCGCGAGAAGTGCCCGCTGTACCTCGATGGAGAGACCGTCAAAGGCGCAGTCACGATACGACCCAAAGATGGCAAACGACTCGAGCACACCGGCATCAAAGTGCAATTCGTCGGCACGATAGAAATGTTCCTGGACCGCGGCACACACCATGAGTTTCTCTCCCTGCAAACCGAACTGGCAGCGCCCGGCGAGCTCCAACACCCCGTCACCCTACCCTTCTCCTTCAAGAATGTAGAGAAGCCCTACGAATCATACCACGGCATCAATGTCAAGCTGCGCTACTTTCTTAGAGTGACAGTCTCGCGCCGCATGGCAGACGTCGTCCGTGAGAAGGATCTCTGGGTCTACTCGTATCGGCAACCACCAGAGACGAACAGCGTGATCAAAATGGACGTGGGAATCGAGGATTGTCTACATATCGAATTCGAGTACAGCAAGAGCAAGTATCACCTGAAAGACGTGATCGTAGGGCGCATCTACTTTCTCCTGGTGCGGTTAAAGATCCGACACATGGAATTGTCCATCATAAGGAGAGAAACGACGGGAGTCCCGCCAAATCAATACAATGAGTCGGAGACATTGGTGCGGTTTGAGATCATGGACGGGTCGCCTTCACGTGGAGAGACAATACCCATTCGACTGTTCTTGGGCGGCTTTGATCTGACGCCTACGTTCCGTGACGTGAACAAAAAGTACAGCACGAGATATTACCTCTCCCTAGTCTTGATCGACGAGGATGCAAGGAGGTATTTCAAGCAATCAGAGATCGTTCTGTACCGGCAGGCGCCTGAGAATAGCGAATTGGCACAGAGACAAGCGAAGGAGATTCAAGCGAGTTAGGCTGTCGCGAGTCTGGGATGAGGGGTTTCACTGCCAATCACATGTTATCGTGTGAATGAATACTTGCCGGCGGGCTTTGGGAACGCTTTCACGACATATGAACATAGCATGGCGCTCGGGCGTAGAGAGAACTTCGAGCTCAGGACGTTGACACACTCGTAACAGAGGTTGTGGCATATATCCAGATTTCTGCCACGTCACAAAAGTGATCAACCTGTGATTTGCCGATACTTGGTATCACATAAAAGCTCTATCTTTACACATCGATCTCGGTACGCATCTCTTTGGGCATCAATGGCATCCTGGCCATCAGTGGAACGCGTCAATGCTTGTCATTGCGCCCGTGTATGCCCTCATAGTAGCGTGGCTCCCCCAAGTACGATTGCCCATCTCAAGGTAGTCGTCACATGTCTCTCGCTGCCTCCTCTATGTTGAGCTCGTAGCGTAGTGTAAGGCCCCGAATTTGCAGATGAACGCATGAACGCCGTTCCGGATAGCACATGTTTGCAAGTTGCCCCCACCGTGCCAAGTGTATGCAAAAACGCTTGAACGTATCCAGATACAACAGAAATCTGCTATGAAATGCAGACCGCCTCTTCATTTAATCATGACATTAGTGTGTCAGGAATATTATTGCTTTCCATCGCCTTGCTGATCGGTCTGCTGCTGCTGCTGTGCTTCGGTCTGCGCAGCCTTCTCCTTTTCTTTCTTCGACATTCCGGTCCATAGATCCGAGACGCCGTCTTTGAACTTCTCCCAAGGGTTTCGATTCAGGTGATTGCTCAACTGCCGGAAGTTGTACATTTCTCCCCAGCAATCGCGGCCCCACTCGCAACCTGCCATGTTCACGAGGAAGTCCCTCTCTGCTTGCTGGTAGTGTATGCCTTGAAGGCCACACTCCTTCATGTCATCCCCGATCTTGAGAGCGCCGCAGCCGCCCGGTGGAAGGCCTCGATCGTCGCCGCAGGCTCCGTTGGGGAAAGCATTGATTTTGCGTTGCGGCGCAAATGCGACATGCGGTCGAAGCCAAGGTTGGCTCGTGTAAATGTATTCAAGTGCGTCCTGCTCCTTGTGCTCCCATTCCATGTGTCGCTGCTCATAGAAGACAGGGTCCCACCAGATGTCGAGGACTCGGTCGGTCCATGAACTCCTCCGCACGAAGAAGGAGCCTAGATTGAAGCCACCGCAATCTTGTGACAGGACAAAGTTGATACTCTCTGGTTTGCCATCTCCGACCACTGATAATGACTCCTCATCCAGATAATTCGCATACTGTCCTTCGCTGGCCTTGTCAGAAGTGCAATTTGGCGGGTGTTGGATCTTGAGCGGGTTGTATTTGTTGATGTCGCGATACGTTGTCCTGCCGAGATCGTTGAAAAGGTGTCTCTGCAGCGAGTACTCTGGTTCCATGATGAAGGTGTTGAGATCCAGCCACCAAAACCTGCCAACTCATGAGTCGTGGACATCAATCGCAGTGTCGATGAACTTACCACTCAGCTTGAGGATACTTCTTCATGGCGTTTCGCACTATGTCCACCTTCTCCCAGCTCTCCCTCCATTCGTGGGCGTAGCGCTTCTTCGTACTCATGTCCACAATGTGCAAGTCGTAGCCCCATTTGGCGGCATACTTTTTCTTGTTCTTCACACTGTCTCTTTCGATCGCCCACTCTCGAGCTCCTTTCCATTCCATAACTCCACCTCCTTGATTGGCGCCGAGTATGATGACAAAATTCGACCCTCCCCCTAGCCATGATGTCCGCCTATACCAGTATCGTACAGCTGCTTCATTGTTAGCCATAAGCTATCGCGCAATGCTGGTAGCACTCACGACTCCAAAACAGTGCTAGCAGCCCTAGCACGGTGATGATTAACATCGCCACGTACTTCCGCCTCCTCGACACCAGTAGCCCACACCGTCTGGGGAGGTCTGCCAGTGTCCATCGCGCTCCTGTCCGGCCCCGTTCAAACTTGTCCTTTCCCGATATTCGCTCTTCCTGTCCCCCATGTGCAAACGGTAAGCTCATGCTCAATTTGCGCCCAAATCTCCCAAAGAACCCTTGGTTCGTGCTCTGGTAGCGCGGATGTCCATTGACTCTGGCCGATCGCTCTTTCGCCGTCGCCCACGACACACCGCCATTGGGTGTCGGACTCGACCCTCGCAGGCGCCCATTTCCTTCAAAGGGAGGGTTGCTCAAGCCTGGGGAAGACCAGCCGCCCTCTCGTTGCGGACTGGGACTGCGATCGAGCGACATGCCCGCGTCGTTGACGTCGACGGAGATGGGATCGGAGAACGCGCTTGCACGCTGGGTGTTATCTCGCGGACATGAATTGCTTGTTCGTCGTCGGTGCGAGTCTCGGGGAGCGGTAGTTGCTTCTGCACCGCTGGCAGACTCGGATTGCTGAGCCACTTTGGCTATTGGAGAGTTGGAGGCGACCTGCAACGAGGGCCCTCGCAATAATGTCTAATGAGGAAAATAGATTGAGCGGGTCCCGGGTTCAGCAATGTATCCAACGCTCGCCTAATTCCACCTCTTGCAGAACGGGCACGCAGATAACGCCTCGTATCGTAGCGTCAGACACCGACGGCGTGCCTGGTTGTGCGCGTTGCTGCTGTCCGCTCGCCGCCACGGATGGAAGTCAGGCTGGTCGTACGACCGGGAATGCTGGCTTCGAAAGCTGTCTATTGCAAATGCTGGAGAGGGGTCCTGTGTGCGACCATCGACTCACCGAGTACACTGTACACTTTTCAGACCGCTGTGAGTGCCGAGACCGTTGTATTACCGAGACATGTGGAGGACGGGTGTTCTGGACTGGATACGAATTCCTGGGACAGTCCGACAATATCGGACGAGGCAGATTCCCGCTATAAAGTCGTCAATCTGCGCAGAGAGCTATCGTCAAGGGATGATGGCCCTTCTGTGGCGTCCAATTCGACGCGCGGACCCGCGCTCCAATGAGGAGCATGCAACCTGGAATTTGATGAGTGTGATCATCTGCCACAAATCCTGAACGGCTACACACTACAGCACCCGACAGCACGCATCTTCTGCATCGGGCGGGCGTTCGGTGCGCGGCTGACTTCAGCCTTCGCATGGCGAATGGTCAGATTTCGGATGATTTCGCACCGACACGTTGTGGCGCTATTGCCCGGCTGGCGCAGGAGAAGACACGGCCACGGCGAAGTCTTATTTCGTTCCACTTTAACTATCGTTGTACATCGACGAGCGGTCTCAGAGTCCGATCACCTCCAGCCGTCGATCTATCAACAAACTTCTGTCAACTGCCACCTGTCCAGCTGCATACATTAGAGTTCTCTGTACGCATGGCCCCCACGGGAAAGCAAAATGGCGACCGGGACTTGGTACTTCCAACTACAACACTACGTTCTGCAGCCGACAACTCTAATGCTTTGACGCCCGTATTTCTGCCTTCCATAGCAATTCTAAGGCATTCTGTCTACCGAAGAGCCTCAGGCAGCATCAAAGACTCGCGGCGAGAGATACCAAATGCGCGCCCTCCTCAGTGTCTGTTTTGTTGTTCGCAACTAGCATGGGAAGTGAGATATACCACTTTCGCCTCACTAAGTGCTGTGGTGATACCCATCAATTGTCCGGCGTGACGAGAGAAAATCGACGACCTCAGAGACCTCAAAACTTCCCTTGTTCCCATGCTGCTAAGCGGGCAACGTTTCCCGTATCTTCTGTGATTATATTGAACGAAAACATCATGTTCTCATCACGTCACCTGACGTCCAGTCTTTCTGAATAGCTCTGTCCCGGAGCTTCCACCCCCAGGCTTCGTACGCGCGACATCTGCTGTTTCTCAAGCCATCACATTTGGCTTTCTAACCGCAGTATGTGCAGCCAGGAGAACCTGAGCCATCAAGGAAAGCAACAACATTTCTCAGCCGTCTAGGAAAGATGAGGTCATACTACAGATTGCGAGATCGTCCTTACCTGGCGTGCGGTTGTGCTTTTGATCGATTGCAGCAATCCGCATTTGCCACTTTCACCTCCAGTCTGTGAAGCCGCGCGTCAAGGGCCGGACAAACGTCGACTCCTCATATCACGACAGTCGCATGGGAAGTGTTAGTAGGCTGTTTGGCAAGTGGCAAGGGCGAAGCGATAAGAGATGGAAAGTCGGCAATTCGAAATTTAATCTGGCAACAGGCCTCAAGCCGAGCTTCAAATATCCATTGATGAGGCTGTCCTGCTGCTGATTCCTTTGTCAAGTTTCTCCATCTGGTAGAGTCAGAGAATCTCTGCCCAACTGGACACCGAATTCGATTGAAGGACACGGATTTAGATCATCAAGCGTTCGACCTTGTCCTTGAGGGCGCGGATTTGTCCCATGAGATCGGAAGCCTCGTTGGTAGTGATGCTGCAGCTGATCACTGCCCGAGACACACCACACGCGCGACCGAGAGCCATCTTGGATGGAACGTACACGTATGGCGTGTTCTTGTCCTCGCACAGAAGCGGAAGATGGAGCAGGATGGCGAGAGGAGTCTGAAGAGATGTATTAGAGCAATGTAGAGTGAGCGTCTCGGTGAGGGTTTGCCTTACAGTGTCTGCCGCAAGGATGATGATCTCGCTAATACCACGGTTCACTGTCCAAGTTTCAGTACCAGTATCGACACATTGCACAAAGTCTGTCCACATACGAGTCTTCGTAGCCTCGTTGGCTCCCTTCTTGAGCTGACGCGCATGGCTGGCTTGCTGAACAAGGTCAAGAATTCTGATCAAGTATGTTAGCAACGTCGTCGGTCCCTCGTTATGCATACGAACTCACTCCTGGCTCAATGCAGCATCAGCCACAGGCCAAGCAGCGCTCTGATCAGCCATTCTGTCTTGATGGGCGGTTTTTGAAGGCGTCGAGATGAGGATAGATGTGCCTGTCGCGCATCGTTAGTGGAAGTCCTGGGAAGGCGCCGCTTGTGAATAATCGAACTTACTGATGTCGCGCAAGGCTCGCCCGAGTAGCTGTGGGTTCACGGCCCTGTTGTTGTCAATTTTCGTGAGTCGCTAACAACTTTCGAGAAGCTCCAAAAGGTTGGCACTTTTTTTGAGAAGTCGTATTGTCGGTCCGTTCCGAAGCGCCTGAGGCGCAAATCACGTGAGACCAACTCTCACTTGACAGCAGCATCATCCAAAACAGCTCCTTCGAAGCGACCTTGCAGCAACACACCTCCACGCGGGCTATCACACCTTCTTCATCTTCAGAAGCCACTTGAATCTCCTTCCCAAATCTTCAGATACACAATCAAGATGGCCACTGATCTCTGGTGAGTACAGCGTCTCCAGGCGCTCCAGGTATCATGATGGGGCAAAACGCGCACCATGTAGCTTTCCAGGAGCGCCTTCCGTGGGCAACAGGCAGGCAGCACGCCGCATCACGCGGACTCGCGAAGCTGACAAGCCGTGTTTTGTAGTCCCGTCTACGCCGTAAGTGACACCACGATCTGCTACATCGCGAGCACGCACTCCTTGCCCAACCACCTCCCACCGCTACGCCATCGAGCTCAGCCTGTGCCACGCACGTAACGAAATAAACGAAGGATGATCAGCATAATGGAAGAGCAGGGCGGAATGCTAATGTGATCGCTACAGCCTTTCTTCGGTGCCATGGGCTGCACCAGCGCCATTGTGTTCACCTGCTTTGGCGCAGCGTACGGCACAGCAAAGGCTGGCGTGGGTATCTCGTCCATGGGTGTCCTTCGACCTGACCTCATTGTCAAGAGTATGTTCTGCCTGTGCCTTGGACGCAGAGGATCCGAGATGCAGGAGATGAGGCATGGAACAAATGGCTAACGCTATGATTCAGACATCATTCCAGTCATTATGGCTGGTATCATTGCTATCTACGGACTGGTCGTGTCGGTGTTGATCTCGAACGAGTTGACACAAAAGACGCCTTTGTTCACTGGATTCATCCAACTGGGCGCTGGTCTCTCTGTCGGTCTGGCTGGTCTGGCCGCAGGGTTCGCCATCGGAATTGTTGGCGATGCCGGTGTGCGTGGTACCGCGCAACAGCCCAGATTGTTCGTCGGAATGATTCTGATTCTCATTTTCGCTGAAGTCTTGGGTCAGTTGCCTGCAAGCTTTGTGGTGCAGAGGCAGAGACTAATCCATGTGCTTAGGTCTGTACGGTCTCATCGTCGCTCTCCTCATGAACTCGCGCGCAAGCCAGGACGCCGAGTGTTAAATAGCGAATGGGAAGAGATGATCAGAGCGCAGACAAGACTTGACGACAACCACAGCGCGAGAACATGAGGACATGGCGGTGGCAGAGGACGGACACGGATGGGCGCAGGGGCCGTCTCGACTGAAGATGGTGCACAGTTCGCATCGCCGAGGACACACTCCACACGAACGCGCCGTAGGATAGCATCAGGGAGCATGTAACGTTAGTTGTGTATTCCAAGCAGCCGGCGTTTACGAAGGGGTAGACAATGTATATGGACTCGTTTGACCAGGATTCGTTGCGCGGTGCCGTGAGCGTCACATGCGTGCCTTCGCAAGAAGTACTGTAAGCTACGAAAGTTTCCGGGCAACGTGAAGCTAGCCATGGCAACGTATTTGGGATGGGCATACTCTCGTCGTCCGCGCACAGCCTCGAGGATGAGCGAGCTGAAACAGGCAAGTGCGCCCGCAGTACCAAGTGCAGAGCGGCAAGATTGCGGATCACAACGGGTCGGAGGGCTGTTCTTGGCTATTCGCAAGCCCCCCGGAGCTCTGTGGAAGAAACTGCCGGCAGACACGACGCGGAAAGGCAGGCCGTTCTCAAGCAGAACAGCCCCTCTTGACATCAGAGAACCCCGCCATACATGAGAGGCGAATGTGTGAGCAACTTCAACTTCCATCGCCAGGCAAGAGTTTGTCCCCCTTCTCCTCCTCTTCTGCTGCCGACTGTATCCTTTCCTCCTCTCACTGCCGGCGTGACCATCAAGGTAGCACATCGCACCCGCTGCTGCACCCAGTCACCCACCTACCCGCGAACCACTAATCCAAAGAGCTTCCACCATGTCCGACACTGCTGGAAAATCCATCACTTGCAAAGCTGCCGTAGCATGGGAGGCAGGCAAGGACCTCGTGATCGAGGACATCGAAGTCCTTCCTCCACGAGCGCATGAAGTCCGCATACAAGTCTACTACACTGGTGTGTGCCACACAGATGCCTACATGCTGAGCGGAAAGGACCCCGAGGGTGCTTTCCCCGTCATTGCAGGACACGAGGGCGCTGGTATCGTCGAGAGCGTCGGCGAGGGCGTCACCAATGTGAAGGTTGGCGACACTGTCGTTGCCCTGTAGTAAGTCCACCACTCCGCGATCGCTGATTTCGCCGCCTGGCCGCGAATTAACAATATTCCCTACAGCACACCAGAATGCAAGGAGTGCAAGTTTTGCAAGTCCGGCAAGACCAACCTCTGCGGCAAGATTCGTGCAACGCAAGGAAAGGGTGTCATGCCTGACGGCACCTCTCGCTTCAAGTGCAAGGGCAAGGACCTCCTCCACTTCATGGGCTGCTCCACCTTCTCGCAATACACCGTGCTCGCTGACATCTCGGTCGTTGCGGTAACGCCTGACGCGCCAATGGACAGGACATGCTTGTTGGGCTGCGGCATCACGACTGGCTACGGAGCAGCCGTCATCACGGCAGGACGTGGAGGTGTGGAGAAGGGAGCCAACGTAGCAGTCTTTGGTGCTGGATGCGTTGGTCTCTCCGTCATCCAGGGTGCCGTGAAGCAGGGCGCCGCGAAGATCATTGTGGTCGACGTCAACGATGCGAAGAAGGAGTGGGCAAAGAAGTTCGGTGCTACGGATTTCGTGAACCCGGCCAAGGATCTCAAGGAGGGCGAGAACATCCAGAGCAGACTCATCGACATGACCGACGGTGGATGCGACTACACATTCGACTGCACAGGAAACGTCCACGTCATGAGATCAGCGCTCGAGGCCTGCCACAAGGGCTGGGGTGAGAGCATCATCATCGGCGTTGCTGCTGCTGGACAGGAGATTGCCACAAGACGTAAGTCCGCTTATCAGATTGTCGACGGGCATCGTGCTAATTCTCATGACAGCATTCCAACTCGTCACCGGCCGTGTATGGAAGGGATGTGCTTTCGGCGGTGTCAAGGGCCGCAGCCAAATGGGCCAACTCGTGCAAGACTACATGGACAACAAGCTCAAGGTCGATGAATTCATCACACACCGACAGCCGCTCGGCGGCATCAACGACGCGTTCCACGACATGCACGCCGGGGACTGCATTCGCTGTGTCGTCGATATGCGCAAGGTTTAAGGATTGTCAGGTTTGGGAATCGAAATGACATTCTGTGAATAGTGAAGTTAGCGTTGCTGCAACCAAATTGTGAAGCTATAGGTGTAAAAAGAACGAACACGCTCGCACTGGCGCTTCCAGTTCTTCCTTACCCTCAGCTCGATGTCTGCATCCTGGAACAGTCAACACGAGGGGTTTCATGATGCGAGCCATTTTGGCATCGATTTGTCTTTCTACTTCATACAGACGTAACGGCTGGCGCGGCGCCGTGATCAAAGACCACCAACCATGCCATGCGATCTTTTCTACAAGTTGGTCAGGTAGTCCTCGATCTCTTGCGGACTCAGAGTCCTGAAGCGCGGGCCAGTCGCCCCCTCGACTCCTTCGTATCCGAGGAGATGGTCTGCAGGGTCCCCAATGATGCCAATCTCGACTGTGTCGCCATTCATCTCGCCTTCAATCGTCTCTTTCAGCGTTAGGAGCGCAATGTGCACCGCGTCTTCGAGCTCTAAACCCTCAGTGTATCGCTTCTCCAGGAATGTCTTTGCACTCGTAGCACTCTTGCCAATGGCAGTCGCCTTCCATGGGAAGTAGCTGCCGCTAGGATCGACTTGGTACAGACTTGGTCCGCCCTTCAGAATGCCACCTGTCTTCCCAGTCCTCTTCTTCTTGTCGTCCACGTCCATCTCCTCTGCTGCTTCTGCTTGCTCCTGCTCGGGCAGGATCCCGTCGTCCCAGCCAGCAATCAACAAGCTCACGCCATAAGGCCGCACACCTCCGCTTTGCGTCGCCTCTTGCATCACTCCCGCAACGTCTTGCACTAATATCCGTGTTGGCGGGTACTCGTTGTATATCCGCTTGTAGCGTGTGTGACTGACTTTGCGCGCCTTGTCGACGAGCACGCGGTAGTCGGGACCCATGCCGGAGTAGACCATGCCGATGTTGGGCGTGATGAGCGAGACTTTCGACGATGATGAGGCATCAATCAGCGGTGTGGAGGACTTCTTTTCGGTAGCCAGGACGACACCGTTGGCAGCTTTGATGCCGAGCGATGTGACGCCCTGGTTGACTGCATTGAGCGCGTATTCTGGGCGAAGTCAGCGGTGCAGCGAATGCTGCGTTGGCAACTCGTACCGATTTGCACCAGTTTACCACTGCAGAGATGTTAGTACGCAGATATGATGAGCTCGGAGGTAGGACGAGGCATGACATACCTGGGCGAGAAGGTGGTGAGCGAGAAAGAGTATCGGTCGGCCATGATGGCCACTGGTTCTGAAGTGCTCGCGGAACGACGTGTGCACAATCAGTCCGAGTGGAATCTGGAGCGGCGGCGGTGGATGAAGATGGAAACAGCTCTCAGTGTGGCAGACGACCAGCTACTAGGTAGGTAGGTACGTGTTGCACCTGCCGCCTACCAAAGCGGCTTGGCGCGAACGCTCACTCGGAGGCTGCGCACTCTAAAAGACCTCCCAGCTTCTCTGTCTGAGCCCATCAACACGCTGCTTTCCTGTCCGCTCGCCGACCATGAGCTCGTGCACCCATTCCACCACCCCTGCTCGCGACACTGGCTGATCGCTCCTGCTGTCCCCTCACTTTATACCATTCAATTGACAGGTATCACTGATCAGAGTTCACCATGGCAGCTTACACCACAGGCGCCAACTGGTCGTTCCCAGCCGACTTGCCCGGTGCTTTCGAGCAGCAACACTCGCCTGAACCACCGTTGGAAGAATTCGATGACCCGCCAACGAATAATTCTCACGAACATACCGAGGCCGAAGCAAAGCCTGGCGAAGCGCCAGAGCCAAATCGCACACGGAGACATTACCGAGTCCGCAAGTGCAGGATCTGCCTCGAAGAGGTAGAGCCCACTTTTCACTATGATCCGGAATCGACACTGCCTGCCGCCATGCAGCCGCCGCCGCGCGTGACTTACGAGAGCGAAGAAGGAGGACGTCTGTTGTCGCCGTGCAAGTGCAAGGGTTCACAGAAATACGTCCATGAAGAGTGTTTGGGCGCCTGGCGACGTGCAGACCCGTTACAGAAACGCAACTACTGGGAATGCCCTACATGCCGCTACAAATATAAATTGCAACGCCTGACCTGGTCTGCTTGGATTTCGAGCATACCCGCTCAATTGGGCTTGACTGTGGTCATCCTCGTGGCTTCCGTCTTCCTACTGGGATTTGTCGCTGATCCAATCATCAACTTCTACATCGACCCTTACACCGCCGTCGCTACTGGAGGAGGCCCCCGAGACTCGCTGCTCTGGGAAGATGAGCCGACTACATGGTTCGAGCACATGCTTAAAGGTCTCGCTTCACTAGGTCTTGTTGGCTTCGCCAAATTTTTATTCACGTTGTCTCCTTTTCAGTGGTTCAACGTGCGGACTTCGTTTGGAAGAAGCACAGTTGGGGGCAATGGCAGAGATCGTCTCCAGCAGATCAGCTGGATCACGTTACTCATTGGCATCATCACCGCATCTTATGCCATATACAAGCTGGTTCGGGCGTGGTCCAGACGAACATTGGAATCAGCCAGTGAGCATGTGATGGATGTCGGAGGTGACGATGAGGATGATGAAGATTGACTGAGAATGCACAGCACACGTCGCGGCGGGTAGACACTGTTACACTGACCGACTTGTACACTCTGCCAGGCGTGCTCATTTCTCCGTACTGCTTCCGTCACAATATTCTGTCACTCTTTGACCTTTGACCTCTCGTAGGCACGCGCCCTAACTTAAGTTGGCTTGTCTCGGGCTTGTTCCCTTTCAAAGACTTGACAATTAGTCAAGGGGCGCAGATTAAATTGCTCGCACGAATCCTGATCTCAGCGTTATGCTCGAGAGCGTGGAGGACTGCGCGGCTGTCTCCAGCGCATTACGCCGCACTCGTGCGGTGCCTTACTCTTCCAGCCACTCGAAAGAGGTGCAGAGGGCCCGGAATACAGGCAGGCGACTGGTACACTTTGGTAGCTTCTCGATGCAGGATAATTGACACTTCCTTACCCTTCAGCACAATGCTCTTTGCAGTCTCCAAGCGTCCGGTGCGGCTTGGCGCCGTTTGCCTGTTGCGCCACAACCGTCAGCACAAGAAGTAGTTGACGGCGGGCGGTGGTCCTACGGTCTAGTCTCGCGGTCCAGACACATCTTGCTGGGCTCGAACATTCTCTCTGCAACTTCCTAAACCGGGGCGTACCCCGGCCACTTCATCTTGCTGAGTCACTTGAGTGGTTACAAGGTTGCTTCGTGTTCTGCGCCTGGATTCTTACACGGCTACGGCTACAAGCGCAAACGTGATGCATCCGCACATCTGACCCGGCACCGAACCTTCTCTTTTCCATGTTCTCGACCTGCCGCGATTGCATCCCTTCACAGCGGCACTTCTCTACAGTTCACGACGAGAAGCAGACCGCGATGAGCTTCAGCACAAACCAGTTCGGATTGGTGCGAAGTGCGAAGGACCCAAGATGAGTCTGCGATTAGCCTCGCTAGACCCCAACGAGCCACGAGCCGCCAAGGACTGTAGAAACTGCAACCGGAGACGCATCAAGTGTGACAGAAGCATTCCGACCTGCAAGAAATGCGGCCTCCGGTCGCTGGAGTGTCCAGGTTATGGATTGCGCATTCGCTGGGACCAGGGCGTCGCGAGTCGCGGGAAGCTGAGTGGTATGAAGGTCCCTGTGCTGGGCGGACAGCCGGCCGCTCCTCTGATGAAGGTGCCCACGCCTCCACGTAGCGAGAGTCCAGTGCCGCAGATTCGCACCGCCGCAACATTCCCAGCTCGTGTCGACATCACGAGCCTATTCGCATCGCCTTTGTCCGCGACTGCGGGCCCCAGTCGAGATGATGGTCAGCGGAACGCAGCTGGGATGGTGTTCGATAATCCATATGCGCTAAACATTGACCTGAGCAATCGAAACGTCCCGTCGCCTCTGGAAGATCCAGCTGCACAGCGATTATTCAAATACTACGATCATGTCGTATCTGCCACTTTCCCGTGGATCGAAGGGCCTGTCAACTACTGGCGAACAGTGATGATACCGCTGTCACTCGAGTACAGGCCGTTGCTACTCGCGCTGTTGGCAATGTCAGCGGAGCATTATTCGTCCAAAACGGGGTTCGAATGGATCTTCGAGGATGGCTCCTGTGGCTCTGCCCAGCTGCGAGACGACTGTCTACACCTACTGTCAGATGATCTGAAGAACGAAATTTCGGGCGCGCAACCAAGCCAATATCGGCACTCGAGCGGCCTGCTTGCAGCCATACTCGTGCTGTGCAATCTGGAAATGGTGCGATGTGATTCTGCGCTGTGGCGTGTGCACTGGAGCGCAGCTCGAGCCATTACACGTCAGTGGACAAGTGCCCCAAATTCGGCCATGACGCTGAATTCAGACGAGCGATGTCTCATGATCGATGCGTTCACCTATGATGCATTCGCCTCATGCACTACCTTCGACGGATATCGACAAATCTCGAATGATGCTGTTCATCCCCAGGATGTAGACATATTCACAGAGTACTTCAGGCTGGTGCAAGACATCACCCGATTCGAGCGGGCCCGTTTCGAGGATTCCGATCACCCTCTACCCGGGTGGCTACAGGACAGACACGCAATTCGTGCAGAATTCGAGGCTGTCCGAAGGCGGAATCTAGGCTTCCATCAGCTGTTCCAATTAGCTTCTGAAGAGAGACGACAAGACTTTGACGCCTTGATCGACATGTACCACTTCTCAGCAATGTTGTACGGTTTCCAGGTTGCCCTGCATCCGGTGGCAGATTTGCTACTGCGGCACGAATGTGCGGAGGGAGTCATTGACAGCTTGAATCGCATAAAGAGTCCGGAGGGCATTCAACAGTGCTTCGTTTGGCCGCTCTTCATAGTCGCAACAGAAGCAAGGGGCATGGAAGATGCACAGAAATTTTGTGAGTGGCACCTTCTCGACGCCATGGCAGCAACTGGATTTGGGAACTGCTATCCCGCTCTCGAATACTTGAGAAGATTTTGGAAGACTACGCCAGGCTTGCATCCCACCTGGATAACGTTTGCAAGGGAAGAGTCAGCAAGAGGGATCAAATTCTTGGTGATATGAGTGTCTAGAGGAGTTTGAGTCTTTGGCACAGTACACAGGTCGGGAGGGCAAAACAGTACTGCTATCCGAGCAACACAGACCACGCAGCAATGCAATAATGAAATGATGAATCGATACTTTGACAAAGGCCGCGTATGATAGGCTGTCGTACAAAGACAGTGTGCCTACGGGCTTCTCTCCTAGGCGAGCGGAGCCGTCCATGCCTTTGCCATCACATACCCAGTAATCAGATTAGGCAGACGCCGCCACCATGCATGCTACTGGACTGCAGCCGCATTGATGCCTGAGTTCAACTGGTGTTGCCAAGGCATTTCGTCAGGCTAAAGTCAAGCGTGCGAAGTTTGCCGTCCCGACAACGCGGCATTAGTTAGGGCAGGCAGGGCGAGCCGCCCTGTTCGCGCGACCTTGCATTTGGTCCACACTTCTCCCGTCAACACGCTCGCGCATGCTCGCTGCGGTATCACCGTCGTTTGCTTTACTTTCTGGCCTTGTGTTGATAGCAGGAAGTGGTTTGTCGCCGTCTACAGTACGTTTGCTTACGCGCGCGATCAAGTGCACTGGTTCGGATGCTGACATGGGTGGCTCATAGCTCCTTATTGCTGTTGACCTGGAGAAAATCGACAGCTGTTCATCACCTTCCACACGATCACCAACACCACCGATTCACCCCTATCCGTACTTGAGCTCACAATGCGCGCCGCAAACCTCGTGTTCGTGCTGCCAGCACTCGCTGCTGCGCAGGAGCAAATTCCCATGATCGACCAACTCAAGGGGTGGTTCGCAAAGGCCACAGCATCGGTGTCAACGGCCGTGGAAAAGGCAACACAGGCTTCCGTTCCCGACCCAGTCGCTGCAGCTGCAGCCAAAGTCGCAGATTTGAAGGTCGAGCGGTTGACCTTGGAGAACCACAAGGAATTGATCCAGCCAGGTTCTTCGGAGGCTGCTCCTGGAATCGAGACCTGGGAGGTGTTCGTGACGGGAGGTAACAAGACATGCTACGGCCGATGCGATCGTGCAGAGACGGCATTCAACGAATCTGTCGCGTTGGTTGCGGTGTCCCCCAGCCCCCCACACCTCGCTCTGCTCAACTGCGAAACCGATGGTGTTCTGTGCCACGCTTGGGCCGTGTCTCCTCCGACTGTGCTTCATCTGCAGCTCCCACAACCTTTGGCCGACCAATCGACGCCTGCTTCCACTGTGCGCTCGATCAAAGTCAACAGCACGACCGTAACTGCAGCGGACATTGCCGCGATTCACCTGGAAGAGAAGTATTTGGAGACCGAGCCCGTGAGTTAGCTATGGGGATCTTATCGGTCTCATGTCAGTGGCTGACATTTACCTGCAGTACGAGGGGTTCTTCCACCCCTTTGATGGTCCTCTTGCGCAGTACGGACTGAGCGTGCCATTCGGCTACCTCGTTTGGGGCTTCTCACAAATTCCCTCGTGGATGTTCATGATTGGCATTAGTTTCTTCTCCCGAACCATCAGTATGTCAAGATTCGCGAAGTTCTATAGCTCCATATGCTAACAATGCTTAGTGGGTCGACGAATGGCACCACCTGCCCAACGAGGCGACGCTCCTGCCGCGCCCCAGTAAGAGCTTGACACGAAAGGGATGTAATCTGTGGATGGCACGAATATACACCACAATTTTGCGATGACAGAATATGTACGAGGAGGACACGATACTCTATAGCACATCGTCTGTGCACGAAATCCAGGGTAGATGTTTAGGCATATGAAAGCGTGCTTGGCATACAATTTAATATCCAACAGCTCGCTAGGGTTGGGAAATGGCTAGAATACCGTCGTTCAGCTCATGCAAAGTGTAGTTACAGAGCCGACCAGAAACTTCACGAAACACCTCAACTCCGCGCTAAAACTTTCACTTGGGAGTGCCGGTACGTGAGGCAATGTCCGACCATTGCATTCTCGGGCCTGCTTCCGCGAGGCCTTCCAGTCCTTGCATTGGGTCTGCAGGCCCGCTGCCGTTTTGCGCTTCTGAAGCAGCATCGCCGTCTTCCCCGACGTTGTACTTGGCAGCGTAGCCTTCCTGTACCAAATGTTAGCATGACGCTTTCAAATGCACAATCGATCTGCTCGCCTGCTCCCAAATGGCTGTCCGGCTCCCAAGGCCTTCCTCGTGGTTCTTCTGAGGCTTTGCTTGGTTGACCTTGATTACTCGCCCGTAGAGCTCGGACTGGTCCATGTTGTCGATTGCTTCGCGGGCATCTTCTGCGAGGGAAAATTCTACATAGCCGAAGCCTCGATGCGGGTCTCGATTTGAGGCTCTGAATTGTGTTAGCTGGCGTGTAGGACATGTCGCTTGTGTGATGTTACTTGCAGTTCAGGTTTCGGTAAAGAGATGTCGACGATCTCACCGAACGGTATGAAGGCGTCGTGGAGAGTCTGCTGAGTGACTTGGTGATCGAGCCCGCCGACGAAGACCGTCTTGGTCTGTTTTGCCGTGTCTGTCATTCCTGCTGTCGGCTGAAGACTGTCGCCCGCGAATAATCACGTGCAAGAGCAGAAAGAGTGAAGCAAAGCTCGCCAAGCTAGTGGGCTTGACGTATCTGCACTAACAACTTGTCCTCAGGGTTCATGGGAGTCGATCTATAAACATCTCCAGGCGTTTAAGGAGATCTGCTACCAAATCCCCGAGCCTCGCTCCTCTCTACTTCCTACTTGTCCTCTAATGCACATGCACGATCTGTAGACACGCGCGTAGACTTTCTCTCTTCACTTCGACCATCAGAATCGCGACCCCTCCACCATGGTCCGTCTGCGAGAGATTCCACGCACCGCTGTTTTCGCATGGCTACCAGACAGCACCGCACCGCTCGTGGTGACGGGCACGAGGACAGGTGCTGTCAGCGATGACTTCTCGAGCGAGGTCAAGCTGGAGCTTTGGGACCTACGACTTCACGAACTGAATGGCGAGGGGGAACTAAAGCCAGCTGGCAGCATCACGACCGACTCGGGATTCAACGACATTGCCTGGAGCGCACCCGATGACGATCATCCGCTCGGTGTGATTGCTGGTGCCTTGGAGAATGGCAGTGTTGACCTGTGGGACGCTGAGAAGCTACGAAATGGATCCTCCGACGCATTCATCTCGCGCACCACCAAGCACACCGGAAGCGTACGAGCCCTCCAATGGAATCCCTACAGACACCATCTACTGGCCTCTGTGGGTTCCAAGGGCGAAATCTACATCTACGACCTGAACAACATGGCCAACCCATTCAGGTTGGGGGCAACGGCAGCTCGGGCAGACGACATCGAGTGCCTGGACTGGAACAAGCAAGAGAAGACCGCACATATCCTAGCTACAGGCAGCAGTGGAGGCTTTGTGACAGTATGGGATGTCAAGCAGAAGCGGGACATTTTGACCTTGAACAACCAGGGCCGCAAGGCGGTCAGCGCGGTGGCATGGGATCCGCAAGAGAGTACGAAGCTAGCCACGGCGACGCCGAGTGACCAGGAGCCTTTGATCTTCTTGTGGAGCTTGCGTAACAGCAGTGCGCCAGAGCGGACATTGAAGGGACACGAGCTGGGTGTGTTGGGCTTATCGTGGTGCGTGCAGGATCCAGACCTGCTTCTCTCGTGCGGCAAGGACAACCGAACTATTTGCTGGAATCCAAAGACTGGCGAGCGTTACGGAGACTTCGCTGCTGGATCGAACTGGGCATTTCAGACGGCATGGAACCCCCACAACCCAAGCCTGATCGCGAGTGCCTCGTTCGACGGGAAGATCTTGATCACGTCGACACAAAGCACAAACTCGAAATCAGACGATCAGGGAGCGGCTAATCAAAATCTTGACGGCGAGGACTTCTTCGCCAAGGCACAATCTCAGCCTCTGGGGATTTCTTTCACTTTGCCCAAAGCACCCAAATGGGCTGGCCGACCTGCGAGTGTTTCCTTCGGCTTCGGCGGAAAGCTCATTCGAGTTGGCGCTGATGCCTCGCGAAAGAGCAAGATCTCGATAGAAGCGTTCGAAGTGGATAGCTCCATTGGCGAAGCGACGACTAATTTCGAGAACAAGCTTGCCTCGGGAGATCTCACGAATATCTTGGCTTCCAAGCTTGAGGGGGCGAAGACGGACGAGGAGAAATCTGATTGGCAGGTGATCGATACGCTGAATGCGGGAAGCTCCAGAAAGAAGCTGAGGCAATATCTGGGCTTCGAGGACCCGGCGGCCAGTGAGCTGACCGAAGGTACAGAGAAGCTTGCAATCAATGGCGAGGCGGAGGAGAAGGCGAATGGTGACAAGAACGATGATTTCTTCGGAAATGGCGAGGCTGACGATAACTTCCTCGCGAATCTGGCCGGCTCAAAGGGCACCAAGATCAATAACCCATTCAAGGTCTACACTGGGACGGAGTCGGAAGCCGATAAACACATCACGCAGGCGTTGATGTTGGGTGATTTCGAGAAGGCCCTGGATATATGTCTTAAAGAAGACCGCATGTCTGACGCATTCATGATCGCTGTCTGTGGTGGCCAAAAGTGCATTGACAAGGCGCAAGCGGCTTATCTTAAGAAGCAGGCTAACGGGCCAAATTATCTGCGACTTCTGGCGAGCATCGTCGGCAAGAACTTGTGGGATGTTGTACACAACGCCGATTTGAGCAACTGGAAGGAAGTCATGGCGACCTTGTGCACGTATGCTGACGAGAAGGAGTTCTCTGATCTGTGCGAAGTGCTGGGTGATCGTCTTGAAGAAGCCTACCAAAGGGGAGATGGACCGAACACCCTCCGCCGTGACGCATCCTTCTGCTATCTTGCCGGGGCCAAGCTCGAGAAGGTGGTGATCAACTGGGTTGCCGAACTCGAGGAACAGGAGAAGGAGGCTCAAGAACAGTCCGAGACTGACAATGGATTCTCTGTGCACGCCAAGTGCTTGCAGGCATTCATCGAGAAAGTCTCCGTGTTTCGCAAGGTCACGAACTTTCGGGATTCAGAGCTGCAAGCGGCTGCGGATTGGAAATTGGCACCGCTGTACAGCCTCTACGCCGAGTACGCAGAGATTTTAGCCTCTCACGGCCAGCTCAATGCTGCGGAGCGATACCTGGACTTGTTGCCAGCCAAGTTTGCTGGTGCCGAGACATCACAGCAGCGCATCAAGCAAGCAACCAGAAAAGCCACTGCCGCAGCCCGACAACCTGCCACAGCTCAGCGTGGTGGACGGGCACAGCCTAGTATAAGTGCTTTCCAGCCAGCACAGCCTATCGCGCCCGTTCAGGCACAGCAGCCCGCACCACTTGTCAACCAGGCACGCAATGCGGCACCGTCTCCATACGCCCCAGTCTCGAATAATGCGAGCATGCCTCAGCCAGCGAACCCATACGCACCCGCGAATAACGCCTATGCGCCATCTGGCTACGTTCCTGCACAGCCGTCTGCGCCGTACGGCCAGCCTGCGTATGGAGGGTACCAGCCGCCTCAGGCTCAATCTGCATTGCCACCGCCTCCTCGCACGGGCACTTCGTCACCAGCAGTACTTCCTGCTGCACTGGCGAAGAAGACCGGCGATTGGAACGACATGCCAGAGGGATTCCTCAAGGAGCGCCAGCCCACGCCTCGCCGCAACACTCCCGGTCCTCAGCCCGTGTCTGCACCTTTCTTGGGTGCACAAACCCCAATGTCTCCGCCACCAGGCCCGCCATCAGCGTACAGCTACCAGAAGCCAACGCCTCCTTTGCCGCCGCCTCCGAAGGCTGGCGAAGGGCCACTGCGTGTCGCTTCTCCATCTATGAAGCTACCCGTTGCTCGTCCATCATCTGCCGCGAACGTTTACTCGCCACAAACGCCATCGCAGAACCTTGGCTCGACATTACCAGCGCCATCTGTACCTCCTGTTCAGCGGGGGGCTTCCCCATATCAGCCTCCACCCTCAACCTCGGCGGCAGCACCATCGAACAGATATGCTCCAGCTCCTGGCTCGCAACCATCTACTCTACCGGGCCACATGCCACAGCAACGAAGTGTAGCGCCCAGCCCATACCAAGCCCAAGCTCCACCGACAGGGCCGTACGCGCTCCAACAACCACCCCAGCAGACAACGTACGGCCAGCCTCAGCAAGCAGCCACACCGCCTCCACCTCGAGCGCCCGTAGGCCCACCTCCAAGCGGACCGCCACGAGGACCACCCAAGGCATCCAACGGGCCTCCTCGTGGCGCGCCTGCTACGGGTGGCCAGGAGCTTCCTTCGCCTCAGCAAGAGCACCCGCCTCAGGGCAATCCTCAGCCGCAGCAACCACAAGCCGCACCTGCGCAGCCAAAGTATCCTCGCGGTGATCGCTCACACATTCCTGCTAGCGCACAGCCAATTGTTGATTTGCTCACGCCTGAAGTGTCCCGTGTCAAGGCGGTGGCGCCGCAGAACTTCAAGCCTCAAGTCGATGACATGGAAAAGCGCATCAACATCCTGTTCGACCATCTCAACAACGAGGATCTTCTTCAAGCCGATACGGTGCAGCAAATGGTACAAATTGCGCAGCACATCCAGCAGAAGGACTTTGAACAAGCACAAGCGCGTTTCAATGAGATGCAGCAAGCGAAGCTCGAGACAGAAGGCACGCACTGGATGGTAAGTCGTTGTGTTTGAGCTATACGTGACCCTTGCTGACGGATGACATTTCTTCAGGTTGGTGTAAAACGCTTGATCGCGATCGGCAAGGCTACAGTACGCGCTTGAGAGGAGGCGGTGCAATCGAAGAGCGTTGTTGTGAACGACGACCGGAGAGCAGATAGTACAGAAAGCGTTACATGCAAAGCAGTTAGTGTTCAATCTTGCCGTGAAACTGCAACGTTGAGCAGTGCAACGTGTTCCACGTGGTAAGCGGACCGTATGAGCATCGAGATAGCTTGAATCCTGTTCAACGTCGGTAGAACGAGGATGTGCATATCCGTATCACATCATGAACATGAGCATCGCTCCGCACGGAATGTGTTAATGATCAGACGAATGGAAGGGAAGAAGGAGCGGCGTAGATCACAGAGCGTGGATTGGCACCGTAGAATGATCCGATGCTCACCTCCAACTTCGGTGGCGCCCAGGGTACTACACGCGATGGTGATGATGAACTCTGTTGATCCACTCTCGGAAGGGAGGGATGAAATGACGCGCCGTTGGAGGAGAGCAGACATTGTGCGCACGAGTCGCCTACAGTATGCATTAATATGGGCAGTGGCTGGAACCTGGTACCGCACAGATCCCACGCTGGGCGGCGTGCAAGAAAAGCTTGTTGGAAGCAGCTCATCATACCCTCAACCTTGCTGCATGAGCCTTGGCGGCGATTGTCCGGCGGCGGGAAGGTGTGACAGCGACAGGCTGATGACTCGGGGAGCGAGTACCTAGGTAGTCTGATCGAAGTATGAATTTATGCTCGAAGCTTGCGGCCACGGGACATGTGTAACTTTGAGGCTTGTGATGGTGGACGCGAGAGATGTGTACAGTATTATGGCCGCGGGTGCATATGTACTGTAGCATGATCATGTCCACGGGGCTTTCATCATGATCCTGAATGCGCGGCACGGGAGCAGACAGGGCTGTGAACAGCGAGGTCCGGCCTCTGGCAAAGAGTGTCAAGCGACATGGCGAAGAGACAGAGCCGGGATGGTGCCGAAACGAGGAGAGCACAGTCCCCAATTTTTCTCTCCACAGCTGACGATCTGGCACGGGCATTCGCATGCGGCACATGCGTGGGTGGGTCCGCTGGATCGCAATATAGCGCGCCAGTCAGACCGCTGCACCGTCCGACGGGCGGCGCGGTCTGAGACAACAGTTGTGCTCCCGCCGCCTCACGCGTTCGCGTCGGAGCTTCGTCTGTCGAGTACATACGGTACATGCAGTATGATGAAGTATCGTTCGATCACGTCTGGTATGGCATGGCATGGCATGGCATGGCATGCCGACTCTGATGGGACGGCATCACGCCGACGGCCGAGCGTGGGTCGGCGAATTCGAAGGGGCAATCACAAATGGTGCACAAACGCTAGAGCATCACGGCATACTGTACAGTGGGCGGGGTGCCTGAGATGGGGGGTGGGAGCGGTGCATGCGGTGATATTATTGTTGTACATGTGTACATGTATTCTACATGCTGTGCACACCGAGCACACACTCACGACACTCCTGATGCCGCACCGTCTCGAGGATCCCGTGGTGCGGTGCTTGGCATGGTCTCCGTGTCGCACGGCATTAGCCTTCGAGCTGGGTGCCGCAGCGGCGGGAGGCGTGCGAGAAGGAGGTCCCGCTTTTCATCATGCAGCCTGCCAGACGGTTCGTGGCCAGCGGATGCGTAGACTATGTACCAAGCAAAGCCTCGGCTGCGTGGCGCGCTCGTGAACTCTGGTACTCTCCACGGGGCGACGCCCATTATAGCACGCGCAATGCTCGCCGGAGCGCGCTCCTGGCGGCGGTGACGGCGGTGGTGATGCTGGTGGTGGTGGTGGTGGTGGTGGTGGTGGTGGTGGTGGTGGCGGTGGGCGGAGGCGGCGCCGCGGGACGCTGCCACGTCGACGGGCGAGGAATGCGACGAAGACGATGATGATGATGATGATGATGATGATGATGATGATGATGAGCAGCAGGCGCGAGGTGAAGAAGAGGCGGCGGGTTAGCCGTGAAATGTCGTATGCGTGGACACTGCATAAGCGCGCGAACCTTACAGCCACTACCGCGTGTTTCCGCTAAAGATCACGGACCTGTGCGTTAGATCCACAGACCACCCCGGTAGGTTGTGTGCTGGTCAGCCTTCCAGCCCTTACCCACCGCAGGAGTGCGACTGGAGAAGCTGTCGTCGTCGTCGTCGTCTTCTTCCCTTTCCGCCATCTTTCGGGCCTCTCCCACTGCATGCTCTTTGCCACGAGCCCGTCCGCGCTCTCCTGCCCCCGAACCCACGCCCACCCCCGGGCCTTTGTTTGCCCTTCCTCTCTGCTCTTCCCTTCCCCTCTTCTGAGCCCCACGATTTCTCGAGCTCACTGGCGCGCGAAGCAGGTACGTGGGAGACGTCACATGCTCGTGGCAGCCTTCGACACCCACCACCCTCCCTCCCTTGCCCCCAACACCCGCATTGACTCTCGCGCCTTTGCAGTAACCCATTGATTGCACTCTCTCGCGAGCAGCATGGCTGCGCAGCAATCACCGACGGGGCCTCTGTCGCATCAGCACCATTATGGAGGCCCCGCGCGTCCGCCTCCGCCGCCCAACGGCGCCATGCCCATGCAGCAAATCCCTCCGGGCAAGTCGGCTGCCGAGTATCTGCGAGCGACGAACGAGTCGGTATGGCTGCAGCTCGGCAATCTGTCCGAGGTCATGGGCGAGCTCGACGGCGCGACTCAAGCCTACGAGCGCGCCATGAACTTCAACCAGTGGTCGGTGCCGGCCATGCTCGCCATTTCGTGTATCCTGCGCTCCAAGGATCAATTCACAACCGCCGTGGAATACCTGAGGCAGATCCTCAAGGTCGAGCCCACGAATGGCGAGGTCTGGTCCAGCTTGGGTCACTGCTACCTCATGATGGACGACCTGCAGCAAGCATACTCTGCGTACCAACAGGCATTGTATCACTTGCCTGATCCTAAAGAGCCCAAGCTGTGGTATGGCATCGGTATTCTCTATGATCGATACGGGAGCTTGGAACACGCAGAGGAGGCATTCTCTCAAGTCATGCGCATGGAGCCGGGCTTCGAGAAAGCAAACGAGATTTATTTCCGCCTGGGCATCATATACAAACAACAGCAGAAGTTTGCGCAAAGTCTAGAGGTACGCTGGTGACATTGCTCCACATCGCACGGAGATGGACATGCTGACATCGAAGGACAGTGTTTCCGCTACATCGTCACCGATCCGCCGCGGCCGCTTAGCGAGGAGGACATCTGGTTTCAGATTGGTCACGTTCACGAACAACAAAAAGATGTACGTCGTAGACGTTGACAGGACATGACCCCGCGCTGACATCGACCAGTACGACTCTGCGAAAGCTGCTTACACTCGCGTTCTCGAACGCGATCCCAATCACGCCAAGGTACTACAGCAGCTCGGCTGGCTTCACCACCAACAGAGCAGTAGCTTCACCAGTCAAGAACAAGCCATCGAATATCTCGAGAAATCGGTCGCCTCGGGTATGTGTGAATACTGGACATCATCTTGTCATCTTTGCTGACCGCAAACAACAGACCAAAATGATGCTCAGAGCTGGTATCTCCTCGGAAGGTGCTACATGTCTCAGCAAAAGTATCCCAAAGCCTACGAAGCCTACCAACAGGCCGTCTACCGGGACGGTCGCAATCCCACCTTCTGGTGCTCGATTGGCGTGTTGTATTATCAGATCAACCAGTATCGAGACGCGCTCGACGCGTACTCTCGTGCTATTCGTCTCAACCCCAACATCTCTGAAGTGTGGTACGACCTGGGCACACTGGTAAGTGAACCTTGATGTAGCCGCACGACATTGACACGCTGACCAGAGGCAGTACGAATCGTGTAACAACCAAACAAGTGACGCCTTGGATGCCTATACGCGAGCAGCAGATCTGGACCCGACAAATGTACATATCAAGGCACGCCTCGCTCTCCTCAAAGGTCAGCCAACAAATGGCTTGCCCAACCAAGGCGGTGCACCGCTGCCTCAGGACGTTCACCCACAAGCCTATCAACCTGGCGCACTCGGAGGCGGTCCTCCTGGCCCTCAATGGGGAGCTCACTCACAGAATGCTCCACCGCCAGGGCCCGCACCACCTCCACTTGCTGCTGGTAATAACTGGGGCGGTAATCGCTTGGCTGATTTGCAAAATCCTCAGATGCAGCCGCAGCCTCTGAATCCTTATGACCAACGTGAACGCCTTCCACCTCAACAACAAGGACCACAACAAGGCCCTCAGCAGGGTCCTCCGTCCAGCGCTCAGCAACAACAGCAGTCTGCACCAGCAAGGCAACAAAGTCCACCTCCTTCTCGCCAATATCAGGAGCAGCAGCCGCAGCGCCCACCCCCTCCATCCCACCGAGGCCTCTCACCATCACCTAAGGGCCAACAATCGACTCCAGCATCTTTTCAGGGAGCTCCGCACCATCAGAGCTCACAGCAGCCGCAGCAAGGCCCGCCGAGTCATCATGCTGGACCAGCGCAAGAGCAGGCTCCACAGAGACCTCCCTTCATGTCCCACCCCTCGAATGGCCCATTGCCTCCGCAGACCAACGGAGTCTCCACGCCAAGCGCAACGCACACTCTGCCACCGTATGGTCGACAGAATGAGGGCCAGCCAGAGATCAGACCTCTGATCAACAATAACCCTGTTCCATCGCCGAGCGCGAGTCAATTTGGTGGACCGCGTACACCATACGAGCATCATCCGAATCCAGCAGCGCCGAGCATTGCGAGCGGCGCTCCTGCCCCGACATCCGCGCAGGCTGCTGCCGATGCTGCTGCACGCGACCGGGAAGAAAGACCCGGAAGCGCTGCTCCGAAGCGACATCGCGAATGGGAAGATGACCCGAATCCAGGAGCCGCGAAGAAGCCCATGGCCGAGGACAACCGATCGAGATTGGACGAGATTAAGATGCATCGTCCGTCTCCGCCTTCAAAGATGGCCACGCCACCACATCGAAGCCCATCTGAGCTTCGACGAATGGAAGAGCCACGTCCCACCTCTGCATACAACCCGTCCGAAGCTGCACACCATCCTCCTTCGCTGCCTTCGATGCAGTCCATTACCCAGAGGTCGCCTCGCGCCTCGGCTCCGCCTCAAGAGGAGCACCGCGCTCCTCCGCCACCGCAGCCTGCGCCGCCCCAAGTGTTTGAGCCTGCTGCCCGCAAGATGGACGTGGACGAAAATTATGATGACAGCGGCGATGAGGAGAAACGGTCGACGACGAAGCAAGAAAGTCGCAAGAACAGCCCGAAGCCTACAAACGGGACGGCGGTTGCTGCCAGCACGAACGGTGCCGGTGAGCAGAAGTCCTGATGAACATATGAAAATACCAGAGAGATATGCGCACGACACTGTGATGATCTTTTTTTTTTCCAAACGCCGCCTAGTTAGCAGGGCCTTTGATGTGTCATTGTAGCTGCGACTCGCTTCTAGCATATGTATAGGCACATACTCAATTCGGCATCTTCATCTTTGGCTGATTTGGTGCAGCTTTCGGTAGGTGTCTGTTCGTCTCAAGACTCTGGTTGCTTCTTAACAATTGAGTTTCGCCAGCCGCTTAGACGGATTTGTGGCCCGGGTATATCCTGACGTAACGACACTCGTACGCAGTGTCCGGCTCTTCGTGCATTGTCTGATATTCAACAACTGAGCAAATCATACATAAGACTGATATTCATCATGGCTCCCAAAGGTCTTGCAATCTTGCTCGGAGCTGGCCCGGCGACCGGAGCGGTAAGAACACAAACACTGACCTCCCATGACATCCTTCATCATCTCTGATACGTTCGATAGGGCATCGCTCGTGTCCTCTCGCACCCTGCTCAAGGCAACATGGTATTCCAACCGATATTATCTTCTCTACTCGCATCCGCTGATCATCCCCACCAGGCCGTGTCCTCCCCTCGCCCGCCGCCCCGAAGCCTTGGACGAGCTCAAGCAATCCCTCCGGGCCTCCCACTCGGACGCCATCATCGAAGCATTCCCCACCGACACCAAACCGGAAAATCTCCGCAAAACTTTCCAGGAAATCCGACAGCACAGTTCGTTTCAAGATCTCAAGTTGAAAGTTGCCATTTTTTCCGTCAAGAACAGTTCCAAGAAACCTTTTATGCAGGAGACATTTGACGAGTTTATGGCGCCGTTGGAATCTTATGTTGGAGGTGCGTGAGTGACTGAGTGAATTAATTGTCCAGCCGAGCAGCCAGGCGGTCGAAGTGCGTTCCAAAAATTATTATGTGTCCTGTCCTGTCATTCATCTACCCTATCCCCCTCATATGTACATGTCTTACCTCTTACTAACTTGAACGGGGCAAAAAACAAAGGCGCCATGATCTTCTCCCAAGAATCCATCAAACTCATGCTCGAACACCACGGCGAAAAATCTCTCGCCGAAGGAGGAGAGAAAAAAGGTACCATTATTTTTACCGGCACGCTCGGTGCGTTGCGATGTAATGCGGAATTCGCGAGCTATGGAGCTTCGAGGTCGAGCGTGCGACAGCCGGCGCAGGCGTTGGCGAGAGAGATGAGTCCTCGGGGGATTCACGTGGCGCATGCGATTGCGAATGGCAGGATTGTGGATGCGGATTCGGAGGATACGAGAGCAGGTATGGAGATTTTCTTTCCGATCAAGTTTTTGTGGTTTGTGTTTGTGTCGGTCGTGAGGGATGCTAATCTGAGAGTCATATTGCACAGGCAGACATATCGCCGCCGAGGCTGTTGGGCAGACGTATTTGTATCTGCACAACCAGCATCCTACGCTTTGGTATGGGATCATTTTTCATTGGCGTCGTGACACTGCTGACATGATCGTGTCCAGGACGCACGAGCTTGACCTCCGACCAGCGCAGGAGAAGTTCTAAGATACAGCACGTGCTCGGAGCAATGTATGGCGCACACAGGCACAAACGGATAAGGTTGTGCTGGCATTGGATGCAGAATGGGGCACAGCACATTGTTTGGCCGTCGTTGAGAGGCGGACAGATCCAATGGACACGACATCACATATTCTCGTATTCACAACACTTTGGCACATCTTCGGCGCTACGGAGGAAGACCTTTGGTTACAATCTTGGTTACTGGGCCGACGAGCTGGTGCTGATAGAGAGCTGTCGAGCAGCTCATGCCGAGCTCATATCACGTGGATATGCGGATATCACCGACATGTTGCATGTGACAATGCCTTACTATCGCACCCGCCAACCTAAGCCGGAGTGAAGCGCAGATCGGGCAAGGCACGTCCGTCTGATAGCTTCCAGCCACGCGTATGCAAAAGTATCGGCATAAACTGACACCTACGCAACGGGACTTGCTTGATGGGCCAATTGAGGGAAAGTGAGGACTTGCGGGCAGCTTGGCAAAAGCCCGATGCGCGTTGTGGCGGACGACGCAGGTGTCGAAGGGTGTACCGCGGTTGATATCTTTTCGGCGAAGGGCCACGTCGATGGCCGAACAGGTTTTCTCGATTCCAGACGTCGGAGGCGAAGTATCAGCGATCTCTCTCTCTCTCTCCAAGAGTAGTTGTCATCGTTTGCCGGCACAGCTGGCGAATGCAACGAAAAGCCGTCGGGCCGCTACCATCGAAACAGGTTTGACCGGTTGCCCGCTCGTGTGGTTTAAGCTTGCCAGTGATGGGGTTACACGGCGCGCTATGCGTGAGCTTAACAGTGCTAACGTTAAATGTGTGATGATGAGCGAAGGAAGAGCGGAGCGCTGCTAGCAGTTCGTCAGCCACGCCCAGGTCCAGGTCATTACAGACGTCGCCTTGTAGCATTGTACCTGCAGATTGCTCGTCTCAAGACCGGCCCTGAGCGACGGTATCCGCATCGTCTTCCAGCACGTTGAGGGCTGCGCGTAGCTCAGGCATGCCGAGAGCGACGGGGCAAAGGTTGTGGTGGTCAGGGCCACGAGATCAACTCTAATTTCCATGTGTCCGCGTGGGGAAGACCGCCCAGCATGCCTGGCGCGCACGTGCGAACCTGGCACTTGGGCACTTGGCTCGCGAGCTGAGCAGCGGAGGAGATGCTGCAAATGCAAATACAGTACGACACTCAGCAGCGGGCAGGGCGGCGTGATGATTCTGTGGCGGCCTGCGCATCTTCTTGTCGTTTTGTGGCGCAGGCGCGAGAGCTAGCGTTTGAGGAACTAGCAGCCGGGGCCCCTCTTCTAGAGGTCATCCCTTCGCTGCCATCCCTTCGACGGTTAAGCCGATGCTAGTATGCTAAAAGTGTGTGCCAATCAAGAATACCTCCGTCGGGTGCTAGGGTCTCTGCATGCAGGGCGGGTAGTCGATGTATTCCAGAAGCCTCGGCCAGATAACGAAAGGATACGATCGTCATGCAACGGCGCGGTGCGATTGGCGGGCGGAGCTCTGGATAGCGTGCGCTGGATATCGTCCGCCTGCCTGCCAGGAGCCGCGTCGGCTGATGCGAGAGGCGTGCGCGAAGGTGTGCTATGCGCCCGCGCCGGACGACGCCTCTGTCCTGTCGCGCTTGATGATGATGATGATGATGATGATGATGATGATGGTGGTGGTGGTGGGCAGGCAAGAAGCAGCGCGCCTGACCAATCGCGGCGCGCGATGGAGATCTGACCAGGAGCGGCTCTCGCAGTCGCCGCTGGTGCTTAGTCCGGGCCACGGGGATTCGCCTCGCGCCTAATAAAAGTAGTACCTCGACCAATCTATCGTGGGTGCTTTTTAGTGCGATGGCAGCGTTGCAAGCTCTCAGCCTGGCCCGCGGTGCGCTGCCACAAGTCCGTCCGCTCCCACAGCCTTCCTCTTCCACAGCCCGTCCGTATCCCTCGAATCCTCTCCTCTGTGCAACGCGCGCCCTGGGAACACTGGCCGCCGAAGGAATCGTCCTTCAATGTCGACTTGACCCGTTCAGCACTGCTCGCACCACGCATGTTAATAAGCATGGCTCACGATCCCGTCGACGCCACGACTACTCCACCCGCTCGCAAACGGCGCCGACGAACGGCTGCCAGTGGTGCCACCGACGACTGCTTCACATGGTACGTGTCGCAGCGTGGATGCCTCGTGAAACCGCAGCTCCCATCGCCGCCGCATGCTAACGCGCAGCAGTCGCAAGAGGAACGTCAAGTGCGACAGAACCAGGCCGTACTGCGCCCAATGTATCCAGATCGGCAAGGAGTGCTCGGGCTATAAGACCACGCTGACCTGGGGCGTTGGTGTCGCGAGCCGGGGCAAGCTGCGAGGCCTGTCGTGTCCCATTGCAGGCACCAGTAGCGGCGAAGCGGCAGACAGCCTCAGGCCCTCCGAAGCCAACACCACCAGACGTCGAAAGAGCTCTGTGAGCAGGCCCTCTCCCGTCGGAGCTGTCGACATCCCCAGGAACAACAACCACAATGCCGCTGCGTACCCCAATCACCTTTCCGGTGTCACCTCGATGCCCTCGGCCACACATGCAGGCTTCCAACCCACGCTGCCCACCATCAACGCGGGCCAGCAGGGCTGGAACACCCACGGCTTTGGATGGAGTCGACCCAATCCACTGCGCCATCACTCGCTGCAGCATATACATACTGCACTCGGGCCACAGTATGACACCGGGCCCAGCTCTGCCAGCTCGGGCGACTCGTTCCCCGATCACGGCTTCCACTCGCCTCCAGACTACCCGCTATCATCGGACCTGAATGGCTACAGCGAGTCGTACCCGCCGGGCACGTCGGCATCGTACACCAGTCAGCCCCTCAGCAGTTCCATCGACAGCCTCAACTCCCACTTCAATACTTCCTCCTCCGTCGGGTCCATTGGCGATCACATCAGCTCCAGCATCGAGTCCATCAACAGCGCGGGCTCGTTCGGTCAAATGAGCACACCGACAGAAACGCCCCTGTACAGCACCAGCCCGTTCCAGCAGGACGAGATTCTGTTTAGTCCAATGTCGGACTCGATGTTTCAGCAAAATCCTTTCGACCGAATCGACTTCAATAATTTCCAAGAAGAAGAGGAAGACACGAATCAGGCCCAGCTGGCCATCTTTGACGCCCGGTGGAGCAGTCCCTTCTTCACATTGAGCCCCCGCATGCAATGTCTGATGGAATATTACGACCGACATATTTGCCCCTACCTGATAGCCTTCGACGGACCCAACAATCCATACAGAAAACACATTCTGCAGCTGGCCATGCAAAATGAAGGCTTGCAGAATGCCATTGCCGCATTAGCGACGAACAATATCCGAATGAGGAAGCAACCACCACCACGGCGGAGGGGCTTTGTGGAGGAGATTACAGACGCTTTCGATGGAACCGCCAAACCGAAGGAGCTTAACGAGCCTACTGCAGAAGAGACTTGCTATAAGCAAATGTCGATCGATCAGCTGAACATGCAGCTCACCGACACGCGCGCTGCGCAGGACGACTCCGTAATCGCCACCCTTCTGATCCTCTGTCTCTTCCACGTATGCGACTCGGGATTCAGTAAATTCAAGACCCAACTGGCCGGTGTGCAGAAGCTGCTGTCTTTGCGCGCGCCGAGTGGCCAGTCCGAATTCACGGGGTGGGTGGAAATGTTCTTCATCTGGTTCGATGTCATGACTTCGGCTGTCAACGATCGCGAGACACAAATCAAGAGCGAATCCCTCGATATGCTCGATTACTCTTCTAACCTGGGAGCACTGGAACACTTCTCAGGGTGCGACGGACGACTATTCAAACTCATTGCCAGACTTGGTCGTCTCAGCCTTCTCGCGCAAGGTCGGCCGGTTCGATCACAAAACCACATGCCGCGACCGCCTCCCACGCACCATGCGCCTCTGCGAAAGCGGTCGTCATCGAGTAGAAATCGTTCCCCGTTCTACTCGGACAATCTCGATAGCGGCTGGGCCACGCCCATCATCTCCTCAGACGACGAAATGGCCGGCTCTCCCGAGGAAGGCGTCTTCACGTCCAACTCATCATACCCAGACAGCCGAGCAGAATTCTGGTCCGAATGGAACGACATTCGCGCACGTCTGACTGCCTGGCAAATGGATACCGCATCAGCCAGGCAGAATACGCCACCACTCGACAGCCGAGAAATGGAGCTCGGGCAGCGCGATCTCCTCCACATCAACGAGTCCTTCCGCTACTCGGCTCTTCTCTACACCGAACGCCTGGGCTCTCCACTGCTCCCATCCTCGCACCCTAATTTCCAAAAATACGTCTCCAACGCGCTCTTCCACATCACGGCTCTCGACATTACATCCTGCGTCAACAAATTCCTCCTCTGGCCGCTCTTCATCGTCGGCACCGAGTGCGTCGACGAAGGCCATCGCAACATCATTCGCGCACGATGTATTGAAGTGCAAATCGAAAGTGGATTCTGGAATAATATTTCGGGATTAGACGTTTTGGAAAAAGTGTGGAGGGAGCTTGGGAATAATGGGCAGGGCATGGAGGCTGCGGAGATTAAAGCGAGAAGGAGAGATTCGGAGGCCGGGAGGACGGGGAGGTATGGGCAGGCTTTGAGGTGGAGAAAGGCCATGTCGAGGGTTGATGGAGAGTATATTTTGATATGATACGATGTGATGGGATGTACGACAGAGCAAGCTACAGTATCTGGTATGCGTGGCAGAAGAATATCGACAGTATGCAAATTCGTGAAGAATTTCCGAAGTGTGAGTGAGTGTTATTGTTCTGTGGCGGTGGCGACAGGGTGAACATGGATTCGCGGTGATGGAAAGGACAAGAGAACAATCGAGGCAGTGCAGTCGCTCGATTCCGTAATTTGCTGGTGGCTAGTAGAATTACACGCTGGGCCACGCCGGGCGCCAATGATCATCGCTCTCAAATGCCCCGTGAATTAAGCATGCACGTAATGGGGTACACCATTAGTCCATTTCCCGCCCGTCCTTACGCCTGAGCACCAACGCTGTGGGTGTGTGTGTGTGTGTGTTTCATGCAGATCGTGTGTGAAAACCATCGATGTCGTGAAAAGGGTTGAAAGTCGTCGTGTATCACTCTCAGTGGAGGGCTGATTGTGAGAGACAACTTTCGTCGTAAGTTGTGGTCGCTTAGACGTAGGCCAACGCTGCCATGATGGCGGCGAGGCCGACCACGCTTGGCTTCTTCATGTCGGCTCCGCCGGTCTGCTGAGGTGGAGCTGGGGTCGACTCGGCAGCTGGCTGAGTGGCGCTGCCCTCGCTGCTGCTCTGCGGGCCGCTGGTGGAAGCGGGCTCGCTGGCAGAGGTGGCCAAGGTAGTCGACTCTGGACCAGCCTCGGTGGAGCCAGGGGTGGTGGATGGGGCTGGAGCACCCTCGGTGGTCGATGCGGTCTCAGAGGTGACGGGACCGGGAGCAGTCGAGACACCAGTGCCGGAGGTGCCAGCTGGAGAGACCTCGGTGGAGCCGGGGGATGGGACCGTGGTGGTCGACTGGACGGTCTCGGTGGACGGACCAGCGTAACCTGGCGGGTTGGTAGCGCCGGTCGAGACTGCGGAGGTCAAGTGTGAGCTTTCCGAGCTCACTGAGCCAGGTGTGGGGAACGAGGGGAACGCGGAGGCAGGATATGAAGTGGGATTTTCCACGGTGAGGGCACTAAGCAGAACGGAGAGGGCATTGAGTGTGGAGGGCAAGGATTGCGTGGAGGCCATTTCCAGGACCGTGAGGGCATTGGGGGTGGATTCAGAGGCAGAGGCAGAGGCAGAGGCATTGGGGACCGGTTCACACTCACTGGCCACGCAGTTGGAGGGGAAGATGGTGGCGGTGACGGTCACTGGCGCCGACGGTTAGCAGGTGGAGGGCGTTTTTTGCAACGTGGGCAGTTGGACGTACCAGTCGCCTCAGCGACGGCGACCGAGAAGAGGCCAAAGGCACTGGCGACGATGGCGTAACGCATGTTGATGATGAGCGGTCTTGGTATCTGGAAGCGACGGTAATGCTGGGGAGCGATAAACGGGCGGGCTGGTGGTGGTGATGGAAGGCGGTGATGGGAGCCGAGTGGGAGTGGTTGTGGGGTGGGTGGTGGAAGAGTGAGAAGAGAAGAGGCTGCTATGTGATGTGTGCAGAATCAAGGTGGCTGGCGGGCGGTGGAAAGGGTGGTGGGTGGCTGGCTTTTGCGTGTTTGCATGATGCGCGACACATAGCTGCACCTCACGTTCTCGCTTCCGACTTCACATGCAACATCGCACAACTCACAAGGGCAGGACCATCTCCACTCGGTCGCGACGACACGTCTCGGTCGTGCGATGCCCTGGCCCGGTTTGGGGGAAAGACGGCGTCCCGCGTGCGAGGTTGGAGGCAGCGCGCAGGCCACGGCCGAGCCACAGCGGTGAGCAGCTGACGACACCATAAAGCTATACTCATCCATGCTACGACGACATTCATGTTGCGCTGCTCTCGTGCGCGCTCCTGCTGCAACCGGCGCCAATGTGTGTTGAAAGTGAAGCTGAAGCTGAAGCTGAAGCTGTGGTTGCACATGGCTGCGGCAGGACCCACCCGCCACCCGCCGCCAGCCACAAACCACAAACCTTGCGACTTGCGAGGCTGGGCCTACAAAGAAATACCACCACCTCGGATATCATGCTTGCATACTGTTGCTTGATCTAACCTGGTACAGATATCAAGCTCCTTCTTTCGTCATGCATCGCGTAGCCGCAGTATCAATACGAGACACCGCCGAGCCACGCGTGCAATCATCCGCAAACCTCCTGCGGAAAAGTAATGGCATGCGCTTTTGAGCCTTGCTTCCTGCCAGGTACTTTGGCTGATATCGTTGCACAAGGTGGTCATTGCGTCTCATCCGCTAGTGCCATGGTGCGTGCAGTGTGGAACGACGCATCTCCACTGCAATCTGTCTCTCGTCCTCATTTCAGGTATACTGAGGCACATTGCGCAAGCTCCGATTCATCGTTGCACTTCGACTCGACACCAGGCCATGACCGCCGCCTCATACGCTGTTGCTGCATGCTTGACGCCGCGACCTGAGAGCTGTCAGCCAATGCTCACTTCATTGCATTCAATCATTAACACGAGAAGCGAGAAGCAGTCAGACAGCAGTTGGATCAATAGCCGTTCCACATTGTAGTTCAGAACAGGTCTGTGTGTTATTGTATTGTCATCATGCAAAGGGAGCACGAAATATTGGCCAACGTACCTTTGACGTTTTCGTCTTCGCGTTGGACTGTAGGTCGCTCTCAGTCGGTTCGCTGACGCTTGAGAAAGCCATCCAGCTTTCGCTGTCCCTCATCGTGCCTTGATCGTCCAATGCCACCTCTCTGCCGTTTCAGACCAATAAGATGATCTTTGCGATCGATAGACACGATGAGCAGCTTGTGCTGCCCGGACCCTGAAGCCGCCGGGACTGGCTGCTCGACAGCAACGGCTTTGGAAGATGGGCTCATGCTGACAGGCTCAGCGGCAGAACCAGCAGCGGGTTGAACATCCCGCTGTTCCTCATCTGCAATTTCTTCGTGTTCAATCTTACTGAGAGCCAGCTCCAGATACCCCGTGTTGGACCAGCCGCCAAGATGCTGAAGAATGATCTGACCTTTTGCAGCCGTCACTTCAGGGGCGATGGTCACACTCTTCGGTGGCAGTTTCAACAGCAAGCGCCTCCACAGCTGCGACAGTAGCATGCCATGGGACACAATTGCCACGACAAGCTTCTTGCCAGAAGCAGACCCATCGAGTAGAGGAATGAGATGCTGGTGCAAAAAGTCGTCTGCCCGCTTGCTCATCGCCTCTTTGCTCTCCACGTCCACGAAACCGGATTTGAGATGACGCTCTCGATGTGTCTCTCTTCCACTCTTTTTGGCATCGGCGCGAGCCTGGAAAGTCTTCTTCTCGTAAAAGCCAAAGTCTTGCTCGATCAGATCTTGCACTTTCGTGATCTCGACGTCTGCCCCAGAGGACGGCTGCGCAGAGTGGATTGCTTGTGCTGTTTTGAACGCACGAGATAACGGCGAAGCAAAGATGTGCGTAAATACAACATGGCTGCTGGCAAAGTGATCGCCTAGCCGCTTGATCTGCTCCACGCCATGATTGGTGAGGGCGGAATCGGTCACGCCGGCGTATAGGCCAGCTACGTTATCCACAGTCTCTCCGTGGCGGATGAGATAGAGATCCATGTGTTGTGCATCGTCGTGGTGGATGAGGCGTCGATGATGATGATGATGCGATAATGCTGATTAAGGGACAGAAGAAAGATGCAAAAATCAGAGGGCAGCATATAGGGGCCTAAACCTTAGTAGGTGCCACTACGTTCATTCCGGCTCAACTTAGTAGTGCTTGCCTACTATAATAACAACTATTATCGCCGCCGCTATTATCGCCATCGCTATCGTATTGCCGTATTAATAATAATAGCGCTTAATTACTCTGTTATAGCGCCGTCTACTACTACAATTATAATATAGCCTTCTTAGTAGCACTAGTACTATACTACTATTACTTTAGCGATAACTACCCGTAAGCGGCGTATAGCGCCTTTAATATATACTTAGTAAGTATACTAGTATCTTCTTATATTACTATTAGTATTTATAACTTATAGTCTATTTTCTATTATTACTACTATAATATCGTTTATATTATAATAGCTAGCGAGTAATATGCTTTTATTAACTAAGCTCTTTATAAATAGCAATATAGTACTAGATACTAATCTAGAAGCCTTCGCATTTAAGAATAACTATAGTCTTCTCGTTGGTTATATATAGAAAGTAGAAGATCTAACTTCTAGATAGCTTATAAATATGGTAACTTTGAATTATGAAATTCGCAGTGGCACCTTCCAAGGTTTCGGCCCCCGTCATATGGATTCGAGCTAGCTGTATGACGTGCAGAGAGGCTCGAGCTCCAGTCTCTCCAACCTCGAGAGCCAAACTCCCCAAAACAATGTCTTGACACAAACTGAACTCATTGAGCATGAGCTCACTCCTTGTGAAGAATGCTGCTGTAGCGCGCAGTTGGCAATCATTCTGGAAACTCCCTCCTGCAATCCGCGCATACGCCGTGCAAGCTCCAGGAGCGCCAACAGTAGAAGTCTTCGATGCGAAAACCAAATGGCTGCAGAAAGAACGAGCTGCGACAAAGGCGAGACAGAGCCGCGAAGTCGACTATCTCCGCGATGAAGTCGCTGCTCGCCTGTGCGATCGAATCCTCGACATCAACAGATCCTTCCCCAAGGTCCTAGATTTCGGCGCCAATGCCTGCAACATCGCACGAATCCTCACCAGACCCGACCCAGATCCCGGTTCTGCAAAGCCTTCCCCAGAGCCGATCAGCAAGAGGGTTGGGGAGATTGTGTGTGCGGACAGTAGTCCGACACTGCTATACAGAGACAAAGATGAAGCATTCAACAAGGATATCGACGTCACACGGCAGGTGTTGACGAGCCCAGAATACGTGCCATATGAAACGGACACATTCGACATGGTCCTGTCGTCTCTATCGTTACACTGGGTCAACGACTTGCCATCAGTCCTGACCCAGATCAACAATTGCTTAAAGCCCGACGCGCCTTTCATCGCGGCCATGTTCGGCGGAGATAACCTCTATGAGCTCCGTGGCGCTTTACAACTAGCAGAGCAAGAAAGACTCGGCGGGATCGGGACGCACATGTCCCCGTTGGCAGACGTACGCGATGTTGGAAACCTGCTGAATCGTGCAGGCTTCAAGCTCCTCACCGTGGATGTTGACGACATTATCGTTGACTATCCGCATATTTCCGCTTTAATGGCAGATCTCCAAGCCATGGGAGAAGCTAATGCTGCTTTGAGAAGAGGCTCTGGGCCGATCTCGAGGGAAGTGTTGCTGGCCACGGAGGCCATCTATCGAGAGCTGTATGGCGAGGAGCAGGAGAATGGCCAGGTCGCGTTACCGGCGTCTTTCAGGATTATTTACATGATCGGCTGGAAAGAAAGCGAGAATACGCCTAAACCGCTGGAGCGTGGATCAGGAGAGGTGAATCTTAAGGATCTGTTTGAAGCAGATAAGAAGGATTGAGCGCGAGTTCCGCATGTACAGGTGCAGCTCGTACGTCTAATATCTCTTTGTTCGCGTTGCATGAGGTTCTTCATGAATCGCAAATTTTTCAATCCGGCATTCAATGACTTTCATCGTTGACTGAATTAGTGCTGTCCAATCTAGAGCTTCATCAAATGTACTCATTATACGTATTGTCGCAACACAGTTTGTGGCCATCCGGTTGTCACGTACGGCAGTCTGCAATTTGCACGTTGTAAATAAACGTAGCATGGCAATATTCGACAGATATGGATACACAGAAGGTCCGAACAGGAGTTCAAGTTTTCGATAGCTCGGTGATGCTTGCTTTCTACCTAAACTCTTCCCTTCAAAATCGCCAGTCATTCGGGGCTTCGAAGTCCACACAGACGTCCACAAGACGGTAACCTATTGGAAAAAGTACAACTTCACATCAGAGTACAGGGTCTCCAAAAACTTTTGCAGAGTGGGGAATAAGAACGAGAAGAAAAAAGAATGCTGTGACGCCTAGAGTCACTGATCTAGTAAGGTTCTCCTGGGGATCTTTGCATTGTTAGTACGTGGTTGGCAGACGTGATCGAAGGTAATACATACCGAACCCAGAATCTCCTGATTACAGGTGGTGCTAGAAGCACAATCGTAGTCAGACGCCTTGCCATTGGGCCAAAGAACCCCAATAGTTTGGGCACAACCCCTTTTAGTGGAGAAAACTTCTGATCAAATATGAAGGCAGCTTTGAGGCGTGCGGTGGACCCCGAAGTCGTGCCGGGGCAGACGTGACCCGCTCTGCCCGGAGATTTTGGCCTCAAGAAGGGGGTCCTGGGATTGCAGTTAAGAACATCACAACCTTCTCGTCGACTAGGTCTAGTATCGCCACTCGGGGCTCTTCTCTTATCGCAATAGCTGGCGGCAGTCGACTGATCACGTTGAGTCGCCCCTGGATGCAGAAGCTCTTGTTTAAACAGGCTGGGATTGGACGTATGCGGGCTCGATTGATGATGAGACCCTCTCTACTCGGCAAGAAGATTAGCAGAACATGCGATATTTCCGCTCAAAGTTGGCGCCCACGCTAGCCGAGGATATCTTCTCGTCCGTCTACTCAGAAGATAGAAGGTTCAGCTGGAAGACAGTAGATGAGAACAGAGGTGGCTCTGCCAATGTAGCATCGCCGTACCTAGCAAGGTTCAGTCGAATCTTCCGTAAATTTTCCCGGATGTGCATTTCTCGACTGTCCGTGCGTGTTCACTTTCCGGTTCTGTGTTTTCTAGACGGCTAGGTTAGCACTGATTTTGGACTACTATGGTGACCGAACCTGTCGCATAGCTCTTGTATCTACTCGCCGCCGCTACGGCCGTCGCGAAAACACCCTTCATCCGCCGGGAACATGAGCGACGCTGGTACCGACCGCTAGGCGTAACAACGACTCGGTGGGAGCCAGGCCGTCATGCTTGGATAGCTATGAATGTCTCAATGGACTTGAGGAGTACTGACATGCTAAGACGCAGCTGCCGCAGCCAGTCCTGAGGTCATTAGTAAAGCGATTGGTGGATAGCCATGACGACTCGGTGTCGTGTGCCCGTGTTTTGCAGTGACCAACAACAGTTCCCTGGAGCTGCTCGACACCTCAACCGGCTTTTTCTGATGAGAGCGACAAAATGTCCAGACTGTGCAGGTCGCCTTATCGTTGGTACAATCGATGCGAATGCACCGAGGTGTCGGTCGAGTCCAGCCTCAGATGTCAACGTCCACCCCTTCGAAAGTGTGATTTGCTATCATCAATGCCTTGACTCAGTCATGGAGCGTATATGGCCTTTGCCCCTCTATTTTCGTTCGTCATGTCTTCGTCCCGTCGTCTCAATCGTAGTCGTTATAGGCAGTGTGTGTGATCCCTTCAAAATCTTTCCATCATTTATCTCCAACCACCAACTCTACCATCGTCCCATCGTGACTTCCGCTCTCGTCTCAAGAAGGCAGTCTTTCTAGCATCCTTCACTCGCTTGACAAATTCGGTGACTTCGCGTTCACTGGCTGTGCCATCTTCTTCAAGCCAACTCTCTTCGATACCCCTCAGCAGTAGCTCCTGCTCTTGCACGCTCGCGTTCAACCTCTGGTAGAGAGCTTGAGGACTGAAGTCCCTCAAAGCTGCTTCCGTTTCTGATATCTTACTCCGATGCTGTTGTTCCAATGCACGTAGAGCCAGAAGACGGGATTGTGTCTGCTCACGTAGTGCTGCCAGTCGAGCTTCTGTTTCGATCAACTGAGAGGTGGCTGCAATATTGGCTTGTACCAGGGGAGTTAGATGCTGCTCGGATATGGGAATGGCCGGATGTGTGGTATGGGGACTTCCGAGGAGGGCAGCCTGAAGACTAGGGGTATTGAGGACGTCTTGAAGGTCTGTAACACTTGAAACTCTCAGCCTATGCTTGTAGTAGAGCCTCCCGGCATGCAGACCGTCACTACGTACGATTTGTCCTTGAGTACTTCTGGTAGCCACTGACTGTCTATTGGAGGGATGTGTGGTTGTGGAGGGCCTTGCTGCTGCGGTGGGTACTGCGATTGAGGGCGATATGTTTGGCTGCCATCTAGTTCGGACAGCCCATGGCCTGGCGGTGGTGGAGGGGGCGGAGGCCCTCTGGGCTGCGGCGTACTTGACGATGACTGCTTTTTGGGTGGGGGCGGAGGAGGGGTGGACGCTGCCAGGACGTAGTCCGCCATGGTGATTGCGCTTTGGTGGTTGGGTGCGAGTCAATGTCAACGTTGGAGCCGAAGGCGGCATGAGCTGCGCGTTCATCCCCACACTTGCTACGTGTAGCACTAGACTAGCACTTCAGCTTCTCTTGCCTGCGGGATTGGATCTGCATCGACTCGAAATGAGCAGCCAGCAGCAGCAGAAGAAGGGCTGGGGATCGCTGCTGGCGGGTACGCTCTCGTCGCTCGAATCGCGCCTCGACAACATCCTCATCGACGACGAGACAGCCCAAGCAGCCGCCCAAGCGCGTGCTCAAGGAAAGACCAATGCTGCGGCTGCACCGACCTCTTCCTCCACCTCCACAAGACCGCGCAACAACTCGAACAAACTCGCTGTCAATGGATCTGCTACAGCTTCGAGGGACGCTTCCAGAACGCGGGTCAACGACCGCCTGGCAGAGAAATTGGCCAGAGTGACGGCACAGAAGTCTTCGAGGCCATCGACACCTGCAGTCGACGATGATGGGCGCGTGAGCGTGGACTCTAAGCGCGCTGATGACACAACTGTGCCAGTGCCAGAGATAGCAATACAAACAGACGCGCCGACGGCTTCGGAAGCGGGCCAGGATACAGACAAGCAGGATGAGGTCAGTGAGGCGAACATGATTGAAAACAGCATTGCACCGACTGCGGAACCAGCACCTTTGATGAGCTCCAGTCTGCCTATAAATTCTGCTCGCCAATCAACAGAGGGTTCCAGAACCTCGACAGATTATGCGATAGAAACTGGCTCCGCGAGGCCTTCTTTGGAGGGCGCAAATGGTTTTCATGTACCGAGCGGACGCCTTGATGGCGCACTAGCTCAGGGCCAGTCTGATATTCACGCATATATGGAACGGATAGATGCTCTCCAAGCGAAGCTCACCTATTTGGCAAAAGAGACTGTCGCAGCGGCGAAGAAAGCCAATGCATCTACCGACAGTTCTAGTATGGAGAAGCAACTAGCCAGCAAAGATGAGAAAATCGCACTCCTTATGGATGAAGGCGAGAATCTAAGCAAAAATGAATTGAAGCACCTGCAGACGATTAAGAAGCTGCGTACCAAAGCCGAGGAAGCTGACAAGACCTCTACCGATCTGGAGAAGAGGCTTGAACGGGCGGAGAAGTCGGAGACGGAACTGCAAGCAAAGCTGAAAAGGGCAGAGGCGGCTGAACGGCATGCCAACGAAAAAATGAAGCAAGTTGCAGCTATCGAGAAACAGGTCGAGGAGCTGCGTACCGATCGCGAAAATGCGGCCGAGCTGATACGCAACCTTACCACGCAGCTTAAGGAGGCCAACGAGAGGGCAACCCGGGCTGAGAAGAACGCAGCAAGTAAGGCCTTCGAAGCTGACAAGGGCACAATAGCCCATCTCCAGAATGAGCTCGAAGATGCACAGATTGAGAAGAAGCTAGCCGAGGATCGAGCTGCGTCAGAGATGCGCAAATTTCGCGAGGAAGCTGAGCGTCAGAAGGAAAAATTCGGTGTACGCGAGCTCGAATTCAAGAGCGAGATTTCTAACCTGGAATCGCGTTTGGAGGTGATGCGTGCGCGGGCGGAGGAAGCCAGCGCTACTCCAGGAGCTGGCGATGGCGAAAGCAACATCAAACTGATCAGACAGGTAGAGACGCTACAGCAACAGTACGCGCTTGCCAAGGGTAACTGGGAAACCATAGAAGGCTCTCTTAATGCCAGGGTAGCGGCTCTTGAGCGGGAAAGGGACGAGGCAACAAAGCGAGAGACCGAAGTCCGCAGAAAGGCACGAGAAGCTGGAGCCAAGTGGCGAAAGGCCGAAGAGGAGCTCGAGGGTGCCACGGATCGAGTCAAGAGCCTCGTCCAGGAGCTCGAAGTTCAGCAAGGACGTCTGAGCGTGCTGCAGCAAAAGCTGGATCAGGCTGAAACTTCACAGTCGGAAGTGAAGGCAGACTCAGAACGTCAACGCAAGCAGCTCGAAGCCGAGTTCGCCAATCGTCTGGAGGAGGAAAAGCACAAGCTGCGACGCGAAGTGCAGACCTCACCTCACCTGGGTTCTCTGCAGTCGCCGAACACCTCTAGCTCTCGCAAGACGCCATTCTCTGACATACCCAGCGCCCGCGGCAAAGGTTTATCCCGGCTCACTTCGAACGATTGGTCCGCGGTGCATAGTGATCCTCAACGTCCGACGAGCGCCCATCGCCGCCCGAGTGTCATGCCGAGTTCGACAACCAACTCCGCACGCGGTGGTGTAGGCACCCCGATCGACGCGTCTCCGTCGATCAGCAGACGGGAGTCGATGCTTTCGCTGCAGCCTGGAGATATCCCGCCCACCCCTTCCCTCGAGATCCCGGACCGTCTCAGCGAAGGTGGCAGTTCCTCGCCCCAGCGGACTATTGCAGACCTCGTTTCAAATTCCACCGCCGGTCCAGAGGCTGGTCCCTCGGTGCAACTTGTCGAGCGCATGAGCTCTCTCGTTCGCAAGTTGGAATCCGAGAAGGCTACATTCAAGGATGAGCTTTCGCGCTTACAGCAGCAGCGGGACTCTGCTCGCGACGAAGTTGTAGAATTGATGCGTGAGGTGGAGAGTAAGAGAGGCAGTGAAGCCAAAATGACGGAGATGAGCAGTGAGTTGGATGGAATGAGGAAGCGATACGATGCCTCTCTGGAGATGCTTGGAGAGCGAGAGGAGGAGGTGGAAGAGTTGAAGGCGGATGTAGTTGAGCTGAAGCGAATCTACAAAGAGCTTGTGGAGACGAAGGTAGGGAGGTGAAGGTGATGCTCTTGAGCATAGTTTGCAATACTACAATGCGCTCTGCGCCCTCTCGCAACACTTTTGTGGCCAGTTCGCATGCGTTTTTTTTTGCTATCATTCATGTAATTTGCTAGGTCATGTCGACGACAGCGACAATCGCGCTGGCCAAAATCGAAATCGCTGGATCATACATGGAGCCTCTGTGTGAGGCTCGAACCGCAGCGTGCGAATACGCCGCAGCCAGCGTGCTTGCCGCAGCGGAACGCCAACGGAACAACAACCAAGGCGGACTACGATGCGTGCTGCTGGTGCCTACCTGCTTCGCTTCGCCTCGACAATTCCATCGAATGCCCCGTGCCATGCACCATGGCAACCTGTGTGGCAAGATGCACTCTACCTACGACCTGTAAACGTAGCATATTCGCCCAGTTTGGCAGAACCCCCATTTAGCCCTGCCCAAAGACCCGCACACTCTCGATGACGTACGAGTTGATGTTCATGGTTGCATATCACGAGGAAGAGATGTATTTTTGGGCACGGTCTGACAGTAGGAGGTATGTCGTTTGAAGATGCCGGCATGTAGTCTCGGGGGATGCTTGGTGTTGGCGGACATCATTTGTCCGGGCTCCCATGCCGTTTCGCGGCACCATTCGCGAGCAAGTGGAAGAGCACGGGGGGTTCTCTTACACCTGGGCTTGGAACGTCCCAAATCGAGACATTCTCGATGCAGGTTGCTGGTGCAGTGGATGCGGTTGGACTTCCGCCGAGGACGGTGTATTGTTGCGATACGTAACCTTGCGCGGACGAGAGGTGAACGTGCTACGCACGAGTCGGACGAGGGCACCTTTCGACGGGGTGTGAAAGCACGGATGGATGTCGCTAGAAGGTGATTTGCATTCTGGAAGTGCAGCAGGAGGATTCACTGTTGGCGGGCCTGTCAGTCTTGCATCGTCTAAAGCTTCGAGAACGCGCTAAAAGAGGATATTCCCATAGTCGAGATTGTCCACGGCGATCTGCCGATATGAATTCGGACCTCGGTGATGGGTCTGATTGAAGTGCTCGTGCTCTTGTCGAGTTTCAGCGTAGTGAGAATGCGCAGCGATGAGGTTGTCATCAATTGAGTAGATTGCATGCAAATTGTTGTCGTGGACCCGCGGCGACGTACTCATCCCAGGTGCGAGATGTTTGGAACGGTGGCTGTGTGACCTTCGACATCGTCCTGCACAGCTTGTTCGTAGAATAGCCTAATCTCAGGATGTCTCTGGGTAGAGTGTCATGCTCGGGCGTGAATTGTGCAGTGCGTGGTGCGGCGCAGTTGGAGGAGGTGTTGTCATGAGGAAGGGCAGTTGAGCGGTCACGAAAAGTCGGAAGCGGTTTTCTCAGTGCTTCATGCTCTAGCATTGACCGCAACTCTGGTTGAATCGCGATCTCGTCGGTGAGGAACAGCCATCTCACACCGCTGCCAGCAGCACGGTGCTTGGCGAGCTCGTCGCGTGGCATTCAGTCCGGTGGTGATCAAGTGCAAGGGTTGGAGGCACCGTCTTCGTGGCAGTCGCACCGCCGCGTGTTCTTGCGTTTCTTCACCGGGATTACTTCGTCCTCCACTGGAACCATGTCATGTTGGCCCGCCGACCGTGGCCCTGGAAGCGATGGCTTGATGAACTGCTCGCGCACATCAGCAGAGAGTGTCTTACGTGGAACAAGCATAATCGAGCATCAGACGCGCAGGCGATGTCTAGTGGGTGTGTGCAACCACCGTTGCTTGAGATATCGCGGGTGCACGAGTTTGCTGACTCGACTTACTGTCCAGTAGCTCGTCAGATAGGGAGCTACCCATGCCATCTTGCTCATACGGGTCGGACGTGACAGTCAGAGGATGGTGTAATAATCATGGTGGTGGCGGTGGTTGTTTGCGGCGAGAATGCCGCAGCGCAGTACTATAGTGCAAGAACTCGGTCTGCGTCGCGCCAATACTTCACAGCTGCCGGGGATTAGGGAGCCGCTGGTTTTTGGCATTCGCATCCGTGAGCATGTCTTCGCAATCACTACAGTAGAGTGACACAAAGTTGTAGAACGACAACAGCCGGCAGGGCACAGCACGAGAGAGGCCACATGTAGGCGTGGTGCTGCTCGATCATCATCATGCCACTGCTCCCAAGACATCTCACACACACGTCTGCGGAGACGCCGGGAACGAGCGACGGTGCAGTCGGCCGATGTGAAGGCTACTGTACGTCGCAGCTTTCTTGCTATTCAGGACCGCTGCACGGCGTGGGAAATATCGAGTCGCGTCCCAAACAGCATCGGACAACGACAGTAATGATCGAGCGTGCCTCCGATACAGTAGTGAGGTCACTGTTTCTTTTCGTCTGCAAACTCCTGGCGATCTTCCATGGATGCTTTCATGGTTACATCTGAAGCGGCAAGGCGTCCGCAATTGGAACACCTCCCCCCGGCGGCGGGCCGGCCAGACCAGGAGCGTACAGTAGCTGTGATGATGAATTGATCATGGACGCCGGGGAACCAGAGATGGCGTCGGGAGCGTACCATGGAAGCTCATGGCGCAAATGGGATCGCGGTGGAGGGTTGTTCTGGTGTATCAAGCATACACAGGATCCATCACCAACGCGAACCTTCACGCCGCAAGGAGAGCTTGTTCTGGCGTAGGCAATTTGTGCACGAGAGTCATTAATCACGGATTCATTTCTGCATGCCTTCGGCGAGCGTGTGCACAGGCAGCAATTTCAGGGCTGGTGCGAGTCAGGCGGGCTGTCACTATGCGTCGAACTGGATGCAACTGCACGACCGGGCATGGCCGGCGGGTGCATACGCCAGGAACATCAACGTGATACATGGTTGCAAGGAGGAGGAGGAGGTGGTGGTGGTGGCGGTGGTGGTGGCAGGTCTTCCACTGCACAGTTGTGCCGTGCCGCTGGTTCTTTGGGCGACGAGACGAGCGGAGACTTGGGACAGAAAACAGGGCGATAGCGGCCGGGGAGGACGAATGAGGTGGCGCCGGCAGCATGGGATAGTCAGGGGAGCAGCCGGCACGAAAGTGTGTCGCGCCGCGTGCCAAACTCGGCATATTGCACTGGACAGACAGCACAGGCGAGAGTGGCAGCGGGAAAAGAGCGCGCCATGTAGTAGTGGGCATACTGTTGCTGGAGTCTGAGCCACACGTCGCGGCGATGGACGTGGTACAGCAGCATCGTCACCACCACCACCACCACCACCATCAGCATCATCATCATCATCATCATCATCATCATCATCATCATCATCATCATCATCATCATCATCATCATCATCAATCATAATCATCATGGCGATGGGTCCCCGTTCCGTGGTGAGCGGTACCTGCATGCTCGCGGGGTGGGCGCGCGTGCGTACCGCGTTCCGAGCAGCAGCTGTTTGACAGCTTTTCACATCGTCACACACATCCACGATCGCGGCGCGGAGGACGCGAAAGTGTCGCGATCGCACGATGGGCATGATGATGCGGTGCTGGAGAGAGCGTGCTCTGGGGTCCGGCCACGATCACCAACGAGACTGGCTGCGGCAGGGGAAGCCTGTGACGCTGTCGCTCAAAACGTGCGGCCTGTCTCCACCCCGGCGCCGCGAGGCACAGTGGCGGCGACAACAGGAAACAGCAGCTCATCACCTGGCCGGCCACGCATCTTCGGTGAGATGGCAGTGCATCGTCCCATCATCACGCCCGTGACGGAGAGCGAGCGCGTTGTTGCCGAGGGCTGCTCGTTCGTTCGTTCGCTGCCTCCTGCGGGTCTGCACCTCCCAGGCTCTCAGGCTCCCAGGCTCCCACGCTCGCTCGCTCGCACGCACGCACGCACGCACGCACGCCCGCCCACCCGCCCGCCTCGAGGCTCTACTAGCGCGCCGGCAGCAGCGCATTGGGCAGCTCGCCAAAAAAAGTCGTCGACAAATCATGGCCAGGGGCACAGCTGGCTGACCAGACCACTGACACGCCGCGACGGGGACTGTGTGTGGTGTTCCTCCTCGCAACAGCGCGCCCGTCATCATCCTCTGCCCACGGTGCGCTGGCATCGGCCGCTGTTGGCTGTTTGTCTATCGCTTGTTGTCTGTTGTCTGTCGTCTTGTTGTCGTGCTATGCTGTACTGTGCTGCCTGCCTGCCTGCCTGCCTGCCTGCCTGCCTGCCTGCCTGCCGCCCTGCTCGCTCTCTCACTTCACGTCTGCCCGTGCGCGCGCGACCTTCTGGAATCGGCCGTGTTCGTTTGATTCCTCAATTACGCCCACCCTGCCCTCGCTGTCTCACCTGGTGCCCGCGCCTAATTAACAACACAAGGCAGGACCGTATTGTCTCGCCGGCATCCCCTCGCCGCGCCCGCGACCATACTCGCCCACCACCGACTGGGCCTGCGTCGAATCTCGCCGCCGCCAAAAACCGTTTGGCCAACTTCCCATCCACCCACGCCTCGCGACGCTCCGTACCGGCCGGCTCGAGACTCTCCCTTCCTGCTCCTCCTCCGCTAGCGTGCCTCTCCTTTCTGCCGCGCCCTGTCAAAAAGCATCGACCTCCTCTGTCTCATCACCCTCCAGAGGACCCACTGTCAGCCCGACAAGTCAAGCCACGCCCTGCGCTATCTCGGCACTGGTCCTCTGGATCGTCCTGCTAACCTGCACGCCATCCTTTCGGCTGCGCTTCCGCCAAACCGTTGCACTGGACCTCCCTTCTCAGAGCGCACGACCACAACGACATCGACCTTCCCAGAGGCCATCACCCTCTATACACTCCTTTACTTCCCACTCGACGCTCGTCCCGGACCCTGAACACGTCCACGACCTTGGTTCTCCCATCACTACCCATTTCCACCTACTACTGCTACTCGTACTACAACTGCTGCTGCTGCTACTGCTGTCGACCTACCGACGCGACTTAATCCATAATCCACCCGGCCTTGAGGGTCCATCGATCCCTCGATCCATCATTGCCATCGGACACCTCGATCCCCAGCGACTACGTGTAAGTTGATCAACAACGTTTCGCGGCCTGACGCGCCATGACTTGCGTCGAAACGCCGTGCTGATTAACATCCCAGATCGTCTCGAAAATTGTTTCCGCAGAATCTACATGTTGCATCAGTCCCGCACTGGCTTGTGAGCAGCGGTCTCTACCATAGGGGCCTTCAAAGCAATCATGACCGTCGCTTACGACATGTCGTACCGCGGCTGGTCGAGTGGCTCGCAACCCGCCGTCTGCCTCGAAGACAAATTCGAAATCCTCAAGGACATTGGAGATGGCAGCTTCGGGAGCGTTGCTCTGGGGAGGACGCGGAGCGCTGGCGCACACGTCGTCCGACGAGGCACTCTGGTTCGTTACACTACATGACGCCCATGGTGCGGTGCACTAACCTGGCGTCACAGGTGGCCATCAAAACCATGAAGAAGAGCTTCGAGAGCTTCGCACAATGCATGGAACTGCGCGAAGTCATCTTCTTGAAGTCCCTCCCGAGCCATCCCCATCTCGTCCCAGCATATGATATATTCTTGGATCCATGGAGCAAAAAACTTCACATCGCAATGGAATACATGGATGGCAACCTCTACCAACTGATGAAGGCCAGGGATCATAAGCCGCTTGATTGCCATAGCGTGAAGAGCATCCTCTTCCAGATCATGTGCGGTCTCGAACACATCCACGACCACAGCTTCTTCCACCGCGACATCAAGCCCGAAAACATCTTGGTCTCAACCTCTGCGCCCGACTCGGGCAGCACTTTCAAACGATACTCGTCACTAGTGACGCCGCCGTCCACTCCACCATCATATTCCATCAAAATTGCCGACTTTGGACTTGCAAGAGAGACACAATCGCGCGTGCCATACACGACATACGTTTCGACGAGATGGTACCGCGCGCCAGAAGTGCTTCTCAGAGCAGGAGAGTACTCAGCTCCCGTCGACATCTGGGCTGTAGGCGCCATGGCAGTCGAGATTGCCACCCTGAAGCCTCTCTTCCCCGGCGGAAATGAAGTTGATCAAGTGTGGAGAGTTTGCGAAATCATGGGGAGCCCGGGCAGCTGGGTCAATAAGCACGGACAGAAAGTCGGCGGTGGTGAGTGGAAGGAAGGTGTCAAGCTCGCGCAAAAATTGGGCTTCTCCTTCCCCAAGATGGCGCCTCATTCGCTCGAGACGGTGCTGCCTGCACCACAATGGCCGGCCAGCCTGGCACACCTCGTGACTTGGTGCCTGATGTGGGACCCGAAGGTCCGGCCCACGTCGAGACAAGCGCTCGAGCACGAGTTCTTCACCGATGCCGTGGACCCGTTGCGACCCAAGAGCTCCGCTGGTCAGAAGACATCGGGACGCAAAGCTTCTGCGCACGTGAACTCCGGCGATGATGGACTGCCATCCCTCAGCACCAAGACTTCGTCTTGGTTCAGAAAGTCTCTCGGACCGCGAGACGCAACGGCGCCTCCCGTGCCCGAATCCGCACAGAACTCGTCGCCTCGGCCGACACCTGCAGACGTGAATGGAGCCGAATCCTCAACCACACTCAAGCAAGCTCGGCCAAGCGCGATGAAGCGTGCGACCTGGGCAAACTCGGCTTCCAATGCCGCACCGATCCCGATTCTGCCATCCATTCGACCGATCTCGCCTCTCCCCGATGCTTCAATCGCTCAGGCAAGCGTGAGCCGCACCGAACAGGCTGAAGACCGGGCTGGAAAGAAAATTGGAAGACAATTGTCAGTCAATTCCCAGGGCAACCACTACGCCGAGATCCATCGGCAAGAAGCAGAAAGAGCGCTCAACGGCGCCTCTGGTCTCAAGTCCCCATCTGGATCCCAAAGGGAGAGCTTTTTCTCACATCTCCGCAAGCGTGCGAGACGCTTCTCGGGAAAACCAATCGGGCCCAACACACCCAGCGCTGAAGACATGGAAGCAAATGTGGGCTGCGCACCCTGGGCATCTACATCGAACCGGCAGTCGATGCAAGACGTTCAATCTACTGCTCCTGCCGCTACGAATTCATCAGCAGACCCCAACTTCGCTGAGCTCGATCGAGCTCTGCAAAATGTGAGGTACAGCCTCGATGCGACCGCCAACGCAGCCCCGGCACAGCCCAAAGTCCCAGCGAAGATGGCAAGCAATCCCACTTTAAAGCGACACCACTCGCTGCCTTACGCCAAGGACGACATCTCAGCTGCCGCCCGCGCCAGGCGCTCGGTCAAGGCTGCACCGGGTAACGTACGGTACGAAACACCTTGTGAGGAGGACGAGCTCCTGGATGAAGCTCTCATTTCCGCCCATCGTGCGGTGAAACGGCTTGACAACGGCATCACACAGCCCGCGCGACCACTGTTGCCACATGTCACATCGGAGCCAACGTACAACGCACCTTACTTGACACCGTCGCCGTCCAAAGATCAAATGACGGTTGACTTTGTCACCAACGACTACACCCCTACGAAGCCTGTGAACATTCCTGCCGCTCGTCAACAGGAACCGGCAGTACAGAATCCTCAATGGCCCACCCCACCGTACGACGACAAGGATTGGGCATCTAGTGTCGCTGCCAGCATATATGCCACACAGGCTGCTTTCCGGTAGTCAATTTTGACAGTGACCATGGACTCCACCGATCTCGACCGCAGGATCCGGTGCAGCAACCCCTTGGTCGCGTGTTCCATCTCCTATGTTTTGTTTTGACCTTCGAGCATAGCATCGGCGCAGGGCTCGCATCATTCTCTGGCTGGCCCCAGCACGGCATCGCACCTATCAGCATTAGCAATTGTTAATATTTGGCGTTCTGGCACGGGAATGGGGCAAGGCGACAACACTCGCTTGCGACGACGCGTCACGGTGTTTTGAACATCACTACTTGTACAGGATCTTCACTGGATCATCAAAAATTTTCGGCTCGCAAAGAGCATATATTTCCTTGCATCAGGATCATATCTACCTCCGACGACTGGATCTTACACGGAAGAGACGTGGAGGCATTGTACAGAAGACAACATGGGGGCGGAAGTGAAGGCTGAGGGAGGTCAATCTGTTTTTTTCTTGTTCTGCGGATCTGGGAGGACGACATGTGTTCTCCAGGGCAATTGTTCGTGGAACATTGCTGATATACCCCCATGAGCGGCGACATATCCTTAACGGACGCTTGTTAGACTGTGGCACTATGACAGGGCCCCAAGCGACATATGACTAGGACAGTAGTATATCTGATCAACCATTTATTCCGCAACCTACACGGTATACGCGCCTCGTCTTACTGAATTGCAATTTTTGCCCATGAGAAAGAACGTCATCGAGCGTGCCACGCGTGAAGCTCAGCAGAAGCGGAAGCTCGCGCAAAAATCGAATTCTCGCGTCACGCGTTTCGAACGCCAACCACCGCCGTCGTGAACTGCATGACGGAACTGACTACTCCTTGGATAAACAAATGGCGCCCTACACAGGCATCCCATTATCGCCCGCCGAACTCTCCTACCTGCATTCGTCGCTCTCTGAAACTCCGCCGATTCGCCCCGATGGCCGCTCCGCAACCGCCTTCCGCCCTGTTGTCGCCGAAACAGACCTCCTGCCCAGCGCCAATGGCAGCGCAAGGATCTGCTTTTCGGACGGCACAGAGGCGATCGTGGGCGTGAAGGCCGAGGTCGAAAAGAGCGAGCGCAAAGGAGCTGGTTTACAGGCGCAGATGCGGCCGAATCCCGATGACATCGCCATGGGCACAAATGATGATGAAGAAGATGAAGAAGAGGAGGAGGATGGCGCGGATGGAGCGCGGAAAGGCAGAGGTGAAGAGTCGTGGGTCGAGTTGTCGATACAGATTCCTGACATGCGGGATGATGATGCTTTGCCAGTTTTCCTGGCGGCTATGTTGACGGAGGCATTGCTCGCTTCGGGAGATGTGAAGGACCGGTTGTATATCAACAGTAGGTTTCATTGGAGGTTATACATTGATGTGCGTATCTACTCCCCGCCGGGAAGACACAGAGAAGCGCCTGCACGGTCGACCACTACATCCCAGGCACGAGAAAAAGACTTGCATATGGAAAACAGCTAACAATCACGGTAAGTAGATCCTCCTCCTTTCCCAACCACTCTCCTATCCGCTCCCTCTGCTGTCCTTAACCACCCACCTCGCCCTCCTCTGCACCCGCCTCCCAGCTCTCATTTCGCAAGGCGACGAAGACCCGCTCTTCAACGACGACTGGGACGCTTCAACATATCTCTTCCAGCGAGATTCCACGACAGGAAAACCCCTTGCCAAACCCCCCGTGACGCTCCTCGTCATGACCGTAGGCTCGAACATCCTCTTCGATCCTTCGAAAGAAGAACTCGCTGTGGCGGATGCTGTGGTGGCGATTTCTGCTGCGCAGACGGAAGAGAGAAAGGATGGTGATGACGGCGAGGAGGGAATGCGATTGGTGGCGTTGAGGACGATTGATCCGCCGAGTCGATTGACTGCTGCTGGAGTTCCGAGTACGACCACGACCACGAATGCGAAATCTGGAGGAGGAGGAGGAGGAGGAGGAGCCACAGGAGGGGAGACATTGAGTGCGAGCGAAATGCTGAAGAGGAGAGAAAAGGATGCGGGAGCGACAGTTTGGAGACCTCCGCGGGGTGGAGTGAGCAGAGGGTTGATGAATGCTATGATCAAGGCGGTGGTGAAGAAGGGTGGACTTGCGGAGGAGGTGTTGGAAGGTTTAGCTGGTGTTGAAACGTGAGACGCGCAGATGGAAGTTGAGCTCAAATGCAATTATACATAATGTGGTCAGGTATGGAAGGACTGCTACGGTGGTACTGCTGAGATGTGGGAAATTTTTCCCAGCATTGCTCAGACAGACCGCTAAGCTGAACGCAAGAGCCAGTCGGCCTCCAGTGCGATAATGAATCTGCAAACCTGTACTATGCAGTCGTGCAGTACTCCAAGCCACCGCTCCCGAAATGCGCCACGCTAGAAGGTGCTGAATCGTTGATGCTCATAAAACATAGCCAGTCCTCGAGGCATCTCGAACTTGTGCTGTGCAGCCTAGTCACCCGAGAAGTCGAAACCGTCCCCAATCTTCCTGGGTCGCTCACTGACCATGGACACAGAGGCTGGCCTCTTCTTTGAAGCCTTTTCCCCCCTTTCAACACCACTTTGAGCGGGGGTTGCCGACCCGGACGTGCTCGCTGTGAGCTTTGGCTCTTCTCGAGGTCGCTCGTCCTTTGCCTGGACAGTCCAGATGTGTGCTGATCCCTCGAATTGCGCGACCTCGGGCGGAGTCTTGGACACTTTTTCGTGTTTCAAGTCCCAGCCCGCACGTCGACACAGCTCGGCAACGACATCATCGCACTTGCCCAGCAGCTGAATGTCAAATGATATGTGCTTGATGGGCTCCATGGAGATGTAGATGTGCGGGATCGAGTGGTTCAGGTAGTCGGCCATGTCCGAAACTGGTGCGACTTTCAGTGAAGTTCCAATGACAATGACCAGATCCGTCTGCTTCGCGTCCTCTTTTGTGAAGCGGTCGAAAAATGTATCCGGAAGCTGCTCGCCGAAGAAGGTGATGTCGGGTTTCATGACACCAGGTTCTGGCATGCTGTCGTCTTCGTCCTCGTCGTCACTTTCGAAACTCGATGCTTTTCGTCGCTTCGGCTGCGGTGCAGGTCTCGCCTTCAATTCTTCGACGCACATCTTGCATCGCGCAATTCGCTGAGCGCGAATCTCCGAAAAGATCTCTTTGCCATCAACTTTGTTTTTGCAGTTGCGGCATGTCGCCGTCGCAAAACTGCCGTGGCACTGTCTGTTTCGATGTTAGTGTGATGTTGGAGCGCAATACAGATTCACTGCTTACATGATCTTGTCTCGCGACAGTCCAGCCAGGCCCTCGAGATCGTCGATGTTTTGAGTATAGTTCCTCAGAAGATGCCCTCTGTCTTGTAAGAGTTTTAGAAAGGCATGAGTTGGGGTGACACCGAGTTTGTGATCGGGCAGAATGTCGCCAGCCAATTTATAGAACAGGCTCGGGTCATTGTCGAATTCCACAATATCAAAGACGTCCTGAGGCTCATTGTAACCCAACGCGGCGACTTTGTCGTAGAATCCAGTGCCTTTACTTCGAAAGTCTGGAATCCCGAGCGATGTCGATATGCCGGCGCCCGTGATGACCATGATGTTCTTCCTCTCCTTGATCAGTCTCGCGGCGTCGTCCAGGGTATTGTACTCCTGTAGCTTCTTTCGCTTGTGAAAAAAGCGAACGACGGCATGACCTAGCAGACGGAGATACAGGTCATCGTCAATGTTCAGAGTCGGGTCGATGCCGAACGCAATGCCCAGCACCCGAGGCGGATACTGTCTGACGTCTATGGTTTCGGTGAAGAACGCGTCGGGTCCCCTGTCGCGCAAAAAGGCTAGGAGGGCAGAAATCTCGCGGTCGTCAATGTCCATGCTCCCATCTGCAAACATCAATCAGTCGTGAACACTAACAACGACCACGGCAAGGCTACCATTGACATATGGCTGTGATTCAGCGCTTTCGAGGATGTCGCCCAACATGCTTTCGTCATCATCGCTACCCGAGTCTCCCTCGGGCTCATGGTCAGCCTCCGTTGGTGACGAAACGGATTGGAGCAGATCAGCATCCACTCGAGTGTCGCGGTCGTCCTGCGTGGCGTGCTTCTCGACCTGCAGCGGCTGACTCTGCTTCTTGGAGCCGTCTAGCGAGGTCAGTTTTGAATGCAACGTGGTAGGAAGAGCCATAATATCCGTATCGCGTCGGCGACTGCCAACTGGGGAAGACGTGAAGTGAATTCTCGATGTTCACTGAACGCCGATCGGCCGTGTGCGAACCATGGCGCAGGAACACACGTTCGCAGTCGGCCCCAAAGGCAAACGATTGCACGCGGGGTGTCGAGGGCACGGTGCGGTGGACGTGCGCGGGTGGTGGCAGTAAGTTAAGTAGTGTCTGTCGTTTAACTCATAACTTTGTGGCCAAGTCGATGCAGCAATGCGTACATGTAGATGGTAGACTACCTCTTGGCTACAGACAGTACATACAGTACAGTGACGATTCTCGGTGCGCTGTAGAACTACTAACTTAGAACTATGTATACTCGGTACATGAACCTCCGCCGCCGCCGTCACCTCATCAATTGCGTGAGGGCCTCGAGAGTGAGACCCGTCGCACCTTCCGTCCCCGCCGCCCGCCGAACCACGCGTAAGGCACTGCCCGCCCAACCGTGGTAGACTAGTCTAAAATGTACATGTGTACCCAACGTCCTCGCCGAACCACTCTTGATTTCCTGCAGCGTCGGCGTCTATTTCTTCTACACCACCCGTCCCACTTTCCAACTGCACTGTCCCACTGCTGCGCACGCCCACATTGTACACCAGCAGCGATACCGGCGCATCGTCCCCGCCGCCATGGCTATCATCAAGAATCCTTTCCGCAAGCAGGACGAGAATGTGCGACCGTCGCCGACCCCACTCGCCGGCCAGAAGCCAGCGAGCAGTGAGAGCAACAAGCAGTTCAATGCCGACGCCAAGGAGCCCGTCGAGTACAAGTTGAGTGGTATATCACCCATCGCATGGCCCACACCCTTCGCAGGCCGCTGATGCGTGGCGCAGAGATCAATGACTCCGGCGTCTTCGTCCCTCCGTCGCCAACGGAGAAGAAGAGCTTCTGGGGCTCGACGGCCTCGCGATCAACCACATCGTCGTCGCTCCACAAGTGCGCCTTCGACGAAAACGAGCAGTTCAATATATCCCGGGAGTCGTTCGACTCTTATCGTAGATCTTTCGTCAGTGCACAGACAGTGGACCAGGATTGATCGCTGCTGACACGCGCTCACCAGGATATTTCCGCAAGGTCCCCCGTCTCGCAACCCGACAGCAGGCCTCGCGCGTCGCTCGACAGCAGGACATTCCTACCGCCGCCGCGCATGTCGAACTCCTTCCACCGACCCTTGCAGGTTCCGCAAACCCAAGAGGAGGACAAGTTCGAGGACGTGAACATTGATGACCCGAAACCGCAGCCTCCCAAGAAGCGCGGTATCTTCGCGCGCATGGTAGACGGTGTCGGAGACCACTCCAGTCGACCCAGCAACAGCGCAGAAAACAAGACCGGCGCATGGCACAGCCTCACATCTAGGAAGAGAGGAGACAGCGGGCGAGGAGCGGAGCTCGGTGCTATGCCGAAAGCTGTGGAGACGCCTCGACGTGAACAGACGCCCAAACCAGAAAATCAACTACCTGTGCAGCAATCAGCACAGCAGAGCGATGCGCTGACATCTGGGAACACTGCGACGCCCGAAATCAAGGTGGATTCGTGAGCATTGGGCAATGTGTAATAAAGCGATGAGGTTCCAGCGTTGTTGGGTTTTTCGGGAGTTTGTGTTGGTTCAGATATGGGGGTCTCTCATGGCTTGCGATCCAGCAGCCTGATCACGATAATGACGATGACAGCATTTGCACAAGCAGGCGAGCCATGGGCTTGGACGAGACAGATATAGCTTCAGGCTCGCAAACATAGTTAATAATTGTATGAAGATTGATGCACAGCTTTCAAAGAAGCGTTTCAGCCTCCTCTGCTCTGCCGCCTCGAGCCCCGCGCGCTAATTCGCGAGCCCAATTCGCGTCGACGCGACACCTCGCGGCACCCCCCAAACACAAAAGTTGTGCACGCGCACAGACAGACATATTCCGTGCAGCGCTTGGACATTGACAGCGAATAAGAGTTAAGCCATTATGGTATGCGCGCCATTGCATGGTAGATTGACTGCTCACTGACGGTATATCTTGCAGAACTCGAGAACACTGCGCCGTCTCGCAGCAGACCATGCGCAGCTCCACAACGACTTACCCACCAACTATCTCTTCCCGCCGAACCCGCAGCACGACGACGACCTCTCCCAGCTCGACGTGCTCTTAGCAGGACCTACGCATACTCCCTTCGCCGCGGGCGTGTGGAAGCTGCACCTCGCCATTCCCGACAACTATCCCCAGCAACCACCTACGGCCAACTTCAGGACCAAGATCTTCCACCCCAATGTCAACGAGAAGGGACAGATATGTGTAGAGACATTGAAGCGCGACTGGGATAGCAAGCTCACTTTACGGGACGTGCTGGTGACGATATCATGTCTGCTTATCCAGCCGAATCCTGACAGCGCGTTGAATGCTGAGGCTGGTGCCCTCATCCAACAGGACTATGATGCTTTTGCGCAGCGAGTGGAACTCATGACCAGCATTCATGCTTCTATTCCGCCATCGTTGGCAGCAGCTGTCACGGAAGCACAGAATCGAGGGCAGCAGCCAGACCCTGCAAGTGAGCCAGAGGAGGATGTAGAAGACTCTATGATGGGACCCGAGCAACCTGTGAGACGCCGGAGAACTATCGCGAAGGTCCGAGGCATGAGGAGGACCGATACATCACCCGGAGATGCGCCTGCTAGGAGAGCACGACGAGCGCCTGCCACGAATCCACCTAGCCGGCCATTCGTGGTGCAGAGTACGAATGATGATGTATTTGGCGCATCCACACTACAAAGGAGGGAAGAACTGCCGAATGCGAATGGGGACGGGGATGATCAAGACTCAGAAATGCTCGAAGCAGACCAGGAGAACGATGCAGCTCATTCGCCTGTAAAGACACCCTCCATTGGAGCAAGAACGCCGCGCCGCCCGCACGGGATGCCTGTGCCCTTGGGAGAGCTAATCATGCCGGAACAAGATGAAGGCGACACGTCTGTAGATGACACGGATATGGAGATGGAGCCCGAATACCCACCCAGTCCTCGCAAGAGTCCTTCCAAGAGCCCAGCAAAACAGTTTCGAAATGCACCTGATCGCCCTGAGAGCAGCCGGAATGCCACGTCAAGAGGAGCACCTATGATCACTCCTCCAAATCTCAACGACAAGCCGCTGGCGTTGGCCGGGTCAGTCTCCCCTCGTAGAGCGGATCGAGGTCGCAGAGTCGCCTTCAAGCTATCGAAACGGCACACCCCAGAGCAGCCTGATTCGAGCTTTCTCGAGAACAGCTTCATGAAGGCTACGATTACTCCCGCACGTGAGAAGAACGCGGGAGTCTTGAAAAATCGGAGTCCAAATTCATCAACTCTGCTCAGAGAAGAAGCACAACGACGAGCAGACTTGAATGACAAGTTATGGGAAGCTTGTGGACGTGACATCAAGCGTTGGAATCGAGGAGATTTTGACGGAGACGTGTTGACGAGGAAAGCGCCGAGGTGGTGAATTGGTCCTGCTTGCACTCGTGACGACAAATTACATTTCAGAATCGAGGCATTGCATTGGAAAGCATTGTAAAAGGATCACGGTACTCTCTTGACTATCCTTGCACAAAAGGCTGATTGGCAGTTGATACTCGTCATCAGAAGCAGCTTGGTTTCAAAAGAGACTTGACTAAAGAAAGCTCTTCAAAGCCTCGCCGCCCGCATCTTCGCTTTCCTCGCTTCCTCGAATGCATCGTACCGATTCAGCCATGCTTGGAATTCCGGCGAACCAAATCCTGCCATCATTTCTGGTTTGGCGATTTGATGTAAGTCTCTCCACCAGGGTTGCGCTGTCTTGTTCCATAATTCGTTTCTCACGAGGATTCGTTTCGCGTCGGTAAAGGTCCAATTCTCGTATTGGTGTCGCGCGAAGTCGCGAATACGGCCGATGCGAGGGATGCGGAGCTTTTCGTAGAGCGTAATGCGATAGCGAAGGTTTTGCTCTGGTGAGGCTGTTGAGAGGAGGGAGGCGAGGGTTGCGGCGTCTTCGAGGCAGAGGGTCGAGGAGAGGTTTCTGAATGGGGATGTGGTTAGTTTTCGAGGATAACGGTGGGTGAGGAGAGAGCAGATGTTTGCGTGCGTTGCTCACCCGAAAGGTGATATGAAATGACAAGCGTCGCCTAGCAGTACCACTCTGCCTTTTGATGAACTCGACCAACTAGTCAGTCTTCCCGCAGTTTTAGCTTGCCATTTGTAGGCTTGCTTGACCGTTGATAGGATTTTTGAGATGGCAGGATCTGCGTCTTGGAAGTGAGTTTTGAGATTTGTTAGATTTGTGGTCCATCCGTCTGAGTCTTTTCCAGTGTGAGTGTCCTGGTCGACCGGGTATTGTTGATCCATGATCTGAACTGCAAGAATCTCCCGCTTTGGAAGAGGGTACACAAGAACACTCTTTCCAGGCCCTGGCGTAAGAATATCATGACCAGCTTGATAATTCTCTTTCAAACGTTTCAGCTCCGGATCCTCGAGCACGGAGCTGGGCACCACAAACGACCACATAGCTTGCCCCGACGCCTTGGACTCAAGCGTAGGGAGCAGAACCTTCCGAACCACCGAATCGGCCCCATCAGCTCCGATCAAGAAATCGGCCTCCATCGTCTGGCCATTGGACAGCGAGACAGAAGGTCTCCCGTTACCGACATCATCTCCCGTTCCAACATGTAGCACTTCGACTCCCTCGTAGACCTTGACTCCCCGGTCTTTCGCTCTGCCTCGCAGCAATTGCAGAAACTCCTTCCTCAAGGCAAACCAATGCCGATCTTCTTTTCTCGTCTGAAGATCAATCGACGCGATCTTCTCCGCAAGATTCTTGTACTTTCGCACGTCATGCGCCACGATCCCATGGGAAATGTTCCCAACTTCCTCGAACAGATTCCACTCTTGTAGGATTCGAATCGCATTGGGCGGGAGAACGATTCCCGTGCTGTCATCTCCAGTTTGCGAAGGATTTTGTCTTTCGAAGATGGTGACTTTGTGGCCTTCTCGAGCGAGAGCATTGGCAGCTGCTAGCCCGGAGAGACCTGCGCCGACGATCACAACGCGGAGGGGTTCTCGTTCGTCGTCGTCGAGAGGCTGAGGTCGGGCGGGGTGGAAGGTGAGGTCGGGGAAGTTCTCGAGGGACATGTTTGTCCTTGGAGTGGGTGATGTATGTGTGAGCTTGCAAGCTAAAGCTAGCGGCTGCAAACGAAAGCCAACGCTTGCTGCAAGAGTTGCGAGTGAACGGCAGGAGGATCGCAGTGAGCAGTCAAGAACCTTTGAAGATCGTATCGCCTGATCCTTGTCTAATAGCTAGGATGTGAGGACTGAGACACCGACGCCCTGGGATTCGAAGGCAACCCCGTCAATCTCAGCTCTTTCACATGTCCGACCGATTCAGTGTTTTTGGATCTTTGCGCTGATTTTGTGACCGTATTTCTTCAAATACATAATCCATTCTGATGTTTTACCATCCGCCACCAGCTGCGGCCGCCAGAGCATTCACGCGCTCGACATCCCCTCCCGGTTTGTCCTTGCCGACATCGCTTTCGACAACTCTGTAAGTGGTTGTCATTAGCGTGTCGAGATCTATGCCAGTGATCATCGACCAATGATTCATAATATCGTGAACGGAGGCGTGGTTGATTCCGTCCACCATATCAGGATTGTCTTCCACACTGGACATGACGGAATCTCTTGCGGGCGAGTGGTCCGTGGCTTTCTCAGCCCCAGCCTCATTTTCACTCGCAGCATGGTCACCCGACTCGGCGCTCCAGTACGCCTCGTCGATCTTGGCGAGCCACTCACGCTGTTGAGGCAGCATCTCTTGTGATCCACCATTCTCAATGCCCGTGCCGCCTACTTGGCGCAGAGTCGCGACGTCGCCCACTTTGATTTGGCCGCCACCATTCGTGCATCCTCCAGGGCACGCCATAACTTCAACATAGGCATAATCCTCGGAGTCGCCACTAGATTTTGCTGCTCCTGCACGGCGCATAGTTCCAACTCTGCGGCCGGTTGCGGCACCGGGCAGACGACTTGTCTTTGCCGGTTTGAGATTGCGAACCAGGTTTTGAATGTTACGGAAGCCATAGTAACGAGCGGCTTTGAGAATGACGACCCCGTCAGCATCCACAACACTATACTCGGAGACATCTTGGTTACGCCCTCGCTTGACAGTGATCTGTGAACCAGCATGACGAGCTTGCTTCGTCTTCAGTATGTGCCAGAGGTAGCCCCCTGAGGTGCCAATTGCAGCAGCATCCTGACGCTTGCGCTTTTGTCCTCTCTGATTCCCGAAAAGATACTCGTTCAATCTGGGCTCTGGAAATGACGGCAATCCTGCAACGGGGTGTTTGGGAAGGCCAGGAAAGCTGATGTCCCTACTCTCCGCCAGCATAAGCAGTTCCCTCGCTGTGATAACGCAGTCGACATCACGAACAGCATCGCCACTTTGACCATGCCATGTGTGAGAAGTAAGCTCGCTACGGGATGCTTCGAGTTTCTTATCAAAGCATGGCATGATTGCCAAGTGCCAGACGTTGCTCGGATCGATTCCATACTTCTTCGCCAGGACGGACTTTATGAGCACGCCGGTGAGCGCTTGGGGTGACTTGAGTCTGCTGAGATGTGGTAAAATATGGGCGTGCGTCTTCTCAGCATAGCAGATCCACCCTGGGCAAGCAGAGGTTATAACGGGCTTCTTCTGGCCGTCTTGCAATTGATCCACCTCGTCCGCTGCGGCGACCAGAGTCGCTTCCCGCATGGCATTCGTATCAATAACCCAAGCAAAACCAGATCTGTGTTTGCCGCCACTTCTCATTCCTAATGGTCCACTCAGCAGCTGGCTGATCATGTGTCCCGCATCTCTTTCTGACACATTGTATGTTGCAGCGAGGCTTGCTCGCGCCTGAGGGCTGATGCTTGCCACAAATATTCTACCTTGTCCTTCTGTACCAGAGGCTTCGTCATCCGTGGTGGGAATGGCAGCTTCAGGATATTTGTCCAACATATCAATAACCTCTGCATGACTCTGCAACGACACCAGAATTGCCTCTGCGCTGGTGACGCATCCCGAACACGCCAGACAATCGGTAAGAGAGATTTGAGCGGGTGGCGGTAAGGAGCCCGAATCGACTTTCTCTTCAGTAGTCACTTCGTATGGATTATCGGACTCGATCGGCCGCTGTTTGGGAAGAGTCTCGACGGGTTTGATGCACGCCACTCCGGGATTAATGAAGTCATTCAGGTCGTCGGCGGAGAGAATGGCCGACATGTTGCTCGCTGGCCTCGACTGGGACACATGTGTAAGTACGAGGAAAGAGAGAGGAAAGGGTCGTATGTAAGAGGCGATTAGGAAGTGCCAGTGAAGTCACCCATGGATACCCAATCGCAATTCGTATTAATAAAGCGGGCGAAGGGTCCCGACATTCGGAGATGCACGTCACATGCTAGCGCCAAGCCTCTCGCAGACTAGAACCAAGACGGGAACCTAGAACCACGCGCACCTTTCAAAGCGCTTCTGCACAACCAGCAACGCGACCTGATACGAACAGAAGCCATGTCGCGCGAACAGTACACCCCTCCAGCCCTCAGCGGCAGCCAGAACACGAGCAACCCTGGCGCCAACACTTCTCAAGGCGGCTTCAACATCACTGGCAGCAGCACTTTCGAGGACACTTCAAAGCCCGTCAACTACCTATGCGGAGACTGCGACACCAAAGTGGTGTTGAAGAAAGGCGACCCGATTCGATGCAAAGAGTGCGGATACCGAGTATTGTACAAGGAGCGCACGAATAGGTACGTCGTGCATTGGGCGGAGGAGAGTTGTGCGCAGAAGTCGCGCGCAGAGCGGACGGCGTGACGCAAAATTCAGAGTGTTCGTGCTGATTTGCGACGCAGGATGATCCAGTTTGAGGCGAGGTGAACACGAATGGATTGTTCAGCGAAGTTCGAACTTCTCAAGCGGATTTGCATTGCGGAGATGGCGGAAGGAGATACGATCTGCGACAGCATACAGCAGCCACACTAGCAGGAAATACACGAGTCCAGTCAGCGGGCGGACTGCGTGAACACGATAGTGCCCTTCAACATGAAGTTGGGTAGCACATGGCACGGGATGAAGTGGAGGACCGCGTGCAAATGACAATGACTTATTCTGAATCGGGCTGGGGCCAGCGAGTATTGGACGACTGCAAGCTATGATTGTGGATTGCCGGCAATGCGACATTGTCGAGCTATTGAATGCAGAACAATCTCTCTTGGTGCGCGGCGGAGATGATATGTGAATTTGGTAGCCTCCACGGTATTCGCACCTCCTATCTGCGAACAATGGTTGGATGCGCATTGTTGGTGACGGACAGCGCGCAAGCATGCGACCCGCGCATCTGTGCGCGCCACTTCAGCTCCCTGTATCCATAATGTGGCTTCGCGTGTGCCAAGTGCCCCTGATCCGTCTCTTATAGTCATTACGATGCTGCCGGGACATAATTTGCGGTGCCCATCCCAAATTCTCAATCACCACATCAGCTGCCCTTGAATGCATCGAAGCGCTTGTATGTGTATCCGATGAACGGCAGCGACAGGGTAGAATCGTCGCCACCCATTGCCTCCGTCTGGGCCCGAAGTTGAGCAGAGTTGTCCACTTGGGGGATCTCGTCAATAGGAAAGTACTGGGTATCGATGTTGCTCTGCAACTTGGGTTCGAACGGAGCTCGGATCTTGCGAAGACCATCCCAATTTACGCCATGGAAGAAGGGATGCGCCTTGAGTTCCTGTGCGCCATGGACACGTCCCAGTCGGTTTTGTGAATCGCAGATCAGGCTGCGAATGAAGTGCTCCGCCTCTGGTCCGAGCTGCTGATCCGGTGGGAACTGCAAATGGCGTGGCCAGTCCACAATCTTCCTGTAGGTGTCGTGCGGCTCTTCTGCACAGAACGGCGGCCAGCCGACCAAACACTCAAACATAATGGTTCCAACACTCCACCAATCACACCCAAAGTCATAGCCCTTTCCACTGAAGATCTCTGGCGCGATGTAATCGGGAGTGCCGACAGTGGAGTAAGCGAGCTGACGTCGCGACTTTCTCCAAGTGTTGATCTGATTGCGGTTGGAGACGGTCAATTGAATTTGATCGATGGAGACGCTGTTGCGGTTCTGTGCCAGGGATTTCGACTTGGTTTGCGACATCAGTTGCTGATAATATGACGCCGAGTGCTCTTTCGAGAAGCCGGTGGATAGACCGAAATCGGTGAGCTTGATGTGCCCGCCACGGTCCAGCAGGATATTGTCTGGCTTGATGTCACGATGGATGAATCCAAGCTTGTGCACAGCTTCAATGGCCAGCGTGATCTCGGCCATGTAGAAACGGGTAATATCCTCTGAGAAGATCTCGTACTTGATGAGCATCGTCATCAAGTCACCACCTGGCAAGAACTCCATCAACATGTATAGGAATGTTTTGTCCTGGAAAGAGGTGTGGAGTTTTACAAGCCACGGGCTATCCGCGTTGGCCAGAATATCGCGCTCGGCGCGCACGTGAGCGAGCTGATCTTTTTTGTGCTGAGCACATGTCAGCAGCATTCACGATTCGAGGGGACGAGTACGATCCCTACCATTTCCTGCTTGATGAGCGACTTGAGAGCGTAAATCTTGCCATCATGCTTTCTTTGCACGAGTCTCACTTCACCGAAAGCTCCCTTGCCAATGATTTTCAGTGTGTTGTAGTTCTGAGGTTTCTCACTCGTACGCAGGAACCTCAAGAAATTGGCCTCCGACTTCCGCAAAGAGCTCTTTTCCCTTTCCTTGCGGCTTTCGGAGAGCTCTGGGTTGTTGAGAACAACTTCGAGGTCTTTTGACCTGGGCCATTGTCAGCATCACGAATGGTGGCATTGTGTGTGTATGTCGATACCTCTCATTGCGAGCACGTGCTCTTTCCACATTCTCCTTAAAGAACTCTTGCGTGAGCAGCTTCTGCACCTTGACACGCTCGGTAATAGCGGACGAATACTTGTCGGGATTCTTCGTGGCCGGTTCGTCATCGAAGATGCGCGCCTGCTGTGGCATGGCAGGCATGGGAGCGTTCAGATAGCTGCTCTGGTACCCTCGAGGGTCACCAGCAGTTCGTGGGCGGGAGGGATTCGCGGGGGACGGTTGTCTGCCGTACGGACTTGCAGAGCGAGGTGTGTTACCTCCTCCCAGATGTTGATGCTGGAACTGGTGAACTAAGCCATTTGTAGCGTCATTGAAGCCTCCTGGAGACCGGTACCCTGCACCGGGTGAAACGCCGCTAGAACTGAATTGCTGGTACGCAGCATTGGGGTTGTTGTAGAAATAGCCCTGGCTGTTGATGCCGCTGGTCGATTGCTGCGTGCCCCAGACCTCCTGCTGACCAGCCGAGTTGGGAAAGGGTTGGGGAAAGGTGGAGGGCGTGGTCGGGAAGGCACGGCCTTGTTCGGCGGCGAAGTTGGGGCCATTGTTGAAGCCAAAGTTGAGCTGCAAGCGATTTGGGTTTCGACTGTCCCCTTGTTGCTGCGGCTGCTGCGGCTGCTGCTGCGGCTGCGACTGCTGCTGGTTGTACGCCATGGTGAAGAGTCGACAGCGATTGCTGAATCAGTCAGTGAGGACGTTGTGATCAGAGGAGGGAATCGTGTTTCATACTGGAAGCCGGAGGACGAAGCCGATCGGCACCGCGGGTGTTGTGGTCGAGAGCGGTAGGGAGTAGGAGTAAGTTTTGGCAGAGGCGTCTCAAGGGGGCAATGGGCGAAGCGGTGGAGGCGTTTCAATCGATGTCCGCACGCGAGCAAACGACGCGATCAGTGGGCGTGGCAGAGCAGCGCAGGCAGCATTGCAGAAGAAGCGCACGAGGACGGGTGAGCGTGTCGATAGGCGGGCGCTGGGTCGGAGGGCTCGCGACGTACTGTAGTGCGAGAGCAGCAGCGACCACACAGCACATCTGAGACTACCTACCTTTTGAAATGGCGTCTGGAGCGACGACCCTTGAAGTGGGGCACCGGCGCTGCATGGGGCCAGGCGCATGCCACTCCGACACACTTGCACCTCCCTTGCTGCCCTGCCTACCGCTGCATCTCGTGCCTCGCGCTGCTGAGTGATACATGTATGCCGTGCGCCATGGCTGTCCGAAGTCATCAACGTCTGTGAAGCAGAGAGGCTCTTCGTCACCCACCACGAGGCACCACACGCACGAGCACGAGAAGCACCGCGCTCATCTGGGACAACATCGGCACCCAGACTTGCGGTCTGGACACCCAGACCATGTGCTGACGGGGTCTCTGTTGTTGTACTTTGCGTCTGCTCGAGCTGTCCTCTCTGCATCCTCGTCCGTCGACGATCGATGATAAATCGAGCCTGCCGTCACCTACTACTTGCTCTGTTGGTTCTCGCCGCGGTTGAGATCGGGCCGGACGGCAGCTCATAGCCTTTCAATACCACTTACACAGCTTCTTCAAGCAAGACGTCGGGCCGGTAGACTTGTTGTTCGCAACGAACTTTGTTCGGCCCTCTCGTGGGCAGCATGCTGACGACAAATGAAGCTGTCATTGTACAATATCTATACACGGCCATCGAGCGAAGCCTACTGAATTGGACGAACTTGTCACATCACTTTTCGAACCCCACAATCGCTGATGCTGTCGCTCTCTCACACTAAACATGAAGCTCACCAGCAATAGCACGTTCAGTGCCGTTCTTTGGTTTTCTCGAAGCTCTCCAGCACGCTCTGCTGGATTGAACCCTTGTCGTGAGATTGCTGTCCGGATACTTGCTCGGCGGAAGTGGCACTGTCCTCTCCAGTGACCAGCTTCTGTGCTTGAGCCTTTGCTTGAGCTTGGCCGACACTTCCGTATACTGACATCGCGGTGGCGATCATTTGGCCAATGTCTCCAACATTCCCTGGTACCACAACTGAAGTGCCCTCCTTGGCGAGCTTGCCAAACGCCTCCACATACTTCTCCGCCACCGACAATGATACAGCGCCCTGGGCCGACTGCTTGCCCTCAGACAAGCTCTTTGCTACAGCATCGATACCTCGAGCTGTCGCATTGGCCTTTAGTTCAATGGCTTGAGCCTCACCAGATGCAGCGTTGATCTGCTCCGCCTTGATAGCTTCGGACGCCAGAATAACGCTTTGCTTCCGGCCCTCTGCAATGTTGATGGCAGACTGTCTCTGGCCTTCAGAATCCAGAATCTCGGCACGCTTACTTCGCTCTGCTGTCACCTGTCTGTGCATCGCCTCGACGACTGGTGCAGGTGCGTGGATATCTCTGATCTCGTACCGAAGACAGCGCACGCCCCAGTCTGCCGCGGCCTCGTTGATGGCCTGCGTGATGTTTGTGTTAAGGGCTGCTCGCTCCTTCAAGACATGGTCCAAAGTGAGCTGACCAATTTCACTCCGCATCGTGGTTTGTGCGAGCTGAGAGATGGCGTAGTCCGCATCCTCTACGCCATAGCTTGCCTTATACGGGTCCATCACTCTTGTGTACAATACACCATCGATCCCGAGCGTAACGTTGTCCGCAGTGATGGCACTTTGAGATGGTATTTCCATGGCATTTTCCTTCAGGCTCTTTACATATGCTATGCGATCGATCACAGGAACAAGAATCGCAAGGCCAGGTTGCAGGATGCGATTGAAGCGTCCCATGCGCTCCACAATCCATGCTGTTTGCTGGGGAACGAATTTGACTATGGTGTTGGCGGGAAGGCTCGATCGCTGAAAGTATGTGCTTGGACTCCCACCACCTGTCGCAGCACCAAACATGCTTTCTGCGCCGCGTGGCAACGCATTCGTGGGTGTCGTGGAGAAGGTGGCGCGTTGCGTGGCATAGAGGATCGGATACCTGGAATTTTGAATGGCTGCCATGGAGCGGCGCGAGAGGTTCGGTCGAGCTGCTCGGAGCGCTGCCATGGAGGGCGTGATGGCCGCAGCCGGTGAGCTCATGCTATTTGAGCTGTAGTCGTCGTTGCAGTGCTGGTGTTGATGGGAAGCATGCAGCACGGTCGTTCAGAAGAGAGACGATGGTTGTGCTGCTGAGCAAGCTTCGATGTCGTCGGGCTTTGTTGCGCTTCCTCCGCTCATCCTCTCGTCATCTGTTTCCTTCCGACACACCTCGCTCTCATCTTGTCACTTGTCATACTTCACTCTGCTGCACGCGTGCCGAAAGCAAACGTGCATCTATAGTATCCGAGCAAATACCTGGGAGCCGTGGTCATCTGTTGCTAACACGCAACTGCAGCTGCCCGGTAGTACAACAGCTCGCAAATTTTGAAGCTTCAGGCAAGACGATAACTGTTACTTTGCCGCCTTCATCATGGCTCACCAGGAGACTTCCAGTATTCGACCACGATAATTTTGTACGTGTAGTACCATGGTCACGCTGGCCAAGAAAGCGTTCAAGTTGCTTCCTGAGTTCAGGCGTCAATATCACACAAGCATACGGCACCGGCATCAGTTAGCCAGCCATTGGAGCTTGCGAAACCAATAATGCACACCACTGTGCGTGCAGTGACCCGAGATGCACTCAACCGGCACTTGCAGTTTACCCTTTAGCTGTCGCTACGATTTCAGACATTCAGTCTCTGCCCTGCCAGCACAGCTCTCAATTCAGGCGGGAACAAGGAAAAGCGCCTCGTGACAGACAGTGCTGTCCTTGGTAACTCAGTGGCTTGAAGCTCACCAAATGAACAGCGATACATAATCGAAACATCGGCTTTCGAATTGTGTACATCACCTGTATCGCGAGATGTTTCAGTACGTCGAGCCACGAAAGCGCGGCAGGAACACAGGTCACGAGCTTCAAGCTAATGTCCAATGTGGCAGGTAGGAGATATAGCTGTTCGCAAACATGCCAAGGCAGCCACGAGTCTGCGCACACTCCTTTTATTATTAGCTGGTTGGCATTCGGAAAATGTATGCCCGAGAATTGCCAAGAAGTTTCACGTATCGCCTGCAAGCAATCCAATGCCTAAATGGGCAATCGTCCGGCACGGCGATCAACTGGCAGCAGGTCACTATCCACGAAATCTATGGATTGTAATCTAAAACAGAACCCCCGGGCGTGTATATGCATGCCAAGCACCGACTTCACTCGAACTGTGCTACCACGTACCTCAGATACAATCTTCCTCGAATAAGGCGAGGTCCAGCAGAAGCGATGTCTGGGCACCTCGAACGTCCGTCACGATCTGAGGACGTATATAGCAATGAGGCATGCCGGACACACTGACTTATGCTGGGACAGTTGGGTTCTATCTTCTTGGAGCTACTAAGCATCAGCCATGGGTGCCTTCGTCCCCATCCTTTCTATCTTGCTATCCCTTCTGTCCATTGTCCATGCACAGTGCGGCTCAGGCACACCTAATGCCAGAGTCACAGGCTCTAGCGGCGCATATGTTGCTACAAGTGTAAGTACACAGCCAAGGTGTATTTACCTACTGTTGACGGAGATGCTGTAGGGATCGAGCACGGTATACCAGGGAGCGGACTATCGTGCTGCAGTCCAGGCCGCAGTAGACGCAATCTCCAGTGGACAAAGGGCGTCCGTCATCGCCTCTGGATCAATTGGGGCCAGCACCATCACTATTACAAGTGGCAAGACGTTCGAGGTCTGCGGAACGATGGACGTTGCGAACAGGAGCGGACGTGGTGCTATTGAGGTGACGGACGCTTCTGGGGTGCAGGTCGGTGAGAACCGGCGGATTCTTTGCTCGACATATCTGACTGTGACTAGATCCCGTTTTTGACGATGACAGGAAATCCCTACTTTGGGCTTAGGTTCTCGGGCACCTCCGGCCTCGTACTGGGCAGAATCACCCTGAACCTCAGTGGGGGTACGACACCATTCGTGGTGCCTTGCTTCGCTTGCAGCTAACGTGTGCTTAGGTTTGGGTATCAGATTCGATCGTGATCGAGCGGCCAATACCAATGTCAGAAGTGAGTGCGTTCCCACTGCTGAGTCGCATATCCAAGGACCATTCCACCCATCCTGCTCAGCCATCATTATACGCGGCTATTTCCTCCTGTCCACGGGGCTGACCATCGCTTTCACTTCTAGTGGACACTATCACGGTCACAGGCGCTGGATCTCATGCTGTGGAGACGTGGAACATAGATGGCTTGACGATCAACAGCGTGATTGCGAGAAATGTTGGTGAATGTGGGCTCTTGTTGCAGAACACGCGCAACGCGAACGTGAGTTATTGAACCAGCCTGTCGCTGAGTTTCGATTGAGCTCACACTCTCCCGCATTAGGTCGGTCTTGTGGACGGCAACAACGTGGCGGCTGGCAATGGATATGCCACACTGCGATTCGCGAACCAGAACGGACGTCGCGCTGATGGCAGCTACGGCACGAATGTCTACATCGATCGAGTCATTTCCAGCGGCGGCGGTAGAGGCATCTTCTGCGTGTCCGAGTCTGGTGGTGCTCAGATCAACAATATCGCCCTTTCCAACAATGGTAACAATGCCAGTAAGTCGCACGGTCGCCGGAATTCGATGCAAGAGGCTAATGCTCTTCGTGTCACCACAGTTTTGATCGAGAACTGCTACAATTTGAACATCCGTGGTGGTACCGTCAACGGGGGAGGAGAAGTTAGATTGGCTGCACGATCAGAGTTCGCAAACAACCGCGACATCTCGTTGACCTTGAGGGTGGACGGCACTTCTGTTCGAGAATCTCCCTGCGGTGAGAACACAAACTTCAGCATTACTGGCAACGCCCAGGTCAATGTGTGCTGAGTGGGCTCAAAAGATCGATACAGTCAATATGTGAGGTAGCACGCTGCGTCATTATGTCTTCTATGTACGCAATTCTCTTGATGCACAAATGGAGGCAGTTGTGAATAGAAGTCGTGCCTGCAGTCGATGTTGTGATATTGGATGTGGACTTCGTGTGGATGTTGTGGCCGGCGCTAGTCGACGTGCTCTTGAGTCTTGCCCCAAATCTTCCACCTTCTTCAATCTTGCTCGTCGCCACAACCACGAATTGAATTTCGAATCCACTATATGCAAATCATGTCGCGTACAAAGAAAAATCATAGAAAGCGCTCTCGCGATGACTTCGAACGCGATGAGCACATGGGGGTCGGGCAGACACTCGCGCTTCTCAAGAACGATGAAGCTGCGCTCAATGGAACGGACTCGAAATCTCGCTCTGGAAATGCACACGACGGGAGACAAACTCATTCGAATGTAGAGAATGAGGAACAGCAGAATGAGAGGCCCACAAAGGCTCCCAAAAAGGAAAAGGATAAGTATCCTGCTTTTGCGCATTCAGCAAATATGCGTCTGAACACCTCCGTGAAGCTCAATGACCTTCAAAACCTTGTCTTATATCTACTTGCAGATGGAACGGCACCGCAATGGCTTGCGATCAAGCATCACAGCGCAGTCAAGAAAGTGGTTGCGCTCATGATTCCAGGTCTGGAGGCAGGCATGTTCGATGGCAGAATTTCCTTGGAAGCGCAGCCAGACGCCGCACCGGAGGCAGCCAAGGACGAGTCCGAGCCACCCAGCCAAGGCGAGGGAAAGGGTGACGATGATGGCTGGACTGAGGTGCGGTATGGCAAAAGCAGAAGCACGCCAGACGACTATTATCCTGTCAAGCTACAAGGACCTCGATTACCAGATCCCTTGAAGCCTCTCGAGGATATCTTCGAGCACTTGTGGCCGGTCACCACTCCTGGCGATGACCGATATGCCAAGATGCATTCGCCCTTGGCTGCAATGCTGACAACGCCGCTTGTCAGGACCAAAGAAGAGAAGAAATCGAAAGGTCCTCAACCACCATCCGCGAGCAAGACTTGGCAGAATCAGCGCATTGCTGTTACGGAACTGCTGGCATCTACAAGTGAACTTGCGGAAGAGGGCTACGTCATGCATCCAGCGCACTTTGCCGGAACTGAAGAGGCGGCTGCAGAATCCGCGAGACGAATCACTGCCAAGACTGGCCTGGACGATGGTTGGGTCGACACGCTGAATATACCAGATCTTGTTGCCGGGCAGGCAAGTGAAGATTCCATTCAGCAAGGCTCGATAACCGCAGGCAGGAAGGTACTCGCCATGGACTGCGAAATGTGCATCACCTCGCCGAAAGGTGTGACGCCGCAAGTCTTCAGTTTGACGCGAGTATCGTTGGTAGACTGGGATGGACAAGTGGTCCTCGATGAGCTTGTCAAGCCCGCCCAGCCCATCACTGATTATTTGACGGCATACTCTGGCATCACACCAGGCATGATGGAGAATGTGACAACCACATTGAGCGAAGTCCAGCAAAGATTGCTGTCCATCCTGACGCCACAGACAATTCTCATTGGCCACTCGCTGAACAGTGACTTGAATGCTCTGCAGATCGCACATCCATACATCATCGACACAACGCTCATCTTTCCACACCCACGTGGGCCACCCTTGAAATCTTCATTAAAGTGGTTGGCACAAAAATATCTTTCGCGCGAGATCCAGAAAGGCCACGGTTCCACCGGTCACAGCAGCATAGAAGATGCACGTGCGTGTTTGGACCTAGTCAAACAGAAATGTGAGCGTGGCAAGGCCTGGGGAACGTCTGAAGCGAGTTCTGAGAGCCTTTTCAAGCGCCTGGGGCGGTCTACACGCCCCCTGAAGCACAAGGCAAACCCTGCTGGAGCTGAAGAGCCAAGACGCTCTGCCGTGGTTGACTGGGGCGATCCGTCGCGTGGGTATGGCGGTCAAGCTGCTGTCAGCATTGGATGTTCGAGCGACGCCGAGGTTGTCGCTGGCATCACACGGGCTGTGAAGGGCGACTCTGCAGACGGAACACAGCCAGCTGGAGGGTGTGACTTTGTATGGGGCAGATTCCGCGAACTCGAAGCCGCGCGCGGCTGGTGGGACAAGTCGAAGCTGGGGGACGCCGATACCCTGCGCGCATCTACCATGGCAAATGTCGAGGGCTCATTGGCTGCTACCGTTCAACATACCATCCAGAACGTTCGCCAGGTATGGGACAACCTGGCCCCATGTACCGCCCTGATCGTGTACAGCGGGTCAGCGGACCCCCGGGAGATGCGGGAGATGCAAGCTCTGCAGCAGAAATTCAAAGAGGAATACAAGGTCAAAAAGTGGGATGAGCTGAGCGTGAAGTGGACGGATGTGGAAGAACAACGATTGAGAAAAGCATGCAAGGAGGCCCGCAAGGGCCTCGCATTACTGGCAGTTAGGTAACTCTTTTACCTTACGATCCTGGCTCGCAAACCGATAAGGTGGAAGCACAAGGGTTTGTAGCAGTACCTACGTTTGGCACAGTTGCGCTAAAATGGCGAGAGAACGAAGATATGTACAATATGTTTAGTAAGGCTGCCATGGATGCAGTGAAATTATGCTGCAATGGCTTCTTCGGCGACAGGTGGCGGGGCTGCAAATGGCTTCGCATCTTGTCGCAGGCGTCCTTCAACCTGGGGAGGTGCTTCAGAGTCTCGCATCACGACGTCCATCGTTTTACTGTCTTCTTTCTGATCCATCACGCTCCGGCTGTCGCTTTCGCTCTTGGGAGGCTGTGGGGCGGAAGTTTCGTGCATGGGCGTCGACCGTTCGCGTGTACTTCTGTCTTCAGAGAGAATTCTCTGCATCAACTCTCGATGTTTTTCCTGCGGTGTCTCGTTGCCGTGATCGTCGGAACCGTCTTCTCCCGCAGCAGCGCTTGTTGGTGTGCCTGACCGCGTGTGGCCATTGGTCTCTTCTGCTCGCGAGTCAGCACATGCCTCAAGGCGAACACATTCTCGAAAATCTCACCGTCATTCTCCGCTCGCTCTGCCTCCTTTTTCGCATGCACTTTGCGCAAATTGTTTGCACTGCTCACGCTTCGCATGTCTGGTCTGCCGTCCTTTCTGATCAGAATCCCCTCCGCGTTCCTAACGGGCTTCGTTCTCGTTTTCTTGCCCGAACCTCCGGAAGAAGGATCCGGGAGCGCGAGGTGCGAGTCGTGAGGAGAGCCGTGGGTGACTGGCGTTGCAGGGTAGTCGCTTGGCCTTTCGCCGACGAAGCTGCCGCTGGGGGTACTCCTGTAGACGGACTTGGGAGAATGCGACTGAACGGAGCCAAAGTGGCCGTTGGGAGATGCCCGACCTGTAGCGATCTCTGCCCGCTCCCACTCGGGTGTGCCGTGCTCTTGTGCCTCATGTCCACTGCTGTGACCTGCAGGTCCACCGCGGGCTCTGGCTCGGCCGCGACCTCGCCCTCTACCTCGACCATTTCCGCGACCACTCACGGGGTGCACGTGAGTTGGAGGCCCTCCCGCTTCGGTCCTCCACTGTTCTTGAGGTTCAGGCTGTTGAGTGGAAGTAATGAATCGAAAATTATGGTGTGCTGGCTGGGATTGCGAGCCGTCCGATGGAGCACGACTGCGTGGGTGAAAGGGCACATCTGAAGGACTTGGGTTCATGGATGGGAACGACGGCGGAGTTGGTCCATACCCATCCTCGCCATGCATGCTCTGTGAGAGAGTATTGGGCATGAGCGGCGCCAGCCTCGGCCGCTTTGAGCCGTTCAACGCCTCAAACTCCGAGGACCTGTTCTCCGGTGATCGCTTCACGGCAGTGGTAGCATTCACAGCGGACCAGGCCCCCGGCTGACTCCCACCATTCGGATGAACGTCTGGCTCCATCGCGCTTGGTCGCGCTTCGGACACATTGTGCGTGGGAGATAAGCCGGGTCTGTGCTGCTCGGCGGGTCGCCAACCAGAGAGAGCAGACGGTGGGGGTAGTGCTTCGGTCGGCCTGAACAGTGAACCTGGCTGTAGCTGACCGAGTTGCGGCTCGCCGTTGAACAGCCTCGATGCGGAAGGTGGATGCGGTGCGTGGACATGTTGCGCATCCATAGCAGAATGAGGTGGGAGGGTGGAAGGATGGCCACCGGCGGGAGAAGCCATGGACGATGTTCGCATCGGGGGAAGTTGAGGATGCTGTGGAGGCTGCAGTGGATGTTGCTGCTGCTGTTGCTGGAGGTGCTGCGGATGCTGCTGCTGCTGCTGCTGCTGTTGTGGAAGTGGGTGCATCAATGAAGATGGATCTTGAGGTCCTGGCTCTCGGAACACTGCAGAAGGGGTTCGTTGCTGATTGGGCGCAACGGAGGCGTTGCCATCTTCTAACCTCTTCATGCGATTCTTGACCAAGTCGAGCTGCATGTTCAAGCCATCGATCTCATTCACCCGGTTCGTGAGGCGCTGAAGCTGTTTCGCAAGCACTTCGAGGTCCCCGGGATCGTGGCGCTGGTGCTGCTCTGCGGGCACGGGTCGAGCGTGCACATCTCGTTGCACCTCGCTCACGGCATGCATTACATCGTTCATCTGCTGGTTGAGTCGGCCCACGGCGGCCTCGATGTCGACGAATTGGCGGCGGTGGGACTCGAGCATGCCGGTGTTGTACGACACTTGTGCCTGCAGCCTGGAGATGGCACTCGTCCAGATGTCGTTGTTGAGTCGTTCTTGGGCGGCATTCTGCGCAGAGGATCGGCGTGCATGATCAAGCGACCGGTGGGGCATTGTCGGTGGTGCTGCATCGCGCTGCGCAGCCATCTCTTGGCCCGTGGAGGAGGAGGAGATGGCACGAGGCGGTGGCGCATGGTCTGCCGGCTTCTCCATGTCCGACTGGTCGCTGTGCCGCAGGCAATGAGAGAATGACGAGCGGATCATCTACAGCATAGCCAAAAAGTGGAGAGAACCGAGCTCAGTAGAGAGGTGGGCAAGCTGCGAACCTTTCTTTGGTCAGTGGCAGGCAAACGCCGTGGGCAGCAGCAGCAGCAGCAGCAGCAGTAGGACGGTGAGAGACGGAGGGCGGGTGGCAGCAGCAGTAGCAGGCGTGGCAGCAGTGGGAGAAGAAAGGGTCGTCGTGGGCGGGCACGAGGGCGCGGCAGATGGGCAAGGTTTTGTGGATGAGTAGTAGGGTCGCATGTAGATAGTGTAGTAGAACGACTAGCGGCAGGCCAAGGGACGAGAGAGGACAAACAGCCAATGCGTAGGTACCGTGGGCAGGCTGGGACTTAATAGGCGCAGAGGGTCATCATGTTTTGGGGAGCTAGCAGATTGGCACGCGGTGGAGCCAGCAGCCAGCAGCAGTAGCAGCAGAAGCAGTGGCAGCAGCAGCAGCAGCAGCAGCAAGTGGCAGACAATCTACCTCGCACGCGACACGCCCGAATAGTCTTCGCGAGTAACGCTTGGGGTAGATTAGAGCCGAAGCAGAATAGTGTGAGGATCCTGCTGAATGTAGAAGCATGATCTGTGCGCGCGATGGTGCGATAGGGAGGCAGATGTGCAGACCTCTGGACCTTCTAGACTGCTGACGTACCAAACCCATCCCGTCCCGTCCCCGGCGACCGGGTGGCCTGTGATGAGCCTGTGATGAGCCTGTGATGAGCCTGAGCCTGAGCCTGAGCCTGAGCCTGAGCCTGAGCCTGAGCAGCCTGCCTGTTTCTGCACTCCAAAACGTGCTGTACGTACTGTACTGTATCCGTCAGGCAAATAATGCTGGCACGACTTCTGCTGCTGCCGACGCCCAGAGACCACCACCGCCCCGCAACGCAACCCATCACCCTACCGCGCTGCCCTCCGCCCACTTTAAACACGCCGCTCGACGTGTCGCCAGAACCTGCCGTCAACGCCCATGTCCCGCCGCGAGTGCGATGCCGTATTGTCGTCGCAGCACGCCCTCTCCCACACCACTGCACACTGCCAGCGCCAAAGAGATCCGGGATCCACCTGCATAAGCGAACGTTTTCTTTCACGAGCTCGGCGTGCACTATCGAATGATGATCGATAATTTCATTTCTCGCTAGCATTGAAGCAGGCAATGCCTGGAGACCGCCCCATACAGCGGCCGTCCGCACATACAGTATCGACGCCCGGAAATTGTCAGTGGACAAATATACAACGGGCGTGCTGGGCGAGATACGTGGCCACGGCCCGCAATGGGCAATCGGCGAGTTTATCGTGGGGCCTGCTGCTATTGCTGTTCCAGATGCACCCGTGCGCTCCGTGCAACTAATATGCGACTCTACATTAGAGTTCGTCCTTGGTTTAGCCTGGCGCCGTATATCGCATTATCCAGCAGCGCCACGCCATGTTCCGATCACCCACCGCCATCCTCCGGTCGCCGTGAACACGAACGCAGTCGTATTTGTCGGCGTCGTGCCCGCCACGACACGGTGGTGTCAGCGATATGTGTGCCGTGCCCTCTATGTACGTACCGTGTTCGAGGCTTCTGGCCTTTGCACTACACTACCTTACACGGACGGCAGCTTCACACGGCTGTCGGCCCGGCTCGGCGTGCGCTTGCTCTCACAGAACCGCGGCCGACCTTCCGTGGGCATCAACTCACGTCTGCTTGCGACTCATCACATTCCACATTCCACCTTGTCGCCAGCCCACCAGTGACTCGTACACGCGCCACACGCAGCGACCAGTAATTGTTTCGTCAACGCTAAAGCTCCAAAGCTCTGTCATGCGCGCGCGAGCTCACGTGCGAGCGGGACTGGCGCCGTGACGCTTCTTCCACTTTCCCCCACTCCACCGCCGACCGCAGCGCGCGCGCACCAGTGCAGCCAGCCATCTGCCACAAGATGCCGCACGCTACTGCCGATGAGAACGGTGGGCTCATGGACGAAGACGCGGCCATCAACAGCTTCTTGCGCGACCAAGATGGAGGAGGCGTGGATCTGGAGGACAGAGAATTCGACCAGACCGACAAGGCCGACGATGCCATCGACTTTGAGGACATCAGCGATGACGACTTGCCGGAAGAGCAGGAGGCCGTCGGTCATTCAGAAGGAGGCGGCGAGGATGAGCTGGAAAGCAACCTCTTCAAGCAGGTCGGGGGCTATAACGCGCAATCAGAGCCGCGCCCCACGAATGGCTTCCACGACTCGAGCGAGCCAGACCTGTTTGGTGATGCCGAGGAGGGTAATGATCTCTTTGGCGAGCGGGTCTCCTCATCGCCAGAGGCAGAGCGCCATTCCCAGCACGCCTCTGCGCAGGCTCGTTCGGGCGGGCTGGCGCTGCCAAAATCTACTCTAGCACTCCCCACGTATACCGGCGCATATCCGTCGACCAACTCATACTCACAATTGAGCCCGTCTTCCGCAAGTCCCCCATCTTTCGCCGATCAGGGCTATGCTGGCTTGTCCCCGACCAGCATGACTTCGGAGGATGAGGACGAAGATCTCGATCCCCAGGTCGCACTGCAGAGGCGACTGTTCAAAGCGTCAAAGATGAGGGGCGCTGGTGACGAGGCAGACGAAAACTCCGGAGAAACCGACATGGTCACATTCTACCAACTCTATCCCGATTACGAGAAGACACACGCACCTCGATTCGTGCAACTCTTCCCGCCACGTGCTGTCGAGTACAAAGGGAAGGCTCCACTCAAGCCCCCGAAAGTGATCGTTCCCACCAAACTCTCTCTTGATCTGCTGCATGATCAAGAACGGGGTTTCAAAAGCGTAATCGTTGGTAACAAGTCTGGTCAGGAGAGCACGTTCAATAACAGCCTGCTACCAGCCGATATTAAGCGGGCTGCTGACAGCGAAAGTGACGAAGATCTCGCCTTGGACGAATTTGAGGACGGCGAACGCATCGCAGGGCTCACCATGCACGATCTGGCATTGATATGCCAAGACTGGGACATTCCGAGCCTGCATTCAGAGTACGATGGATCTTCGGACGACATGGAGATGGACCTCGCAAACGGTGACTGGGATGATGAGGGACGCAGCCGGCCGTCCAAGAAGCGAAAGCTGGGTGACTTCAAGCCTCGTAGTACGAACCCCCTCCGTGAGCCTCAGCTTCCACTGGAAGATCCGGAGAGGACGACCGCGAAGCTGGCCAAGGCTGTCGCCCTGGACCTGAACGACCCCAATTTGCTGATCGACGAGCACGCACCGCAGGCGAAGCGAAAGCTCAAACGCATGCTCGGCGATAGCAAGCGTGATAGTGCATTCAACCGCGACCTTGCGAAACGCTACAACATCAGCAATGACCACGCTTATGATCTTTTGAAAGAAAATCATCAGCACAAAGTCCGCAGCACCCTCGGCAGTATGGCTGTCGAGCACAGTTTCCCCGCTGCTAAGCTTCAATTTCCATTCTATAAGGTCAGCCTTGACACGAAAGCCAAGCGTGCCTTCCACCGCCCGCATCTCGACCTCAGGCAGCAGCCTGGAATTCGCGAGCACCGGTTCCATAAGATCAAGCACATCAAGCGGAAGCATGTGCGGGGCCGCGACGCGAAAGAAGTCTTTGCGAAAGCCGAAGATCTTTCTCTGGGCGACTCCGCTTCGATACTGCTACTGGAATACTCGGAAGAAGCACCAATGATGCTGTCCAACTTCGGCATGGGAAACCGCTTGATCAACTACTATCGCAAACAGCATGCTGACGACCAAGAACGTGGAGAGAAGAAAGAGATTGGCGAAGCGCAAGTCCTCATGACCCAAGACAAGAGCCCATTCGCCAACTTCGGTCATGTCGACAAAGGCGAGACCGTGCCAACACTGCAGAATGGCATGTACCGTGCTCCAGTCTTCAACCACACGCCCAAGCAGACCGACTTCGTAATTGGGATCAGCAGTACATACGAAGGCGGCGACCGGTTCTACCTGCGGAATATTGAGAACCTCTACACGGTAGGCCAGCAGTTTCCCCTCGCCGAAGTGCCTGGTCAGCACTCTCGGCGGGTCACCGACGCTGCCAAGAAACGACTGCGGGCATTGTCGTACCGTATTTACACCAAGTCTCTCACGCGTCGCGATAAGGTTTTGGACAATGCGTCGTTGATGCCGCACTTGCCCGGCCACGACATGCCGCAGACTCGAAGCAAGATGCGTGAGTTCATGAAATACGAGCGGGTCACCAATCGAGGAGATGGCTCGACCGGTGTGTGGGTACCTCACCCGGGTCAGCCTGTTCCTGACGCCGAAACTCTTCGCAGCTGGATCCGGCCTGAGGATGTTTGCTTACTGGACTCTATGCAAGTCGGTGTGCAGCACTTGACAGACCTAGGGATCAACGAAGGCAAGGACGTCGACGAAGACAAGGATATCGATGAAGGAGCAAACATTGAGCTCCAACTCGCGCCTTGGCGCGCCACCAAGAACTTTCTCAATGCTTGCCAAAACAAAGCCATGCTCAAGTTGCACGGGGATGGCGATCCGACTGGTCAAGGTCTCGCTTTCAGCTTCGTCAAGACAAGCATGAAGGGAGGGTTCCAGGCACAAGGCGAGAGTGTCGAGGACCGTCTCGACAAGCAGAAGCGCAAGGATAACGGGGGGCATTCCTACAATGTCCGAAGACAGCAAGAGCAATACGATGAGTCCATCCGACGCATCTGGGAGTCGCAACGACAGAGCTTGATGAAGACAGACGAAATTTCCGACGATGAAATGGACGACGAGCCAGACCGTAGCGCGGAGTATAACACAGGGCGTGTCCACACGCCACGCTCATCGGTGAGTACGCCGGCAGCATTTGCCGGCCGACATGACGACGACTACATGAGTCAATTTAGTGGTCATAGCGCTGGTCGCGGTGACAAGACTCTGGTCATCACCCGCAGCCAAGGCCTCGACCAATTCGGACAGCCTCTCCCTGACATCACGGAGACTGTCACCAATCCGGCAGTGATACGAGAGTACAGGAAGCGGGTGTTGCAGAGGGAGTATGCTAACGCGGAGTAAGTGAGCATGCGGCTTTGCAGCCTCGACAAGCACAGGTCAACGGATGCTAACATGTGCCACAGTATCACTAACTATGTTCCGACCGGCGACGCCGAAAAAGACGAATTCGCACGACAGCAGCTCCAGAAAGAGCTTGCTCGCATCCAGCGCAATGCGGACCGCAGAGAGGCTCGCGAGAAGGCCAAGGCAAGAAACGCTTCGGCCACCTCGCCGCCTGCTGCAGCATCGCCCGCCGCCGATGGCGATGGTCCCGCGCCCGCTGCGAGCAATGGCGCCGAGAGCGCGCCTCAGAAAGGCAAGGGCCGCAGCAAAGATGGTACAGCACGGAAGTGCGCCAATTGTGGCCAAGTTGGTCACATCAAGACCAACCGCAAGTCAGTTCCCACCACTTTCACATGCCCCTTTTGTTCTTCTCGCAACAAGATCGGCCAAGACGGTAATGGCGTCCACGGGCGTCGAGGCGGCAATGCCGCCATCGCCAATGGTGGAAACGCTGTTCCCTTCGCCAGCACCACTTTCTCAAAGTTCCAGCTTTGAGGACCGTGGAAGCAGGCAAAGCCGATCAAAGATGTAATGTTTCTGCCTTCGAGCTTTCGCCGATGGCTCTGCATTGTTTTACTTGCGTGCAACAGAAGAGAGAACTCTAGCTGACATAGATACTTCCATAAGGCTGTGTCCATTGCTGAATGGAACCATGAAACCCGAGGATGCTGGCCTGAATGGAGACAGTACATTTGGCGCCGTACCCGCACCGCTAACTCTGTAGATACATGTTACGATATGAGCGACTTTCGCTGGGAGCTGGGTTGGCAGAACCATGGCTTTGGCAGAGACGAGTGTTCGGGAAATATTCGCAAAGGTTGAGTAGTCGTCCTCACGGCGTGTTGACGCCGAAAAAGCTGTACATCACTAATCGAGACACTGCTATCACTTGCAATTACGCTCGCGCGATCTGATTCTTGAGCTCGCTTCAGCACATCGTTCCGACGCCATGAGCCATCGTCGTGTCGGAGCTACCTGATCTGTATGTCGCATAGCCCCAGGTCATGGACATCCCTGCGCATGCGAGGAGCGGATTGTAAGCAATCGCGGACAGCGCATCTGCTCTCTATGATGCTGGTATAATACAGCCGGTACACATCGTGCCATCGATCGTTGCGCCGCTCATGCGGTGTCCATCTTGTCGTCATCCTTCTTTTCACTGCTCTTCGACCCGCTTGGCTCGCCACTGCTGTCCAACAGAGGCTGACTCTCGCTCGCCTCGCCCTTTTGATCTTCCGGCACGCTCTCCAGATTCGTCTTCCCCTCCGCCTCTTCTCTCGCCTTCTTCTCTCGCTCTTGCCGCTCCTTCTCCTCCTCCATACTCATTCTCAGCACAAGCGCCAGCTCGGGATCGAGGTTCGGGTCTACGCCAAATTCGAAATCATTGCTGGTGTCGCCGTTCGCGCCTCCTCCGTTCGTTGCCGGCATGCCGTCTTCGCCCTCCAAGATTGGCGATTTTTTAATGACTTCTGACAGAAGCTCAGCTCCGGGAGGGATAATCTCCAGATGTGAACCATCGTTCGACTTGACGGCTTCGTTGAAGGCCCGTAGCTTCTCGAGGTTCTCGTCCGTGAGGTCGCCGAATGCGATGATGTCGACGCTGGTGTTGTTCTTCTTCATTCGCTTGGCGAGTTTGGTCAGTGTGCTCGATGAGTCGGCGATGGGTGAACATGTGAAGACGATGATCCGCTGGCGCTGCGATTTGTTCTGTCTGTGCTTGAGGGCAAGCTGTGCCGGGATGATCAGTACAGTAAAGCCTCTGAGTTCGACGGAAAACTTACAGAAGCGATCATGATGCCGGTATAGAGGTGTGATTGGCCCTTGACGCGAGTGCGGTGTAGGCCATCAAGCACTTTGCCGTGGTTGGTGGTGAGGGTGGTGAGGACTTCGGGCCCACTGCCGCCCATGCTCATGAGGCCAACGGACGATTCAGGGTTGGCATTCGTCTTGTTGTGGAAGATGAGATTGGCGGCATCGACCTGCGCTTCCCATCGTGAGGGAACATAGTCGCCGTTTCTGCTGCTCTCGCTGTTGTCCACCACGATCATCGTCGCCTCGAGCACCATCGCGGCGGTGTTGGCGAGTTTCAAGCAATGGAAGCGGAGTTCGTGTTCTGATTATCGGCGTTGTGGTCGATGGTGATGATGCAGAGACTGACGTTGTTGTGTGCGGTCAAACGATGTGGACGTTCGTTGATAGCAGCAGTGAGAGCTCGCTGTGGCAGTCAGCAGTCGGCGGTGCATCAGCCACCCGGCGGATCGGTCCGTGGAAAATTGTGGCGCGTCATTGTTTACAGTTACACCACGACCACGACCACGACCACTTCCTCTTTCCAACGAACATTGGCCCACGCGCAGTCGATTAGCACAACACACTCATCACATCCGTCATCCATCAAACATGGACGAGACTGCGCGCACTCCCCAACGCAGCCCGATGCGCCGGATGCCCGGCATCACACAAATCCAGAAACAGGCGCTGGTAGACAACTTGCAGCTCGAGAGTAGGCGCCTTGTATCCCACGCTGCTGACCCGATCACCACTAACGACCCGTGCAGTCACCGAGAGAGCACGCAAATTACGCGCACAGTATGCTCTACAAGCCCAAGGACTCCGTGCGCGACTGGAACTACGCGTCAACCGCATTCCGCAAGCTCTGCGAAAACGCAACATTCAAGAACTGATAGATGAGCACCACGCCAAATCGAGACCTGCCCCTCCTCCATCTGCTCCAATCGCGGTGAAGCCGCAACCAAAACAAGTGACTCAACCAGCATCCACACAGGCGAAGCCTTCAGCCAAGCGGAAAAGGTATGTTCGAATTTCGACACCTGGCTCTTGACAGCGATCTAACCTTTCAACAGCGACGAAATGATAACAGGAGATGACAAGGAGAACGTACCGAGTGAGCCAGCTCTCAAGATCCCCAACCCGAAGAAAAGAGCGAAGACGACGGCGACTGCGAATTCGAAAGCGACGCGCGCGAGAAATGCAGGACCTGCCGGCGTGCTTTCTCCAAAGTCCCATAATTCACGCACTCTTCCACACTCACCAATTAAGCCGATGGAGAAGTCGAGCATAGCGCGACCCATGTCTTCCGCTCAGAACCTAGCAACCAGAGCAGCCCGCCCACCCAGTCGACAAATAAAACAACCCGGAGCAGCTTCCGACACAGAAGGAAGGACGAGTGAGGCTAGCAACACCAGTGCCGGTACGACCATAGTCACAAAGCCTGGAGCTCGGAAGGCCGCAGCGCCCAAGAAGGCTGCATCCACCGTCAGAGGCACAGGGACCAGTAGGAAATCGGCAGTCGCGAAAGTTGACACCGCTCCGTCGGCTGCAGCAACCAGAACTCTGAGGAAAAGAAACTAGCACCTCGGGACACACAATACCAACGTAAGCATACCAATTCGCCTGCGCGACTACCTTTACGTCGCTTCAGCTCCAGACTGCACCCCCTCACGATTGCAAGATCTGGGCTGAGGCTCGATGATGCTTTCAAGAGGAGGCGGCGCTCTTTCTTTCGGCTAAAGGTCTGGGAAAGACGTAGTCAAGACTTGGGTGCTCCTCATAAACGCTAATCTCGACAAAAGTGGCGGCTTTAAAAGCTTCAGTCCGAGCAGCGTACGCGCCTATTTGTTCTGGGAAAGGCAGCCAGGCTTCGCAGAACACGCGAAGGACCGTCTCAGCAGCAAGAACCCGGCACCTCACGTGGCTGAGGGACGAGGAATGCTTGTTGCGATCGTGTTCGCTTCACGAGAGTGACCGATGTTCACAGAATTCGCTATCGCACTGAAGCCAGGGTGGCCAGCATGAAGATGTTCGAAGGTCTACCAACAGCATTGCAACAGGGCATTTCTCGCCCGGTCGAATCAGAATTCACGGCTTTAGGGCACTGCATAAGATGTGTGATGTTGGTCGAAGATTAGCCAGGGTGTCGCGCGATAGAGGCAAGGATTTGTGGCGGCAAGTCTGGGGCACGAGGATCCGAATATTATCCGTATCTGACAACGCCTTCGGCCAGGCGTTGGCGCGCCCGCGGCGAGTGCTGTCCGCGCTGGCCACCGGGAAATGCTGTACGCGCTGTGGTCAATGGGTCGTCTGCACGTCATCATGCGCCTGTGCAGAGGAGAAAAGCGCGGCAGAGGCCCCAAAACCTCACAGAAGAGTGGATAGATGCAGGGGTATAGGGCAAAGTGCGCCCAGTCGACTGGTTCATGCGGGCACATTTATCTACTATACCCTTGAAGGCCGATACCGCGTTCAGTCTCGTATGACTACAGAGTATATCCATGCGATGTGCGGCCAAGCGTCGCCTATCAGAGCTTCTAACTATATTTGCCTTGTGATATTTACCAACGTCAAGCGACCTACCAGCTTCAGCTGCCGCACATATAGCTCGACCGACGGAACGTCTAGGGTACTACGGTTCACTTGAAATTGATCGATGCTTCTCGAAGTCTCGCAGCGCCCCGTACCATGGAGAAAGACGCCATTGAACACGCCAGCTTTCCTGAAGCGGAGAAGCATTTCGAACTCGACGACAATGAGGTCTTCCGTGTTGATGGCGAAGTCAACTTTCGAACAGTCGGATGGCCGTGAGTTGTCACATCACAAACTCGCATCAGATCTGAGTGCTGATCCAAGCCCACAGGAGAGCGTCTGTGATTTTTCTGAAAGTTATCTTCGCAACAGGCGTTCTCAGCATCCCAATCTCAATGGTCAGCCTGGGTGCCGTTGGCGGTGCGCTGAACGTTATTGGTTGGGGAGCCTTCAAGTTGCGTTCCACAGACGTCTTTTGGCTGAGTAATTTGGCTGACTATGGAGAAGCACATATACAGCGATCATCCAAGGTGCGAAGGATTTTGTAGATTCTTGTTGTTCGCTGCGAAATACTGATGACTTTTCAGGTGATTTTCGAAACAACCATCGAAAATGCCACTCCATTGCGGACATGGTATGTGGTTGGGTTTTGGAGCAAAGTGATTGTGATGCATCCACTGACCAGTTTGGTCTTCTTGACGTAGGCACAAGAAGTTGGTGGTGCCTGGGCACGCGAGCTCTGCGGAGCACTCTTCATCGTGGCGTACGTTCACCACACACATTTGACCCCCTTCTCTTTCGATCCCGTCCAAGCTTGCAGGCAAGATGATTGTTCAAGTCCGCATACTGACGCCGCTATCCTTTCGTAGACTCATTCTGTGTTCTGGCTCCGGTATGCTCGGCGTCACCATTGGTCTCAATGCTCTCTCCAAGCATGGCACCTGCACAGTGACTTTCTCAGCCGTCGCGGCGATAGTCGTAATTGCCGCAGCCTCTTTCCGCAAGTTCCAGCAGATCGGCATTTTGACCTGGATTGGATTTGGCAGTATATTCGCTGCTGTGCTCATCATCGTCGTCTCTGTCACTACTCGAGACCGACCAGCAGCAGCGCCTGCCACGGGAGACTACGATCTCGGCTTCAAAGCCTTTCCCTCGGGTGTCACCTTTGCGGCTGGTATAGTGGCATCTTGTACCATCTTCGTGTCGTCTTCAGGTATTTCTGCTCGGACGTAATTTTGAACTGATGCTCACATGTCTTGCAGCGACCTCTGCCTTCCTGCCGGTGATTAGTGAGATGTAAGATATGGCCTTGCCATCGCCTCGCCGACGCGAAGCTGAACAAACTTCCAGGAAAAATCCACGAGACTACCGCAAAGCTGTCTACGTATGCATGGGCTTCGTGACTGCCTCATACCTGGCATTCTCGCTCGTTGTATACCGGTGGTGCGGGCAGTGGGTCGCATCTCCATCCTTGGGATCGGCCGGACAAACCATGAAGATGGTCGGTATGTGATATCTGCCAGCAGCGACCTCTCAAACAGTAAGTTTGGGCTAATCGTTCTGCTCAGCGTACGGTGTTGGGCTCGTAGGCCTGATCATCAGCGGATGCCTGTATTTGCACGTCGCGGCAAAATATGTCTTTGTTCGCATTCTGCGAGATAGTAGACATTTGCAAGAGAACACTATGGTGCACTGGGGCACATGGCTCGGTTGCACCATTGGCCTTGGTATCATATCCTGGCTGTTAGCGGTGGCGATCCCGATCTTCAACTATTTACTGGCACTTGCAGGTGAGAGATCTACCCAGAGCATAACTAGATGCGAGGGACATATGTTAATCTTCGCAGGCGCTCTCTGCTTTGCTCCAATCGTCATGATTCTTCCCGGCTGGCTCGTACGCATTGAATTTCCTCTTCTCCCTCCTCCCATATCCGTAATGTTCGAACCGTTTGCAATTCGTACTGACTTCGATGTCACTGCTTCTAGTGGCTGTACGACCACAGTGACTGGTACAAGCGATCAGCGCTACACAAATTGGCGTACGGCTTTCACGTGCTGTTCATTCCCCTCGGCGTGTTCTTCCTGGTTGGTGGCACATATGGAGTTGTGAAAGAGATCGTCAACGCGTACACTGACAACCTCATTGGCGGTGCTTTCTCTTGCGCTGATAATTCCAACTCGTCTTGAGCGATCAACGGCTAGGGTATGCACTGGTCACGACAGGAGACATCTCCACCGTGAGGTGTTGGTCGTAAAGAAGTAATTCGACAAGAATCTCGAGGACAATTGAGTGTTCTTGCTAAATGGTTGGATCCTTGTCTGTCAATCTCACAGGAGGAACGTGCGAAGAGGTAGTCAACCCCAAATAGGCAATAGGTAGTGTTTTCTCGGTCAGCGTGCTGTGTGCCCCACACCGATACCACGTCTCCTTCTGAGCTGACCGTAACCTACACTTTCTTTTATCAACGACAACAATATCAACAACGTCGGAGAAATGTCGCAGATCAGCAAGTACGGACCGATAGTCGCCTTGATAGGCGCTTTAGCCTACCAATTCTTCTTCAAAGATGTGATATGGGTCTTGGTTGGCGTTGGTCGAGAGATCCAGCCCCTATCAGATTTCCCAGGCTATCAATGTAGAAGAATTCACGATCCAAGGCTTCAAGCATGCGAAGACATGTGGTTGTCTGAAGAGACGAGGCAATTATTTCTGGCTTGCTCGGATTCCCTCAGTCGTAAAGAGTGGATGCCGAAGTAAGTGGAAACAACGAACTTAGCGGTAGATAACATGCTAATTATATTCCATTTCAGCATTGGCCGCTTCAATGCATCGGGCAGAGCGCTGAACGATGCCATCATCGCAATGAATATTGACAAGCCGGACGGCGAAAGCTTCCAGTACCGCGTGCTTGACACTCCGGGCTTCGCAGGTGTGAATGGCGACGGACGACTTCACCTCGTTGGCTTTACCGGTCGTGAGAAGGGCGACAGCATCGAGATCCTCCTAGTCAACGCGCAGCCAGCCGTGGATGCAACGACCAAGCAACTCCAAAATGTCCCAGACATGACCATCGAGGCTTTTGAGACAGACAACAAGGACGCCTCAACCTCTCTCAAACACATCCACACCTACCGTCACCCAGCAATCACCACACCCAACAATATCGCCTTCTCCCAACACAGCTCCGGCTTCTTCTTCACCAACGACCACGGCGACGCCGTCGCAGGTATCCGCCATTCCCTAGCCCCGCACACCGGCAACGGCAACATCGCCTACTGCGCCCTGTCCACCGATTCCTCCTCCACGGACACATCCTGCCAAATCGTCTCCTCCGGCCGCCTCCATTTCCCCAACGGCCTCATCACCTCCAAAACCTCCCCTCAAACGCTCTTCGTTCCCTCAGCCTGGACCGAAGGCGGAATCCACGTCTTCAAAGCCAACGCCTCCAATTTCCTCGAGAAAGACACCTTCATCCCCATCGCGTACCCATTAGATAACCTCAGCCAGGACAAGAACGGAGATATCTGGGCGGCGGGACTGCCGAAAGCGCTAGAAACGTTGGATGCGTTCGAAGATCCTTTGAACCAGGTAGCGTCGACGACAGTGTTCAAGATTTGGAAGGAAGAGGGCAATGATGCCGCAGTGAATGGCGGGTATCAGACGCTGAAAGCGTTGGAAGATCGCGACAAGGAGATTTTGCCTGGCGCTACGACTGTGATTCACGATGTCACGACAGAAAGACTGTTTCTGTCAGGAGTGACGAGCCCTTTTATCACTGTCTGTGACAAAGTTGTGTAACGAGGAAGGAAAACGAGGCAGCAGAACGATGATGCTCCAGACTACGCAGTCTATGTTGATGAGGATGAATTTTGTACAGTGCGGCTGCTGATGTCTACAAATCTTTACCAGCCAGCTCGTTGTCATCTATTAGAAATCAAATCCCTCAACCTTCATTTCATCGAGATTCATGTCGGGCCCAACTTTAGATGCGAGGTCTCGTCGGTTCATCTGTGTGAACACTCTCCGTAATGTGTCATAAAGGTTTGTGCTTTGATTTTGTTGTAAGACTTGGTCCACAGCGTGCTCATCGACATCATTGCCATGGCCGTCCTTCATGAGTTCGGCAGCTTTCTCTCTGCCCTCTTGTTCCAGCACCCTGTGCATCGAAAGAGCGCCTAGGAGATGGCCCGCAGCTTCTTCCAGAACTCCGAGATTGATGCACGATACTCCAAGGTTGTAGCGTGCTCGTACAAAGTTTGGCCGTAGCTCCAACGCTCGCGAATATGCTTCAATGGCCTCTTCTGAGCGATTGCTGTTTGCAAGTGTCGCGCCCAGCCGGTTCCACAGTAGATGTTCTTCGCCTTCTCGCTTCATCGACCCATGTTGATGACTGTTCAATGCGGCAGTGAAGCAGTCCACGGCTTTGTCGTAGTCCTCACTGCCGTAGAACAGAACGCCGAGTCCAACTTGGACGTCCACATCCACATCGCCACCTTCGGGATTGAGTTGGGCGGCTTCGAGGAAGTAATTTGTGACCTTCTCATGCAGTTGATGGCGGTCCGTGAAGCCCATCTCCTCTTCCACGTCGACTCCGCGAGGCGTGACGCCGAGTTGAGGATATTTCGCAGCAACCCACCGCTCCAAGGTCCTGTATGCAAGGGTGTCGTATCCTTCGTTGGTGTAGGATACCGCGAGACCCATCAGAGCCTCTGGGTTGCTCGGATCAAGCTTGATGGCTTGCTCCAATGCACGAATCGCTGGCGATTCTTTCTCATTTTGTGCCTGTGCTTGGCCGAGTGCCACCCATGCTTCAACAAATTCGTTGTCCTTTTGTACAGCAGCTTCGAATGCCAAGGCCGCAATGCTCAAGTTGCCACCTTCGCGCATAATCTTCATGCCCTCTTCGAATGCATTAGGAACGTCCTTGAATAGATTGTTCTCCTCAAACATGTATGTGCCGGTCGGGGGTCCGGCGTTGAAATCGCCAAAGTCGCGGTACGCATCGAAATTATGATTCATGCCATCGAAGTCTTTCCACTCATCGTACTGGTCGCCATAGTGCTTGCCAATCTCCTCGTTGGCGAGCAAATCCCTGTTGGCGTTAGCCTCAGCCCTCACTCCGTTCATGATGCTTTCAAAGTCTCCCCAGCCAGTTTCCGACCTGCTCGATAGTGTTCAGGAAGAAGAATCTCGTCACCGCCAACGAAAGTGCGACCTACCTGTCAGCCTGGTTGAGCTCGCGTTCGATGGCTTCATTGGCCTCCTTATCAAGCTGATCGAGATCAGCTTCCTTGTCCGCGGTAGAGAGCTCCTCGAACTGCTTTTCCCAATCGGTGTCGCTCAGCTCTTGCACACGAGCTTTCCCCTTGCCCTCGTACTGCTGCTGCGGAGGCTGATTCCACATGGGACTCTGCTGGTACATCATGGGCTTCTGCATGCCCCCTGCGTACATGGGCCCCATCATCGGCGGCCGATACGCCGACTGGTATGAGCTGTTGGGACTGCCTGTCCTCGCCGCGGGACTCATTTGGCTTTGCCGGAACTGAGCAAAGTCCTGTGGGCTGAAAGCACCGCCTCTCTGTTGTGCGAACTCTTCAGGCGAGAAGGCGGGGCCTTTCTGTGCGAACTCGCCGGCCCACGCCCCACCACCGCCACCACCTCCGCCGCCGCCGACCCGCTCGAGATGCTCTGCCTCACGCCTCAGCTGGTCCATGTGGAACGCATCGTTGGGCAGCATCTCGCCCATGTGCGGGCCCTGCTGGGCGAAGTCTTGGAAGGCGGCATCCTCGGGCAGCGCCTGTCCACTGCGAAAGCCGCTGAGTTGGGGTGGTGCGCGGGAGGTGAGGCGGTCGCGTTGCAACGAAGTGTCGGCGGACGTCTGTTTCTGGAACTGGGCCAGCGGGTTTGCGCCCGTGCTGCACTCGGGGCCACCGAGGAACGACATATCGGCGGCGAGGGGGTGTAGTGATGGACGATGGAGCAACGCAACAGAGCAGGAGAGGCGCAATCAGATCATTTGGCAAAAGGTGGTGAGGGGCTGTCGACCAGGGCGTGAATGGACGCTGATGATGAATTCTGGAGCGCAGGTCCAGGATTAGCTGCCGAGGCTCACACTGGACTTTCTCGCAGAGCCGAGTCACGTCTTTCCCTTTGTACAGTCAGCCTAGTCGGCCTTTGCTATGCTACATGATTTTCATCTGCACGCACACACGCTGCCCATAGCATGTCCACCCTACCCTTCCTCTGATGTACGACCTTGCCAATCAATTTGCCGCTCTCATGCCCGTCACAGCGGTGGAGGCGTCAAGCCTTCGCCTCTGCCAGCTCCCGTGCCCGCCTTGACTGGCCTTCTGGTTCGCCACTGCTTGATGCTGGTGCCGCTCCTCGGCCAGTCATGGCCCAGCGACATGCTTCGCGCCTTGCTCTATCATACACGCTCAACGACGCATCTCTTCCTCAGCGCCTATTCGGGCTTTTCGACTTCTTTGTTCTGACTTGGGCGCGAGTAGTTCACCCGCAGCTCTCTGCCGTAGACGACCTTGCTGCTCAAGTAACCCTTGGCCCTTTCCGCGCTCGCAATGTCGACGAAGTCTGCGTGGGCGAAGCCACGAGGCTGTCCACTGCGGCGGTCGATAGCGACCCGCACATCGAGGATGTTCTTGACGTCTCGGAACAGATCTGTTTGACTCAATTAGCTGTGCATCCCAGGGGTGCATCCAGGTGTGGTGGCAACATACCATTCAGATCACGGTCGGTCATCTGGTAGGACATGTTTCCGATGAACAGTGTCGAGCTAGGGGGGTTGTCGCTCGGCGGTGGTCGGGTGGTCCTGGACTCCCTCGGCTCCCGAGTTTGGAGGGCAGGCGGCCTGATTTCTCGACGAACGTGATACTGCACTGCCATTCGGCGGCCTTGGAAAGTCTTTTGGTCGAGTTCACTGATGGCCCGCGCGGCTTCTTCGTTCGTGGCGAATTCGATGTAGCCAAAGCCTTTGCTTCTGCCAGATTGGTCTGCAGCAACGCGACAGTTGACCACTTGCCCGAATTGAGCAAAGTGCGCCTCGAGCTCCGATGGTGTGACTTGGAAAAAGAGGTTGCCAACGTAAAGAATCTTTCCAGGCTCCGATGCGCTCGATTGACCATCGCCCGGAAACTCTATTGCTGCTCGGCCTTCGCTGGCGACGGTCCTCAAGACAGGCCCCGCAGCGCTTGAGACGGCGTCCGTTGCAGCTTGGGTAGCGTTCTTGACCTCTTGTTGCAATGCCTGTTGCACTCCGTCCTCCGTGGACGCTGGCGCATCTGTGGCTGCGTCTGCAACTTCCGATGTAGCGATGCTTTCCTCCTTGACTTCCGCTCGCTCTGCCGCGCTCACATCGGCCTTCTTTTGCTCCTCATCATTGAACCATCGTTGCGACTGATGGAATGACCGGTATAGCGTAGGCTTACTCGCCTCGATGCGTGTTGTCAATGGCGTGCAGCGGATGCTAGAAAGCTGTCGGGCTGGCTGGCATTGTATAGCACGCGCGGCGACGCGGCGGAGGGCGAACATCGTGACACGAAGTCTATATTTCTGAACACAATGACCGAGATATGTCGTGGTCAAAATGGATGCAAGAAATGGGTTGCAGTGATGGAAGTGCAGAAAAGCTGGATGCTGGTGAACGCGAAGTGTCCAAAATCGGAAGAGGCAAATCTTGCCGCGGAGGTCGGATCGCCGCTAGGTTCACCAGTTACAGCGAGGGCTCATCATCGATATCTTTCCACCTCCACAACTCACATTATACAGAAGGCAGCACTTATGCATGGAAAAGCACTGTGCAAAGTGAGTGATTTGATACTGTCGTGCGCTGTCGCGCTCTCTATACTACAGTTTCGGTTTTCCCAATCTCGGCCCTGCTCTGTGGTCCAGTATTGACGCCCCTCTCGCACCAAATCCTCTGCGTCGCATGCCATTCTGGAACGAATCTAAACGAGGAAACAGAGCAACCGCTCACAATGGAATCGCGCGTTCTCCGCTGAATACAACCCGACTCCATCAATACGAAAGCGCCTCCAACACCTTGCTTGCTCGAGATCTGCGTGACGTAGTCGTAATACAAAACAATAAAAACATAGGAAATATTTAACGCAGCGATCGTACTTTCTTACTGCTTGACGAGCTTGTCTAAGTCCCGAGACCTGTTTCAATTCGCTCATGGGGCATGCGCTCCTGTGGAGTCTGGCGCCGGTTCTTCTGGTTCAATCGAAGGTGTAGGTTTTGGCGTAGCATCTGCCTCCGGCAGAGGAAATTCTTCGACATGGTTCCCAGGATTGGGGGAGAAGATGAGAGGAGGCGTAATGTGTCCGGCTTCCGCCTCTGGCGTTGACTCCTCCACAATAGTCGTGTCGTGCGTCGGGTGAGACGAGTGCGCAGCTAACAGATCTTCACTGGAAACCACAGAGCCTTGGCTATTGGTACGCATCATCTCTGTGCCCAACTTTGACGTCCGCTTAACGTTGCGCTTTGGTGATCGCTGACGGATTTTGACATTCCCCAGCTCTTCGTCTTCGTCATCTCCTGCATCGCTCTCTCCCGCTGCGGATTCGTGCCGAAGCTTCTCTAAAGACTTCTTCTTGGCAGCTATCGCCTCATTAGAGGGCACTTTTCGAGGCGTAGGCATCTCCGTTGTCTCTAGGGCCGCAGGCGCCGAGACCTGATGCTCCAGACCCGCGGAAAGATGTGTATGCTGCTTGCTCTTTTCGTCAAGGCTCAGGCTATGCGAAATTCCAAGGCCGCCAAAATTACGCTCGAGCTCGCTCTGCTCCGCCTCGTTCGTGGGCTGGCGAGAGATGATGAGCGGAATGCTGGGAATGGGATCTTCAATTTCCCCAAGAGAGCTGGAGCCTATGGAGTTCTCTCGCGTGCCACTGAAAACGCTGTTGAAACCCGTGAAGCCCGAAGATGTTGTGGTGGTCGGACTATGCTCCGTGCCCAGTGTATCGTGCCGCTTTGATGTCGAAGGAATTGCTTGTGGCCCAACTGGCTTCCAGCCTTCAGGAGGCGATCTCCAATGACAAAGCCGACCCATTACCTCTTCCAGCTTCTCTTTCGTAGGAGGCTTCTCCACCAGAGCGTCAAAAGAGTGGGGTGCGTGCAGCTCCTTGAGATATCCTGTAACGGCGACAATGGGAGTATGCGAATTAGCGTTCTTGGTGTCACGAATCATGCGAGCGACATCTGCCCCGTTCACCTGGGGAAGTTTGTATTCCATCATGATGATGTCGAACTTGACTTCACTCATGGCATAGCGCATAGCTTCAGAGCCGTTTGTTACTGCGATGGTGCGGCATCGCAACTTCTCGAGCAAGCGTTCCATGACCAGCCTCGAGACAGGGTGGTCCTCGCACACAAGCACATCTAGGGTCCGGAATGAAGGCCCATCCGTCAGACTGATCTGCGAGAGGCGGCGGGAACTCTGCCTCCGTTGTCGCACCCGTAACAGAGCTTTCTGTCGAGTCTCTTCATTGTCTGACGATGACGGGGATATGTCAAACACACCACTCCTTCGTTTGTGATGATGAGCTGGCAAAACTTCAGGCAATAGCTCACCCTCTTGGTCTTGCGAGCCTACCGTTTGAGATCTCTGCCGAGGAGAACCGATGCCAGAGTGCCGATGCAAGGAAGTGGCACGTTCATGTTGAGTTGGAAGATGTACAGAGTTCGTTTTGGTCGTCTTAATGGGCGACGGTACAGACGAGCTGGCTTTGAATGTCATGGGTAATCTTGGAGCTTGGTCAAGCAGGTGTCCTGGCTGGAGCGATCCGCTATGCGAGAGGCTCGATGATCCACTTGATGTCTTTCGTCGTTCTTGGTTGTGTCCTGCAGAGAACGACACTAGTAGCGGGGAAGAAGGCTGAGACCCTCGACTTGGGGATGAGTTAGCTTGACTGAAGGTAGAAGGCGAATGTGGACGGTGAACAGCGCCTTTATTGGCGGACAAGGTCCGCTTGAGTGGACCAGGCACGACTGGACTGGACTCCAGCGATGGCGCAGGAGACGGCGAAGCGACAGCTGGTGGTGTCGCAGAACTTGCGCCACTGGCACTCTTGGCTTGGGCTTGCATAGCGTCAGCACGCAATTTTTGTATGACATCTTTGTTCGCCTTCTCAAGGACTGGTAGATTCTTGAACTGGAAGTTGCCAAAATCATCAGCGACCACGGGCTCGCTCAGCCTCCGGGATCGAGCGTCCCGGACATGTGGCGGGATGTGTAACGGCATCAGCCCCCGCTTGACAGCATTGACTTGGCTCCTGACTCTCGACAAGGCATCGTGCGGGCGGTCTGGATAGTCGGCGCCTGGTGTTTGTGAAGGCGATGTAGCTTGGTCCTCGAATTCAGCGGCAAAGTTCTGCATGGTGGCTCCCCTTGAGTCGAAGTATTCAGTGTCTTCCGGGTTTTCACTCATGGGAATAAAAGAGGCCTCATCCTCGCGCAAGGTATCCCAGTGGATATCAGCAAACCAGGGATGCGCCTTGATCTCATCGCCGCCGCTGGGGTACTCTTCGTCTTTGTTGGAGCCTAGACGCTCTTTCGCATCAAGACACATGAGCTTGTTGATGAGATCCTTGGCTTCTTCAGACACAGGATCCTCTTCGTCCTCGGGGGGCCAGCTGATATTGCGGTTCAGTATGTTCTGGAAGACCTCTTCAGGAGTGTCGGCGTTGAATGGAGGTCTTCCGTAGAGACATTCGAACAGGATGCATCCCAAAGACCACCAATCGCTCATCTCGTCCTGCCCTGCACCGTTGATAGTTTCAGGTGCAAGGTAGTCGGGAGTGCCCACAAAACGGCGATTGTTGTCCTCGGGGTCAAACAAAGCCATCATCGGTGGTGGCATTTGCGTAGATGGCTGTTGTTGTTGTGGTGGCGTTTCTGTCCTGGGCAGACTCGAATTGCTCGCCACCGGCTGCAGCGCATACGGATCAGGAGAATCGCCGCCCTCATCACTTGCAGTCTCTTCTTCAATTGGTGTCCGACCGTCTGCCACAGAAAACCGGCGAAACATTGTGGCCAGAGCCTCGCTGTCGCCACTATCGCTTCGATGACCGGAAGTTCGACGAGAAGCCTCTCTCGAACTATCTCTGTACAAACTGAAATATGATGGCTGGTTGTTGTCATGGCACAATGCTGGCGTCATGGCGGGTGTCTGCACAGGCGAATGGTGAGTGCCCTGGTAGTCGTACGACGTTGAGCGAGATGATGTGACTGAAGGCGCGCGGCGAAATGGTCCTGCTTTGAGGAGGTCTGGTGGTGCATCGCCCGGCTTCGCGTTGATAGCACGTTTCTGCCGTCCAATAAGACCCATGCGTGACAGACCAAAGTCGGTGAGCTTCAGATGACCCTTCGCGTCAATCAGGAGGTTGTCAGGCTTCAGGTCTCGGTGCACGATCTGCCTGCTGTGTAGATGTTGTACGCACAGCACAACCTCACCAATGTACTTCTTGGTCCAATCCTCTGGCAGAGCGCCCAGGACCTTGATCAAAGAGGCGCAATCACCACCGTTCAGGTATTCCATAACAAGATAAAGATAATCCTTGCTCGAAAATGTCCAGTAGAGCTTAGCCACGAAATCACTCTCACCCTGCCACATCATGATGGCACGTTCAGCCTTGACGTTGGTGACCTGGTTTTTGGCCACCATATCCGCCTTTTTGAGTACTTTGATTGCGTAATAGTCTCCAGTCGACTTTTTCTTCGAAAGATACACGCTACCGAATGCGCCCTTGCTGATTGGCTTGATGATTTCGAAGTCCTTAATGGAGGTCTGCACGGCACGAGGCTGGGGATTCGACATCACGGCACTCAAACGAGGAGATGCTGGACGACCCAGTGCCTCTGATAGGGCTGCAGATGACTGCCGGCGGTGGTGATGGTGCTGCGCCCTGATTATCGGTGAATTGAACTCGCTTTGCGTCAGGACGGGCGAGGTTATGGGGGATGGCAAGCTGTCCGCGCTGCTGGGGATCCGAGGCTTCGCCATGCGCAAAGGTGATGATGGGGCCGGAGGCTGTCGGGCAGGAGACTGATGGCGGCCAACGTTTTGGAGACTCGGCAGCACCAAGCTTTTGCGTTTGGGGTCGCGCGAGCGTGAACTCGCCACGCGACCGAGTGTGAGCTCCGCGCTCGGGGATTGTGCACGTCGATGGCTACCACCGGCTATTGAAGAGCGCATACTGCTGTCGCTCTCGGCACCTGTATCACTCTCAAGCGCTATGGATCCGCGCTTGTGTAGAAAGTGCGGTTCCGCGGGACCAGCATATGACCTAGGCGTTGTAGCACCACCGTGGGGACTGCTGGCTCGAGAGGAGCTGACCGAAGCCTGTCGCTGCCGTAGCGCTTGATCTGAAGATTTACGCAGAGCCATCGCCATCGCAGATGGGCTGGCAGTAGATCTGTAAGAGCTCATGGTGAACATCTCGTCCGCAGCAGACTGCTCGAGGGAACCGCTGAGCACTTCGTATGATGACTCCATTCCCTTCTCATGCTCAGACTCATCGAAATTTTCCCCTTCGCCACTTCCACTAGAGTCACTGAGCTCGCCAGCGGCAATGCGTGCGGCCTTCTGCAGAGCAGCTTCGATGCATTCTTGTACCAAAATATCGTACTCAACGCGAATGCGCTCTGAATACTCTAGAACACGACGATGCCGGAAAACGGCCTCTACTTTGGCCCTGGCAAGCTGGTGGGTATCGTCACAAAGCAGCGCCAACCCTTGCTCGTTCTCCGAAAGACCAGCACTTGGGGATGGAGTTTGCATTACCTGTTGTATTCGACTTTCGGACTGCGGCGACTGGGTGCGTAGTTCCCCAGATGCATAGCCTCTAGTGTCCTTGATCGCCGGTGTGCTGATCTCCATGGCAGTGTCACAGATGTCCAGGACGAGTTCCACGATGCGCGCCAGCGGCCGTCGAACAGCGAATGACCGCGCGCGATGGTGGCTTAAGCCACTGGCAGACGGCTCGCGGGAGCGGCCGGCATGTGAAGGGGATGCACGACCCGATGACGGTCCAGAGGACGGCGATGAGCCCAATCCGATGGGCAGGCCTTTGTATTCCGCCTTTGGTCCACCAGGCGAAGTGATCGGCTCAGTCACTGTTGGCTGCGCTCGACGGCTTTGCGCTTCCATCGCATCCAGCACCTTGACGATGGCTGAACGCTGTTCGTTCAACGATTCCTGTGTCATCTGAACTTCCATTTCGGCACGGTGTTCCTGAGAACACAGCTCAGTGTGCTTCTCGAACCACCAGGGGGTGATCTGTCGTTCACAAATTCTGCAGAGAACGGGAAGTGGTGGAGGGTGGTTGGCAGGATCGTGAACTCCCACATCGGCGAGCAATGTCAGGTAGTTCGCAAGCATCTCAGCTCCCACACCCAGAGAGTCCACCAGGATCTGTGGGAGATCTATTGTGACTTCTCGAGACACTGCGGGCTTGACCATCCACATGGTATGACTCTCTGCACCCGAGGTCCTGTCATACACCATGATTCCCTGTGCCTCGAGCTCCATCGTGTCGTCTCTCTGCGTCTCGATCGCTTCCTCTTCGGATTCCGGCATGGTGTCGACACCAGACTTGGGCTCCACCGGTGTCTTTTCGTCGGCGGAGAGCGCATCCGTGACGGGGGGCGAGGGTGCTGCGTGGACGGTGAATCGGATGAAGTGGCTCTTCGAATCGTCCTTGCGCATCGCCTCGACACAACGTGCAAAGACCTCTGGATCCTCGACCAGAGCCTCTGATATCGGCTTGCCAATCATGCTGCTGGCAGCACTCCCCGTAACCTCCTGCCATGACGGGCTGACCCAGCGCACCGTGCCATCCAGGCCCAACTCGAGTATGGCGTTCAACGACTGCTCGGCAGCCTTCTTGAGGTCCTCTCGTTCCTCCCGAATGTCCATGCTGATCGTCCTCAGCATGAAACCCTTGTCGGCCGTTGTGCGCGAGCCCTCTTCCCGCAACGCCGCCACCGCCGGAGGAGCGAGCGGCTGCTCATCCTCGGCCATTGCACTTCTGCTGTTCGTATGGGGTCCCGACTGATATGCCTCCGGGCACACAGAGATGGCGCCTATGCCCGCAGTGTCCGCTTGCCCATGGCGTCGACCAGAGGACCGTGTTGTCGTGTCCCAGGCACCGATCGGCGGACAACAATGAACGTGGATGGGATGGGGTGGCAGTCGGCGAAGCGAATGAGTGACGACGCGACGGTGCGCCGGCGGGTCGGCAGCAACGAACAGAAGACGAAGTGGGCACGACGCTTGATTTCAGAGCGACAGCGAAGGGCAGACTCCCGCAAGGAGCACCGGGTGTGTTGCGGTTCTCACGCTCGCGCTGCGGCATACATTGGCGCAACGTTATTCTCAGCACACACCTCTCCCGGTGCGGGGATGTCTACTTGGTGCAGCAGAAGAAATGTACCGACGGATCAGCGTGGACTACTTTACTACTGTGACCACCGAAGCAGGCTAGTCCAGCTCCCGTCCACGCCGTGAGGGAGACGCAATGTCGTCCACTCGTCCACTCCTCCCAAGTCTCATCATCGAGAGAGTTCAGAGTGACCAGGACCCTGGTTTTCGTGGCCTCGCCTCGTTCCACCGCCCGTCGCCCTGTACCACGACCTTTGCCTGTAAGGCCCGCCACTACAGTACATACTACTGTTCCACGCGTGCTCATCCTCTCCGCCTGCACCAGAGTTGCCTCCAAGCTGTCCAGGCTCGCTGCTCACCATGCAACATTCTGCATGCGGGAGGAGACATCACGCCGTCCAGCCGTGCTACCATGTTCTTGTGGAAGCATCCTGCCCACCAATACTTACGTGCCTAGTTGTTGCGGGGGCTCACATGGACCTGATGACCGACGAAGACTTCGACGACTGCCACGGAACTTTAAGGACGAGTCTGACTGCGTACCATGATTCAAGGTCTGAGTAACTGCACGACGCCCACCCAGAGCGGCCGTGGGCCAGGGATCCGGAGCTCGTTCCATTGAGATAGCTCTCTAGCGAGGTGTGGCCGGGGCCGAGTACCACGAATGCAACGCTATCGGGCAAGCGATCACGCGTTGAAGCCAGGTCTGCGAGCCGGCGGTCGCGATGGAAGTATTTTAGAAGGCAAGCTGATGTGAAGGGCTCCTCCATAGATGCTGAAATTTAGGGGAGCGGAGCTTCGCGCTTGTGACGGTATGCTGGAGCCCTCGACACCCCAACGCCCTGCTCTGACGATCTGATACTCGACGTATCATCGAGGTGGGAGGTACGGCGAAGCACCGGGTCGCGGAGGCGGAGTTGCGGTGCTTGATGACAGTCGTGTCGAGGCAGTAGTGACGGAAGCCAGATGTTTCAGCTGGATGCAGAAGCCGTTTCCAGACCGCTGATCATCCGTCGAGAGGATTTGTTAGCAGTGGCTGAGGAGTGCGTCGCGCGCTTGGTTGGCTGGTCGCAGCGAGTGTTCCTTGTTGCTGATGACTTGTCAATTAGCTTGCAGCTGTTGGCTTCACTCGAAACCAGAGAAGCAAGGAAGTCGGATGTCGAGTCTACTGTGGTATTTATGTCGTGACGAGAAGAACGAGGTCGCGGCTCAAGCCTTCGTCTCGCTTGCGAAAGTGCAGCAATGGCCGGGAAACATCTAATTCACCTTGTCGAGTGCCTTCCCTCCACGATGCCTTGCCTGCTCCCACGTGGTTCTGGGTATCTTGTTGCGCTGCTTGTGATCCCTCTCGCACGAGAGCGCCAGACGAGCGATCGAACGACAGGAAGGCGTCACCACGTGGGCTGCGACATGCAGTGTTCGCTGGAGCGAGCACACTCATTGCGCGAAGCACGAGTCCTTCGACGGCGTCGACATCTTCCATTGCATAGAAGTCGAGAGCAGATGCGTTCGAGGACAGGATGGCCAGCGTCATCAAATCACAGTGAGCCAATTTTCGTGTCAACCACAGTCCGAGATTTTCACTAGTTTTTTGCTCCGTGAAACCCTCGCACTCAATCTGCCAACTATCAGCACCTGTCAACCCAAGAAGCACAAAAGTTGCATGTTATGGCGCCCACAAGCACCAGCACATCGTGCAAAGTTGTGCTAGCGAGCGCAATCGCCAAACGTCTGCTCGAAGAAGTTGCAGACGGCATCAAGGCGCTCAAGCAACCGCCGCGCTTGCATGGCTTTCTCGCCAATGACGATCCAGCTGCGGAAATGTACGCAAACTGGACCAAAAAGACATGCGAAGACAAGTGAGGCTCTGTGTTCTATGCAACTCGATCAGACGACACTGATACAAGTAAGTGGTGTTGATTTCACGCTGCGCATGGTTGACCGAGAAGCACTTGAGGATGAGCTACGCTACGCCAACCAAGATCAACACGTGGACGGAATGATCGTCTACTATCCCGTCTTCGACACGATGCGCGATCGCACGTTGCAATGGACCGTCAGCTTGTACAAGGATGTGGAAGGACTCTCACCGCAACTCATCAGCAACATGTACCAGAACATTCGATTCCTGGATCCACCAGAGAACACTCGCAAGTCGATCCTGCCATGTACGCCACTCGCGATCGTCAAAATTCTCGAGTACCTACAGATCTACAACAGCATACTCGACTACGGCAAGCGGCTTCACGGGAGGCGGATCACGGTCATCAACCGTAGCGAGGTCGTCGGTCGACCACTTGCGGCATTGCTCGCGAACGATGGCGCCGAAGTCTACAGCGTTGACGTTACCGGTGTTCAACAGTTCAGCAGAGGCTCGGGGTTGAAGAAGCAGACGCACGAGAGTCGCGACATGCCAGGCTGGGCTCTCGAGCAATGCTTGCCTATTAGCGACGTGGTCATCAGTGGTGTGCCGGGAGAGAAGTTCAAGGTGCCCACGCATCTTGTGCGCGATGGCGCAGTCTGCATTAACTTTTCGAGCGAAAAGGTATGATACCGATACTCGCTATTTTGGCATGGCTAATGGATTGTTCTCGTAGAACTTTGACCCGGACATCAAGGAGAAGGCTTCGATTTACGTGCCTGCTATCGGAAAAGTCACCATCGTCGTGCTGATGCGTAATCTGCTGCGCCTCGTGCAGAATCAACGCGAATGGTGACCATTGAAGTCCCACCGCTATGCTGTGTCTTGTCGACGTTCCGTGTTCCTGGAGCCTAATTTCCGAGATCAGATTGCGGGTTGCGGCGAGTTTGACAGGCTTCCTAGGCAGTCGGGAGCAGCAACGCATCTATGAGCCTGGTGAGCAAAAGCATGGGAGAAATGCATGGCAACTGCGGGATGACAGCCAGCAGCCTCAGAAAAAGGTAGACTGTATCGGCAAAGCCATCATGTGCAGGTGGTAAGGTGGAGCCCAGGCCTCGTCTAGATGATACCGGCCACATCCACCTTTCCAGTCCTCATGCTCGAAACTGTTCGGTGAATAGGAAGTGAGTGGCGCTCCAGATGCGCGAAACTGTCCATCAACGCCGCGCTCACCCCAGTGACCATGTTGCCTATGAGAAATCGCGCAACTTGGAGATCTCGTCGAGCACCGCTTGGAGCTCATCGTCACTGATTTTGCCCTCCAGCGAAGGGATCAGTGTACGAGCTTCTTCGGCAGCGTCGCAACATAGCGTTGCTGCAACAAAGACCATTGTTAGCAGACGCATTCATTTGCGGAAAAGGCCAATCGCATGTCAAGTATGTCCACGCTCCATGAACGAGAGACTGTGCAGTGCAAAGCAGCCCCGCCACTCACCTAGTTGCGCTCTCTCAAACTCGACTATCCCGTAACCTCTCTGTGTCAACTGCGTGCTGATTTGATTGACCTGTGTGATGGCATTCGCATCCTTGAACCTGCTAAACGCCCTGCAGTATTCCTTGGTCTTGTAGTAGATTTCGGTCTGGTTCCGGCGCTCGCCATGCTCCTCAATCCGCTCCAGCATGAGCGTGACTTCTGCTGGAGAGAGGGCTTGCTCGTTCGTCATGTTGCCCAATTTGAGCACCGCAGTCGCTTCTTCGTCGCCTGTGGGCGGTGGGCGGCGGCGCGACGTCTGCGCGGGCGTAGCACTGGGTCCTGCCATATTGCGTAGGACAGCCGACAATGGGCGGAGGAGGATGCGCGAGATCGAGTGAGCGTGTGGACGTGATGTGGGAAGCGTGGAAGGCAGGCAAGCGGGTGACAATGACTTCAAAAGACACGTAGGCACGTGACAGCAGGCCTCCGCACCTACGAGGGCGAGGTCGAGGGCTGTGACATTGTTTGTGGCCGGGGAAGCGAGCTGTTCACCGCACGCAGCACGTCGTCGGCGATGGCAGCGTGGGCGGGTACGACGTTCGCGCGGGCGCGAGGAGCGATGTGGGCTTGGAGAGGCGCCCGATGGCAGCGTGTAGTCAGTCAGTCTCAGTCTCCAGTCGACATAGTTTAGAGCGTTTCACCATCTCCATCTCCATCGACCACCCAACGTCGCTAGCACAGCACCGCTGTCCACGCCACCTCCGCCCACCCGTGCCCAACGACAGCTCCGCTCCGCCCGATTGACAGCGCTGCGCGCACGGTGCTGGCCGCCGCACGAGCCTTCTGGTCGCGCCGTCTTGCCAGTGCACCATCGAATCCGCAATCACTGCTACGAGACCGCCCCCCGTAACTTGCAGCGCTGCTTGAATCACCCGCACCGCCCGCCTGCTCCTGCGTTGGACACCCCTCTTGCGTCCCCGTGGCAGTGTGCGCACTGTTGGCAGGACTGCGCAACAACCGCTCGTGCCAGCGCCGCCTCGCGCAGGCATGGCGGTGCCCACAAACAACGACCGGCCGCCGGGCAAGCAGCAGAGCACGCATGACGACGATGGCAGTGGCAGGCAGAATGCATCTCCAACTGGAAATGGTCAAACAGAACTCGCCCTCCGGCCGCACGAACAAGCTGCGGTGGGTGGACTTGCGCCTGCACCGCAAGACCGGTCGCGGACTTCCCTAGACAGACCGTACGAGCATGGTAGCAAAGATCGTTCCAAATCAAATGGACGAAGGCCCAGCGGGCAGCAGCGAACATGCGGGAAGTGCCAGAGGCATCTGACCGGACAATTCGTGCGAGCCCTGGGCGATACATATCACCTGGAGTGCTTCACATGTCATGTATGTCTCGCTCTACGCCTGGAGCTACCTGTCAAAAGCGCACTGAATAGCTGACATTACACCTAGGACTGCGGGAAGATTGTGGCGTCGAAATTCTTTCCTGTGCCAGATCAACCACCGAACCAATATCCTCTCTGTGAGACTGACTATTTTCGAAGACTGGATCTGCTGTGTTATGCCTGTGGAGGAGCGTTGCGAGGATCATACATCACTGCGCTGGAACGCAAATACCATATCGAGCACTTCACGTGTTCAGTCTGCCCCACGGTCTTCGGTGCTCAGGATTCATACTACGAACATGAAGGCAACGTTTATTGCCATTACCACTACTCGACCAAATTCGCGCAAAAGTGCAATGGATGCCAAACCGCGATTCTTAAGCAGTTTGTGGAGATCTTCCGAAATGGGGTGAATCAGCACTGGCATCCCGAGTGCTACATGATACACAAATACTGGAACGTGCGCCTACACGCGCCCCCGCCCAAAGGCTCGGAAGAGGACCAAGCCGTGGAGCGTCAAAGACAGACACCGGGCACAAGCGAAGGTGATGCAAGCGAAGACCAACGGCGTACTGTCAGAACGGAAGAAGAGGCTGTGGAGTACAAAGTCCACTGGATCTGGCATACACTGTCGACTTTCGAAGAACGGTCTGCCACTCGAATTTCCGACATGTTGTTGCACGTCAGTAATGGTGCATACATGGATGGAGTCGTCGCTGCCAAGAAGTTCATTACGCACGTCGACCTTCTCTTCGGGGCAGCCGATGATTTGGACCACAGACTCCAAGTACGACCGACAGCGGGTACAGACAAGACAGTCCGCACATTCGATGCGATTGTACACCCAGGCCTGAGTTATAGCAGAGAAGCGAAGTTGTTGTGCAAGAAGGTGGTGGCCTTCTTCCAACTTCTCGCCGAAAACCAGGACAACGGAGTCCGTCGGCTGGGAGTTACGCAAGAGTTGCTCTCTCTTGTGACGGGTCTCGCACACTACCTTAAGCTCATGATCCGGATATGCCTCTCAGGCGCTCTCAAGCTGGAACGTGAGACATCCAGCGCAGAAGGCTTGGAAGGGTTCTTGAAAGACATCAGCAAACTTGACGAGAGGCTAGACGCAGAAAGTCAGCGAGATTCAAGAGCCGATGCTGAGGCCTATGTCGATAAGAGCGCAGATACATGCGCAGTTTGTGACAAGGCCGTGGAGGACAAGTGCTTCCGCCGAGACAATCTAGTGATCCACACGCAATGTTTGAGTTGTGCCAAATGTAGCAAAGAATTTGGCGACGATCCAGCAAATGCACGGTGGAGCGAGCAAGGGCAGAAGGCATGGTGTGAGGTTCATGCGCCTTCTGATGCAGCGACTGGTGGTTTCGTGGCTGTATCACGCTTACAGCAGTACGTCCATCTTCTCCGGGTCGCGCACGCACGCCTCCTCGCAACGTTGAGGACAAGCGGAGCATTGCCGCACACCAGCGACGACCCAAATCTCCTCGGGTACGACTCTCGAGAGGGACATAGCCTGGACGGCCAGGAGCAACCTCCGCTACTGCGATCTAATACAAGATCGAGATCGTATGCAGGCAGGTCGCCTGGCCAAAGGGACCAGGGTGAGCCCAGCTATGAAGATACGATGGGGGACATACGGCGCCTGCGAAGCACCAGAATGGATAAGCACCTTTCCAATGCTACCAAGAAGGCCCGTACCTCGAGGATCATTGATGGCCCCGAAGGCATGCGACCAGGTTCAGCAGACGGAGGGGACAATCGTCGCAAGAGCACGTTCCAAATCGTCGAGGATCGAGCTGCACATGGGGACTCCGTCACTCAACTTACATTTGGCAAACAGGATGCGATGACTCTCGATGACATCCCCAGAATCGTACAAGCACAGCAGACGAGGGAACAACGGCCAAATGCGTCCCGATACGCACGACAGCCCATGATTCCACAGGACCCTGTGCCAAAACTCGTGAATGGTCACACGCGCGACTTTTCAGGCGATGGCCATGAGAAACTGGAGACCAGGCCGCCAGGCACAAAGAAGTATTTCTCGGAACTGACAGCACTGGAATACTTCATCGTCCGTCATGTCGCAGTTTTGTCAATGGAGCCTTTGGTCGAAGGACACTTCAATCAGGAAGAATTGCTGGACCTCATTGAGACAAGGAAACAAAATTTCTGGAGCAAATTTGGAAAGGCATTCCAGGGGAAAGAGAAGAAGCCTCGAGCTGCCAAGAATGCTATCTTTGGGGTGCCTTTGGAGCAAGTCGTTGAACGCGACTACGAAGAAAGTACCGATGGCGTTGGCCCCGGATCGTTGAAGATACCATCCCTCGTCCAAGAGTGCGTTAGCGCCATGAAAACCATGGACATGTCCGTGGAGGGCGTCTTCCGCAAGAATGGCAACATTAAGCGGCTCAATGATGCCAAGGAGGAGATCGATGCCAAAGGCGCTGTCCAGGTCGATCTGACAAAGGAAAATCCGGTGCAAGTCGCAGCGCTGCTCAAGAAGTACTTGCGTGAGCTGCCGGACCCGCTCATGACAAATAAGCTCCATAAGCTGTGGACGACATCTTCGCGCATCGAAGACAACGAGAAACGGCGACGACTATTGCATCTCACATGCTGTCTCCTGCCAAAAGCCCACAGGGACACCATGGAGGTTCTGTTCACCTTTTTAAACTGGGTGTCGAGTTTTAGCCACGTGGATGAAGAAAGCGGCAGCAAAATGGACATTCACAACCTTGCGACCGTAATCACCCCCAACATCATGCACAGCGGCAAGGACGTCGTGCCTGTAGAGGACAGCTTTTTATCCATCGAAGCTGTGCACAGCTTAATAGAGTGCAACGAAAGCATGTGTGAGGTACGTACAGGCACTCTATGGGCTGCGCGGGCCCTAATGCTAACACCCAATAGGTGCCGGAAGATCTTGCCATGATCCTAAATGACTCTTCGCTGTTCAGCAATAACGCAGAAATCACCACCAAAGAGATCTTGAAGCGCTATGGTGATCGCGCGAAAGCGCCCACTGTCAACAGCGGGCATGTGGTCGCAGCACAGAACGGCACCACCTCGCCACCATCCTCTGCTCCAGTCGTGACACGAGTCGACACGGATCCTTACCAGCAGAGCGCATGGCAGAACGAGAGCTCGGTCAGGCATGTCGGCAGCGACCGAGATCCGATGACACCTCCAACACTTCCATACGCGAATGCGAATGCAAGCACAGAGTCCCATGGAAGCCCGAACCGGGCGAGTCGTGCGGGCCCGCAACAGCAGCGACCTGTTGGCATGGCATAGGCGAGCCTCGATGCACCAGAGCACAGAAGGAAAACTGATTCAGAATCAATACGGCCGTACTTTGGACACGCAAGAAGGGAATCGGACACACCCGAGACATGACGGCTCTTTGATGATGTTGTTTGCCGCAGATGCAGCGGCAGGGCGAGCATTTTGGCATCCAGGCCCTCTGAGACACGGCATGCACCGGGAAGGGGAAAAAAAATAGAAATCGACAATGAGGTCGTCTCTGCCAGCCTGTGCGTATGGTCTTTTGTGTTTTGTTGAAGGAAAGAAACCGGAGTCTGGTGTATATGTTGTTGCCCTTGAATGGGACAGGAAGCGGTCTCTTTGTTGTTTTTGACTACCCTATATGAGTGATGTAGTAGCGGGTCTGTCTGCTCAATCGGCGACAGGAAGAAGACGAAAAAAGGCCAGTAGTGCTAGAACATAGCGCATGTCAACGAAGGAACGCGCGCGAGAGAGTCAGTTCTCAATGCGGCTTCTGCTTGTCTGCCATCTGCTCTATTCTGATCTCGTTCCACGCGACATGATCCTTCGTGCTGTTTGAGTCACCTGGGCATGAGATGGCGCCTGGAAGCATTGTTGGGATACGTTGCGATCGATCGTCAACTACTTCCATTGAAAATTACATTGCAGTCTCGCACAAACGGTGCAAGGAGATTATGACGTTACGCGCTGACCCCTGTGGGTTCGTGGAATGTAATGCAATTGTGGGGTGAAGATCTGGTGCAACAGGGATAGGAACTGGAGTGATTAACTCAATTTCGGAGCAGTATCGTGTGACGGTTCGTGTAAGCCTTTTTAAACACCAAAAATGCCCAGAACGCCAACCATGACACATTACAAAGAGTGGCTTTGGCCAATCCTCGCACTGGTAAATTAGACCATGATGATGGCTGCGACAGCGCCAAGGGCAAGAGCGACAGAGCTGCCGCCAGCAAGCAGAGAGGAGGCACCACCAGTAGACTGTGCGCCGTTGGAGCCGGTCTGGGAGCCCTGGAAGCCTGCGCCGTTGGTGTTGCCTGGTGTAGAGCCGGTGGGCTTGAGAGTGGCAGAGGTCATGGTGGTGTTGCGAGGCAGGGTCGCGTTTCCGGTGGCGTACGGTGGCATAGCAGTGATGGATTGCGAGCTGGTGCTGTTGGCAGAAGTGGAGACAGTAGCATAGCCAGCTGGGGATTCGGCAGAGGAGGAAGAGCTGCTGCCGGTGCCGGTGCCGGTGCCGCCAGAGATGGAGAAGGGGCCCAAGTAGTTGGTGTTGCTGCCCTGGGTGATTTGGAGAGCGTAATCACTCGCTGGGGCCAAGTCACTTGCTGGGGTCCATTCGTACTTGCCGCCAGTAGCGGAGCTGGTCAAAGTGCTGACGGTTTGGAGATTGTTCGCGTCCTGCCAAACGTTAGTGATCATGTGTGGGCTTCCTCGGCGACAGATTACTCACGCCCTTGCGCAAGAGAATGGTCACGGGCGCAGAAGCATCGTTCGTTTGCCAGGTGAGCTCGAACGACTGGCCGACGCGAGCTTGCGGCAGAGGCTGTGGGGAAGAAAGTCAGCATTGGGCAGCATGTTGTGTACTGTGCAGGTCTGAACACAGCCTGGGACGGGAGTGATGGCATGCTGGAGCGTACGTACATTGGTGAAGCTGATGGCAGCGGATTGCGCGGCGGCGAGGGCGGCGAGGGCGCCAACGAGAATCGACTTGACAAACATTTCTGCTGGGTTGGGGCGGATGATGCGAAGACGCGCTGGTGATTGTCGGCTCGAGGGGCGATGTGGAGAGGAACGAGTGTCGGTGTCTGGCGACGAAGCGAAGGTGGTAGTGCACGAGGCGTGGAATGTTCAAGACAAAGGCGACGAGGACGTTGAAAGGGGGAAGAAGAGGTCGCGAATTGCCAAGATGCCTGGAGCCGTGGGTGCGTGGGTCGTTGCTTCCCATGTTGCATGATTGATTGATGATGATGATGATGATGAATCCCATCCCCGGAAATGAGGCCCACCGGCGACATGGATCATGGCGGCGGGAAGGCTGCACCTGATCCCTGCACCACATCCGCCTCGAACGCCTGCCAGGGCTGCGGCCGTATTCACTCATCAACGTGATCGCGTGCACCGCCAGCCATTGCCACCATGCCACTCGCGCACCGGAACTAACTTAGGGATGCGTCGGCACGCGACTTGAAGTCTTCGACGAGACGCGCAAGCTTCGGCTGACATGCCCGGGCTCGCGCAGCCATGCGCTATGCCTGTCCGGGCGGTGAGAAAACACGAGCGGCCGCGGCGCCCACCGGGATGCTATGTACAGTAAATCCAGCGTGCCCATGAACAGTGGCCGCGTTTCACCCTCTGCCTCCGCACGTGCCTGCCCCCTTCCACTGTCGCCAGCAGCGAGCAATCGCGGCCTTTCATCATATAAGGTCGGCAGGCCTTCCAGCTGTCTTCCTTGTCTGCTCGTGGTCTGCCGTGCCGGCTGTGACCGCGCAGCACGAAGAGAACTAGCGGCGCACCATGCATAGTGCTCGATGATGATGACTGTTCCCCACTCGCTTTCGCAGATGGCGCGGTGCAGCGTCGCAGCCTCCCTCCCTCCCTCCCTCCCTTCCTCTCATCGTCAGCAGCTTCCACGAGACAGCGCCGGTGGCGATTCCTCGCTCGCCCTCTCAACACACCATCATGTTCGTTCCTTCGAACAATCAAGACGAACTGGTGCCGGTGATTTTTGATCTTGGCATCGCCCTCCATTCTGGGCAACGGACGCGGCAGAGCGTTGATGGCTTCCACGTATTATTAGGAAAGCCTTCTCATCTCCCGCCAATCGACCCTGCACCCTGCACAATCGACCCGCCATCCTCGTCGCCCTTCAACCGTTCTGGCTTGGAACTTGTGTGCAGCGACAGCACGTTGCTGCGACGCATCGTTCAGCAGACCATCCTCCGCAGCCACCGAAGTGTGGAATGCGCGCGCGCGCATCACAACAACAATGTTTGCTGCGTGGAATAAGGTTGACCTAGCTCAAGCGCCTACTTCGCTACTTTCACCAACCACAACTTCAGCAGACAAACTCCTACACTGCATTCATTGGCTGTAGCCGTCTACCAGTGTACACTAGGCAAATCCGCAGGGGGGTTTTAACTGCTGTGAAGATCCGCTCTGTTGCTCGAGCACTTCGTATCCTCCGTCGCGTGGCTCTCGTCGAACACTCTCCTACTCCAACCTTCATACCACTCGTTACGGCACTCGTTCTACTACTTTTCGTATCTTTCTATTCCATATCCACCATGCACTTCTCACGCTCTTTGTTGCTTGCGCTCGCTAGCGCCTTCGCTGCCCACGCGCAACAGGCGGCCACTGGACCAAATGCTTTCACAAACACTGCTTTCCCCGCCGTAGCCGGCCAGGACCTGACGCTCAAATGGTAAACGATGGCAAGGCGTGGTGCCTCCGCCGCGGCAGCTGACCAGGTGTAGGACTCCAACGACGTCGGGCACCGTGTCGCTCATTCTCCGCAGTGGCGCCAGCAGTAACCTCAACGCCGGCGAGCCAATTGCGCAGAACATCCCCAACAATGGCGAATACACATGGTCAATTCCCGAGAGTGCTGTCCGTGGTTCCGACTACGTAAGTGCCACTGCCGAAGCACATCTCTACCCATTCACACATGGCTAGCGCGCATGCTGACTCCGTTAGACCATCGAAATTGTTAGCGACTCGAACCCATCTGATACCAACTACTCGGCCTACTTCGTGCTCGAGAGCGACAACACCACTCCTGCCTCCACTGCCTCCAGTGTCAGTGCAGCTCCGCTTCCAACTACCCTGTCTACGGCGATGACCTCCTCGATGAGCGAGAGCATGACCGGCACTGAAAGCGCTGCGACGACGAGCGGTATGTGGCATTCCGAACAATATCACATCAAAAGCGAGACTGACATCGCATGTGCGCAGCGGAATCAGCCAACAGCAGGACTTCTTCTCCTACTGCTTCTCCTACCACGAGTGGTGATCTTCAGGCTACCGCAGCCAGCTCGACGTCCGACTCTGGTGCTGGAGCTCGTGCGACTGCCATGGTCGGTATGCTTGGCGCTGTTGCACTTGGTGCCCTGGCTCTCTAGGCTCGCAGCCCGAGTGCTTGGTCAGGCGAAGCAACGATGAACAGAGTGCATCAGGCGAAGAAGCCCAGATGGATTTGTACGAATAGTGGATGTAATTCGACATACCTTGTACAGTTTGCTGCGACAGAATTGGAGGCCTTGCAAGACCGTTTGATATGAGCATTTTGAACTCACCAGAGTGTTCTGCGAGCAGGAAACTTTCAGGAGTCGCATTGACAACGTCTGGGTATTGAAACTCACTCTCTTGAAGCTGAAGTGAGGCGTGTAGTCGAGTTTTGATTGTCGTACTCCGGGATCTTTTGCGTCACTCCGACCCACTCTGCACATGCATGCTGCATATGTGGTGAGACGTATGCGCATTGGTGTCTCCGACGTCCATGCTTCTTGACGCGTGAGAACGATGACTCTAGAAGCTCACGCCTATGAGATACGTACATGTACATGTACATCCTACCATGCCGCAGACGTAGTAGCTTGGCAGCGAATGTGACAAAGCCTTACCTTCGGGCTGGTAGGCTAACAAGTTCATCTCCGTATCCCGTGCTCAACTGCGATGGTCTGTCAGCAGGCCAGCTGTGCTCGGAAGGCCATCAAGCACGATGCACTCCACGATGCACTCCACGACGCTGCGCATGATGATGGACTTCGCTCGCCCGTTTGCCGAGATGCTTTCACGTTGATGGCCGGCCGTGTGTCGTAGCAATGTTGACTAGCTCATGCGAATCGTTTCGACGCCTCCAGTGTCGGATGGGATACTTCCTGTGGATGCGAGGCATTGACGCATTCCGTACATCGTATTTTATGGGAAATGGGCGCGAGCAAGCTCGCTGCCCGCGAACCCAGAGATCAACGCATTGATCTGGCTTTCGGTTTTGACCAGGTCTGTTGTTGTGTCGTGCGAGCATGCCCGGGCACGGCTTCTCGCAGCCAGCCGCGGTGGAGCTGGCGGTCCGAAGGTGTCACGGAAGGTGATGTTGCCAAGCGCAGCACTTCTCAGTGACATCTTTGCCGACCAATCCTCGCGTGGAACTGCTTCAACAGAGAACCCATTAATTGCGCCGTGTGGAACAGCAGCAGCGCGGTGCAGCGAATCGTCACCGTCGCAGAGCACTGACGTCGTCGCTGTCCTCTCCGCTCCGTCTCAGCCAGGTTCCGCCCCCCCCCGACCAGGGCAGCGCCTTGTTTCACGAAGCAGTCCTCCAGGCGTCAGCTCCCTACACCCACTGCCGCTTGTTGACCACCGTCTTGTCCACAGGCGAGCACCGTGCGTGCAAGATGCCCTTTGTCGATGTCGTCCGCGCGCTCTATGACTACGCCGCGCAGAGTGCCGAGGAGCTCGATATCAAGGACGGCGACCTACTTTTGGTGCTCGATAAGAGCGACGATGACGACTGGTGGAAGTGCAAGAAGAAGGCCACGTCTGACGATGAGGACGAACCGGAAGGGCTGGTGCCGAACAACTACGTCGAGGAGGTGCGGCCTGTCTCCCAGGCCAAAGCACTCTACGATTATGCACAACAGACGGACGAAGAATTAAGCTTCAAGGAGGATACTCGCCTCGAAATATACGACGAGTCTGACCCGGACTGGACGTTGGTGGGACACAATGGCAAATACGGTTTTGCTCCGGCCATCTACATCGAACATCTGGACGATGCATCACCTCCAGCTCCCTCGCCCGCAGCTGCACCGCAGTCACGAGCCCTGGCGCCACCTCCAATGCCATCGCGTCCAGTTGCGGATGATGGACCCATTCCTGGTGAGGCCGACTACGTTCCGCCTTCCTCGGAGCCCGCCGCCAGCAACCCAGCTGCGGCGCTCGCAGGAATCATAGCGCAAAGGACAGGAGGAACTCCGGCTTCTCTGCCCGCAGATCGTTCACTCACCTCCCCACCACTTCCCCGGCGATCGCAACTCACTCCCGAGGAAAGTGACGAAGAAGCTGCGCCCTCGTTGCCCCGCCGGCCCCCTTCACAGTCCGGCGCACCCGCATCGCCTTCATCGCCCGTTCCGCTCCAGAAACAGTACGCAACACGGCTGTCTCCCGAGCCTTCCGGGGTGCAGCAATCACCGTCGTATAACAGAGCCATTCCAGCATCACATGACGACGACACGGATGAGGCGTTGTCGCCGCGAGGCTTTCACCTGTACAATATCCACGAGATGGTGTCACATATGGGCAAAAATAAAAAGATGCCTACCACACTCGGCATCAACCCGACCAAGGGTATACTCATGATAAGCCCCGAGAAGAGCAGAGATGGACCAAGCAAAGAGTGGACCGCAGAAAAGCTCACGCATTATAGCATCGAAGGCAAACATGTGTTCGTAGAACTGGTCAGGCCGAGCAGGAGCATTGATTTTCATGCGGGAGCGAAGGACACAGCACAAGAAATAGTTTCTGCACTTGGAGAGATGGCAGGCGCGGTGCGACAAGAAGGTCTGCGGGAAGTTCTGGCAGCCAGTGCTGGCACCGGACTAGCAGGACTCAAGAAAGGGCAGATGCTTTACGAATTCATGGCGCAAGGAGACGATGAGGTGACCGTGGCGGCTGGAGATGAGGTCGTGATTTTGGACGACGCCAAAAGTGAGGAATGGTGGATGGTTCGGCGCATGAAGAATGGTAAGGAAGGCGTCGTGCCGTCGTCATACGTGGAAGTGACTGGAATTATTTCGCAAGGACCAGAGGCGATCACTGGTCTGAGCGCGGCACGAAGTACTGTCGAACAAAACCGACTGGAAGAGGAAAGACTTACGAAAGAAGCGGCACGGAAGCACAAGAAACGCGAGAGTGAAGTTATCCCGCCGGAGAGGAACAGCAGCCTGGCAGGCGACACTCGGCGCACATCAATGCGTGGATCGGACAAGCGAGGTTCAAAAGATCAGACAAAAGCGAAGCCAAACCCGAGTCGAGTCAGAACATGGACAGATCGTAGCGGCACATTCAAGGTCGAGGCGGAGTTCATAGGCTTGCGTGAAGGGAAGATCCACCTGCACAAGCTAAACGGCGTTAAAATTGCTGTTCCGGTTGCGAAGATGGCGGTCGAGGACCTGGAATACGTGGAGCGTGCCACAGGGGCGAGTCTGGACGAGGACAAACCGCTTTCTGACATCAAACGCCGGAGCACACAAAGGCAAGCTAATGGCCCTCGATCCGGAGCAGGAGCCAGTGTACAGAAGAAAGGAGACTACGATTGGTTTGATTTCTTCTTGCAATGTGGTGTTGACCCGCACATTTGTGAGCGTTACGCAAGCTCTTTCTCACGGGACAACATGGGCCCTGAGATCCTTCCTGAGGTCAATCAGCAATTGCTGCGGACATTGGGACTTAAGGAAGGCGATATTTTGAGGGTCATGAAGTTCTTGGACAACAAATATAACAGACATGCTGATGCAGGATCCTCTGCAACGCAAGAAGATGGAGCTGCCGGAGGGTTGTTTGCCGGTCCCGGTGGAGTTCTCAAGAATAATACACGCAAGGGAAGGCCCGCACCAGCAGTCCAAACCAATGACGTGGTTGATGAAAGCGCGTTCAAGGCCAAGACCGAAAGCTCAGGTGTCAGGATGCCGTTGGCAGACGCGAAATCGACCCGGTCAGCGTCTGCGGCGAGTGGTCAAGCCACGAATGGTTTCGATGATGATGCGTGGGATGTGAAACCTCCGCGCACGCAGACACCAACCAAGGCTGCTCCTGCTGCAAAATCTCCTGCTGCATCTACGCCGGAGCCAGCCAAGCCATTGATCAACGACGACATCGCTTCGTTATCTATATCCGCGCCACCGCTGCAGCCGACTCCAGCGACTCAAGCGTCACCTACACCGCCCGCTCAACAGCCTAGCCAGACTGCACCCTCAGCAGCGCCAGTTGCGAATCAAGCCATTTTCGACAAAATTGCTGCTTTAGCACCAGCGAACCGCCAGTTGCAGTCACAGCCGACAGGGTATCAACAGCCGCTGCAGACGGGGTATCAGCCGCAGCAGCAGTTGCAACCACAGCAGACAGCATTGCCGCGTCAACGTCCTGCAGCCCCGCAACAGACAGGTCCTGGCACTCTTGGACTGCCGCCACCTCCTCGCGCAGCCTCGGCGCCTGGATTCCCGCCCCAGCAGCAGTCTTCATTCGGTCCACCGCCTCTGCAGGCACAGCTGACTGGCTATCAATCTCAGCAAATCATGCCACAGATGTCTCCGCCTGGCCCAGGTATGCAACAGCAATTCCAGCAGATGCAGCCGCAGCAGACCTCCTTCCAGCCCCAATTATACAATCAAAACTACCAGCAGCAGGGTGGCATCCAATCCCTGCAGCAGAACTACCCGGCTATGCAACCACAGCCTACAGGATTCCAACCACAAAATCAGTTTGGTCAAGCACAGGGCCAGCAGTACGTGATGGGTCAGCCCAACTACCAGCAACAGCTTGTCAACGGATCTCAGACCGGGTCGCCTTTTGCAGATCCGCCACGACAACCTTTCCAACCCATTCCATCTGGTTTGTCTAGTTCTTTCACCGCGCAGCAGACCGGATTCCACCCTTCGTTCAATCTTTCACAGCCCACTGGTATGAATGGTTTTGGTGCTCAGCCAACGCAGCCTGCACCGCAAATGCCTCCTCAACAGACAGGGGGTGTATTCGGGCCATCGCAGCCCCTTTCCGTGCCCGCAGCGCCTCTCGTACCCCAGAAGACTGGCCCGCCACCTCCAGTCCGCTTCGGTGTGCAGCCTGGCTCGAAACCTTTGATGCCTCAGCCTACTGGCAGAGCCAACCTGGCCAAAGCGAGTAAGTCCATGTCCATGAATTGATCTTCCCTACGCACACACGCTGATCAACGTACAGCCCCGCAAAACCCCTTTGGGTTCTGAGCATTCATCTGATGTGCAAAGCAAATCTTTCTGCAAGTTGTGAAAGAGCATCAGGATGCCTCCATGTATATAGTGTAATAGGTTCGCTACGATGAATGCAAATCACGACTGGCTGTCAAAGCCACAATTTCATCATGATGTCCTGCGGCTGCTGTCTGTTGTGGATCTCCCGGCTCGGCCCGCTCGCTAAGCGAGGTCAAAATGACGAACGAATCCTGATGAATTTCAATGTTAGATGAAGTTGCGTGTTCTGAGCTTGCGTCCAGAATCACACTCAGCAATGCTGCAATGTCGAACATTCAACTCTACCTCCTCGAAGTGGACAATAACAAGATCGAAGCTCGAAAGATAGCGGCCGGAAGCGCGGAAAAACTCGAGCAGAGACAACTCAAACTCATCAATCTCATCGCCAGTCTCGAGGAATATATCAACAACAAAGACGATGGTGCTCTCCGTGCCAAGTCAGTAGCATATCTTGCCGATGTTCTTGAGCAAGTGCCGCCAAAAGTCTTCTCGCTTCAAGAACGACGGTTGCTCACTGACTTCATTCTCGGGAGAATCCCAAATGATCTCGAAGGCATTGGTGCTTCCGCGAGAGCACTCATTGCGCTCGAGTCGCTGGGTAAATGGGACTTAGATACTGCGCAGAAAGTGATGCGGACGTTCATGGATCATACACATCCATTGCGGCAATTCAAATTGCAGACCGAACGATATCCCATCATTCAACTCATCGACCGCTTGCTAGCCAAGTATCGATCCGGCATGAAGCAGTTGCATGGAGAAGACTCCGAGTTCATGTCAGGGTTTTTATCATACTTTGAGGGCGAGAAGGATCCCCGGAACCTCATGATCGTGTTTTCGTTTCTGCAGGTGCCGATGGCAGAGTGGGATATTCACGCCTACGCACATGACATGTTCGACGCAGTTTTCAACTACTTCCCGATCACATTCAAGCCACCGCCCGACGATCCGTATGGCATCACGGCTCAGGACCTCAAGGACCGACTTCGCGACTGTATTGCTGCCAACTCGGACTTTTCACCATATGCTTTCCCTGCGCTATTGGACAAGCTGGACTCGACCTCTTTGAACACAAAGCGCGATGTGCTTCATACGTTGCAAGCTTGTGCCGTGAGCTATTCAGCCAGTACCGTCAATCTCTATTCTGTTACGCTCTGGGACGCCCTGAAATTTGAGATCATCAACGTGCAAGGGGAGGATCTTGCCGAGGAAGCCCTTAAGGCTTTGGCACTCATCGCAGACAAGCTTGCCCCGATCGACAATGCACTTGGTGCGTACCTGAAACCGGTCGTGAAGGAATGCAATGAGCATCTGGAAGACGCACCCACAAAGCAGTCCCAGGGCGCTGGGCGAATCATTTTGGCCGTCGCTAGGACGAATCCTATCGTGGCCGACAAAGTGACCAAGGGAATACTGCCGGTTTTATTCTCTTTATACGGGTCGTCGACTTCGATTGCGAAACGGCGTGGTTTGTTGGAGGTATACAACAGCCTGGTGCAAGCACACGTAGATCTACAGGCGGCCGGACACGACGTTTCTCCAGAAGGCCTTCAAGTTTTCCTCGATCAAGCGATGACCGCCATGCTACATGCTCTTGCACGGGCGCCGAAATCAGAAGTCTCGTTCCGTCTAACGGCTATTAATGGGCTCAAGCAGTTGATCAGCGCGAGAAGAGTTCTCTCTCCTGAGCAGCTGGCCTTAGCTGTGAGTGCTGTGCACGACGTAGTTCTCCACGAACGATGTGAGGGTCATGGGAACATCAGACCGGAGGCCATTGCTGCATTGGTAGATATCGCTGCTGCTGCACCCGATGCAATACGAGACCAAACTGTGCCAGCGTTTATGGTGGAGCTGCCTGATGAAGCCCCGGACCGAGAGATTTATCGAAAGGTGCTGGAAGCTTTCGCTCAACTGAGTCACGAGCAACAGATCTTCGATACTGTAGTCCTGCGACTCAAGAATAAAGTAAGGTCTGCGCAGTCTCGACTGGAGTCGAAGAATTTGGAGCTGGACCTGCTACTGGCAATTCTGTACTGTTTCACGAATGGCTGTCCCATGAAGGAAGAGAGTGGTGGCATCCGAGGAGATTACTATACGGACTATGCTGAATATATGATCCAGCGTTTGAAGCAGACTCCATCACTTGACGTGGAGGACTCTACAGCGACCATCACTGGACGTTTGACTAACCACATTCTCCGCCAGCAAACACCCCACTTCCAAGCAACAGTCTACAACAAAGACCTGGAATGGCTGTCGCCAGCCAAAGCACCTGAGCCTGACGAAGCCACCAGACGGATTCGTGTTTACGCACCTTTTGCACTTTACTATTACGCTGCCGTTCGACCAGGTATCGTAGATCCCGAGGACATTATAACGACTCTAAAAACACAGGCGGCATTCCTATTGAACGGCCAATCAGAACAAGTTGTCTGCGCCTCAGTGATACGACATTTATCACTTCTGGTCAACAAGTTTTTGGAACCCAAACAATTGGAGTCGTCCCTTCAACTTGCTGGAATCGACGTCCAGACTCTGCTTTCAGATCACGCGGACGCGACGAAGAGTAGCATATCTTTCGCCATTCTGAGAGCAATGATGATCCAGGGCAAATGTGGTGCGCTGACTTCAAAATATCTTGAAGCCCTGCTTCAGACGCTCCCGCATGGCAACAAGGCTTTTGCGCGGAACTTCGTACTACTCCTCTCGCCAGACGACATCCTTTCGAAGGAGAACCACTGCATCATCTCCGGCCTTTACAAACAGCGAGCGTTCAGCCAACTCGTGAAGCCCATCAACGATCGTGTGCGGACTGCAGAGCCCTCGGCAAAGATCAACTATCTCGTCGCCATGTCCGGGATTCTCCAGTGGCTTCCATACTCCGTGATTGAATCGTCACTGGCAGACTTGATGCCAGCCCTGTTGCAATGCATGGATTTGAAGGACACTGGTGATCAGACTGTCAAGTACTCAACACTGGTCATATTTGAATCTGTGCTCATGCACGACCCTGCGATAGTGGCCGAGCACGCTCGCTCGCTTATCAATCGTCTGCTAGACGCAACGCATGGCCTTCCGAACGAGGCCAAAGTCCGGGCCAAAGCGTTGAGATGCCTGACACTTGTGCCCAAGCAGCTGAAACGCGAGGCGGTCGTTCCGTATCGTCGGCCTGTGGTCAAGAAGCTTCTTTCCTGTCTTGATGATGGTAAGCGAAATGTCCGGATGGAGGCGGTGAGATGCAGAAGTGCGTGGCTCGCGTTGGATGAGGGAACAGAAGAGGAAGACTGATCTGAGATGTGCAATGTGTAGACAGCAAATATAGAGAAGCATTGCGTAGGGTAGGCCTTTGTGAAACTTGTACCTGCTGGTCGCATTTGCCGCCCTACGCTTTGCACAGTCGCATCTAATGGCCCCGAAATGGGTACATGGGCTGCGTGAAGTGTCAGGTGGATCAGCTGCACGACATCGAGTGATCAGATTTTAGGTTTCGTCCGAACGTGGTAGCATGGACATTGGAACATAACGGATTTCCATCATTCGAGCCGTACACCCCGACGCATTCGTGGCCACGAGACGTAGATCCACGAACACGACGCTCTTGAGCCTCCTGTAACCACCCGCAAAAGCCGACGCGGCGGGCTCGAGTCCGGCCCGGGACAGCACTTCCCAGCTTCCGGCCACACGCGCCCTGCCATGTGAAGATTGGTACAGCAAGACAGGAGAGCAACGGTCTTTCTTGTTGGAGCAGAGAGAGAGAGAGAGAGAGAGAGGGAGAGAGAGAGAGGGAGAGCAGGAGCACTCGGACAACGGCCCTTAGCGCCTCTCATTCAACGCCCTCGTTTCCCCCGCAAGCAATCAGCGGAGACATGGCAGAGCCGGTGGATGCCTCGGCGGGACACACGAGGAATTCGCAGAGCACGCACTGGAAACGCGCGGTACGGGACTCGGGCGAGTCGTCTGCGGATGAGCAGACTGCAATCTACAGGAACAAGAGTGCCATCCGCTGCTATGGAGCTACGACGGGCGCGGCAAGTGATGCTCAGGAGAGTAGTGAAAGCAACACTGGCGGCGGAAACGAGGATGCGCCACCAGAACCTCACGCGCAGAACAATGGCGCTGTCAAGTCACGAGCTCCCCAGCGTCCAGATGGCGCTGCTGGGCCAGCACAATCACAGGATCCGAGCGTTGTAGCAGCAGCTGCACACCAGCGCGAGAGCTGGTGGAAGCCGTTGGTTGATAAGTACGGTAGTGTCGAGCTCGAAAACAAAGGCAGCGTTGCTCGAGATCACCTCGCTCTCGAACGCACCTTTCTCGCGTGGCTGAGAACTTCTCTATCGTTTGCGTCTATCGGCATAGCTGTCACACAGCTCTTTCGACTCAACACCGCCATCCAGCCTGGACCCGGCGGCGACGGCGCAACTGCAAGGTTGACATCTGTGGGAAAACCGCTGGGAGCAACGTTCTTGGGCATCTGTAAGTTCCCTCCCAAATTCCCACCTCTACCACGCACGCATGCTGAGGGACCGGCTTCTAGCTATCTTGATCCTCATACTGGGCTTCCATCGCTACTTCGAAAGCCAGCACTACGTGATTCGTGGCAAGTTTCCTGCCTCACGCGGAACGATCATCATAGTGTCCGCCGTCGCTACAGCCCTGATAGTGGCAAGTCTGGTGGTTGTGTTAGCTATTGCACCAAAGGCTTTCGAAACTTGAGTCGCGGGCCTTAAGACGGGCACCTACGAAAGGCAATGATGGCTTCACAGACCGTGTCAGCTTCAACGACATCCCTCACATCGTTGGGCTCAACGGCGAGCTCGTTCACATCCCCTCGAACACCTCATGATTGTTGTGAGGTTTATGGCACATCTGACAAGTCCATCGTGGAGCGGATCAACACCATCGCAGACTTCATCACTGTTCAAGAGCAATGCGCGGCTGAACTACATTCTCGCCTGGCCCAGCTGACTCAAAGAGTCACTGAACTCGCTTACAAGCTTCAAGACGTGAACTCGACGCCCAATATATCGACGTTGCCTCGGTTGTCGACAGATGCGAGTGTCCTCTACCCGCCTCAACTCGGCGTTCCCACAACACAATCAAGATGTCAGATACTTGCACGACAAAGAGGCATGGCGAAGCTAGATATCCCGAGCTACGTTCCCCCGCGCCCGCATCGAGCAAAAGGAGTTGCGAAACAAGCCTGATGGAAGCAAGCCGCACGAGCAGGGTTTGCAACAGTGAAGCTTTCCAGGATCGATGTCAAGCCACGGCCCCAAGCAACAAGATTGTGACCTGGAATGGCATTACTGAGGCACCTGGGATGTCGCATTTGCAGAGTTGGTGGGGTCACCAGAAGCACTCGGACGCTCAACACCAAGTATAAGTCCCGTGAGTTATTCGTCTCGGGAGATGTCGACGGACAAAGAATGGATGCCGTCGAAATGGTAACGGAGGTGACAGAAGGGGACTCTTTTTGTTATTGGTTATTGAAGGCGCGATACCCCCGATGCGTTGGATGAAATGTTGAACGCGGGGCTGTAGGAAGTCTAATGTGATTTCGCACACGAGACCCAGCGGGCCTGGTTAATTGGGAAGCGATTGCAGTTGCTTTCGGATACAGCTACGGGCGCTGGAGATCGTATTACTTCTTTGGCTTCAGCTCTGGAAAGCATCATTGAGATAGTCAACAAACAGATCGCGTATGCGAGCTTTGCTCAAGCTGTGTTGACGATTCAACCCGATGAATTGCCTGCGCAACCGTTGCAGTTGCGGGAGTGAAGGCGAATTCATCGGCAAGCTGATGATCAGCTCCGTGTCGGGAACCTGAAGTTCGCCGCCGTCCTCGCCAGCATGATCTTGTTGCCAGTTCGTAATCAGCGAGATCACATCGGACGTGGTTTTATCGAGCTCATAGAGGTATCCCTGCTCGGCCGCTGGCTTGAGGACCGTCGCGGCATTGGGCCGCACGACCTTTGCTTTCCCATCCGACCCGATTAGTGCTTCCCAGATTGCATCATATGGCAGCTCGGCATCCTCGAATGGGATAGTGAACAGCGGAGCATCCCATCTGCTCATGCCGTTCGGCTCTTCGTATCGAAACACCAAGTTCTCAAAGACTTCCGGTGCGTACCCTCCTGTTGAGTCTTTGAGCGCCAGGTCATTGAGCTCTCGGCATTTGTGCGCTGGTGTGCCGACATGAACCACGCAATTTGTGGTCTGCACGGCTTTGGCTTCGCAGTAGAGTTGGTAGCGGAAGCCTTTGATATAATTCATAGCATCCGCCACGACGATATTATCGCGTGTCAGGATACGTTTGATGGCCGACGACAGCGTGGCGCGCGCATCCTTCTCGGTTCGTGCAGAAGCGTAGACCTCGCGAGTAAGGCCCAGGCTGTCGTCATTGACATGGTGGATTTTCAGGCGCTTGACTCTCGGCTCGCTGGATTGGGATATTTTTCGATGGAAAACTTCGATGAGCTGCTGGCTGCGATGTGTCTTGCCGCTGGACGGATAGCCCGACAAGAGGATCAGCTGCAGGCGCGCACGTCAGTGGACATAGTTTGCACAACTGCGAATGTGGTGGACGTGCCGGCATCGTTCTGGCGGGAGGCGGTCGATGCTGAGCATGAGTTGATGGGTGCAACAATGGAATGTCCACGTGCCGGCTAATGGTGGTTTGTGGTTCATGGCTGCCTCGGGGGACAAGTTGCCGTCAAACCTGGCATGCTTCGTCACTGCTTGATTGCCTCCGTCGCTGCTGCCTCGTGTCGGGTGCTGTTGCCCGTGGGGAAGGAGGCAAGATGCTTCCACTTAGTACTTACAGTACTGTATCTGCACACTAGACCGCGGCAACTGCACGCGCCAGAGAAATATTTGCCTGCAAAATACGCCCTCACTTCCACGCTCTTGCTACCATCCTTCCCATCCTTCTGCAGCATACTGTCGTTCTCATCACAACGTGTCGCCACCGCAAGCAGGCCTTTCCTCCCCCCCGAATTAGATCCAGCACATCGCTCCAATCTTCGCAGCACACACAGACATTCATCGCACGACTTGACTCACAAAGCTGCTGGAGGTCAAAGTGATGGATTCGCGGCAACACAGTCACGCTCACCAACGCACTCCATATCCTCAGAACACGTCACAAGCATCTACCAGCTCTTCGGCGTTCCAAAGTTCGACCTCTGTCGCCTCTGTCGCATCCGCCAGTCCTTCCGCGATGCAACGTTCAACCGCAATGAGCTTGGCAGGCTGTGCCGCACCATTGCCCTCGCCGTCGACACAGCAGCCCGCGAGCTACTTTGCAACGTTCGCTGCTCAGTCGCCAACGTCTCTGCAACCGAATCTACAACAGAAGACGTTCGTTGGCCAACGACACTCCGGCGATGCTCCAGAAACAGCACCGTTCCTTCAGGCATTCAACCTGCTTGCCGAAACAGCGAAGAGGGCTGAGATGGCTTGTTTATCGCGGGATCTGAACGATGTCGGGCTTTGAGCAGGCAAGCTGTGAGACGGAACATCAGCAAACCGTCCCATGATCCACGATGGCTCACAATAACGAGCTCACCACAGGCGAGCCACAATGCGCTACCGATCACCAAAGCACATAGCGCTCGAGTGCAGAGGATCGAGCGGAGACACGCAACATAGACACAGAGACGGGGTGGGTGACTCGCAGCACGAGGCAATCATTTGGTAGAATATAGACGAGAAATCTCAGCTCGGTCGCCATCGAGGGAGATGGTGAAGCAGGTTTTATGATCGTGTCAGACGTCCCTGGCCCCGTGCTCGCGACAAGACCACAAGTTCGTGCAGGACCTTGACGATGAGCTCCACATCCCACGTGCGGCGCAACATGCATGGGGCCACAAGCGTGCAGCAATGGGTCGGCGCAGACTTCCACTTTCCGCAGCGATTCGTCATGCCTCGCGGGCTCTGTGATCTGTTTGAACAGCAGCACCACGAGAGTACGAGAGTAGAAGTCCTTTTCGGCATGCCGCGGTTAACAGCGCCGCTGAGATGACGCCGGCTCGCAAGGCGCTGCACATGGCCGGGGTCATCCCAATGCACCCGGCCCATGAGCAGCGGATGCATTGGAACTTCGACGACAGCCCAAGTAATAAGCGCTTTGGCATCTGTTGTTTCTGACCGCAAGTATAGAATGACCTGCAGTCCGTCGGTTGATGTGAGATGTGACATCGCTGCCCTCCCGTCGTGCATGCGTTCGTCTTATTCAGCCAGCAGCAGCGTCCGTTAGAACTAGTTCTATACCTTAGTCCGCCCTAAGCCCAGCTCCAATTACCGCGCGACTCCAGCCACTGTCACCTTCAGCGCACCACCACCGCGCACCACCGCGACCGACCTCGAACGCGCACGTCGCATCTCTCGCACATCGCAGCCGAATATCATAACCGACAGCGCGCAGTCGTGCGGCCGGGCGAGCGAGCGACATGAGCAACTACAACCAATACTCCGGCTACGGCGGCAACCCGTACGGCGGAGAGCAACAGAGCTACGGCGCCTCGAATCCATACTCCGGCGAGGCGGGAAACCCGTACGGCGGCGGGTACGACGGGCAGGCGGTGGTGAGTGGAGGCATGCAGTGGCAGGACGACAGGAACAGGCACAGCTGACCGACCGATACAGGCGGGCGATCCGCGACCTGGCAACGCTACCGATGCGAACTATGGGTACGTCTACGCTCTACGCCGGCTGCTTCGCGGCCGAGCAGACATCAATGGCGACGGCCATGTACATACATCCACTGACCGACTCACAGCAGAGGACCTGCGCCGTCCATGCCGGGCCAGCCGCCGCAACCCGGTCAGAATGTGCAATATGTTACTGCAGGACCCAGCGTCATGTCCAATGCGGACTTCTTGTCGCGCGTTGAGGCCGTCAAGGCCGACATCCGTACTCTGACGACCCACGTCGGTCAAATCGCATCCCTCCACCAACGCGCGCTGTCCTCGCCCGACAGCTCATCATCGAGCCAACTCGAGTCCATGATTACTCAGACCCAAGTTCTGAACACCTCAATCAAGGACCAGATCAAATTCCTCGAGACGGATGCTGCGCGCAGCAAAGACAATCAGGTGAAGAACACACAGGTCGGACAACTCAAGACAAGCTTCACCAAGCAACTCCAGGAGTACAGGGTAGAAGAGGCCAACTACGAGAAACGCTACCGCGAGCAAATCGCGCGACAATACCGAATTGTCAACCCAGAGGCTACGGAGTCAGAGGTGCAAGAAGCTGCAAACGCTGACTGGGGTAACGAGGGAGTCTTCCAAACTGCGCTCAAGTCCAACCGATCGGCGACAGCCAACACAGTTCTCGGCGCCGTGCGAGCTCGACACAATGATATCCAAAAGATCGAGAAGACCCTGATAGAACTCAATCAACTAATGGAGGACCTCGCCACCGCAGTCGTGCTCCAAGAAGAGCACATCCAGCAAGCCGAATTACACACGACAAACGTGAAGAACGACACAGAAGCCGGCAACGTGCAGCTCGACAAGGGTATCGAATCCGCACGAAGAGCGCGAAAACTCAAATGGTGGTGCCTCTTCATCTGCGTGGCCATTGTGGCAATTCTGGCCTTGGTTCTTGGTTTATACTTTGGTCTAAAGAACAATTAATAATCCTTCCTTCATCCTGCCAGTGAGCCATATCCCCCCAAGAGCCATTGAATCCGCGGGCACCAGATGTTAGCATTCCAGGACGAGGTAGTATCAAGCAGAGAGTGGGAGAAAGCGAGCGAGCGAGAAGCGCGCATGTTCAAACGATGCCAAAAAAATAAGAGAAGAATGAAGAAACACGAGGGGATGTCCATTCTCGGTTTAGTCTCCCTACAGGCTGTTCAACGCGACTGCCACTGTCGCTACTTTGTACAGAAAACGTGAGGGACAGAGAGAGAGATACTGTAGAGAGATGTGGTGGAGGAGGCGATTGACTGTAGCACAACCAGGCATAGCGGAGCACGTGGTAGGGTAAGGGTAATTTTCTAGGGAAATACTCAAACCATTAATGACACTTTGACACGGCGCATCAACAGGCTTCGTTTGGGAATATATGACGGGAGATGTTTTCTATCTCTACACGCTGGCCCGCATCAAGGCTTTCGCCCTTGTCCTCTCGAACCACCAGGGTTTCATACAGCAACGACGCGTTCTCGTCAAAAGCGCACGCGGCGATCCTGGAACCCGCCTTCCTCCCATTGACTTTCGTTTAACATCGTGTACAATCCCCCGCCAGATGCCTCCGAGACCTGACCGTGGTATTCTGTGCCTTTCAGTGGATGCAATATCGTCTGACTTCCCTCGTGGTCAGTGCTGATCGATGATTGCTCTCATAATCTTTGCATTATGTTCTCCGACAACAGCACCCGCCGAGGTTCTGACTGTCGTCCGGCGGGTCTGCGTCCAGATCGACACTCAAGTAGTCTGCGATATTCAACGGTGCGCTTCCGTCTGGCATTACGAATTCGTGGTCCAGATTGAATGCGTCGAAATCAGTGGGGACCACGCTGCCGTCGTCGAGTTGTACGGGATCTTGCCCGCCATTGAGTTCTTGTTGTGCTGAAGAACCACAGCAATCTCCCGTTAGTTGTTGGCTCTGCGAGTGCTGGTGTATACCCCGGGTGCCATCGTAATTCGAGGAGCGCTGGACTTTCTTGGGTACAGCGCCAGGCGTCGGCTCTCGGGCATGTTTTCGACTGCAGCATTGCGCCCAGCTACCCGTACCTGGGTTCTGGAATGGTGGCGGGCAGTTCTTGCAAGTACATCCACTGACGCCACAATTCTGGCAAATAGCATTGGGGAATTGGTAGTGATAGTAGTCGGCCTGTAATCGTTCGAAGTCATAAGTAGATGACTGCGTCGGTGTCAGAACTGACGGCAGGATCGTGCCATGCAGCTCGCCCACTTGCCCAGTACCGTTATACGGCTGGGGCAGAGTCAAGTCGTGCAACGGCTCCGGTTGTATGAACGGAATCTCTGCCACTGCTTGAGGCGAAGCAATGTGTGATATCGTTGTGGCGGGCGTTTGACAGCAAGAGCCACGAGGCAGTTGCGCATCGGCGTATTGGGGCTGGAACTCCCTGGACGGTATGGGTGTATTGTTATCCCAAGCCAGTACGTCGAGTTCCACATCGTGGTGCGAGCCCTGAGGCGCGCCTATCCCCATCAGACCAAATCGTGGCGTCAAGGTCCTGGACGCCGGGCTGAAGGCAGCATAGTGAGCGGGCATAATATGGGGTCCTGGTATGTGGACAATGGGGCCCGGGGTTCTGGGGAGACTCGCCCTCTCTGAGGGACTTGTGATGGTATGCATGGGCGATGGCGAGAAGTGTTGCATTGACATGGCTGCTGCGGCTTGCTTGGTCTCGAGTGCCTCACGATTCGGAAAAAACTCCACGTGTGGCTTCTGCAACGCCAACAATGCAGACCAGTGATCTGGCTCAAGCAGACAGCAGTATCGCCCTTGCTCGTCGCAGCGACACTCGCCACCACGTTTCTCGCCCTTTTTGGACTTGTGTGGACATGCTGATCGTGCCACGACACATTTGCAACCGCCGGTAGCCCCGTAGCGGCATGTACATGAATTCGAAGGCCGTCCTGGCCTTTTCACTGTCCAGAAGATCTTGGTGCGACAAACCATGATACCGCACGAAGTTGTTCGGTGGCCTCGTATGCACGACATGCAGGCCACTTTACATATCTGGTTGGTCTTGGAGTCAACGACCTCGATGGTCTTGAACGGCTTTCCTTGGTCCATCTTCTCGCCACCAAAGTCGGTAATTCATGGAACTCCGTCTCCGGCTGAGACTGGTCAGCAATGTAGTCACAAAAGATGGCCCCGACGTTCAAGTCCCGATCCATGTTTCGAGGTCGATGGCGCAACGGAGCGGAAGGCTTGCCAGAGCGACTTTCCTCCGCAGCCAACGTCAAGAGCAGTATGGCGTACCGTCATCGCCAGGGACAGACATGCAGGGCTCCGCGCAACGTGAAAACTGACCTTTATGACAGTCGAGGTCACGCCTCATTGAGTGAGCAAGTTTCCGGGTATAGCCGCTTTATTGAGCAAGCAAGACACGGGGCGTGGGGGCGGTCAGCGCGGAGAGAAGCGGCGGACTGAGCAGCCGTCGGGTCGGGTGTGGTCTGGAGAGGAGGAGAGGAGGAGAGGAGGAGGAGTTGAGGTTGAGTTTGGCGACCGATATGGAGAACATTCAGGCAGGAGTGTGAGCAGGAGTGTGAGCAGGCAGGAGTGGGTGTGGGTCCAGGCAAGTGCCATCGCCCGAGGGCGGCTGCTGGTGCCAGAGCTTGCTACCTCCTACCGAGAGTTGCAATGGACGGGATCTCACCCGTCCGCTTCGTGGCCAGCAGCGATTGACCCTCCGAGAGTGCGTTTCGCGTGCTCGGGCGAGCACTTCAGTATGTGAATTTTGGAAGGATGAAGGCGCATAGCCCTTCGAGCAGCGTCGGCACGCTCTCAACTTGCGGGCCGTCTTTGCGACGTCTCGTCTCGCGTCTTTCTCGACTCTCACTTTTTGCCGCTGTGCAGGATAGCTCACCTTGATGGACCATGGCCCAGATCGACGAAGAACGTGACACGTTGGACTTGTTCCAAGAGCCGGAGGGTTACTACAAGGAGCGAGAAAAGCCAGCGGATGTCACACACAAGACCCTCAGCGGAAACGTCCTCCAATTGCACCTCAGCACGCAAAACCCCCTATGGGTAGGTAGGATGGGCCAAGCACACTATCTACTCACACATTGGCGACGAAACGCGCAAACTAATGTCGTGCACAGGGCCACCTCCTCTGGCAAGGTGGGCGGACGATAGCGGACTATCTCGAAGCGAACAAAGCTCAGTATGTTCAGGACAAGACGGTTCTTGAGCTCGGCGCCGGAGCCGGACTACCGAGCCTGATCTGCGCGATCAATGGTGCGAAGCGGGTAGTCGTCACTGATTACCCAGACACCGAACTCATCGACAACCTGCGTGCTAATATTCGAGACTGTTCGTTACTGCCAGACGATGTCAGTCATGTGGTGGCCACAGGATACATCTGGGGAGCTGATACCTCCGACCTTACCTGTCATCTCGAGCCTGGTCGAAGTAACTCAGGCTTCGACATCGTCATCTTAGCCGACTTGCTGTTCAACCATTCGGAGCACGGAAAGCTATTGCAGAGTATTCGACAAACGCTGAAGAGGTCGAGGGACGCCCAGGCACTCGTCTTCTTCACGCCGTATCGCCCTTGGCTGCTGCAAAAAGACCTGGCATTTTTCGATCTGGCCCGTGACGATGGTTTCATCGTGGAAAAAATTCTAGAAAAGCAGATGGATAAAGTGATGTTCGAGGAAGATCCAGGGGTAAGTACTCGTTCTCATGGACCTGATGTACATATCTTGACCGTGAATCGCAGGACGAGACACTTCGTCGGACGGTGTTCGGTCATCGAATTCGATGGGGTGACGATGCCCTCGACAATGCCTAAAGTCCCCAGACGCGGAGCAGGACTTTGCACGGATGCTCATGATGCTTTTGTACATTAGTAGAGAAGAGTATCATACTTCCGTGCCGTACTGTGCCATCAGTCGCACCAGTGCTGGCTGTTTCTACATTTCCCTTGCACACCGATAATCGGCCTTTGCGCGTCTTATGATCTCAGTCCTAACAGAAAGTTGCCACCTTTGCCTCCATCTTGACCGCCCTGCCCGCCTGGCAGATACGTAACGTTCGGGTTGTTCGCGAGCATCTGCGCCACATCTTTCTGCGTTTCGATTCTTCGAATCTGAATCAATCCATCACCACTCTTCGCTACAGCCTTTGAGATGACTTCCGCGGCCTCTGATTCACCTTCTGCGCGAATGACGTTCGCCTGTCTTTCTTGCTCGGCCTTCTCAACGATGAATCGCGCGCGCTCAGCCTCTTGTTGTGCAATCTGCTTTTCCTCGACCGCCTTGGTGAACTCTCGACCAAAGGTCATGTGCGTAATGCTGACATCCTCAAGTGCAATGTTGAACTCCGAAGCACGCTTGAGCAGCTCGGCTCGTATCCGGTTCGAAACTGCCTCACGTTGAGTGATAAGTTCTGCGGCGTCGAACTGGGCCACAATGGCCTTAAGCACCTCGTTGCCAATGGATGGAAGGACACGCTCATCGTAGTCTTGTCCGAGATTCTATACGCAGCTTAGACTCAAAGTAGCGCTGGCATGGCGACGCCTCTTACCTGATAAATCTTGGGCAACTGCTGCACCTCTGGACGGTGGAGCACTCGGAGCGTCAAGCTCACCATCTGCAAGTCTTTGCTACCGGTTGTGGTGCTGATGTTGCGAGGCTTCGTTCGTACATCGAATGTAATCGCTTTCTGTAGCCAGGGTACGAGGAAGTGTGTTCCTTCATTGACGACCTGATCCGAGACACCTCTCATACGGTCGAAGATGACGGCTCGAGTGCCACCCTTGACATCGTAAATCGATGCGGAAGCAAGCGAGAAGGCGGCGGCAGTGGGGATTGCCCACCGATAGATGCCATTCAGTGCGTTTGCGGCCATGATGGAGTTCTGGCAGGGAGGAGATGGACCAGAGCTGCGCGTGATGCTGTTGGTAGTTTCGCGATGTAGCTTGCTCTTGCTCCGTGAGGTGTTTGGTGCACGGACCCAGACGGCAGAAAGTGCTGACCAAACTCCGCCTTCCCTTGGGTTCCAACGTAGGCATTGAGAGCGCAATCCTCCCGCAACAGCACCGTCCCGAACATATCTACTCGAGAGCCGACACAACAAGCGCACACCTCCAAGTGCGACGAGATGCGAGCCTCCCAGATTCTGCGCGCAGGCGGTGGCGAGAAGAAGCCGGGCCAGTGAGTCTCCCGAAAGATGAGGAGGAACGTGAGGAAGACATGGCAGCAGGAGACACGAGGCAAGCAGGCAGATACGCTTGCTAACAGCGCGGTACAGATACCTTGGCCCATGGGGTGCATTGGGGTCAATGCCACAGAAGGGCATTGTGCACTACGGCATTTCAGCCAACCGCACGAACCCACTCGCTGGCACATTCAAAGCAGCCATCTTCAACACTTTCCGACGAACACGTGGGCAAATCCTGTACTGGAGCGTTCCGCTGCTCATCGGATATGAGTGTATGAACTGGGCGATCGAGAAGTGAGTCGAAGTCCCCCAAAAAGCACATCTGCGTCCGCATTACGTCGCGCCTAGGATGTTGCAAAGATGGTATTAACGAGGGCACAGAAACGAATACTATAACTCCAAGGCGGGACGAGCAGAGTTGGGTGATGAGGAGTAGGCGAGGTCGACGGCTGCCACGAGGGCAAGCACCAATAGATCCGTGTACATGTACAGTGGCTTGTACCATCAAGGCATATCACACCAAGTGAAGATTTTGCGACAACGAGCAAATCGAGAAATCTGTCTATCCTGTGCCTGGTCCAACGAGTGAGTTTTGAGCTTCAAAGTCAGAGGCAAATATAGGCATCAAACCATTTCATATTCAACAAATGTGGCAGCTCATACAGCCACCACCCTAGGCCCGATCGACAGCGCCGTTCCACAGCCCCTCCTGCTGCAACTGCACCGGATTATGGCTAAGACCTGCAGGTTTTCACACTCACTTCGTGGTCTTGAGCACAAGGCAGCTGATATCCGAGGTTGTCAACAAACTCAGAGGGTTGTCAACAAACTCAGAGGGCGTGGAAGACTATCGATCAGGCCTAGGCCGGTGGCTGTACCAAGCCATTTTCACGCGTTCAGGCCTCAAAGCCATAGAACTGATGTCGGTCTAGCTGATTGGAGCTATTTGTGTTCGCTGAGAGGTAGGAGCACACTCGGCTGCAAAGATATGCGGAGCACACTCGAGTGGCCCGTCACCCCCCGCCAGGCGACGCCGGTGAGTATACGATGGCTAATAGCAAGTCGCTTCTCATAGCTGATGTGTTGTCCGTAAACCCTACAACCGTACGCTCGCCATAGCGCTCTTCGAGCGAAAGGGCGACAGGAGAAAATCTCTGGGACCCAGCAAGGGTGTACGACAATGCTAGCGACTTTTGGACGTCGCCCTGTAGACTTTGTGCAGAAACAAAATCATCACGATCAAATTGTGGCGATCAAGAAGCATTGTGCAGCATATGTAAGCACCCCATCAGCTTCCGTAAGTGAAATGCACATCGAGATGGTGTTTGACTCGTGCCCGGAAACATGAGGTTTTGAGGAGGATGCTTCGGCAGCAACGGCACACAATGAGATTGCATCGCCGTTAAGGAAAAGCACATGTCTCTCTAGCGTGGTATCGCGGGATTATGATGGGGTCAACCTCGATCTATGCAAAGGTCGGGCACATGCGTCTTCGCAGGCGCAACAATGATGAGAAACGAATGGCATGACTGCAATGTTGTGATGTCTGAGGCGTGGAATGCGGAACACGTGGTATCATGGCACCCGCGTTGTTGTCGCGTCTTGGGGTACTCACACCGAGATACCATCGCGAGACATGTTTGCAAGGCCTAGGTAGAGAAGACTAGGCTCATCAGACTTTTGGAATGGCGAGCGATCCTTGACAAGCATGCCACGAGATAAAAGGGCCAAGTTGTTCCTTTGGAGCAATCCGTGGAACGCTACATGTCAACAGATGGTGTAGGCTGTGCAGCAAACACGACAGGACATTGTTAGTGTATGCATGAATCGTATGCATGGGGCGATTTCAGCCCGCTGTTGTCGTGCCCGATGTTTTTGTCATCTCCCGACGGCCATGTGACCATTGTCGTGTCGCTGCCGCAGTTGGTGATAGGAGGCAGTCCATGTCTGGTATACGGCTTCACAACTCATGTTGGTGCAGCGGCAAAAAAAAAGTGATGGTGAGGCAGGCAATGTGCCGCTCGGATAGTGTGATGTGAATCGCGGCGCGCGATGAGTGAGATGTGTGGTAGTGATGGACCGGGCGAGAATGATCTAACAAATAAGCAGAGGTGTTGGCAGATGAGCGGCAGGTTGTCGCTTGTGGTAAGCGAAATGAAGGCAGGCACAAGCCCGGCATCTGCACCACGCATCGCCGCCCTTCCCTCTCCTTCTCCTCCGCTTGTCTTTGCGCACGCATCGTCGCCAGAGAGATAGCCAGCCCAATGCTGTGAAAAGCGCCAACAATCCACTCGCTTCGCAAAAGCCCATTATTCCACCCGGAGTCGTCGCTCCAATTCGCTCTTTGGAATCGCTATTGTCCACGCGCGCGCCGGCCGACACATTCTTTACCGCGATACGCTGCGCGCCAGCCAGCCATCGGCCACAGCGCTCGACCCCAACGCCGCCGTTCAGCATCCTCAACAGCAATCGTAACTCCTCTGCCTCGAACAACGAGGCATTCACCGTGGCTTTGCCGGAACGAGAACAGATCAACAGAACTTCACCACTTGGCTGATCCCCACAACCCCCCGATCGGACCGACGCGATCAGGCACACCAATCAGTGGCAGCGGTACTCAGTTATGAAACTCTCGATCGCGCTGCTCAGTGCAGCTGTAGCAGTCTCGGCTGCACAACCGCACCAGCATGGACATCACCAACACCTGCATAAGGAGAAGCGCGACCCCGTCGCGCACCCAGATGCCGACTATGCCACTGTCCCAGGTCCTGTCAAGGTGCTCTACGTGCTGAATGGACTGCCAATCTCGGAAGACGAAGTCCAGGAGGGCATTAGGAATGGCACTTTGGTCTTTTCGCAGGGTGAACTTGCCAATGCTGTGCCACCAGCCTATGCACCGGCCTCGTCGCCGAGCCCTCCATCATCCTCTCCACCACCTCCTCCTCCTGCACCACCGAAGACAACCGCACAGGCATCGCCAAGTCCCGCGCCAAAGCCAAAGCCATCGCCATCGTCATCGTCATCGCCATCGCCATCGCCATCGCCATCGCCAGCACCTGCTCCTGCTCCTGCTCCTGCTCCACCAAGCTATGGAGGCGGAAGCAGTGGCGTCGATGCTGAATTCCCTGATGGCGAGCTGTCTTGTGATACTTTCCCATCGGATTACGGTGCTGTACCCGTTGAATGGCTTGGGTTGGGAGGTTGGACTGGCGTGCAATGCCCGGGCTCAGGCGGGTCTGGAACCGGCTACGACAACATCAGAACGGTGCCTTCGGGTGGCAAATGCGAAGAGGACGCCTACTGCTCATACGCTTGCCCAGCCGGATATCAAAAGTCGCAATGGCCTGCCACTCAAGGTGCCACTGGCCAGTCTGTCGGTGGCATTCAGTGCAAGGGTGGCAAACTCCACTTGACGAACCCAGGCATGTCCAATAAGCTGTGTATGAAGGGCTCGGATAAGGTGCAGATTCTTGTCAAGAACACCCTTAGCAAGAACGTGGCTGTGTGCCGTACAGACTACCCAGGTACCGAGAGTGAGACTGTCCCTCTTGACGTGCAGCCCGGCCAGACCACAAACCTCACCTGTCCAGAGGCCGACAATTACTACACATGGCAGGGCGGGAAGACCTCCGCCCAGTACTACGTCAACCCGGCAGGAGTTTCTGTAATCGACGGATGCCAATGGGGCTCGCCTGATCAACCATGGGGCAACTTTGCTCCGTTGAATCTCGGAGTCGGTTACAGCAACGGAGCTGCTTGGCTGTCCATCTTCCAGAATGCGCCGACCACAGACGCCAAACTCGATTTCTGCGTCGAAATTGTCGGCGATGGGCTCAGCGGTAGCTGCAAGTACCAGAACGGCCAGTACTGCTCAGGCACGTCTTGCAGTTCGACTGCTGGATGCACAGTAGGTGTTTGAATTTGAGTTCGTTGTGAATTGCAACGCTGACTTGATAATTACAGGTCTCTTTGAGTTCTGGCACGGCGACCTACGTCTTCTCCTAATCGTGAAGCAGTGGTCCACACAGCAGCTAATCATAGCCCGCTCGCCGACTCGAATGACTACGCGGAATCATCTTGGCACATGCTTCGTTCACGAATTCATTTACGACCAAGACGAATAGACGAGGCCTTCAACGAATCGCGCAATGCCTCGTCCCATGCTTGCACTCCACAACTGCAGGAAGCATGACAACTGGTCGGCGTTGTGCTTCGTCTCCTCAGACTGCCGGTTCGGTGCTGAGCGTTTGCACAGTTCATCAGCTACTTTTTGAATGAATATGCTTTATCAATGTTCAAGTGGTGTGGGCGCGTGGCATTGAAGTGCGCTGGTTGCCATCGGTCAATGGTCGAAGCGAAGAGTACATGTGAAATGCTTGAGCCTCTGCGACTGGAACTCGGGGCTAATGTGACGAGACCTGCCGCGATGGTCTCGAAATTTTGTACATAGTGTCTTTTCGTTGATTTTCATAGCGCGCCTCTCCGTTAAAACGAAATTCTCGTCTCCTGCGCATTGGTTTCCCTCAAAGAGGTTATGAGTTGTGAAAGTGAGCCGTCTGTCGTGAATCGTCATCAGAAACGCTTCAGGTGTGGGGCCGTACCTGCTTCCCGCTTGCGATTTAGGCACCTTGGAACATACAGCACCACGTTGAGCTGCTGCCGTCACTTCACGTTTAACACTAAGAACTTCGCCGAAAGCAGCACATTCAACCTACAGCGATCATGGCGGAGGCGCCAATTGGTAAGCGACAGGCTCTATGGCACCCTTTTCCACATCACTAATGCGCAGTTCAGTGCTCGATGGCGGCACGGGTTTCCTCAAGGCTGGCTACGCTGGTCAGGTATGGCATGGCCGGAACACCTCTGACCGGTGGCATATGTTGACGCGAACGATGCGCAGAACTTCCCGGACCACCAGTACCCCTCAATCGTAGGCCGGCCAATATTGCGAACGGAAGAGCAGGCACCCGGCGACATTCAGCTCAAGGACATTATGTGCGGAGACGAGGCAGCAGCGGCAAGGTCGATGCTACAAATCACATACCCGGTATGAGGAGGATCTGGGTCACGAACAAAATGCGCGCCATGGGGCTGACTGAATCGTGATCGCAGATGGAGAACGGTATTGTAAAGCGGTGGGAGGACATGCAGCACCTGTGGGACTACACGTTCTTCGAGAAGATGCAGATTGACCCTACCGGCCGCAAGATTCTCTTAACGGAACCTCCGATGAATCCGCTCAAAAACCGCGAACAAATGTGCGAGGTCATGTTCGAGCGCTACAACTTCGGCGGTGTCTATGTTGCGATACAGGCAGTGTTGGCCCTGTACGCGCAAGGCCTTTCCTCCGGGGTGGTTGTTGATTCTGGCGATGGCGTTACGCACATTGTGCCTGTATATGAGAGCACAGTCCTCAATCACCTCACGCGAAGATTGGACGTCGCAGGCCGCGACGTAACTCGAAATCTGATTTCACTGCTACTACGACGAGGGTACGCACTGAACCGTACCGCCGACTTCGAGACTGTTCGCGCGATCAAGGAGAAACTGTGCTACGTGTCATATGACCTTGCACTGGACCAACGGCTCAGCGAGGACACCACGGTTCTGGTGGAGTCTTACACATTGCCCGACGGGCGTGTTATCCGCGTCGGCAGTGAGCGCTTCGAGGCCCCAGAATGTCTTTTTCAGCCACATCTGGTGGATGTTGAACAACCGGGCATCGCCGAATTCCTTTTCAACACGATACAGTCGGCCGACGTGGATATTCGATCGTCATTGTATAAAGCCATTGTTCTTTCAGGAGGAAGTAGCATGTATCCGGGCTTGCCATCGAGGATGGAAAAAGAGATCAAGCAGCTGTGGCTTACAAAAGTACTCGGGGGCAATCCGGAGCGACTGAGCAAGTTCAAAGTGCGGATCGAAGATCCGCCCCGGAGACGACATATGGTATTCCTGGGTGGGGCTGTACTTGCGAACATTATGGCTGACAAGGAGAACATGTGGGTATCAAAGCAGGAGTGGGATGAGCAGGGAGCCGCAGCCTTGAAGAAGCTAGGCGAGCGGTGAGATCTCAGTCTCAGCCTCGAAAATGTGGTGGTCGGCGATTGCTACTGGAAGGCGTGTCGCTCGAGTCTCAGCCTAGATAGAACTCCTGAAATGCGAATGAGATCCTGCTCTTCAAAGGCTTCGAGGACGTTCGAGATCTTCGCATGCGCTCCTAGTTCTGTACGACATGAATCGCTGGTCCTGTCCAACGATACCTGAGAAAAGTGGGCAGAGTCCACGCTTAGTAAATATACATGTATCCTACTCGGACGCGCTCGCAGGCATCGGCCCGTGAGTGAGATCCTCATTTCGCCTCGTCGTTGCTTCTCGGCGTGCCCAAATTCATTGTCACTCATGCCCAGTCAGTGTCCTTCGCTTTTCAGCCCATATTCCCCAATTCAAGGTCTCAGCACTCGAAGTCCATCGCGCGATGGTGCTGCGGCGCGCTTGAAGCTCTGATCAAAGGTCAACTTCTGCGCCATAATTCCCGCGATTCTATACATACGCTATCACACTCCTCCCAAGCTCGTCCGGCACCAAATCCAAGGCCTGCCCATACCGGGAATGCACGACGCTTGAACAGGAGTACTGAGAAAATGATGCCAAAAGATGCGCCGAGGCCGGATCGGATCAACAGTGTGCTCAAGCAGTGATCCCACTGCATTTCCCTGTCAGCTTATCGCGTTCATGCTCGTCCCACTCTCCTGCTCTTCTCGTCTCACCTTCTCGTTCAACAATGCTTCGCTCATCGGTCGGTTGGATCGGGATGGGGGAGGAGCAACAGCGTTGCTGTTTGAACCGGATTCGGCCATAGTCGATGGTAGATCTCGAACTTGCCCGCCGTACAGGCCGTGGTGGTTCGCGCGAAGTAATTCGAGGGAGTGCAGTTGGGCGTAGACGGTCACAGTTGCAGCACTCGTGTTTGTGATCGTGAGCTCTCAATGCCAAAAGCCGGAAGCTAGCGCGCGGCGACCGCCGTGTAGCCGTCCGATCCCGATCGGCCCAAGCTTTTGCGACTTTTAAACATCTCGACGTGAGAAAAGTCGACCAAAAGACACGACTTGGGGCCGCTTTGGTGCCCAGGATGGGGGCTGTGACAATGGAGAAATCAACTTCGCTGGATCGCCTCAAGGCACTGGACAAATTATCCTCACTCATTGTGCAGCTGCAAGAAGCTCAGGAACTATGCAACCACCCTTCTCGAGCCGAAATGATATTGCGCTGGCTGGGAAATAAATTGAGAAGCCTTGACGACGCGCGAACTGACGCCGGATCTTGGGATGTGTTCAGCTCGTGCCTGCGCCTGCTGCCAACACAGAAGATAGCATCAATCCTCGGTTCTGGAAATTTGCAGGAGATCTTAACCCTGACATGTGCAGAAAGAGGCCTTTCGGAACGGACTTTGCAGGCCATGGTGGCAACATGGGACTTGCTGTCACAACAGAGTCTGACGGCAACTGGTGCTGCGATCAAAGCACTTCTGAAGGTGGATGGTGCGTCTGCGGCGAGAGTCTGCGGTCATTGGTACCAGCACGTATATGCAGTTTTGCAAATGGAAGACTCTGCTTCACGCATCGATACTGCGACCTCATTACTGCACCTCGGGCTGCAGCTCTGGGATCTGCGTCGACGCTCCCCATCAGATGATGGCGCCTTCTCCGATCATTGCTTGTTGCCTGCGTGTCAGTTGGTCGTCCTTCTCAAGAGGACCAGACCTGTGGGAGCCAAACGCAAACGAGGTGCAGAAGCTCGAGACTCATCCTGTGGTATACTGCGCGCACTGGAGTCGGTGATAGTCCAGCATAGTATATTGCCTGCCCGCTCTGTATTCACAAGTACGCGTCAAAGGCAAGACGGCCACAAGAAGCGACTCACGCCGAACCAAACTGAGCAGGGTGTGGAAAAATTGTTGCAGCCATTGAAAGACCCCTCCATCTGCTACGAGGCCGCTCCAGCTCTGATGGACATGGCGCTGAGCGCTGTCTCTACGCCAACTCCTGGACTGCGCAGCCGTGAGGCCCCTTGGATTGAGGTAGGTTCAGTTCCATGAGCAACTGGCTCTCATTGCAGTGAATGTGGGAACCTGTCTATTGATGAATTGTTGACTGATTGTATATAGACTTTGTTTGACGCCTTGCTCGATCTCTTGGACGGCGACAGTAAAGAACAAAAGTGTACAACGATTGCGGACATGCTGCGTCACATCCGCTTACGAAAAATACCTTTCTCAACGCAGAAGCTGGCGACCCTAGCAACAAGTGTCCTGGCTGATGCATCGGGGCACAGAGGTGAGTATCGTGCCGCGTTTTGATCGCAAAGTGACTGATTGCTGACCTTCTCCAGATTCTGGACGCACTTTGATCGCCGAAGTAGTGTCGTTCAATGCGGGTGTTCTCACTGAGACTTCGATCGCTCGACTATTATTCGATGCAGTTGGAGGGTGGCAAGCATCTTGCAGGACACCTGATACAAAAATGATCAGAGAGCGTATCATCGCACCCGTAATCGAGGCTTTCGCCCAGAAACAGCAACTGTCAGAGCTGCTAGAGCTGTGGCACCAGCAGCTGATCTCCATCAAGAACGACCAATCTGCTAGAATATGGCTTGCCATCGTGTCAGATATGAGCGAAGCCCTAGCATCGACCTCGGCTCACGACGTGGCAACGTCGGCTCTTGCTCGCTACTCAGGACTTCTTCAGCAGCTGGCCGATTTGCAGGAGAGCCTGACTGGAAACGGCGTGGCAGACCGATTGCGTTCTGACCTTGTTCTCCTTCGAGCGCTTCTGCAGGGACTGCGAAGCAACAGCCACTCTGCGTCCATACAACAGGCGCTGGAAAGTACGCGCAAAAGACTATGGTCTTTAGGTGAGATCAACAAGGGGCAGGTACCTGCCTCATGTGTCAGCGAGGTCTGGCAGCTTTTGGCTCTCGTACTCGAGCTCTGGTTCCCACCGTACTGTGCTGCCCAATCTGATGCATCCGCCGTGAAGGACACCCTGGAGAACCTGGTAGGGAATGACTTGTTCGAAAAAGCAGTCAATGATTGCCAGAGTGGTTCGGACTCCAGCCTCGCGGCACAAGTGCTAGTCGGTATTATTTGCACTCTTGCGCGATCATACAACACAAGCAACAAGTGCACAACGACAGTGGACCGGGCTATCGAAGCACTCTGCAAGCGTCCCGCTACATTGATGAGCTATCCTCAATTGATTACTGGACTATCCTTGGAGCAGATTGGGATTGTGCTGCAAGCAGTGCTCTCTGCGCAAGACGAAGACTCCCAGTGTCTGCTGTCCCTACTTTCGTACAGCTTGCCACATTCCGAAAAATTCGACACCGTCCTTGAGGAAATGCCGATGCACCTCCTCGTTGCATTCTCGCCGTCAACTCTGGCTCCAAGTCGGCGTACCAAGATGATCAGGAGGCTCCTCGATAGGGCTCACGCAAACGATGCTGGACTCTTGCCAGCGTCTCGCCTGGCTTTCATTATCGACTTACTGGCATACCCGGTTGAAGCTTTGGACGTGTCAAAAACAGCTTCTGAGCTATGTGATTACATACGTCGCGCAATCGTCCCAGCTGGCCACGAAGACAGGGAGGTAGCTGCCTCTTGTGAAGAGTATGCTCGCGCTCTTGCTCTCGTTCAACCGAGCGTGCAAGCGGTATTGCGAAAGACATCTGCGAAGACCGGTAGAGACTATCAGGAACTATCTGCAGGTGCAGTGGCAACAATTGCTTCTCTGGAACAGGGGCAGACAAAGATCGATTCCATCTCGAGCCCCACACTGCTTGCAGTATGCGTGCTCATCGCTACTATTGAAGAGACTGCTGAGGTTGCTTCTGCCTATGCACATCGCAACAAGCAGTTCGTAAACATGCTCATGGACGATCTGGTCACATCATTGGAGAACGCCATGCCGACCCTGGAACACGACCCTGATCCTGAATCTTTCTCTGCGGTCGCAGAAGGGCTCGTCAATCTCCCCGAGTCTATCTTGGCTTTGAGTGGCAGTAAAAGAAAGAAGTTCGAGTCTAGAATCGTCACGTCTGCGGAACAAGTCTTGCAGACAGAACTCAAGAGCCCACATCACGTCCAGGTGGCCAGCTTCAGATTACTTTGCAAATACGACCCTACCTCTGATGCCACAACGCGAGCGACCAGCGTCTTGTCGAGAGATCTGGACGCCAGGAGTTCTGGCGCTGTTTATCGGACGTGGGAGGACTACTTTGACAACAAATTTGGACCGGAAGAGATCTCACGAATCATTACCTCGGGACCACCACAACACTATGCCATGGCGCAGCTACATCTCTACATGGTGCGTAAGATTCGGGGACAATTATTCGAAGCGACGACGGACCCCTCGACAATCGATCTATGGCACTATCTGCTCCGAACGCTCCTCAAAACGCAGGACTTGCGCATCCGTGGCGAAGCTTTGCAAAACATGGCCGTGCTTCTCAAAGCCAGAGGTTTCGTGCTCAACCAGTACAGCCTAGAGCAGACACTTCAATCACTGCACAGCCTTCTGACGTCAAGCAGCCACATTGAGGCATTCTTTCCCAAAGTGTGCAAAATCCTAAACGTGCTCATCAACCAATACCGGACCAAACTGCAGGGCCGCTTCCACTTGGTCACCATGATATTCCAGGCGCTACTGTCCAAGCTCCTAGAAGATGCCTCCTCAGCTTCCGTACGCTTGCGAGACTACCACGCTCGACTCGTCGCCAAACTTCTCGAGCTCTTTTGCAAACCGATCTGGGTCCGCAGTACTGCGACAAGTCTTGTGGACGCATCGCGAGAGGCACAGAAATATGCTGGGCAATTCGTCCAGCATATTCTTCATCATTATTGTGCGACGGTCCTCTCTTCAACGCCCACCGAAGAAGTCAGACTGGCAATCAGACCGGGAATTTTCGCTGTCATCGAGGCCATGGAAGCTTATGATGAAACGAGCGTGAGGTCACTGAGCGCGGCGATGAATGGTAACGAGCGGGCAATCTTGCGAATGGTAGTACAAGACTGGCGACAGTTTGGAAAGTGGGAAGGATCGTAGATGAAAAAGCCCAGCAGGAGTCATCAGCATACTAGACAAGTGACTGCTATAATACGACACCATAGCGCAGGTCGACTGAGCAGTTGAAATTCCCTAACATCACGACCGTACAGAATGTACAATGCTCGCCAACCATTAACGCCAGAGCCCCCTCCCTTCATGCGGTTTGGTATCATAACACAACTCATGCAATCTCCATCGCGGCTGAAATCTCCTCACTCATGCCCCGCACTTCTCTCGACGGCCAATAATCCATCTCGTCGTCGGCGTAGTCCTCGTAAATGGGGTCTTCGTCGATGTCATAGCTGAATCTGCCGTCGATTAGATTATCGCGAATTTCATCCAGGTCCATGTACGGCACCTCAATCTCATCGTCGTGTTCAGAAATAATCATTTCATCATCGTCGTCTTCTCCAAAGCTCACAGTGTCGATGCTTCTTTGCAGCATGTCATTGCTCAGCCAGAATGCCGCACGCTTCCCGGCACCCTCGCCGACCGAAAGACTTGACACTTTGCGTTTCATGGGTCTCGATCGCTGAGCGGTCATTGCTGCGGGGCTGTGCGATATGACACTGAATGCGCGTAAGTATATGTAGCATACCCGTTTCTTCTCCTTGTTGAAGAAGAAATAATGCATGCTCCATATGGCGCCTTCTTCTCCGTCGAAAGGATCGTCTTCTGGCGTCCATGAATATTTCTCACACTGTCGCAGGCTCATTTCCTTGTCAATCAGCTTCCACATGTTCTGGTTCCATACGTCATTTCCACTTCCTGGTCCGGGAGCTGAGCTCGATAGGGACACAGGGCTCAAGTAATTTGATATCACGGTCTGCCTCGGGCGCAGATGTTGCAGTGTGCTGTCCAAGTTGTGCATGATAGCCCGGAGACTCCGCTCTTTGCGGAAGTCCGCTGGTCGCAGCAGGTGTGAGAAATCATAGTCCGGATGTGAAGCATTCAGAGTAGCAATCAAGTACGCGAATGTTCTCCGTGCATTTCCCTGCGATAGGCTGCCAAATGGCGAAGCTCGGGAGAGGTCAATTTCCGGAGCTTCGACAGTTCGACTTCTTCGAGTTCTTGCCCCTTTATCACTGTCTTTTCCATTATCGAATGGCAGGCATGGCGGGCTCAGCGAAGCCGAAAGTCTCACCAGAGATTCATACTGTGATTCGAGATTGTGTTCAATGTTCTTGTACAGCTTCTTATCTCCGCCCGCGGCTTTCGTGGTATAAATGTCGCATCCACCTACGATGTGACAGTCCGGGGTGGAGAAGTTTAGCGCATTGGAGACCGTGTCGAGTTCCCGCAACTGGAGATACTGTGCCAAGGTTAGCTGTTGATTCCTGCCGTAGGGAGCTTGTCCGGCGCAGCACGCGTCGCGAGTCTTTCAGCTTGCGACCCTCGGATTAACCTCACGGGGCCGCGTTCTGGACGAAATCGCTGCGCGTGGCGCCGTCCGATGATCTGGAGACGCACCTTCATCGTGTCTGCCTGCTTGTTGCACAAGCGCAAGCTGTTCTTCCGAGCTGTTTCTGATCCTCAATCGCGCGCCCAGGACCACGATCGGACTATGCGGCACCTGCGCGCGTCACAGTTATGCAGTTTGTGAGAGCTGCTGCAGACTCAGCTAATGCGCAGATGGACGCTTGCGCCGTCGGAGAGTCGTAGTGGAGTAGCCGGGCGTCGGATGTGCCTGATATCACTTCCCTCAGTCGGAAGCCGGTCGGTCGCGAGACTGTAGTCTAGACGCATCGAGCGTCTAGCAGGCGCAGAATGTGATGGCGATCGCCATGGGAGTCGGTAGTGGTGTTGGTGTGGTTGCGCGTGTTACCGGCGTGGTGGAAGTGACGCTGATGAGAGATGTCGAGACCCGGACCCCATCAGCCCCATCCGCTTGGCAAGGCTTGCAACAGACCAATGAGCTAGAACTCCGCTGGCACGCTTCGTTTGGCTTATTACGACGGAGCAGACGTGTGTCAGAATAGAGTGTCAGAAGATCCGTCGTTGCTCACATCAGTTGACATGGTGTCACTCGTCACGGTGGGCGCCGTGTGCAGCTGACTCCCCGCTCTGCTCGGTGTTTTGACGGACTTGCATCACGGTAGTTTAGCACAAGTATGGACATGGAGGAGGGGAAGTGGACCTACGTTCTCGACTGTCCGGACTGGAGTTGCGGCCAGTTTGATCATCGTCATGCTGCGTTAGTGAGACTGGGCGAGACCGTACGAGATGACTGCGAGCCGGCGTAGATTCTCAAGGGGCATTGCCGCGAAAGTGATCATTACAGTGTCAAACATGCATGCGGTGTGCCGCTTGCGCTGCACAATGTGCAGGTTGATTTGCTATACCTACAAAAGGCAGGCTGGATGGCAGTCGGCCATCGCGTCATGTGAAACGCTGGGTATCTCCAGTCTCCAGTGCAACGCTGACCAAACGCCACGCGCTGGAAGCGTACTGTTCCCACTCCCAAGCAAAAGCTCTGAAAGAGTACTAGGCAGCTAAATGAGCCCAGCAGCTTTGAGCGTCTTCTCAATTTCTGCACTTCGCTCTTCATTCGTCTGTACGCAAGAGCGCATGTTAGCCGGATCTTGAAAAGGCCACGGGCATGCAAGTGGGCGATACAAATGTGCGGTGTGGGCTTCTTCAACCGATCTTTGTGACAGCATCGTCCGCGACCTAAGGGCGAAGGCATCAGTGGGCGACGATCCCGTGGTGTCTGACTGGCAAGAGATGGCATGGCAGAGCAGGAACCGTGCCTCAGGTCACGCCACAACTCACCTCCATATCCTCGAGACTATCTTGCGCACCAATCACCCGCAGCACATTCTTCTTGCTGCTCTCTTGCATCTCGCCCGCGAGAAGGAGCTCGTCCAGGATGAAGTAGGCCTTTTGGAAGTTGAATATGATGTCGAGCTCGCACACGTTGCCGTAGTACTTGTCCATTTGTTCTACGTATCGGTGGACAATCTCGAGGGTGATGAGCTCGTTGTCAGTCGGGTCGGTGGCGGCGATGAAGAAGAGCGAAGCATATCGGCGATAGACCACCTTGGTGTCTGATGTATCACGTATCAGCGGCCATGCTCGAGCACCATACCGGAGGAGCGTGCTACCTTTGTATTCGAGGAAGTTGCACATCCGCGCGCGGCGTGCTAAGACCAGCTGAGAGACATCCTTGATGATCTTGGCCTTGTCCTTGGGCGACAGCGTGGTGAACCATTTCGCAAGGCGCTGTGAGAGTAGAGTGCTTCAGTATGCTGTCCTCTGCGAGGCACGCGGACGCTCCTTGACGGCAAGTGAACGGTCAACCTACGACTTTGCCCTGCCGCGACAGCAGGATCAGGTATCTCGAGGGTCGTGTCAGCCAGGCGCACGCAGTGGTGGTCGCGGTCGCCGCACGTACCGGATGGCCATGATTCCCTCGACGTGGCAGCGAGGCACGTGGAGGAGAAGAGAAATGGCAAAAGGACGAAAACCCGGCCCCACCAGGTGTGGGACTGATCGCGGAAGAAGGTATTTGCCGACGGGGCACTACTTTGGTCGATGATGTCCCGCTGACAATTGCACGCCCTTCCTTTTGGCCGTCCTTTTTCTCGCTTCGCTTCGCGTCTGCTGCTGGTCGGAAGGTGTTTGGAAGTGAAGTGAAGCGTTGCGCTGGAGCAGACTGCACACAGCCGTCCAGCCAAGAGAAGACAAAGCGCGCCGTGTCCGCAACCTGCCGCCGGCCCCAGCACTTTCGCTTGCACGTCCATCTGCACGACGCCCACCATGAAGCTCATTCTTTCCACCTCGTGAGTCGACCTCGGACGCCCGCTGCGTCGCCATTGTGGCTGACCATGCAGTAATATCATGGGCGTCGGGTCCTCGATCCGCAGATCGCCCACGTCCAAGTCCAACACCGAACTCGTCTCCTCGTTACGCGCCAACTTCGCAGAGCACTCCGGCGCCGATCTGAACGCTTCCGCCAGCTCCCCGAACCAAGTCAATGGGCAGAAGAACGGCGAGCATGCCAGCGATAATCAGTGCGCCGCCCCACCGTACGGCACATGGACGAAGCGCAACGGCACTGCTCTAGAGGTTCCGGCACTGGACTTTTCGCGATCGGCGTTGCATGAGGAGCGCGAACAGTATGATATCACCGTGAAACTATTCTACTTGCCTGGAGGCATCAACGCCTCGCGGGAAGCACAGACCCGAGAGGCATTGGACTTGGTCATGAAAGAGCTGCATGTGACATCGATCGACCTCTTGATCGTCTCATTCCCCGGCATATACTTCGATGAAGAAGAGGATTGTCCAGAAAAGATATCAACCCGTGGCCCTGTCGAAGCCGAGCCCGAGCCTCTCGAGCGCCAGATCAATGCGTGGGATGCTGTAGAAAAGTTGCACGACGAGGGCATTGTGGCAAAACTCGGAGTTGCTGAGTTCGGGAAAGAGCGCTTGGAGACCTTCCTGAACAAGGTGAGGATAAAGCCGACCGTCGACCAGGTCAACCTTCGCGACTGCTGCTCTGTACCAAAGGAGCTCATGGCGCTTGCGAAGAGTCAGAGCGTCGAGCTACTGGTCCACAATGACTGCTCGAACATTCTCCCCCGGGGCACCGTGCGCGAACTGCTTGGTCCCGGGCACACAGGCGCCGGGGTCCTAGCAGAACCAGCCAAGACCGGGAGCAAACGCAAGAGCGTCCACGTGGAGGACAAGCCCAACGGGCATTCCGGCGATGGTCTCATCGGGGAAGTGCAACCACAATGGGTAGTCAAATACACCGCTGTGGTCAAGAACAGAGGCGTCGTGGAGAACAAGGGCTACTTTGCCGTTGCCGAGTTGACCTGAGAGCCATTAATATTTCAATGACCTGCAAAACATACCTGACCTAGTTTGGCGACCTGCCTGTTGATGAACACCGTTACCAGACCCCGCAACTCAAACCTCGCGAAGTCCAAAAGTACACCTGGGATCTCGAAACGAAGCCATCAATTGCTGCGGTTGCCAGCAGTCGTACGGACATGCAGAGCACGTCTCCCGAGGACGCCATCAGCTAGCTTAGCCACTAGTGACCAGTTCTCGACGAACGATTTCCAGAGACGGACCTTCGTCCATACGGCCAGACGGTACAATGAGCTTCTGAGAAGAGGCATCATGGAGTGGTCTTCAACATCTGGGTCGGTGTTGGAAGTACGTTTGATCGTTGCCATCACTTAGATGTGCCAAGCGACACACTCGGCTGCGAAGCAGTGAAACACAGAGTATCTGTAGTTCCGTACAAAAGAGCTAGTTCGCAAACTGTAGATACACATGCAATGCGGTTTTCCCGGGTTCCAATTTATCCTTTGCCTTCGAAGACACGCCTTTGCCAAACGCCGATCTGCCCCGTGCCCTGACAAGAATAAACGAATGTTCTATTCCACTGCACTGCTTTCGGTCCATCAGCCAGCTTGGCCGTTGCTGGCCGGGCCCCCTACTGCAATGAGTTCGTCAAACTCCTTTTTCGGATCCCAGTTCCCAGGTCCATCTTCATCTGTCGCCTTCTTCTCTGCTCTGTACAGCCACTCGCTCCAGACAGGGGTTTGGGGCGCCGCTCCGCCTGCCTTGACCCATTGCACGGATTTGGTGATCCGGATGGCTTCCCACAAAGCTTTAGTGAAATTGTCGAGGGGCTGACCATGGTGCACTTTTTGCTCTTCGATCTCAAAGCACGTCAGGTCCCAATGGGAGCCTTCAGGCCTGGCCGCGGCGATCCAGTGCGCAATGTTTATGAGAACGTACGCCCCTGCCCAGCCGAATTGGAGTTCTGTAAACAATCAGCATAATTAGAATAGTTCGGCAAGCCCTAAGCAGGACGAGGGGGTCATGGGGCATCTGCTGAATTGTGACACTTACGTAGCTTCGCATTCGCCAAGAACACGATTCCAAGCATCAGAAGAATTGTGCCAAGTAAAGAAAGCATTTGGTAAGCAAGCGGGTTCTGAATGTAGTAATCGATCTCTTCCGGGGCAAAATAGAGGGCTCTGGCGACGACCTCTTTGCACTTGACCACAAGGAAACTGCCGTTGGGATATCGGATGACCAGGTCTCCAGGAGGGTATTCGCTGGCTGTTTTGGGCAACCTCAGAGTCCACTTGTTACAGATACCAACGACGGTAGATAGTAGTGACAGAACAATGGTAGCCAAGAGCGACATGCCGTCTCCGAACGTGATGGACGCTGCTAGTAGAACGAGACTCTCCGCAAAGCCGAGGAGAGTCACCCAGGTCTGCGGCCCCGTAGCTTTCGCCTTGACGAGCGGAGGGAGAGCATTGTTGACATGGTCTGGGTGCCCTCGGAAGAACCTGTCCAGGAGACTGGATTCGGATCCTACAGTCTTCTTGATCCCTAGCTTCACGCATCGAACAGTGTACGGTTGCATTGCCGAATTTGCCCCGAGGAGAACGTTTGCGACATGATACACATGATTTTTGACGTTACCCGAGTGCACGCCGGCGACCGAAGCAGTTGTGCATGGTAGAGCAGTCGGTCGTGTAGTTCGAATGAGAGCCTGCGGCGCTGGCAGTAATCTTGGCAGAAGGAATAGACGTGATAGAGCAGAGACTTGTGCGTTAGCTAGTACAGCTCCCTCCCCGAGCAAGGCGAGGAAGCCAACGATGTCTAGCTGGAAGTTGGCGAATTCCGACCACTGCCACCACATAGCCCAATTCTGTTGCCCGGGCATAGCAACTGTGACGTTGTTGTTGCCCGCCATTGAGAGTGAACAGAGCTGGCAGCAGTCGGTGCACGTGAACAGGAGCGGGAACAATAGCTGCTTTGCAAGAGATGTATGGGGAGACGGCGCTCGAAGAAAAGTGCACAACTCATCCTGCTGGGCGTGAAGGTCGCAGTGCCATGATATAGGACAGACGGGCGTCCACGAATCTCAGCGCCACGCTGCATGGCGTTTGCAGAGCGCTCGAAGTGCATGCAGCATGTCTCGTTGCCGCACATGTCTCTCGCCCTCAAGTCGCCCGATGCGTGGCGGCTCGCATGCCGCATGCGGTGCAACAATTGGATCCAAAAGATGGTGTTGCGTCTGGCAAGAAAGCAGCAGCGGTTGGGCAAGCAGGAAGCTGCGTTTGTCTTGGCGGTGGGTTGTCTCGGCTCGGGGAAAGACAGCTCTTGCATCCACGAGATCATGGACAACATGGACACTACTGTATCGTCAGACCAGCGTCGTGGTCTTCGAGCCATTCACTCACTCCTTGGAGTGAAAGGCGCCCTTCGCCACGAGATGCATCGCCATGGATGATGATGATGATGATGATGAGTGTGCGTGCGGGCGGTTGTGGTCGTGCGATCACTCACTCGGCTGCGCTGCGAGGCGCAGTTCAGCTGAGCCGGCTGATCTGCTCCCACCACGGCGGCCTCAATAATGCATCCTCGTCCATAGCGCAAGCCGCCAATATCCAAGTCATCGCCGGCAGCGCAGCGCAGCGCTCGACGCGCCCGACATTGCTAGGCGCCGTCCGGGGCTATGGCAAGCAGGCTCATCTGCAAGGTAAGGAACCGCGTTTGTCCCGTTCGTTGTGTTGTGTTGTTCACTCGTGTTGTTCCCGCAAGTTTCAGCGCAGCTAACCTCCCATGCCTAGCTCACTCGCCGCACTTCGCATAAACACAAGCCTTCGCTCGACGACGAGTCCAGGGAATCAGTTGTGCAACCACGAAAGAAATCCTCAAGACTTTCTCTTTTCAGACGAAGCGCCTTGCCGCAAGCTGAAATGGGGTCGAATGACTCGAGCAATGTGGGCGCTCAGTTGGCACGACAGTTGGAGCTGCTTCAAGAGTCGAATGACTACCCCAACGATAGACGGAAGCTGCTGACAGAAGAGCGCCGTGTCGCTTGGGACGAGCCCGCCCGGAAGGCTGCGAGTGAGGCAGAAGTCAAAGCGAACACGATTGCAATTGCCATCCGAGAGCGAGAGCGAGACTCCACGGAACTGTTTGGCAACCTGCCAGGCGAAGCCATTCCCGGGAAAGAAACACGCGACATGGGCGGTCGGTTCCTCGTAAACAAGGACCGCATCAGCCGGAGCAAAGTCTTTGACATTGCAAAGCAGATGCCCAAGGGCGCACATCTCCACCTACACTTCAATGCCGAACTGCCAGCAGAAGACCTGTTGCCACTCGCTCGATCGCCGGCAGTCGAGGGCACTATGTTCATCCGGAGCACCAAACCGCTTCTAGAAATAGAGGACTACGATGACTGCGAGATCGTTTTTGATGTCCTGCCCAGGCATACTGCGCAAGGCGACCTCTTCTCACTTGACTACGACCCGACGTGCAAGACGAAGGCCCATCCGAGGTGGCAGCAAAGCACCGCTTGGATGTTGTGGCGAACCTTCCGCGAGCGCTTCCCCGAGGGAGTGTATATCGAAAACTACGACCCTGACGACACCGTGCTTGGTCGTGCCGAGCAATGGGCTCGAGACAAGATGATCCTCACGCGTGGAAAGGCTTATGGGCCAGGCCAGACAACAAATGGCGTCTGGGCGTGCTTCAACCAGGGCACCCGAGCTTTCAAGGGCCTCCTAAATTACGAGCACGCGTATCGATGGTACATCGGCCATGCGATCGATAGCATGACCCGTGATAAAGTCATGTACGCAGAAATGAGGCCAATGCTGTTGGACAGAGACATACCCGCGGACGATGGCATGGGACGACTTGATCATGCGCAGCAGATGCAGATGATTTGCGAAGAGCTCGCCAAAAAGGAGACCGAATTGAGAGCGTCTAACAGTCTGCATCTCTTCCCATTCGGTATCAAGATCATCTACTGCACACCCAGGAGCATACCGCGAGAACGCATGCAGAATGAGTTGGCGAACTGCCTCCAGCTGAAACTCCGATTTCCCAGCCTGATCTGTGGCTTCGACCTCGTGGGCGCCGAAGACAGGCCAAACCACATAGGATTCTATGCTGACCTCCTACTTGCTTTTGTCAATACGTGCAAAGAATTTCACATCAGCATACCGTTCATGTTCCACGCGGGCGAGTCTCTTCTAGACACGGGCGGATCTCACAAGCCTGACAACAGCAATCTATACGACTCTTTGCTACTCAACGCAAAGCGCATAGGCCATGGGTACGCCCTCCTGAGACATCCACTACTGATTGAGCCATACAAGAAGAAGAATATCTGTGTGGAGCTCTGCCCAACCTCAAACGAACTGTTGGGGCTGTGCAGTAACGTCAGAGAGCACCGCTATTACGAGTTGCTAGCCGCAGGGCTTCACTGCACTCTCAATGCCGATAATCCGTCGTTGTTCAGGTACGTATTGGTACTTACGTGTTTCGTACTATCAGTCCCCGTGCCATGCTGACCTTATTCAGGGGCCCTTCACTTGACAACAAGTCTTTGTCGTACGAGTTCTACCAGGTACTCGTAGGCGAACCGAAGATGAACATCCACGGCTGGAAGCAGCTCGCGCATTGGAGCATCGAGCACTCATGCCTCGACCATGACCAGAGGATGCAGCTGAAGGCGACGTTCGATCAGGAGTGGGAGACTTTCTGTCAGTGGGTTGTGGATACATATCAGGAGTATGCCGAGTCGTTGCCAAAGCTCGAGTAGGGCAGCGTAAGAATTTCCACTCTTCACAGCGGGAGTGTTGTGTGCAGTTCATTTCTGCGTGTCCCGCAGATGCTAATGCACATCGAAATATCGTGCGAAACTCAAGCGGCGCAAGTCTCATTGCATAAATCAGCGAGGTGGTCAAAGCTGACTTGAATTGTCGTTGGCCTCCACCAGTATGCAAGCCACTGTTTGTAGCCGTTGGTACAATAACCACTTCACTTCAGCACATAAATTTTCATCCGACGCTGCTTCAGACTTCCTCCGCACTCAACCCCCACACAAGAAGAGCATCCACCCAGCAACTCGATCCCCGAAACTGCAGCAGGAATGGAGCAGGTAAGTACGAACACCAATGGCGGCGCGGCGGGCCGGGTGAGCATTGGAGCGGCGATTGGCATCGCCTTTGGCGCATCTGCGGTGACAGCAGTCACCATCCTTCTTCTCTGGTGGAACTCGCCGCGCCGAGCCACCTCTCGAGCGACCCACAGCGGCGTACAATTCGCCATTATGACAGGAGAAGACCGTGGTGGCTCTGGAGCGACTTCCCGCGTCCCAGCATCAGCCGAGCGACCTCACCACCACTCTTCCTCGCCAACAGCAGCACCACTCGCCTCCCCTCTCGAAGAAATGCTCGATCTGGACGGCACCAGAACGACCCCGGCCTCCGTTCGCAGCACACCGTCCAAACCGAAGCACGAACCAACACTCGATTCGATCAGTGAGGCCAGCGAGCCCTCTACGACTTCTCCTACTCCAGCTGCGACTTCTCCTTCGAATTTGTATACTCCATCCCTGTACAGAGCGGCACCACCAGACAGTATCCAGCAGGTCCGATTGGCGCCACCGAATTTGATCACAGAGTATTCGGCTGTTTCGCTAGAAGGTTATGAGGAATTCGCACCATGGATTGTTTCCTCGGAGATTGAAGCGCAGGATGAACAGGTCGACTCGTAGTCACCACGACGTCGGTTGACACGATAGGAAAGGGGACGGGAGGCGTTGTTTTCAGAGGCGCAGGGTCGTTCTGCCAGCATCAGGTTTTTCTCCAGGCATTCCACATGACGTTGGAAAGTGGCATCGGACATCGATTGAACACATGCAGGCAGCGTACACAGAGACTACTTCGACTGGAAAGCGACAGACTTAGTGATAGGGGAAGAATCCGTCGATTGATATGACGCGGCTCGAGACCAGATGGGCCTAAGAAATGTACACCTTCTTCAGCTCCTTTTCATCCCATTCATGTTCCATATCGGTCGGATCTTTGATTCTTCCCGGTCTCGTGCCCAGTTTTTCGTTGAGCCTGGTCAACCTCTCCCGTCCAAAGACACGACCATTGGGTAAGACCACTGGGTCTTCCTCCATGTAGCTCTTGGTATGATGTGCGTACGGAACATTCCTCGCAAGCTCGTTGAGCTCAGTGCTACAGATTGGACACACTGGTGCACCGGTATTAGCGCTGGTTTGCAGTGCGTACTGCGAGTGACAAGTGGGAGTTTTCAGCGCTGATAAGCCAGCAGAGAGCGCGATATGGATAAGTGGTTGAGTCGGAAGATTGAAGAGCTCGTGATGAGTCCGGACGAAACATTCCGCGAGGTATGCGTAGCGATCGGAGTTGTACATGTCCTGCAAAAGTGTTAGCAAGGCACTAGAGATCAGCCGAACGCTGCAACGGAGTTACCTGATACGGCTCAACAAGAGTATCAGCGGGATGAGCGAGGAGACCAGCTGCCTTGAGACCGAAGCCTGGGTCCAGATCGCTAGCCAGATATTTACGTGCATGGAAGATGGCATCGACCAGTTTGCCACTCCGCGCAAGCTCAATGCACTGTTGAAGACGCAGCTCGAGCTCGAGTTTACTGTTAATCTTCTTGAGCGCCTGCTTGTTGTCGCCGCACCACGCCAGACACTCCTGAGTGCGACCCGAACGCAGACTGTCCTCTATGCGTCCACATTCTTCAAACACTCCTATGTCCACCAAGTCATTCACATCTTTCTCGTTCGCTAGCTCTTTGGCACTCTGTGTATAGCCCTGCCGCAACAGATAGTCGACTAGCAGCCGGTCCAGACGAGTATGCGACCACCTGTCATACTTGACGTCTGCAAGACTAGGTATCTCGTGCAGCTGCTGGAGGTGCTGTATGCGTGCCCGCTGTTGGCGGTGGATTTGCTGCTCCTCGGCATGGAGAGCCTCCAGCTTGCGCTTCAGGCTCTGAGCCTTTGCCAGCGTCGCTTCCAGTGAGGCGAGGGTCTGCGTAGGTTTCTGTCCAGCAGCGGCGGCGGTGGCCGTCTGTACGTCCTTCTGCAGGTTCTTGCTTGTCAACTCGATGTTTCGTTGGGCGGTCTTGAGGGTCTTGCGGAGCAGCTCGTGAGGCAGGCGAAGCAGCGGCTGGTCGAGCAGCATCTGCGAATCCGCGTCGAGTCTGGTCGTCGTCATCTCGGCCATGACTGCGGCTATGATACCTGTCGACGAACACCGTACGTGTCGTGGGTCGTGGGCCGACTGTTCAGACGCCTGCGTCACTGCCAGTGCTCAGGCGCATGTGAGCAGTGAGCTTTACACGCTCAGGTACGACCAGGATCCCACTTCCCAAAGAGGGAAAAGCGGAAACCGCCAGGCCCACCTCTTGCATCACAGGTCGTCAGAACCGCATGGCGATGGCCACACATATATTCGACACTTTTCTTCTCGTCCGCCGCACAGTCACTTCACTACGCCCGTCTACAGCCCACAAAGCAAAATCCTGATCAAATCCGTTCAAAACGTACATCGCAGTGAGCATTCTATCAACATCAATGCAACGATAGCTTTCGCTAAAGTGATCGTTGCAGAACACCTCACACGACCACCACGCATCATGTCTGGCACATCAGAGACCGCACACCTGACCAAGGAGGACGTCAAGAAGGAGCAGGCGCGCGAGACTAGGACTCATGGAGGCAACCTTCCATCTGATTCCCTCGCTGCAGGTCTTCAGGTATGTCGGCGATCGACGAACGTGAAGCTTTTGGGACGGTAGCTGACCGATCGTTTTGTAGTCCGTGGTCGACTCGGCAGACAAGAACAAGGGCGAGGTCATTGCTGAGCGTCAAGGCAATCTTCCTCTGCCTGACCAACCCCCAGCTGCATCCGACTTCAACAGTGCGGACCAGCGAACAGTCAACGTTGGCTCTGGTGGTGTTTCGGGACCTTTCTCCCACGGCAACGACGCGTTGCGCGAGCCAGCTACCGGCGGTAGCGCTGTTCGAGAAGATGGCGATGTCTCCGGCAGGAACACTTTGGGACAAGGTGTTGGGCGCCAGGCTGCAGACGGACTTGGTGGGCTCCCAGCAGATGCGGTTGCCCAGGGCTCGAAGAACAAGGCTGGCCTAGCCGACACAACTGGGAAAGACTACGGCTATCCGCACAAGAACGATCCAGCAAACACCAACTGAGCGGGTCGCTTGTGTTCGTCTGCTTCGCATGGCTTGCCATGTTGATGCCATGATGCCATGAGGTTTACGACTGCAATGGAAGCTGTTACCTGGCGTCAACCTCGTCGGAAAGAAATTTGTCACGATAGTGTTGGTAACGTGCTTGCTGCTGAGGCGAGTGAGTGGTGTCTTTCGTGTCCTTGGAAGCATCGAATTTTTTGGGGGAGACATGTATCATAGTCCAGACCAAAGGCCAATTCACACTCGGTTTGACGAAGATGAATTAATGGAGACATGCAACCATTATGAGATCCACTGCTCGCTCCTGCTAGTTTCATGTTCCTGAAGTGGGGTCCCAGGCATTAATGCTAGTTTCTCGTACGCGCGATCTCTAAGCGGCTGCGGGATGATCTGTAGTGATAAAATTCGAGGACCCTCCACACCTCATGCGATGCCGCCTCAGCTCAACAGCTTGTAGTTTGCGTCATGAAGGCGTAATGAAGGCAATGCTGTAGAAAAAGGCGTGAACTGTCTTGCAAGATCAGTACCAAAACAATCCACTTTGCTGCACCGACCAAAACACTTTTTACAAACAGATCAAGCACATCTGTCAGCATCATGTCTTCGTTTGCAGGTCAGAAGGTCAGTAAAGATGTTGTCATACATCTTGAGCCGTATATGGCTGACATGGCCTCAGGTCACCACCAACCCAGCAACTCAGAACAACCCGAAGAACGAGGGCCCAGGTACCGTGACTTCCGACTCTCTTGCCGCCGAGTCGATCAATGCCGGCGGTAGCTTCGCAGAGAATTCTTCTTCGCGAGGCCCGAGTGCGCAACCGAGTTATTCAACTACAACGAACACCACCGACACTTCAAACGCGACGAAGCTGGACTCTGCCTCATCAGGCTCAGCTCGTGGGACCGAGACAATACAGCTCGGAGGAGCTGGCGCTTCAAGCGGTGGCGGAAATATCGGCGCTGATGGCCACTCCTCGTACGCACAGAGCGTAGCTCAACCAAGAGGCCAGAGCCTTCGAGAGGGAGGATTCGACTCCGGTGCACCCAACGCGTCCTTTACCACTGACATCGGAGGCAAGAATGATCCTGGCCGCGTTGCGCTCAACTCTGCGCAGGAGAAGAACGTACCATCATCAGGCGGAGCCGGCCCAAGACAAAGTCAAGTCACGAATGATGGCCAGTTTGATAGCCTTGGAGAGACCTCGGCTTGAGTGAAGGCTTGAGATGATTCTTGCGAGCATGATGCCCGGGGTCAAAAGTCGCGCTCGACTACCTGCCACTGCAGCTTTAGACGCTATACGAGCTTGAGATGCAGGTGGTAGATCGTATAGTGACAGCTGTTCAGCCTGTCCAGACTACTGGGGCTCGTACGTGTATGAGTGTTGATGGGCGGGATTGTATGTCATTGAAATGCAACAAGAATGATGAGCGGCGATCAAGCAAGCGCCCACTCCAGTCTTGTCCAAGTCTGTAGGGCGTCTGCAACTGTATCAGCTGCTAGTGGTTGTTCACTAGCGAAAATGAAAGCTCGGGGTGGATTCTCACTGTCACGCGTAATGTGTATTAACATCGCACATGCAGAGCCTTGAAAGTTGTCCTCGTTCATCCGTGTGACTCTTGCATGAGCCTAGACAGTTCGCAGTATCGATGAAGCTACAAAGGATGTGTTCTCCACGGCGACTTGAATCATTTGATTGTGGACGAAGCACGTTCGTATGCGCAAGGTTTCGGGTTGGAAAGAACGGGTGAGAGCGTCGCGTGGCAGCGCGGGGTGGCCGTGTTTCTACCCAGCACCTTATTGCCAGTTTACGCTCAAAATCAGCCTGACTGTATCGATTTCAATCATCGTGGGTACGATATCGACTTATCAGACGAGACCACAGCTTGATGCAGAAGGATATGTTGGTGCGAGCTTGACGGAGGGCTTGTGAAGGCTGGCCGAAGATCCACACTGTGCACAGGCAAGAGCGGAGCAAGAGCCACCAAGAGGCTTTGCGCAAACGCGTTCTCCAGCGCGTCTTACCTCCGCCCGTCGACAACAATCCCCACGAAACACGCCTGGCAGACAAAAGTGATGGACAACACAAGTTGTGCAGCTGAAGAGACCTACGACCTAATCAACCATCATCCAAACAACTCACAAGATGACCTGTCATCGAGTGTAGATGAGAAACGACAAGCACGTCAGAAACGGAAGAGAACCAGGCATGTCTTCACAAAGCAGGGTCGTCACGTTCGCTCGACTAACCTACTACCTACAGTCCTGATGATCAGGCAGTACTTGAAGCTGCATACAAGAGAGACCCGAAGCCCGACAAGCCTGCCCGCCTGCAGCTCGTTGAGCAGGTATCACTAACTGAGAAAGAGGTCCAGGTTAGCACCATTGACAGCCTGTACGCGTATGATCACAACCTGACTCTGCTTACAGATCTGGTTCCAGAACCGCAGGCAAAGCTGCAGGAGAAGGTCTGGAAGACCTCTGCTACCGCACGAGGTCGCACAGTATCATATGTCCAAGTCGACAGGTCTGGGCCACGGAGACGTAGACGGCACGTCGGTCGCGGACGCAAACATGCCGCGGTTTGTCGACGACCTCGAGGCCGAGAGGAGTGACATACAAGCGACCCAAGATCCAGAAGGTCCATACGATGCACCGGATATAAGCGTGAATCAGGTATCTATGACACCTCGCAACTCGCCGCCGTCAGCCCAGCATGTTGCATCAAGACCACCTCTTTCGAGGGCCGCTTCGACGTCATCACCCATTTCAGCGAGCATGGCAACGCAAATTGGCTATCTGGCGAACCGGAGAAGTGCGCCCTCGTTACATCGCAGCTCTTCAGAGAATGCAACAGGTCGTCCTGTCACAGACGAGGGCTCAGGTGGTGCGCCCAAAAGACCCCGCGCCATCCGCTTGTCAATGGACTCAGAAGGAAACGCCATAGTGACGACCAAAGACACTTCATCGCCCTCACCACCACGGCCGCAGCAATCTATATTACTGCCTGATCCGACTAGCATACCAAGCCCCGCCTTGTCCACCCCCATGAGCGGCGCCAAGCGCACCATGAATGGGCGTTCGCGGGACTCGCGATCCTGGGAGTTCTGGTGCGACAAAGACGCGCGCTCCGAGCTTGAAAACGTGGCCGAGAAGGACTCGCACGGCTCCGCGGCTGGTGCAATAGGTCTGCTCCGGTCAGCATCGGGGCGAAGCGTACTAAGTCCACTCAATGCCAAGCGCAATGCTGCTGCCGACAGTCACGGACACTCAGCAAAGCGATTGAAGTTTGGACACAAGCGTTCCTCATTACAGCGATCGCACACCTCCTCTGGCCGGCTTCAAGGCAAAGCAGGCCACACGCACCTGCCGCCCAAATTCAAATATTCGGGTTCAGCAATGACAAAACGAAGGACTGGCGGAGATTCTGATAAAGAGAATTGGTCGCCCGGTGTCAACTTTAGCTCTGACCCAGCATCGGACGACTCGAACCATGGTTGTCTGGCAACTCTGTCTGCCCCAAGGCAGAGTGGCATACGTCAAACGTTGTCGCCCAACAAGAGGGCTCGGACTCTCCGCGGCAGTGTGGAGGACCCGGAGGCCGACCCCGAATTGTCTTCATTCATGGCCAGAGGCCGTGAAAGCGGCGGTGCTGCAGCAGCCGATGCGGACCTCGACTGCGTTCAAGGCTTGTTGCGTCTCAGTCAAGGTTCTTGGAGAAGATAAGCTGATTGACTCTTGCTCTGGCTTGAAAAGTGGTGGACTGCTTGGGCTTGAAAAGGTCCATTAATGCATATGCCTTGTTGATGGTGACTTGGCCGGCTGAGGGAACATGAGCAGGAAGCAGGCCGGCGCGCGCGAAAGCAAACTTGCTCCGTGCAACGCCTAGTAGCCGTGGCGGACTGTCCCAATGCATTGGAAAGAAGCTCTTGCAGGGTCATAAATACAGCTGCGGCGATAACAAGCTCGCTGATCGTAGGGTAACAGCACCTAGAGCTAGTCACTGAAGCTGCGACTTAGATTTACAAGATCGTGAGCGATCGAGAAAATACAAGGAATGTTGAGAGAATCGCTTGCCAAATCTGAGCTCATATTAAAATATCCCAGCCAGATCGCCTACAAAGCATGCTTCTCGTTATGGTGATTGCCATTGAGCATGCCAAAGCTGTCAACACGTCTGTTCTTGCGACCATATACCTCCTTCGCCCACTCGCTGATCTGGAAGCACCAGCCGCCTGCGACCAAAAGCCCCGAGACTACGTTAACGATTCGGATGAAGAGGGCAGGCAGGGAGCTCCAGGTCTCGGCAATGGTGAGCTGTATTGGCTCAATGGTGAATTTGACAAAGACACCCGGAACTGCAGTCTCTGGCACTGGATGTGATTGATCCGTGACTGCGTATTGGTTGGTGAACACTGTGTTCCTGCCGTATCTCCTTGATTGTTGGTTGAGCCCATCTTCTCCGGACGTTGGGGATTCGTGGTATTTATCGATCTTTCGCAGCGCTTTCGGGTCCGTGCTGTATATTGTCGGCACGACCGACAAGTAGTACTGGTACTTGAAGAAGTTTTCTTCGGTGGTGGCGAAAGTGTTGTCAAGTGGGTTCGTCAGCGAGGGGTAGTAGGGTCCGAACGACAACTCATTAAAGCGATGGCTGAAGTTGAATGCTGGTCATCATAGTCAGTATTCGGCCCGACGATCTGCAACGCCTTGCTGGAAGCGGCACTCACCACTGTGGTCCAAATGCTGTCCGAATTCCATGTATCCATGACCTCTGGCCGTGATGTGGAAATCGCCTTGCACTTTGTTGCCATGCATACTGCCAGATATCCTGCAGCTGTCTGCTTCTACTCCCCTGGGAAGTCTGGGTGTCTTGGAGAACTTCTTGCCCCTTCGCACAGTCCCGAGGTGGTCATGAACGTCTTCCTCTCGATATTCTGCAAAGCCTGGGTACCCCTTCAGGTCGAGTCGCTCCTCCTTCGTCGAGCCCAGGGCGTGGGCCTTGCGATTGCCTGACCACTGGTCCCACATCGTTGGGTCTTTTTGAAAAACTGTACCCGCGAGTATTCGGTCTCCTGAAGCATCTTGTACATTGACGTGCAGGTCCTCGCAGTGCATCCTCACCACCACATCGAGATTGATCTGCAAGTCGTGACCGATCCCCTGCTCCACAGCGAAGGTGTGTGTAGTCTCGCCTTTTAACCACCGAGTGACCTCGCTCCATGCAAGGAGAATCGATGCTGCGATCAATGTCACTGTCCATATGCCGCCCGTCGACGTGCGCTCCTGGTATGAGGGCTTTGTTTTTGGAAAGGCATCGAATGCTTTGACAGCTGCGAGAGCGCCTGCGTCGCCGAAATTACCCTCGTCGAGTCCGTGATCCTTGAAACCATCCATGGCAGCGTTTTGACAGCTGTCGTGCTGTCGGTCGAGTTATGTTACCGCGGAAGCATTGGCGCAGCGTGGGTGCAGATGGAGCAAGGTGTCCAAGTCCCCAGAAATCACAAGCTGGGGACCCTGCCATTAATTTAGCGCCCGCTTCGCGTGGCTTTCGGCCGCGGCCGCGGAGGACAAGTGAATGGACTGCAAAGATGGTAGATTCTTCGGCCTATGCCAGAGCAGAATTTCGTGTGAACGAAAGGTTCATACAAGAAATTCCCGATTTGTCTGTGTTTGAGAAAATGTTGGCAATATATCTGTGTCTGTTGTCACTGCAGCATGTGAAGTTTTGCCAGCCTTTCAATGTGTTAAGGGCTGGTTAAGCAAAAATTGCTCACAATATTGAAGGGGCACAAGTTTGCAAAGCAGTTGAACAGCAAAATCAAGACAAACTCACCTTGTTGGTCCTCGTCCACCACCAAATTTCCATACAGCGAGGCCAGACAAAATGGCCACTTCTGGCGGAAGCGGGCCTGTTCAGCCCGGCATCTTCGAAGACCTCCAGCGCAAGATTGATGCAGACGCCGCAATCAAAGACGTAAAGATTTTGTGACCAAGACCGAACGCACGCCTACTGAAGGCGTGAACAGCAATTGAGAGAAATCGTTCAGACTCTTGAGAAGCAGGGCGAGTCTTTGCACACATCGACCCCCAAGAGGAACTTGTGCTGATTGTTTCAAAGATCGCAACACTCAGTCCATCCTTTCAAGGGCCCATTCGACGACTGCGCAAGACCGTGAGTGAGGAGATCAATGATGGTCGCTCATGTTACTGACACAATTTCTAGTTCCCGGTGTGGTGCAGGCTGCGCAGTCGAGCATTCAGAATGCAGTCGCCACGATCCAGCAATTGGCACAGGTAGCGTCGAACCATCCATACTATCGGTTCAACTATGCATGGCAGAGGCAAATCGAAAGCTCGGTCAGTGCTCTACAGTTCGCCTCACAGTTGGCCTCTATTGACAATTTGCAGACATTCAATATCCTGCTATGCGGCTTTCTCGGTGGCTTCGGAAAGACCGAGAGCGGCCAACTCCTGACAATTGAAGAGGTCGGCGGCATCATGAACGTGCCTGTGAACGTCAAAGACCGAGATGTGTTCCACTTGACGATCGAGGAGTACCTGCTGGCACTTATCTCGCTTCTCGAAGAGCTATCCAGGCTGGCTCGCAATTCAGTCACACTCGGAGACTACCAACGTCCGCTGCAAATCAGCCAATTCATCAAAGATGTCCACGCTGGCTTCCAGATTCTCAACCTCAAGAACGACGCTCTACGGAAGCGAAGTGACGGCATCAAGTACAAGGTGAAGGAGGTGGAGGATGTCGTGTATGATCTCAGCCTTCGAGGACTGTTGACCAAGGCTTAAGGCTAGCTGGTTCTGTCCAGTATGCTGCACAGATCATGCATATCTGCTTCCCCGAAACCTCCGTCTCACGGGATACAGCCCAACATAGACTGGTGATGCAGCCTGGAGTTTGCCGGTAGAGCTGAGAAGCGACTGCTTCCTTGGTTCAATCCCGGACAGCGCCGTGCAATGCAGCGCCCTCGTGGTGGCCATGTGCAGCACATCAAGTAGTTGTACAATCGCAGCTTCAGAATCTGCTCATCTCCCCATCATCCCTCCTTGCTGCTGCATCTGCGCATTCTGCTCTTGGAAGCGTTCGCCCAAGCGCTCTGAGCTCTTCAAGAACTTGTCGACGCATCGCATCACGCATCCTTCCTCCTTACTCGACAGGCTCTTGGACGTGAAATCGCTCACGCAATCGTTGAAGCATCGCTGAACGAGGTTCGAGTACATCTGGTGCTATCAGTTGCATGTCTCGGGGATTGCATCGGCCGGCTAGACGCACGTTCATGAAGTCCTTCATCTGCTTGCGTTCGAGGCGAGTCTGCAGCTCGCGCTGCTCGGCCGCATTGAGACTTGGCTGTCGTTAGCGGGAATGGTGAAAAGGACACGCGCAGACTTGCATACCCGTCCATTGTGTGCGTGGTGCTTCGGGTCCCTGCGGTGTGCGGTGAAACGGCGATGCGAGAGAAGAGCGTGGCTTGGGGGCGTGATCAAAGACGGCTCGTTGCTGTGCATGCAGCGCAGAGAGCATCAAGTTTCCCAGAGGAGGGTCCGCTAAACGAGCTTAGCGCGGGAGTAGGTTGCGACACAGACCTGCCTGCCTGCACGGCTCGAACTGGCAGCAGACACAACAGACGCCCGCCCACACTGCCACACGCCGCTGCGCAGCCTGTTGTCGGCCACCTGCTGCTGCGCGCTCGTCGACTGCGCATCTTCTCTATCTGCAGCCCGCATCATTACCGCCCACATTGCGTGCGCCGCGACACCGCGCACAAACACCCGCCGCGCCAACGACAGCGACGAAACGAGGTTACCCGCCCCCGTTGTCCCCATCCTCCCCCATCTCCCCAGCCCGTCTGGCCACCACGAGCCGCTGCCACCGCGCTCTCTCCTCGTCCGCACGCCTTCCCGTGCACGTCGCTGGCATCGCGCATGCAGTAGGCTGGCGTCGCGACACCGCCCGGACCATCGCCAGGCATGACCACGAGTGGTCCGTCGACGGCTCTCGCTGGCGCAGGCGGTCCCAGAGCAGCGCCGCGATCTGTGCAGGCCGAGTCGATCAAGGAGAAGAAGGACTTGGCCAGCTGGTGGAAGAACTTCAAGCGCAGCGACAAGAAGCCGCAGGATCAAGGTACGCTACACCGAGAAGCCATGCGTCATGGCCTTTGTCCTGCCTGACAACCCATGCGACAACCCCCGGGCGAGCTCTCACGCCCACTTGCTCTGCCTCGTGGGCTTCGCTGCTCCTGGGAGCGCGATCGCCATGAGTGCTGCCCACTTCTCTGCACGTTTGATCGCACGCGTGACTTCGGCTCTGACCAGGCTGTCTAGCAGCTCCGCAAGGTATCTTCGGCGTTCCTCTGCAGCAGAGCATTCGCTACGCGAACGTCGCGATTAGCCTATTCAACGATGAGGGACAGAGCTACATATATGGCTACGTGCCCATCGTGGTAGCCAAGTGTGGCGTGTTTCTCAAGGAGAAAGGTACCTCCACTTCAGCCTTCCCCGTGAATCGTACTGACGCCGAGGCCAGCTACGGACGTCGAAGGCATATTTCGATTGGCGGGCAGCGAGAAGCGCATTAAAGAGCTCAAGGTGGCGTTTGACAGTCCGGACAGGTACGGGAAAGGTCTGGACTGGACTGGCTACACCGTACACGACGCTGCCAACATTCTCCGCCGCTACTTCAACCAGTTGCCAGAGCCCATCATTCCCCTCGATTTCTACCAACGATTTCGCGATCCTCTGAGAAATCACCAAGCGCAGGCTGTTGGAGCTCTGGAATCGCAAGGTCCAAGTCATGGCGAGTTCAACCACGAAGCGGCAATTCGAGCATACCAAGCTCTCATCACCGAACTGCCGCCACTGAATCGCCAGCTATTGCTCTACATTCTTGATCTTCTGGCGGTTTTCGCCAGCAAATCTGATCTGAACAAGATGACTACTCCTAACCTTGCAGCCATCTTCCAGCCTGGAATCCTCAACCACCCGCAGCACGATATGGCGCCACAGGAATACCGCCTCAGTCAAGACGTTCTGATATTCCTGATAGAAAATCAAGACAGCTTCCTCATCGGCATGCAAGGGACTGCCGCGGATCCGGAGACTGTGCGAGAAGTGCAGAGCGGCGCACCTCCCAAGTCCGCAGGCTCGCCCACAACTCCAGTGCGCGCGAAGACGACGGTTGGACGATCGAGCTCCAATTCAAGTGTGGCTGCCGAGAGCGTTAGAAAATGGGGCAGCATTCGTCGCAACGTCTCTGTCTCCAGCAAGCATAGCAAAAGATCCGAAAATGCACCAGCCGCAAGCTCACCCGCGCCAGGAACACCCACGACTGGTGTCAATCGAAGTAATACTGTGCCATCACGACGGGGGGTGGGTGGCGCGCAGTCGCCTCGTTTCCCACGCGAAAGGGACTCCTCCGATCCATCTACGCCGAAAGCTACTGATAACGCCTCGGGTCAGCCTCACCAGGTGCACAGTGCCATCGAGCAACATCCGCATTCGGAGAGCCACAGCTCTGTTCAAAACACTCCCATTGCCGCGACGGCGCCCGTCTTTCCGCCACCGCAGGAGGTGACTTCTGCGTCGTCTAGCGAGGCCACGACCCCAATGGCACACATCGCTGGCGATAGCACCGCGGATTATCAAACGCCTCGCAAAGACACCGCGCCGTTACTGGCACCCGTAAGCGTTGGTAATCTAGGTGGTATTGCTGAACGGTCTGCATCAAACACCCCTACGACCACGTCAGTTTCGAGCCGCAAGTTTCTCGACATTCTCAAGCAGTCTCCAGGGAGTGACGGAGAGGGGCGAAAGCCCAACAAGCTTCAGAAGAAGCGTGTTCCTGGCTCTGCCCTCTCAAGCGCGCACTCTTCGAGCCACTCGTTGCATGAAGACTCCAAAGATGTACCACTAAAGTTCTCGGCGCAGCCAGCACTCGTGCAGCCTGCTGGACCACCTTTGGAAAGGCTTGACGAAAGACCCACCGAGTCAACTGCGCAGTCACCACCCACAGAAAGACTCTCGACACAGGGGACGCCCCAGCGCAACATTCCAGACTCCGCACTAAAACCAACTCTATCACCGTCGAACTCCTTCCATTCCCACACGGATCAATCGGATGCCGATCTGGTCGGTGATGACATGCCACCCACTGAAGAACCGGAAAAGAGGAAAAGGAGCCGCTGGAGATTTTCACGTACACAAAACAAACTGGAGCAGCCGTCAACTCCTGGCAGCGTCAGTGCTCTAGGCGCGATGTCAGGGAGAGAGAATGCCATGTCTCGGTCGACTATAGGCAGTGGTGGATCACAACCGCGCAAAAGTCTGCAGGAACCTCCGCCTATGTCCGCCGTCGCCACTGATCCTATCTCTGAGGACCCCGAATCGTTCGAAACTCCTTTGACACAGCCTACGACTGCCTCTGACACAGTTTTCTCCGACTCTGAACGCGAGCGAAAGGGTCCAATGTCCTGGTTGCGTAATAAAATCCAGGAGCGCAAAGACAAGGATGTCGAAAAGCGCGCGCGGACTCCAGAACGAGGTCACGAGCGAAACAAGAGCAAGCAAGACCTCGGTACTCCGAATGAAGACCGAGTTCGCGGACCCGATCGATCATTTGAACAAAATCGTGGTGGTGCTCCAGGGACTACAGGACAAGCAACAGGCGTAGGTGGCACGCAACACCAGACGACAGATGCTGTCCAAGCTACGCAACCTGTGAGCGCAAATGATAGCGGGTGGCGAGACACACTTAGGCCACAAGACTCGGTAACAGAGACTGATGGACAACGAGCGGGCCAGTAGACATCCACAGTGGTCTTGGTGCCGAGTGAAGTTTGACGACAGCGCAAAAGATGTGAGTGTATTTGCGTTGAAAGGATGATGCTATTCAGCAGATGGAGGAGTCTGGGACAATTATATCTTGCGGAAACTGGACGCTGTTTCCGCCGAACCAGTTCTCATTGATAAATTATGTCTATAATGATGAAGGAATTGACGTACGATGGGGCAACCTGCGGCCATGACCCGTGATGTCTTTGCGTCCTGCGTCCCCGAGCCCACCGCTGAGAGTGGCCGGTACGGATTTGTCTCGTTTTGTCGATGGTGATTGGCTGGAGTTGTTGCCGTGTACCTTGGTGTAAAAATAGACAGTCACAGTTGTGAAGAACGACGAGAGTTACCAAGGCTGGCTGGGGATACGATGCACAGATGGATGCTCACACGAGCAAACATGTTGCTCCGAATAACTAGCAGTATCCCAGCATGCGTAGAGCCTGCAGGACTCTTGCCCGTCGTAGTAGCTGCTGTTGCGTCGCCAGTTTCGCAGGCTTTGCAAGCGAATTGAGATGAAGCTTTTTGTTGCTTGCCAATTGGGCCTCGACGAGACCGCCATGCCGGACGGCACAACACAGCTTTCCGTCACAGCCGACGGAAGATCTGCTGTGGATCAATCTGAGCCCAGCAGGCAGGGAGCCAGGTTTCAAAAAAAGCCACAACAGTGGTGGGCTCGAGCTCGAGCACATGCAAGCCGTCTGTCATCCACGATGCGTATGAGCCTCCGTACTGTACATACCTTAACGTGTCCGACGACTCCCCATACAGTAATGAATCGGTGTCGCCGTCACTTGAAACACGCATGTCACGCCTGTCTTTTTCATGTAGGCATCACGACGCGTCGTCGTCAGCGAAGCAGGATTTCGAAAGCCAGTTGACATTCATCACTTTGGCCACCAACAAGCTGTGGCAAGCACGGTTGTCGATCTGCTCTTTGTCCGCGGCGGCTGAGAAAGGCTATAACCCGATGCTGAGAGGATTCTCGTATCGATGGCTGACCGGGGTGCGCAAGGACTCTCCACTTCCCTGCCGTGCCTATCTCGTCGTTTCCACTCTGTGCATGGCGTGGTGATGAAATAGATCCCAGCTCTGGACGTTCTCGACACATACTGTACTCACTGGTATACCGCCCGCATATATGTACAGACTGCAAACCGCCGCCAGAACTGCAGAAAAGCGTTCGCATCTATTCTACATCTGGGACAGAAACTCTAACTAGTCAGCCCACCAGGATTGAAGCTCTCCGAGACGGCAACTTGGCAGCCGAGGCGGCGTCGTCGTACTTCATCAGGCCAGCCACCCAGGGTCGGGTGCTGGTACGTTCAGGCCGAGCCACCTCATCGCGGCCGACCTCCTTCGCTTCTTGTTAGACATGGCTTGCTGACAAGATTGACAGTCGCTATATTAATTCTCTGAGCTGGGCTCAAATACTTTCGTTTCTTCGCGTATTCGGGCGTTGAGCCACTCAACATGCCGCTGTCCATTCGCTCCATCGGTTTTCTGCTCCTGCCATTGGCCTCGATCGCGTACGCTCGAAGTCTGCCCGAGATCAACGATGCCAGTTGGGAGCAGGAGTTCGACTCCGTGTCTGAAGCGTCCGTCAAGGCTGCGATCGAGAGCAGTCGGAAGCCGAGTTATCAAGAGAGTGTCTTCGAAGACCGGCACGAGGCCATCGCTGCAGTGCACAGCGAGGATGCCAGTTTGGTGTCCCAGCTATTCGACCTTGCGAAACAAGATGCTGCCATCAAAAACTATTTGCGCAAGCGTCAAGACAACACCACGGTATCTGCAGACTCCGCGACGACCAGCTCGACCATTGTCACTGACGCTGAGACGACCACGCAAGTCAGTACGGAGTCGGTACAAGCGACTAGCACGTTACCTACCTCGCAAGGTCAGTCGTCGTCTCTCCCATCGGCAGAGTCTTCTGAAGCGCAGTCTTCTACCGTTGTCATTGTCGACACGAGTGTTGTTACTCGCACGTTGTCGTCAACGGCCGGCTCGGTGCAGGCCACGAGCAGCAGTGCTGAAGGTCAGACGACTCCCCTCTCGACCATTTCCGTCCAGTCCGAGACTTTGTCGACTTCTTCTTCATCATCTTCCTCTCCAGAGCAGGGCTCATCCTTGATTGCAGTTCCAGATACGAGCGCCCCCGCCATTACACAGACCGGAGTTCTCGTCCCCGTCACGACCACTGCAACTGCTGATGGAAGCACTATGGTCATCACCACTACCGCATTCGAGACTACCGCTCAAACAACGGTGCCAGTAGAACAGACGACGACGAACAGCGAAGGCGAAACCGTCGTCACCACTGCTGAGCAGCCAGCCACCATTGTGACACAGACCAATGCTGAAGGTTCGGAGGTTGTCACGACTTTACCACTTTCGCAGGTCACCGTGGCTCCAGGCGGAAGCGTCGTGACGTCTGCTCCTGACTCGGTCACGACTACCGACCGTCAAGGCGACTCGGTAGTTCTGAGCAGGTAAGTTGTCGGACCAATCTTTGGGTCAGAAATGAGTTAATCGTGACCACAGACCAACTTCTGGCGGCGTCTACACAACCACCGACTCTCGCGGCGACGTTGCGATCGTCACATATCAGCCCGGAGGAGGCACAGTAAGCCAGATTCGATTGCGGACTACGACTCTGCCCAACGGCCAGAAATCGACCATTACATCCTTCGAGGTAGTCGGAGGCGAGACAGGCGCCCCGGCGTCCAGCAGTGGTGGTGGGTCACAGGGACAGCCAGGACTGCAATCCGGCGCTGTTCCGGTGTCTGGCTATCTCGGCGCCGGGCTCACACTCGTTGCCGGAGCGTTGATCGGAGCAGCTATGCTATGGTAAACCTAGTCTCGACACGGCAGAGTTCAATATCTGAACAGGTGTACATGAATTGACGAAACATGAATGTATGTAAGGTATGGGTAGGAATCAAAATTGTGCATAGCAGGACCGGGTGTGGGAATTCTCATGCATATAGATCATGGCGGAGGGATAGCGCTCGACGACACATAACGAAAGCATTTATGGGTTTCTCACTCATGGGCTCGAGTGTGCTTCTGATATCGTTGATTCGACCAAGACCTGGTTGTGCGGCAAGTTCATGTCTTTTTTTTTTTCTTTTTTGCATATGTATTTCATCATGACATTTTGGTCTTGAATCCCTTGAGTAAATATCCTCCCGCCAATTTCCCCATCACTGCGCCGGCATACATGCCACAAATGATCGTCACCGGCCACTTCTGCCATTCGCGATCCCAGTCCAATGGGATGGGAATGGCGCCCAACCAAGCTCCGGCGCAAGCACCTAATGACATGCCGTAGACTTCATCAAAGGGCTGCTGGAGACTCGCGAGTCGAAGCCACGCAGTGGTGTCGAGGCCGTGGACGTAGTAGAGTTGGGGTGTGGTGAGAAGGGCCAGGTGGACGGAGAGAAGGCCTGTGTGGGGAAGGTGGGAGACGAGGGGTGCGCCAAAGAGGATGAGTATGATGTAGAGGACGGGCGCAGTGAGGAAGAAGGTGAGGACGAGGGAGAGGACGGCGGGCTGTTGAGTGGTCAGCTCATTCAGTAGTAAGGTGGGAGGTGGACGAAGCATACCACGAGCTTCGCCCAGATGTCTTGGGCGGGCTTCGCAGGTTTGGTCTTTTGACCTGGCTTCGATTTTGGCGGCGTGGGCTGGCCGGTATGCGGGAGACAGACGACGCAGTAGATGGCTTGCAGAACGAGTGTGGTGGGTGCCAGACCGAGGAGGGTGTTGACGGGATCAGCGACCAGGCTTGCAAAGGCAATGGGGATGATGGACAGCAGCAAGATGGGATGCAGATTCGCGTAGAGCTGAGAGGGCGCGTTCTGGAGGATATCGACGGCCTTGCCGGCGGGCAGCACCGGGAGCAGCGTTGCAGCGGAAGTGGGCGCGCTCATCGTGTCATGAGGAGTTGGTGGGCATGATGTGGCTGAGCTGGAAACGTTTCCATTGAGAGAATGTCGTCCAAAGTGCAAGAACCCTGCCCGAGCACGCGTTGCATTGCGTCGTCTCGGTCGTGTAGGGCTGAGCGCCAACTCTCCTTTTCTGCCGTCCTCAACTTTGACGCTGCCACGCCCGACGTGCATGTGCTCTTCTACTTCTTCTTCTCCTCCTTCTTCTTCTTCTTCGTCTCAGCTCTCTCTCTCTCCCCCCCCCATCTTCCCTTCGTTTCATGCGCGGCGAGCCTGTGCGCGCGTCCTGGCGAGGCAGCATAGCACCCGACTAGACCACTCGACAGCCCGCATGGCAACTGCGCCATCATGTCTTCCCCACTTCGAACCTGCAGAGGCACCCTCCTGGCTACGGCGGTAGCGGCCACCGTGATCTTCCTCCTCTTCCGACAGTCGCGCTCCTACGCCTCATCCTACATTTCGCCCATATCCTACTCCGACACGGCTTCGAGCAGCTCGTGGAGATTCAATGCCGATCGCGATCGCAACGACCATTCCCTTACACTTGCCCAGTGCGACCAGGCCTTTCCTGACTTGTACAAGGAGATCGATCGATCGCGTGCGTACTGGCAAGACCGCTTGGGTCCGGGCGGGAAATTGACAGAAGAGAACTATGGCCTGAAGTGGAGCAACGATGGAGGCTTGCGGGCCATGATCTACGAAGGCCAGTTGTACATCATCGAGTCGCGAGGCCTGAATCACTTCTTGCATTGGAAGGAGAGATCACACGCCACATTACACAACATCCACCGGGCCATCGTTGGCTCACGGGAGAAGATTCCCAACATCGAGTTCAGCATCAAAATTAACGACAAGATCGACTTGACGGAGGAGCATCCCAACACAACCGTCTGGAACTTCAATCGAGATATCCATGACAAGGCGATGGAGCAGGTCTGGCTGATACCTGACTTCAACTTTTGGGCATATCCTCGAGTCGCCGGTGCATACGGAGACTTTCAGCGCCAGGCCATCGATTTCTACAACGACTACAACCGCAAAACCCCAAAATTGGTATGGAGAGGGACAACGGATTTCAACCCGCAGATCAGAGTGGCTTTGATCGAGCAGAGCAAGGACAAGAGCTGGTCTGACGTGCACAGAGTGGCCGAGGATGTGAATGACGAGGAGGCAACGAAGTGGAGGATATCCATGCCTGATCACTGCAAGTATAAGTTCGCCGTGCACACGGAAGGCACAACGTGGTCTGGACGACTCAAATACCTACTGAGTTGCCATTCCACCATCATCATTCACCCTCTCACATACACAACACATCTGTACCATCTGCTCGAATCAGACGGATCCAACCAGAACTACGTGCGGTGCGAAAGCGACTGGAGAGATCTTCCTCAGACCATGGACAATCTGTTGGCAGACAACAAAAAGGCGAAACGAATCGCAGACAACGCAGCTGCGAAATTCCGCGATCAATACTTTACCCCGGCAGCGCAAACCTGCTATTTCCGTCACCTCTTCAAGGTCTGGTCAGAAATGACCCCAGAACCCAAGCCTTATATGGTGAAGAACCTCCCCGATGGGACAAAGGAGAAGCTTTGGCGAGGCATGACCTACGAGGAATATTTGTGAGTCTGATCACTACGTTGAAGTTCACTTTGAGAATAATACTGACCGGATATCCAGATTCCATGACAAAGGATACCAAGAACGGGAATTCGACTGAGCTCAGACAGAACGGCAGCGGCGACAATTACGACAGGCCAATGGAGCCACCGTTTGACACGGACACGACCCTGTGAGGAGAGTACTGTACGGAACTAAATGTAGTCCGCACGAGATGACTGTTGGATATCCCTATCTTCCATCTTTTGCTTTCGAGTGCTGCCTTACTTAGCAAGGTGTTCAGGGGCGATGTGAATTTTGGGAAACCAATTGGGCATGAGTGTAGAAGATGATGGGAAGCAATGGGGGTTAGCTCGGCTCCGATTGAGTGATTGAGAGCGTGAACAAAAAGTTTGTATCAAAACAAATACCCCAGAAGAGAATATACGTATCAAAATTTCGTAGCTTATACGTCCGACACTACCAGAGTTGATGCTGCCGAGCATGCAATGGACATACGTAGAGATGGCGACGCCATTGCAAATACATCAGACTTGTGCGCCAGATCTCATTGGTGTTCATTCATTCATCTCTTCACCTCTGTGACTTCTGGTGTGACAGAGTTGTGATGCACGACTTCATTCCTTCCAATTTCTGCTTCTTTGTCGCTGTTCTCTGCATGACTGACTTTTTCTTCATCGCTGATGGTCGGATTGTCTCGCAATCCGATGTCCGCTTGACCTAACATATCGATCGGATCCCGATATGCTGGAATATAGTTTACCGCAAAGCAGTAACTCCAAGCGAGGACGAAGAATGCCAGCGGGACGGACATTGCGTGGGCGGTGGAGGAGGCGTCTGCTGCGCCGCCTAGGGCGGGGGGCACCACGGCTCCTCCAGCCACTCCGCCGACGATGAAGCCGGAGCCGCGTTTGGAGTATTTTCCTAACCCGCGCCTGTTGACATGGTTGATTAGTAGTTTGTTGTGTTGGGGATGAGTTGGGGATGGGAGGGAGAGGAGGAAACTCACATTCCGAGCGCAACGATGGTAGGGAAGATTATGCTCTCGAAGAAAAGCGTAAGGTACAACATTGCTATTCCTGTGGGAGAGTCAGTAGGTGGCTCTTGTTGATCTGGTGGTGGTCTATAAGAGCACGGGAGGGGTAGGATACAGACCTGCATTTCCGTGTACACCGATCGAGGGCGAGATGAACACGATCACCCTGTGCGTCGTCCATCAGTATACTTTTGGCCTCACAAGCAACGACCCGGGCTTTGTAGCGGCGACAGCTTGAGACTTACAGGCTGAGATACGCGAGGAAGACCCAGCGAGGTCTCACATATTTCATGATGAAAACTCCGGCGAATCGACCTGCTGTGAAAGCTCCTTGGGCGCCGGCGAGTAATTGGGCTGCTTGGGAGTCATTGTAGTCTGTCGTTTCGGCGACGTAGTTGATGACTTCGCGACGAGGGTTTCGATTAGCGGTTATACGTAGGATGAGGGATCGCCTCGACGTACAGTAGCTTGCAATGGCAACCTGAGCACCAGTGTAGCAGAATTGAGCAAAAGCGGCGTGGAATAGGCGATATTGCTGCCAGAACGGTTTGATAGCAGCATTGGCGTGCGTTTCTTCAGCTTGGAACGCCATGTCTGCGTCCGTAATTTCGGGCAAGGCTAGAATGAAGTGGTATCAGGTAAGCATATGTATCAGATCGATCCGTCCCATCATGTTGCATCTGTTGCTGGGGTATTGACTGCAGATGCCACATCGTAATAATAGACGGCCATATTCGGGGGCGTGTTCCAGTCACTGCACTTACGAGAGCTTTAGAGAAGCGTCAGTGGGCGGGCGTTGAGCGAAATACGTTCGATTGCTTGTCAACTTACAAGTAGAAGACCACAGCGAGCAGAAATACGAAGCAGGCGATAGCCAAGTATACCCATTGCACACTCTTGAGCGAGTCTGTGTTATCTCCAGTATCCTGTAAGTCAAACAGATCAGCGGTAGTCCCTGACAAACCTGCTGGTGATGTATACCTTGAAGAAAACGTAGGAACCCAGGACGGGTGCGACAACGGTGCCAATGCCATTAAATGCCTGGTTGAGTCAGAAAATGATGAGGACCCCAGCGTTGCTTCCGCATCAACATCTCATACCTGTGAAAAGTTGATTCTGAGCTCAGAGTACCTAGGAGGTCCGCCTGCCAGGTGTTCAGCATTAGTCCCGTCATTCCATATTGGCGAAGAGTCGTCACACTCACAGATCGTGATGTATGGGTTCGCGGCCGTTTCCAATGAACCGAGGCCATTTCCAATGATGAATGTTGCAGCACAGAAGCCTCCAAAGGATCGATACAGGATGCATGGCCATGCGATCAGAGCACCTACCCCACTACCACAAGTCAGAAATATTACCACAACATCAACGCTTTATGCATACTATAGGAAAAGGCCCCAAATGAAAACGATCTTGAATCCGTAATGGCGCAGAAGCCAGTTGGCATGGCCGAGAGAGGCGAGAGGGTATGCTCCGAAGTATGCCGCTTGGAGGCTTCGTGCAGATACGACGGTCAGCTTGCGTGCCACTGTCGCAAGTTCCATGGATGTCAGCTGCCTACCCGCTGGATCGTGCTTTGGTAATCCCGAGTGTGTTTTGAAAATGCTGCCCTTCACTCAGTTCTTCTTTTTGCACACGTTGCCGCAGGTTCACTACTGACTTTGTTCAGCGTATCTAGTAGGCTATGGGTTTCATTAAATGTCAGTGGGCATGACGAAGATGAGCGAACGTCTGAACTAGCGTACCCGTAGCTAAAACCCCTGTTCGTTCGAATCCACGTCAGTTATGATTCTGATTTGCAACACGGCGGTGTTCCTTGCCATAGGAAGAACAAGACTGTAACCAAAGCCAACGGATAGAGCGACTGCTTGAGCGAAAGCTCAGAAGCTTTAGTCCGCGTTGTATTTCCCGCGCGAAGCGAGTGCTTCTTGAAGATGGTCATGGCGACGTCGACGCTCTGAGTTCAATTTCAGTGATGATGAAATTGGGATGGAACACATGAAGAGTTGGGCACAAAAGGGAAGACGGATCGCAGAAGAGGAGGACCTGGAGAGAAGTTTGATTCTTTGCCCGCATGCCACGTGCTAGCAACCAGCTTTCGCGAGTCCACTCGCATACCTGCCATGTAAGTGGTACCGATCAACCAACGCAGTCGCCACATGCTCTGTAACTACCTCCGAGGGCATGAGCATTGTGAGGTTAGAGGCCGTCTTTGGCCGTCTTAGCGCCATTGCGTGTCGCCTTCACTCGTATACCCCGCAAGAATCTCCAGTCTGGGGAATGGATGCAGCTCGGCTGATGTTGGACCGAGCGCCTGTTCAGGCTGTACTTGTTCAGTTTGCTGGCCATGCGAGCTGGGCCCATTTAAGCGAGCTGAGCTACAGCTGGCAATATGCAATGCCGCAAGATAGCAGCAAGCAGCACAGCGTCCGGTAAGTGACGGCGGTATTCATGCTGATCAGAGCGCGTTGCAGCGCGAGAGGCTGGAGTTTTCTGCCATCATCTTGGCAACAGGAACGAAAGTTTATCCGTGATACTCCGAAGAAGATCCTCATTGTATGCAATGTTGGGCCAATCAATCTATGCGTCTTCTGGATGTAGGCGGTGCCTGAGAGTCTGTAGCAGTGCCCGAAAGAGCATCAGCGATGATTTCACGTAGCTCGCGCTGAGCTTCTTCGGTCTCGAAATCGTCTCGAGACGCTAGTTCTTCGATTCGTCTTCGGAACTCTGGATCGGCTGCTTCTTCCTCCGGAGGCATCATGGTACCAATGTTCAATTGCAGTCCTTCGGGCAAAGGAGGTGGACGAAAGGCTTCGGCGCCATGACCATTTCCAACCGACTGTGGTGGAGCATTGCTGCTGTCTGCTACAGACCCACTTGAGACTTCTCGGAGATAGGCAGCCACCTCAGGCTGCTCGTCGTCATCCGCAAGCTTCTCGGCAGCGGTTTGGTCGTCGTTGTTGCGCAGAGCTGGGTCGGTGCCAAGTTCAAGTAGCTCTTTCGCCATCGCAACTTCCTCCACACTGAACAACGCCGTCTCGCCGTCTTCATCCTTGATGTTCGGATCGACGCCAAAGTCTTTGACCAGGGCTTTGAGAAGATCAACATGGCCGTAAGATGCAGATGCGTGCACTAGACTGTAGCCATGATGGTCTTGCTTGGGAGCCAACTCCGGATGAGCCCGCAGCTTGTCTTGGACCACCTGTGGTCGTTCGGGCACCAGATTGAGGAGCACGTCGATTGATGGGACCTGTGCCATGTCTCTAGATGTTGGCATGTGAGTTGGAAATTATATTCAGGTCGTGATAGTCATTGGCATGTGAAGAAGCGGGAACGGCCGCGCGTGCGCTTGCTGCAGGGGAGCTTGACGTGGGTTCACCTGGACTCCACCTCCATCTTCTAACGCAGATACTACACGCACACGAGATCTCGTGCCATCTCATCGCCATGGCTGACTCTCCCGCATCTTCCGACTTGTCCGATCCCCCGTCCGTCGATTCTGAGGCTGAAGAGAGACTCAGCACGCCCGGACCATCGTCGCGACCCAGTGTCGATATCACGCACATGGACGCGGATCAGCCGCCAGCCAAACGACGGAAGACTGGGCTCTCCTCTTTGGCGACATTTGAAGCGGCAACGCCACATCCAGAAGAGGATGACGACAATATCAGCGTGTCCTCCGACGGCTACAGCAGTGCGCCTGGCTCGCCTAACGATGATGAGTGGGCCTTGCGCGAGCAGGCGCAGACCCAATGTCTGTGGAAGGACTGTACATTTGGCTCCGCAGAGAACAACGATGAGCTGGTGAAGCATGTGCAAGGCACCCACTGCGCCACAGGCGGTCCAAAGAAGACCAAATACGTTTGCGAGTGGGGAGAGTGCCAGCGAAAGACGAGCAACCATCCCAGCGGATATGCGCTCAAAGCGCACATGCGAAGCCACACCAAGGAAAAACCATATTACTGCCAACTGCCAGGTGAGTGTGTCCTATTCTGGCGCGCAGACTTCGTGGCAACTAACTTGAGCGGCAGAATGCGACAAGGCATTTACTAGATCCGACGCTCTGGCGAAGCACATGCGAACTGTCCACGAGCCAGAACCTGCACGAGGCAATGCGGCTGATCCGGCTGCTTCGACGACAGGTAAAGGCAAAGGCCCCAAGGCTAAGAGCAATGGCAGTACAAAAGGACAACATGTGCAGGACATGGGACCCACACTGGACGAGGACGGAAATCTGGTCGACCCATCCCCAGCGAACGACAATATTACTTATATACCCGCACACCACCCTATCACTGGACAGCCCGGTTTTATGATTCACTATCCGCCCGACATACACTTCACGGCGTGGGAAAGTAGCATTTCCGCTGACCAGCTGATGCGGCTATTACGACGACAGGTGCATTGGGCTGAGACAGCGCGTGAGGAACTCAAAAAGCAGGTCGATGAATTGGAGCAACAGAAGCGCGAAGAATGGGAACTGAAGGAGATATTGCTCGAGGGCGTGATGGAGGCGTCGCTTGCGCAAGCCGAACAGGAGCAGATTTTGAGGAATGTGGACGACAGAGTCCGCGACGCCATGGTTCAAGATGTGGAATCAGCAAAGAACTTCAGCTGGACAAAGGGAGAGCCGCAATGGCGAACGAAGCCCGCGGCGCTGAAGCGTGGCGGACCAAGCTCGGAGACGCCTGAAAACCTCCATGCGAATCGCACGCCCTCACCGCCTCCGACCGGCATGTCCGGCGGCTTTGACGGAGATGATGACCCTTACGACAACTACTTAGCTGGGCAGATGGCCGAGTACGAGAAGCGAGAAAGAATCAGAAGCATGCAAAACACACCAGCCAATGCAGCGCCAGAGTAGGACGACTGGTACTGCGGTGGAATGTAGGGACGCCGAGGCTTGGGGCATTTTTTGAATATTGGAGACACGCAGATTGTCTCGCTGCATCATATACGAGTCATGAATTCATCCATGCTGCGGCATGCTTTACCTGAATCTCGAGGACACAGACTTCCTCTTGCTCTCCTTCTTCTTCTCGCGAGCACTCTCGGCGTTTGTGAATGGAAAGTTGGACGTTCTTTTGTCCGCGCCTGTTGTTTTACTGACTTTGCTTCGCTCATTACCAAACAAGCAAGTGAAAACACCAAAACCTAGAGGAAGTTAGCACAGTTTTCAGCGCAAATTGCTTCCACAAATCGCTGACAGAAGAGCGTTGAGCTGAGGAGCATGCCACTTCCGAACCCAAAGCTGAACCCATATGTGATTTGGGTATACAGATAGAAAGCCGACAGGCCGTGGTAAATCGTGGCCGTCACCGCTGTTGGATAGGCCTAGATTCCGTTTTAGCAATGTGCAGCCAAAGCGGAGCAGGCGTTGACATACGTAAGGATTGTCCTTGCTGGTCGAGTCACTAGTTGATGATGACGGAGGTGAGACTGGTAAGAGTCCACTCAAAAGCAGCGTAAAGGCAGACAGTGCAACAAGTGCGAAGCCGAGAGCCCGCAGCATATAAGTCTCCACTTCGGTGATGTGGCGAGGCTCGGATGCCAGCATATTGACAATCAATTTGGGGCTGAGCAGCAATGGTAGAGCCTGCAGCGCGAGGTAGCCGGAGGTTGCGGCATCTGAAGAGTAGCTGGATCAGTGAAGGCTCCAGCTCATGTGTTTCGGTGCAGTCCTACTGTAAAGTTTGTAGGTCTAGGCGGAAATGTCAGTTCGTGTTATATGTCACAGATGCAGGATGGGCTACTCACGTCCATTTTGCTTATGTTGTGCTGGTTCTCGCGAGTCAAAATGGAAGATTATGTTTCGCAGTAGCTCGCGTCCGCCTTTTTGATCCGAAGGAGCGGTGCTTTGGCAAAGTCGACGTCACTTGGCAAGTGAATGTGAGCTTGCCGCGTGCAATTCCATCGACGCGCCCCTCTCCGCTTGATCGAATTCTGCAACACCGCCGACAATATGATTCCTCGGTAGCCCTACTGAAGCAGTCCTCGAAACAACGATCGAAAGCATGTCGCAATCGCACGATCTTCATCGCGCGCTTCTGCGGCCAGTCATCCTCCATACTCTGCGCGCCGCAGGCTTCCACAGCACGAAGCCATCTGTGCTCGATACCTTGACCAATCTCGCCGAAAGGCATCTTGTCCTATTAGCCGCGACCACAGCACAGCATGCGTTATCGAGTCACAATGACCCGGTTCCGACGCTTACAGATGTGCGAATGGCGCTGTCAGACTGCGGAGTTCTGATCCCCCTCGATGGAGCTGCGGAAGAGGCATGGAAAGAGCGGATGCGCGTGCCACTGGCAGAAATGGCGCAGATACCCAAAGGAGGAGAGAAGCGCGTCGCGGCAGAGAAGAGGAAACGCGACGAGGAAGACACCAGAGATGTCAAGGAATTCACCAGGTGGTATGATTCAAGCCAGTACAGGGAGATCAAAAGGGTAGCAGGACTGGAGAAGGACCTCAGTGCTCCTGGAGCTGCGCCGTTGATCGGAGTTGGCGGTAGCGTTGTCAAGGAAGATGACTTCTTTACCGCGCTCAAGAAGAGGCACAGCAAATCGGGCGACGACAGCAGATTACAAGGGACAGTGCTCGGAAGGACAGCAGACGAAAAGGAAGTCGTTATTGAGGGTGGTCCTTATCAGCATATTCGGGACTGGAGGCCGCGCATGGAGAAGAGTGGACAAGTACAAGGAGTTCAATGAATTGCGGCCACGCTAACCCTCCGCGAACACTGGGGCTCTGCAGAGGTGAACATAGCTGTGCCGGGAGCAGTGACGAGACGACAGCTTCTCAGGCGCTAGCTAGCACACGACGCGTGAGCGACCCGAATGGCAGGACAGGCACAAAAAATCCGGTGCTGTTTTCACAGCGGGCGGCGCCCCTCGCCCAATCCACTTGCGGCAGATGGCCATGCCAGCAACTATTGATGCATTCCCAAGGTCCCCGGAATTCCACTCCGATCGGCGTTGATCAACACATTCTTTGCACAATACAGTCCTCAATTCGCCATCTAGCTTAGTGCCAGAGTCGGGACTCGATGCGCGCGAAAGTGGCTCTTGGGAAGCGCCTCATTGGGCGCAAATTGGTACCCTTCGAAAACACCCTCCAGCCCTTGACCTCCATCCTCAACTGCAGGAGGCGACTGTATAACTTGCACACGATGTGCGGAGTCATAGATCGCAACAATGCACCTCGTCTGCAGAAACGTATCAATAGATTATGTGAAAATTCGCAAAGCGGTCTGTTTGCCTGCTCGTCGATTCCATGCAATTTCACCCGTCGCTCAAACTGTTATTACCATTCTGGTCCATTCGTGCAATCTGATCCGAGTATGCGATACAATCACTTGGCGTGACCATTTGTCGTGCTAGCTTGTTTGGCTTCCTTCTGCGCTTTGAGCTTCTTGAGCTCCTTCTCAATAGCGGAGTCGAGGCGTGATCTTAGTTCCGGTCGGTATCCACATGCGAAGAGGATCTCCAGCCAGACGAAGAAAGGTGCCAGGAAGATCGCCTGGACCAAATTATCGAGGAGTGCTGGAGCGCGGCCCTCGAAGACGCCATGTCCAATGAATTGAACCAGCCATGATGCGACATGAACTCCGATGGCGATGTAATTGGCTTGCATCCCGTAGGTCGAAGTCAAGTGGTTCGCATATGCCGTCCCGGCAAGTAGCAGGGGCGCTAGCATGGCGCCAGCGACAGGCTCCATCAAAATGTATAACGATAAGTATAGTAGGCAAGCAATCGTGCCGAGGTTCGGTGGCAGATTGGGTATTGTCAGCCAGTCGGGGAATGGCAGAGCTGGTGTATTTGTGCCCTGTGGGTGTCAGTTGAGTGGTGCACGTTCATCCAATGCAACTCACAAACAAGAAGCCGGTCAGGAGCAATATAGGCACAAAGACGATGTGTATCCCAACATTGACCTGCGAATGTTAATATAGACAGCTTCTTGGCCGTGCACGACATCGTCAGTCCCACCGGATCATGGTGATAGGATCCATACTGCAGCGCTTATCAGTATGCCTGGTTGAAAATTTCCATAAGGCCGTACATACGAAAAGTAGCTGTTTCTCCAGGTTGAGTGCCATGATTCCGAGGTAACCGAGTCTCTGGCCTTGCAAAGGGAGGGAGCGCTTTTGTAAGCATGCAAGTGGCGATCTAGAGCTTGAGGTAGCTGCAAATGCCTCGCAGACTGAGTTGTGGCAATACGAAGTGAATTGTGGAAGAAGTGAAGTGAAGGTGTTAGAGTCGTTGTCAGCTTTGCTGGAGCGATGCGGTCGGTCGGATGCCAAGCGGCAACCGTGCTCGCCGAGATGTCCCGGCTGGAAGAACTTGAGTGAGAGGAGCACAGCTTCAACCTCGTCCACCCATCAACCACCTCTCCGCTCCCACTTTCATCTTCCATCTGCTGAGGGAGCAGCATTTCACATTAGCAGCGTCCCGAGCACCATCACGATGTTCAGAACCGCGCTCCGGTCGAGCGCTCGCGCGGCCGGTGCCATCTCCGCCAGCAGCAGATTTGCAGCGGTACGTACGCCCTCTCGCGCCGCACACGAGCTCCAATGCCGCACGAAACCACCAGAGAAGGGCTCAATGGGTCGGAGACTTTCCTCCTGCATCATGCGGATGTGGTTTTGGAGCTTCATTCGAGCGGCGCTGGTCGTCCAGACACGCCCGAGGTTCTCAGGGATTGCGCGCTAACATGCCTTCTTCTACTTGCAGCAACGAACGACCCCAGCCGTCGCCGCTGCTTTCGCTCGCGGATATGCCGCGGAAACAAAGGCACAGCCCACCGAGGTGTCGTCGATCCTGGAACAGAGAATCCGCGGCGTGCAAGAGGAGTCTGGTCTCGCCGAGACTGGCCGAGTCCTCAGTGTTGGGTATGCGGACAACAATGGCACCTGCATTGGGCAGCCAGGAGGAAACTAATGGGCGCACAGTGACGGTATCGCCCGTGTCTACGGCTTGAACAATGTCCAGGCTGAGGAGCTGGTCGAGTATGTCCCAACCTCAGGAACGTCTAAATCACGTGAGCGAAACTGACAACATATGCCAGGTTCGCCTCTGGTGTCAAGGGCATGGCCATGAACCTCGAAGCTGGACAGGTCGGTGTCGTGCTCTTTGGTACTGACAGACTGGTCAAGGAGGGCGAGACTGTCAAGCGTACGGGAGAAATCGTCGACGTTCCAGTCGGTCTTGAGCTCCTCGGCCGTGTGGTTGACGCTCTCGGTAACCCGATCGACGGCAAGGGCCCGATCAAGACCAAGGAGCGCCGCCGTGCTCAGATGAAGGCCCCTGGTATCCTTCCCCGCAAGTCTGTCAACCAGCCAGTGCAGACTGGTCTCAAGTCCGTCGACGCCATGGTGCCGATCGGCCGTGGTCAGCGTGAGTTGATCATTGGTGACCGTCAGACCGGAAAGACTGCCGTTGCGCTTGATGCCATGTTGAACCAGAAGCGCTGGAACCAGGGCAACGACGAGACCAAGAAGCTCTACTGTATCTACGTCGCCGTTGGTCAGAAGCGATCCACCGTCGCTCAGCTCGTCCAGACTCTCGAAGAGCAGGACGCCATGAAGTACTGTATCATCGTGGCCGCTACTGCTTCCGAGGCTGCTCCATTGCAGTTCATCGCTCCGTTCTCGGCATGCTCCATGGGAGAGGTACGTATCAGCGAAAAGCTAACTATCCCCATTCTTCACCCATTCGCGCCCCTCCACACACCCCTCCCCAATCCAATCACACTCTTCACCCACCAAACAGCTATAGGTGAGTATCCGCCGGGCATGGACTGAGGACTGCACTCCGAATGCTGGAGACACCGGGCTGGGCTTTAATTGAGGTCGTGATCAGAGATTAGTCGCGCCTTCCAAGCCAGCACGACGCTGGCGCTGCAATGACTGCAGCACAATCTTCCGCAGCAGTGCCGACGTTCGCAACTACAAGAAGTATCTGGTCCACGAGAATCAAATTGCCGTCAACAATTGACAGCCTGGGAAAAAGTTTGGGCAATTCATGTCGGTCCGCCATCCGAAGCAATCTCCAGAAAGCAAGCGTTTCTGGAATAATAGGGCGACCACTGCCTGCCTGGTCGGCTTCGCACATTGATCTGGCGCAGCGACTTATCTGAGAGAGTCCTACCGGCACAGCTTACTCTAAAAAGAGAGGCGCGCCACTGCTCATCAGCTTGGCTGCGCAACGAAATAACGCCGTGGAGGTCTGTCTGAGAACCACTCTCGACCGCTATCTCTACGGGAAGATTCACGAGACAATTCGCGTCTGGTCAGCCCGGATGCCTCTGATGCTTTGGCATCGTCTAGAGCAATTCACGCATGGCCCCCGTTCTTGAAAGCAATGAGTAACACGCTCCACCATGCCTACTGGACTCTGGGCCACTCCTACCGGCTTTGCTTTCATCCCGGCTGATCTCATGACTTATTTTCTGCACCACTGGCTTCTGCAGGAAGGGATCACATGACTGCTCACCATACCATGGCATGACCCATCATCCTTCACACATTTACACAACATCACATCACCATAACACAAGATGATCAAAACAACATATGCTAACCATAATTGTAGTATTTTAGGGACAACGGCGCGTCTAAACAATCTTCCTCTCTGGTACCTCGGCTATAAGCTAACAATTTTCCAGGCAAGCACGCCGTCATCATCTACGATGATCTTTCGTGAGTCTACGCTTCAAACTTTGAAGCACACAAGGAGCTTAATGCTGACAAACTCACAGCAAGCAGGCGGTCGCATATCGTCAAATGTCTCTGCTCCTCCGTCGTCCTCCAGGACGTGAGGCCTATCCCGGAGAGTGAGCATATCAAATCTCCCATTCATCAAAATCTTGGCTGACTTTACCTCAGCGTTTTCTACCTCCACTCTCGTCTCCTCGAGCGTGCCGCCAAGATGAACAAGCACTTCGGCGAGGGCTCGCTCACTGCTCTTCCGGTCATTGAGACCCAGGGTGGTGATGTGTCTGCCTACATCCCAACCAACGTCATTTCCATCACTGATGGCCAGATCTTCTTGGAGTCCGAGTATGTCATCCCAAGTACTGTGCTGAGTTCTGCTCGATACTGACTTCTCCCCTAGACTTTTCTACAAGGGTATCCGTCCAGCCATCAACGTCGGTCTTTCTGTCTCCCGTGTCGGCTCCGCTGCCCAGCTCAAGGCCATGAAGCAAGTCGCTGGTTCCCTGAAGCTCTTCTTGGCTCAGTACCGTGAAGTCGCTGCTTTCGCTCAATTCGGTTCCGATCTCGATGCCGCCACCAAGCAGACCCTGCAGCGTGGTGAGCGTCTGACCGAGCTGCTCAAGCAGAAGCAGTACAGCCCAATGGCTGTCAACGAGATGGTTCCTTTGATCTACGCTGGTGTCAACGGTTACCTCGACAACGTCCCCGTCAACAAAATTCTCAAGTTTGAGACCGACTTCCTTAACCACCTCAAGACCAACGAGAGCGGTCTTTTGGAATCGATTGACAAGGAGGGTGCCCTGAGCAAGGAACTTGAGGGCAAGCTCAAGGATGTCGTGCAGAGCTTCCTTAAGAGCTTCTCGTAGATCTAGACTTGTCCCTGGGTTGGGGTCGTGTATAGTACAAAAGGCAAGCTTGAGCTCACAGTCAAAAGAGAAATATGGGCAACAAGGTTGCTTTAGCCGTTGCTTTGGCAAGCGGGACGATGCAGTGTAGATATGCGAAGAACTTTTCCTTTGTTCACCTGCAATATTCCCAGCTCGCTGCCAGCCTCTTGCGAGGCAACCTAGGTGGTCGATGCACAGTATCGACCATACTTCCAACGAGTATTTGGGCCTTTTAAGACAGCAAGTACAGCATGTACCCCTGCATCCCTCCGTTCGTGCGCGTGCCACAATGCGGCCTAGGGTGAGGACGGGTACAGACTGGGAAGAGGCGCTGCAGAGTCACATTAAAAGAGGCGAACTGGTCAACGAAAGGCAAACCAATGAGACAGAGATGACATGTAGAAGGAGCGGAATCGACGACTTCATCATAACGCATATATGCGCTACCTATCATCGTCGTCGCATCATTTATCAAGTGAGTCGTGTATCCATGTCCATTTCGTTTCCATACCGCACGATCGCATACTTTTGGCATCTAACCAACTGCCAATTCCAATTACACGAGGCAGGTTTTCAATTCATGTTTCATCAGTTTCTACTCCTCGTCTCCATAATGTGCTCGCTGATCGTGCCAGTCGCAGAAGGCACAGGAGCACCAGAATCCTTGCGTAGCCCGCCATCTGGAGTGTCGAGCATTGACATATGTGCCTGACCTGGTTGCTGCTCGTCAAATTTGTCCTCCCAGGGACTGTAAGGTGCCGCAATGGCGTACTCGCGGCCTTTGTCCCCGCCAGCGGGTCCGCTGAGTGTGCCGGGCCATTTCCGCTGTTGTTCGTGTAAGTCGTCGAGAGGATGGCCGACTATGCCGTATTTGTCCCAATTGATATGTGGCATCCGGACAATGTTTTGTGGACCGGGTATTCGAGGAAAGTGCTTTTGAGGGGTCTTATTGCCAGAATCCATATCTATGTCTTGCGAAGCGGGTAGAGAAGGCTGCGAATTTGGTATTTCGGCTGGCAAGCTGGTAGCATACTGTGAAGCCTGCTGGTCGTCTTCGCGGCTAGCACCCAATGTAACTTCGTCATCATCGTCATCGTCGTCCTCCATGCTGTCGAGAAAGTCACGCAGGCTCGGTTTCTGTTCGCGCAGACGTCCAGCGGCTAACTCTTTGTGGAACGTTGCTGGGTCTTCCAACGCAAGCTGTCTGACGGTCGCTAGCGTTTTGATGTCGTCTTGCGCTTTCTTCTTTTGAATTTGGAGCGTGGAAATGGCCGCGCGCAAGGCAATCGCGTCGCCAGAGTCATTGCCTGAAAAGGGCAGATTGGCGGGTTGCACGATGTACTCGGTCTGCGGTATTCGAGCTGGCTTGGGCGGTGGTTGTGTCTCTATTGAGGTGGCTGGCGACTGCCCTTGAGCGGGGACCACGACTGGCGCATGCTGTTGTGGTCGTTGGGACTTAGGGGGTCCACTCGCGCTCCCATGCTCCTGCTGGTCTGTCACCGGCGCGAAGGTGAACTCGGCGCCATGATGGGCGTTTGCGAAGGCGGGTTCGCCGTACACCGGAAGCACCGGCTGGACCTTCGGCGTGATGGGACTGTATGCGGGGGCGATGGGCGACGCAGCGCCGGCGTGCGATGAGGGCGCTTGTGAGGCGTGATCGCAGCCGTGGGCGAAGGATGCGCTGTACGACGAGGCGTCGGTGGTGTTGTGCGGCGCGGTGGTGTGGGCGAGGTCGTGGTCCGGACGCAGCGATTCGACTGGCATGACCAGTGCGGTCCAGTTTCTGGAAGGTTTCTGGAAGGGCAGCACGAGACCTCTCCAAGGATCGTCTTTTGCGGGAGGCGGGCACTCGGTGATCGTTGACGTGGCAGCAGCAGCGTTTGGCAAATCGGTGAAAGTGCACGTCTCTGCTCGATCTGCAGCTAAGTTAAAACTTTGGAGGGCACGCCATTCACGCAGGCGCCGCGGGGCAAAGGTGGCAGTGGCAGTGGCAGTGGCTTGTCTGACATTGCCCGCTCTGCCCTGCTTGTAGTTGCTTGACCCGGACGCAATCCTGGTGTAGTCTACTCAAGAACACGTTTTTCGCAGGCTATTGTCTCTATGAGATGCACGAAATGCTTTTCTGTCTCGTTGCCCGCTGTTTCGACACCCGAATCTTCCATTGCTCCAACCTCAACGAACGCCCGCTGAATCGCGCCGTCATGACCCCTTTCCCCAGTGAAATCGTACGCATTACGCCCCCTTTCTCCTTGCCTCAATTATTTAGCAAAGTGGAAATCGTAGTTGAGCCACTTTCTCGCAAGCACTTGTGGGACTTCCAGACCAGGCTTGCCGTAGGTTAATGGGCTGAAGAACCAGAAACTCCAGATGAGCACCGCGACAACAATACCACTTGCCGCCCAGGTGGCTAGGAGAGTCTGACCAGCAATCCGCTCACGAATCGGCTTGCTCCGCTGTGCTGCCTGCGCTTTGTTGCCTTTCTTGCCATCCACAATGGGGTTTCCAGAGCCGATGTTATGTATTTCTTGTGGCTCGATATTAAAGATGAATTCGACAATGGCGCCAGCCACAAGGCACGATGCCAAATGGGCTGGCAGGTAATGGTGCAGGAACAGCTGACGGCCCATAATGAAGAATGGGAGGAAATGAGCTGCCCACAGAAGGAAGAAGAAGCCGGTGCTGTTGTACAGTCGGGAGCGTGTTCCTGCAAGTGAGTGTTAGTTTTGAAAGTTGAAGAGAACGCACGCCTGAAACTCACTTCTGTCGAGTGCATCTACACCGCGGCGAACTGACATCTGGTCCGCAAAAATGATGCCTGCGAACACGGCCAAGAGCGCAGACGCAAACCACCAGCCGATCGGGTTGCCCATGAAATAAATCTGTCGTTTTGTGGCATTCTCCGTCCAGAAGCTGACTCCGCGGAGGAGGAAAGGCCACTGGATGGGGTGTGATGCGTATGGGTGCGAAGATGTGAGCGCGTTGTTGTGGTAGAACATGGCACGCTGAAGCTCCAGATACTTTTTCATAAACGGCATACTCTTTGGTTTCCTAACCTCCTTCACCAAACGAGGCGAGTCGGCAGGAATTCCTTGGATGTCCTCAACATACCATGTGTTTGATGTCTGGAGCGCATTCTTGTTGCCGTTAATCTCGGCTTGCTTGTAAGCCCAATCTGGTAGAGGCGTCGTGTGAGTCCACATGGCCACTTTGGTTGGGACATGGACGAGTTTGAATTGTGAGGAAAGCGTCTTGAACTCCTGGCCGCTCTTGCCGTTATCGATCTTGATCTCGAAAAGCGTGTCGTTGAAACGATCTCCATTCGCTTGATCAACTGGTACGGTGGTGAACTCCTGGTTGGTCGGGAAGTATGGCGAGGCAACGTCATGCGTCAGCAGCCAAGTGTCTGTTACAACGTGTCTGAGTCGCACGATATCGTTGTTCTTGACGTGGTGGCCCAGGCCTTCCAGCGGCTGAGAGGGGATGATTTGCCAGAGATTGTTGGTATCGTTGTGTGGGTAACCAGTGACCTGTTGACCCTGTGACGAGACACGACCGTCCTCGTATCGAAGTGGGTACCGATCCGTGTGCGAGTGGAGATACACCTTTGTGTCCTTGTGACGCATGGAGATGGCGTCAAAATAGTCAATGCCAATCGCGTTCTGCGCCATCAGGTTGTCCGAGAGAGTCTCCTGAAATGCTGGTGTCATGAAATCATCGCCTGGGCCGGAACGTGAGAGAATTGCAAAGTGGACCTGGAACCAGAACAAGTACATGAGGAATGGGACAACGACCAAGCCGATGATACGCGCTGCAAAGTGCTTTCCGAAATCAGGCAGAGACAACGCGCCTCCCTTGCGGTTGATGTCCAACAGCTCCCAGAGGTCAATCAAGACCGGGACACCGATCGAGAAGAATGTGAAAGCTCCAACATACTTGGTGCTGATGACACAGCTCATGCAGACACCACTCAGCAGCAGCCACTTCCACCACTTCCTGCTGAACGGTGCATGGCGTAGCTTGTAGAAGCGGATGTAGCAAAGCACACTCAATGCCATGAACATCACAAGCGTGGCATCCAGCAAGATGAGTCTTGTCTGTCCCACGTGTGCATTGTCAAACAGCACGAGCGAAGCAGCCAGTATGCAGGCAGGAAGGCTGTATCCAGACTCCCACATGATCAAGTATGTTATAGACACTGTGAGTGCTCCCATCAATGCCGGCATGGCTCGGTATGCGACGTAAGGGACATGGTTGTCGATGTAGGAGTCGCCAATGTTCTCGAAAAGGAAGCTGCCATCGTAGCCGACAAGCCAGCCTGCGAATGCGAACAGCAGCTTGCCGAAGGGCGGGTGGACGTCGAAGAAGTAGGTTCGTTGAAGGTAGTAGCTGGCGAACTAATGATATGCGTCAGTGTCCGTGGCGCGCAATTTCTTGTCGAGCTATCGTTCGTTCAAACTTTCACTCTGTAACTTGACCCACCTTGCCGAAGTGAACTTCATCGAAGACCACTTGGTCTGGATGGCTGATGCCCCAGAACCTGGTGAGGAAGCCCAGGATTGTGATGATGGTGAATGCAACACCATGATCCCAATCATTGTTCTTCACTTCGCTAGCCTTGCCCTTGAGGCTGTCCCACGACTCTTCAACTTTGCCATTCAGCACGGTAGCTGCATCCTTGTTCGGCGTGAGTGGTCGTTTGGCGTCCTTGGCTCCGCGCTGGCGGAGCTGCTGTTGTTGAGACATGCGGCGACTTTGGGTCTACCCGTGCAGCGCAAGCATGGAACAAGAGGTTCCGAATGAGAAAAGAGAAAATGAAAATAAGGAGCGTGAAGAAAGGAGGACGATGGTAGCGGATTATCAGACAGACAGCTGTACACGACGACAGCCACGAGGAAGGGGTTCTTCCTCCCTAAATTGAGTTTCGCTAAGCGCGGCTAGGCCAGCCTTACATGCATGCACACGTGATCCGCAGCTAGTCACGACGCTCAGCAGATACGAGTCCGGATCTTTGCACATGGTTGATTGAGCACATGGTGCTGGGTATCTTCATTATCTTCGTACACGGGGCAGTGCTACCTGCCATATGGCCAGCCTGTCTTTCTGCCGCCACTCTTTCTAAGCGGAACGCTCCCTGCCGTTGCCATCATTTGCCAACACTTCCGCCAAGTTCACTGTCATAACACTGAAGTCCCGCTATCTTGAGCTTGTATAGGGGCTTGACCATAAGGCTCATGTTGCCTTCTCACCTCGGCGACTTGTCGTTGTAATTGGCTCGTGTCAAAAATGCGCTGAGATTCAGGATGTTCTTTCAGCGGACCTCCGGCGATCGCTGTTCGGTACTCCTTCTCAGTTGAACCTGGCGCCTCGATGGTGCTAGCGCCAGATATGCTGCGATACCCAGTGAACTCGGCCCCGTAATGCCTGTGTTTGTTCATATTGAGTGGAGATGGGTCCTTCTCTGGCAGCCTCCTGTCTATCGTAGGAGGCGCTGCCAAAGCGCTGGAAGGGGGCTCCGCGGGGTCACTGTTAGCTGGCACGGTGCCGGCGCTGGAATGCTCTACGACCGACCGCCGCTGGGGTAACGGCGTTGTATATCCAGGAGCTCCGCCAACGTTGTTAAGTAGATGTTTCGATCCATTATTCGGCTCTGCCCAGTCGGGAGTGTGCGCGATATTTGGTGTTAGGTGGTTATGAATTGGCCCTTGAGGTCGCGCCCATGCATTTTGCTCGATGAATTGCTCGTGGGCGAGGCGTTCGCTTTGCGGTTGCACAAGTCCGGTTCTATTCGGAAAGTATACAGGTCGTGGATGCGATGCCGGTTGAGCAACTCGTCTGGATATCTTCGCGTCCGTCAGCCTGCTGTCCACTGCGCGATCAAGCAATGCCGGCCTACCTTCATGGCCCGCAAATCGTCTTCCAGCATATCCCGATCTGCACCAGTGATGTCTGGTGCTGCGGGGAAGCCGACATATTTCGCTACACCGCTCAGCACCGAAACTTCCTGGTTGTATTTCGCTTGCTGTTTCAGCTGGTCCGCCTTCTTTGTTGGGAATTTGTAGATGTAATTCTCATCCTCTTGCTGGTTGCTCTGCCGCCGTTCGTTCTGTATCTTGTACCAATCATCGCCAAGCTGTTGCATGACATCTTCGCGCAGCTGTCTGATATGCTGAAAGTACTGGCTGTGTATCTGACTTCGCTCGCCAAGTGTTGTTCGGCGGAGGCTCTCCAGCTTGAACTTGTAGTACGCGTGAGCTTCGTTCTCTTGTTTTGCTTTTCGAGCATCGATGCAAGCGACTTGCCGAAGGTACTCGGGGTGCTTGCTGTCTGCTTGGTTTAGCGATTCCAACTCTGCGTTGGTAGTGGCAAGCTTCTCGTTGACCATCTTCTCGCGGAAAGCAGCAAATTGCTTTGCCAATTCCTCAAATGCGATAGTAGCTGCTGGTTTGTGCTTCATTTCCTCCTCTGCTTTCGCTGCCGCTTCAGCGCTCTGCTCAGCTGTCGGCTCTAGTGTGTCCACATTCTCTACCTCGGTGTCCTTTGTTGTGTCCCTTTTCCCTTTACCTTTTGGCTTGGGTCCGCGCTTGGCCTTTCCTGTGCCTTTCACAGGCGATGTCGGAGGTTCTGGGTGTTCGGGCTCAGCAACCTCGAGGATATCGTCAGCGACATCTCTGTCTGCATCGTCCACGTCTGCTGTATCCTCTTGCGCCGCGGCATCGTCGGGTGCGCTGTGGCTTCGTTTTCGCGGTGATTCGGCCAGTGCAGAATTGGCACTGCTCAACGAACTGTCTGCAGTATCTGAGCGCTTCCGCTTTTTCCCTGCGCGAAAGCATCAGCACGTGTTTCCCATACGATTTCTGACTCTGCATTCGGTAAACTTACCGATTGTGTCAGTAGTGCCCGTACTTGACGTCGCGCCCGGCCCAGTGGGCAGAGGAGAAGGAGGGTCTGACAAGTCATCATCGGGCGCCGCAGCCTGATTGAGTTTACTGGGAGTTCTGCCAGTATCTTCCAGCTGTTTGCGAGCCTTGTGAGGTGTTTGATCAAGTCTCTCGGTCTCCGCCTCCGAATCCACCTCCAAGGACTGATGCGCCGAAAGCTCTTCATTCGTCGATAGTGCGCCCGACGCGCCATTCTGCTGCGCGTCGACCTCTAGATCGTCCTCCGGCTCGCTGAGGCTGCTGGAACGATTGTCGTCATCGTCGCGGTCCCCACCGGGAGCACCAAACCCATCTTCTTCTCCTCGGGCCAAATTGTCCCGCGTTGCGTGATCGCGGAGCGCGACGGGAGATGCTTTTGCACTCAGCGGTGATATTGATGGACGAGGATTGTCCGACCTGGTGGGCGAGGGCGGGGCGCGAGCAGATGTGCCGACGGCGGTGGAGCTCTGGTCGAGATTCTGGCTGTGACGCGCCGGCGGCGTCGCCATCGCTCTGCGTGGTCGCCGACGAGGAGCGGAGGTCAATCTGACTATGTCGTTTAATGCGAAAATGGTCCCACATGCGATCGCAAGTATTTTGTGGACGTTTAGTGCGGAAGTCCGGTGGAAAAGCGAAGGGCAGCAGAGTGTGCGTTAACAAGAGGGGAGCGGAGTTGGTGCTGGTGATGGAACAGAGGGCAGGGCGTCGGCGTCGGCAATTGATGATCCACCGGAACTTTTGGAGCTTGAGCTTATCCGATTTCTGCCATCCTCGAGACTTCACACTGGTGCAGTCGTTTGATACCCACCCATGATGGCTTCAGAAGACAAGAATAAGGACGCTCGCAAGGCGGAGAAGCGGGAGAAGAAGGAGAAGAAGAAGTCAAAATCAAAGCAGGAGCAATCTGCGACAGGATCTGGCTTTACCCTGCTTGCACACGAGAAAAATGTCGATTCGGCCTTGTCTTCTCTGTTCGCAGTCAAAGTATGTCACGTTATGATAGCAAACCATCGGGGCGAGGTGTTACTGACCATTGTAGCAACCTCCTGTCAAATCAAAGCCTGCCTCCGGAACAATCCTCGCGAAGAAGACGAGGGCAGCACCCGAGGACGAAGATTCTGACGAGGACAACGATGCAGAACTTTCAGAGTTGGACGAGGACACGGAAGATGAAGACGAGGGATGGAGTGGAGATGCAGAAATCCAGGAGGCTTCAGACGCCGTTGCAGAGATTGTCGAGCCCAGGCGCAAGCGCAAACGAAAGGATGTGGAAGAGCAGATCGAAGATGCATACATGGACCGCCTGGCACGAGAGGAAGAGAGGGATGCTGAGCGCCTGGTGGCTGAGCGAGCTGCAAAACGTGCTAAGAAGAGCGCAGAACAGCAGGATGTGCCCATGCAAGAGGCAGGTGTGAGTGAAGAGACCGAGGATGGCGAATCCGCAAGCGATGACGATCAATATGAGACTGCATCAGAGGACGACGAAGCCGATTCTGCGCCGCCAAAGCACGAGACCGAGGAGGCTAAAGATGTAGAGCTGGAGAAGGCCAACCGCACTGTGTTTTTGGGCAATGTCTCCACCGCCGCGATTTCTTCAAAGTCCTCCCGCAAGGCGCTAATGAACCACCTCGCGTCATTCTTTCCTAGGCTGTCTGGCGAAAAGGGCGGCTCAAAAGCGAAGGTCGAATCGATTCGCTTCCGATCTACCCCATATGCATCAGCAATTCCCAAGAAAGCTGCATACGCGAAGAAAGAACTCATGGACGCCACGGCCAAATCTACCAACGCCTACGCAGTCTATTCAACACCCACACTCGCCCGCGAGGCATGCCAACACCTCAACGGAACAGTGGTCCTCGATCGCCACCTCCGAGTAGATTCCATTGCGCATCCAGCCAAAGTCGACAACAGACGCTGCGTATTTGTCGGCAACCTGGGCTTCGTGGACGACGAATCCAACATCCAAGAAGCCAACGAAGAAGACGGCCGCGAGAAACGCAAACGAGGCAAAGAACCCGCCGACATCGAAGAAGGCCTCTGGCGAACCTTTGGCAAATGCGGCAAAGTCGAAAGCGTACGTGTCATCCGCGACAGCACGACGCGAGTTGGCAAAGGCATCGCCTACGTCCAATTCGAGGACGAAAACGTCGTCGAAGCAGCTCTCCTTCTTAACGAGAAGAAATTCCCTCCCATGCTTCCCCGGAAACTCCGCGTCAGCAGGGCCAAAGCACCCAAGAAGAATGCCAAAGCGGGCAGTGGGCGGCCATCACTGAGACCTCACCAAGCAGCAGGGAGAGGAAGTGGTTATCAGCGGAAATTGACCGGCGAAGAAGCCTCCAGATTGGGACGATCAGCAAAATTGCTCGGACGGGCAGCGGCAGCGAACTTGCGAAAAGCGGGTGATGAAAAACCGTCTGCTCGGGGACCTTCAGAGCGTGCTTCCCAGACCCAGGCAGGAGGTATTAAGAAGCCGGAGAATTTCGTCTTTGAAGGTCACCGAGCCAGTGCGAGGGGAGGGAAGAGCGGATTGAAGTTGGGGGGATCAAAGAGTGCGAAGAATAAGAGCAAGACGAAAGTCACCAAGCGGAGCTCTTCGTTCAAGCAGAAGAAAATTGGAAAGGCATGAGCGAATGACAGATGTGCGCAGAATGTGCATTGTGATCGAGCAATTTGATCATTCGATTCCGTGCTCGTGGTATGAATCTGCCATCGTAGTGATTCCCTTCTTCCATCTTCCCCGCATTGGTCAATATCAGTCTGTTCATCGAGGCCAGGCCATCTTTGCCTCCTCTGTCCCATATGCTCATGCGCTTCCGCTGTCCACCTTTGCCAGCGAAGAATAAACTAAAAGAATGCTAGCTAGTAACACACATTTGCCGCTTCTGTGCCACCACTCGAGATGACCTTCCATGTGCCGGCCGTCTATCATGAATGAACGGTAAACGAAAAATTAACAGAGGGGACGCGCATCTCAACGTGCCGCCGCCTTGCGCCCCATGCCCACCCAGAAACGCCGCGCCAGTGTGTACGAAAAACACATCAAACAGGCAAATAAACATGCACAGCTCCTGCCGAACAAGTCTTTCCAAATGTGAGAGGAAGCAATCTTCTTTGATGGCTTAAATTGCCCAACTTCCTCTTCTCTGCGTGGTAGCCCAGTTGCCGCCTGGTGCGTCTGTCTTGTCGAAATTCTTCTCCTGTCTGGCCCACTCGTGGATATACAGCCGGAGGGCCAGCCAGCGCTTGCAGTCTTGCGTGGTGAGGCCCTGTCCACCACCGCCTTCGAAATCTGATCCCAGGCGAATATAGCCTCGTGGGCTCTGCTTGGCTTTGACATCGTCTTCTCGAAGTTCAGAGACTGGAATGCAACTGATCTTGGACAACTCTCCGTCAAACGGCCGAGCCAGCGAAGGATATCCGAGTGAGAGATAGTTGTACACCTGGGTGACGAAAGAGTCTGGATACTCTCGCTCGATTTGTGCGGAAATTTCTTTCTCCGACATGAGCATAGCATCCAAGCGATTCAGATCGACACTACCCGGGGGCGTTGGTGGGGCCAGCGTCATGGTCGCTCCGTTACGCTGCGCGAACGACTGCTCAAAGGGATTGCCATTTTCGGCTCGCGGAGCAGGCGTCATAAGTCCAGTAGGTCCGGCGGGCGGTGACAATGCTTTTGAACTCATATCTTCGTTGTTGAGGCAGAACCCTCCCCATAGACCTTTGACAGCAGCACTCTTCGACGGATTCTTACTCGGCGATGCGCTTGGGCCGGTCTTTTTCGCAGGCGCAGGCGCAGCACACCAAAGTCCGCCTTTCGCAGACTCCGTATTTGACTGCTCGTTCAGATAACACATCTGCTTGCGAAGTGTCTCACAACTTTGGGTCACGTCAAAGCGAGCTGGCTCAGGTGACGGACATCGCGGAAACACCAAATCACGCCCCAGCATCGGCGGACGAGCGCGATCGCGCATCGATGTCAACTCACTGTCCTGCTGATGCATGGATAGTCCAGCAGCCGGGTTCCACCATGGAGAGTTGTTGTCTCTCTTCTTCTCTGTTGCTTTGTTGGCGTTACGCTCCTGCTCCAGTTGCTCTGCGTGTCGCTGCATTTCAAGCTGCTCCCAAGGAATCTGCCCAGTGCTTTCTCTGCGCAGTGCAGCACGCTGAAGAAATTCCTCCTCGTCGAAGCCCTCCCATGTCACTGGCCGGTCCTCAATTTCGATATCTTCACTGCTGTCCTGCTCGCTGTTAACATAATGATGGACAGGCTCGTGGAAGTCGGAATTGGGAAAGGCCGCAAGCGCTGCCTCTTGAAGGCGACGCTGCGCTTTCTTTTGCTCGAGTTGCAATATATAGTGACCAAAGCTCTCATCAACGCTCTCACGCATGCGCGTGGCATGCTTGTAGGATTCTTGTGGGCAGGACGACTCCGAGGCAGTTATGGGAGAGCCTTGGCCAGGGCTGAAGGACCTGCGGGAGGATGAGCCCGAGTCGCCCTCACTTTCGGAGCTCTCGATCGTGTCGAGTTCGGGGCAGCGGAAGGAGTGCGTTCGCTCGGGTAGCACCGCAGGCCGAGCTGGCGCACTGCCGTCCAACGGAAATATTGGACGTCTCATATGTGCCGGTATATCACGACTTCTCGAAGACGATCCCAGCTTGGCCTCGTGGTCGAGAAAAGCTTCCGCGTCGCCGACCTTTCGGCCTGCATGACGCTGATGCTCTCGTGCGTGTATCACGAAGCCATCCTCCGTCTTGTAATCTTGGTAGATCTCGTCATTGGCGTCGCCTTTTCTCCTTGATCGCTTCGCAGACGATAAGACTTCAGGCTGGAATTTACGTGGCTTGGCATGTTCGGTCGTCGCTCCAGCTCCAGCATCGCTGTGCTGACTGGTCCTGCGACTGCTGCTGCGCGACGATCGATTGCTGCCGTAGCTGGTCTCTACGAGCTGCGGCTTGAAGCGTATGTGCATTCCACTGCCGCTGCCCTCGCGCCTCGCATCGGATCTGTCCTTGCTGCTCTTGTGCGTTGTTTCGATGGGCTGAGGGGCAAAACGACGCGCAGCAGGCTTTGCGACCTCGGGCGAGCTGGCAGGCTTATCTCGCGAAGACTTGGTCGTGGTCTCGATGGGCTCGGGGGCGAAGCGCCTGACTTTGGGCGGCTCCTGGTCATCGGGCGAGTGCTTTCGGGCTTGCTTGGAGGATCTGGTCGTCGTCTCTACGGGCTCCGGAGCAAAACGTCGAGGAGCGTTCGGGGGCGGCGACGAGGAGGACGACATATCGGATTGGCGGGCACCGGGCCCAAGCGTGGTGGAGGGACGGAGCAGTGCTCATGCGCGTGGAGATGTGGTGTAGTAAGAGCCGACCAGGCTGGAATGAGGGAGTACGAGCAGCGAGTTGGGGCTTGGAGAAGTGGATGGGCGTGGTTCGTGTGGTGCGGTGCGCAATGGGTGTTCGCCCAAGGCAGGTCGAGGATCAACACTGGCGAGTCCAATGGAACAATCGCGGCTGCTCGTTGGGGATGACGATGGTCAGGTGAGATCAACAGGGTGCAGAGGTGCGCGACTTCGTTCTCGTTCCGGACACGGCCGGATTGCAACGCTCCAACGTGAGCGTGTACGAAAGGAGGGCTTGCTGGGAGAGAGCAGCGAAGAACGGGCAGCGCACGACGGGAGGAGAGAATAATTGGAAGTGATCATTCGGTCTCAGTAAAAGTGGATGAGGTGGCGCGCTGGGGTGTAGTGGGCCAACGCGGGTGGTCAAGGCCAGACAGACAAAAGGATCGCCCGCAAATGCAATATACGGCTGTGTTAATGCACGCTTACAGCAGCGACAGGCACGCGCCAAGGGTCGAGACGGGCGCTGCTGCTCCTCTCTCCCTGTCGCCCTTCACACGATTGAGCTGCACACTGCTCCGGATCTGACTGCTGCATCAGCGGCCACTCAGCAGCAGCAGCAGCAGAAGCAGCAGCGCGCTCGGGAAGACACGGTACAGCTGGCGCATGAAATGCATGCTCGCTCCCTCGTGCTCTGCTCTGCTTCGCTGTCTGTGCTGTGCTCTGCTGTGCTCTGCTGTGCTCTGCTGTGCATCTGCTGTGCTCTGCTGTGCTCTGCTGCGCTGCGCTGCTGGGCCACACGGACGGGCGGCACTCGCCAGACCGCGGTCACCCACCTCATGACGATGACGAGCTGCGTATCCGCTTCACGTGAATGGAGGCCTCACGTCCGGCATAGACTACTGTACGGTAGCAGGTGATGAGCATCCCCAGATTGATGATTACCACGGCCTCGCCCAGCGTCGATCAAAAAGCCACACCGACCGACAGTACCATTCTGCGCTACAGTATTGTACAGTAGCACTACCCTCTCTACGCCTCACACCGTCTTTTCGCGTGAACAACGGCTCACATTCTCGCAGCAGCAGCGCGCGCACGTCTCACGCGCGGCTGCCGGCTTGCTGTACCTCCTACCACATCCTACATACCACGGTTTGCTTGCTTCGGACACGTGCGCCCTGTCAGACTACCAACCACGCACCGTCATCACGCTGGCATCAGTTCCTCAGACGTACAGTACATAGTGAAAACGCCTCCACCTGCCCCGGCATCGCGATCGCAAAAGACGTCCGAGGTCGTCTTCATCATACAGAGACGGATCCTCCAAAGTCTATCGGACGCATGTGCTGTGCCATGCTTGTATACAGCAGCCTATACATCTCGGGTCGAATCGGAACAAACCGAGCTATAGCTGTGCTTCTGCTCACACATGCAAGCAGGAAGTAGGAAGCCGCCGCAGTGCCATCTGTCGTTCACATGCACCCTGAGACCAGTCAAAAGCGTCATCAACCATGCATCGCCCTGCACCTTCTCACCGTTGTTTGATGGATGAGGCCGCGTTGAGAGTTGTGGTGTCAATTGTAAGGTACATGTAGCTGCCCTTGTGTTTCGGCTCGCCGTGGCGGACCAGCATTTCTTCTCCGCTGACCGATTCGCACCTTCCTCAACACCCAACTTTGCAACGTTCCTTCCTTCCTTCGCCAATTCCCATCCGCGTTTCGTACTCGGCAAGCAAATCACCAATCATTGCTTCCTCCGCTCTTTCGCAACCTACCCACGCCACTACAGTACACCCATCGTCTGATCCTCCGCGAGAAGACTTATTAAGCCTCCTTGCCCCATCGACGTTACAGTAACCAGGTTCCCCACATTCCCACTAGTTACTCACTCCCACGTCTTCCAGAAATCTGATGTGCAGGGGTGAGGTCGTGCGGTGGACAGTGGACCTGAGAGTCTGATTCCACCACGCTACATACTGTAGTCTACAATACTCAGTCTACCCGCCCAACATGCAGACTGGCTTCGACACAAGTTCTGATCAAATACACCTTCTCTCTGGTCTGGCGCCGCTCTCAAATTGACCGCGAAGGTTGAATCTGCCCATGTGCAGCTCCGCCAATCATCGTCTTCTCGCAACTTGCAAAGGACGTCGCAGATCTCCGCCTCAGAAATCCCGATATGCTACAACCACGCCTCCCCAACTACCACTATTCTTATCCTGCGTGGCCAAAACAGTACCGTCCGAATCGGTTATCATATTGACCACAGATTTCGTATCTGCGCGTGGGAAGAGAAAAGTATCGTCAGCCATGTACGTCTTTTGGGTAACGCACGGGTCGTCATCATCAGTAGAAAGCTTACTCAGATTGTACAACGCAACGTCGTTATCGCTTTCCAACTCATCGTCCAGCTCCACAATATTGATCTGGCAGCTACCGTTGGGGCCGGCACATGAGCCATAATTTGGTCCATCTGTACGGATGTCGGTCAGCGTTGTTATCATGTTCCCCGAGCGTTGAGTGCGGAGTGTTGAGAAACTTACTGAAGAACACCCAGAATGCCATGCCGTACAAGTGCAGCCCGTCCGTGTCGTCGCCGAGGATCCGGAGCGCCCATTGCATATAGCATTGTGAGACATTCTGCTGGCAGCTTGAGAAGTCGGGATCGTTCCACGTCACCGCATCTGGTACCCATGGAGCAGGTGCTCGTGGAGATGGTTGCCAGTATGGCGATTCGACCTGCATCATAGCCGCGTAAACATTCTTGGCGTTCTCGAATTGGTATCTATCGGTCCGCGTCAGCAGTATCTCAATGGCGTTGTGTAAGAACCTCCACTGCCTGACTTACGCATAAAGAGTGTGGTGCTCGGATCCTGTGCCGAGCAGCCAGGTCGGTCCTTTTGATACCGAATACAGTCCTCTTCCTGTGCCAATCTGCTGGTTGTAGCTATCGTCCAGGTCGTGATCTGCGGTCCACAGCCAGCTGTTCTCGATGTAAATGGAGCTTGTCTCTTTCAGATGGATGACCATGAAGGCCGCTTTGCATGGCTTGCTGACTTCCTGGCATGAGGTTTGAAGTAGCGAATCTCGTGCTCCACCAATGCGATAGTCTGCAAAGAGCCGCATAAGGTTAGCTTCGTTGAGCCGTGAAGCGCGTGGTCCTTCGGTGACTGTACGTACGGACGTTGTGGAAAGAGACATCGCCCTGTTGTTCTCCAGCCATATTGACTTCGACGACGATGAGACCAGGTAGAATATCTGCCACGGAAAAGAGAAGATCGCTGAACTCTGCGACGCCTTTCTCGCCAGGTTTTCCAACTTGTATCATGGGCTGGGGGTCATCTTCATTCGCGAAACGCAGTCCGGATGCAGTGATCACGGAAAGCACTTGGCCAACGAGGCGACTGCCAGGTGGTACTATAAGTACGGGAGTACTAAGGTTAGCAGATATCCTGCAAGTTGGCTAATGCATCAACAAAATATCGTACCATATAGGGTGTCAGTCACCACATACACGCCCTGTTGCGCAACGATTAGCTTACTCTTCCTAATCGTCAGCTCAAAGATCAGGGACAGCATACATAAGGAAAGAAGGTAACTTTGTTGCAGTTCGCGTTTGCGAGCAACGCCTGCTGGATAGCCTGAGTGTCACTGTAGCGCGTCAGATCTGTAATACAGCAGTATCCACTGGGCGGAGGACAGGAATGCAACATACTCGGTAACGCCGTCCCCTGCAGCACCGGCATCCTTGACCGAAGCAAATGCGTACAGTGGCAGATTTGCATACTGTGGTTGGCTTTTTGTGAAGTAACGCCCATTCTCATCCACCAAGCTGTCGTCTCGTTGAATGGGCCGGATCAAGCTGCCGTTAGTTGCGGGAATCATGCTACCATTCCCCCTGTCCACATTCCCGAGAACATAACTCTTGCCCCAGAGGTCTCGGATGAGTTTGGCTTGTCCATTCACGCGAATTATTGGGCCAGAATTGTGTGTCTCCAGGTTTTCAAGCATGATTGATGTACTGGCATTGACCATGACCCCACACGAATCGCAGACACTGTCAAGAAGACTAATAGAGCCCCCCGAAACGTCGTTCATGCCAGCGTCGACACAGATCTCAACGTTGGTGCAGTAGATGTCCTGCATGGTCACAGTGAAAGCGTGCTTCACGGCAATGGCCGTCTTCACGTTGTCAAAGCGCAAATTTTTCAATGCGTACTAGGTCTGACTTAGTACGGAACTGGTCAGCAGGTAGATGAGCTTACTTGTTGATTGTTGTAGTAAAGTCCGATGAGTCCGCCTGAGAATGCCAGATCGCCCTGAATGAGTATCTGTCAGCAGGCTCGCCGATCTGAAGCACTTGGACTTCAAGCGCATACCATGAAGAGCCCGCTGCCACCTCCGGAGTTACCACCGTCCATTTCAATGCCGATATGCTGACTGTCTCTGGGCATTGTGAAGTTGACGTTCAACAGATTTGTTGCCTGCGAAACCGCCCAATTCAGGCAGAAGATGGTCTTGTTGGAGGCCACGTCCGTGGAGTCCAGAACGATATTGCGAATGCCAATGTAGAAGTTTGTGGTACTCTGCAAGGCAAAATCAAAGGCCGATATGAGCTGAGTGCCGTTCCGCATAATGGAAGAGGCTTTGATCACAGGAGGTTCCAGTGCATCGCCAATGATCTGCGTCCCGACCCATAGTTGGACAGTGGACGAGATGATGTAGGTTCCTGAAGGAATATAGATCAATGCTGGCTGGCCAGTGGTACCTGGATTCCATTAGTCGCCGTCGATCCGTGCGTCGCGCAGTATTCTTGCCTGCTCTGCCCTTTCCACCTCCCATGCGACTCTGACTGCTCTACTGTCAGCAAATGTAAGTGCCGTCATGCACGGCGCACGCACTCTGAAATGGCGCGATTGAAAGCATCTGTGTCATCTGTTTCACCATCGCCCTTTGCACCAAAGTCCTTGACACTTCTGAAGATCCGATAGTTCTGGCCATTCACGAGGAAAGGGGATCGGCCATCGTCCTTTGCAGGTAGATTCGGAAGCCAATACTGCTCTGATACATAAGATTGAGAAGCCGGGCAACCACCAGAACCCAGCCCAAGCTCAAGCGCGGATGCTAATGAATTGTTTCCATTCGTGTAGTTGTAGATTCCACCATTTCCGGATCTCGGGACATGCAAATGGTCATGCCTGTGGTGCTGTGCTGAAGCCGCGTGCTGCAGAAAAAAGGAAGTGATGCAAACGAGAGACTGGAACGAAAACCAAAGCATGCCGAGAGAATGGCGAAGGAAACGCTGCAGACGAGAAGTCGAGGGTGCTTAGTTAGGAGGCATGGCGGAATGACGGTACGGGTGCATGTGCATGCACTGCATGGTATCCCCTGTCGGTGCGCGGACTGCGTGCAACATCGTGCTCCACAGCGCTTGCGCACGCGGTCATTTGAGTGACGGGCGATGGCCCATTCTGTCGCAGAATTGGTATGTGTTGCTTTATTCTACACCGTATGGACAGCGCCGGCGGAAAGAGGGAGAAGGTGCGGTGGCAGGTCGCCGTTGCCGGCGTCTGCCGACCGGCGATCACGATCTTTCAATCCCAGCACTGACTTGCTACTTCACTTCACACCCCGCGACTTCAACTTCTGCTGTATACGCGGCGAGAAAAGCGTCAACTGCATCGAGTGTCTCAATCTCGCTGAGTCTGCCACCGGCACAAGCTCTCGCTGATCATTACGGCACCCTCATTCCTGCTTGACCCACGACGCCGGGGAGATATATCGATGGCGCCCACCAAGCGTGTCGTATGTCAAAGCCAACAAGCACGTCGCACCGAAGATCACCTGCGAACGAAGATGTCGCAGTCAGCATCGAGCCAGGTCATCCAGTCTCCGGTGAGTCACTTACGATTGCCCAGTTAAAACTCTCTGCGCACTGCTTGTTGCTGTGGATCACATCGGTGGGAAAGAAAGAGAACACGAACGCAACAGTCAGGAATGTGAGCGATATGTCATTGATCACACCTCCATTACTTCCCAGCGACCAGCGTGCTGGCAGAAGCTCTTCCCCACGAAGTCTCTTCAATCGGATGCAACCAATAGAGACAATGTAAGAGAAGCCGAGAGCAGCATTGGATACACCGACCACAGCGTTGAATGCTGTACCAGAGCCAAAGTTGATTGCGGAGCTGTATTCGCACGTCAGCAGCATTCTCGCCGCGCGGGCTCTCATAGTACTTACATCACTGCGCATACAAGGCCGACACATAGGATCGCGTTGGTGGGAATATCTACACCAGGGCTGACAAAACGGATCCACTTCGAGAAAGGGAACACCTGCAGAGTTCAGTGCCCTGCTCTCCTTGCTGAATGACTTGAAGCCTACCTGGTCTCTGGAGAATGCCCACACCTGTCTCGAAGCACTGGCTGTCGTGGTCACGGTTGAGAAGAAGAGGCACACCACCAACATGGCGCCGAGCACGCAGGTTGCTGCCCTCGAACTGGTGGCGTTGAACAGCATCTCGATAATGGGGAAGTCCGATTCCCCGTTGACCAGAAGCTCAATGTCTTGTATGCAGAAACAAAAGCTGATCAGCATCGTGACACCGAGGATGCCATTAAGTACCGTGGCCCACATCATCGCCCGAGGTAGCTGCAGAGAGGCATCCTTCAACTCTTCCGACATATGGGCTCCAGCGTCAGGTCCTACCAGAATTAGTCGGCGGATGATATGAGGATGCCTGAGACAAATGTTCTGCGTCGTGAAGATGCCTTCAAGCAACTGCTTACCGATGAAGCACCAGATCGGCGTACTCAAGCCCACAAGGCAAGAAAGACCGGTACTACCCCATCCTCCACCGTCGTGGAACTCACGAAAGACACGTTCGGCCGGTGCGTGATCGCCCATGATCCAGAAAACCAGTAGGAACACCTAAATTTGCGTAAGGATGTAAATGAAGAAGTGAGGAAGGACAATCTTACGAAGAACCCCAAGACATGGACGAATAGCAATATACCTTCTGCCAGAGGCAATTGCTGCGTGCAGAAGATGTTGAATCCGATGCAGAGAACCAGGAAACAGTAAAGAAGCAACGTAGCTTGATATAAGCGCGAGACGTCCGCTTCAGGATCCATAAGAAGGATCATTGTTTCCACCATACCAGCCAGCTGGACGCAACAAGAGGGCACCCCAGCAATCCAGTCAAGGCAGTAGCACCAGCCAACTACGTAGCCGAGTGGCTTCTGTAAAGATGGAGGAGGGAATTCGGATACCCTGGATGTGGAGAAGAAATTAGCAGACGTCGCTCAGGCCGGATTGTTTGTCTTGGATTCCAAATCAGTTACCAATGATACTATGCACAAGTTAGCATCGAGTGTGCAACGGCCCGGCCAGGGCCTAGCATCTGCGGACATACCTGCCCACCTGCCGTTGGTGCCAAGGAAGCCATCTCAGCTAGCGATGCGATCATGCATAGCATCAGCAGCCATACGGCGATCGTGCGCCAGATGACACCAGCAGTGCTAATAACAACCAGGCGGTGAAGATTAGCGGACGTCTCAACAAGTCTGCGTGGCGGGTACATGACCTCCAGTGCTAAGGCCTACCCGCCGTTATACAGTCCGAACCAATTGGCAAGCAGTACGTTCTCCCACGTTGCTTGCAATATGGTCGGCTCCCTACAGAGCAATCGCCATCAGGTAAGAACGACGTCAACATTCTTTCCATAGGATACATCGACGAACTTGAAGTTCCTCTTCATCTGTATCAGCTGACTAGAGCTCGAGCATCAATCGATGTTACTTACACACAATTCTTGTTTCTTGCCTGCGTGCGTTATAGAGAGTCAGCCTTCGATGACCGAACGGCCTAAGTGCGCTTGTCATCTCACCCATTCGAGACCTCTCGTACCCATTGCACTAATACGACGAGCAAAGTCAACGTGCGAGGTAACGCGAGCGGCACACTGCAGAAAGACTGATTAATATCGCCACATCTTCGCGCTTGACAGGTCATCTGCATGGGGCAAATATCGTTCCCTGCATCATCTCATACCCACCAGGCTGGAGTCGGCCTCTAGGACCGTGCAACGTAGCACGAACATGGTTCTGCAGGCCACAGTACACAGAGCTGCAGCTACTGCTTTCGAAGGCCATCACTGCAATAGTCGCAATGCAATCTTTCCATGGCACTCGATCGACTCGTGCAAGTCTCGAACTGGTCTCTGAAGCCTCCCGCGGACATTTGAGACCAAGCTCGAGGCGTACTGCTTCGACTCTACAAAACCAACCAGTCAAGAACGAGTACCCATTGCCCTACTGCTACATTATCTGAGCATTGTGTGCTGTTACACGGCATGCGGCCCTCACACTGTGTCATCGAAACCCCATCCATCTGCTTGACAATTGTGTCTCAAGAGCTCAAGAAGACCCATCTTCGATCCACTTTGCCCCCAAAGTCTGCCCGCCCGGACCTCATCTGCGTCCATTTTGCGGAGCCTTGCAATCTGAACAGCAGGTGTTTTTCCTTCGAATTTTTGTTTGGGCAGCAGCCTTGATTCACCAAGCAGGCAGTGAAGCATGCCGCGCCGGGAAGGATATCAGAACGCCGTAGGGTTTACCATCAGCCTCTGCCTAGTCTTCACAAGTTGCGTCGCCATCATCCGGTCTTGGATTCGCAGGCATGCATATGGCTCCGACGATGCGATCATTGGCGCGGCCACTGTCACTTCTCTTGGACATATCGGTGCAAGCTACACGAGCTATGCAAGGGGCCTCGGCAAGCCTTGGTCGAGGATTGCCGTGCAGGATGACTTGCGCGATTTGAACCAAGTACCAGCAGACTGAGCCATGGTTTGACACTACGCTGACAGAGACGTAGGCCTCGGTCGCTAGCTTGGTCCTGTTTCTCATTACGCTGTACCTGTCGAAAGTCGCAACGATAGCCTTCCTGATCCGTATCACAAAGACTCCCGCTCAGGTCAAGCTTTACCGTGTTTGTTCTGGCGTCGTTGTGATCTTTGGCTTAGAGTTTAGTCGCCGTTGCCACTGCTGGCTGCTCGAGCGCATCGGGCTATCACTGTGCGTACAATGATGTTCCTTGAATGTAGCACGTGGAAGCCTTTGACAGAATGAGTTCCTCCTCACCGGCACACTGACGCTATGTACTAATCGCTCTCGTTATAACCAGGGGCATTTGAAAGCAATGCATCGACTTTTAGTTTGCAGGTAATTTTTGCAGCCGTCAGAGACGACTCACAACTGACTGCGCATAGCACATCCGATGGCAGGTTATAACAGTTTTTGAATGCGTCACAGAAGCTCTATTGCTGATTCTACCGGCACATCTGGTATGGGAACTTCAAATGTGACTTGCACGAAAGGCAATGAGTGTTACTGCTTTTTGGGTTCGTTTGCCGTAAGTGAGAAGTGAACATATTGAGTGTTTCTTGAACGTGTTGACAGTCCCCTGAAGCACGCTGGCATTCTCGATCGCGAGCAATTTTTATGCCTTGCGCCTCAGTCGACAACAATCCGATGCCGGCCTTGACAGCGCCCTTGATAACATCTGGATGGAAATAGAGCTCGCTTACGCGTTGGCAGCAAGGTGAGCGATAAATGACCAGATGGTGCACTGCCTGGGCTAAACTCGATACGACAGCACGCTGTCAGCGCTGAAGACTTTTACCGAGAGCTTCAACACCGGATTTGGCGTCGCTCAGTTGCGTGGAAAGCCAGAGGGTAGCTATGGTATATCTGATGTGTCTGGAAATTCCAGTCACAATGCGCAGCCGCGGGTGGAAGAACGTTCGGTGCAACCCAACCTGGCGGCAGAGAAGCGACAGAGCTTGAGGTCGAAGATTTACCAAAACCATTCCTCCGGAGATCTTCGACGCGAGCCATTGGATCTCGGATCTGGAAATAGTGCTGGTAGTACGGATTTGAGTAATGACATGCCGACACGTCGTGTGCCCGCACAGTCTGTATGAGAATGGCAAGATGCACATTGACACGGTGACTGATGCATGGGGATATTCGTATCGAGACCTGCAACACAATGAAGAGGTGCTCCTATGAGAACTAAAGGATTTGAGCATGCAGAAATGACTTAAGATTGGCTGTACACACGAGCGATACTTTCGAAGTGAATGTAGTGGTAGAAGAAGGTTTACCGTTCACGTCACGTGATATTGCACATCGTCTTCACAAGTTCACATGCCGGCTTTGACAATTCTCGCGTTGTCCGACAACGTCCACACAAAGGAGCCGCCCTCTCTCCGAACCGAGTCTCTCCTTCTGCTGTCGGCACCGTCTCGTCGTAGAGATCTGGCACTTCACCGGAAACCATTGCGACTGAGCGCGAAAGCATCTACTGGTGAAGTCTGCTGCAAGCTCTGATCGCGAGCGCGTCCCATCCTCGACTCGGCTCGACAGTATTCTGAGGTCGCGCGCTCCGCAGACCGCGAAGTAACTATCCGATCTTCCGATTGCCCTCGCCTGTACCGCCAACATGTTCTTCGTCGCGCACCGAACCCGCGACTGCACGCTCCATCCGTCTTTCTTCGACAACACCGCAGACAGCAGGATCCGCGAGAGACTCTACGAAGACATGGAGGGGAAGGTTGAGGGCACGGAGATGATCATTCAGATCATTGAGATCGATGAGATCAGTGAGCCCGTGCTTGTGCCGGGCACGGGAATGGCAAAATACACTCTCTCGTACCGCGCAATCGTATGGCGGCCCTTCAGAGGAGAAGTGGTGGACGGGCAGGTGACGAGCGTGGTCAACAACGGCTTCTTTGTGGACGTGGGCGCGTTGAGTGTGTTTGTGAGCAAGGCCGTGAGTGGGAGTTTGCGTGTACATGTACACGTGCTGGCTCTGACGTTGATCGCAGATGATCCCACCCGCACTCAAATACTCGGTCGAGGGCTCAACGCCGTCCTTCACGGACAACTCGGAGCAGACCATCGAGCGAGGCGCACAAGTGCGGTTACGCATCAAGGGTATCCGCGGAGAGATGGGCAGCATGTATGCCATCGGTAGCATCCGCGAAGACTACCTTGGGTGAGCTTATATTGATTTCGAAGGCCGCTATACTATGTACTAATTTGAGACAGGGCTCTTTTGCAGTAGTTTGCGTGCCGCACTGCAGTTTCTGACACGAATAGGCTTTCGGGCAGGGCTAAAGTAAGTCGAACGCATTCCTTCTGGAGCAACACTCGACGAGTAGTCTGGGTTTTCAGCGTGGCGTACTGGATATGAAGAAAACGTATGAGATGATGCGTCAATGCAGACCGTCTGCGTAGATCATGAGATACCCGAAGAATTTGGACGTTTGCAGCTGCACCAGACCATGTTCCATGAGCATTCGTGCCCGCAAAATCAGCGGGCAGTAGGTCGGCACTCAAAAAGACATGAGTATGATTGACATCGACATTGCCATTGCTTGCTCACGCCTGGTGCGCAAGGCGATCGCGTCAAGGAGCAGATTGCTTGTTGGAACGAGGCAAGCTGGCAGTATTTGAAGGCTCGGGAATAGGACAGGCACAGTGATCGTGTGTGGACCTGGCCAGGCACATTCATTTCCGCGCTATGCATAGGCTAAAGCGTGACGTGAGAGTGTAGACATGGCCGCAGCGCATGCACTCGAAGCCGTGAATCGTCCCAAAGTTTCGGCCAGATATTTCCACACCATTTCTTGCACTTTCCCCTCCACAACAGCCAGCTGAGCGAGACGCTTAGTCGAAGAGACCAAAGCCCATGTCATCGTCGGACTCCTCCTTCTCCTCCTCCTTGGCAGCCTCTGGAGCAGCCTCAGCAGCGGCACCACCAGCACCGCCAGCAGCTGGAGCGGCACCACCAGCGGCGGCACCACCAGATGGGACGGATGCGAGCTTTTGCGAACCCTCAGAGATCAGCTGTAACATGTGTCAGTTCAATCTGTCCAAGTAGTACCACGTCCAACACGGCGAATGTATGTCTGCACCCACCTCGCTGATGTTCTTGCCCTCGAGCTCAGAGATAAGCTTGTTGAGGCGCTCATCGTCAGCCTCAATGCCGACGGCGCTGAGAACGCTCTTGATGTCTGCGGCGGAAGGAGACTCGTTGCCGGCGAGGCCGAGGAGGAGGTATGCTGCCAGGTGCTTCATCTTGAAGGTGTCTATGCTAGTGTCAATGTCCTGCTTCTCTTGCGGCGATGCGGTCGGTGGTAGGCGCGCGTACTGTTGAGTGATGTGGCGGGAGAACTAGAGAATCAATCAATTTAAGCACTTGGGTGCAGACTGATCCTTAAAGCTCAAGGAAGGGTGTCGTGTCGTGGTCGGTGTTCAAACTTGCTAGTCGCGCCCATTTGATTCTTTACTCAGTGGGGAGTGCCAAGACTTGTGCATCTTATCTAATCGGATCCGCGCCGCAAGCGGCAACCCAGAGCGTACTGCCCATATAACACGAACAAAGTACTCAGCATCAGTCTCCCTCAACAACGGACCACCTCGCGCCTTCTCTTGAATCACTTTGGAGAACATGTAATTTTGGCCTTATCGTACCCTCTCTGGATCGTAACGCGCAATTCAGAGCCTTTTGCAAATGACGGTAGGCAAGCAACTCCAACGGTCGCAAAGCACAGTTGGCTTACTCACTGGCAGTCTTTCACGTCGCTTCTTGGATCCATCGGTGGCTCGAAGCAGAATCAAAGTCCTGCGCCGAGACCCTCGTCGACTACGAATCGACCGGAAGCGCCACAGCCCACTAGGCCCCCGCCTGCGACTTCCGGGCTATCGCGGCCTTTGTCGCGGCCGACCGCGAACAATGTCACCGCCGGAGTGAAGCGAAAGCCGGAAGAGCACCTGTCAGCACCTCCAGCGAAGACAGTACGAACTGAGGTGAAAGTGCCCGTGCGGCCATCGGCCGCGAATGGCACTTCAGTGAAGACGTCGAGCAGTCCACCTGGCATAAATGCATCGTATCGTGGCACTGCGAGATCTGCTCAAGCCAGTGGCCCTGCAAGGCCATCAACGGCGCACGGGAAACCCATTTCCAGTGCATCTATGCCAGTCACAGCGTCCGCCGCTCCTTCTGCCGCGAAGCCGAAGCGGGGATTTGCCTCTCTTCTGGAGAAGGCAAAAGCGGCGCAAGAAGCCGTCAAGGCTGCGGGAACAAACACAATCAAGCACAAACCGGTGGAAAAGCTAACAAAAAAGGATCGCTTGAAGCAGCATGAGGAGATGAAACAAAAGCCGGGTCAAAAGAGTGGACACATGGCTCTGGCCCACCGGAGCCGAAGCGGTACTCCTGCAGACGGCAAATCTGCCGCCCACAAGAGGCCTGCTCCGGAACCAGCGTATAAGGGCACAATGAAGAAGACGCCCGTCCAGCCTGAGATATCGTACAAAGGCACCATGAAGCGAGCTGAACCCGGCGCAGCACCTTCTAAACCTGTGGCAAAGAAGGGCCTGGGACAGGACAAATACGGTGGTTACGCGAGCTGGTCTGATCTGGACGAGGCAGAAGACGATGCGGAGGAAGGGTACGGATCCGACGAATCTGATGACATGGACGCTGGCTTCGACGACATGGCGCGGGAGGAGGAGCTGGCCCTCAGAGCCGCCAGGAAAGAGGACCAGGAAGCTCTTGAGGAGGAAGAGCGGCACAGACGTGAGAAGTTGGAGCGCAAGAAGAAGCTTGAGGCATTGAGTAAGAGTGCTGCTGCTCGTAAGCGCTTCTGAAAAGGCCGAATACCAAGCAGCTTGGCGTCACGACTGGATGAATTCAGGCGAACCATGGGGATTCGGTGTTTTGCTGCTTCTTTCCCGTACTCCATCACTGCATAGCGATCTGTTGTTGGGTGGTGTCCTGCCATGATTCGGGAAAGGGTTGTTATCAATGCTCGTAGAACATTAACGCTGCATTCTTTGTAGAGTAGTAGATGGCTTTTGAACAGACGATCAGGTACGAAGTGCGGTTCGAGTCAAGTACACAAGAACAACACCGTGATCAGTATCGTACAGCCCACACCTCTTCATCTAATCGTAAGAGTGCCGTTCGAAAAATGCATCACGTGAGCACAAGACATCACGGCCCGCGCCGGCCGGCGCTTCCCATCTTCTCTTGGCACACCACATATTCCTCTCCAGGCGTGGAGAAGGACTTTGAAGATCAGTCGACAACCACATCGCCAAACGACCGACCGACAACATGGCTGACGCAGACTACGTAAGTCTCAACATAGCTCGGCTCGAAAGCATGGGCTGACATTGATTTTGCAGAACGCCGAGGAGGCCGCCGGTATGCACTCGCGCGACACGATCAGGCGCTCCTCCGTCGGACGTCGCAGTGGTTAAAACCCTGTGGATAGGCCACGAAGGGGTGCTGGAAGATGGGATATCGGGCTAATACAGACTTGTTGCAACAGAGCTGAAGCGCAAGAGAGCGTTCCGCAAGTTTTCTTACCGCGGCATTGACCTTGACGAGTGAGTTGAAGGCGAGATGGAGACAAACCTGCGCGAAGGGACAAGATCTGACCCCCACGTGCTCACAGGCTCCTCGACCTCTCTTCCGAGCAGCTGCGCGATGTCGTCCACGCCCGTGCCCGCAGACGATTCAACCGCGGCCTCAAGCGCAAGCCTATGGGTCTGATCAAGAAGCTCCGCAAGGCTAAGCAGGAGGCAAAGCCAAACGAGAAGCCAGACGTCGTCAAGACTCACCTCCGTGACATGATCATCGTTCCAGAGATGATTGGCTCTGTCGTCGGTGTCTACTCTGGCAAGGAGTTCAACCAGGTCGAAGTCAAGCCAGAGATGGTTGGCCACTACCTCGGAGAATTCTCCATCTCATAGTACGTTCACCCACACGTCCATTAGCTACGTTGAGGAGCTCACGCTAATATCTTCAACAGCAAGCCAGTCAAGCACGGTCGTCCAGGTATCGGTGCTACCCACTCTTCGCGTTTCATTCCATTGAAGTAGACGATGAATACGGGTATGGTTTGGCATGGATGGCGTTTCAGTCTCGGCAATGAACAATGGACAACGTCCATCACGCTCTTAGTGAGCTCATGATAGTCGGGCAATGACCAAAATCGATGATACCACCAATGCTGCGATCTTCCACTTGCTTTCCGTGTTTCAATAGCATGTCTAGTGCTGATGCAAGAAGACCATCACATGCGCCGTCTGTCGCCGGCATGATCGGGATGTGACAGTGTTCCGAAGTGACCGAGACACGGTGCCCAGCAGCCATGCTGCATGTCTAGTCATGGTATGATCCTGGCTGGCCACATGCCGTGAATAGAGCGAACGCGCAAATTCCACCAACTGCACCTGCATGGAATGTAGCATATCGGGATTTCACATTGATCGAATACAGCACCCGCTCCGGTTACATCGAGTCATCAATTGACCTGCTCGTTGTTCGAAGGGTAAATGGTAGGACAACAGCCGTTCTTTCATTTGTCTTCGAGACATTCATTCTCCTGTACATACATATCGAGTCTATAGGACACCTGAGTACGGCGCCTTCCAATTCCACTCACAAACATCATATCAAAACATTCAATGCTCTTCACAAGCATTTCGCGATCACAAAACATTCCGGTCCCGTAGTCATCGTATGCCGCAGCATTACATTCTCTGGTGCACGCGCATATACGTAGTTCGAGACTTCGTGGCGATGCGATCCTTCTCTTGGTCGCCCTGGCGATTTGCCATGAGACAGGGCTCGAATATGTGCATGGCCCCTGATGTGCCACATATTTGGCCGAAGGCAGACCGTAGATGGTAGAACCCTTGGGACATTGGGTCCTTGTGGCGGGACGGGACCGCGGTCGTGACTTCTCAAGTCCAATTCGGCTGGTGAATCGGGAGAGGTAGGTCGCTTGGTGGGATTGGTAAAATGTGAGGACTGCATCATGCACGTATTGTAACCACCTTAAGAAGTTCCGTGGATGCCCAGAGGTGTGGGGTCATCAGTGCGCAGCCATTCGCCATTGAATGCATTAATCAGCCAGTCCCGCAGCTTCTCATACACCACGGTCTGGCCGTTATGGAAGAAGATGCTGTGATCGCTGTCTGGGAAAATGTGTACGTCGTAGTTTCTGACGTTTGCCAGATCGAGCTTATCCAGGAGCTGCAGGGTGTTTTGGAAGTGCACGTTGTCGTCGCTGACGCCGTGCATCACAAGGAAACGGACGTTGCTCGACAAGCCATCCATATCTGAGATTGTAGCGTTGTCGTAGCCAGACGGGTTATGCTGTGGCGTGTGCATGTATCGCTCCGTGTAGACAGAATCGTAGAAGCGCCAGTCCGTCACAGGAGCCACAGCCATGCCGTACTTGAATGTTTCCCCCGCGTCGGTTTCGAGACATTTCAATGTCATGAAGCCACCGTAACTCCAGCCCCAGATGGCAATTTTGTCACCGTCGACGTACTTCTTGGCTTTCCACGCCTTTGCAGCGGCGATTTGAGAGCGTGCCTCCCAGTAACCAATATTATCACGAATTATGGTCCTTTGCGATCGGCCCAAGTAGCCAGTACCGAATCCATCGAGGGTAACCACAATGTATCCGAGGCTGCTTGCAACGTATGATTGAAAGTCGACAGTGAACTGTCTGTCAACTTGCTGATATCCGGGCCCGTTGTAGAGCCAGAAAAGCACTGGGTATTTCTTCTTCTCGTCGAAATGTGGAGGGCGGCGCTCGACAATGTTCATGTCGAAGCCATCGACATTTATTGTGGAGTATATCTCGATTGGGAGCTCCGTCTTCTTGGCTAATTCATTCAGACGCTTGTTCTCCTCGATCGTGACATCAATAGAGTCTTCCTTGTTCGAAGGCGTGGACTGGACTTTCTGCCAGGGAATGCCTGGGCCCTTGTACGTCAATAACATGAATTTGCCTTCGGCAGAGAAAGAGGCCTCGTAGTAGCAGATATCGCTGGTCTTTGTAACAGCGGTGACACTGGATGGGCCTTCGAGGAGATGCGAGCTGTAGACATGCCGTTGAGTACTGCCATCTTTTGTGGCAACAAAGTAGACAACATTGGTCTTCAGGTCAATGGCAGATGGGGCTTTGACAACTTCCCAAGAGCCCTGGGTAAGCATCTTTGGCTCCTTGTTGTCAAGCGGTGTGAAGTATGCCAAGTGATCGAAGTTGTCATCAATGATCGTGTCGATGTATCCATCGTCGGGTCGTCCGTTGGCAGGATCCGCAGGCACATATGTGGTGGTGTGGCTGACCTCGAACCAGCCGCCATCAAGGCCCTGTACATTTCTCTCGCGAACAGTCTTGCCAGTGCGCGAGTTTGCGTCGACTAAGATCATCTTGAGCTTGTCGCTTTCTCTGTTCGTCTCACGAATGAGCACCTTTCCAGTTTCGCCAGCCCAGATCACCTCAGTGATGAGTCGGTCCTCGTCTGCAAAGTCATCCTGAATGGGAACGCTGAAGACCTGTTCCTGTGCGACATCGTAGAACAATAGCTCGACGACAGACATGGGAGCGCCAGCCTTGGGATACTTGATGTTGCGCACTTCCGGATAGTTCTCTTCACCAGGCATCGGCTCTTGCCCACTTGGCCGGCTGAAAAAATATTGCACGGGAAACGTGGGAACTTTGCTTTCCTCTGTCTTGAAAAAAGCGACATACTTGCCGTCTCCACTCCACCAGGTTGCGCCACCATCTGCGAGCACTTCCTCTTCGTACACCCAATCGGGGATGCCATAGAAAAGGTCTTTGCCGCCATCGGTTGTAATCTGATTGACAACGTCCGAGTCGAGATGTCGGATGAACATGTTGTTGTCTCGGGTGAAGACAACGGCGTCACCAGTCGGGCTCCACGATGCAAGCTGCACGCGTCCGGTCGTATTGGCAGGATCGAGTGGTTCTCCCTGTTGCTTTTCGACATCGAAAATCCAGTATTTGCCAGTGCTGCTATGCCTCCAATTGCTCTGGTAGTCGCTCTGGATGAGAACCTTCGTGTGGTCGCGATTTGGCCAAGCTTCATGGACCATGACCATCTCGCCAGCCACTTGGAAGGCACCTCTTTCCATCAGAGTTTTTGCATTCTCTTTCTGCACTGACACATCCTCGCCTCTGTACCGCACATCTTCGACTACTAGGTAGTTCCGCCCACCGGAACCGCCTCGCTCTAGCAGCAAGCCGTCCTCGCCGTTGGGACCTGAAACCCATCTGATTGAATGCTGTTGGGGATACCATTGGCCTGTAAGGACTTGTTGCAATGTGACCTTTTTGCCGTTTCCTGTCGTGCTTGTAGCGTGTGGATCGTGAGGCCGCTCGGCGTGTGATAGCTGCCTATTCTGGCCCAGGAACAGGAACAGCGCTGCGAGCCAACCGACGGCACCTATCGCAACCAGGACGTACAATATCCGTCGCGCTTTGCGATCGACGGGCTTCACTTTGGTCTGCCAGGCAAGATCTTCTTCGTCTCCTGCATCATCTTCCTCCTTAGTATGCGGCCCATCGCCATACCTGGCTTCTGTGGCTTTGTCGTTCATGTTCTCGAGCACAAAAGACGTGGTGCTGCCCGACGAGCCCGATGGCCGTCCTTCGTCATCATCGTACGGGCTCGGGGTGTCTCGCGAGCGGTTCAGCGGCTGCGTTTCCTCGTTGGCGACCTCGTCCCTGGACGGCGCCATGGCAAGTGAGTTGGAAGGGAGCTCAGTTCACGCGCGACATGTGTGTCTGAACATGCACACGTGGCAGGGGCGTGGCCTTTTTGATATGCAGCGCCCCAAGCTCAGCACCGAATGTGCAGCGTGGCGGTGGAGATGGTGGTGGTGGTGCAATTCACCGAATGAGCCTCTGGGGTTCCCTCGTGTCTGGGCGCAGCGCGGGTCGCGTACTGTATATCTATAGCAACATCAAGGTTTCCAGGGTCGCCAGGCGCATCTCGGCCGTCCGTCGAGGTCGAAAGAGGTGCACAATAAACGCTGGGAGCAGCCCTTCCACGGCCATGTCACAAGACAAAGACGATCGCGAGCAACAGTGACAACAGGCCACGTCTGACATCCGATGACATGTGTTGCCTCCGAAGTCCGGCATATCTGGACAATGTGCAGTGGCCGAACTTGCTCCACCGAAACTAGCGTTTCTCCACGCCGAGCCCAGGACTCGAGAAGGCGTTCGGAAGTATTGTGACAGCTCGCAAGGAAGCTTGTTGTTCCACGACAAACGTTGGCTACGCGAGCTGTGCTATGGCTGCTGTATTGTCTACTCTATAGCCTGCTGCCGGTAGATAGTCATCGGCGCTGATTCACTGCAGCTCGGAGCGCTTCGATGACATGCCCTGGATCTTGAGCGCCGAAGACTGCACTGCCAGCCACAATCACGTTCGCGCCTGCATCGGCCGCCGTGTCAATAGTCTTCTCGCTCAAGCCACCGTCCACCTCGATGTTGAGGTCGGGATACCGTGCACGCAGGGCTTCCACCTTGGGCATCATGTCTGGCATGAATTTCTGGCCTCCGAAGCCTGGCTCAACAGTCATCACAAGGGCCATCTGCCCTTTGGTCAGTATGAGCGTGCGCATGGATCGGAACCAGACTCGTGACTCACTTCGGGGACCTCTTCTTTCACGTCGCTGTCAAATATTTCGTACAGCACATCTACTGGGGTTTTGGGCTTGATGGCAATGCCTGCCCTCATGCCTTGGGCGTGTATGTATCTAATCAGCTCTTTCGGACTGGTGTTCTGCTCGCTGTGCTCCTCTGGAGACTCAGCAGCTGTGGATGATATGGCAGCCTCGTAATGGAAACAGTAGAGATCACAGCCCGCATCCTTGAACGACTTCACCCACTTCTTTGGCTGCAGTGCTGGTCAGCACGACAGCCATCCTACCATGTCGCCAAGTGCTCTCTCTCCAGCATACCTCAGCAATCATCATGTGGCAATCAAATGTGCCTTTGCCCAAAGCCTCTTGCGGCCGATCCACATGCTTCCGGATCATGGTCACTACAGGCGCGCCAAATGTCATGTTGGGCACAAAATGCCCATCCATGATATCCACATGCAGCCAGTCTGCGCCCTGACCGATTGTATCAGAGCATGCCTTCCCTAGCGCGCCAAAGTCTGCGCTCAAGATTGAGGGCGCGATGATCGCGGGCGGGGCCATGATTCGAGGGCGGGGCGATGGCAGTGAAATAGCGGCGGGTGAGATTCACGATGTCGACCGTTCGAGGCGATGTCGTGACAGAAGAGAATGGAACAGCAAATGCCACAGAGCCGCTAGGTGCACGGCAAGCTTTTGAGCAGAGATGAGACGGCGCAGGAACACGGTGCGTCATTTGCAAACGCCGACGAACGACGTCGCAATTGCATCCGAGCACACAAACACACACCCACACACACACACACACACACACACACACACACACACACACACACACACACACACACACACACACACATACACTTTCTCTCTCACTCTCTTCAACCTCCACTTCTTCGCGCACAACATGAACAACGCCCGTCGCGGTCTCGGCCTCACCTCACGACTGCTAGTGAGCGTTGTCTGATGGCGTCATGCCTCTCTGATGCGTCGCCGCGAGCGTATGCGGACAATATGACTTGGCCGGACGATTGGCTGCCGAAGCGCCCAAGTCCTATCCGCTGTCCATCCTTGAAGGCTTCATTCGATGTGGTGTTCCGCAACTGCGTCCGGCTGTGTAACACGCATTCCCTCCCGCCGCGGCAGTCGTGGAGACTCATCCTTTGGAGATCCAACCAGGCTCGTGGCCGCGCGTGAGGCTCAAGTGGTAGCGCCAGCCCAGGCCATGTCCTGATCGCAGGCCCGTGGGTCCATTTAACCGCCCTGCTGGGGATAGAGAGATGAGTTGGTCGCGCTGGCGCTTGCTGCAGGTTTGTATAAGGGCACACGCCGCGGGCCCGACCTGTCTAGGCTTCTGCTCTACTGCACCTGTTTTGCGTTCGTGGTGTGTGTCCGCTACTACTCTCATTTGTGCTTAGTTCCTGTTGTTTCTTTCACTATACACTTCGTTGATCGAAGACGAGCACACTACCATCACCGCAGGTCGGCCCACAATCATTCCACGAATACACTGCACTCTTACACAATGACGAACACGAGCTTTCTTCAACCCGTTGCTTTCATGCCTCCTGCGCCGGCTCGCAAGGTCGACGGCATGCGTAATACAGTAATCGAAGATGAACCCCAGGTCTCAGTCCGACGAGCGCCCCCACAGAAGCTCCAAGCACGCGTCCAAGTCAACTCACCGATGAGCGATGACTTTCCAACTCCCCGAGCCATCTCTGCCTGCACCACCGTCGAGAGCAGTCCCAATCTCAGCAGCTCCGATTCTGAATCCGACCACAGCTCTCTCTGGAGCAAGCGCAGCTCGGAGAGCTATGACGAGCTGTACGACATCACCGAGAGCGAGTCAGAAGAAGTACCAATCAAGCTTTCGACTTCGGTGAAGCGAAGAGTAGGCAAGAAGGATCAGAAAAGTCGATTCCCTTCCATTGTCATTCCAAGCCCAGGGCAGTGGCCCACGATCGAGAAGTTGAAGTCAGCGTCGGCACTATCGCCACCCCTCAACATCAACCTTTCGCCTTCGATATTGGCCCAGCTACAGCAGAGGAGCTTGCGAGTCCCAAGCACCTCTTCCGCGCCCTCCCTAGATGGAAGCCTGACTTCTGAAGAGCTTGCAGACTCTAGCTGCCCTTCGACTCCTGACATTTCCCGAGCTCCCGAAGATGAGAACACTTGGGAGCCTCCAGTCCAGCTCAACCCATCCTCGATCGAACTCCTCCAGCACATCACCCGAGAAGCCGAATCCGAACAACATGTGGTCCTCGAGGTCTCACCCGAGGCCACCGCTGAAATGCGAGAGGTTGTCGATTCGCCACCAATCACCGGTCGCTTCAAGATCGACACCCAAAACCTGTGTCCTCCCAGCGAGGAAGACGCAGATGACGAGCTATCTGCGCTCTCCGTGCCGTCTCCCGGAGGTTTCTTCGCCTCGCTCGACTCTACCATGGCCAGGAAGACCTGGGCTGGCGCGGAGCCCACGCCAACTACGAGCACCGCGACAGAGTTCTATGGCGTGCCATTCCTCACCGCCCGCAGTTCCGCTCTGCCCACAAGCACTGCCACTTCGTTCTACAATGTCCCATGGTCGGCTCGTCCAGAGGACACAACAGAGCACATCGTCTCAATTGCATCCCCAGCCTCTACGGAGGCTCCAATCACTGCGCGCAAGGTTATGTTCTCGCCAACAGATGTAATCAGCGAAGTCGATGAGATCGACGAGACCTACGAAAATACTCTGCAGAAGACTGCTTCGGCCAACATCGATCGCACCCAGTTGTGGCTCTCTGCGCAGGATGCATACATGGCCGCCATCTGCGAGGAAGACGATGTCATCAAGACGTTTGCCGATGTCGAAGATGCTTCACCCAAGACTCCAGAACAACGTTCTCCCGCCGTTAACTTTGAGTCGCCAAGTAAGAAGTCCGTTCGCTTTGCAGAGATCGCGGCAGCATCGCCAACAAGCGGCTTGTCTGGTATCGAGCACCGTCGTGTCTCTCCAATTCACGATGGTACATTCTGGGAGGCATGGCGCCACAACAAGCGTTCTCAGCGTGCCCGCGATGTGTTCCAGCACCGCCAGGCCCGCGTAGAGGCTGAGCAAGTCCGACGCGTCAGCTTGCCAAAGAACCATGCTGAGCAATTGCAGGGCAAATTCGAGATTGTCGCTGCCGAGAGACCAGCACCCGCGCGACCAGTGTCCAGTCTACTTCCTGTAGCATCAGAGGACGCGAGGACCGAGCTCATTGCCACCGCCGAACGAGAACGCCAGGCGCTCGAGCAAGTTCAGTCATCTCACTGGCACCTTGCTGCTCAACGCGAGGTCAATGGAGGCAAGCTCCTCACCAGCCCAATCGTGTCCAGCTTCAAGGGCCGTAAGGACGTCAGGATCCTCGATCTTGCAGGACAAGTTCACTGCAGCTGGGCCTGGTCTGTTGCACAGGAGCACCCCAATGCAGAGGTCTTCACCACCGTGTCGTCAGACGCCGAAGCCCACGTTCTGGCCTCGTCTCTCGAAGGACCGATCAACCACCACGTCGTCACTTCTCCGAGGCTCTGGGAACTGCCTTTCGCGGATGCACACTTCGATGTCATCTCCGCACGCAACCTCTACACTCACCTCAAGATCACTTGGCCCAAGGGCTTCGCTGCCGACGAGTGGGACTTGACCCTCCGTGAATGCCTTCGCTGCTTGAAGCCAGGCGGATACCTCGAGTTTGACCTCCTCGATGCTGAAATGGTGCACACAGACCCCGTCAGTCAGGCACTCGGCGTTGAATTCGCCTTCAACCTCAAAACCCGTGGCTACGACCCCGCCGCCGGCAAGAACTTCCTTCCACGTCTGAAGCGTGCTGGCTTCTGTGACATCAAGCGCGCCTGGATGGTGCTTCCTGTCGCCGACGTCGTTCCCCGATGGAACGATGCGGGAAAGAGAGCCACTTCTTCCGCCCTCGTCGAGCGATCCATCAACGCCGATGGCACCGTCATGCAATTCGAGCCGCCGCTCACCGGCAGCACAAACGACGTCCGCGCCATGACTGGTCTCGTGGGCGCGAGGATGTGGGAGCAGTGGATGCTGAAGCTCAATGTCGAAATGGGACGCAGCGAGAAGCGTGTCATGAGCGATGTCGCGAAGGCTTTGGAGGAAGGTGGAAAGGGAAATGCTGGATGGAGATCGCTTGTTGGTTGGGCTAGGAAGGAGGAGTTCTGAACCAAGAATTTCTCGTTATATGCTTACCATTTGCGAGTGAAGTGAAGATGGATTATGGAGTGAGGTGTATAAAGCTTTTTATAATAATGACCGTAACTATCTTTGATGTTTGACCAGCGGCAGATATGCACGCATGTTCTCTTTTGGGGGGTATCACGCGTTGCAAGTATAGACATGGCTGGCGTCCGCAATGTCATGCATGTGGTGCTATTGGGCGTGGATGCTGGCCGTGCTGTGCTGGCTTCCGAACATGCTCACGCACAAAACTGCCACATATTTGGGAGTCGGGCGGACCTGGAGCACGTGCTGAGAGCACAGCGAGAAGGTTTCATCTATGTTCGTGGTAGAGCATCACAGCCAATATGGCGTCTAACTTCGTGTCCATCAATAGGATCGACAGCTCAACATAAGCCTTAACAGAGCGTGTCGGGTCGTCTTGAGGTCTCGGTCGATGGTACTCCAACTTTTGAGAGTGCTTCCTCTGTGCGCATTTTGGCATTACTCATCCCATTCACCCCCAAACGCCGCGCTATGCAGACCCGATCCATGTTCAACATCAACGTATACCATCGCCTCAGACAGTTTCGCCGGGCAGAAGGTTGCCCTTGACACCGAACATCTTTCCAGTGACAACGGCGGAAAATCCATCCACTTGTCTCGCATACTGCTCGACTTGCCTCCCGACCAGCAGCGACTCGAGGCGAGATGGCTCCTGGGGTAATTTGAAAAGTTTTTGCCATTCATCTTCCGGAAGAGGTGGCTGCTTCTGCTGCACACGAAGCGCGTTCTCCTGCTTGCGCTTTTGCTGCCATTGCTGAATCTTGGCCTGTTCTCGTGCAAGTGATCGCTGGTAGTACTGCGCATTGTTGTTCTCGGTTTGGTGTTGCTCGATGCTATCCAATATCAGATCGCAAGTTTTCTCCAAGAATGGATCAATGGACAGGTCCAGACTCTCGAGATTCGGTGCGAGAGGCGTGTCGGAGATCTCTGGGTCCCGCGACAGCTCCGCGAGAGATGCTGGGAAATCGAGGGCGGTCTTTTTCGGCAGCTCCTTCGGTAATTGGTGCAGGAAAGATGTGAGCAAGTGCGAGTTGTGGATTTGCACAGGGAGTTCGACGAGAATGTCCTGGAATCGCAAATTGGACTTTTGAATGCTACGACTGTGCATTAGCATGATTCGCGTTGCTGCGCCGTGACCATCTTACCTTTCTGTAGTGAATTTCCCCTCCTTGTAAGCAGCCATGAAGCTGGGCGATAGGCGGTAAGCCTTCAAGCTCAGCGAGCCCTGGCTGCTGCGTGACACATCGAAAACAAGCGCCACTGTGCGCTCGTCCTGAGCCCGCTGGTAAAAGTATTGGTTCTCCACGAAGTTCTGGTTGATGAACCCGCCCATGTTGCAGCTGATGTACCATCCAACGTTCTGCGCATCCGTATTCACCTCGCGCAGGAATTTAATCATCTCATTCTGGTAGGCGACATTGCTCTTGGCGCGTGGAGCGGCGGCGGCAAGCGAGGCGGCATCCTGCTGGTGGTAGGGGTCGTTCGAGGTGGATGATTCGGGGACGGCGGCTGGGAAAGGGAACGAGTTGGTCACTTGGACCTGAGAGTTGACGTCGAGGCCTAGCAGGAAGCCGGTGCTGGGTGTGGGATATGTCGAAGTCGCGTGTTTGATGACTCGCATGGCCACCAGCGCCTCGATCTGCACCTCCTTGATCGGCGAGTCCTTGTTGAAGTTGATTTCTGCCATGATTGCGGTGGCGGCGGAGCGGTGCGATGGGGCGATGTTCTGCTCAACTCGTGGCCGTGTTCGTGTCGTGGCATTTCTTTGAATTTTGGGGAAGCTGCCAAGACATCTGGGTCCCACTTGCCCCCGCTAAGGCCGACGACATGCTACTACGACATCATCTGCAGGTCACGACTATAAGCATGTTGCTGTCCAGAGCTCACTCTCTCAGAGCTCTGATCCGCAACAATGTCGTCAAATAATCCGACTAACGGAAGTACTCAGCAGGAGTTAGATTCGAACCAAGGCGGAGACTCGTCGAAGAAGACATATCACAAGCAGCCCACCGGCAAAGCACTTGAGACAGCGAACTCTCATTCCGACGAGAAAGATTTGAAGCTGTGAGTATTTTGTGAGAGAAAAGCTACAATGGAAGGATCGTTGATCGACCCTCGCTTCATGCAGTTATGGCAGTTGCTTCTGTCCATTCGTGAGTCGATTATATCGTTGCAGCTCAGTTCTATCGCTGAACATGGTCATACACAGGTTCACAGAGTGTGGATCTCCTTGGAATTCAAGAAACTGAACTACCAGTACGTCGAGGTTGACGTTTACCGGAAGCCGAAGTTGCTGCTTGACATCAACCCTCGAGGACTCGTCCCGGCACTTCGAAATGGCGATTGGGGTTGCTACGAAAGCACGGTATTGATGGAGTACCTCGAAGATCTCAAGCAAGGTCCGGCGCTATTGCCGGAAGATCCAAAGCTACGTGCACATTCACGTCTTGTCAGTGTGGCCTCGTATCGTGAGCACGAGCAAGTGCGGGCAGTGTTGACAGGTCGCCATCAATCTAGTGGTCCGATCACATCAACCGGCACATCATACCGTTATTTTACAAGTATTTGCAGGCGCAAGAACCCGAGAATCAGGTCAAGTTCGCCCGCGAACTGACCGAACAGATCGCGAAACTCGTAGAAGCAGCCGATCCGCAAGGTCCATTCTTCTTAGGTCGAACATTGACTTTCGTCGATGTTCAATTCGCACCGTGGGTTGTCAGATTGAACAAAGTGTTGAAGCCATACCGTGGTTGGCCCGAACCCGAGCCCGGCAGTCGATTTGAGGTATGTCCAATTGGAATCGAGCATGTCATATTCATGGTTCGGAGCCCGAACCGATCAAGCGCTGATGTCCGTGTTCAGATGTGGGTTCGGGCGATCGAGGGCAGTGAGCCTGTGAAGAACACGACCAGCACCGATGAGCTATACCTCGACAGCTACGAAAGATATGCCGAGAATCGGCCCAACACTTCTCAAGTCCGAGACGCAATTAATGCAGGCGGCCACTTACCCTAGAACTGCGAACGCGGAGGCACAAGGTTCAGCAGACCTGTCTAGACCGGCGCGTGCAGCTGTGGAATCATGTGCGTCAAGCAAAGACATACGTGTTGGAAGCCTGTTCGACGAGCAAGCATGAGGTGTACATCACGACATCCCAAAGCGTGCCGAACGCAACCACGGATATACTATACAGTGAGTGTGATTCACGCGATCAGTGGCACATTGTCGGTGAAAATTCTCCGTTTTGTCTCAGTCGAACACCGACGTCTACGTTCAGCCTGCTCATGACAGCGTCTTGTGCGGACACCACAAAAAGAGTCTACGACCACAGAGCGCTCGTGTGCTCTGATGTAGATGTGTGAAGTCGTGCCTTGTCTACACGGAAATGAGGAGACATATTGGTGCCGTTCGACTCCACATTGCGTTGATGGCTGTTCGGCAGATGAACGACCGCGAGAACGCAACGCCTCCGTGGGATCCTGGCCATCACTAGATCGTAGCGCGGGTACCGTGCGGGATCGAAGATGGAATGATGGCCGTCGATCTCTTGGCCTGGCGTATCAAATCAACTGGACAGCTGTTAGTAAACCCGGGCCATTCGACGAGATTCTGGCCTGCGTTCTGTGCAGCAATCGGACGACTTCAGAGCAGAGGCTGGCTGGAGGCACGTGGTCTGATGCATAACCCGAGAACGCAGCACAAGGAGCACAAAATCACCCGACAAGGCGCACCAACTCGGGCTAGAGTGCATGATGCGGAGCCTGTGATATTGTCAGACGCATTTCACTCCCTTTATCGGACAAGAGGACACACGCGCGATTCAAGCGTTGGCCAATTTCCAGAGCCCGCACACAACGGTTACACGGTAGTCAAGGGGTGTCTGCCTATCGTTTCACGGCCATGATGTGGAGAGGCACATACGGCAGCGGCAGCGCACATTGTGGAGTTCAGACGAGGACCCATAGGACAGAGGCCACTTCCGCGGAGGCAGATAGGCGATGAAGAAGCGCTGGCACGGCTGATGAACGTGGAGATGTCACACCGTGCCGCTGCTGGGCCCCTGCATGCTCTGGCTCGGGTGGTTGAAGGTGTTGTCCATAACGGATGAAGCGGCAGGAGGGGTGCGGATGCCAACACAGGCCCTAGCATGGGCGCGTGGTCTCAGCACTGCCGGGCAGTCACCAAGAGGTCCCACTGTGATATCCATCATGGAACAATTCGACACCATGAGCGATGCTTCGTCAAGACCTCGGTCGAGCAGACAGTCTCCTGTCATGTTTGTGTGCTCCCGCTGTCGACAACGTGAAAGCGCAAGGCCTATGCTGTGGAACAGTTACGCGTGTGTAGAGCGGGCTGGAGACAACTCCGACGGCGGGTAGTCGTGGGCTTCAGCCACCGCTAAGTACTCGTTAAGCAGAGGAGATCGCCAACGAGGAAGAGTCCCTGCCTTAGATGTATCGACCCTGCTGAGCCTCTGCGTCGGTACACGGGCTTGTTTCCGTCTGTACAGTCCCTTGATGCTGCGGGCGGACCAGGTGTGTTGTCGAGTGCTTTCAAGCATTGAGTGTTTGTTGTCACCTCAGGCAGCGCATTGGCTCGCACATTTCTTGAACGCATGGAGTTGGCGAGCAGCATCCAGCACATGACTAGCAGTGGTATTGAACTTTCGGTGTGTAGACCAGGTGGGCTGACCGGTTCATCAGTCTGTTCACATCTGCCGATGCTGCGAGGCGCGGGAAATGGTCTCAACAGCGTGTCCACATGCCCTCGTTAGCGCGACTGCATTTGAGATGGGATGGGTTGCCTGCAGTGCCATGAAGATCAAGATCTCTGCAGACTATTGACCACGTACCAGAGTCATTGCATGCTGGCGCCATCAATCTCTCGCGAGCCCAACAGTCGCGGATTGCAATTGTCAGCTCCAGGCCGTGTGATTCGCTCCGCACCATCTCGCTGTGCTCTAGCTCCATTCCGATCGAAGATTCACACGGAGGGGGTCCCGTCGCCAAGGTGCAGAAGTGACGGCTACAACAACTCTATATCCGGTCGGAACGATGTGCGTCTCATCAGACCAACACACATACCGCTGGTATGCCATTGCAGTTGCGCTGGGCGGGCATGTCGTTGGCAGACGTGGCATCTTCTCCAATGACGGATGGCACGCGTTTCAGACGGAACGCGGCGCGAGAGGAAGTTGCTTGCTCGTGCCACGCTGCAGACGAACGATAAAGCATGGTGCGAGTCAATTGCGAAGGGCGGGGTGGAGGAAGTCGAGCCGCGAACTCTGTGGTGACTTGCATGAGGAAGCTCGGAGAGGTATCACGATGGCAGCAGTTTCACTGGGAGCTGGGCAGGAAGTGCTCGCAGCCGATCTCCCTATGCTGTCCGGGAAAAGTCTGCAGTGGGCGGTGGGTGATTGCAGCGGCGGACTTCGGTTCCGGGGCGTTTGTTCAGGCGTTCGTCATGCTGATCTGAGGCTCTCGAGCGATGACGTCGTGTCGAACGCGCCAGAAGTTGGCCGGGCGCTGGTGGTCAGTGTAGGCGCGATGAGGCAGGCAGGCAGGGGGAGCCCACGCGCCTGGCAGGAGACAGAGACAGACCGTCGAGCGCCGGCCGTTCCGTGCAGACGATGCTCGCGGCGGGCAGCAGGCTGAAATTTGGAGGCCGCGGGAGGGCGAGGCGATCGTAGATGGGCACGACGAAGTCGGGATAGGCGGAGCAGGCACCGCGGACCACGGTGCAGGTGTGAAGTGGCGCTGTGATCGAAGATGAAGGGACTGATCGAAGGTCGACGCACGTTTTGCCAGCGGCCCGCCTGCAAGCGACCTGCAGAGGCGCGGGCTGGGCTCGATCGGGGGGGGCATGGCCAACCCGGCGGGTCGGCTGCCACCGCGCAGGCAAGAGGCGCGCGTGCCTGACGAGGGCCATGCTGTGCGGCATCGCGGTGGCTCAACTCTGGCGTCGCGACAACGGGGCCACCGTTTCGAGCTGCTGGCAGTAATGCCGACGATGCGACGTGCACCGCGAGTCGCCCGCCTTGCTTGCAGCCACGCCACCGACGCTGCGACAAGCATCGAGTCGGTCGGCGACGACAGACGTGTCGCGAGCGTCGCAGCGCGCACCCTCTCCTCCGCCGCCGCTATAGCAGCATGGCATAATGGCGGAACATTCGTGGGCCACGCGACACGCACTGTGCTGTTGCGTGCTCTGCTTCGCTCCAGCCGTACCGTCATCATGACTGGCGGCCGTCGCCAATCGCCCTCCTAGCGGCGGCCAGGTCGGCATCGAGTGAGCGAGGGAGCGAGCGCCTACAGTATTCTGCTCGGTCAAGCCCGTTTCAATAGCGACCGTACGGCGGTATACGAACGGCGGTCACAGGATCGTCGCAAGCCACAAGTCAGGGCCTTGGCGCGCCGTGCTGGCAGTGACATCGACACTTTGGTCTCGATCTCGATCGCAAGCATGGGAGCACTAGGCCGCTGGAGAGTGGGTGCCGGTGTCTCTGACGGCATCACGGGCGCCGAAGCGTTGCATGGCATGGCAGCAGACGGACGCCGGCGTGACCTTTGCGGCAGGAGGGCAGGAGAGCACGAGAGCAGAGAGAGACAGAGAGAGGAGAGAGAGAGAGAGAGAGAGAGAGAGCATATGGCAGCAGGCCCGTCGCTCGAGCAGGCGTGGACAGCGCAGCGCAGCACAACACAGCACAGCACAGCACAGCACGGCGCGGTGAAGTCGGGCACAGCCGCAGGTGGCAGCAGAGTTCAGGTGCAATCGGCGATCGCGTTGCGCGGGCAGGGTCGGCAAGGCTCAGGCTAGGTAGTTAAGGTTAGCCGTGCAGGATGCAGGATGTGTGAACATGGAACTATGCCCGTTACCCACTCTTTTCGTGTCGCTCGCGCAGCTCACCACCACCAGCGCGCGCTGCTAAAAGGCACCCTCTCATCCAGGGTCTTGCTGCTGCGTTGACCCTCTCTCCAAACATCTCCCATGCTCCCTCGGCGTAGCCTGGGATGATGAACAATTACACTCTCTCGCCTGCTGCCGGTCTCTAACCTTGGTCCCGCTCCCACTGCCTGCATTACTGTACTGTTGTACTGTACTGTTAATACTCCGCCTGTCCTCGAGGGTCCTGTCGTGCTCTCGCATCCCATCACTACGACATTCACCACCATCTCCACCAACAACAATTCCACCAGTCCACCAGTCCACCACCACCACTACCAACAACAACAACAACAACAACAACAACAACAACAACAACGACAACCACCACCACCACCACTGTGCCTGATCCTGCTGCTCTTGTCCGCATCACCAGCACCACCACGACGACGCGGCGCCATCCATTCCGCTCTCCCAGTACTGCCCGCGAAACAGTGCTGTTGTCCGCGGCACTCTAAACCCCTCGTTGTCCATTCACCCACCACGACCTGGAAGCTGGCTCTCACATGATGGACGGTAGAAATTGCATGTCCATCACATCACTACTCAACGACAGTAGTGACGATAGCTCGTCCAACCATCCCAACGCCCACGCCAAGATCCAGCTGCCGTCGCTCAGCCTCCACTCGCGTGCTTCGTCGAGCTGCGACTCAACACCGAGTCTCTCGCCGCAAACCCCACAATTGTCGCGCAGCTCGTCCAGCGACTCCCGCGCCTTCTCCACCCCGTCACCGCTCACCCCGGCCTACAACAGCTTTGACCAGCCGCAGCTCCTGGTGAAGCACCACTCGCACGCGAGCCACCAATCCCAGCACCACCAGCGCTACTACCTGCACAACCACTCACACGCCAAGATGGACGATCACCAAAATGCCTCCATGTATCCGCCAATTCCCGACGCGACCGGGTCCATGCCCCAGGCCTACCCAATGCCTCCGCAGATGGCTCCACAGCAGCAGCAGCAGCAGCAGCAGCAGCAACCGCCGCCGCTGCAAGCCCTGCCTCCCCAGCCGCAGCAGCAGAACCCCCAGCAATTTCGCGCATCCACCTCGCCCGCTTCGGAGCCGTCGCGCCTCTCGACCGTGTCCGCACAGTCGAATCAGAAGCCGCCGAAGAAAAACCAGTATCCCTGCCCGATGGCGAAGCAGGTCGGCTGCAACGACTACTTCACCACCTCCGGCCACGCCGCGCGACACGCGAAGAAGCACACGGGAAAGAAGGACGCCTTCTGCCCGGAATGCAACAAGGCGTTCACGCGCAAGGACAACATGGAGCAGCATCGAAGGACGCACCAGAACGGCCGAGGCGCATCTCGCACGAGCAATGACGACTCCAAAGTCAAGAAGCCCAGCAAGGCGCCTGCAAAGAAGACCGTCGCAAAGTCCGAGTCGGCACTCGAGGCCGCGGTGGAGCAGCAACTCGCCGATCAACAAGCGCAAGCGCAGGCTGCACAAGCTCAAGCAGTGCAAGCCATCGAGCAAGCTCAGCAGATGCCACCACAGATACCCATCGATCAGATGATGCTCCCGGCCTCGGGGCCCTACTTCCTCAACACCATGGACACCGGGCCAGTGCCCAGCCTGCCATTGGCCATGCCGGACTTGCACGCTCGGCCTCCACTCCACCGAGCCAGCCTCGCATCATCTCTCGAATATGTTCCCCCGGTCGCACCCATGATCGATCCCGAAACATTGCATTACAGCTACCCGAGCCCGGGTCTCAGCAATGGGCTCAACAGTTTGGCTTTGGCTGCCAGCGAACATCGACGCATCATGGAGAAGACACAACAATCGCGCAGTCCTTCTCAAGAATCCCCCGATGAGACGACGCCATAGATGGGAGTGGGCTTTAGTTTTTTCGAGTACACTGGATTGTTTTCAAGCGATATACCCACAGGTTTGGTTTGGTAGGAGTCGTGGACTTCACGCGGACAGCTTCGATACAGAAGAACTGTCCTGCTATATGGACGCGTAGGCCGTCGGTGGCTGGGTGGAAAAGCCGGCATGTCTTACGGATCATGTGTAAGACTAATTCTGTTCTGTCACGAATATGAAGATGCATACGCGCAGAAGCGAGAGAAACTTCAGGGCCAGAAGTACAATCGCCACGAGCAGATGAGATACACTGAGTCTAATGACGATGCATGAAGTTGTGGTGGGAAAAATTTGGTGGCTTCCTCACGAGGTTGCTGGGCTTCCTCTTCTAGCTACTGCCGCCACATCAAAAAATGACATTCGAAGTTGTCCTCTCAATCGTTCAATTTGCTGCTGCCCCCCATTCCCCACCTGCGCTTTCCTCCGCCACCTCTACCATCTCCGCATCGATGCTGTGAGCAGACGAGACATGAAGTCAAAATAATTGTGGAGAGCGAGCTCTTATTTCCAGGGTTCTTTACTCGAAAGCTACCTGCATACATGTATCTCTGCTGCCATGAACCCTGGCCTGGACCAAGCTATCCAACCACGACCTTGACAACAAATATTATCATCCTCTCGTTGGTGGGCTCCCCAGTTTCATCGTGTGTGTGTGTGTGATAGGTTGGGCCATCAAGTTCTTGCCCTCAGAGACTGGACCTCTCTGTCTAGGCATTGCCTTTTTCTGATTATCGTGTTGTTGTAATATGTTCGTCACGACTACAGATGGACAGGTTTTTGTTACGATACAACGCGATCTAGAATAACATGATGATGACTGTCCGTGCGAAGCATCCCATTAAAGATACAATCACAATGCGTAGTAGATACGACCGAAGCGAGCGTCCGCCGCGCGACAGGTCATCGGATTGAAAGGAGAGTCAGTTCAGAGACACTACTCTCTCTCTCTCTCACACACACACACACACACAAACACCCCCCGACAACAATCCCCAAGTCAAGGCTGGCAGACAAGTCAAGCCATAACCAAACACTCGAGCCGAAAGCGAAGATCGACACGAACAGATCGAAAGATCGCGTGCATATGTACAAGCAACAAGGGCTCGCCGCTCGCTCTCTCGGTCGCGGATCCGCATCCGTTGGAGACGGGAGCAGTGGGCGAGCGCCACCGCGCACGAATAATCGACACGCGTTGTCGGTCGGTGGCTCGCTCTCTTGTCGCACAATGCAGGAACCCGTAACTTCCCCCGTCTGTGCTCGTCGCGGGATGCATTTTTTTTTTGCTGCACATGTCATGGGTCTAAAGGAAACTCTAACACAGGGCAGACAAGAACCGCGGCTTTCATTATAGACTGTGCATGTGCAATTGTTCACCCTGGTTTTGTTTCTGTACCCTGGCAGTAGCATGTACACAATCTACCGATGCCCCACTTTAAGGGCAAGGAGTCGAGAGCTCGAGATCAAACTGGCCTGGTTGTTTCGCTGACAAGGCACATGAGAAAAGTGAAAAAGCAACAAAAAAAACTTAGTTAGGGTCATGAACGACTCGAGGAAAACCGTTGTTTTTTGGTTTCTTGGTTGTTCTCCCTTCTTTGGCTCGGGTGGCTTGTGAGGGTCCACTTTACTTTGTCCTTCACGGTTGTCCTCGGCCGTTGGGACGGAGCAAGCGGACGGACGGGGTTGTAGAGACGCGTACGTGGTCGCGCGAACCGTGCGGATTGTTGCACGTTGAAGATCCATTCCTATCTGCCTGTCTGTGCGCGTCGCGGCCGCTTGCATCATAGATCGCGAACATGCGGGACATCGGTGGTTCTGCTGTGCACATTTTTATCGTCGGTAGTTAGAGCATAGACCTGTTTCTCCTTTGATGAGCGATTCATTATCCTCTTTCCCAGAGCGCTGAGGACCACGGTGAGAAAGACAACTACCATGATTCAAACGTCGATGGGCGCCGGAATGTCTCGAGATCAGTTGGTGTCGTGCTTGGGCCAAGTTTGTGCAACCAGCTCGGCTTCAGAGCGCGGAAAGCTGATACATAAATCCTGCTCGTTGTGTCACAGGCGTGCTGACCTGAGCGATAGCAGACGAACGATATGTCACAAGCAGAAGCACGCGAGCTGTGCGAGCTTGTTTCGTGGGAACCCATTCTCCATAAGTTTGATCAGAGGTCATAGCTCCCTGAGTCTGATCACAGGGCAGCTTTCGTGGTTGTTGCCAGGTCAGGGGTCTGTTAGAGGAGTTGTCCAGACTCCGAGTTGAGAAATGCAGCTCTAAAGATCCACTGCCAGACCGCGCGAGTCGTAGTCCCTGCATTGCCGAATACGAACACTTGCAACACTTGCAACATCAACAAAAGTAACTCGTGCGATGATACTTACTGGTGAGGATGGCACCCCAACAGCAATCCACGGGACATCAGCCACATTTTGCAATGCATTGTCAGTAGTTCGTTTCAGCGCTGACTTGATCGAATGTATGCTGCTGCGGATTTCGCGGCGGCGTCCGGGCCTTGTTCTCGCAAAGCTGCTTCGTACCGGGCCTTGAAGCTCTCTTCGAAAGCCTTGTCAATGTCTTCCTGTTCCTCGCCCCGGGCATCAGAATCTTCATCATCATCCTCCTCATCCTCTTCCATGTCTTCCAGGTCGCTGACGGTTTCCGGTTCGTCTTGCTTGGCATACTTTCCGGTTCCCTTTGCTTTCGAAGATACGCTCATTTCTTTCATCATGCGGCTGACTTCCTTGTCTCGGATCTGAGCTTTCTGCTCCTCCGCTTCCTGGCGTCGCCGAGCCAACTCGGGCTTGTAGTCCCTCTCGAACTCCTGTCGCTTGCTCTCCACAGCCTCGAAAAAGTCGTCGATGCCATCCCCGCTCATAGCTGACACGCCCACTACGGATAGATGGTTGTAGAACTCCTCCAGCACCAGACTCATGCTGTTAAGCAAAGGTCCCATGTAGCCCCCTCCTTCACGTTGGTCCTCCTCCTCGCGCTGTACTGCAGCCTGGAAAGACTCAAAGTCCCTCATCCACTCCACAGCTCCTTCTTCAGACTTGACATCAGTCTTGTTGAAGACGAGCACCATGGGTAACTTCGTCTTGTAGAGAATGCTGATAGCATACAGCATATTGGACATGAACGTGCTCGTGTTCTCGGTGCTACGCGGGGTATCGATGATGTAGGCAATGATTGTTGGGAAGCTCGAGGCCAGGGAGGAGAGGAGGATGTTGCCCGAGGCGGACCACACGAAGACTTCAATCTGGCCCGGCGTATCAATAATTACATGGCTGGGCAAGGAAGGCGAAGCAGATGCGGTAGCAGTAGCTGGTGGCAAACAGCGCTTCTCGAGAATGGCCATGACCTGATCGATCTTGGTGGTGAAGAGGTTCAGGCTGGTCAGGATGCCGCCGTTCGGGCCCAGATTGTACTGCTTCATGACTTCCTTGTAGTTTACGGAATCGCGAATGTCGATATTTGAGTCGAATGGTACGCTGCGCACTGCCGGGTCGAGGTTGACGACGTATGGAGGCTGCTGCTGTTTCTGCGTCTGGCACTGCGCGTGCAAATGCGCGTTGATGCGCTGCATGAAGGTCGTCTTGCCAGAGCCAGCCATGCCCACGCAAACAATCGCGCATGGCGTTGCCATATTTGCGCACGTCTTCTCGCTAATGTTGGCGGTGGATGCAGAAGGTAAAGTAGTAAGTTCGGAAATCTGCGCATGTGAAGGCGGAACTTTTTGCGGGGACCTTGCTTCTTGCTTCCCTTCGTCATTGCTTTGAATCGTCGCGACAAAATGCAGGGCCCAAATCCAACAACTCCTTGACGTCTCTTCCTCGCCATGGCCACCAGTCTCGAAGACTTTGAAAAGCAATTGGCTGCGGACAAGTCGCGCGACGACGAGGAAGAGCGAAATCGTGAAAGCCGGCATCGTCACCACCACCGATCGTACCGCAGCAGACATCACGACGACGACGACGAGCGAGAACGGCGGCACCGGCGCCGTGATGATGATGGCGAATCACGAAAGAGTCACAAGAGACGCCATCGCGACCGTGATCATGGAGATTCCGACAGACACAGGAAGAAGCATCGCAGTCGCTCGCCTCGCGATGACAAGAAACGCGACGCGGTAAAAGTCTTTGACAGTGACGGCGAGGATGATTGGATCGAAAAGGAAGCTGTAACCGCCCCCCCCGAGAAGGACATATTGGACCAGCGCGATCAGAACCAGAATGCCAAAATTCAGCGCGACTCATGGATGCAAGCACCATCCGCACTTGACGTGGATTATGTGCAAAGAAAACGACCGAAATCTCCACCTAGCCAGTTTGTTGGCGCGAAGGACAATCACGAGTTCAAGGTGACCGAACAGCAGGTGAACCAGCATCTCGTAGATCTGCAAAAAGACTTCGACTCGGATGACGAGGAAGATGCCTCAGGGGCAGTGAAAGACGAGCCTGCTCAACACAATGTCACTTATAGTTTCGGCGATGGTGGAAGCTCATGGCGTATGACAAAGCTGAAAGGGGTGTATCGGAAGTCCCAGGAAACTGGGAGAAAATTGGATGATGTTGCGGAGGAGACGTACGGAGATTTACGACTTTTCGATGATGCTCGCGAGGAAGAACGCGAAATGGACCGGCGGAAGATGTATGGCAAAGAGTACGTGGGATTGGAGAAGCCATCCGGTGAGCTATACCAGGAGCGCAAGATGAAGGCTGGTATTCGACGAGAGTCGAATGATCAGGATGATCCGGTGCCAGACTTATCGCAGGGAGAGACTGCGCGTAACCCTGAAGCACCTTCAAGGACTGTCCATCTCGATCGGACTGGACTGAATCGTCTGAAGGCACAAATGGTGAAAGCTAAGCTGCGCAATGCCCCCAATGCAGCCCAATTAGAGGAGGAGTACAAAATTGCAGAAGCTGCGAGTCTCGCGAATCGAGCACAGCCTGAAGTGGTCGTGCTGAACCAAATGGAGAATCGCATGCTGGCAGGCGACCGCTCGGGTGAAGTGACAGCATTGTCTGGCAAGCGTGCTCGCGAGCGAGGCACCGTGCAGGAGAATGAGGATATGTCCATTGAGGACATGGTCAAACAGGAGAAGCGCACTCGCGGCGTGCAGGGAGGTGAAGGACGAGCATTCGCAGAACGGATCGCCAAGGACGGCAAATTCAAAGACGATCTCGACTACATGGATGATAATGCTACGAATCTGTCCAAGAAGGTGGTCAAGTCAGACACGAATCTCCGCAATGCAGCAGTTGGGGATTTTCAAAAGATGCGGAGGATCCTGGAGCATTGTCCGCTGTGTTACCACGAGGAGTCAAACACGCCGCCCTTTGCTCCCGTCGTCAGCTTAGCCACTCGCACCTATCTGACACTAGCCACGGAGCCGGAGCTTGCCAAATACGGCGCTGTGATTGTTCCACTACAACATCGACTGAACCTCTTGGAATGCGACGACGATGAGTGGGAAGAAATGAGAAATTTCATGAAGTCGCTCACTCGCTTCTACCACGCTCAGGATAAGAGTGTCATCTTCTACGAGAACGCTGCATTCATGCATAGTCGGAAGGGTCATGCCGCACTTATTGCAGTGCCACTGCCTCATCATCTGGCCGAGAACGCGCCCGCTTACTTCAAGGAAGCAGTGCTCGCCTCGGATGAGCAATGGAGTCAGCACAAGCCGATCATCGACACTCTGGCGCTGACGCAGAAACCCAGCTACGGGAAAGCAGCGTTCCGGAGAGCCATGGTTAAAGAGATGCCGTATTTCCATGTCTTCTACACTCTCGATGGCGGCATGGGGCATGTCATCGAAGACGAACGTCGCTGGCCGAAAGGAGATCTCTTTGCGAGAGAAGTCTTGGGTGGCATGCTGGATAAGGGCCCGGAAGTCATCAAGAAGCAGGGTAGATGGGAGCGACACGACAGAAGGCTGGATAGCTTTAGGAAACGCTGGGATGCCTTTGATTGGACCAAGGTGTTGATGGATGGCCAGTAGGCAAGAAGTACAGACTTGGTGAGGAGAAGAGCACAGCATGAGCTGAGAATATTGCACATCTAGCCAATGCTCCACGGGCACGTGCTTGGACTTGTTCGATGGTCGTCTGCACAGATGGTCTGCCGCATCTGGTCAAGACAGGGTGAGGTTGTGACCAAGACCGGAGTCCTAAGCAGCTCAATCCAGTTTGTGCACTTGGGACGACCTGTAGCAATCATGGACACTACCCCGCATGCTGTGTTCGTTCTCAGAATCCTGTATGCTGTTGCGTGTGAAGTCATTCCTCCATCTTGGCGAAGACTGCCCCAAATCCTGCCCGACGCGTCTCGCCAAGAGTGCGTCACCAAAATGTGAAGCTTGCGACGCGACTTCAGCCTCACCATCGACATGCCTCTGAGTACAGTACGACGCGTGAGTGAGGAGCGCACAGCCAACGCAGCCCATCGATATTCGTGATCTGCAGCGAAACCGCAGACGATGCCGTGCGACGTAGCACAAGCATCTCTACGCGAGCCAGATGTGCAAAGTCCCGCGAAACTTGCTGCGGGATGACGTTTGGACATCATGGCGGCAGGAGGCCGCACAATCGCTCTCTCTTGTTCCTTGATTGGAACGGCTGGGAAGCCATTACGCTGCCATTGAGCTCACTCCTCTCCACTGCCTTACATATGTCCCTAGCTCTTTCATTACCCACTTGCCTGCCTTTCGTTTGACAGCTCCTCTCGATCCCACCGACTAATCGCAGGCAGCACAGAAGGCAGGCAGGAGGTGGCGAGCATAAGCCTGCGTGCCAGAAGACAGCATGGCGGACAAGCAGCCGCTCCAACAGCATGCGCCGGGTGGGCACTACTCTGGCCAGAACAAGGTCCCGAACATCAAACAGTTCGTCGAGAGCTTGGACAAGGACAAGAAGGAGCGAGACAAGCAGATCGATCACACGAAAACCCCGGGCAATGCAGCAGCAGAGGTCCGGCCTCATATGAACGAGAAGAAAGACCCAAAGAAGGGCAAGACAGTCACTGATCCAACGACTGGCAAGCAAGTCGTTATCGAGGACGTGAATGATGCTTTCAGAGACCGTGCGGTGAATCCGCACCTGTCGGTTCCTAATGCGAACCTAGGCAAGGATACGCCAGTGCGGACAGACCCTTCGCAGACTGGCGCAGAGTACAAGGAGATGCAAGACATCACTGCACCGCCTGACCCTATCGCTGAGGGTTCCACGAGCGATGTGCCCATTCACGGCGAGAAGACGAACATTCTGTTCCACCCGACACCGAGTGTCAGCTATGAGGCCATGTTCAAGAAATTGGAAGAGCGTGGATTGTATCTGATCGTGGGAGTCTTCTTTGGGATCGTGATCGTTGGGCGTGTGTTTGGAGGCAGATACATCGGACTCATCCCTCTCGGGGCCTGTGTGTCTAGTGGCATCTGGCTGTGGATCAAAGAGCTCATTCGATCCGGCCGAGAGGTGGAATGGGACTCGGAAAAGACCCGCGGCGAGACGGCAACTGCGAACCTTCTGCCTGAGAGTGTAGAATGGGTAAGTCAGTCGCTGGGTCTCTGTTGGGTTTGCTAACAGTGCTTGCAGATGAACACCCTACTTGGAATCGTCTGGGGTCTCGTTAACCCCGACATGTTCCAGGCCGTGGCCGACACGCTCGAGGATGTCATGCAAGCCTCAGTTCCGGGAGTCATCGAGAACGTGAGAGTCGCTGAGATCGACCAGGGCAGCAATCCCATCCGTATTCTCAGCCTGCGAGCGCTGCCGGACAATCACATGAAGGACATGAAGCAGGCCATTCACGAGGAAAACAAGAAGAGCAAGGACCCACAAGAGGCGGCCGCCGATGAAGAGGGTATGTATTATCTCCCCGGTGGGAAAGTTGTGGACAGAGCGAAAAGGCGGATGCTGACTTCACAGGTGGCGATTACTACAACCTCGAAATTAGTTTCGCATACCACGCCTTGCCATCTGGGAAGAGAGCAAGTGACCGGGCCCGAAACATGCACATGCAGCTGGTATTCTACCTCGGAATCAAAGGCCTCTTCGGTGTTCCTCTGCCCATTTTTGTGGAGCTTCAAGAACTCGTAGGCACAGTCCGCTTGCGTTTGGCCATGACACCCGAACCACCTTTCCTCAAGACGCTGACGTTCACCTTGATGGGCGTACCTCACGTGTCCGCAGGGTGCATACCGATGGTTCAGAAGGGTGTGAATCTTCTCAACCTGCCACTGATCTCGAACTTTGTCAACTATGCTATCGGTGCCGCGGCGAGTATGTACGTTGCGCCGAAGTCTATGTCCCTGGACATGCGGGCCATGCTACAAGGTGACGATATCACCAAAGATGTACAGGCGCTGGTAAGTGAGCGGACTACTCGTGGGATATTGAACAAGAACGTTGACATCACCACTTGCAGGGTGTGCTCTGGATACGTATTCACAAGGCCGTGGGACTGAGCAAGCAAGACAAGCGAGGCTCCAAATGGGGTGGCAGCGATCCATATATCACCCTTTCATTCTCCAAGTACGGAAAGCCGATGTATTGCACGAGGGTCATTACCGACGATTTGAACCCGGTCTGGGAAGAGACCACGGCTCTTCTTGTCACACCAGAACTCATCAAGGCTGATGAGAATCTGAGCGTCGAGCTCTGGGACAGCGACAGGCATTCCGCCGACGACATCGTGGGCAAAGTCGAATTGAGCATGCAAAAGATGATTCAGCATCCTGGCAAAATGTACCCGCAAGTGTCGCAGCTCGCAGGCATGGACGAGGGTTCGACTATGCCGGGAGAATTGCATTGGGAGGTTGGGTATTTTGGCAAGCCTCAATTCCGCCCTGATTTGCGCACCGATGGCAAGAACAAAGCCTTGCCGGATACTCTTCGCGACAATCCCGAGCTTCAAGACGAAAAGGGTGTCACCAATACGGCTACGGATGATGCTGTCGCTCACACTCCTCCAGATCCTTTATGGCCAAGTGGCGTGTGCTCTATAATCGTCCACCAGATTGTCAATCTCGAGCTGGAGAATGTCAAGGGTACTCGTGGAAGCCGCGACGGACGGGAATACGAGCCTGCGAAGCCATATGGCGAATCGACTGAAGAGGAGGGATCAGACCTCCCAACATCTTACTGCACAATTCTGTTCAACGACGAGCTCATCTACCGCACGCGAGCCAAGGCTGTCAGCAGCAAACCCATATTCAACGCTGGAACGGAACGCTTTGTCAGAGATTGGCGCAGTGCCATCATCACCGTCACTGTGCGGGATCAACGCAACCGCCAACACGATCCTGTCCTCGGCGTTGTGCCGTTGAAGCTTTCTGATATTTTGGAGACAAGCAGTCAGGTTACAAGATGGTATCCACTTGATGGAGGAATTGGATTTGGCCGTATCCGTATCTCGCTGCTCTTCCGCTCCGTCGAGACCCGCCTGCCACCGCCGCAACTCGGATGGGACGTTGGCACTTTCCTCTTCACTTCAGCCAGAATCGCCGCGAAGGATTACACGCATCATGCTCGACTGAGGATGCGCACTGGAGGATCGGTTGGAAAGATAGGACGCTCCTCCTGCCACGCTGTCAACGAAGCTGGTATGACTGGCTTCTACTGGGACATGGCTCAAGCACAAAGCCACAACCACAATCAGTCGATTCGGCTGCCAGTCAAGCACCGCTACAGATCACCGGTAGTGTTTGAATTCCATATTGCGAACAAGCGAAAGGCCGACGCATATGCCGTCCTCTGGCTGCATGAGCTTGTTGACAATCAAGAAAAGGAAATTGACATCCCCATCTATCGGACGGCAGCTTCAGCGCGTTTGACGCAGAACTACTTCACCGAGGAGATGATTGCTGCGGGCAACTTGGATGGCTTGGAAGACCTCAAGGAAGTCGGCCGCTTGCAATTCGCGGGCATGTTTAAAGCAGGAATGGACGAGTCTCATGAAGCCTTCGTCTCGGACAACAACTCGCGCGAGACGTTTGAAACCTGGGAAGCTTGCCTTGCAGAAGGTGTGCGAACGCAAAAGGTCGAGAAAGAATTGCCCGAGCGTGTCCAGACGATGCACGATGACTCTTTGACCAAAGGCCGCGACATCTTGAAAGAGGCGCCTGAGGAAGAGAAGACGCGATGGCTCACCAAGACAGGCACCGACTGGAGTGGCGCATTCGGCGACGACCCCGCAAAATACATGGACGCGAACGGCAAGAAGCGACGCGAGCCTGGCGTCGACCCACCTTTACAAGCAGGAGAAGATCCTGATAACGATGGCATTACGGTGGACGAAGAGGAAGACGACAGCGACTCCGATCTCGGCATCGTGGATGCCTCACATGGCAGCCCGTCGAGCCCGTCGGGACGACAATCGATCGGTACGATGGAATCGGGATGGACGGCCGGAACGACAGATACTGCGCAGTCGCAGAAGGAGATCAACAAGCAGAATAAGAAGACGGAGGAAAGGAAGCATCGCGGGATGATGCAGTGGAGACCTGCGAGGAATTTGAGATTTGCCAAGAATGAAGGGATTATTGGGATGAGAAAGTTGAAGGGGAGGATTACTGGTGGGCTGGAGGGGAGGCAGCCTGGTGTGGTGAGTTTGCCTTTCTCGGTCTCTTTGAGATGTGATGACTTTGAAGGTTCGCTAAATGTTGTTGTAGGAAACCGAGACGGGGGGTTAGATGCCCAGATCCTACGCTTCGGATACGGGACTGAGGTCGAGGTGGCGGTATGTGCTGAAGACATGGGCAGTTTCGGTAGAACTAGCGATCAGGGCGTGCATAGCGAATGCTTTCTGTTAAAATGTAACGATACAAAACAACATGAAATGAGAAATGGAACTATCAAACCGAGGAGTGATGCGTTCATATTGCCAGCTACGTACAGCGTTCTGTCTCCTCGAAATCCCATCGACCAAAGAGCGACTTCTGAATACCGTCCTAGCTTTCTTAGTCACACAGACGAGCAACAGATTCTCAGTGTCGAACTTCATAGAGAAGAGGACACTAGAGGTGAACCAACCCAGATCCAGACATGAACAAGACCCCAAAAGAGGGACTAAGACATGCCCGTAGGGAAAAGGATAACCAGATCACTTTGTTGTAATAAAACAAAACAAAAAAACCGCACAGCAAACGCATCTCTTTCTAGTATTCAACGATCCAATGGTAGTCCTCGTCATCAGAAGGAACCCATTGAGGGAGATTCTGACGAGAAGGATACGTGTGTGTGTGTGTTGATCGGAATACACGCTCGTTATCAGTCAGCTCAAAACCCGTCACCCATCGAACAAAACAGTCCTGCGCCAAAGCAGCAAGGAAAGGTTCGAGGTTTCATTTAAGACGGGTCGGCGAAAGAGCGACCATGCGCAAGCAGCTCCCTCTCGCAAAGATCGGAAAAGCTACTCATGTCATGTCTGATGCATGACAACACATGTCCGGCTCATGATTGTGACACTTTTAGAATAAACTCCGAGTGGACAAAAGTTCTTCTTGGAAGTGTGTGTGTTTCGGAACGATGTAAAAAGTCCTGTGGGAAAAACTGCGTTCGAATGACTGCTGTGCTGCATCTGGCGCTTTCCAGATCGCGAGCTGCGTCTTCTTGCATTTCGCGCTCCCTCGGAGCTAGGCTCGACAGGAGAGGCGAAAGGAGGAAGGACGGTCGGATTGGACAAGGCCAGTACCAGACAGGGTCGATCGACGGTTTCCGCAGGGATGTCTTTTGATTATCGTCGAACAACACAGCTTCTCAAGGTATCTTTGCAACGAAGTAGGTCGAACAACAGAGGAGCGGGATGGGATGGCGCGACGAGGGCGACTAACCAAAGTGAAATACATCGCCTTTGTATGTTTTCAATTCTCTCGCAGGTTTCCAGATTTCGTCAGAAAGATGTCGAAGTACGTCCAGTAAAGTAGGTGCCCCCTTTTCAGTGGGTGTCTTGCATCTCTGGTATATCTGGCGAGGAAAGAAGAAGTAAAGGGGTTTCAACACCGCTGCTTTTTCTTTTAGAAAAGAAAATAGAACAGGTGCAGAGCACGACTCAAGTACGCTCACAAAACGATAGCGCAGTTTGCGCAAATTCCAATCTGCCTCGGAAGGAGATTGCATGATGCGCCTGTTGTCCGCGCAGCCAAAAATGTTGCAGCAGGACGAACAGAGACCGGAAGCACCTCTCAAGTCTGAGCATGTTTATTAAAGTCTCAAGTCGCAGTTGCAGAGCTGGCATCGTATGCCACACGGATGACGCAGGACTCTCCCGGTCGAGGGCGGGAGAAGGAAAAGGTCAGGTGTGTGGTTGACACTCGCGCATGACAGCGGGTCAACGACCAGGATCTGCAAATGGATCGCGCTGAGGAGGTGGGTAGTCGCTCGAACTAAGGAATGGGTTCGGTCGCGAGGGTGGTGGCGAGCCGGCAGGAACGGGAGTTGCGCTGTTCCTGTCGAGTACCGGCATTGGCGCTGGAGTCAAGGTGTAGGACTGGCCATTGTACAAGTTGCCACGGTGGTTGCCTGGTTGGGTGACCTCGGCAGCTCGCTCATATTCTGGAAACTCTTTGAGCTCATACTTTTCTGTCCTGGCGGACGATGAGGAGCGCCGAAGTTTGGGCATGGTTGTGATGCTTGGACCGGTATCCTTTCCACACATGAGAAATATTGCCCTGCCTAGCCCAATCAAAGCAATGACGACCCAGATGAGCAGGACGCAGGTGGAAATGATGGCTTCTTGTCGTATTGCTGACTCAAGAGACCGAATGACAGAGTTGACAGCGTCGCTGATGGCATCAGCTGCAGCTCCGTCGGATCCAGTCGCCAAAAGGTGGGGTTGAGCATCGCCAACTTTAGCCGCAGTGCCGAGTGAAAATGTGTCGTTTCGCAAGAGCGGAATGTCAATCTTGGCGTGCTCACTGACCCACGTGAGGCCTTTTTGAATGCCCTGAATCTTGAGCAGTATCAGGCAGTTGAGCACTTCCAGGATGGGATCGTACAAGATGGTGCCTCCGAAAGTCGTATTGAGGGCACCAGTCATCTCGTCCACGAACACATTCAGCGTGTTGTTGATGGCACCAGTGGTGGTGTTGACCCAACCAAAGACATCGTGGTTGATGTCGGTGTTTGTGTTGTTGATGATCGCATTTGTGCCAACAGCCCACTGCTCGCTAGCATTATTGAGCTGAAGGATGACCTTGTCTGTGAAGCCGACGATTTGGTTTTCCAGCTTCGGCACCTCCTGCTTCAGTGCTTGCAGGAGCATGTATTGGCACAGACAGGATAGTAAGCCAGCGATCGCTAGCGACAAGACGAACAGCGCGGGCACTGTCGTTGCGTATGCGACCGACCATCGAACCAAGGCGCGGCGTCGGGCCGAGGAGAATCTCTTGGAGGCCCAGAGGCCAAAACTGGAGGTATACGGTCGTGAAACAAGATAGACGGCGTCCATGGAGTCATGTGCTTCATCTTTGACCAGTTGTGCTCTCTCTTGCATCATGCGCCAGCGACGAATCTCGCGCCAAGCCATGGGCGCCATAGCCAATATTGCCAGGGTGATGAGGACAGCGTAGAAGATTTTCTTTGCCAGGCGCTCGATATGGACCAGGTCGTCAAAGAAATCGTTCACGCCGTTGTTGTCGGAGCAGAAAGCGAGTCGCTCCTTGGCAGGCACGGGGAACATTGATCGATTCATCGTGTACTTGGGCAAGCTGTCGTTCAACAGCTTCTTGACCTCTTCAAAGGGAAACCTGATGGCCGTTTGCGTGAGGTTGTCTACTTGGGCAAAGGTCGGAATCGATTTGTTCAGGTCTCGGAGGCCTTGGTCGTAGCCACTGGGAAGCTGTAGGTTGTCCAGCTTCTGGATCTCGGGTCTGAGATCGATGGTCGGAGGCTTGTCGTTGTCGCCGGAGAAGAAATTGCCAATGTCATTGATCCCATCCATGAAGCCGTTCATAGCATTCTGGAAATCTTCGGCAACATCACCGAGTCCTTTGCCCACGTCCTTGGCGGTAGAGTTGAGGAAATCGCCCACGTCCTCGGCTACTGACACGGCGACGTGTAGACCGCCGCTGATAGCGAGAGTGATGAGGCAGACGTAGGTTTGTGTCAGCATGTTGATGACAAAGACGACGATTTCCTCGACTCCGGTGAGCGTCAGAAGGAGCATTTGCATCAGCCCGTCGATGGCTTTTTCAATGCTCTCGGCAGTGAGTTCGTTCAAGCCTCGACTCATGTAGTGGGGCATGCTCGCCATTGCGGAGCCCACATCTTCGACGGAAGTGCAGGCGCTCAGGGCTTGCTTTCTGGCAATGCCCAGATTGTCGTCGACGCTTGCGATGGCGAAGATGGTGCGGATCAGTACGAGCAGGAGAAGAATTGTCCAGCGATTGATCCATGTCTGCGAGAGTCTCGCTCGAAGACCGAGGTAAGGTGTCGGGTAAGGATCGTTTTGTGAGGGAGGTCGTGATGCGTCCTGCGCAGCGTAGTAGTCGCGCGACTCATGGTCGCCAGCGGAAAGAGATGGAGGCGCAGGATGTGGTAGATGCTGTTGGTTCTCTGAGGTGCCCATGGCTGGGCCCTGCAGCGAAAGTCGGGAAGGCCTGGAACGCGGTCTCAGTATGTGGGTGAGGGGTGGGGGTGGTGGTGGTGTTGATGGGCGTGGATGGAGAGCAACAAGTACGCGCCAGGCGTAGTGAAGAGGGCGTTGAATCGATGATCAGCGATGCAGTGAATGCGTGTGGAGGGCTATGCAGGGAGTGGAATGGTATTGGGAAGCGATGCAAGATGGATGATGGATGCAGGCCATGGTATGGGGATTTTGGCGTGGCCGCGCGCACAATAGCGAGCACAATAAAGAGGGCAGACGACGTACCATTGTCAATGACGGGGAGTGTCTTTGTCTGGCCGGGCGGTGAATGGAAGATAATGGAAGGGGCGTTTCGCTGGTGGAGGGCGCGTTCATTGTCGGCCAGTCAAGCAACGCGCTGTGGAAGAAGTCGCGGGTCGATGAGAGCGCTTGCTGGACGCACTCCTCCCAGCGTCGGCGTCGGCGTCGGCGTCGGCGACGGCGAGCGAGCAGGAAGAGTGCGTCCAGCGCATCGCAACGACCCCGCGACTGGCAGCGCGCCTGCTTATTATATAGGATGATGATGATGATGATGATGATGATGATGATGATGATGACATGATGTGGTGATGCTTGGGCCATGCAAGGATGTTCCAAGTCTACATGTGACTATTCCCTGTTTCTTGCCCGAGATCCACCCATCCCCATGCGGAAGGCAGAGGAAGTACATGTACAACACGTCTGGCCATGGACGCGTCGCGCGACTGCTGCCTTCCCGTTCCTTCTGTTGTTGTGTTCCCGACGAGTCGAGCGCTCATCTCATCTCCAACCTCACCTACATGATGTTGCTCTTCTGATTCCAGACCGCATACCATGTCAAATCTACAAACACAACAACTATGCCCCCGATCGTGCCGAATTCATCATGTGCTGCTCACGTTCTCCATAGGACGACGCTCGTGCTGGACTGAATGAAATTAAACCCCTACACCCGAAGCCTTCACTCGCATGACTCCCACAGTCCCTCCCAATGTCTCGACGACCTCACTGCATTCGTTGACCCAAGCTTGAAGTCTTGGGCTCGATTCTTCACCAACTCATCCATCATGCCAGCCAGCCCTTTGACGGAAGCAGAGTCATCGAAAAGCCTCGCCACATCACCTTTCGCATTCAGCGCACCCTCGCCTCGACTCCCGTCGCTTCTAGCGCATTGCCGACCACCGCTCACTCCAACCGACATCAACTTCTTGCGCGCTCAAGGCAACCATAGTAGCCTGCCTGCCTACCGCGCCCATTCGTGCTGAACAACAATAGCAGGCACACTGAGCTTCAGGCACCATTACGCTTAAACAACCATTCCTCGAGTTGATACTTGCTCCCGAGCTCGGAGCAAGTTTCGAGCAAAACGACATCGTGGCTGGATACGGATTCAAGTTTGCTGTCGGCCTCCCTTGGCCAATCTCGAACTTGCTCTTACGACACAACCACCTTCCCCGCCGCTCCCATTCAAAACTGCCTCATTCATTCTGGAGAGCAACGCCTGGAGGCTGACACCCGCCTGAAGGACGATTCGCAGAACGTGTCAAGGCACCCCGTGGCTTTAACTTCCCTGACTCTGCTCTACCCAACGAAACAACCGCATGGCCATCCAGATCCACCCCTACTGGCGCGGCGCGGTCGAAGAGGCCCGGGAGGAGCGCTCTCGACGAGCGCGCCAGCCTCCGCCGGATAAGGGGAGCGATGACTGTCACATCCAGCATGGCTGCTTTGTCCTCCATCCCACGAAACGCACAGGATACACCTTTGTCGATGGACGTTCGGCGGTTTTAGGCCTGCCCACGGTCTTCAACCCGTTTCACCCATCATCCGCCGTAGCCGGCTGGCCATGTGCGGACGAACAGCACTATGAAGGTGATGGACGTATCGCAACGGATCCCCTCCATAGACGCTTCCCTGCCGTACCGCGTGTCCCAGGCAACCCTACGGTGAATTGGCAGCAGCGCAATACTATCGAGCCATGGCCTCTGGAAAACTTTTGGAGAACGCGTCACAACAACGTCGACATTATGATGCGCTCATACAACATTCCAGACTTAGAATTCACCCATCAGCAAGGTGTCCAAGCCGTCGGCCGAGAACTCATGAACTTACTTGATGATGTCGGAACTCAAGAGTGTTCTTACGAGGACTTCATGTCCTCGTCAGCACCGCCTGCCAACCCCCTTTTCGAGCAAAGCAATGGTCCACTAACCGATCAAACCGACAGTGTGGGCCACTTCAATCTCGGGTTGCAAGCATACGACCCGCGATTCTCAAACGAGCCTTACAACGGCGTGGGGGGGTTTTCACGCGGCAACGACAGAGGAGCACGGATGCAGGCGCAGGGCAAGCAGTACTTGGATACACACACCACCGACGATTTGGCAGCTGTTGTCGACCAGAACGGCTTCAGAGCTTCTTCTGGGACCGCCACACCGAATTGGGACAAAGCTGGTCACTTCCGGGCTCGCTCCAGCAGACCAGCCCCGTGAGTGGAGCAGGAAATCCAATTTCGCTGATGTCCGTGCTTGGATTTCACCTACGACGGTTTGTTGCGCACATGGACGACCTCTTCCACTTCCGACCATGATCTTTGCAACAAGACACATACATCACGGCGCGCCGCGTCTATCAGTCGATGCTATCGTCTTCAAGAAAGAAGCGAAGCACGCAAGTCATTCAGCTTGCAACCACGACAGGTAAGTTCATCTAATGCCCACCGCACGAGAAGCCACTGACAAGAACAACCGTCTTCTCTCTCTGGCGCGCTCGCGAGATTCGGAAGGCTAGGTAAGGTCAACTCTGTGTGTGTGTGTTCCATTCAACATGACACTCACTCGTATGACCGAGAACACTCTCCACTCTTCTGCCTTCATTTGCATGTTTGCTTCCTGGTGAAGCATCTTGATTGCTGCGTTGGGTGTTTCTTTCTTATGTTCACGTGCTGCGTGGCTCGCATTGTGCTTTTCGTGCGAGGTAAGGGAGAGCGAGAATGATGAGCGATTGAAGCCGAGAGAGATCAATCACTTGGATGTGATTTGAGATGTGCAATGCGGACAAGGCACGAAAAGAGCAGTCGGTCAGGCACCAGCTAGCTCGTTCGCCGACAACAGATACCTCACAGCTCGCAACTCGCAACTCACGCGCGTCAAAATTTCCAGTTTCATGATTTCATTCGTTTTTTTTCTGTCTGTATATCGTGCCAAAAGTGGCATCTGTCGACATGGACATTGGTGCGCGCTACCCTCCAAAACTTGTAAACGCCGATCTGACTGGTGATATACATGTCGCAATGCTCAGCAATGGAAGTCTCAAAATCAGAGCCTCTCATCACCCTCAGCTTCAACCTCCAATTTCATCCTCACTTCAATCTCTCGGCGGCGCTCGATAATGCATTGTCCCTAATGCCTGCTGCTGCTGCTGCTGTTGCTTCTTCAACGCTTGCTCCCGGCTCGAGAAGACTTGTATCAAACCACGCAACGGATTGAAAGCTTCTCGTTTTCGAGGTTCTGGACAATGCTGCTGCTGTGGTCTTGGGATGTCTGGACGCTGCTGCGCTGAATGTTCTGCACGCTGCTTTTGCGACACCATCGGACCAGCAGGTCTAGAGAATGACGCTGCGTGAGACATGGAGCTCGTCGGGCTCATCTCCAATGCGCGAAGAGTTGCGAGACGGTGGTGCATCGTGCTTGGTGATAGGACAGGAGGGGGAAGAGGCGCGGGGCGCGGTCGTTCTATTGTGGTGGATTCCGGGATGCGAGAAGATGCGTGGTGGTCTTGACGTAATGCAGCATTCGTTTCGTCTCCTGCTTCTTCTTTGTTGCCCTCATCCGCCTCGTCGCTTGACGCGTCGTGATCTGGGAACAGAGTTGGAATGATGAAAGTCGGCCGAAGGTCTGGTCCACCGTGAGGCGGAGTTGGCTTGCGAGGGGGATGGGGAGTTGTTCGCGTGGGAACTGGTTTCCGGGCGATGAGGTGTCGTGGTGGAGGAGATGGGAGTGGTCGTTCGACACATGCTGGCTGGACAGGAAGTTCCGAAATGCATTGACCGTCCGTATTGGCGGCGGAGTAGACCGAGCAAGACCGGACGGAGTCTACTCGATCGGAGAGACTGACATCGAACTCGCAGTTGTCGAAATGACGGCTCAAGCGGGTGTGGTGCGACAATGGTCTTGTTGAAGGTTGTGGAACAGGTGCTGGGGCAGCGGGCACCGGACGAACCTGCTGCGGCGGCATACGAAAACTTCCCGTTCGCTTCTGCTGTCTGTTAGTGGAGCGACTTGTTGGGGTACGCAGTCCGCGAAGATATACCGGTAAATCTGATTCATCTTCTGCATCGTCAGCATTCGTCACGAGTGTGCCCTCAAGGGCAGCTAAGGCTATAGCTTTCTCACGCTCGGTTCTCTTACGTTCGTCATAAGCTTTGACATAGTGCTCCGGGCTATGCTCGAACTCTCTGGGACTCAATGTTTGGTGACGCGAGATGTACGGCAGAATCAACCGCTTCGGCAAAGCTGGCTGTTCTGCAATGGCTGTCGGTGGAGGGGAGTCGACTGGCAACATCGGCGACCTCAGTGAAGGTAGACCCTCTGAGCCTGGAATCGATGGTTGGAGAGCCATGTAGGGGAGATGAGCTGCAGCCGTATCAGCCATGGAGTGGCCTCGGTCAATCGAGGGTTGCCACTTTGTCTTACCAAGTCCTGCCCCTGTCTCGCTCTCAATCCCATCGAGCAAATTCGCGCTTGAACGAAAGCGACCACCTCTTCGCTCGGCAATGTTTGAAGGATTGACCTGTCCTGGGAAGTCTGCGGTGGAAGGCGTTTTCTCAGAAGCTGTGCGAAGAAAGATTCCAGGCTTCGAGGGAGGACTAATAATCGAGATTGCCGGCGTTTTGGCCGAGTAAACGTTCACTACCGGGGGATGGGCAATGAGGACCGTCCTCCTCACTCGCGATGGGGGTCGTAATGTCGTGTCTGGTCCCACGTGCACCGAGTAGGCAGTTCGCCTCTGACTTACAGACTCTGGCGTTGCAGTTGCTGTTGGCATAGATGCGAGTGATGAGACACTAATCCGTACGCGGCGTCGCCACGGATGGCGCCTGGCATATCTCTTTAGGCAACGTCGGATAGTACTCATGAGAGCATGTCTATGTCGAGTCCGGGGTGCTTCAATTTGTACTGAGTTGGGCACCAGGTAGTCAGAGCGGATAGCCGCACTATCGCCAGTCAGCTCCGTTGGTCTACTAGCAACGGTGATCGAGGATTCCCTCCGCGAGGGCGCCGAGATATAAACAGTTCTTCGTCTGCCTTCAATGTTGAAAGCGGTAGGGTTTATGACCCGGGAAAGGCGATTCTGTCTGTCTGCATGCATATTAGGGTTGTAGAGTGGATCCAATGGATGTCGTTTAAGGGTGGTTGTGGTGAAAAGATGGTTGAGCGTCTTGAATCACAATTCCGGTCCAGCCAGAATCATGAAGTATCAAGTCGCCTCTTGATAGATTTGAATATTTTTGAGCCGAATCGGCTCCCAGAAGCTCTAAGTAATATCTTCCTGAGCAGCATCGCGGCGAGGGTCGTGAACAAAGAAATCGCCTACTACCTCCTCGCCCATTGTATTGAGACAAAGACACGTACTCGACTCAAAGCCACTAGCTCGCTATTGTATCGAGTACTGACCATGCTGCGCGCCGGACGCTTCATTGATCGTCGCAGAGTGCGTTGCTAACGTGTCGACAATATCCCGGAGCCATTGTTCGTGACATGTCGCAGCTTCCGTCTCAATTAAGTGTTCAGCGGACTGCCTCGTCGTGACTACGCCATCGGCGCCATCTGAGCACGAGACCAGGTGTCGTATACTTGCTTCGCCCACATCCCGTTCAGTGTGTATCTCAGGCAAGTGTCCCTCGTGACATGTCCCCATCTCATCTTCCCACCCACATACTCGCCGTGACTCCCGCCCGACTCTCATTCACCGGTCTTTTCGCAACACGTCCCTGGCTCCTCACACCTTCCACAACCCTCTCCAATCCTGTCTCTACCACCACTCCACCGACAATCATCTCTCCCAACACAGCATGCAGCGTCTCAAAATTGAAGATGAGATCGAGTTCGCAGACATTCTCGAACAACCGATCTAGCGCTTCCACAAACACCTGAATCAGGTCGAGCAATGCCAGTGGAGACTCAGTGTTGGTGGAGATGAGGATAAAGTAGAGTGTCGCGTAGTGGCGGTAGGTCACCAGCGATGGAGCGTCATTGTGCGCGGTAGGGTTGGCGGAGGACGAAGAGGCTGCGGGAGCAAGGAGCGGTGGCAGAGGGAGGAAATTGCACGCGCTGTTTGGGCGCGCGGAGACGAGAGTGAAGATCTCGGAGATTAGGCGCTGCTGGACTGCTGTATCCTGGACGTGCGTGTCAGTGGGCAGTCATGCATAGGAACAGAGGGGGACTGGTGGACTGTACAAGTTGGGTGTAGAATTTGGTCAATCGCGGTTGCCCGTTGTTGTTGAAAACCAGTACCGCGTTGATCATTCTGGCAGTACTTGTTCCGATACGTTAGTGGTAAGGTGGGCGGTCGAACGTTGTGAGCGTCTTTCACGTGAACATGCTGTTGCGGGGATGTTGTCATTATGCTTGGCAGCCACTTGTGAAGCTATTCCTCGAATGAACACCTGCTCATACGCGCACGTAATACAGTCAGATGCAATATGTATCGAAATTTCCCAGCTCATATGTCCCTCATATTTTCGCTTGCAAGAAGATTCATGCTTTCCATCACTCCTCCATTTGATCCTCATTATAGTTGACCTTCCCCTTGGCCGATCTTCTGCTCGTTGTCCTCGAGACTGCTGGTCTCGATGCTGTCGCTGCTTTTCTTGGCTTACTTGTAATCACTTCATCGTCCTCGTCATTTAGCTCAGGCCCTTCTTCAGACGCCTCGCTACTGCTAGGGGTGGGAACTGGCTGCACCTCCTTCTTTGCTTTCGGTGTCTTCTTCACAGTAGCTTTCGCAGCAGCAAGCGCCGCTTTATTCGCAGCTTTGGCTTCTGCTTCTTGCTGTTTGATTGCAGTCTTGACCGCAGCCTTTTCGGCATCTGACTTGGCCTTCTTTTTCATGGCAGCTTTGGCTTTCTTGGTTGCTGGCGTGGCTTCTGGATCAGACTCTTCCGACTCCTCCTTGACAGTTTTGCCCTCCCGAGCAGCCTGCTTCTCTGCCTCTCTGGCCGCATACAGAGCTGCAGCCTCTTGTTTCAATTTCTCTGCCTTTTCACTCGGATCTTTCTTCTTCACCTCCTTCTTCTTCGGGCGCAACCATTCTTCCATCGTGGGTGGCCAGTACACTCTGCCTTCTGGCCCGCCCATGCCGATGTCCTTTTCGGGTACAAGCTCAGGTCCGGGCTCGCCCTCCTTCTTCTTCTTCCTGTTCATTGCCTGCAATGCCATCTTGTTATCATCGTTACGAGTATATGGCAAGATATCATTGAATGCGTCGTATCCTGGCAACTTGAATATCCGCATCAATTCGAACACAGCCTGTTCTTTATCTTTGGCTTCGATCATCAAATCCATGTCCGGAGCGCAAGGTGGAAGTGAGGCTACACGAGGACTGTGCTTGCGGCGCTGTCGACCTGTGATAGCTTGTGGCGTCGGCTCGGAGTAGTGCATCTTCTGCTTAATTCCTTTGCGGGTCCAGGTAGCAGTGATTCGAGGGTAGAGATCCATAATGTCCTTGGTGCCTTCACGAATCTTGTCAGAATCAAATATGATATTATGGTGATGGTAGTCCCTGGTGTCCATGTCAGCGACGGTACTCGTAGATCAAGAAATGTGCACCTTACAATACGAGGGGAATGTTCAACTCTTCGCATACTGGCAGCAGATCATGCACCGACCAGATCACATCATCATTTTCCAACACTAATCGATTCTTCACGCTCTGTTTCAGCTTCACATAGTTTTCTCGAAACCTCTGCAACGTTTCTGCCTTGCCTTCGAATAGACCTCCCATGTGCATGATCATCACGGCGTCTTTGTTCATTTGCGGTGGTAATTTCAGCAGTGACAACATTTCATCGTGATACTCCAAGTCCCGAAGAGCGTTGTCGATCACAGAGTGGCGCGGGCTGCCCAGCTGGGTGAACTGTCCGGGATGTGTTGTCACACGATGGCCGAGTTGTGCAATGACTTTTCCAGCCTCTGCAAGCGCTTCTGACGCAAATGGAGCAAGTTTGTAGCCGTATTCCGGGTGCGATGCAAACGGAAACATCTCCGAGGATAGCCTGAAAAACTTGATGTGGTATCGATCATTCCAGCGTACCATCTTGATGATGTCCTTGACATTGGCCAATCCCAACTCCTCGACGTACTTCTGTCCGAGAGCAACGTTGGCTGGCTGATCTTTGTCCGGTCGGTTTTTTGATGCGTGCTCCGGTTGTGTGGGATCCTGCAGAGGATGGCGGTGCTCAAGTATAGATTGTATGCGACAGGTCCGGGAGCTGAATATCGGGGGATTTGAATTCCTCAGATATGTGTTCAGGCAGCAGTATCCTAACCTCCCCTTCCACGGCAATGGTAGATAATTGCTGTTGACCGGAGGTGGACGAGATAACGCCTCCTTGATCTCTTCTGGATCGGCATCTTCATCGCCCTCTGCCTCGGGGTCACCTGCTCCCTCATTCGGCTTCTTCTTGGTCGCTGTGGCCGGTGCTTCAACGTCCGCTATCGAAGCTCCCGCATCAGCTTTCTGGGCTCGGCCTTTCTTAGCTGGAGTCTTGAGCTTAGAGGTATCGATGTCGCCATCCGCAGCATTTTCTACGCCTCCTGTGGCAGCGTTCTTCGGTCTTCCTTTCCTTTTTGCGGCAGGAGCTGGTGGCTCGACCATCTCTGGAGCGTCGCTCAGCGGACTGTCTCCGCCCGATACATTCGTCTGGCCCCTGATGGGGCCAGGTACGATATCTGCGTTCACATCGCTGTCCGGCGAAGCACGCAGGGCGTCGGGAGCATCGATGACATCGGCACTCCGATCCGGATTCGTGGTCGCAGCAGTCGTGACCGTTCGTGAGGAAGCGCGTCGTTTGAGAGGCGGTGGTGCTTGTTCACTGCTCAAAAGAGCTTTCGCTGGATCATTCGATCGCTTCCTCTTCGCGGGCGGCATGATTAGAGATAGATGGCGCCGCCAACAACGCGTCGAGAGAACGACGCGCACCCTGGATTGTCGTGCTGCAACAGTGCGCGCACGAGCGAAGACAAACATGCAGAAACAGACAAAGAGGGATGGGAAGATGGAAGAAATTGAGGAATGGCGTCTACATGCCTCTCTTACTCGTACATACATGCTGCACTGTTCATCTCGATTCAAAGCACGCGACTTGGTGATGTCATGGTTGAGATGCAGATCTGATCTGATCTGGTTGTGGGTCCCTGTTGGCACGCAATGAACACCGACGAATGGCAGACCAGAGATTCAGAACATGTAGACGACGGTATTGGTCGCGGCTTGGGTAAGGCTGCGTCTGCTACATATCGCACTCACGCCAGTGCTCAAAAATCGGGGATGTACGCGACCCAGGTATGGCACAAATCGACAGCAGTAGCGCCAATGCCTGTTACAAGCATTCGAATGAGAATAGAGGATAGCTCAGCTCTAACATTGTATATGTAATGACGCTCAGATTTCCACCTCAGATCAAACGTCCGCACTGTCTAGCAGAACGTCTCATTTCGCCTTGGGATGCTCCTTTTGAGCTTGCTGTGCTGTCTCTTTCTGCAGCTGCTCGGGTCCCTTATCATTTTGCTCAGCCTTCACAACCGTCTCTGATGATGACTCAAGCTCCTCACGCTTCTTCGGATCGTTTTGTTGCTGCTTCGCGTTCTCAATCTCATGCGGGGACTGGGGCTTATCCTCCTTCAATCGCAGCTGCGGACTGTAGCTCAAGGGTCGCTGGAAGATGACAGATCTTTGCACAGCGTTCCGTGTTGGCTGGATGCGAATGAATGAACGCATGATGCTCGTTTGCTTGCGTGTGAAGGCGAGCTTGGAGAGCGGAGCTGGAAGTCAGTCAGTAAGATTTGGCTTCGCATAACGAGAGCATGACTCCGTACGAAGTTGTGGATTGCTATTGTACCGCTCAGTGTGTGGTGCGCAAAACGTCTGAGACTTGGGGATTGCGTTCACAATTGCTTGCATATGATGAGTCCCTCGGAGCACCAACCTCCTCGAAAAGCACATGCACTTTGCCGCGGATACGCTCGATGGTCATTGTGACGACATAGCGCGTCGAGTGGTGCAGTGGGCAGTGGAGCGGGCTCAGCTCCGCCTCAATGTTGCCGAGAACGAGCAAACGAAGACTGACTGCTTGTGAGAAAAAATTGTCGATAGGAGAAGAAGCTATACTGGCGAACTGAGTATCTTTTGTTACAAGTCTTCGAAAAGCTTCTCCAAAATCGGGTCTTGGTCCAGTTTGGCTTTCGGCTTCACCACCGCAATGATTGGGTTACTGCTGGCCGTGCCACGATGCTTTGCCAGCAAAAGACCGACGAATAGGACGAGAAGTCCGGCCAGTACCAGCCAGATAGCACTCCATCGCTGCCGGCTTGTCCTTCGATTCTGCTTCTCACGCGCCTCATACGCTTCCATCCGATTGCGAGCAGCTTCTAGTCGCTCATTGAGCCGATCCGTTCTTTTCTTGGACTCCTGTAGCTGATCTACCAGTCCAGTGATGGTTTTCTCTTGAGGTTTAAATTCTGAAAAGCTGTCGAAAGTCGTCTTACTATTCTGCTCGAGCTGATCCGAGTCTTGTTTGAACTTCTCATGCATGCTTCGGCTCTCCTCTGCTAATTGTTGCAAGCTGGATACTGTATTCCGCAGCAGAGACATCTTCTCGAGGATCGCATAGTATGTATCGTCCAGCTGTCTGGTACTGCTCATGGCGACATCCTCTACAGCTGCCAAGTCGTCGCGCAGCACTTTCTCGCGCTTCTCATTCCCCCTCTTAGCTTTCTCGATATCCTCTGGTCGTATCTGCCTCTTGACGGCCAGCTCCGCTTGCTGACGAGTCCACTCATCCAGGTCCCGCTGCTGCTGTGATGTACGATGCTGATGAGAGTGTTTGCTGCCTCCGTGTCGTCCCGACTCCGCGCCTTTCTTGTCACGACGGAGTAGAGAGTCAAAGCTGATTGGAGGCTTCAGATCCATGGTAGACTGCACAGTTTCTTTTGCAGCATGTCGGTACCCATGCTTCTCTCCTCCGGTGAAAGCTCTATTGCGAAGGCTGGACGAGTGCAGCCGGCGGTGAAGGTGCGTGCGCTCATCAGGGGGATCGGTTCGAGATCGGGTAGGCGACATCAGGTCGGCAGTAGCGGTGCGCAACTTGGGCAATGCCTTGAGCGAGCTCACGCTCTCATCCTTTTCGTGGGTCATTGTTCCAGTCCTCAGGAGGCCAAGGGAGTGACATCGTCAGCCGGGAACGAACGCTTCTTGCCCCTGTCGACCGCGGCGAAATGATCAATACTGGTTGGCTGCACACGTTGACGGAGATGGACAGACTGGCATCATCGCCATTGTTGCGGCGACATTCACATGCGCGACGGATACAGCACGCTCTATCGTTATCGCGTTCTCTGTGACGCCAACTCGGCGTCTCCGCCAAAACTTTATTTATCAAGGCTCACAACTTAGAACTACCCGAACGCTGTCCGGCAGAAAGACACTTGCTCCCGTCGCGAATCATTGAACAATTGAGAACCACAGTGTACGGCCGTAACTGTTGGAGGAGTCTTGGTCTTCCAACTGAGGATGAGCGCCGCTCCCACCGCCCGCCGCGCGCTGCATTCTCTGCTGCTCGCATCGCCGCCAGCGGTTCGCTCGGCTGTCGTTCGGCATTGCTACGAAACCAGCATCGTGACGAGATGTTTGGCGACGATATCAGCACGCGGACGCGCGGGTGAACGCAGAATTTGCGCCGGCGCTCATGCTCATAACTCCACGGCAGGATATAGAACATCCTTATATATAACCGGCGCCCGATTCCAGTCGTCCAGCCCGAGTCTCACCTCATCCACAAGACCCGACTCAGCATCCGACGATCCCAAGCAGAAGTCCCGAGCAGGTCGTTTCCTGTTCACTTCAACACTCTTCCTCGTGTCTATCGTCGCCGGCGCCGCAATGGCAGCAGCTCCGGTCATGGATGCCGTGAATGGCTTCATGAAGCCTCCGACCGACGCGGAAACCCTCCACCTCTACGAGCCAGACACCCCGACAGCTGCAGAAATCAATAAGAACATCGTCAACCACCCCCTCGCACAAAGGCTACGAGCACAAGAAGGAATGCGCGAGTCACGACCGCACCTGAAGATCCCACCTGCGATGCGCCCTCACAACCTGACGGGCGGGACATTACTTGGAGAGAACAAGATCGAAGTGCCGCCGCTCACTTTCAGCGAAGCAGATGCGGAGCTGCCCACTTTGACCCAGATTGCTTATCTCGGGTCAGGGCTGTGCGGGCATCCTGGCATTGTGCATGGAGGACTGCTGGCTACACTACTAGACGAGGGTTTGGCAAGAGCATGTTTCCCGGCGTTGCCCAATAAGGTGGGAGTTACTGCTAGTCTCAAGATCGACTACCGCCTCCCGTGTCCCGGAAACAGCTATGTGGTACTCAAGGCTGAGACAACAAAGGTCGAGGGCCGTAAAGCGTGGGTGAAGGGTTGGATCGAGATACTGGGCGATGAAGAGGGAACTGGCACCAAAGTTGTGGAGGCCGAGGCTTTGTTTATTGAGCCTAAGCAAGCTAAGCAAATGGCTAGGGTGTACAGCACGCAATAGTGCGGGTCTATGCTTGGGTTGTCCGAGGACTGATTGCTTGAATATCATGCTTTGAAGCGCTGGGTCCATTTTTGCGGGCAGTTGACCCGCAGCCAGCGATAGACATAGAGCGCTTTCACAAATGCTACAACGTAGCTTCCTGCCGAATAACGTCCCGTTCATTCGTCTCAGACTAAAAGTCATGTCGATCGACTCGATGATAAGGGCTGCATGTGAGACTGGCGTCCTTGGGCTAAGCATCTAGAAGTTTGTGCCTTCGGGTGGCTGTGGGATCTTCTTGTTCTCTGGTGTGCCCATGAACCGGCGAATCTCGATCAAGATGGTCTCCATTGTGAAGTCGCGCTTCCACGTGCTTAACGAGCGTATCGCACTAAGATTGACCTGGTCGAGTTCATCAGTGTTGGTCTACTCGTCGAGCAGGACATATTCGCTTACCTTTCCGGTTCGTGCGTCCACACATGGCAAGTTGATCTTGCTAATGAACGTGACCTCTGGTGGCTCATCTGGATACTTGTCTCCGCAGACAATCTTCAGGGAATAGATGCGATTCTCGTGCACGCTCTGATTCGACAAGCATCAGTTAAGACTGTTCATTGATTTGTCTCAAGTGGATCATACATGAGGGGGACCCAGGATTGTGCCATTCCAATTCGTCATCAGAAGATCATCACCTTCATCAAGGCCATATGAGCAAGCCTCTAACCGGCTGTCAGCTTCTCGTACATTATCGGGAGACTCCGAAAGACAAACCCGCTCCTAGCCCTTTCTCACCCTTCTCAAGCTCTTCGAGCAGCCGGAAGTTCCGTGGCACCGTCGCCATGTCTGTGTCGTGTGCTTGTGGTCGATGGTGGGGTGTTGTTTGCACGTTGCGGCGGCTGCGCTTGTCGATTCAGAGCGCCACTATTTTGTTGGCCTGAGGCCAACACGCCGCGACACATCCACCTACGGAAGCGAGCGCAAACGCTCCTTGATACATTGGACTCAACAAAGGGCGACAGCTGGAATGGCGGCTCTCGAGAATATCAGAGCACGCTTCGAGAGCTTGTCCAAGTCCGCGTTCGTCGATGTCAACTTACCGAAAACCTCAGACGTCGACGTTGCAACCCTCATCCGTGCCGGCAAGGCTACGGAGATAGCACGTATCCCTACGAGGCGGAATTTGTTCTTTGGTATGTCTGGCTGGGAGCTCTGTAACTCACTACAGCTTACTTAGACGTAGGACTCTAAGACGAGCAAGCGAATATCCTCATAGTTCTGAAGACCACAGCGAAGGAGGACGAGGTCCGTGAAATATTGCCATATCTCGACTTGGTCTTGGCAGCTCATGCTACGGATGCGGTGCCTCAAGGAAGCGGCAATACCGCGTCGGCTTCTGGGAAGCATGATCTCAATTCCAGAGCATTGGCGGCAGACAGTGTCGACGAAGTGGTCATGACAGAGGAGCACACTTATGTGGTCTGGAGACGACAGCTGCATTTATCTCGTCCCCGCGCTCGACTGCAACGGCCAGCAATATACTTCACTGCCAATCTAAGGATCGCCGAACAGCCCCAGAGTGTCCATTCTAGGTCCAAAGAGCAGTTACTGAAGGCCTTCCAGCCCCTGCCAGCGAATGTTATGGAGCCGCTAGCATTTAGTCGGCCGCCAGGAGCGGCAGATATCTACATCTCCGAATCAAGAATCACAAAAGTTGCACCCAAACCCCCAACCCTTACAGACACCGTCAAGCCGATCAGAGGCGCAACTCGACGGGCATTCCCAGCAGTCCCAGCAGTCTTTACGCGAATTCGATATTCCACATTACCTGATGCCATCATTGCTAGTCTGCATCTCGAGACATCGCACATCATCGCTGGCACGACAACAATCCACAAAGCAGATCTGGACGTCATGAATGCGGACGTCAAGGATCTGACAAACGTAGCTCTACCACTCGAAGCGCGAGGAGCCGGTGAGACGGTGCTCCTCTATAAGGTCACACCACACGCACAAGCACATTCAGAACGGAACTCCTCAACCGAAAGTCCAGTGTCAATATCTGTTCGAGCCGAAGCTCTGCTCGACCAAGGCTCAACAATATCACTCGAAATCGACTGGCAAGCACAGATTGATCTGACACATACATGGCCAAAACCTCACTACCGCTGGGCGCGCGCCGCTGGTCACTCGTCATATCACAAAAAATCACTGTCGGCCCATTCAATCACTAGGCCCTCCATGGAAACAACCTCTGGAGCCTCGACCGACCGCACAGAACACACTTCAAACGGAGGAAGTGTTGTCTTCAACTTCCACGCAGCACCCACGACATACGAATCTTCTGAATTCAAAATCTCAGTGCACTGCAACAATCGCTCCACGCGTGCAAAGAAATTCGGACTCATGATGCTACATTCTCGCCCTAGTAGCAGTAACTCTAAGCCTCGACCAACAACGGGACAACCCACCATTGCTCCGGCCACAGCCGATGGCGCAGCAACGTCCGAGTTCATGGCCAACTTATTTAATGATCTGCCACTAGGAAAGGGCAAACCGCCTGATGTTCTCGACCTCAATCCGGACGCCAGAATTGGTCCTCTCCCACCTGGCGCCTGTTTCGAAACACACATGTCTTTTAAAGCTCTGCGGTCTGGGGTGCTAGATTTAGGAGTATTGCGGATTATCGACTTGGATACGAGACAGACGGTCGACGTCAGGGAGTTGCCGGAAGTCATTGCTTTGGGAAAGGTTGAAAGTGAACAAGGGTAGCACAGTACAAGAACATAGTTTCGCTGTCAGTTTGAGTGATATGATACTCCACTGTATGCTTAGTCAGTGGCTTTGCGCTGGAAGGTTGAATGAAGGTATTCTGAGACAGTCACCATAGCCCGGAAGCGTTCATGTGATTTGGTCCGCGGCACTTAGATTCATGGTGGTGCGATTGCTCTGCAGAAAGAGGGACGGAGAGTGCAACAGCATACCTACAAATGTCTATCCGATCATAGATAGATACACGGTACCATGAAACTTTTGGAAGAGAGGCCGAGATCTCAAACAAGCATGACTCTGGAAGATCTTGGCGTATCGAGCGATCTTCTTCGCAGCATGACTCCCGGTGCTCTGCGTAGTGGGCACTATCCGAGCAAGCGTTTCCCTGCCCAACATCAAACATGAGCATAACCGAAAATCTGTCTGCATATCAACTTCAGGTGGCACTGAAACGAGACATCTTCCTGAAAGCAGTGACAGAAACGTTGTTTCCCCATTTTGTCTTGTCTAAGCCTTTCCAACGCGGCGATCTCTGTCACTTCTCCTTGGTCACATCATCGCTGTGGTGCCAAAGAACGGGTCACAGGGTAAAGGGAGCCAAGCGCGATGATTGATAGTTCAGACGCTCTTGAAGCTTTGGGACTGCAGCAGCTTGGGCGCCCTTCAGAAGAGCATTTGAAGAGGAAGATAACGGTGACATGGTCATGATTCTCAGTTACATTCAGCTCACTACGGGGCTACTTCAACGTCCAACGACGTAGTGCAATGTGAGCGCAATGTGTGCGCAGGTTCAAGTAAAGTTTCTGCCCCAGATGAGCAGATGGTGCTGGGACCTGAGCGCAGTATGAGCGCAATGCGAGCGCAGGTCCACGTGCAGTGTCTACCTTAGGCAGCCAGATGGTGCTGGGGCCTGAGCGCAATATGAGTGCGATGCGAGCGCAGGTTCATGTGAAGTCTCTGCCTTACTTAAGCAGATGGTGCTGGGGCCTGATCAACAGGCGCAGCGGAAGCTGGAGTTTCGGCAGTCCTAGTCTCGCCCTCCTGAGCAAGCTGTGGAAGATCACCACGACGGAGCCACAAGTCGATGAGTGGCTGCATCGGTTCGGTATCACGGTCGGTGAGGAGGCTGGCGGCGCGGCCGACGTTGATGAAGTGGATGAAGCAGGTGTTGAGCTCGCGGTAGGCATTGAGGTCCCAGAACGCCGTCCAGTGCGACCAGTACAGATGGGCGTAGCAGCGAAACATCTGCTTGTACATGTTCTTGATCTCGGCCTCGAAGCGCTGAGGAAAGCCCGAGGCCTTGCCGAGCCAATTGTTTGGGTCGTTGCCTGCTTGTTGGTTCGGAACTGGTGGTGCCTGGGTGAATGTGGTGGTTGGGAAGACAGACTCGTCTTGGATCTTGCCGGCGACCCAGGTCTGAATGTGCTTGATGTAGGTTGCGGCCGGCAGGTTGATGGGGTTGCGGTTGGTGTCAATCCAGGTGTAGGTGGTGCTATAGCTGTCGGTCAGTGAGGTACGTATGACAGTCAGGGAAGGAGAGCACTTGCCTGCCAGCGGACATCGTCGGGCAAGTCTTCTCGTTACAAAGGCCCTGGCCACTGCTGCGGTCATCCGTCTGCACAATCTTCACCATGCCGGTCAACAGGCGGTTCTGTTCGACAACTGCAACTGCACATCAGCTTCGCCGTCCACGACACGGTGTGATGTCAGATTCATACTCTGATGTGCCAGCCACTCTCCCTGATCAACGTGGCGCGGGTTCGCGGCTAGTGTCATGAAATTACCCTTGACAATGAAGCCGGTGTACTCGTCCTTGAAGAAATGTGGGAGCCTGCCAGCGGGCTGTGCTTGCTCGGTGGTGGCCATGTTGGCTGGTGGTGTGCCACTCGAAGATGGCGTCTGAGCTTGCTGCTGAAGGCTTGGTGGGTAGAGTGAAGATGGACTGTTGGCTGATGGCGACGAAGTGTTGCCGCGACTTGGTGGCTGGTTTGGACTCGAGCGGGTGGGATTGGCTTGACGACCCAAGTTACGACTAGAGGATGGTAATTCATCGTCAGTATGTGGTCCAACGTCGAAGCAAAAGTATCCGTCGCCATGGATCAACATGGACGGCTTTGGCGGCGACTCGGGACTTGGCGGTGGGCGCGACTTGGGGCGGTAGCACAAATGGATCCGTTCCAGGTCCATTGGGGAGGCGTTTGGCGGCGTCGATGGCGGTGGCGGTGGCTCTGGTCCTGGGTCCGACATTTCGGCGATGGATAGCAGTCGCAAGCGGATCCGGACAATGTCTCCAACAGGTAGGTGTTGTGGTCGAGCAAAGACGAACACGAACGCGTGACAAGACCACGCGAAAGCTCACCTCTGTTATGGTAGCCTGGTGACGTGCAACGAGACGCACATTTGATTGGCCGGGTGCACTGCCTCTGCGCATGTTTACCATCGACCGTTGCGCACTTCTTCACTTTGCAGAAGGAAGGTGCCCGGGACCCAGGTGGAGTTTGCGTCATGCTTCAAATGCAGTGCTTAGGAACACAACGGCCACGCTGATATGGGCGAACATGATGCTGAGCTCCTTCGTTGATTAAACCTTGTGTAAAGCGTAAGGTGGTTGACATGTTGTCTATATCTGAACCACTTTCTCGCGAGCATCGATCTTGGCGCGCTGACACATATCGGTGAGGTCGACCACGGCATCCCACGGTGGAAGTCGTACAGGGTACAGGACTTGCTTGTCCTCAGGGTGGAGGCAAGGCGTGCTCCCGAGAAGTGAAGTTGACGAAGATGGCATTGAGCATTGCCCAGTTGGCCGTAGTCGATGCGGGTCATGCTGCTGACCAAATGCTGCATCCGAAGCATACCAGTTGACCGAGCCAGGGGCAATGCCTCGAACCACTCCCAGCCAGACGGAGAGGATGCATATTCGAAGGAGGAATTGATCGTACCTGCGTGAAACGGCCGCTCGCTGTGCCTGCCCGCAGAGAGTGGAACGGGCGGGATAGAATGGGTCGTCGTGCTTGGGGTGATGTCGAGCATAAGGAGGCCGCAAGAAGGACCGGGCATATCGACGTGGTCTCGCCGCATGCAGGCCCCCGAATTTCGTCCCAGTTTCACCGGCTGAAATAGAGGGAAAGCTTATTCACTTACAGGTTGTTCATCCAGGACGACATGTTCCCGACGGCGTGCTGGATGGTCTCGAAAAAGGGCGCCGAGGCCGGGAGGAGAAGAGAAAGAGAAGAGGAAGAGAAAACGGAGGCGTTGCGGGTTTCTGGATGAGTGTGTGGCGGTAAACTGGGAAGCGTTTGCAGGACTGGGTTCAGGAGAGGCCAAAACGTTAGACACACACGGCGTGCAGGGCAAGAGCGCAAGGGTGTCGCCGCAACAAGGTTGGCGGCCCGTGCGCGCGGCTGCTGCATGAGGAAGTTCGCGACTCGCGGGACTGCTGGACGTCGACACTTGCGATTGTCCTCCGTTCGTTGTATCCCACCCGCCAACTCGCGCGCTGGTGAACGCCGGGCAGACTGAGCTCCGTCGTCCGCCTCAGTCGCTCCCTGCCATCACCTTCGTCTCCGCCCCGCCGCGCCATCCTCCTCCATCCACCCACTTCCTCACTTGAACGACACGTCTGGAGCGAAGCATGTCCGCGGAACAGTCGCCTGCTGCCACTGGCACTGCAGATGAACGAGCCAGCTCACCTGCCGATGCTGTGGCGAATGGCATCAATGGCGATGCTTCGGACGGCGAGAACAATGCGCACATTTTGAGCGGAAAAGATGCAGAAGATGAAGAGGACGAGGCCGGCGATGATCTTTTCGGCGACGAGGATGATGATGGAGATGCTGGAGATGCAGACAAACCGGCGTACGTGGGGCCTCAAAGCAGTGTCATCAGAACGAGAACTGACACGACGCAGCCAACGCCAGCTGGACGATGAAGAGCTCGATTCTGGGGACGACGTGGGCCGGCATGATCGTGCGCAACATCAGGATGAGGAAGAACAGCAGCAGTTTGAAGAACATGAGATGCTCTCATTGGATCTCGAAGTCGCCCGACAGCCTGTACCCGAGCCCAGTGATGGCGAGGTGAGAGTGACGAACTAGGTGCAACCCCATTCCGCCGCTGATGTGTCCAGATGTATCTCCTCAAAGTCCCCGAGTTCATGGCAGTAGAACCCGAGCCTTGGCAGGTCACGACATTTCAACCGCCCAAGACCGATCATCACTCCAAGAAGCCCGCTTCTGCGACATTTTCTGCCTTCAATACCGCCATGACCACGATACGCTGGCGACACTCCCCCTCAGACCCAACGCAACTACAATCGAATGCTCGTATCAACAGATGGTCGGACGGGTCTCTGACAGTCCAGCTGGCGTCCGATCCGAATACACAGTATGAGGTAGACGGCAATCCATTGGCACCTCCACAGCGGAACCCAGTACGACCTACGCCAGTAAGCAAGACGGGGGGTGACGAACGAGGCAGAATCGGTCAATTGCGTGGCGGGGGCTATGATCCAAAAAAGGCCACCTACACCTATCTAGTTGCGCCAGTCGAAGCCGCGGACTCGCTTCGAGTCACTCACAGAATCACTGCTGGCTTATCGATCAAGCAAAACGAGAGTGTCCAGGATGATGCTATAGCACAGTTGCAAGCTGCACTTGCTCAGGCAGCAAATGCGACGAAAGTGGGCACGGGTTCTGGGCAGCTCGATGTGGTCGACGTGGATCCAGAAGAGCAGCGGAGACAGGCAGAGCAAGCAGAGCGGCAAGCGATGCGAGACCGGAAGAAGCGGGAGAATGCGCAGGAACGTGAACGCTTACGGACGGATCGCGCACTGGGCCGCGCAGGTGTATCATCTGGTCGCCACGGCGGACTAAACGTTGGCATGCTGGAAGATGATGAGATGGAAGGTGGGCGCGGCCGTCCCGGTGCTGGGAAGCCCCGGCCCAAACCTAGGCGGCGACGGAACAGCGAGTATAGCGACGACGAAGACTATGGCCACAAGCGATTCACGAATCGGGAGGACGACTATGATCAGGAAGATGATTTTGTTGCGCCAAGCGATGAAGAGGAGGTCATTGAGGATGATGACGACCCAGATGATGGGATTGTCGACGATCGGAGAGAGAGAACGCCAAAGAGAGATCGTCCACAGCCCGCATCGAGCGGACCGGGAGAGGACGAAGACGCAGAGGGCGAAATTGACGATGATCTGCCACAAGCACGAGTCAAGCGGCGGCGAGTGGTGGATGATGATGACGAGGACTAGTGTGGCAGATGTTGTATACCGAAGCGAGGCGTCCGGTTGGTAAGGAGGATATTGCGCGACACCGCGCAGCATCAGCAACTGTACTATATGCTGTGAGGAAGATTCAAATGTAACAATCCTCGTGAGCCAAAGCATGACCACCATTTCGCGCACTTACCTGATTCGGTCCCTGGTATACGCAAGTGAGCGCAGTTGAATCCATTTATTGACCTACCAGGAATCGCTCTGCGCACCACGCAAAGTCCCACGGATGATCCAGTCCGATTAACACCGCTGGCAAAGTAATTCACAACGCCTAAAAAGCCTCGCTCTGCGTGAAGATAAACCCTTCTTTGTTCCTCAGCTTGACACCAAGAACCGCATCAGTACAACGACTTGCCAGACTTATGGCTCTGTTTCAAGAATGAAGATAGCGATACGTACTCATCACAGTCCGAATTCGAAGTGAGAGATCGACTCTCCGAATGGAAGTGACCAACTTCTTACGTAAAGACTCCTCGTTGGAAGTTACCATGTTGCGTTAAGTATCGTGGTAGTCGCCGCCAAGTACTTCTACCAAAAAGTTCCCCAACCCCCAACCCCTCTGCGTATACTTCCAATTCAGCGAAACGTGTTACACGTTCTATATGTGCCCCACCCGCTCATGCAGTGTCAACATTCATCACTTCCATCTATAGCTATGGCACATTCATCAACCGAAGCGCCTGAGTCGCGAGATTGTGACGTGAAGCGACGCGGTGGCGACAGCAGATAGACTGAGGCACGATCCACAAAACAGGCACCCACGCTCGCAACTTCCGTCTACAGCTACCATGCTGAGTCAAAAAGTCCTCTCACTGCGAGTGCAATGGAAGTATCGCATCGACATCCACCTTCACCAGCATGAAGTGGAGTGCCGCAGACCTGATCATTCTATTTCACCTATCATGTTGGCATCAACACGTACACCAGTTCTCGACCCCCAAGATGCAATCGGCCAGCCTCAAAAGACGCTCATATAGTGCGCTTGAAGATAGGACCAAGCTCAAGCCTCAAGAAGCGACGTCGAGACATGGACGTCGTCTCGCCTTCTGCTCTGGACAACGCCCACTCCTCTTCAGATATTGATACACCTGAACCTCCGAAGAAAAAGAGGAAACCGCAGAAGAAGAAACCAGGCGTAGAAAACAACAAGCCGTCCATCAGCGCTGCCTCGGCCACTCTGGACGAAATCCGTCATCTCCTGCAGGTACACAAGCCGACGCCTGCTCACGAGCTCCCAGCTATTCTACGTCTGAGCACCAGTGAGCGCGAAACGTTGCTCCGCAACAAGATGCATCTCGTTCAGGATTCACAGATTCCTGCAATAGAATCTGCTGACGACCTATCCGCCTATACTGGCCATAACTACCCGTTTCATGTGGCATCCCTGACCATTCTTCAACGCGACTCTGGTGGCCGGATGCCCGACAGGAGTGCCCAAAGTCCCGTATGAAGCAACTGGGAGCAAATTTTGTCGTTGAGCGACTTGGTGGTGTGGTACCTGATCAGGTAAGTTCAGCCAGGCTGAAAGACAGTCGGCATACTGACCGAGGACGAACAGGTGCAAGTATCATAGTTGGTTCGGACGTCTGCTACCGACAACATGGCACCTCAGCTCATCAAGTCGATCAAGCACCAGCCTGGTACAATAACGGTACTGCTTCTGAGAGGACTAGAGTTCTGCACAATGTAGCAGTCGTAGAAGACTTGCACGAAGCATACTCAGCCTGTCCGCGTCAGATTTTCCTGGTCAGTCGATGCGAACGTGTAAGTCGTTGTGCAGAAGTCCTGACTTTGTCGTAGTGCTGGGCATTGCCGACCGCTTCTGGAGTCTCCTTCACGACCATCTTTGAGCTTTCTTATTTCGCCAGCTTCATCCCAGATCGAAATCCTGCTCGGGAGCAGAAGGACGCCCTCATGAGGCTGGCCTTGTCGCAGAATGCCATGTACCACACGCTTCCAGTGTTTTCAACGTTGAGTAACCAGCCGTGGCAGCTGATTGACGCGGACAAGAATGCTGAGGCAGCATACATCTTCCGTCCATTTAGCGATATGTGGGACAGCAGGGTGGTCTATCAAGCAGGCCAAAGACACCATGCAGCGACAGCGGGCAACGCAATGGCACACTCGGTTCTGAATTCGAAGGTCCGACGCGTGACGAGGGAAAGAGGAAGAAGAAGACATGATCTACTGCAGTCGTCGATAGGCGCGCGGGTATTGCTGTGACGATGGACATTTGCTGGAAGACAGTATGATATAGAACATGAGCATTACGATGATACTACTATTACTGTGACTGCGTCACTCAAGGAAGGCTCAGAGTTCCACACTTCCGCTAGCACGTGATCAGTCGTCCAACAACTTACGATACTGCAGTCATCAGCCTGGCTGAATACCTCCCTTTCTGCCTACGTTCCCTCTTCAATTGACACCTGCCGTCGACTTCCGCTGCTCTCTCCTCGTCCACGGGATGGAGAGGCGCGATAATTGACTCTCAGATTGGCTGTTCGCAACCAGAAACGCGACTGCGACATGGATTGGCGGCAAGGAGGAGCCGCGGGGACCCCGACCTTTGGCGAGCATTTCGACGCAGCGCAGAACAACGAGGATTGGGAGGAGTGGCTGCGATGGGATCCGGCTGCTGAGCCCACTTCTCCCGACGACACCTTCAACTCTGCTTCCTCCAAGAACGACTCTCCCCTCCAGGACCCCGTCTTCCCTGTCCTGGGCGGGATCGACGATGAGCCTCTACTTCCACCACTGATCGTAGGCGACGACAATCTCGGCTTTGGAGACGGCACTGCGTTGGAACCCGATTTTGCTCTCTTCGGTGCTGGCGACATCAACGCCGGCTTCGACTTCTCCCAGACCACCGGCTTAGATGGCTTGTCGAATATCCCGAAGATCGATACGAATGTCGGTCAATGGACATTACCTTCGAACACAGCAGTCGATTCGATCCCTGCCCTGACTGTCGACAATGCTCCCGGACCGACTTCAGCGACCTCGTTGACCGCCGAGACGCCGAGCTTGAATCGGAGTCCTGTTTCGACCGCTGCATCACAGCGCGGGCAGAGCATTGCTTCCGCGTCACCTGTGCCACCGAAAAGAAAAGGAGGACGCAAGAGGAAGGCGGAAGCGCAGCCTGAACCTAGCGGAGGCGATGGCGACGGCGAATCGCCTGAAGGTGAAGATCATCCCAATAAGAAGATAACCTCGCACAATGTCATTGAGAAGAGATATCGCAACAATCTGAACGACAAGATTATCGAGCTGCGACAAAGCGTGCCCAGCTTGCGCGCTATGGGTCGGGCCAATAAGGGAGACGAGCTGGAAGACCTCGAAGGTCTGACCCCAGCACACAAGTTGAACAAGGCCACCATCATGGCAAAAGCTACTGAGTACATCAAGCACCTGGAAAAGCGCAACAAGACCATGGCTGATGAGATGGCTGCGCTGAAGGAGCAGCTCACACGAGTCGAGGCTTCCGTCGGCCAATCGAGGCAGGGCAGCGTCAACAGCAGTCCAATATCTGAGTCTCAGCCATCCCGAGGAACTTACTCTGCAGGACATGGCGCATCGCCGACATTCCTCAATGTGCCTCAGGATCAGTCGCGTTTTGGACAACCCATTGCGCAGCAACAATACATGCAGCCGCAAGGTCAGCCAACATACGCTCGACCACCGAATCCGCCTGTGGAGGCACAAAACCAGCAGCCAGTCGTCAAAGCCCGTGGCAAGGGCGTCTTGAACAAAGTGATGCTTGGTACGATGGCAGGCGTCATGGCAATGGAAGGCTACAGCGAGCACCAGCAGTCTGGCGAAGGTACTTCTGGACTGGCTGCGCTACCTACGGCACTCTTCAAGCGGGGCATGGAAGGTGGCATGTCATCATCTTCAATGGCAGCAATGCCACGTCAAGCCCTACTGCCAATGCTCAGGGTCTGCATGGTCGTTGGCACGCTTTTGTATTTGCTTGCTCCGCTGCTGAATCTCTCACCACGTCGAAAACAGAAGATGTCCGCCACGGTTCGCCTGCCCAAGGCTCCCTCGTTGGCTTCGCCGGTAGAAGTTCGTCGGCAAGCCTGGCTCACCGCCATTCAAACTGTATGGGTTCCCAAGCACTTCCTGCTCGAGGTTGTCGCAGTGGGCGCCAAAATGTTTCAGCTCAGTCTGCGCAGATTTGTTGGCTCGGAAGTTTTCATGGCAATCACTGGCACCAACAAGGAAGAAGAGGCTGCGCGTGTCAAAGGATGGGACATTGCCATCGATGCACAGCTTGCTGGAGGCGACGCCCACGTCTCGTACTATCGACTGCTACTGACACTGATGGAGAGCGGTACACTGCCCGATTCACCAGCTAGACTGATGCAAAAAGCCGTCCACTTCCGCGTGTTCTTCTGGGAAGTTGCCAACGCGGGTTATGGCAACATCCTAGGATTCAAGTCGTTTACAGAGAAGGTCGGCAGGATCTACTGGGATTCTGCTCGCCGTCAACAAAAGGAACTGCTCGCTGCAAAAGCCGAAGGACGCCCCGCAGAAGAGGACGGTATCGATCTGCTACCAGATCATCTGGCCCGGCTCGTTGAGCTGGAGTGTGATGAAGTGCTCAGCGATGAGATGATTCAACGTGCGTGGAATCTTGCGTGGAACAAACCTAGTGCCTACTCGCTAGATCCCAACGAGTCCAAGGACAATGTGGTGGAGGACCATGCTATCCGTTCGCCCATTGATGCTGTTGCTGCTTGGTATGCCAATACGACCATCGACGATACGCTTGCGGATACCTTGACCGACAACGCCTCCACATTCGACATTGAGTATTATCTCGGACTTGCCTTGAGCGTCGCGCCACCAGCGTCAAGCACGCACGTGCGTGCTCTCACTGCCAAGGCTGTATTGTCGAATACCAATCGCGCGGCAAACATTGTCGTGGCTTTGGATGCGTTGCCCGTCATGTCTCCTACTGGTGGTATGAATCTCGTCAGCCATGCACCTGCATCGCCCGATGTCTTCACGGCTTTGAGTCTGGCCAAGGTGATTTCACTTTCGACCAGCGCCTCACCGAAGGCTGCTCGCGAGAGGGCGCTGCGCATGCTGAACAACCTCAGCCTTGCACCCGGACAGTTCACGCTCCTGACAGCTGTTGCTGCATACCGTTTGCTTCGTACACTGACCTCAGGCAACACTGCTTCCCGTGTAATGGGAGTAGAAGAGCTTGCAGGCAGCCTTCGCGTTTGGGCAGGTACGGTATCCGGCCGAGTCAGCGGACTTGGACATACCGGCCGAACCAAGATCGTGAAATTATGCTTGAGTATTGCAAGGGAAATGGGAGGGTGGGACGAAAAGGATAGCGGGTACGCCTCGGCGGATGGTACTCGTGGTCAGAGCGCCAGTCCGACACGAATTTTCACGTAGGCACGTGGAGGGCGTGGAGCAAAATGACCCGGCACGTGGTTGCATTGATCGATCTAGCAATTTAGCGAGTGTAAAAGGTAGACAATACTTTTCGATAGATGTGCCTCCAGCACGTTTTTAACACTTTTGAAGCGTTCCGAACTCCCACTTTGCTGCTTGTTCCTGCCTCATATTTGTGATGGCTTGGCTCTCACATGCGCGGTGTGTGCACCTGCGTCATTCGCCGAGGCGCGTGATGCCGCAAGTCACACTGAAGCCTATGTACAGCTCCAGACGAGACATTCATCACATGAGGCTCGCGCCTTGCACACACTGCCCATGGTGAAGTAGTGCTCACCTCATCACCGCCATGGCGGACGAGACTGCCAGTCCAATCGCAAATCGCGACGAGCCCATCCCCGTGATCCGCATCTCCTCCAACGAAGACGACGACGACGACGATGGCGATTCCTCTGATGCAGAAAGTGAGGTCACAGCCCGCAGACGTGACAGACTGCGAGATCACGCGAGCCGGAGCACCAGCCGACTTCGCGAGAAATTCGAGAGCGGCGATGGAGCACGACAAAGCCTCCAAGATCGGCTGTTTGCCAGCGTCCTCAGCCAGATCATCCCTTCGGAAGGGCCCCCAACAGAAATTGATGACGATGACAGCCAGCAACCGAAGAAAAAGGACCGGCGCAGCAAGAAGTATGTCGACAAGCCGGAGTTTGGTCCTCGTCTCATGACATACAACTTCCGCCGCTTCAATGCCCGCATTGGTGTCGTCTTCGTGTTTGAGAACATGCTCATTCGCCTCTTCACATGGCGCCAACCCACTTCGACCCTGTCCTTCCTCGCCATCTACTCCCTCATCTGTCTCAAACCGCATTTACTCCCTCTCATACCACTCGGCATCCTCTTGTTCGGCATCATGATTCCCTCTTTCCTCGCTCGACATCCAACCCCCGCGAACGACCCTCGAATCGAACCGAGTTATCGCGGCGCTGCTACTGCTCCTGCGAGCCGCGTCAAACCTGCGCCGGACTTTAGTACGGACTTCTGGAGGAACATGAGGGATTTGCAGAATAGCATGGAGGATTTCAGTCGACTGCATGATGCTGCGAATGAATACATCACACCGTATACGAATTTCAGCGACGAATCGATGAGCTCGGGTATCTTTCTCTGGCTCGCTGCGCTCAGTTGTGCAGCATTCGTGGGCAGTGGGTTAGTCCCGTGGAGGGCGATTGCTTTGCTTGGAGGATGGGCAGCGGTGTTGAGTGGGCATCCTCAAGCGCAGAGGGTGCTGTTATCTACGAGGAACATGAAGCAGCTGAAGCAACACGTGGAGCTGTTGCAGAGAACGTTGAGAAGTTGGGTCGAACAGGATATTGTCATTCACGAGCCACCCGAGTTGAGGCAGGTGGAGGTTTTTGAGTTGCAGAAGCATCACCCGGAGAGCGAGACGTGGGAGCCGTGGCTGTTTTGTCCGTCTCCATACGATCCGCTCTCTCCAGCACGGATTGCGGGCAATCGGCCAAGAGGCACGCAGTTCTTTGAAGACGTGCAGGCGCCAAATGGATGGGAGTTCAAAGAGAAGAAGTGGAACCTCGACCTCTTCACTCGAGAATGGGTGGAGGATCGCATGATCAGTGGAGTGGAAATAGAGACGGAAGGCGAGAGATGGGTCTACGATATTCCTCCGGAAGAAGTCGATGTGCTAGAACTTTTGGGAAGTCCTGGGAAAGGGAAGCCCAGGAGAAAGGTCAAAAGTATCCCTAAGAGTGGTTGGGAAGAAGGCACTGGTCTGCAGCGGCGAGGTGAATGGAGGAGGCGAAGATGGACCAGGCTTGTCACGAAGAAGGTTGCCGAGCTGGCGGACACGGCGAAAGACTGATGAGAGCATATTGAGCAGGTCCTACCATGCAGCTAGACTGGGAGAACAGTGGGTTGAAGGAGCGAAATCGACCAGACTTTCATGCAACAACGCTGCATGCCACGTGCCTCGGCATCAGTCGACATATTGCGACCATGTCTCCGGCTCCGCCGCGTGAAGGTGGTCAAGCGTCAACAGGATCTCGTTACCGCGACTGCATATCTGCTGAAAGGGTCGTCTTCTGCTGGCTATGATTCGTGACAACGCCAACTTGCCAACCAACCCAGAACGCTTCTTATCACCAAGATTTCGGACGTTTGTCTTAGCGTGAGCTTATCATGGTTCCAGAAGCGACCCCAGGCATTGCCCGCATTTAGCCCTGGCCAGGGTATGCATATCCGACCTCCGACCGCCTGACAATACGGCTTTCGTGCTTGAACTGGAGGGCTTGCAAGACTTGTGTGCTTTGACAGCTACATGGATCCACCTGACGCTACCTCTGTGTTTCTCACGAACAGCGGCGAGGACAAGGTTCTAGATTGCAACCGTCAGTGTCGCGAGTTCTGGACGATTTCGTTTTGTGAACAGATGCGCAAAGTCGAGAAACGAGACCTGGAGATGAGGAATCTCTGTCATTGGAGTGTCATACCATGCCTCGGCGCCTTGCTCTTCTTCATATCTGGCAGCGAGACAAGACGAATTGCCGCTCGTAATAATCCTTGCATTGCGCAGGCCCAAGGATAGCTTGGTCGCCTCCAAGCCCCCTAAAAGCTCTAATCACGCTACTTGAGCTTCGCTCTTTACCTGAAAGCGTTGGTCATATCACGCACCTGCTCCTCACAATCATCACATGCGCTGCGCTGTTGTTCTAGAAGAGGTATCAGCAAATCTCAGCGGGTCTCGGGAAAGCTGAGGGCTGTCGGCCCAGAGGATGATGTGATTAGTATAATAAGACCGGCCTGCTCGTTCGCATGGATCAGTTGGTGGTAGTTCTCTTCTTTCTCTGCTCGCCCGATCTCTCTTGCGCGCGGTGATAGTCGACTCGACTTCCGGCACCACATCTCACGCGACTGACTGGGACCATTGCTCCCTGGGGGTTTTGGGATCACCCTGGTCCGGTGCTGATCTTTGCGGACTCCCTCATCCTGGTCGCCGGCAAGGACCTTACAAGCCACTGATAACGTCTTTCCTGTGCATCCCGTGGCCAAGATCATCTGACGCCTTCCGACCTTCACCTCGCAGCTCAAGGCCGTCTGCTTTGCCAGCATGGCGGACTCTATCAATGGGAAGAACGAGTATAATGTCGAACACGGTGCCGCAGAGGATTATGTTCCGGAGAGGTCTGGAAGCGTCAAAATTGGGGAGGCGAAGGCGTTGTATGGTGACATACAGGATGCGGAGCAGTATGGATACGTATGTTCTTGTTTCAACGCCAGAAACGTCGAGTTACCTGCTCGCTGACTCCGTCCATAGGTCGCCAGAGGATTGAAGTCACGGCATATCCAATTCATTGCTCTTGGTGGTACAATGTGAGATATTTTCACCTTGTGAGGGAGCTTCACGTACAACGGGACTGACATGTTGTAGCGGCACTGGTTTGTTCCTTGGTATTGGAAAGGCTTTCGCGCAAGCCGGTCCTCTCTCTGTCCTTCTTGGATACAGCATTACTGGAGGTGCGATTTTCTTCATGATGCAGTGTCTGGGCGAAATGGCGACGTAAGTGCAACCGCGAGTACCTCGCCTCGGATATTCACGGATATTTCACTGACTGCTTCTCCAGATGGCTTCCTCTCCCTGGTGCGGTGCCCCAATATGCTGCGCGCTATGTGGACCCGGCTATGGGTTTCGCGGTCGGTACGTTAGTCCACAATCCACTGTCCTCTCAATCACTTCACTCCTGATGCAGCACTCCACTTCCATTACTAATGCTAACAAAACTTCTCTTATAGGCTGGAACAACTGGTATAGTAACGCGCTTACGTTGTGCGCCGAGATATCTGCAGCGTCTGTCGTGATAGGCAAGTTGAGTCCTTATAACGCGTCTTCAATGCGTCAAAACTTGTCTGGACATCCCACTGACTGTTTTGGATAGGGTTCTGGAATGATTCGATCAACCAGGCAGCTTGGATCACGATCATTTTGGTCGTGATCATTGGCCTGAACGTCTTCGCTGTCAGCATCTACGGAGAAGCGGAATTCATCTTCGCTTCTGTGAAGATTATCACCATCGTTGGACTTTTGCTTCTGGCGCTGATCATCGACCTCGGAGGCTCACCATCTGGAGACCGCCTTGGATTCAGGTACTGGAGACATCCATGGGTGCCGATGAAGGAGTACGTTTCGACTGGAGATACCGGACGCTTCTTGGGTTTCTTCTCTGTCCTCGCCAATGCCGCTTTCTCGTACGGTGGTGTGGAGATGGTGGCTGTTGCTGCCGGTGAGGCCGAGAACCCAAGGAAGAATATTCCCAAGGCTGTCAAACGTGTCTTCTGGCGTATCCTCTTCTTCTACGTGCTCGGAACTCTCGCCATCGGCGTTATCGTCCCGGCCGACGACAAGCGTTTGTTGCATGGTGGCGCAGGTGCTGCTTCTTCACCTTGGGTTATTGGAATCGTGAGAGCGGGCATTCCTGTTCTGCCTCACATCATCAACGCCGTTATCCTCACTTCTGCCACATCCTCTGGCAACGCTTTCTTGTATACCGGATCCCGCTACCTTTTCGCCCTTGCACAGAACCGTCAGGCCCCACGCTTCCTTCTCACCTGTACCAAGACTGGTGTCCCGATCTATTGTGTCGCAGTCACCGCCTCCATTGGTCTGCTGACCTACATGACCGTTTCGAGCGGCGCAGCCAACGTCTTCGGCTGGTTCCAGACGCTGACGACCATCACATCCGTCATCACCTGGGTCAACATCCTGATCGCCTACATCGCCTTCCGCAAAGCCCTTGCCGCCCAAGGCGTGGACCGAAACACTCTGGTCTTCAGATCGCCGTGGCAGCCATACACCGCATGGATTCCCCTCGTGTTCTTCATGATCATCATCGTGTTCAATGGCTTTGCTGTTTTCACAAAGGGAAGATGGAACTCGCAAGATTTCGTCACCGCGTACATTTGCGGTCCGATCTACATTGCCTTCTTCTTGGTTTGGAAAGTCGTGAAGAGGACCAAGTTTGTCAAGAGTTCCGAGGCGGACATTTGGACTGGCAAGGCAGAACTTGATGCAGAGGTTTGGCCTGAACAGAATCCAAGGAACTGGGTCGAGAAGGTGTGGTACTGGATCGCATAAGTGGTGTGAAGTTAGTGATGTGTCATTTATATAACGAATGGCCATGTTAATGAGTTCGGGGCCCCTTAACGCATATGAGCTGAGGGGAGAGGAGTTTATTCCACTTTCACACTTGCATGGATTTGGCATATTCATCTACACTCATCCCCAACCAGCTGCGTTCCTCCTCATGCCACTGCCTGCTCCGTCTCCTCTACCCATCCTTCGATTCCCACTTCTCCCTATACAACCATAATGAATCACCTCGTTATCAGGATAGACTCTCACAGCACTGGCACCAAATCTCTTATGGCACACTTTACAGTGATCATCCTCTCCAATCCTCACTCTCCGATTCTTTCCCGACGGCTTTTCTTGTGCGAGATTGTCGGGCCCAAGCAGTAGCGTCCTTTCCGCGTTCGCCCGTCTCACGCCCTCGAGTCCACGCACGATCATTTCTTCTCGCAGGATTGAGGTTGCGTTCCTAATACGACCTCGGAAATAATCTTGCAGTTCTTTGACTGCGAGGTCATCAGGCATGAGATCGAGCGTGCTACTAGCAGGAAGGCGAGCACCGTGCTTGCTCAACAGATTGAGAGCCTGAGGCCAGTGCTTTTCCTCGCCGGCAGGAGGACGCAAGTACAGACCAAGTAGGACTGCGAAAATATTGGACCTGTCATCCGTTTCTCTGGGCTCGACTTGGCGAAAGTGCTTTTCATGTTTCGTGTTATTATCGAGTAAGCACGCCTCTTGCTCGGCTTTGTCTTCGAGATAGACTTTGTTGCAGTACTCTTCTGCTTTGGGGAAGTCTTTGATTTGAAATACGTAGATTGACAGTGCCTGCTTGTGGTTACCCATGGCGCTGAGGACTATTGCTCGTGACTCGAAGAAAACGGGGTCGTCGGTCGGAAGTTGCTGAAAGGTCTTGCGTTTGCTGTATGAAGAACTCTTAAGCAAGAAGGACTCCAGCTTCGACTTGATTTCATCACGATCGTTTCCTCCAACGTCCGGCTGCTTAAGTCCAGCGAGGTAAAGGTCGATGAGCCGCTGATGGAATTCGCCATCGTTGTCGCCTAGCTCGTGTACGATGTGCTCAAGATATCGTGTCTCCAGCTTCCGGTCACTTTCGGCGAGGAATTCCAGTACCTTCTGGCGCGGTAGCCGTTCGGCGTTGTCTGTGTCGGCGATGAAGATGTCCATTCCTACATTGGGGTTCTCCTCCAGTGGCCATCGTGCATACTCAAGGATAAGGTCGACTTGCTCAGGTGGCAGCTGTTTGAGATAGCCGGCAGTGCGTTCCGGACCACGCATGGCTTCAGGTATCGTGCCTTCTGCCTGACCTTTGCCAAACTTACTCAACAACTCCAGCGCTTGACGATGCATCTTCTTCCCGTGCAGAAAGTCGATGAGCTCACTGTATCGGTCGCCTTCGTAGAGCGCCGATTGAACGACTTCAGGGTCGCAGAAGTTGTCAATGCGGAACAGAGAACCCGCGAGCGTTGGTGTTGTGAGCATGTACACGCGGAATAACGTTGTATCAACAAGCTGAGCAACTTTCAGTAGCTCACTCGACCAATCGACCTCTTTACTTGGCATCGCCAGAATCTCGTCTGTAAGTAAATGGCTGAAAGTTGGTTGACCAGTCTCTGCATCGAAAGTTGGAGGATCCTCTTTCAGAGTGCCGTCATAATTGAGGACATTCTGTACGCGTCGCCGCGTGTCGGCCAGGAACCCTACGAGGCACCTTGCTGCTCGTTTCAGATCATCACCTTCAAGAGGCCTGTCTACAATACTGCCTGCCTTGGTGCGCACACTCATATTGTCAGCATCGTTGCGAGCAGGGGAACGAATCGAAGCAGCGTCTGGATCTGTCTTCTTGTGGCTGCCAGTAAGCTTCCCGAACATGCCCTTGACGGGAGTCACTGGAGTCGGTCTGCTGCTCTCCTCTGCCTTCAAATCACCGTTCTCCGCAGGCTCCGACTCGCTTGATTCTTCTACTTCTGAGCCGAGATTTCCTGCAATGATGCGAGAGTACAAAGATATCACACGCTCGGGCGTCGTGCGTGCATCTGTAAAAAGATCGAGCGCAGTGCTATATTTTTGTTGATGAAAGAGTGCAATTCCTTTCAATGTCATGATTTCACGGATGCGTCCAGCTTTGTCGTCGATCAGGGTGTCTTCGAGCAAATTCAGTAGGCTTATCGCTTCATCGAAGCGCTGCTTCTCCACGAGTTGTGTGAGCTGTGTTGGGTATGAGAGTGCATTCATTCGCCAAATCGTGCGATCGGAGGCCACCAGGAAACCTTTGCCAGCATGAGCCAGACTGATATAAGGTTGTGGAACGTGGAGGATCGTCGCGCCTGGCACACCAATGGTTTGCAGCAAGGACAATGTGTCGGGATTGCGTATTTGTAGCGAGCCTTTATCAGGCGGCTGAAGTGCTAAGAGATATGGATAGCTGTAGCCAATCTGCTCTGGCGCAAGAGCCCAGGGAACTTGTCGCTTCTCGAGCGGCTTGCCGTCAACGTTGACGAACAGAGTGTTTACGTCCTTGGCAAGAAGCACTTGGTCTCCAGACAGACTGGTCGCCATTGGCTTCGGTACCCAGCTGCCCATGCCCATATAGCCCATGCCGCTGCTACTGACTGCGCCGAACCGAACACCTGCAAGTTCGCCTGAGCTTGCGTCTGTAGCTGAACTTGCGACACGTTTGCTGATTGGCGTGACCTCTTGCGACAGGATGTCGATTGTGCTGAAGCCTGGGTCCATACCAGCGACCAGATGTGTTCCGTCTGCCCATATCAAGCTCTTGATGGTCGCCTCTAGGCTGATCTCAGCAACGTCTGGAACCTGCTCCATATCCTGCCATGTCCAGCACAGAATCTTGCGTTTGGCCCCAACCGCAAGCCTCGACACCAAGCCAGGCACGTTCGTCTCGGGGTCCTTGACAACATTGCTCGTGACAGCGAAACATGCTGCGCCCTTGGTACGCTCTAGGCGCTCCACAAGCTCGTATGTCTGCAAGTCGTGCAGCGAGACGCACGCATCGCTCAGACTGACCAGAAGATTGGCCTCTTTGATGATGGCCAGTTGCTGCACGGGTTTCTTGCTAAACTTCTCCTCCTCGCGCAGCACATCGACCAGCTTGGGCTTGCTCGGGCTCGGCGGCACGTCTCCATTGCCGTTAGCTGCATCGGTATTGGCAGACTCGTTCACCAGGAAGACGCGCAGTGCGCCGGTGCTGAGGCCGGCCAGAATGCGGTCGCCATACGCCAGCAGCGACTCGACTTTGGCCTTGTCGCGCGATTTGACCTCGTAGATCGGCTGTGCCTGGAATGCCGACAGCATTCTGTCTGGTTACCGGCGGACCATGGCGGGTGTGTCGTGGTCGCGTCGGCAGAGGGAACATTGAAGCTCTCAAGTGAAGCTGGTGGAAGTCGGCTTGCCTCACGTCATGTGGGCCGTGTTCGCGTCTGCACATTCGGCCATCCCATTCATGCCACCACCCGACTCCAACACACTCCTTTGACCACTCCCCCAATCAGTAGCACATGGAGAACCTCAATCTCCATGATGCTGGCCCTCCAGGTCCCCCACGTATGCGGCGCCTTGCCTTGTGCAGCTCTTGCCGCCACATCTAACACTTCGCAGAGCTTCCACCACAGATGTTCACGACTGCAGCGCAGCTCCTAGACCTTACGGACAGTGAGTGCGGCCGCGCGAATGCCGCTGTTTTGGCGTAAAGGACCAGGCGATACTAGCATTTGCTCAGAGAAACTCATGGTGGCCTTGCGCGATGGCAGAAAACTCATCGGCGTTCTGAGGAGCTGGGACCAATTTGGTACGATTCAAGAGGCATGTCGGTGTCTGGACATCGTAGCTGATGGCTGTGACAGGAAACCTAGTACTACAAGACACAGTCGAACGCTTGTTTGTACAAAATTTCTACGCAGACATCGATCGTGGCCTCTTCCTGGTTCGAGGAGAGAATGTGCTATTGCTCGGAGAGATTGTACGCGATCACAAGCGCACGCGATATTATGCCAATTGCGTTTGCTGATGGGCTCACAGGATCTGGACAAGGACGACTACATTCCCGAACCGTTCGAGCAAGCGACCGCAGAAAAGGTCTTCCAGCTGAAGAAACAAGAGGACAAAGACAGGAAGAAGAGTGACAAGGTCAGGCACAAGAAACTAGCCGAATTCGGCTTCGAAGGGGAGAACAGCGGGGAGATTATATTCTAGCATGAGAACAAGTGCTAGTCTGCTACGGCTACGTTACATACTCCTTGAACATTGCAGGAGTCAGTTCCCGAAATCGAAAGACGAAGATTTGTCCTTCCCGGTTGCATCAATGGTCTCCTGCAAACAGCGAGCTTTACTCTGTGCCACTTGCACCACATAAGAGCGGCGTTCCACTCGTTCACGCGTGGCAGTACTGATTGCGAGCAACGAGCGGAATGCGTATTGGAGGAACGCTCGAGGTCAGAGTGGAACATATAGGCGGCCGTTGCCACATGAAAGTCATGCGTCGGTGTCACGTTTATTACATGCCGCGAAACCACACTAGCTTTGAAGCTCGATGCGCTTCACTTCGGGGTTGTGCACGGGCTGAGCCGTGCGCTATGCGTTAGCGTCATCCGCACCTGCAAACTCACGTCGAAACTTCCTCCCTTCCACTCTCACCAGCGCCGTCGCACAACATCATCGATATCGCATCCACACCACAAGCAGTCGTCCCCCACCCAAGCACACGCATGAGAAGACCGAATTTCCACATACATTCACCTGCGCGGCCGCGCGGGAAACCCTAGGCCAAGGAGGTGCGCGACGGGGATTGCGCAGACTCGAGTCCGGTGAGTGCCAAGATCCCGCAGGTCCGTATTCTTCCTGCTCCAAGGCCCAAGTGGTGAGACTGAAGCGCGCGCCATGCACGAGTTTGTTTTCACGATGCCGGGATCCATTCACCTGTGTGCATGGGCCGCGAGTGAATGGTCGCGTGCTGCCAAGAAAGTGTGGGGCCTCACAACAGTCATTCAGCTTCCAAAGCAACAAAGCGCAAGTTCAGAGTGCCACATCTGTCGCCCGATAGGCAGCAGCAGCAAACACCGGAGAGTCAGCTGATTCAGCGTCTCCGCATCGCTGCCGGTTCTTCGCTTCGAGTCAGGAGACGTTCTTGACGTCCTGCCTCCATCACTGGAAACTGACCATTCCTCCACACTAACGTGACCAGATCACTGCCACTCAGCGCCTTGCCTTGCCAGCTTGTGCCGCACTCAACTCTCCTTTGCGTGGAAGCACGTGTCGCGCACTTGACTGACTCGTGGCGACCAGGCGAACCGCATGGCGGCGACAACCACTAAAGGCGCGGCGAAGGGCCGCCGCAGTACGCGAGTGTCCGACTCGTCCACCAACGACACTATCAACGTCAAGCCGCGCTCTTCTGCCGCAAAGGCTTCGCAAGTTGTTGTCGAGCCAGCTCAACCACAGGCCGAGCCCAACTCGAGCGACTTGAATGTGATGGCCGAAAAGGCTATCCCACGCGACAAGGGAAAGGGCAGGGTCAGTCAACCAGGCCCATCACCTTTACCTTATGAGCTGACCGAAAGTACAGGCGCCGCTCGACGAAGACGTGTCCATGACGGATGCTCCTCCACAAGAAGCTGTCGCCGACGGTGGAGATGATGACGTCGAAGAATATGACTTCTCAAATGAGCCTGAGTATGGTGGTGAGACTGACGACGACGACATCGACGACGGCGACGTCCGCTCGGTCATCACTCTCTCGTCGGAGCCTTCCACCCCTAACGAGCCTGAGTATCCAATCGAGCCTCGCCCTTGGCTCAACTTCAACGAGAAGCAGCGCGAGGTGTGGGAGCTCATGTACTCCAACGTGACCCCATTCGCGATGAGTGGTAGCTGGGCAGTGACCGAAGAGTATCAGCGCGAGAAGGATCATGAGATGCTCCGCTACCTGAATGACTATCCACTTGATCAGTGGGTCATACCCAAGTCACTGGCAGCCAGCGCCCACAACCAGCTCTTGGAGCGTTTGAAGTGGCGCACCTTCGGCATCCCTATCTACGGTAGGGATAGAGTGCCGGCATGGTCGCCAGACGGCCGCATGCCGCCACCGCAACATGCTGTCATGCTGCCAGGCTCACGCCCGACACATGGCGGTCCCGGACCAGGCCAGCACATGCCGCCATTGTATGGACATCTCCAGCAACCAGGTCCGCACATGCAGCCACAAATGCAACCGCAACCACCTCAGCAGCGCATGGGAGCGGCACCACATCCGAACCGTGGCCAGTTCCCGCCCGGTGTCTTGCCTTCGCAACCATACGTGCCTCCAAACCCTGTGCCGCATGGGCAACCAATAGCAATGGGAGCCCGTCCGGTTGGCCCTGGTCAGAACATGACATACAACATACCACTTGGTACCTACGTCGGACACCCGGTACCATCGCCTTACGGAGTACCGATGCAAGTAACGCCAGCAGTACCACAGGTTCCGAAAGCACCTAGGTACGTAATACTACTGAACGCAGCTCTTCTAATGCTAATACGAGAAACAGGAAGCCACGCGAGAAGAAGGAGACGCCCATGACGGGCACGCCGCCTCCACCAGCTCCTATCCCGCCCTACCCGGCTCGCACCAAGCCTGACGAAGCCCAGCGTCCCGCGAAGCGCGCACCTCGTGGTAGTAACAAGGCTGGCAAGCGCCCTCAGCGCCGCCAGGCAGAGGCTGAAGAATTCCCATGGACTCGGCAGATCGACTTTCCCAAGGCGAAGGAGAATGTCACTTGGGATGACAAGATCTACGAAGCGGCGACTTTGAACGACATGGAAGATACTAGACGCCACAACATGCACCTCATCGAGGGCGTTGACTCTCGATTGCAGGAGATGCAACGTGAGTCTAGAATAACCATGTGTATGCGGATTTTACTGACTACGAAGCTACAGGTCAAGCACGCAATGCAAAGAACGCGAAGAACGCAAAGAACGCAGTAGCGGCTGATGGCGACAAGAGCAAGGCCGAGGCTGAGTTCAACTCGGAGACTGAGGCCAAGCCGAAGGAGCGTAAGAAGCGTGGCAACGCCAAGAACGACAATGGCGACCCATACCATTCTGGCTGCTTCTCGTGGGCAGACGAGGCTTCGGAGATGCTGGGCAAGCAGCTGGGCTACGAGAATCCAGACGATGCCATCGACGCTGGCATGGACGACAAGGTCAGCAATGAGCAAATGGCCAACCTCAAGATCTACTGGAATCCAGGCAAGAAGGGAGGCCCTGAAGGTCTCGAGCAGGCGCGATTCAGCGTGCGCGACAGCGTTCTCACGCGCAAGCAACTGGATAAGACGCTGATTCTCAATCGTCGTGCCGCCGAATGCATCGTCGACTTCTGCCCCGACTTGCTCTGGCGCGGTATCCTCCTCCGCGTCTGTAGCGAAGGCGGCTACGGCAACAAGGACGTCCGAGACCGCTTCTGCTACAATGGTTGCTACTGTGACAAGGCCACTATCACCAAGCGCATCTCCGCGGCTCTAGGCCAGAAGCAAGTAAGCCCCAACAGCAAGCGCTATAACCAAGCCGAGCTGGAGTGGTACGATGCCAACGTCAAGGACTTCACTTGCTACATCGAGTACTTCGGTCGCCGTACTGGTCATCGCAACATGCTCAAGATCCAGATGCAGAGCGAGAAGCGCCGCGCCGCGCTGAAAGACCAGGTCGAGCCCGACGAGACTGTGGCTACTGCCGAAGAGGGTTCGTCTGTCATCGAGGAGGAAGGCAAGCCCGGTCCCAGCAAGCGTCGTAAGATCGATGCTACTAAGGTGGAGGATACGGAGGATGGTGAAGAGTACGATGAGGGCGAGCGCAGCGACGCTGTCTCCATGCAGGATTCCGATATCCTGGATGAGATGGACGAGGCTGACTGAGAATGTGCTGGACGGTGCCACTAGGTGGCGATATGCTTTGGTTGGGTGAAAGGTCGCGAAAGCTGAGCGATCGTTTTGTTTCTGTACTCGAGAATGTGCGGATGCCACACCACACTGTGTTTTGAGGATTCACTGTACTCGAGTCCGCATAAATTGAGAAAATTTGCGAAAAAAGCTCACTAATTCGTGCATCTGGATCATGATATCCGCGGCATTTCCGACAGTTTTGTCGATTTCATGCCGCGCAACTGGCAGAAATGGTTCGAGTCAAGCCTTCGTCGGATCTAAGTGACATGCTTTAGGGCTTAATTCGTGCTTCGAAGAGACCGCTTTTGAAGTCACTCCAATGCTTCGTCGAGTGCAGGGCTGTTATGCCTACAGAAGGAGCTCGAGTCGTGTTAGCACGAGATTCGTTCTGTGTCTGAATTCGCGCTTCGAGGACATCACTTGGGCAGTGTTCCGGATTCTTTCAATCGCTGCAAAGCATTTGCGTTGGCGGATGTCGATTGAGTAGTGTTGCCATAAGATTGGAGTGCTATGTGCTATGGCCGATTTTCCGCCTCGAGAAGAACACTTACAATAGGCAGCCTTCCGTATTCCCTCCTCCATAACAACGCTTCTGTGTCGGCAAAAGGAGCTCGAGTCATGTTGGCATTGGATCTGGAGCGACATATGCTGTAGCCTGATATTTGGTTCAAAGACATCGCCTCCCTAGTATCTCGTATTCTTTTGCAGAACACGAAGCCTCTTGATCGACAGACTGCGTCCGAGCTTTGTTCACATGAGATCGAAATAGCATTTTCAAGATCGCCGCACCGACTTCCTCCCTACCGCTGCCAACGGCATCTGCTGTGCCCTCCTTACAGCCTTCCGTCGACCTTAACACTCTGATACCGCCATCCGATGCCATCGACGCGACGAGAGAGACTCCACTACTGTCTCATGCAGCAGTGGACACCGGCCACATAATGGCTGTTCCGACGATCGAGGACAGTTGAGAGCCCCCAGATGATGACTTCCTCCTTACTATTCCAACACCAGCTAAGGCGCTATAGCATAGATGTGCCCAGTGTGCCGGTGCCCGCACAAGTTAGCCAGGTCTCACAGGAGTACCTAACTCGCGTATACGTGCAGTTCACGATGTTTCCGGTCGGCGATTGCGTCGTCACTCGCTCCAGGAACGATGCTCTACCAGATGGCGTTCGTCTGCCCGACCCTTCCATCCTGCAAAACATCTTCACCACTTGTCTCGCCACCAACAAGAACAACTGTTAGTTGAGCTGGATCCCGCTCTTCAGCGTCGCCTACATGGCGCCAGAGCGGACTGCCGCCGACGTCCAGGGTAGCGAAGGAGGATATCGCAATGACAAAACGATATATCTCATGGCGTAATTTCTGCTTCGTTGACAACAGCTCCCTACTAACTCCGATTCGTTCACGGACTTCGAAGCCTTCTGGTCTACAAAACCGTTCGAGTCGTGTCGATATTGGATCTGAGCGATGTCTTGCCTTGACCTAGTTCCTGCTCCCGGGACATGATCCCTACGGTGTCTCGGATTATCTCGTGAATCACAAAGTCTTTTAGTCGATTCACTGCGCTCGAGCTGTGCTGAGCTAGGCTCTGAGCGATGTATGTTGCGACCTACTTCCTGCTTGTGGTATCGTGATTTTCAGCTTCTTGTGTTCATTGCAAGGCTTTATATCTGCAGAAGGTGTTTGAATGACGTTGACATTAGGTCTGAGGGACGTAGGATAAAGAGACTGTCGTGTCGAGGTGGCACTTTGAAACCATAATATCTAATGTGGAATCACGAGAGACTTCATTACGAACACTTTAAGAGTAGTATGAGTATCTATCTCTCGGGCTCTATCTTTCTACTCGGAGGCACTCTGTCTCCTCAATGCTTACGAGCAGCTAGGTCGCGAGACTAGAGGCTATAGGATGTTCGTAGCAGTTTCAGTCTCTCGAGCCTTCCACTTCTGCGCAGATCGGAGGCACCACGTCTCCATTGTTCCTCGCTAGTAGTCAAGTAGCGAGATTTGAGTCTCTTCTACAAAGCTCGAACATCTTTCTCTCGAGCTTTTCCCTTCTGCTCGGAGGCAACACGTCTCCTGATACCTTATAAGTAGTCGGGTCGTGAGATCCGAGACTCTTCCAAGAGCAGGGGTATATAGAGCTCGAATCTCGGTCTCTCCAGCCTTCTTCCTTTAGCTAAAGGCGATGTGTTTCCGCAGCGGAGATGCGAGGATAGAAGGGCACCAAAGATTCGTAGCAGACAGAGCTCGAGTGTTAGTCTCTCTGGCTTTTACCCTCTAGCCGCAGGCAATGTATGTCCCGATTTCTCGCGAGCAGCCGAGACGCGAGAATAGAAGAGCATAGGAAGTTCAGAGTAGATCGAGCTCCAACATTCGTCTCTCGAGCGCTTTTCTTCTGCCCAAAGGCGCCAGAGCCCATCATCCCTCTCGAGAAGCCGGGTCTGCGAGATCGGAGACTATATCAGATTCGTTCTATTCGAGCGAAGGTGCCTCGAGAATTGGAACTGCTGCAAGGGCATGTAAGTAGTCACTTGTGGACCATCAGATGACCAGAGAGGTTCAAGTGTGAATTGAGCTAGAACGTTCGGGGTTCTACAAAGCTTTTCTCAATTCCACTTCTCCGCTCGGTGCTGATGCTTATTGGAGTAGATACGAACTTGCGTAAGCCGACGAAATGAGTATATGGGTTCGAGTATATGCGGATTGCTCCTGGTAAGGATTCGGCGCGCAAGGAAGTAGTGTACAATAAATCGCCGACTTCTTTGAATCCGCGTTTCCCGCACATAGAGTTTTTGCTCTTCTACATCTCCTGTTATTATCGTGTCAGCTGCGATATGTCAGCAAGGACTGTCACCTAAAGTGCAGAAGTCCGGTAGGCTATCTTATATGCCCAATATCCTCGATGTCAGGTATCCGACCACCCTGCAATCCCACCTCTACCTCTGCTTCACCTAAATCCTCCGATTTAATCGTCACGACAGCCGCCTGATCGTCCGCCTCTACAGCCGTCTCCTCCTCCTTCTTCACCACGATCTCCTCGCCCTTAATCCCAACCTCGAGCTCCTTCCTGACCTTCCTCTTCTTCGGACTGCCCACCACAGCCCCAGGACACACACCTTGTACTCCCAACTCACACTCCCCACACCTCCTCCCAACAGGCAAACAGACCGTCTGCCCCAACCCCACCAACAAATGATTAATCTCATGCCACTTCTCCCTCGGCAGCCAACTCTCCAATTCCATCCTCGTCTGCTCCGGATTATTTGTCTTATGCCAGCCCCACAGATTCGTGATCCGGTGGACATGCACATCCACCCCGATTCCTTCATCTTTTCCCCATGCGGCGGACATCGTCAGATACGCCATCTTGGGCCCCACGCCCGGGAGTGAAACGAGTCCTTCGATGGTATCGGGAATATCGCTGTTGAATTTTTCTTTGAGGATGAGGGCGACCTGCTTGATGAATTTGGTTTTGTTGTTGTGGAAGCCGACTTTGTTGATCATGGAGTTGAGATTCTCGGGAGATACATTTAGAAGAGCTTCGAGGTCAAAACCGCCGGGCAGGCCTTCTTGTAGATTCTTCATTGCCACGGCTGTTACGGTGTCTTTGGTCTGAGAGGAGAGCATGAGTGAAACCAGAGTTTGAAGGCGTTGGTCTACGGGGGAGCGGTGCTTCTCGGCGAGGGACTCGCAGCCCATGGTGTCGACCGGGGCGAGTATACGTTTGCGCATTTGTGCTGTAAGGTCGTAGAGTTGCTCCCAGTTTGCAGGAGGTTCAATATGGACTGTACCATCTTCGCTCTTGATCTTCTTGGAGGGTTGGCGTCTGGCTTTGCGTATGCGCTTGCTTGCTCCTCCTGCTACCACTGTGGCTTTTTCAAGTTCCTCCTCGCTTTCATTCTCATCATCTCGTCTCTCAAGCTTGAGAGCTTTGCGTGGTGATCGGCGCACTTCGGTCGTGGATTGTACGCTCAATGACGTTGCAGGAGTCACTGTATCTTCACGCTTCCTCTTTCGCGCAGTGCCATGCGACGCAGTCTCCGTTGTCTTTGGGCTCAATGGCGCTGTATGGGAGAGCTCCGTGTCGGATGCTATCGAAGTGGTGCTCGATTGGTTGGCATCGCTGTTGGCGAATCTTCGCAAGGATTGCCGCGCGGCAGTTCTTCTCGGTGGTGTCAGCGCATTGACGACGCGTGCTGTATCTTTGGATATACGCGACGTACGCATGGTGGGTTTCGGGGGAGCGAGATGTAAGAAGCAGAGATGGAAGTTCAGTCCAATGAGGTGCAACTCAAGCGTCAGCTGCAGGGTCCAAGAGATGCACGAGTTTACTAACTTAGTTTTGGTACGAACTCATGTCCATATGAGATTCGTAGCCACGGGGATGAGTTTTTGGATCGCGAGAAATCAAGTGCTATGCCATTTGTATTCCGAACGTTATATGCGTACACTAGGGGGTATTTCGCGATGCTATATGCGTTTGTCATCAAATATGCTTCCTTCTATGCTCCTGTAGTGTATGTTCTATGCCAGCGGGTTAGCCTTCTCTTCTACATCCTTGAACTCTCCTTCCGAGAGAGTTCTATCCAGCTTGTTACTGTCGTTCTTAGCGAGCTCATCGACTTCGCCAAATGTTTCTTCGTAATTGCGCTGACTCTTTTGCCAGCCTCTGGTCTTGTTTACCTGCACCGCCAGGCCTTTTATCGTCGGAACAGCGTACTGAGGGCCAACAGTCTCACCCATACTGTTCATCCGCTTGCGACCGCCCGAGTTGATCATCGGAACATCTTCTGGGTCTGGGTCCTGTTCCACAGGGTTGGTGCAGCCGACAGGCACACGGCAACTCTTTTGAGCTCGCACATCTGCCGTGCGCCAGATGACTTCACGCACTTCCTTGCCGACCTTTTCAATGGCATCCATAGCCCAAATCACATCCAAGTGCTCGTATCCTTCAATGATTTTCTCGTGCACCACTCGGACATATGGTTCTCTCCCTCGGCCGAAACGGCGGAGCAGACGCCGCCCATCAACAAGATCGTCTGCGCCGGCAACCCAGAGAGCTAGGGGAGGGAATTGTGAATTATACCATGCAAATTGGCCTCTCGTAGGGTCGCGGTGCTGATGAGTGAGCTTCTGGCAACGATAGCTGGAAATGTTGCGCTGCAGCTTTCTCCGCTCCGTCACATGAGGTTCGCGGTCGATGTAGTACTTTCGAATGATTTCGTCGTCTTCCTCATCTTCCTTGTCTTCGAGCTTCGCCTCCTCGCGAGTGGCCAAGATACATTTCTGCTTCGCAAAGCATTCTCGACCTAGCCACCATCGCATACTCTCAGAGCTCACATAGGAAGGGGCAAACTGGAACATGCGATCGCGCAGGCCGCGGTCCCATCTCGCGTCGGTCCAGCTGAAAAGATAACTGAAGACATGATACGCCATCCACGAGTATGGTTTTGCGGGTAGGTAGTTATGAGCCTCCATCATGATCGGAATGAAGGAATGGATGCCGAAGATCATTCGAAAAAGGGCTGGATTAACTGCTCGCATGATTTTGAAGTAGAACTTGCCGATCAGGGGGCCGGCATATGCAGCAGGAGCAAGAGCGCAGAATACCGAGATCTTCTCACCGAGATCAGGTCGCTGCTCTTTCGCGAGCGCAACGAACGTTTGCGTTGTTCCCTGACTGTGTGCGATCAACGCGAGTTTGGGGAATCCCGTCTCCGCCAGCACCCGACTCACGAGAGCAGGCAAATCCATGACGCCCATTTGTCGAATATTCCATGCCCACATTCTGGGGTCGCCATAGGACAACGAAGTGTGTTTGGGCGTAAACCCACATCGGTTGTTGCCAAGCCAGACATCGTACCCTGATTTGGCCAGGTAGAAAGCAAGTGAATCATCGTCGTTGCAGCAAAATGCACCAGCGGACTGCAGCAGTCCGTGCATCAACAGAACAGGGTACTTCTTTCTGCCCTCGGTCCCAGCAAAGCTCGAAACGTTGCATCCTGCACGAAATACGTCCGGACCTCGGGGTCCATGGCCTCGAGAGGGGGAGGCCTGGTCGTCTCGCGGGTTGACGATGTGAATCAGCTCGATGAGGAACCCATCCTCCGTCTGAACCTCGTATGTTTCGGCATCGAGACCAACACGACGCGCATAATAGCTCACATCAACAACCAGGGGATCCGGTCCGCCTTCTGTTGGCACGAACTCACCATCCTGTGGAATTCCTTTCTCGCCGGATGGGGTCTGCGAGCCACGCTTCGAATTCGTCCACGCTCGCTCAGCTTCCTCTCGCTCCTGCTTCCTCTGTTGTTCCTCAGCGTAGAAGGGCCTCTGCTTGCTGAAATCTTTAAGGATAGCTTTCTTGGTCGCCGCTTCGAACATCTTGGGTACGGCGTCCACAATTGCACCACATACAATCGCCAACAGGAAGCAAAGTGACAACATAGCGGAAGTGACTCGAAAGAACATGCACTGAATCGTCCTCCATACAGTAGGTGGCCCGTAAAGTGGCAGGGGCGGAAAAAGTGGATTTGTCGTCGAGTCGGGGACTGCTTCTCGTAAAGTCGCATCGCTTGCCTCGTTTTGTTGTCCAATGTTCTCATGTCCATGCTGAATACCGTGTGTAGTCCCGTCTTTACCTTCCCGCAAAGCACTCTCCGGCGGCCGACGCGCCTCTCGCCCTTGCGCCTCGTCTCGCAACCTGTTGAGTTTCTTTGCCTCCTTCACCGAAATTCCCGGTATGCGTTGTCCATCTGCGGTCTCCACGACAGGATCGAAAGGTGTGATCCATTTCGCCTCGACAGCCTGCGTGCATCCGCTGTTCTCATCCTCTTGGTCGATCCTGAGGACTCCCAGCTTCTCGGCCTGCCTGGCATACTCCATCACCTTATCCTTCTTGCCTTCCATGCCAGGGCCAGTATTTTCCGTGGCTCCATTGTTGGTAGTGACCTCGAGCAGCATGGTCTCACCACAAGTGCCCGCAGTCCGACCCCGGGACGAGGGCTTTACGGCGAGGTGCGGTTAAGATCGGGAAGCGGGTGTGGCAGCGGTGAGCATGAGAGGAGGAAACAATGCATGGAAAATTAGTAGAAAGGACAGTACGCGTGCAAGTACTTGCTTTGTGGAGAGCCTTTCAGACGTTCAAGTGGTGGGAAGCAAAACCAGCGGCCAGTGGCGAGCGCAAAGGCATGCATGTATGGAGATGGAGCCGTTGTTGGCAGCAAATGATGTCTGATCCAAGGTCGTTGACACAGCATGCATGGCCGTCTCTTCATGTTGCGTGAAGAATGACGTACGCGATCATCTCGTGAAAGACTGGGACGCCGTGCAGACGCGGAAATTAAAAAGCCAATTGTGGATATCGACACTCATGGCGTCGCGATAATGCGGTGTCCACATCCCTCGCGCACTCTGGATCGGGATCATGGCGAGGGAGGTGGTGAAGAAGTTGGTGACGGTGAGCAGCGGATGGTGTTGTTGCCCAAGAGAGTTAACTTAGTCTAACTTCTGTCCCGCAAGGCACCCGCGCTCGGCGTTCACGGCGCCAGCGACAAGCTTCCGCCCGCGCGTGATGAGGAGGAGGAGGAGGAGGAGGAGGAGAAGTCCGCCTTTTCGCGCTCATCACCTGATGCTGATGCTGCCCGTGCCATGTGCCTCCCGAGGTGCTTTATTAGTTCTACAGCTGCTGTGCTGCCTCGTCGCTGGTGAGAGGATCGCGTCGTCTCGTCCGTGTATAACAACAATTATCTTCCGTGTCCCATTCGTACTGTACTGTAGTTCGAGCGTCCGGACCCACCACACACCGCGTGCCGGTGGACCTCGGCAGCTTCCAACTGGCGCACCCTCGCCGAAGACCCAGCTTCTTTGCTGAGCGATCCCCTTGGTCGGGCAACGTTGCTCTATGCTTGCTCGGCAAGCTTGAGAGCAATTGGTACGTGTCGCTGGCAACAATGCCCTACGACCTACCGCCGCCAGGCTCGCTCAAGCGCAAGCGGCGGAGACGATTGGACAAGCCCGCCCTTTCTGCCCGCTTGTACCTCGACAGCGGCCTGAAGGGCGAGGTCGGAGTCATCTCGAGCGACTTGGAGGAGGACCTGTTCCCAGGGAACGGCACCGAAAAGGACGGTCAAGTGAACAAGTCTTACCACGCTGCCATCACGCTGTGGACTCCGAATGCCTCGCCATGCGAATCGACCTGGACCATTCTGCCCGTCCGCGGCCAGAACCTCAAGGAGAAGCCTTTGCCTGCCTCCACGATCCGATTTCCTGCAGGTGCGCATGGTGTGCAGAGCTTTGTGAGGATCGTCCAAGCTCTAGCGCCGAACAAGACGTTGCGACAGAACAGTGCGGTGGAAGTCAGAATCAGCGATGTGTTACCGATTCCATTGGACACGGTATTTGTCGCCGTCGAGACTGAAGCCCTTCAAAAGCTCGAGGATGTGCACAAGAGATACGGAGGTGGCTTCGCGAACGGCCCTACACAAGCGGCGCGAAAGGCTGGAAAGCGCGCAGTCACCGATGGGCACGAAGATGCGTCTCCCGTGGAAGAGGCGGATTCCACAGCTAAGTCGTTGGTCAACGAGGCCTTGTGCAGCCTCCAAATTGTGCACGCTGAAGACTTCTTGCCATTGGCGCTTGCACATCCAGTCACACATACCCCGGCTCCTCCTGCGAAAATTCTGGCGTGCGAGCCAGTCTCGCAGGGCGTCATATCCGAATCTACTCAAATCGTAATTGTGCCATCCTCGGATAAAAGAGCCAGCAACTTCGGCAATAAGGCTGTCCTGAGCCCAAGGCTCGATGAAGAGTCGGGCGATGAGGGCGGAGAAGTCTTCTTCTCTGCCCACGAGGAGAATTCTCCCGCGAAGCCTATTGTCATATCCAAGTCCACCACCGATATGTCCAACTCTGAAGACATGTTCGATTCAAGTGCTGAGGAGAGCAATTTGTCTGATGATTCTGACGATATGATCTCCCTTGCGAAGCCCGGTCTCGCCGATGCCCCATCCGGACTGAGCTCGGCTTTGACTTCTGCGACGCCCCGGCCATTTGGAGCTCTCAATCGCGGTATCAGCACTCCTGGATCGGTGTTCTCCAACATGACAGCGACCACGATCAGAGGTGGTCAGGCGGTGCGGAATAAGGTGTTTCGGGCACAGGCACTGCTCGAGCGTCTTCCCACTGAGCTCCTTCATCCTAAACCTAATGTCGATGAAGATGATGAGGCACGAGTGTACGTGGAAGCAACGGCCTTGGCTCGTTTAGGGTGCTTTTCAGGCGACTGGGTCAAGATCGAGCCTGCGGAAAGCCACATTCTTCCCAGCTTCAGCGCTTTCGGTCAACTGGATGATTCTGCGTCGTTGGCTCGTCCTGTCAAAGTATACACGCTTCCCGAGAGTCTGTCTAGGAAGCCCGCCCGATATCAGGTAAATGTCAGGGGCGGTAGGAGAGACAGCATCTCTTCATTGGTGACAGCCTCGACGAATGTTACTACCATCCACCTTTCACCAATCCTTTTGGCGAATTTAGGAGATGCGGCAAACATCAGCATGACTACTATCGCGGCAAACAAACGTGCAAGCCTGAAGAGACCAATGACTCCGCGACCGCCGTCGACATCAGCTCGCATGCCGCCCACCGCGTCCGAGGTCACATTGCGAAAAGTGGTCACTCCAATCTCCACGGAGCGGTCGTTGAACAACACTCTTTTTGCGAATCTCAAACAGTATTTTGAAGAGAGACAGCGCATCGTCCGGCCAGGTGACTTGCTTGCGGTTCCCATCGACGAGTCGCTAGGCCGGTCAGTATATGAGGGAGAGGTTGAACAGGACGGAAGCAGTACCGGCGCTTTATTATCTCACCTCGGGCCTCTCAACGACGTCCGCGACCACGGCGGCCGGAGGAATGTCGCATGGTTCACTATCGAAGGCGTCAGCGTATCCAGTGCAGAAGACGCCGATGCGCAAGATGCAGATGCTTGGGGCGATGCAGCATCAATTGATCCATCCAAGATGACGATGCGGCAGTCCGGAGACGATCGGCGCAAGTTACCTTCAGCGTCGAGCAATCCCTGGCAGTACTATCTCGGCATCCGCAAAGTGCAAGCCAAGGCCGCCTCAGCGAACATGGTCGGCGGGCTTCCCGAAGCTGTACAGCCGTACATCTCGCCCCTTCAGAGACGCCTCCGAGAACTCATGGCGGTGTCGATCAGTCCTCGTGCCGTTCACTTGGGCATGCCGCCGCTGACAGTGCTGGTAACTTCCACGCAGCGCAACATTGGCAAGGCCAGTACCATCGAGCGAGCGTGTGCTGATCTTGGCATCCACTTCTTTGCAATCGATGCTCACGATATCGTGTCGGAGGGTGGCGCTGGTGTAGATACACAAGTCCAAGGGCTGTTGGAGGCCCGGTGCGAACGAGCGCTTGATTGTGGGCCAGACCTCACAGCGATTTGCATTTCTCACCTGGAGCAACTGAGTGGTGACAAGGCAGCGACGTCTTTGAAGAGCGTGTTGGAAACGGCGCGGGTACTGGTCGCAACCACGACTGATATCGACAAAGTACCCGATTCGGTGCGTGGGCTCTTCACTCACGAGATGGAGATGTCTGCGCCTGACGAAGGTGAGCGGGAAGGCATCCTGCGAGATGTCATTACCGAGTCTGGTCTGCCAGTCGCGCCCGAAGTAGACTTCTCGTCTATTGCAGTAAAGACTGCAGCTCTGGTGGCAGGAGATCTCGTGGATGTCGTGGAGCGCGCCATCGTCGCCAAATCGGAGCGTCTCGAGACTTTGGCGTACTCGAAGGGCAGCGCGTTGCAGGAGCCCATCACGATTAAGGACATTCAGCTTGCAGGCGGTGCTGCTGCCACCTCAGTCATTCCTGCCGATTTTGAGACTGCTGTAGAGCTGGCTCGCAAGAACTTCGCCGACGCGATTGGTGCGCCCAAGATCCCGAACGTGCAGTGGTCCGACGTTGGAGGTCTTACGAATGTCAAAGAAGCTGTTGTTGAGACTATCCAGCTCCCGTTGTCCCGACCTGAGCTATTCGCCAAAGGCCTCAAGAAGCGCAGCGGTATTCTGTTTTACGGACCCCCGGGTACTGGTAAAACGCTGTTGGCGAAAGCTATTGCGACGGAGTTTAGCCTTAATTTTTTCTCTGTCAAAGGACCTGAATTGCTCAACATGTACATTGGAGAGTCGGAAGCGAATGTGCGACGCGTCTTTCAACGAGCTCGGGATGCTCGCCCTTGCTGTGTCTTCTTTGACGAACTGGACTCTGTTGCTCCGAAGCGTGGCAACCAAGGCGATAGCGGTGGCGTCATGGACAGAATCGTTTCCCAGCTGCTCGCTGAGCTCGATGGCATGAGCGATGGGGATGACGGTGGTGGAGGTGTTTTTGTGATTGGTGCCACCAACAGACCTGACTTGCTTGACCAAGCTTTGCTACGACCAGGACGTTTCGACAAGATGCTGTATCTCGGCATCAGCGACACGCACGAGAAGCAAGCCACCATTTTGCAAGCGCTGACCAGGAAGTGAGTGATGGTGACGTTGCAGTGACATGATCGGGACTGACATGACATGACAGATTCACGCTCGACCCGACAGTGTCGCTATCTCGTGTAGCTGAAGCTCTGCCATTCACATTCACTGGAGCTGACTTGTACGCACTCTGCTCCGACGCCATGCTCAAAGCCGTCACGCGTTCCGCTCGCGAGGTCGATCAGCACGTGGGTGCTGTCAATGCAGAAAGGGAAGCTCGAGGACAAGGCAAGATCTCTGTCGGATATTATTTTGACCACTACGGAACTGATCATGACATCAATGTCATGGTTACTGAGGAAGACTTCGCCATGGCCCGCAAGGATCTCGTGCCCAGCGTCAGTTTGGATGAACTGCAGCACTACGAGCGGGTGAGAAGCATGTTTGAGGGCGCTACCAAAAAGCAAGATGATACTGCTCAGGAGGAACAATCTGGGCCGGCTCGAATTGGAGCGAATGGGACGCGGAATGCTCGCAGCCAGGCCTTGGAAGCTATGAAGCGTGCTCAGCGTGGGAATGGGCCGGTCGCGAATGGCACTGCATCGTCGGGCACACCGCATACTGCTTCTCACAGTGCTCGACCAGACGACGACGAAGACTTTGTCATCCGCACTGATGGTTTGACGCTCAACAGTACTCCAAGAATTATTGCCAGCCCAACAAAGACCTCGCCGAGCAAGGGAAGAGGCAAAGGAAAAGATCGTGAAGCTGTTGCCGACGGCGAGCAACCACAAGAACAACAGCCGGTACAGGACCTCCCTGTCATTGAAAATGGAAGTGCAGGAGCGGACGAGGATCTTTACGATTGAGCATGTGAAAGGGAAAAGAAAAGGTTACCAAAAGCAAGCTCTCGATCACATTTTTCCTGTATAGAGGAATTTTGGACTGTACTGTATCTTGCAGACAGAGGGCAAGTTTGCACTCGCGAGAAACTGTATAGCATTGAAATCCGTCTTCTCTCTTGCGATGTATCTGACCATGTCTCAGTTTTGGCAGCGCGCTGCGGAAACATCCTAGTCGCGAATGTGTGAGTGGTGCACGCTATGTAGATCTCCAAGAGACTTATCATTCCGCCGATCGCGTGCTGCCATGTGCTGACCGCATAGTAGTAGTGGTACCACAGTACTATACAGTACAACCACACAGTACACAACAACTAACTGTACGTATGCATTGGCCATCATTTCCTCTCGCTCTTCCACAGCAAAGCGCGAGACTGGTTATCGATATCTGCCTGCGACGAGTCGGTCGTTCGTCTGTAGACTACAGTAGACTACAGTAGACTACAGTAGACTACAGTAGTAGTCTACATACATGCATCCCCTTTCGAACCAGTGGGGGCAAGGCCACGAGCCGTCTTGTACTCCCGCAAGCCGAAACTTGCTTCCGAACCTCCAATGAGCGAGACAAGTCCGAAGAAAGCTGACCATCCCCGCCAAGCCAAGCGCAGCGTCTTTCGACGCGCCTAGGGAGCGTGACTCGGATTGCTGGGGAGCGTGATGGAGCGTTAATCACGTAATTGCGACAACACACAATAGCGCACTCCAACACTAAACGACACTGCGCCTCTCTCGACACTCGCCTTCGGCTCGGTCTCGTTCATTGCCGGAAAGAAATAATGCTATCTTTTTAAGGGGCCTATGCCTTACGCGCTCGGGTATCGTACGTCGTCGCTATTACTCGCAGGCTCGCAGCTCCGAGTACTCACTTCGCTCGCAAGCTCGCCTCGCTTGTCCGGGGAATTATTCGAATTGTCGCGTTATGCTATGTATCGTCACGCTCCCTAGCAATCCGAGTCACGCTCCCTAGGCGCGTCGAGCGTCTTTCCCCTCGCGAATAAAAGAGTGCAATTGATTGGAGCCTAAGTCAGCTTACGCGCTGTTCGCCATGCTTGTTTTTGGTTGGGTTATCTCTGTCTCGTTCCCGTCTGCGCTACCCGTGACAAGCTCTGGAATGGCCCTTGCTTTGGCGTGGCTAGAGTTTGTACTGTAGCTCGTTCCCCGCAGTTTAGGTGATGATGATGATGATGATGATGATGATGGAGTTTGGCGTGTTGCGGGTTGTGTGGAGTCGGACAGTATGTAGTTAGCTGCAGTAGGATGAAGGTCAGAAAACGGGGTTGTTCGAAGTTAATTCGGTGAGCTGGGCCTTCGGAGAGGTAAGACGGTAAGCATGGGGTGTTGGGAGGGTACTATATACATTCTTTAAATTGGGACTGTGGAATTGCGTTGTTGGTCACTGGTCTGCCAATCTTGTATCTGTCTGTCTGTCTCCTGTTGGGTATTATGATACACAGCAGTGAATTTTCTTGAGGTCGCTGCTGCTGCCGCCGCCGCCGCCACCGCTACGACTAGGGTTGCTTCCTTTGCAGAGGAGAAGTGAAGAGTACTGGCGATTCGGCCGCCGCTGGGCCGCTCCACTCATCATCATCACTAGTTACAATAGAGGGTCTGTCTCGCATTGAACCTGGAAGAAGCGGGACTCTCGGCTTCGTATCAGTAGACTACAAGACCACTCCATCTCACATACTCGGGGAAGTTTTGAACCGCACGCTGCTACTTCACCTCGCCCAAGCCGCGACGCAGGAACAACACCACCTCATCCCCGCAGCTCGCGCAGCTGTGCAGAGACGACACGAGGCGAAAAGGAACAGTGAGTGGGCTACCAAAGGTCACACACCATGTTCCTCTCGTTCCTCTTCACGCCATGGGCCATCCTCGCGCTTCCGGTGCTCTTCTACCTCCTGCCGTACATCCGCAACTGGTCCATTCACGACATTCCCGGACCGTTCCTGGCCAAGTTCACCAACCTCTGGTACATGTACGAATGCCGCAAGACCAGACGCTACCTCACAGTCTTCAACCTGCACAAGAAGCTCGGCAAATTTGTTCGCGTGCAGCCGGACCACGTCTCCATCGCGGACCCCGAGGCGATTCCAATCGTGTATGGCCACGGAACCGGATTCTTGAAAGCCCAGTATTACGATGCGTTTGTGAGTATCCAGCGCGGATTGTTCAACACCAGAGACCGAGCCGAACATACCCGGAAGCGAAAGACGGTTTCCCACACCTTCAGTGCCAAGTCCGTGGGCCAGTTTGAGCAGTACATCCATCACAACTTGGATCTGCTCGCCAAGCGCTGGGATGAGTTGAACGAGAAGACTGGACGAGGAAAGTACACGGAATTCGACGCCCTGCACTGGTTCAACTATGTGGCCTTTGATATCATTGGGGATCTTGCTTTTGGTGCTCCATTCGGTATGCTCGAGAAGGGAGCCGATATCACCGAGGTGCAATTGACTCCGGATGGTCCTCCATCATATTCTCCAGCCATCGAGGTGCTGAATCGCAGAGGCGAGGTTTCCAACGCGGTGGGATGCTGGCCTTCAATCAAGCCTTACGCCAAGTACTTGCCAGATCCGTTCTTCAGCAAGGGCATGGAGGCCATCGCAAATCTGGCGGGTATTGCTACGGCGCGTGTGAACCAAAGACTGGCTGCTGCTGAGCGAGGCGAGATCGATCGTGTGGATCTTCTGGCCCGACTTATGGAGGGTAAGGATGAGCATGGCAACAAGTTGGGCAAAGCCGAACTTACTGCTGAGGCTCTCACGCAACTCATTGCTGGATCGGATACCACTTCGAATACGTCTTGTGCGCTGCTCTACCATTGCTTGACGAAACCCAACGTGGTCAAGAAGCTGCAGGAGGAACTGGATGCTGCTCTTCCCTCGGACGATGTGCCAAACTATGAGCAGGTCAAGGACTTGAAGTACCTGGACTGGGTGATTCAAGAGACTCTGCGTATCCACTCGACTTCTAGCCAAGGTCTTCCTCGCGTGGTGCCAGTCGGGGGCGCGACCGTCGCTGGTCGTTTCTGGCCGCAGGGTGTTGTTCTCAGTGTGCCGGCATATGTCATGCACCACAGCACGGAGATCTGGGGACCTGACGCTGAGGAGTTCCGCCCGGAGAGGTGGGAGAAGGTAACTGAGCGGTATGTCTCACCCATCCTCTCATACGCTGTCCAAGTCGGAACTGACGGTGTCGTGTAGGCAAAAGCTCGCCTTCATCCCCTTCTCTTACGGTCCTCGTGCGTGCGTCGGTAGGAACGTGGTAAGTCTCGATCGATCGTTTGCTATGATGACTGTGACTGACGATTCGTGTGTAGGCGGAGATGGAGTTGGCGTTGATCATTGCGACGGTCTTCCGCCGGTACGAGTTCGACCTCCGTCAGGACAAGCTCGAGACGCGTGAGGGTTTCCTGCGCAAGCCTCTGGGACTGAAGGTTGGCATGAGGCGGCGCAACTGGAAGTAGCGACGGGAAAGGTGTAAGTGAGCGGTCGTCAGTAAGTTGCTTTTGTGGTACAGTATGGCGAAATTGAAGAAACGAATGAACGAGTTTACATGGCGCCCTTCTTTCTTTAGTCTCACTAGAACCTACCGGGGCTTTCATGCCTTTTGTCGATTTCCATGATCGTTGACTACTGTTCATACTGCTTCTCACAGTGACAGCGGGCCCCGATGGCTAATAGAGACACAGTGACGCGCCTTCCTCGCGGCGGCTGCATGGGTCAGTGCTGCCTGTCCCTGGCCTTTTTCTCGCTGCCAAAAGTTCGCCCATTCTTCACACACACACACACACACAAACACATTTCTCACCATCAACATTCCACACACGCATTCGTCCACCATCAGATAGCACATCACCATGGACACAACCGCCTTCGAGGCCCCTTCGCACGACAGGGACAAGCGACTGACCCTCCCCGACCTTGTCCTACGCGTCGACAACGACCTCACAGAGCCCGTCAGTCCATCCATCCATCAACAGCCCACTTCAGTCTACTGACAGCCATCCAGGTCTCTGCAACACTCACTGCAGTGCATCTGACCGCCTACTTTGGCCTTGTCATCACCGCCTCGTGTGTGCTAGTAGTCGCGTACTGCTTCACTCTCACTTGGCTCGCGCTGCTATGGCTGCAAACTCATCTGCTGCTTTTACAAGCCAGACTTCTTCGCTTGACCATCGGGAAACCACTCACTGCGCAATACCTCCGCCGCGCTGAAGAGGACCAGAACGAAGAGGTCGGCATCGCTGAATCCCTCACTGAACCATCAACGACTGAGAAAGGCTTGCAGCCCCTGGCCGAAAACTTCGTTCCCGAGCAGGCAACAAAGCCGCTCAACCACAAGGTACTTCACATTGCAAACAAATAATCACATTTCAATGCTGACACCTACTAGGCAGGCCCAGGAAATACTGCTGAGCAGACTCCCGTCGACCAGCCCGCAACGAAGGCCACGACAGTCGCTCCAGTTCTGCCATCTCGCGCCAACCCACTCAGGGTCAATGCCGCTAATTTACACGAAGCGCGCGGCTTTGCGAGATCGATCAAACAGGGCAGCAAGAGGGATCGAGACCTGTATCAGCGTAGCCTCGCTGCCCGGTCGAACGATGTGGAGCAGCCTACGTACACAACTGTTCCCGTCGCACCGACACCTTCTCCGCTCAACGATGTTCCGAACGGTAGCTGTTCGTCCGCCGACTTCGTGCCTCCGCACAAGAGAAAGACCATGGAGGCAGAAGCGCGGAGAGCTGCTGCTGCGGCCACCAAGACTGCTGGTGACAATGTCAGTGAGAAGGAGAACATCGGGTCGACCACGCCGACTGGGAGCGGGAGGGTGTTGGAGACTCAGCAGTCCTAGGACGACTCTGAGCACACCGGCACTCTCTCTGCGCCACACATGGGCGGCGGCAACGACAGCCTCGACGCCGAGAATAGCCCGGATGCTACCAAAGAAGAGTCTGGCGACGCTTCTGCTGAGCCATCGATTCTTCCAGCCACCCTGGCGGGAAACGACCCTGTGGAGCAGCTAGAGGCTGGCGACGGAGGCACAGCCACAATGTCCGGTCAAATCAGTCCAATGGAAGAGGTCGTTCAAGCTGTTCGCAGGCACCTTTACGCGGATGCACTCAGCTACAACGCCGACTCTTGGCAGCCAAAGGCGAGTGAAGGCCTACTGATCGACATTGATCCGTCAATCGCCAAGTTTGAAGACACGGCTCAGAGCGGTCCGAAGGCATTCAGATCTCTGTTTGGCATTGAGTCGGGCTCCCGCACTCATCCATCGGATGATAGTACTCCTCGTGCGCGCTCGCCATCACTCGACGAACTATTTGGACCAAAGCTCGATGTGAAAGCTATGTCCGACGAAGATGGACACCATTGGGGTCTACCGTCATCGTCCGCCAGCACATCGGTCGATCGTGCACCGCCAGGTCTCGGACCAGCACTTCGACATCGTCAAGATTCGTTCGCCGCTCTACTGCGCGGCCCGACGGCTGGATTCAAGCAGAGCCAAGACGGCAACGACGATGAGAGTCCAATCACTGAAATCTGGAGCCCACAATCCGGCTCTGCCGCTTCTCCTACGGAGCCCTCGACCGATGGCCATGACACCGCCACTGAAGCACAATCCGACGATGTATTTCCATCCTCTTCGTCGAACGACGGCTCAGGCAACCTGCTTGACCTGTCCTCCGATCTCTCTTCCATCATTCAAGATGACCCAAGCTTCAACGAAGCCGAGCCGGACAAGAGTCAGGCTTTGCCAGTCCAGCCAATTGCTCCGTCGAGCGATGGTAACAACGAACAGGCCAATGAAGAACGCGAGGCCATCTGCGACGATCCCGCGGAGCTGAGTAAGAAAGCTACTAGGAAAGCGAGGCAGGAAGCACGTCTGCTGCTGAAGCGCAAGTGGGTCGAGCGTGATGTTATTCGATCGAGACTTGCTAGCACGCGGTCGCTCGACGACGTGCAACAGCTGACCGCAGCCACTGCTGCGTACATGGCGCAGCGAGATGTCCTCGCGAGCCATATGCATAGCGGCACTCTGAACGCCCTGGATGCAGAGTGGTTCCCACACTTCACCCCCATCGGCCTCCTGCGCCCGCGGGTCACCCCAGACGGCGTGCAGCAGATGCGAGAAGATGTGAAGAGGGGTGAGCAGATACTACTGGCGATGACTGAAGAATGAGTTTCTGCTGACCACATTGACAGAAATGGCTGCCACTGCTGCCGAAGAAGCCCGCCTCAACCCTCCTCCCCCACCACCCACACCCATCGAAAAGGCCACTGAATCGCTCCGCGGCGCTCTCGACCTACGCTCTCATGCTCTCGCATACCGTGTAACCCCAGACAGAGGTCTGACACCTGCCAAGTGGAAGGAGACTGCAGATAAGAAGTTGGATCGTGCAACCAATTACTATAATGTGAAGCGTCAGAATCTGCTCAACCTTTACACGGATGCCGCTCTGCGTGCTGAGGCGGAACAGAAGTATCCGCAGCTTTAAGGTGGCAGAACCACGGTAGGATAAGGTTAGGGGCATCAAGGCTGCATTGCAAAGGTGATTGAGCATGTTTTCACCGTTGGCAGCGAGTTGTCAGACAGTATTGAACCACAATCGCTGCAAGCATCAAGATAGTGAGAAAATGAGATGCTTCTGAAGCATCAGGAAACTTCGAGATCACTCCAGCTTACTATCTCGTGCTCTTCATTGAGATGATCGCTTCTCCGCAGCTATGCCATGCTTCCGAGAATCACGCCTCTCGATCCCCGTGTCAGTCCCTTATCCAGTGCCATCATAACTAGTAAGATTCCCCAACCGATATCATGCTTGCGAAACAGCACAGCTTCTCCTTTCACGTACCAGTCCCGTGTACCGTGGCTTTGGTCACTAATGGAGTCTGCACAGCGACGCCAAGCTCTCCAAACCTGGAATCCCGTACAATAATTCCACCGTTCCATTTATCCTATGCAGGGGGGGGGGCTTTGTTATGCTGGTTTGTGAAGCCGATGGCATAATGTGATTTTTCCAGAAGTCGGAAAAGTAGTTCGACGATTTAAATTTTTTTCTTCTGCAGTGGGTGGCTTGATGTTTTCAAAACTGTCGACTGACTCCTCGCACAGCATTGGCCACTTGGGTTCGTCGCTTAGTTTTCTTTGCTCGATGCCGTTGAAGCAGTGTAGTTTTTCAAGTGCTAGGATGCTTTCAGAATAATCAGAAGTTCGGTGTAGCCTTTTGGGGTCATGTTCGTTGCCGTTCGGCATGAGACTGTTTTCCAGAGCGACGGCATGCTTCCGAAGAGAGGAAAGAAAGGTCTTATCGTGTTTGCAAAGTCATAATCGTTGCCTTTCTACAGAGGAGTGGCTCGGAGCGACCACCATTCCCAACCCAAGTCATCACACACTACCTCTCTCTCAACCACCCCACATACCTCGCTTCTCCGTCCTCTCCCATTTCCACGCCATCGAATAGCCCCTCAGCACTTTCGAATTCTTGCACGAAGCCCCGAGAAACATCGCCGCCTCCGCTGGGCACCTCCACCGCTCCGATCGCCAGCACTCCGTTCCGCTCCAGCAAGCTCACCACACCTTCCAAATGCTCCCGGTTACTCTGTTTCCAAGCTTCGGCCTTTTCTTTCAATTCGTCGTTCACGGCGACATTATCGCCGGGTCGCGCGGTGGAGAGAACAGCCTTGGCATCGGCGCCCACGGCGTCGAGCGAGCTTTCCACACCTCGGCCCATACCCTGGAGAGTGGACATGACCCTCTGAGCTTCAGGGGGGATTTTCTTGAAAATTTTCTGCTTATATCGGTCTTCTGTCGTGGACTTCTGCTTCTTGGGATGCTTTGGCTCGATGTCCTCGGGAGATTGTGAAGGATTGACCTGTGCTGTTTGGGTGGATTTTGCACGCTTGCGCTTCTTGGTAGGTGGGTTTGGGACAGGCTTGGGATCTTCGTGGGGGCTAATTGGGGATAATGGCATGGCTGGCGGGACGATCTGGGCTGGACTGACGGGCGAGACAATCGCAGATTCTTCGAGCTTACTGAATGGTGGGAAAAGCATCAGTCGGGCTTGAAGACGCTCGATCATTTCGCGTTGTTGGGCTGGCTTCATGGGGAAATTCTTCTTCCTCGGCGCTTTCTTCTTCGCTCTAGCCGTGGGCGAGGTTAATACCTGCTCATTACTGCTGGTACATGGACCGCATGAGGTCTCGGCGATTGTCGCGCGAGCTGGGAGTGAAGTGTTTTTGTCACGCTCTGCCTCTGGCAATGTCTCATCGTCGTCAATTCTTGACTCGGATAATGCATCGTCGACAACTTCGTTCTCTCCCACCGCATCATCATCGATTCGGGTCCCTACATCGTCGTCGTCGCCGTCAAGCTCCAAGTCAGTGTCAGGCACCAGCTCAGACAATCTCATGCTTCCTGTCTCGACAGATTCGGGCAGCTTCTTGCCGCCGAGAGAACCATATCGCGGCATTTTCATTCCGCCGGTCGATGGTTGTCCAGGGAGTCTCTTGCCACTTATCGATGGGGGCTCCCATAGATTATTGTCTCTGGTGGATGGAGGTCCGGGCAGTCTCATGCTGCTGCTGGATGGATGGTCGGGCAGTTTTTTTCTGCTGACGGACGGGCGCTCAGGCAGTCTTTTGCCGCTAGTGGATGGATGGGCGGGCAGTCTCTTACCACCTGTTGATGAATGGTGTGCAACATCCTCAGGCTGAGGTGCCGTCGGAGCGGCTGGTGGACCGGGAATCTCGTTTACCGAACGATGAAGGTCTCTGGTGGGTACATGCATCGCACGCTGAGGTGCCGGCGGAGCGGGGGGTTGCGGAGCGGGAATGTGGGTTACCAACCGATAGAGGTCTCAGACGGCTACCTGCGTCGCACGGAAAGTTCAGCCTAAAGCTTCACTTTGACAGTCGTAGAGGAAGACAGCTTGAGTCGAGCCGTGATCCTAGTAAGGTTGTCGTTACGGGGCAGTTGGAGTTTGTGGTTAGGTCGGGCGTGGTAATGCGCTGGAGTTTAGTATTTACAGCGAATTGAGGCCTACGCCAGTAGCTGTCGGGTGAACTTCAAAGTGAGGTTGCCCGCTGCGGCTGGAGTTATGCATTGCAGGTAGTGCCTGTGAAAGCTCGATTCGCCATTGATCGTTGCGTGGATTTGTGACTTCAGTTGTGGCGGATTGTCTGTGACAGTCCAATATACAAAGGGCCCGGTCCGTTCGATCTGCTGAGAGTCGCTTTGTGTGAATACCGCAGTGCTACAAGCCGCTCACATCAAGAATGATCATGCAGGCACCGGAAAGCATCGCAGGTAGGGCAAGTGAGTTTGTGGCGACGGAACTTCAGCGTTGCCTACACCAGTCTCTCCCGTGACTGACTTGCCACTGGCAGAGCGCCGTCTCCATTCCAGCTCCGAGAATGCCCGCACAAAATATGCCAGCGCTATCAGACACTGATACGGCGCCCAAGGAGAACTCCCTCTCGTCTTCCGATACATCCTCACGCACGGCAGCAAACGTGCTGACATAGACAAGACCGCCAAGAAGTCCTTCCCAGAGAATGATGGCAAATATGAACCAGACGGTGGGAATGAAAGGCCACAGTGCCTGCGCTGTCAGAGCGACGAGGTTGAGCACCTGAAGCCACGTCGGAATGTACAGGCTTCTGATTCGGATGAACGGCAACGACGATCGCGAGATGAAGACGCCGAGCTGGTAAATTGTGCCATATGTGGGATAAAACTCTCGATATTCTTTGAACGGAGATTCGTCCAGTCGAAACAGAAGTGTAGGCGCAACGCCTTGGTTGATGGTGTACTCAGCCAGGTACACCAGGAACAGTGGCAGCATGTATGGGACAACCAGGCTTTGAGCACGTATCAATTTGGACTTGAGATCAGCGAGACCTTCAGACAGCCAACTTCCGCGGTGACGATAAGCTGGCGATGATGAACCGGCACCTGGCTGTCCCAGCAGGCCTGTTTGTGATGTTTGCACCTCTGCATCTTCCTCCTCTGCAGCCACTCTCTGATATTGGGATTGTTTGCGCTGTGTAGTTTGAAGGGGACCGAGTGGCAAGAGGACGAAGTAAGAGCCCAGCATAGCGAAGCCCAAGACGCAACTGGACAAGAGTGTTGCGTGGACGCTGAAGCCGAGGGTCGTGGTTGCCAAAGTGTACGCTCCTGCCCCGATCAGGCCTGCTGCTCCCGTTCCCGAGCTCCAGCTCGCGAGACTGAAGGGACCATAGAAATGGGTCAAGGCGAGGAAGTTTACCTCCCCAGCACCCGAACTGATGTTGGCCAACACGATGCCGGCAATCTTGCTCGTGATACTGCTTGCATCTGTCGTGCTGGGCGACAACGCCACCGCCAGCATCCCACATGTTGCGAGGGCTACGAAGATGATGATGCGGAGGTGGTACGGGACGAGATGGATGAAGTAGGGCGTGACGATTTTGGTTGCCAGGCCGGGAATGATGCAGCTCAGCAGCACGGTGGCTTTGGGAATGGACGGGCCGACGAGGTCGAGGGCGGCGGTGAGGATGATGACATAGAAGATGTTGTTGATCAGGCCTGGACGGGATGATTAGCTCGATATGGCATCTCCCCTAGTCATCACATAGATAGAGGAAGCACGTCGGGTCTCACCAAACAACCAGAAGGCGATGCACACGCGAGCAGATGCACCCTCGAACCTTGCCGCCACGCGGGCCTTGGTCAACTGCCACGACGAACTCGGCGCGCCCGGCATCGGGAGCATGTTGTAGCGATAGACGACGAGGAAACGACGGAGGCAGCAGCAGCAGCAGCAGCAGACGTGATGAGGTCAGCTGGGGGCGTGTTTGGTGTTCACATGCAATTTCACACTGGCTGATCCCGTCGGCACATTGCGCAGGGAAGGCCCGCGTCGCCCAGGAACGCCGATCCAGGGCCATGCTCTCCTGCTCTCCTGCGCTTCCACAACCCACTTCCCCGTCGTGTCCACCGTTTGCAGCTGCCTTGCGACCGCTTCCCGTTGCCACCATCACCACCACCACCTCTTCCACCACCACCACCACCACCACCACCACCACCGCCCCGTCGTCGACCATGGGGCCGTGTTGAGGTATGCGCCGGACGTGTTGCGGGCACAGCATGCCCTCTTCCCACCACCCGAGTGTAGTCCACACAAGCCACGCGAGCACGCCGCGTTTGCGTCAACAACGACCCACTTGACACGATCCCGAGACACAGCGGCCGGCAGGAAGACAGCAGCATGGATCGCACGTCGTATGTGCATCCGGGCGAGCGTCCGTCAGGACAACACCCGCCGGCGACATCTTCTTCGAGCCACCCATCGCCATACGTGTCGTCGACCGCACAACCCCCCATGCAGATCCCATATTCCGATCCCTTTCAGGCGAACAGAGTCCCATTCATGCCCGGTGGAGACCGAAGAGGCAGCGCAGGACTATCTTCAAGAGCATGGCAACCCACGCAAGGTACGTGTGACAATATTTCTCAACACTTCGCTGCAAAGCTCGCCACGAGGAGCATGGGGCAATATCGACAGCGGGCCCGCGGAGACGGTGCGCCATTCGACTCAGAGGTACAGTACCAAGTCTGGTCCCAGATGCGCCATCATCATCATCAACAACCATACTTGGACGCTGCCCTGAACCCTCGAGCGCCTCGTGATGCGGTCAGCAGAACCACGGCGAGGCTACACATTCCCGAAAGCTCCCTGCTGCGATGATGCCACACCGGTGCGGCCATGACCAAGAGCTGCAGCGACCACCGTTTGGGGAGCAGGGGCACGCGCACCGTGCTTTGCCCTAGCGCCGGCATCAGCTCTGCTGCTGGGCCAGCTCGCCCGCCAGCACTACTGGGCTGCATGCACCACCACTACCACCAGAGCTCCAGTTTCTCGCCGCCAGCTGCGTGTGTGGTGGCAACGAGCGGGCGACGCGTCTATCGGGCATCAGAAACGTGGAGAGCGGTCTGCCGTGGTGTTTCACACGCACAAAACGCTTTCAGGCCCGGCTGCATGTTTCGTGATGCGTGACAGCAGCGAGAACCAAGGCCCGCAGAAGCGAGCAGGGTTTCGGGCCACAAGCGAGGAACCAGCCCCACTCCTGCAGCTAGTTGAACTCAAACAAAGCTTCCTCCGTATGAGCTCAGACGTCCTCGACTCGGCTAACTCTGCGCCTTTTGCGCTTTCCAGGTAATACTTCGCAACAGCGCTCACCGCTCGACCACGCACCACCGCCACCACCACCACCCAGCCAGTCGGCACACCCCGCCCCCGTGAGCGCGATGCCGATGCCACCGCCCTACGATCAATCGCGACGACGGTCCCTGGGCAACGCGGGCAGCCCGCAGTATGGAGGTAAGCAGAAGCTGTCGCATTGGTCGCAAACCTACAAACAGCGGTGTTGACAATGCCCTCGCAGCGACCATGGAAGCCTTACCACCGCCTCCACCGTACCATACCCGAGCGATGCCGCCGCCTTCCTCGCCTCAGAACGCACCTTCGTCACATTTGATCTCTGCGCCCCGAGGCCCTCCCACTGCCTCACCATTTACCGGCGTTCGCGACCTATCGAGTTCGCATCATCGCCCCGGAATGTCGATATCAGCGATTTTGGGAGGCGGCGACGAGCGCAAGCCGCCTGGTTCGCCGCATGGCCCTGCAAACGGGCCGTCTTCGACTCCTCGGCCAATGCACCCTCCATCGCCAGGAAGAGCCAGGTCATCCAGTATGCGCGAGAGCGGCGATCGTGGAATGAGGCGGCACAGCCCGCCGAGAACCTATGGTGAACCTGCACGCATGGGATCGGAGCCGCGAAGGGACGGTATATTTGGCTCTCCTCAATTCCGACGTGAGGCGGCGCATGGTTTCAGGGCATTTCCCACGCATGGACCAGAGTCTACACAACACGTGAATGGACATGGCGCACCTGCGAGGCCGAGTAGTCAGCCAGCCGAGGCGGATCGCCTACGCGGGTTGGAGGAGGCAGCGCATCGAGAGAGCATGTTTGGGGGTAGGACCACGAGTTTTCGACCTCTGGGCGACCCGCAACCCCCGACACGCAGCGAGCCGCCCTTCCGGCAGGAACGACAATCGTATCACAACGGAGTGACGTCGCATCCACAGGAACGATCAATATTCAACAGCCCGCAATCAGATCGCGACAGAAGTGCGCATGCTCCACCACGTTATACGCCTGCTGGAGGGCCTTTCGGAGGACCGCCCAGAGAAGAGGCACATTCTTTATTCCGACCAGCATATCCACCTACATCGCATCCGGCCGCAGAGCCCTTGAGGGAGTCGATCGAAGGTCGTGCGCAAGAGATGCGGAGGCAGTTTTCACGACCATCGCCACCTCCGGGGGATTTGCATGGATATGATAGACCACGAAATGGGTTCACAGAACGGCCCATGACGCTCGAAGAGCACCAGAGAATGGAGGCTTTGCAACGAGAGCAGCACCGCAAGGAAAGCGAGGGCTCTCTTCGCAAAGGCATTCTCAACCTTAGTCCCGAGTTGGAACGAAGAGGTCGTAATTCGCCACTCCCGCAAGCTGTGCAGGGCGCACAGCCTAGACACGTCGGTCCTGGCGGCGACAATCCGGGGATTCAAATGGAGTTTGGTCGCATGTTCTCCGGACTGGGTTCAGGTGTCGGGAGCACACCTCACCCCGGACACCCTGCTAATGGAGCCAGCACACCCACGCGCATGAGTCCTGCCGCTCGACTGTTGGACGGGGCCGACCTCAGACGAAGTGCAGAAGTGGATGCTCACAAGGGCCGCGGCAAAGCTGGGTCTAGGTTGGGCCGTCGCAACAACGGTCGAAGGTCGAGAGACGAGCTCGAAGAAGCAGAAGGCAGAAACACGCCAGATGCTCAGCGCGGGAACAAAAAGCCAAAGACCGCCGCGCAGAATCATCACCACCATCATCACGTTCACCCGCATCACCATCACCATCATCACCACGACAACGTCGAAGCTAGTAACGGTTCTCATGCTGTGCGGCCTCCACCGAATCCGCTTTCACACGGGAATTCGATGGCGAACCAAGCACATCATCACCACCATCATCACGCGCATCCTGTAGGCCATCATCACCATCACGCACCGAGGGCGGTGCCGATGCCGCGAAAGTCAACAGTGACCGTGGATAACAAAAAGGTGCTTGACGACGTTGCGAGCAAGCCACGCAAGCATCTTGGATCGCATCTATACACGACAGAGCTATCTTCTGCGCCTGCTGCCGATACTCCAGCCGATGCCAGGATTAAATACAGCAGTAAGATGAAACCCATACCTGTGTTCACGGGCCATGAGAATTCCACTTATACCGTCCGTGTCCCACGGTACTATTTGAACTCTGCAGAATGCGAATCGAATGATAATCATAGCCTGGAAGAAATTTGCAAGCGACGACAACTGTGGGGTACCGAGATTTATACAGATGACTCCGACGTCGTTGCTGCAGCGGTACATTCTGGCTGGCTGAGAGGCGACTTTGGCGAATTCAACGACGATATACGAGAACTTTTCGATGAGCCCTCGGGACAGATCAACGGAGACGGAATGCCATTGTCACTGGTAGAACGACCTTCCAAGCCGGTCAAGGTCCCAGATGGGCACGATGCTCACATTACCGTGCTCATTCTTCCTCCGCTGGATTCGTATACTGCCACGACTCAACATCATCTAGCATCACGAGAGTGGAAGAAAAAGCACGATGGAATGTCATACATGATCCACAGCATAGAATTTGTGGACGAAGGGCCAGCGAATCGCTTCGTGGATCGCAGCGGCGCCGCGAGGAAGAAGAGAATAGCCATGGAAGAGGCTGCAAGGAGAGAAGCCGCTGCTGGGTTGCTATTGTTTGCTAGTGGCGGCTCAGGCACTGTGCGAGTAGGCGCATAGAATCGCGTAACGCAAATCAGGAAATGGTAGCTACGCCCACAGCCCGGACGAAGCGCCAGTGCAGCTGCAGGATTGAGCGACGGATGTGTTATGCATGCAGGCGAAGCTGTCGCTCTGCGTGGCAGGTCTGGCAGGATGCACGCTCGTGGCACGCTGTTAAATATGCCATCGCGTCCCGGAGCGGCAAGCGCGAGTGGTGGTCGAGGCTTTCTCACGACGGTCAAATGCAACTCAGTGAACTGTACAAGCTCCACTGTCCATGAGATGATGGAGGTTGCGAAGGAAAGCACAGAGGACATTCGAAAGAGAGTTCCTGTACGAGAAGGAATTACGGCCGATGACTGATGCCTTGGCATTTTTGCATGATCACCTTGACGAGAGGCATGTGTTATATAAGATATATCCTTACGATAATGAACGTCCGGTTGTACAGTCTGCTGATATCATCGTCCCTCGTTGCTGTCAATGACTAATCCCGGCTTCCCGCCATTCTGAACACCCTCTCTTTTCCATCCACCCTTTCGTGTCACGTTCCACCAACCAGCACCAAAGATGCAGGTGTACAGATGCTCATCGAGAGCACTGGAAAACGTTGTCCGAGACTTTGCTGGCCTTTACTTACGCCGCCAGCGGGCACAACTCTACTTTGAACGATGTCGATCGTTCAGCACGCAGACTTCCTCGCGCCAACATGAGACGATGAGCCGAGGCACTACCGACCATGGCTTCATACCATTCGAGACGACAACAAACCCGAAGAGCATCGGAGTGGAGGACGCTGGGAAGGTGGAAGGTCAGGTCGACAAAGCAATCAGCGATGAAGTGGCTACAGAAATGGCGCATGTTCAGAGTCAGCAGGAAGATTTGGAGAGACATGTTATAATGGAAGGTGAAAGTGGCGTGGAAGCAGTGTCTGCGATGGCAGAGAAAGACGTTGGAGATACAGAGCGGGTTGCTGGTCCCCCACCCGAGTGGGTGAAGCCAGCAGAGCAGAATCGGCTTTCTCAGACTGCGAAACCTATTTCCGCAGCTAGAAAGGCTCGCAGAGAAAGGAGACTTGCGGAAGGCAAGCTCGGTCAGAAGAACGCGGCACGGGCTACGGAAAGCAAGGCAAAGCAAGCTGAGTCGACATCGACACAGCAGCTGGAACAAGACGAGGGATGTCACGACGAGGAAGACGCCGATCAGGTGCAATCCGTCCTCGCCAGACTTGACAAAGACCTAGGAGGCCCCTCCATAATCAAAGCCCAACAATCCCGCGCTGTCAAACTTGCCGCCAAATCCATCGAAAAGAAACGCAAATTGCAACAACTCGCAGCACATAAGCTCGAAACAGAACGTCATGCAGCAGCTGAGGCCGAAAGATCTAGAAAGAAAAGGCTCGAACCCTGGCAACGCGACAAATCCGCTCTCAAACAGAAATTTGGTGAGAAAGCCTGGGCTCCACGAAAACGTCTCTCACCCGACTCTCTTGATGGAATTCGCGCCTTGCATGCCAGTGATCCCGGCACATATACCACAAAAATGCTCTCACAGCATTTCGAAGTTACGCCGGAAGCGATTCGCAGAATTCTGAAGAGTAAATGGAAGCCTTCTCCCGAAGAGGTCGAGGAGAGGAGGGAGAGGTGGGAGAAGAGAGGCGTGAAGAAGTGGAGGGAGATGAGTGAGGTGCATGGGATGAAGCCGCCGAAGAAGTGGAGGGTGTTGCATGGGGTGCCGAATCCGAAATTGGAGGGCAGGAAGAAGTGGGAGGATCCTCATTTTGAGAAGAAAGGGAAGGTGATTAATCGGAAGACGGGGAAGAAGGAGAGGTGGCGGAATCTGGGGAAGACGAGGGGTGGCGTGAAAAGTGTCAGTTTGGCGGACAGATTGTAGGATACTGTACCAGACATCAGGCGCATGGACATGTGAGTGGAATCTAGAACGATGGTCCTTGCTTTCGTATAGAGCACGAAGTATGAAGTTCAATCGCCGAGCCATAGACAGGCTGCAAATCAACCAGTTCCCTCCTCCTAAACATCATTCCCACTACTCGGCAACCCCTCGGTCCCCCTCCCCAGATCCTCCCCAAACCTCTCCCCCTTCACAAACAACGGCTTACAATCCTGCAGCACAAAAATCATCCTCGCCCATTCCGTCTTACTGGGATTCCTCCAAGCGTGCATCGTCGCCCTCTGCACCATCACATCACCCCGCTTCATCACCTGCACCTCTCCAGAATCCAATACACTCTCCACCGTCCCCTCAATCACAATCCCATAATCGACCGACTGCGTTCTGTGCATCATGCACTCGTAATCCGGAGCGAAGTCGACGTATCTCAGAACTGTTCCGCCGCCGGACACGAGGCCGAGTTTGCCAGAGGCGACTTTCTCTTGGTGCAAGGTTACATCGGCGTCGCCGTTGAGGTCCGCGGGGAATTGAGTGGTGTAGGTTGCGCACATGGCGAGTTTGTCATCGTCAAATTTGGCCCATTGGACGGGGTTCGCGGAGTGGATTATGGCTTTGCCCGTGGTTTGGTCGTGGCCGGTGAGGTAGGTGGTGGGACCGGGGAGGTCGGTGGCGAGTTGGTTTGCAGTGGGTTTGCGGTCGTCTGCCATGGTGGGTGTTGAATGAGTGTTGCAATTTGAGGTCCTTTGCGAGGGCCTGGAAATTTTGTGGTGCTTTGTTGAGCCTGCGATGCGGGTTCGGGATTTGGGGAGCCTTTGAAGCATTGGGGATCAACCGGAAAATGGCTCTGAGGGTGGGGTAGCTCGCTTTTGGACCGAATGGCCAGTAGTTCTCCCTCCTTCGAACTGCGGTGAGTCAAGCATCCCGAGTAGGCCATTCCTTGTGCTGACAACAAGATGGGCTCCTTGGCGCCCCACGCTGTCGTGAGCAATTGAAGCTTCGATCATGATTCTTCTTTGAGTCGATCAACAGAGGTGTAATAGATGGTCTGCTTCTAGCGGTATATTGTACAGTAAGTCTGCTGTATATGTACCAATTGTGATTCTAGTATGGCATCGGGACTGGCGCCAAATGTCCGTCTTTATCGTATTTCGCTTCTGTGAAGACGGTAAGCGTCGTGTCTTTCTTGGGGCCATGAAGAACTTACTGAAGAATGTATAATTCAAGGTTATCGTATCGATGTTCCTCATCGTAGGATCTTTGAGGAAGTCGGGATCGATGTAAAAGAAAACCGGCATATCCACAGTCTCTCCCTTGTTCAGGCGTTGTTCTTCAAAGCAGAAGCACTGAATCTTGCTAAAGTAAGGCGCAACCTGCGCAGGTGTCACACTGTATGTCGCAACCCCAATGATATCCTCATCCTTGCTATTGTTCGTGGCTGTGTAGAATGCCAAAGCTGTCTCTCCGGGCAGCACTCTTACCTCCCTCTGCTGGGGTGTGAACTTCCATGGCAAGATGTCCGATGTCGATCCCGCAAAGGTGATGCGCAGTCGTCGAGAAGATGTGACCGGCGTCAGTCTGGATGCCACATCATCGTCGTCGGTGAGAGGTCCTGAATGCGCTGAAGACTTGATCGGTTGTCCTCCCCATCCTGTCTGTTGGCAAATGGTTTTGTATAACGGCACGCTGCCGTAGCTGAGGGCGACCGTTCCGAGAATGATAGATAACGTGTAGTAGGCGGTGTTCGCATTCTTCTTCTTGAACGGCTTGCGCATCTGCTCCATGGTAGGAACGGCGCCAGGCTGGGAGGATTGCGTAGACCTTTGGGAGGTCTGGATGCTTCGAGTCGTCTGCGCATTCCAATGCGATCGCTTGTTGGACTTTGTGCATGTCGAGCACAGCCATTGTCCCCGCTTCACCGCTAAATCCAGCAAGCTCTTATACCGTGGAGGCGCCATTGTGTGTTGTGTCTCGCAAGTCAAAAGGTCAAGTCCAGTCGATGATGATGCGCGGGAGTCCGCACAGTCCACCTCTCGCTCCCGCTTTCCTCCGTTCCACTGCTCTTCCATCACATGCAAATCGCTTGCACACTCCAAACCTACTCGTGCATGCATCGTCAACAATGATACTGCAAGAATGCCTGCAATCTGTGGCGTATGTCAAGAAGTTGAATCGAAGTATCGATGCCCAAAATGCGACATAAGATAGTACGGCAATTTCCTCCATGCAGAATGAGCATCGCTTACATTTCACCAGCTGCTCGGTCGCATGTAACAAGATTCACAAAACGATACATGAGCAAGAAACGACCCCGAACGCTTCGCTCACCACTGCACCAACCCAGCAAGATTCCATTGCCCAAGAAGGCCAGTCGACCAGTCAGCCGAACGACAAGTCACAATCGCCAGAAAAGTCCAAATTCGACGGCTTCGAGAACGATGCAGAACTCAAGCGCCTTTTGAATAGATATCCTTATCTTCGATACCAACTCCAGCTTGTATACGGCATCACAATAGAACCTGGGCCAGACGAAGCTTACAGATGGGGAAAGCAGAAGTGGTTCAATGATGGCAGCAGTCCCCAGCGATCCAAAGTATCCAGAGGTCGTGGCGGACGCGGTCGTGGAGGCTTTAGAGGTGGCTTCCAGAGCGGACGTGACAACAACATGGACGAGTTACCTGTCGAAGAGAGACAGCATGGCCCGTGGACGCAGACGAAAGCTGATAAACAAGGTCTCGATCTGATCAAGAAGCTGCGAGAAGTGAACCACGTCGAGCTTTCGGAGGGCATGCGTGAGTTCACTAAGCTATGTGCGATCAGGTTTGGAGGGTGAATCGAGCAAGCATCAAGCAATCGACGCGAAGACGTAGCAGCGACAGAAGATTCATTCATGGCCACGCTGGCCCCGCAATCCGGATCTCTCACTGCACACAAGCCCTTGAGCACGTCAAAATACAAGATGACAGTCAAGTCTTTATGAACGACTGGGCTACCGCTACTTCATGTAGCCGAGTGGATCGGTCGTGTTTGACCACCTGGCAGACAGCATGTTCCATCTTGGTTTCAACCAACCTTCAAATGTTTGCGTCAACTGACCAAATCCAAGGCAAAAAATGGCTTTGGCCCTGCTACGAGTTGAACGTAGGTCTTTTGGTCATGCCACCGCTTGGAGCCTACCAAGGAATAATGTTACACCGGATTGGCTCCCTCCAACCACAGAATGCGGCATCAGGTAAACCACAAGCTGCATGTCACTGGCGGGACCAGATCGGTCCTCATCTGTAACAAACGTGCCATCCACTGCACCACGGAGCCGCGACTATGCTTGCTTTCATCTCGGTGAAGGTGTAGCCTGGCCGGCTCGTTCGCACAAGAGTCGAAAGGAGGAGGCGTTGAACTCTCAAGGATCGTGAAGTGAGATGCCAGATGTAAAGAAAATTTACAGTAGTTGACTGCGAAATGCGCGCCTTATTTTGCGCACATGGGGCTTGCCATGTTGCACTGCAGAACTGCTACATAGCGGAAAAGAAGACTATCAATTGCTCGACGATGGATGCGACAAAAGCTATTCACGCTAGCTGCTTGTCGAAGGCTGTCATGGAAGAAGAAGCAAAAACGTTGGCTCCACCACGAATTGAACGCAGGTCGCCCAGACATCACTCTTTCTTTCGAAGGTCTGAGCATGCTCCCAACGGACATCATTCGGAACAAGTCTCACATGCTGGTCCTCATTTAAACTGGACGTGCTGACCACTGTACTATAGAGCTGTTGATGTGCATAATTATGGTATGAGCGAACGTATACCTATAAGGGTTGTAGTAGTATTCTATATGTGAAATCCAAGATGAGGTGAGTGTATAGGCACCAGAGTAAAGGTTCAGGTTCAACTCGATAGAGAGCAGGCAAAATCTCGGATGGTAATTGTGATCAATGACATAATTCAACGAGAATGGGTGTGAGGAGAGAGTAAGGGAAAAAAAGCGAGAGAAGAGCAGACCGTTGAACGTCAAGAAGTCAAATGTCGAATTTACTTGTTCCAATATCTCTCTTCCTTCACGCTGGATGTTCTCCCGGCAGTGCCTATTCAAATCTCAAGTCGCACTTCCTCGCTGCCCTCGGAATCTTACATCAAACTCGACCTTTGGTCCTGTCCACCGAAATAGCTGACGTCGATCCAATGGGCAAGTGTTGCTCCTCTTGAACCACTTCCTGATGCATAAGTTGCAGTAAATATGGCTGCAAGGAAGTTGTACTGGTTTCTTCGGCCGCTCTAGACAGATGGCACATTCGTCGCCGAATTTCCTCCCCACGGCGCAAATATGACAAGCGAGGAACGTGTCCTTGTCCGGTAATACAGTCGCTTTAGAGCGAGGTGACTTAGGACCACTCCTGTATGCTGTACGCGGTGAAAGCGGGGGAGGAGACCGAGATGGATGAGCAGGGCCATTACAACTCGGCTCAACAGGGCAAGCTGGTGGGGTTATTACCCCTGATGGCCTTGGCTTCGCTGTTGGCTGTGAGTTCGCTGCAGTGTCTCTGGGTAGCGGAAGTGGTGGGACGTTCGAGAAACTGTTAAGCACATCGTTTCGCTGCGTTGACGTTGCTGGTCCCGGTGGGAGCTGGAACGAAGTTGGCCGTGTGTTCTGTGCATTCATTCGTGCTGAATCTGCTTGAACATTGGAGGGGATGATGTCCGGCAGGTGTCCATTCACTCCATGATCGAGACCTTCCCTCCATGCCAGCGATGCATCTGTTAAAAGGTTGTCGTCCATGACCTGACGCTTGAACGGTTGTTCAGGCCTCTTGTGAGGATCAGACAGCGACCTAGCTATAGGCACTGGCAAAGGCAATGTAAGGTCCGAAATGCTATATCCCTGTTCATGCGGAATTACAAGATGCGAGTTGCCAAGGTGATCGATGGCACCCAAGGGCAGAAGGTCGGACTGAAGTTGGACGCTCGACTGATAAGAAGATGTCTCGACCAATGCAGGCGAGTGAAGGAAATTGGAGCCGTTGTCGAGTCCAGTCCTGTCGTAACCAGTAGCTATTGGCACAAAATTTGAAAAGCTGCTATCAAATGTGCTGGGGCCAGAGATGGGAAGGTTCCGATGCTCTCCTGCCTGGGTCATGCTGTTCCCACTCAGTTTGGCTTGCGAGTGTGAATTCAACTGCACGTACGGCCCCGCATCAGCAGAGATAGTGTGCGGGTACCAATTCGAATGATTGTTACAGCATCTCTGCCGCTGGTGCACGCTCGGCTCCGGTGTGCATTGTGAGTCCAAGCAAGCCTCTATTGAGTCGGACTCTTGTATTTCTAACATGGTATCAGCCTTTCAGCCACAATCTCGTCTGGAATGGTAGTGACTAACGCGAGAACGATCTCTTGCGATTCATCCCGTGGGTGCTGGCTCGAAAATTGTCCGAGTCGTTTGTGTATTTGTTCGTTGGTATTGAAGGCAAGTAGAGATGCCGATCGCAAGTATTTCGCAGTCACCATGTGCATCTGGGCTTGAGTACTCGTCTGTTGCTTTTGTGGATGAGCGGTAATGGAGTCGAATAATACTAGCCGAGGCCGTGTGATTTATATAAAAGCGACGGGCAGCATAATTGACACAAATTTTGTCGCTAAAATTCGCTGGGTTTCATGGTCAGCGAACTTGTAGTTACCAGAAAGACGCAGCCGCATCAGCCGGCACACATTCGGTAAGAGTCGTTGTTGCTGGTCAGGCTGACTTCCGCGAGTTCGACCGCTTGAGACAGTGCCTTCACCGACAAAAGGCCTGGGCTAAGTTATTTCAGCTCCATTACTCGGACCTAAAGGCAAGCCGACATAGGGAGAAAGAGGGCTGAAGACTCCGAACGTCATGCCTGGGTCAGAGCTGGGGGAAAGAAAGAGGCCGGCTGGGCGGGACTCATAATCCGCAAAGCACCGTAGGTGTACATCGGGCCAGCACCATACAGTCTCGCATTAGGTGCGACATACGTAGAGGCGAACACGCCGCCAGTCGGGTCTCCCAGAAGATTGTAATCAGTCAGTCTTGTGGACTTGTGGAGAGGAGCCGTCCATATTCGACAAGTCAAAGCAAAGCTTTCAGGTGGAAAGTCTAAGGAGAATGCCACCCACGGCGACATGCCTAACAGTACCACTCGGGTGGCCTCAGACAACAACAACAACAAACATCCATTTCAGAACAAGGTCTCTAAAAGCTGACAATGCTGCTCAGATTTAGGTTCTCAGTCGTCAGATGCCTTAGAGGTGTCAGGGTATTATCTTTTGCCAGCCGAAACCTATCATTGGTAGCCGCAACAGTGGCTTTTCAGGGTCTGTGCCCGAGGTCAACTGGTTCCGTCTGTCGCCGTGGGTGGTTGCGGTGAGTCGGTGCATGAGGCGACGAGGCGACGTGAGGTGGATGTGGAGAGTGATTTGCGCCCGGGCCAGCAGTTCACCGGCAAACTCCGACGCGGCGTCATTGTCCGATTGTCGCGACCACGTTCCGTTCACGACGTGCATTCATTCCATTGACATCTTCCGCCCACCTCCGAAACCGCGTGGACAACAACACCGCGCACTTCCCTCACCATGGCGCAAGTCAAGCCGGAGATCAAGGTGGAGGACTCGAAGCAGATGGGCGACATCGACGAATTCGAGGAGGACAACGATTTGCAGATCCCAAATGGCGGACAGGCGTGGCTGCTCAAAGTGTCTGAGGACATGTGGAAGACGTGGAACGAGATACACAAAAGCACGCCAGACGGAGAGTCGATCACGCTTGGTCACCTCCGTGTCTTCCATGAGATGCAGGACGGGAAACGGAAGATCCAGATTCGCCTGGTCGACTCCATCCCGCAGCAGGTGTCGATCCCCAAGATGTACAATCTGGATCTGAAGAGCGATGCTTACAACAACACCGTCATTTTCTCCGAGAAGGATCTCCCGGGGCACAACAGCAGCACCCGACCGAACCGGCCCCCACCAGGCCAGCGACCCGGCGGCATCAACAAGTTTGATCGCTACAACAACCAGCAACCCCGGAAGCCTGGCTCGTATCGAACAGCGATTCCCAAGCAAACTGCTCTGGCGCCCAAGGTGGTGAACGAGGCCGATATGCACCCCGTAGAGGACAAGAGCAGTCTGGACCACTTCGCGAAAACGTACCAAGCCGCGCTACAAGGCGGCAAGAAGACGCAGATTGTGACGGATGCACGTCTCAAACATCCTGGTGCAGACAACGAGTCGTTCAAATTCGGCACTCTCAGCTCGAAGGTGGGTGCTGGAAATAGGAAGAAGCCGGTCAAGGAGAAGGCGGTGCGCATGGAGAAGGGTGCGTTGCTTGACGCGCTTAAGAACTGCTTCAAGGAATACACATACTGGTCCCTCAAGACGCTACGTCAGAGACTGCGGCAGCCAGAAGCCTACATCAAGGAGACTCTGGACGACATTGCGACGTTGATGAGGCAAGGAGACTTTGTGCAGACATACAAACTCAAGCCTGAGTATCGCGCATTGCTGGAGGAAGAAGGAGAGGAGTTCAGTGGCGTCAAGGAGGAGTCAGCGGTGGCGAAGATGGAAACCACGGACGAAGGTACTGGCGACGAGATGGACGAGGATGAAGAGTTTGAGGACGTGAAGATGGAATAATGTGGCAGCAGGCGACTGAAGCGTTGCAGTCTGGCGGAGAGAATCTGAGCGGTCTGAGTTGAAGTGGATCTGGCGCTGCACACAGGCTGTGGTGATTGCATTGAAAGCACCAGCGTGCTACCAAGGTCAATTGTAACGGTAGGTCGAAAAGCGCTCTGCGCTATTATTGACATGGTCGAAATCCATTAATCGAGTTTCCTTAGTCGAGATGGCGTCTTGCTGATGTGTCACAAGTTATTCACAGAAGCTGAAAGCCCACGCGCCCTCTATACTCAGTCCCGCAGTCATTCACTCAAGCTGGAACTTCACGTGCCTTTTCCGTCGAGTCACATCATTTAGCAAGCAAGGCGAACTTCATCCAAGACCGACTGTCAACCTACATGATGTCCGCCATGTTCGCATCTCCTTCTCTCGGCCTTTGTGATCCATCGCTCCACTCCAAAGTTAACGAGGAGCGGCCTCAAGATTAACGTCGGAGTCTGCCGCTGGTACTCACAATTTTGAGAAGTTCAAAAATTTGAGGACATCATGGCAGAACCACATATACCACAGCCTGGGAAGCCCTTTGGATTTTCTTCTCCACACGCAAGCTCAATACATTCACGTATCACCGACGTCCTTGCAAAAGAATACCTTAATGTCTACTCACAACAAGACTCTCAAGCACAACCCGACCAACCAAGCCATCAGCTTTCGCTCTCAGGACAAGACATTCTCGCTCCAACGATCAGAGACATCCCTACCACATTCAAGACTAACCACCTCATGCCCAACATCACCACGTCTACCACCATGTTCCGCCGCCGCACCTTCCCTGGCTCCTCCGCGTCCGCCTCCTCGCCAACTTCGCCGCCAAGATCCCAGCCTTCTCAGACCTGCCTCCTCGCTCTGTGCCACCACTCCTCCATCTCGCACCAAATGTACCGAAAAGCGGAGATTAAAACCCTTCTCGCCCGCATCGAGTTGGAGCTCAGTGAGCTGGAGACTCGAGACTTCGTGCCCAAAGAGAATGTGGCACTGCGGGATTTGAAGTATTTGCCAGAGAACCGGGTGCTGGAGGTATGGTGGAGGGTATATGGGTTTGTGAGGAGTGTTGTTGTTGGTGGTGGTGGTGGAGGTAGTGGGAGAAAGGGGCCGTCACTCGAGCGTAAGCCGAGTAGCCGTGGGGGCGTGGTGGGATGGACCGAGCGGTTTTGGGAAAGGGTTTTTTCGGGGAAGGGGAAAGGGAAGGGAAAGAAGAAGATGGCTGGGAAGAGACTCCCGTGGAGCAAGGCGGCGAGTGAGCCGACGAAGATGGCGGAGCCGGGACGTGTCAAGTATTGTCATGGCACGAAGCGGATTTCGGAGGAAGCTGTCGCGTTGGCGGGGTTAAAGGTGAGGTTGCTGCGGTTGGAGAGGAGGTATAGAGAAAAGAGAAGGGAGATGTGGCCTGAGGCGGCGGAAGTTGTTGAGCAGAGGAGATGCCAGCAGCTACCGCTTCTCGACTATGACGAGGCTAGCTTTGACTCTGGGTTGGGGATGGACGCTGAGGAGAGTGGAGAGTCGGAGGAGAAGTGTTGTGCGGAGGCGACGTCGGCGAGAGACTTCGGTCCCGGAGTCAATCACGCGCCGCTCCATTGCGTGGAGCTTTATGATGCGCCCTGGAGTGAGGACGAGGACGAAGAGGGTGGTGGAAGATAGAGGGAGACGATTGACATTGCACTGTAGATAGCGTGACTCGAATTCAGCTCATAGTCCCGAACCTACTGTGCGCGTGACACATTGGCATGGTCTGATCTGCTGTTTCTGAGCTGCTAAGGCCCTGTTTTCTTTGGAGGATTATTTCCTGATTATTGATTAATCTTCACAATAATCAATAATCAGATTATAATAATCAAGCTGTTCACTTGCAAAAGCGATAATCAAAGTGATTACAATCAGATTGTTGCCAAGGTTCGCCGGCTTTCCCAGAAGGGTAGGTATATGCGAATAATCAAATAATACCTGTATTGTAACTATTATGTCCGTGCGAGGATCGTTCTTGGCGTAGAAACGCGCTATTGAAATCGGAGCGGAGACCTCTCCGGATCGCGAATCTGACTAGTTACATGACTATCTTGGCGATAATACAAACCATAGATTCTAAGAAGTGAACAGCCTTAATTATTGGAAACCAAGCCGGCCAGTTCGGGTGAGGATTATTTTCTGGCTGGAATAATCAATAATCCACAATCTATAATCGATCATCTTTCAAAGAAAACAGGGTCTAAACAGGCTGTGCCGCCATCGATGAATGCAGGGGAAAAGTTGATTTCTCATCACAAGATGATACGCTCAAAGTGCAGGAGAGCGGGTAGCTTAAACTTTTTGATCAATTTACGGTATCTGTTTGTAGGCATTTTTAATGCCTCTGGGCTACCCTTGACCCTGTCATTTTCATTGGCAGACGTTGGTGGGGAAGTCGCACTAAAAGGGTCGGTATGGAGGGGATTTAAGCGACAAACGGCCAGCTCGATCTCAGCCCATACCCCTGTTCCCCGCGTCCAGTATGCAGGTCTACTGTACTGTACAGTATGGCCGTACGGTAAGTCTTCCCGTAGCCTCAACTCTCCGCTAGGTGGATATGGTGTCTGCCCAGGGATGTATCGAAGCGATGATCTAGCGCGGCAGGGGAAACGCGGAGACCGGGGAATGGCGCAAGGACATAGGTTGCAGGACATGTGAACAGAGAAGCCGTTCATCGATTGCGAAGAGCGCTGGAAGGGCTGCGGTTTCGCAACGACACAGTCGGGTGATACTGTACGGGCAGTCGACAGCTGGGGAGCTACTGTAAGTGGCCATGCCCCATCGTCAGTCGCTGGTAGGGAGCCGTCCCAAGACGCCATGCGCTGGTCATGCCAAGTAGTGGGTTTCAGGGTACATATACGTCGAGGCCAATGCCAGAAACGAGAGACTAGGTCTACACGAATGCTCATCCGATGGTCCCGTTTGGTTGCGATCTCAGTGCTGTTGATACATCTACGGCCGCAAGCGTGGATGAGGTGGTGTAGCTTGGCATCGAAGCCAAGGGCAGTGCGGGCGCACGGTGGAGAGAGGCGGAGGCGGAACTCGTGGATGGACGAAAAGGGTTGATGGGACGGGCGCAGAGGTATCCGCGTCGGTGTGTAAGACGACATGTACAGAACGGTGTAGATCTCGTATATGATGGCAGGAATGTGCAGTTAGGACAGACGCAGAAGGTGCTGCCGGGCCAATTCGCCGAAGTTTACGAAGGTCGACGCTCAACCCTAATCACGGGTATAAGAAACCGGGCCCGGTGCACGACGCTTCCACCATATACCATCACATCACGTCGGTCAGCGGGAGTGCTGTCAACGTCGCGTTGCGCGCGGGCAATTCTGCAACTCCCACGACCAGACATCACTGCGCGGCGCCGTGGCAACGCAGGACACCAACGCCCCACCCCGTCAACCGTCTGGAGACTCGGAAGCGTGCCGTGTGGCCGGCGCTGCTGGCCCCACTAGACTAGCCGAAAACCGGTTGTTCGGGCCTTGTCTCAGGCTCGGCCAACAACCGCAGTCGGCAAACCCTCGCCGCCGTCCGTCGGTCAGGCAGGCGGGCAGTTAGGCAAGCAGTCAGTCAGTCCGTCCATCCATCCATCCATCCATCCATCCATCCGCCCCGCCAACAACACCACCGCCCACCGCCGTCGCCGCCATGGAGGCCGCGGGTCCGGGTCCGGGTCCGGGTCCGGGTGCGCCTCCTTCGCCGGACGACGCGCAAAGCGTCGCGACTCCCGATGGCCAGCTCAAGCGGAAGAGGCAACCGCGAAACAGTGCCTGCCAAGCATGCGCTGCGCTCAAGGTATGTGTCTATCGATACCGCACGGGGCGCATCCGGCCTGATTCGTCGACAGATGAAGTGTATCGCCACAGCCACGGGGCGATGCGAGAGGTGAGTTCTTCGATACATGTTCTCGTGCGCAAGGGCGAAAGCTTTGTCGACCTTTGACTTCCACCCCACGAACATGGCCCAACCGCCGCTGCCGGCCGGGGGGGGGGGGAAAGACTACTGCAGCGAGATCGATGCATCGTTCGCCCGCTGACCACGATGCACCAGGTGCCATCGCATGGACCGAGAATGCATTCCCGCCATCCCCAAGGCACGAAAGCGCCGCACCGCGAGCAACGTCGGCGAGTCCGAGGGCATTCCTCTGGGAGAGTTTGCAGGTCCCTCAGCTTCCCATGCGGGCCCGCCGCTCATGTTCGACCTGCCGGTGGGAAACCAGGCCGAATACCAGGCGCTCTTGTCGCGACATGACCTTTCACACAACGGCAGCGCATCATTCCTTGCACTGTTCGCGCGGGGTCTTGGAAACATTGCTGTGAGTCAAGCCCGAAGGTATCGCATGCATGCCGATGGGGAGCTGAACGCATGTCGCAGGCATGTGAGGAATTGCTCCGCGGCATCGACTACCACTTTGTGCTCAAAGCCTTCACCATCTACGCCCAGCTGACGCCCTATTTCCCGTTCATCGAGCTTCGGCCGGGGGCAGATGTCGTTCGCATGGTCACCAGTCGACCGGTCTTGACCCTAGCCATTTGCACCGTTTCGTCTGGCGCACACCGGGAGCTGCAGGATCGTCTGACTCGGGCGTTTCGTTATGCATTGTCATCCAAGGTTCTGTTGGGAGGAGAGCGCAGCATGGACGTCCTGACGGGCCTTCTTGTTTTTCTGGCGTGGTACCACCAGTACACGTCTCAACACCATTTTTACCAACAGCTCTCCCTGCTGGCGGGCATGGCCGCAGACCTGGGGCTCTACAACAGACAATACCTGCCCCCGGACGATCCATCGAGCAACCTGGAGCGAGATCGAGCATTTGTAGGATGCTACTACCTCTGCGCCAATCTGTCAGCTACTGGTTTCGAGAGGCCGAACCCTATGCGATGGACCAACCAGCTTCGCGCTTGTGCAGAGAGCGCTGCTGCATCGGGCGGCATGCCCTCCGACAGGGCGCTAGTGGCAGTCCTGGAGCTATCTTGCGCAATCGATGAGATGGAGGATGGCCTCCGACAAGCCACTGATGGCCGTGATCCGATATCGCCGCAGGTCGTCGACGGATACACGAGGGCCGCAAGTCAACGCTTGAAGGCATTGAAACGGGAGTTTCCATCGTTGGGCGGCACTTTAGGCTTCGCGGCATCAAGCATTCACATTTACCAACGACAACTTCGTGCTGGCCCCAATCCGGAGTCGTCAACGCTCATACAATGTGCTTGCAGCGTCAAGGAGTACGTGGACGAACTGTTGGCCCGACCTCCGGCGACACTGCATCAGATGTCTTCGGTGGACTGGGCAAACATGCTGGAGATATTAGTTCTCATGTCGCGCGTCTTCCGGCCGCTGCCGACTGCGGGTGGATGGGAAGCAGGCGCACTCACCTCAATGCTCCAACGAGATCACGCGCTCGAATCCGTCATCACCCATATGGAGAATGCACCACAAGGCGACCCGTTGGCGCCGCGGCACGAGTCCTTACTGCTGACCTTCCGCAACCTGTGCGAGGCAATCAAGCGTGGCTGTGCTGCTGGCGGTGGACCCGCAGGGCAACGCGACCAGCTCCGTTATTTTGGCAGCGGGGTGCTGGAACCTTCCTTCTGGGACAGTCTCGCCGGTGTGTCGTGATAGACCCAGTCGTGGGTTCCAAAGATGACAGCCCGGCGGGTTCCAAACACACCGACCTGACAGACTCTCCGGAGAATGACGGCTGCGCCTGTTACGGTGGAGGAAATGCCTTGGGCAGCGCAAGTGGCCGTGCAAAGCTGTCGCGTTGGGCGTATGCACGATAGTGGCCAACAAGGCGTTGGTGCATTCACGGTCGTGGGTACAATTCAAAGGTTGGAAAGCATCGACTCAAAACAGCAACGCCACTCCACAGTCCACATCCACTCCTTTCTACTCACCTGGGGTATGGAGATCGACGCCGAAAGTTCCGAGTCGGAGACTGGTCGCGGATTCCGGACCGGGCGTTGTTGAGACCGGGGAGACATGCACAGATACTGTAACAAACTCAACGCCGACAGCGATGGGAGATCAGCCAGCACTCTATCGGGTAGCTGGGAAGGATAATGGCATCATGGCAGACGTATGCAACTTTGAGCACGTTGTGCACAGCAGCTGCTGCTGTCCAATGCCCAAGGCATCCAGCACGTGCAGGGTGCAGTCATCCGTTTGTGCGTATATCATCTCGTGAGACAGTACTGTAGTCTGCAACGCGCACATACCGGGATTCATGTCTCACATTACACTACTGTACCCTACAGTAGGTGTGGTGAATCTTGTGTGAAGATCACCCTGAAGACGCCGAGAAAGGTAAGCTTTCTGTCACGAATCATGCGTGAATGCTCGTGCACGTCTTCTGCACAGAAAGAAGTCTGGGACGGAAAGGCTGCGCCTCGCCATTATTTCTCTGCGCGGATCGATGCTCAGCAAAGTTTGGGTTCGAGAATGTCCTGGTCCCAATCCGACCCTGGCCGGCGTTTTTGGGGCCGTGAACCATGACCGGGTTGACGTGTCGCCAAACAGGATACGCTCCTCCGTGCGCGGTTGCTCATAGGCGAGCGGCCAGCCATCAACGTGTTGTGCCCGCATATGTATCATCATCATCATCAACAACTGTCACCTGCACTGGGCTAGCTGTGCGCGATGCATGATGACGATGATCACAGGTCGCGCACGACCATGCTGCCTCCCTACCGAGTTCCCACCCCTGATACATACGAGAGGAAGGCTTCATCATCTCAGAGTCTTTCTCCCACTTCCAGCATGAGGGGTGATATTCAAGCTCAGTCGCCGTACTACGACAAACGGGATGACGCATCGGAATCCGAGGACAAGACAGCCACAGTGGTGCGACAAGAACGGGAGGCGTCCAACTTGGAACTCTTCTACGACTTGTTCTTTACCGCCAATTTGACCGTTTTCACCGCAGTGCATGAAGTCAGAGATTCGGAGACCTTGAAGCAATATGTCGGCTTCTTTTGCATGTGAGTCCCATTGCCGTCTGCGACACTTGCGGCAGAATTGCGTGGGATGAACTGGGCTAATTTTGTAGTCTGTGGTTCACGTGGTATCAAGTCGGTCTGTATGATGTTCGATTTGCATCGGACTCGCTGTTCGAGCGAATTGCCAAAGCTGTTCAGTTCCTGGTCATGATCGGCTTTGCCGTCGTCGGACCAAAGTACAATGTGGGTGGTGCAAGGGAAGAAGCGGAAGATAATCAAGATGGCCCGACGTCGGAAAACTACTTCGTAAGTACGATTTGTCTTCACCACATCCCCGTTCCTCACTGACCACCAGGTTCTGCCAGAAATCGTTATCGATATACTTGACCATCAGCCGTATGATGTTGGTCTTTCAATACCTCCAATACATCTGGCTCAACAGACGGAACAAGCAGGCGTACTTGCCCATATCGCTCATCGCCGCGACTTACTTCGTGGCCGCCATGACTTACTTTGGCTTGATCTGGACCTTTCGTAGCGTCGACGAGGAACATCACACCTACAGGATCTGGTATGTCGTCGCCATTCTTGAGACTGTCATTGCTACCACCATCTCATCCATCTGGCGCAACATCAGCTTCAAGGGCACGCATCTGGTACAGCGCATGTCGCTTTTGACCCTCATCATCCTCGGCGAAGGAGTCATCGCTCTGGCATCGAAATCCCAGCGCATCGTGCAATCCGAGGGTGCATTGCAGTTCACGGCATCTACAGTGGCAAACATCTTCTGCGCCGTCCTGATCCTCTACTTCATCTACATGCTCTACTTCGATGCACTGGTCGAAGACGAACACATCGGGACCATCATCCAGCAAGTCTGGTCCATACTCCACTTTCCCCTGCACGTCTCGCTCGTCCTCAGCGTCGAAGGCCTCGCGCAATGCATCACCTGGCGCGCAGCCGTCGTGCGCGGAAACGTGTTCACAAACCAATACCTGCAATGGCAAGACATGATGAATAACGGATCCTACGCGGAAGTCGGAAAACAAGTCAACGAGACCGCCCACTACCTAATCTACCGCGGCCTTCTCACTTCCCACGAACTCTCCGAAACCCTCGAAATGCTCGAATACGACCTCAACAACGCGGCCAACGCCTCCGACATCATCTCGAAGGGCGACAAAGACCCCAATCTCGCCCAAGACGCCCTGTATTGGATCTACTTCACCCTCTACAAAACCATCTACAACATCGCCGGCTTCGACTCCCCCATCGCACGCAGCAGCCTCGAATCCGCGCTGAATCCTACCCCCGCAAACGACACCACCGCCAACCCGTCATCTTCCGACTCGCAAAAAGTCGATTTCGGCTCGCTGTCCGCTTTTTCCGACGTGTTTCAATCCACGCAGAATGCCGCTGGAGTCTTCAATTTGACCTACGTCTACTTCTTCACGTCCATCGGACTCGTGGTGATTCTGTGCATGTGCGTCACGTACTTGTCGAATCACAGGATCCTGTTGCAGAAACGGCTCTCGGGCGAATTGGCGAGTCGGAGGTGGGAATTTTTCAAGATGGGATTCGGAGCGCTGGTTGGGGTGGGGTTGTGTTTGACGAGTTTTGCGAACTTGGGAAGTTCCAAAGGGGGCGGGTTTGTGGTGAGTCCGTGGGTTGTGCCCACGGTTATGCTGGGGGTGTTTGTTGTTGTCGTGGTGAGGGGGTGGAAGACGGGTAAGGGGGAGAGGTGGGGTTTTGGGAGGATGGGCAGTTTTTCTGCGCAAGGAGGATGGAGACCGCCGAGGGAGGGGGACGAGGTGGAGTTGGTGGAGAGGAAAAATACTGTCAGGAGGGAGTAGGGTTGATTGGGTGTTATGTGTATATGTTAGACGATAGATAAATGAGTAACGAGATCATGAATTGTATGAATGCTGGTGTACGCAACTTGAGAAACTTTCTTGATGTATTATTCATTGACTCTCTACGGCGATCAGGTCGAGTTGCAATTAAACCAAACTCAACTTGATCTTCCTCTTTCCCGTACTCTCCTCCGCTTCATCGCTGATCCTCACTTGCAATTTTTGAAACAGCTCTACCTTGGTTCCAGCTCTGCTCCCTTCCTTGATCTCCAACGAATACTGTTCAGCATCGAATACACTCTCAGGCTCTCTCTCCCCACCCAGCTGCTCGCCACCCAAATCTTTCAACCTGACAAGACCTTCAATTCCAAATCTCGGAACGAAAACCACAAATCCATTGCTGAAGATGCGCATCACAAACCCGTCTTCATCCATCACACGTCCCTTGAGCGCTTGTCCCACATAATACTCCACACTCGCCCGCCCCGCCATCTGTGCATTGCGATGTCTGACGTTGATATTCTTACACACTCCTTCAATCTTATGCTTCGACTGCAGTGAAGCGTCGAGCGGTTCGTATTCAATGGCAGCAGCCAGCTGTCGATGCGCTTCGAGATCTGCATACCGTCGAATCGGACTCGTGAAATGTGTGTAAATTTCCGATGCGAGTCCATAGTGGCGGAATTCCGGGTAAGACTGCGTGCCGGAGCAGAAATACTCAGCGGACATCATGCATCGTGTCGCGAGGATGCGGACGAGCGTGTTGAAGAAGGGCTCTCGGGGATCTGCGCAGGTGTCGAGACTGTCGGCGAGGGCTTTGGAGGAATCCGAGCGGAGTTCCATGTTCTTCTTGACCTTGAGTTGGTTGCTGAGTTCTTCGAAATTCGTTTTCGGAGGGGCGGCGTGGCGGCGAAGGAGCGCGGTTTGTGGGAAAGCTGAGTAGTTCTTGCCAGCGACGGAGATGTTGGCGAGTAACATAAATTCTTCGACGAGCTGGTTGGTGTCGAGTAGTTGTTTCGTCTTGACATCGACTGGATCGGAGGTTTCGCTTTCTGTTTCGACTCTCACTTCAGGCGATGCGAGGTTCAACGCACCAGCTGCCATTCGCTTCGCTCGCAGTTTCTTTGACAAGAACATGAGATGGCGCATGCCTTGTGTGAGGTCGTCCTGCTGTGACTGGTCGTCTATGCGAAGCTGAGCGCGTTCGTAGCTGAAGGCTTCTCGAGACTTGATCACGCTCTTGGTGAAGTCAACCTTGACGATGTCTGCGTTCTGGTTCAGCTCCCATAGCACGCTGAACGCGTACCGCTCAACGTATGGTTTGAGCGAGCACAGGTCCGTCCCGAGAAGCATGGGCAACATGTCAATCCGCTTGTCCACCAGATAGACGGTTGTGCCGCGCAGAGCGGCCTCCTTGTCCATGGCATTGTTTGGCTTGACGAAATGCGAGACATCAGCGATATGCACTCCCACCTCGAAATTGCCGTTGGGCAACTTTTTCGCATGCAGAGCATCGTCAATGTCGACACACCCTGGAGGGTCGATCGAGCATATGAGCTCCCCACGAAGATCTTTCCTGCCTCTCCAACCTGGATCATTGACATCTGCCGGTACTTTCCAGTCGTGTCCTTCAGCTGGCAAGCAGTCCAGCACAGTCTTTGGAAATGGTCTGTACTGCACGTCCCACTCGAGCAAGAGGGCTTCGGTCTCGGCACCCTTCGTTTCCAGCTCACCCAGGCTACGAACGAAGTGGCCGATAGGGTATCGAGACTCACGATCCCAGGAGTCAATGGTGACCAACACACGCTTCCCAAGCAGATCGCCGGCTTGTCTAGTGCGCACTCTGATCTTCGGGATACGTTTGTCCATCGGAATGAGGAAGACAGTCTGCTGCGCTCGGCTCTGCTTGGCCCCTGACTTGACGGAGTCCTTGTCGATGTGTCCAGCATATTGCCGCCAGTTACGCTTGATGATACCCACAACTTTCGCCGTAGGCTGAGGTTTGCCCTCTGCCACGTTGCCATGCGCGCGCTTGACTTCGTCCTGCAATGCCCTCCGCTCTTGTACCGAGACTACGCCTTCATTGCTACCATCCTCGACCTCTGCATTGTCGTTCTTTCCAATGTCTTCTTCTTCGATGACTTTACTCGACGGGGCCTTCCACTGATCTTTGGGCAGGACTTCGAGCACCACGACATCTCCAGACACCGCGCGGTTGCTATTCTCGCGACCTTGAATGATGAGGGGCCGATCGAATGCCGGAACGTGCACCGTTCCTTCCAGATAGTTGTATGGCGATACGCTGAATGTGCCTTGGTGCATGGTCCCGTTCTTGACACCTGTGAGCATGGCGGACATCGAAATGTAGTCAGGGTAGAGCAACTGCGTCTTCGCATCGCGTGCTGCGCGTTGATCACGACTTGAGGCGACCATATCGAGCAAACGATCTGCATCTGGCAGACTAGACACATAATCGTGTAGATTGGCGGCAACCACGCCTTCCTGTTGGGCCTTACGCAAACTGTCCTTGTCATCGGACAGCATTACAACAGCAGGACATCGAATGCTTTGGCGAGCTTGGACAGCCTTTTGCAGGTGCTCCGAGTACCATTCACATGCCTTGCGAATGCCGCGATCATTGCGGTCATTGATGCTCTCGCCCGGCTCTCGTGTGGCATAAGTCTCCAAACGGAAGTCGTTGAAAAAGATGTAGAATCGCTTCCCGTCGTTCTTGGTCAGAGCGATGAGTCTATGATAAAGCGGCAACGACCTGTTCTTCACTTCCTCCAGCACGGTCTGCAGCACAATAACATCTTGCACTGTATTCTCGGCCTCAAAGAGGTCCATCGCGTTGAGGAAGGCATTCGTGTCGGGAACCAGGTAGTGCCCTTCTGGGTAGAGCTTGGTCCCAACAGGCGTTGCGGAAAGAACGAATGGCTCTTTTTTGCCATTGAATCCCGATGGCGCGATGTCGATGCATTCGGTGCAGAAATTGGAGGAGCATGGTATGTCTTGGCGGAGGTAAAGTTCGCGGACAACTTTTTGGACCTTGCCGGACTTGAGTGTTCGCAGATACGTCTTGCTGCTCAGGGTCGTGCCCGAGCCGGTCGACGCGTATGACCTCTTGAGCGAAGTCATGACGTGCCGAGATGATGATATCCGAGCCGTGATGGAATGGAGCTGGTGTGTTTGAGGTCGGCCGAGAATTCACGCCATGCGCCACAGCTTCGCTCTGCACGTGACGTGATCGACAGATGCGTGGACCCTGCATTCGCCACTTCTCCACCTCCACCTACAGTAGCTGACGTGCCATGTCTGGCTGTGCCTCTCTCGACTCGCCTCTTCCTCTTCCTCCACCAACATCTCACCTCTCGTGCTGAGCACATCCCATATCACACCATGCCGCCAGGGCTGCATGCCTGGCACAGCCTCGTGGCTCGCCATGCGAAGCGCCTCAAGACTGCCTTATCGAAGGGCCTACGCGCTCTCGATGCTCAAGTTAGCGGGCAGCGAGCGACTCAGCTCGAGCCCCTCTTCGCTCGAACCGCCCCAAAACAACCGCTCCACCCTCTAGCTCGTATTCGACAGAGCCAATCTCGCCAGTACTCGACTGCTCGCCGATGGATTGACCAGACCATCCGCGACTTCTCTTCGGCTGTCAGCAAGTCTGGCGTTCGCTACGATCGGACATCGTTCCCAAAGTCGAGGATTGCATCTTATGTGCAGTCGTCATCGGGAAGAGCACCATTCGCGTCCACTCTTCGCCCAAATCTCACTGGTGGGACGCTTGGTCGTACAGCCGGCGGATACTCGCACGGTGGAGGAGGTGGTGCTAGATACTTCAGCCACGGTCCAGCTGCACAATCTCAGGTCGTGCAGAACGTGTCTCAGGCCATGCGTGCTTTCTTCACGCAGGGCCAAAAGGCACAATACGATGGTGTCAACGGCAACGGCAACAAGCGTTTCAAGGCCGTATCTGCCCTCCAGGAAGACACTGGCCGCATGATTCGCTCTGTACCGACTGCCACACCGGGCTCATGGATCGATTTCCATGTCAACCCAACCATCACCGCACTCACACCTTTGCGCTCCGTCGTCGGCTATACCATGTCTCAGACCGCTGAGAAGCACAATCTGAACACTGAAGGCCTCCTCGATGTTCTGTCGGTGGATTTCTCGAGAGCGCTCAAGGATCTGGCTGCTGTGCTCAATGATCTTAAACGACTATCAGCGCTTGGGGACTTACCGATCACGTACCAGAAAGATCACTTACGAGTTCACTTTCCGGGCTGTGACGCAGAAACGGTGGAGCGTCTTTGCTCTGAGCTGAACGTACAGCGAGGCGCTGTCACTCAAGAGCCATCGTTCGACGCCTTCGCTGGAACTGAGATAGCCTTGCTCTTCCCGTTCGCTCCCAGTCACGACCCATCAGCCATGAGCGAAGAGTCGTCTGGAAGTGATCTTTACGATTACCCGATCAAACCCACGATGGCATCTCAGCGACACGTCATAAGTCTCGATGACATGCTCTCCGATAGTCCCGCGTACTCTACACAGTCCGACACATGTTTCGAAGATATCCTCGAAGAAGAGCAGTTCTCGAATTCGTGGGCACCATCTCCTGACTATCAATCTGTGCACTCCGCAAATTCTGGATCGAACAAGCACGATCCACTCGAATACCAGGGGTTTGAAGGCATCTATCGATTCATCGAAGAATTGGATTCGGTCCGGAGATGATGAGACGCAGAGTTGACCCCCATATTACATCACGATTTTGGCTACATCAGAGGCTTCAGAATGATATCCCCACTTGCGCATTGTTGGCATTTCTTAGTAAAACACTACCACGAAGCTCATATGGCTTGGGCAATAGCTGTGGAGTATCTCCCATGTATATTGACACAATCAAAGACAATTCAACCATTCAACGCCCAGCATGATTATTTCCCCATGCTTCCTTTTCCCTGACATTATGCATCTTCACGACCACTCGTGTGCCACGACTCAAACCGCAACCATTGCAACCGTACGCCAGGCAACCATTGGTCACGCAGTCCTGCCGCATTCTGCTTGCTCTGGCTCCTACACCTCGGATCAAGCACACCTTGCATCCGCCGTCACCCCTCAAACCTTCTCTCCCGTTTCCTGATCTGCTGTCTGCATTGGAAGTTTAAATCGGGTCATGCTTGCTTGCTTATCTCCAATGCTGCTGGCTGTCAAGTGTCACTACTGCAGCAACGCAAAACGCTCGCACGCACAACAACGCCACACGCGCTGCACGTTTTTGTAATTGCTTTCGCGTGGCCCTGGCAAGTGATGGTGAGTTTCATGCCAACGCACAACAAGGCACCACCACATCGCAACAAACAACCACCACCCACCACCACCCACCAGCCACACAACCACAACATTGGGTATGTCACATCCCATCGGTCGACATACATATGCAGGTAGCCGCACGCCCCGGGGGGGGGGCCCAGGCCAGAACCCTAGTCTACATGACATGACAAGGCTCTATTCTCGTTCTAGAATGTGTGTGTGCGTTTGTGTGTTGTGAGGAGTGTGCCGAAAATGCCATCATTCAAATGGTTTTCGAAACCGGGCACGGAGGCATAGACATCATGCAAGCCATGTTGTTGCATCTGCTTCCCATGCGGTCCTGCAATGCAAGGCAAAGGCAAGGCAAGTATGACTTGCGGCAGCACGCACGCATTGCCAACGCAGAGCGGCAGAGGAGAAGATGATGCACGCCGCCAGCCATGTGGTGGTGGTCGGTGGTGCTGCCGTGCTGCCGCGGCACTTGTTATTGTAGGGTTCGAACTTTCGGGTCTTCGAGAACGAAATCCCGGACGAATAGGCAGGTTGCTTCGCTGCCACGTCAGACACCACCTCTGACATGCGGGAACATGCTATTCCGGAAAATAGAGATCTGGTGTGATGGGGTGTGAAAACGGACGGCAGATTAAGTTTGGGGCGGGATCCGGGTTGTTTTGGTTTTTGGGTGCAGTGTGAAGAAAAAGATGCGAGGATGATGAAGGGAAAAAAGTATATGTTGACCTCACTTCAGCCCCCCGTTTGCCTTCTCCAGCTAGTTTGGTGTCGCTTCTTTGAGCACCAGACGCTCTCGAGGGTGGTGTGGGCTTCTGCAATGGAGGTGGTGTTGCTGTAGCGACATCCGCTGCCGAGAAGGGCTTTGCTGTCTACTTGCTTTGGGGCTTTCCTGGGCGATACTTACGATTTCAGGCCGAATCCTGTTCCACCAGGAGACGACCCCATGGGACGCGTGTCTCGAGATACATGTGTCCACACTCTGGTTGGAAACTACCGAATTTGTTGCCAGTAGGGAATGACGCTGTTGTTGCAAGAGCCCAATCGATCCTGGCGTCCGGTGGGAGTGAAGCTCGTAGCAGCTGACACGGCTCGGCCAACTGAGTGCTTCGTAACATTCACGCCAGTATAAACCCTACCTCAATTGCAATCGGAACAGGCATTTTTACACTCGACGATCGTCTTGGCACGATGGCTACGCGTATCACACCAATTCGAGATCTTCTTCGCGGGTCCATCATAACCCGCAAGGCGTGCTAGAGGTCGCAAGATGCAGTCGCGAGAAGACACTAGGCATCTGCGTGCATGATCCCCGTTTCGGCCGCCGAACCCCGAGACCTCGCCATCGCAGGTGACGCTTTCCCTTGCCACTCGTATAGCGCGTGGAAGATCTCGTGTAGAGGTGAAAGGGCGTTGCGTGGTAGCATGGTTGTCGGACATGTTGGGCACCCAGATGGAAGATAACCTTGAGACCCATTGCCTGCTCCTCAGCTGCAAAAGCGATAACGTGAAGTTGCAAGTTGAAGCCAGACAAGCAAATATGCGGTAGCAGCCCCAGCGACCATGACTCGCGCGTCCAGGAATGTGCTGCGTGCGTTCCATACCTCTTGAATATCGAGTTTCGAGCTACTCCGAGCCCAGACGCTTTGCGTCAATGACGTGAAACAAGCTAGTGATCGACCCTGGGGCATGTGGCAGTCACTAAAGCTCTTGGGCCGCAACTGGCGAAGTCGAGGCGTACGAAAAATCAAGGTAGCGGGCCATAGCACGGAGTCAACTCCCCAAGCACAATCGAACAATGGGGCTCGAATGGAGCGGTGCGATGATGCTCGTCCTATCAGCAGGCCACGCGCGGCCAATACCGGAATGTATTTTCCGGAACGGTCGTAGCAAAAGCCTCATCTGACATATTTAGCCCGCTAGAGGGCTTCATGACTTTGAGAGGAAGTTCGGGCAGCTTGACGTAACTTCCGTAGCTCTGCAGCATCTAGTCATGAGGGACGGAGATACGAACGCATTCCGCGGGCTGCGCTTGTCCAGCCTGAATGATACCACAATGTCATCTCGAGATGTCTCATTACGGATTGTTGTTTGCTGACCCAGTGCATATAATGGTCGGCTATCTCGGCACCTTCGAACACTATTCCCAGACCCCGTGGGATAGGTCCATCGAAACGCGGAGCTGCAAGCACGGCCCGTCGTTTTGACTTTCGTAAGCAGTTGACCACGCGCTTTCGTTCTTCCGAGCATTTTGCACGCGCTTTCGCTCGACGTATTGTTCCGGAGATCTCGCGTTCTCGGAATGAAGGTGGTAAACGGTTCTCGCTGCATCGGGCAGGCCATCCTCGGTTCACGCATCTGTGGCGGTGAGTTGCGGGTATGGCTCTCACGTCGTGGTGATTCGATACCACTTCCAATGATGATGCAGGATACAATGTACCTGTGGAGATGCATGTGATCGCTTTTCCCCAAGCCGGCCGCACCCTGGTCCATGGCGAGGTCACCTTGCCCATTATGCAGGCGGATGTGGAGTCGGCCGCACATAGCGTCCTTTGGAATGCATCTCTTGGAACCGACCAGGATTGCACCGTAGCCATCCAATCGTCGGTGCAAGAAATGGTATTGGCGTGGACGAGCCTGGCCCAGTTGGCCACCTTCGTTGGAGGCGTCGCCTCTCAGCCTCGCGTGCTGAAGTGAGACCGGCGGTGGGCGCATGAGCGCTCGATTGCGCAACGCGGCCGGCCGCTGTCGTTCGCCCGCGACGGGTCTGTTGGGGTTGATCGTGCTCGGTAGTGAAGCCGAAAGTCAGTTGGATCGTGTGATCGCCGACGTTTTTCATCATGTTACGTCTACGATTCCCTGTTTCATCCAGTGCATGATGTGACATGCTGCTGCGGCCCGCAAGGTAGAAGGCTGGGCGAGCGAGCAAGCAAGCAAGCAAGCAAGCAAGCAGAGATGCACGCTGATGACCATCAACGCTCCACAGCAGATCTTTGCGGTGGACGCGAGGCAGACATATTGGTGCACGCTCCGTGCGCCGCTACCCGAGAGGACGCAGGCCGGTGCATTCCAGATGGAGCCAATGACAATGCTGCTGCTCGCGCGAAGAGGTTTACGCGTGGGCGAGCGATGCTAGGTGCTCGTCTTTATGGTTCAGGGTAGCGGGCGTGAGGATGAGAGTTACCGGACTTTGGCACGCAGCACATGCTCTCGAGACGCGTCGATCTCGGCGGGTCTGGCAGAGAACAGTCGTGTACTACAGTATAGGCGTGTAGCTTCGTGCCGAGGAGCTTGCAGCGGGCGTGGGATGTGGATGATGCTGACCGTCCTCCACGCGAACGACGGACGGGCATTTGCATTGACGAATGTCATCGGCCACGGACGAGCCCCGGCAAATCAGCGCGTCACCGCCACGAGTCAAGGTGAGGTGAGATGAGCAGCATCATCATCATCATCATCATCATGGTCCGTCGTCGCCGTCGTCGTCGTCGTCGAGCGCGGCGCCGAGTGGCAAAGGAAGAGCACGACAGCGAGCTGCCACCACCGGCCCCTCGGTTGCGCTATTGGCCGGCGGCATCCATGCACGCACGCTGCTCTGCGCGTCTCAGTCGATAGTGGCAGCGGCGGAGCTTTGTCTGCGATAGTATGTTTATCTTTGGAGCTCTGGTGGTGGCCAAGCCGTTTCGGGGCGCGCGTAAGAGTCGCGAGGCCAGCTGCACGCAGCGGCGCGATCGCTTGTGTCTAGGCCGATATGTGAGCAATCATGCACAAGTGCCCGCTCCCGCGCGGGCAGATCGCAGATGGGTGACTTGCGGCGCCAGTGTGGTGCGCGGTGCAGTATAAGCCACTTGTGCTCCACTTTCTGCCCATCATTCGCTGCTGCGGGTGCCTGTCCAGTCCGCGTGCATTGCCTTCCGCCGTGCCCTCGTCCGTCCACCACGGCACCTATTCATTCTCACGATCCCGTAGCCCTGCTCCCGGACGACGACGACGACGACGACGACGGGCGCCAAGGTGCTCTCGCTGCTGTTGAGCCGCAACCACTGCGCGGCATCTGGCCGACGAGAACACAGTAGACTACTGTATCCTCCTGCTTCCATGCCAGCGCACCGCGTCCGCTGCTGCAAGAACAACACGCGCATTGGCTCTGGACGTCTCCTCGGCCTTGCACGACCTCCTGTACAATCGCTACCACCCAACGCCGTGGCCGAGCAGCGTGCACGCGACGAATCACGACGTGCGCGTATAGCACGGCACCGCATTCACTCTGTTGGAAACTGACCGCCTGGGACGTGGCGTGCTGCATTTGCGAAGTGAGTCCCGTTCCCATTTCCCCATCCCGAGCCTCCCTCCACCATGCCACTGGATTCACGCAGCAATTGCGCTTTGCGCGCGCGCCTGGTCGTTGGCTCCTCGCTCCACCCGACCCAGCGCGAAATCCCTTGCGGTCGACGCCCAGCGTCTGGCCGGCACGTGTAACCCCAGCGGCCGCCTGACGAAAGGCGTCGATGCGTGGCAACAAGGGCGGAAGAGCGCCGCGACCGGCCGACCTTCCCGCGGTGCAAACGGTGCGCCGCAGCGCGCGCGAGCAATGCATATGCGCAGCGCACATCGCGCGGCCGCCCGATGGCTGCTGCGCAAGGGGGACATTGCGATCAAAGGATGAAGCTGTGCTGACTGTGTGAAAAGGGCAGCCTAGTGGGGTTGTTCGACTCGCGAGCCGTCCTGTGTGCGTCATTCAGCCGCTCGACGTCCCAGCCAAAGTGGATCGCGCTTGCAGAGCTTCTCGGCGGCGGATCACAACCCATCACATCAACCCTCACTGCGCGCAGCCTCGACCTTGCGTCGCCAGCGCCTCACCACCACCGCCCGCGACCACTCTAGTCGGCCTACAGGGTTCTCCAGCCTTCCGCAAGCTTATCCGCGCAGCGCCCAAAGTTTGGGATCGTGCAGCGCTGCGCTCCGTCCCTGGTCGCAGAGCTCCTCTCCACTTCGAGCGCCAGACCGCGCGCGCGCGCGCGAGGGCACCATCCCAGGGCACATCGTTGCTGTCCACTGCCAGGTCGCGCCATTACCCGAGTATCTCCATCGCCTCGCCGCCACCGGCGCGCACCTCGAGACACTTGCGCCAGATACAGCGTTTGCTGTGCGACAGGCCCGTACCGACTCTGTGTACTCCATGCCAGGTAGCGGGATGTGATGCTGGCCGTGTCGCATCGGAGCTTTGAAGCATTATCTACTTTACACGCCGGTCTTCTTGACATGGAAGACTCGGGCACCATCAATCCAGCAGCTTTGAATGCGCCCAGTAAGCACCATCTCCCATCGACTCGCTCGACACGCGATGCATCGCCCCACCCTTCCACCACGCATCGCAGCCGTGGATGGGCACTGTGGACCATATGCTAACCCCTCGGTCATTTGCAGATACCACGAGCACCTCCAACCTCTTGACGACATCGAGCCCGCGCGGCCAGAAGCGCAGTCGGACGCCGGATTCGTACGGCACGCCCGGAGTGAAAACAGAAGGTGGTATGTACTTCGAGATACACAGCGTGTGACATGTGGGGTGCCATGTGAAGTGGCACCTTCCGTGTGCGCGCGGGATTCACACATCGCTGAGCGAGTACGCTGACACGCCGCTTCCAGATGACGCCAAGGCCAACAAGATACGCAAACTGAAGTCGGAGCAAAGCCCTGCACCATCACCCAACATGTCGATAGCTGTCGGCCATCAGCCCGTGCAAACGCCCCACATGAGGACGTCGTCGTTATCACACGCATCTCCAACTCAGGCGTCGCCAACCAGATCTACTCCAGGCTCGGTCCCAAAACCTCCGGTGGTCAAGGCCCTTCCCACTGTCAGAGACCACACAACGGACCAACTGGGTCCGGAAGGCGACGAATACATACCACGAGAGATTGACGAGGCCGGTGAGACCAAAGTGTCCAAAGACGGCTACCCGCTAGGAGAGCGCAAGTACCGATGTCGGACTTTCAACGTCCCCAATCGGGGGGAGAAACTCTTCATGCTGGCCACGGAATGCGCTCGCGTGCTGGGATACCGCGACTCGTACCTCTTGTTCAACAAGAACAGGTCGCTGTACAAGATCATTGCGAACCAGGCAGAGAAGGACAACCTGATCCACCAGGAAATCTTGCCGTATTCCTACAGATCGCGGCAAATCGCCATTGTCACAGCTCGTTCCATGTTTAGGCAGTTCGGCAGCCGTTTGATCGATGGCGGGCGTCGCGTGCGTGACGACTACTGGGAAGCTAAGGCTAGAAAGCAAGGTTTCACAGAGGACGACCCAGCTGGAGAGAAACGCCCCGGAGCCGCTCGAGCTCGAGAGCAGGCTGCCGCAGAAGCAGCTGCAAATCATGCCAACGCTCTCAACTCTCTTCCCCAAGGGGAAATTATCTACAGTAACGCGGGCATGGAAGCCGGACCGCCAGGCCTGGGACAAGTATCGCTGGCACCGTTACCCATGATCCACCTACCGAGCGAGGATCTCAGACCAAGCGCATCTGGTGGCGTTCTTCGTCCTCGGCAGGAAGTCACAGGGCCAGCTTACGTCGACATCACCAGGTCGAGCGCCCCGGCAGAGATTATGACTCAAGCTGTAGGCGCAGCAGACTTCAACAAGCAGTTGGCCGCGCAACGCCAACACCGGTCGTCTTATTTGACGAATTATTGGGAGCGCCCTCATGAGCAACAAACGACGGAGGCCCAAAATGAACAGCCAGGAGCGAGCACAGTCGCGCCGCAGAATTTACAAAGCCCACAATCGGTGGCGCAGCAGCGACCGGACATCCCTCAGGCGTATTCCGCATATCAGAATCAACAGAATGCAATGCCGTCTCCTGTTCAGACGATGCATCGAGGTGCGCCTGGCCAGATCCATCACGGTTCGCCTTCGATGGCTGTCGGGCCCCAACATCGGCAAACTCCATCCTACCCGGGCTATCCTTCGAACCAGATGTGGCCGCCTCCTCAGCCGCAGCCTTCACCGCTAGGCCAGTCGCACATGTCTGGCTACGGTCATCAACCGCAACAGCAGCATCACTCGCAAATGCCGCCACCACAGATGCCGGGGCAAAACATGAGCTACGCCCAACAGCTCGGCCAAATGAACTCTGCTTATGCAGGTATGAACCGAAGCATGTATCAGCCGAACCCGAGCCAATACATGGGAGCTCAGACACAATCTGGGTCAGGTCAACAACCAGGCATGCAAGGCTGGTCCACTGGTAACAGTATGCCCCAGAACTACGGTTACCAATGAAACCTCCTGATTCCAACACGACCGATGTGACCTTACACCCGGCAATTCGGTCTGGTCGCAAACACTACACCATCTTCACACTTTTTGTAGATCCTTGCACCGCTCGAGGCTTAACCAGTCAAGCCAGCATCTATTACCCCTGGACCGGCGTTTGGCGCGACTTTTACCGCTATTTCTCGGTCGTGCAACCACCTTATCACACGGTGTTGCCATCATCACGAACGACGTCTGCGATTCACTCCGCTCACACCATGGCAACCGCGAACAACACTCTTCTGCATCGTCCACGGGCTACCGCAACGACGCTTTTGGCTTTCCGCTGCCGCGCACTTCGCTATCATTGCTTCAATGCCCGTTCCTGCATGCTTGCATGTGCCATTTGAGTTTCACGGCGAACGATCATTCATCATCATCATCATCATCATCATCATCATCATCATCATCACCAAACTGCATTAATATGGCATAGCGGATTGGAGACTTCTCGCTTGTGGCTTCTTCTTTACTTGTTTGGCTCCAAAGTGGTGACGATACCCAGATTGCTTTCATTGTTTGCTGTCGGTTCGCCTTTGTCAGAGTTTCCTCGCGGTCTCGCGTTCCGCACATTGCATAGACATATCATCAGTATGGATTGGATGAATGGATGGGTATGCGAATGCGATGCGATGCGAATGTTTGGTTTGCTGGGTCGGGGATTAGACAGATGGACGTAGTGATATGCCAGATCAAGTTCATCTTTGGGGTCTTTTGCTCGTAGTCTGTGCCGATCGATGCCTTGTCCCTTGTTGCTCACTGTACCTGTTCCACTCGTGCCCAAATGCGTTGCTGGACACCTGAGAGCGGTGTACACTTTCTTCGAACACGTATCTCCTCATGGTACACGTCTGCATAATTCTGCATAATTCGCTAATAAATGGCATCTATTTCTTCGCCTTGGGTGCAATCATGAGCTCGGGCCTCACAACCTCATCAAACTTCTCCTCTGACAAAGCCTTCAACTCCATCGCACTTTCCTTCAAAGAGATGCCCTTTTTGTGCGCATTCTTGGCCACCTTGGACGCCATATCATATCCAATCACAGGGTTCAAACATGTCACCAACATCAAACTCTCCTTCATGATGGTCGCGATACGCTCCTCGTTCGCTTCGAGGCCGAGAACCAAGTTCTCCCGGAAACTATTCATTCCGTCGGCGAGGAGACGGGAAGAGTGCAGGAGGTTGCGGATCATGACGGGTTTGAAGACGTTGAGTTCGAAGTTTCCTTGTGAGCCTGCGAATGTTGTGGCGGCTTGGTTGCCGAAGACTTGGCAGCAGATCATGGTGAGGGATTCGCATTGGGTGGGGTTGACTTTTCCGGGCATGATGGATGAGCCGGGCTCGTTTTCAGGGAGGTTGAGTTCTCCTAGACCGCAGCGAGGACCGGAGCCGAGGAAACGAATGTCTTGAGCGATCTTGTAGAGGGATGTGGCGAGGGTGTTGAGCTGGCCGTGGGCTTCGACGATGGCGTCGTGAGCGGCAAGTGCCTCGAATTTGTTGGGTGCCGTGTAGAATTGGTGGCCGGTGAGCTTGGTCACTTCGGTGGCGATGTCTTCGGCAAAGCCTTCGAAGGTGTTCAATCCAGTACCGACTGCGGTGCCTCCTTGAGCCAGGAGTCTGAGTCGTGGAAGTGCGGACTCCACACGCTCAATGCCATATTCGAGCTGAGTGACATAACCAGAGAACTCCTGACCCAGTGTCAGAGGAGTGGCATCTTGCAAATGGGTACGTCCAATCTTGATAATGTGCTCGAATTGTGCGGCCTTGTTCGCGAGAGCTTCCTTCAAGTTCTTGAGGGCTGGCAATAGGGACTCTTCAAAGTCCAGGACTGCAGCAATGTGCATGACCGTGGGGAAGGTATCGTTGGAAGATGCGGACATATTGACATGGTCGTTGGGGTGGACAGGCTTCTTGCTACCCATCTTGCCGCCCAGAATCTCGATTGCCCGGTTCGAAATGACTTCGTTTGCATTCATGTTCGATTGTGTGCCTGACCCAGTCTGCCATACAACCAACGGAAAGTGGTCCACCAGCTTCAGCGATGCGACTTCGCTGGCTGCTTGCTGAATAGCCTTTCCCAGCTTAGGATCCAGCCCAAACTTCATGTTAACCGTCGCCGCAGCGCCCTTCAGCACACCGAATGCGCGCACGATCGGCGGCGGCATGCGATCCTGTGGCTGATTGATATTGAAGTTGCCGAGCGAGCGCTGCGTCTGCGCTCCCCAGTACTTGTCATCGGGCACTTCGAGCTCGCCGAAGGCATCGCTTTCTATTCTACCCATTCTGGCGGTGCTGGCGAACGTTCGTATCGATCGTGGGAGCGTGGGAGCGGTGGTGGACAATGCACCGAGAGGTCGAGCTGTCGAGCTTGTGGTGGGGAGCTTCGCCGGTAGTGCTTTGGAGAGACGAACTTTTGCGACTGCACGCGGGAACGCTGTACGGAACATGGTGGAAAGGGCGCAAGAGAAGAGCTGGAACGGTAGATGCAGGCGTGACGATCAAGATGTTCCAGTGGTCTGCGGCGGGCTCAGAGCATCGGACACCTTCGGAGTCTCGACTTGAACATTTATTTTCCGGCATCTTCGATCATGGACGCGTTGGAGCCTGAGGCACGAACTATGCTCCCAGATCTGGAACAGAACTCAGGTCCCGACCAAGACTACATACCTGACAGATCACGACGCATGAAACGCTCACACGACGCCACGCGACCGACCTAGAACAACCTCACCATCAACGGGAACACGAGACTCTCGGTCGCAGAACACACCCGCATTGGCACACGCACGAGAAACACCAAGAAAAAAAACATCCGGATCAAATCGGCAAGAGCATTGCAGTGGCTACACGAAATCTGCAGCACTGCCCTGCGGCATAAATCATGAATTGATCGATGGTATCTCAGATATATGGTACTGTGGGCCTAAATGAATTGCATTCATCATTGAAGAGGGCAGATTGGATCAGAGCGTTTGCTCTATTTCTCTGCAAAATGGATTAGCCATGTGCAGCAAAGTCTTGCTATCGGAGAGCGACTCACTGTCTCCCATTCCAAGCGTGTCCTTGACATTGTCCGTGATCGAGCCTGCCGAGTCCGAGGCACCGTCTGTTGCCTTCTGGGTGGTGGACTTCTGGTCCTCTGCATGAAGTGTCAGACCCTTTGTCACTGATGGATACAGGACTTGATCACATACCTGGCTGAGCCTGGCCTGCAATGGAGTCTGAAGTGCCCTTGATCTTGTCGCCGAGTTGCTCGGTGGTCGACTTCTGGCTATCTGGCTTCAAAGCAGAACCTGCCTTGTCGGTGTTGGATTGACGCCTTAGTGAATGGTCAGTACCCTGTTCCTCTCCCGGCTGGTCGGAAAGGAAACTCACAAGCTGTCGGACATTTTGATAGGTGATATATTTGAAGTTGTTTGTTGGGTTGGTAGTCTCGAAGTTATTTGGAAAGTGAATTCTACTCTGTGGCAGCAGAGTCTTATATGCCGATACATGGAGCACAAACATAGCTAACGTTTCACAGCGGGGCAATGATACTGGCATCACTCGCACTGCACTGCACTGCGTGTACTCATCGCATGTATTCGCATCGCATGTATTCGCATCGCGTATGCGTTGCGCTACGTCAGAATGCGGGCACATGTGCAAAACTTGGACGACTGCACGACTGCACAACTCGTTCCATCCCTCGTTCCATCATAGAGCTCCACTAATTGGCCGGCAGAGCGAGGGGTTCACTATCAGCAGACCCATCTCCTACGACACCTGCACGCTTCTTGTCATTCACCCGCGGTGCAAGACAGATTCGCGTCACAGTGATGCTATCCGGTGGTTACTCCGATTCTTTCACATGCTCCACTTGTTCAACACGACAGCGAGTCACAGTGCAGGTCTGGAAACCTGCACAATTCATGCACATGGCAACTCAACGACCAATATCATCACGATCTCAACGTTGTTGCCTGATGACATCTCACAAGGCATGACCGGCGAAACAGGCATTCGTGAAAGGCTGTCATTATTCCGCGAACGCTACTTCATTCAGCACGGCAAAGCACCAGTGCTGGTAGCCGTCTGGAACAACTGGACCTCTTCAGCACGACGCCTTGTCAAACCTGGCACAGTTTCTCCGCCAGCCTTGTTCCACTTCGGCAACTCCTGCGCCGCAACCGTATTCGGGTCCTCTCCAGCATTCAACCTCCTCACCAATGTCGAAGACTGCATGTTCCCGCACCCAACATTAAACGACCATGAGACCAGCGCGCCGTACTGGTTGGCGTTGAGTCGAACACCGGATACTGCATTTCCGAGACAGACTTCGAATTGCCGCACGTCACGCGCGAGGAGTTGCTCGCCTTGAGCTTCGGAGATAGGATACGAATAGCCCAGTTCTTGGCAGCGAGTTGACTGAGAGCAAAGATGGCCATAGCCGACTGTCCAAAAGCCTGCGACGTCTTGGTATGGACTGCCCTCAAAGCCTTCGAAGGATTTGATGAAGTCGATGATGTTAGATTGGACTGAAGGTGGGCATTGGCCGCCACCTCCACTACCACCGCCGCTTCGGATGCAGCATTGGATGTCTGAAGAGCCAGGACATAGGCCGGAGAACCTACACGTTGCTTCGTCAGATGTGCACTACGCTATGCTGTGCGTACTGCTCGTACCTGCTTCCTGTGCATGTGGATGCCGATTCGCAGGTACCGCTCACGCCGTTTCGAGTGCAGCGGCCATATGTGCAACATTGGATGTTCGATTGGCCGGGGCATGCTCCTGCTGTGGAGGTTCCGCCACATTCGGAGGTGGAAATGCAGACGCCATTCTGTCCATTGGCTGTGCAAGTGCCATACTGGTACTGTGCTGATGCCGTGCTGGCGAGCAGAAGAGCTGATGACAAGAAGGATATCTTGGAGAACATCTTCAAACTGTATAGGTAAGTATACACTGGGTGAGACGTAAGTTATCGCTGCAGGGTAGCCTTTCTTATATATGTGCACTTCCTTCTGCCTTGCCCTCCTCCCTTTCTTCCTCAGACACATAGATCAACACGGTTACATCGTGTCCGAAACACATTCTACTCTATCTTTACCTAACTTGCGTGAACGTGGTATCGCTTCAGCTTCTACTCGCAGCTGCCCGTTCCTGCTTGGCGGCCGATCACTTCGCTTGTTCGTAGAACTCATTGGGCGAAGCACAACACACTACTGTGTAACGCAAGCTCCTACCTATATGGGCAGTCCGGGGCGTTAATCATCTATCCTTCCACCAGGGCTTATAGCGGACTTCAGCGATGATTGGGTCACGCTTTCGCGTGATTGGAGTGACGTTTGGGATGTTACTTGTGGGAGTGGAAAGCGAGAGGTTATGCGAGGAACGCTGGGCGCTGGTCATTGTGCTTTAGAAGAGCTGAGATGTGATTTGGCTAGGTGGAAGCAATGTGAACTTTTGGAAAGCATGATGGTGGTACGAATTCTCCTTTGCGAGCCTCCGTATTCGTCTTGACAAAGGTTGGGTTGAGAGGTGAATGTGAAGATGTTTTGTGGTGGAAGGCAGTGACACGGAGCGATCTTGGCTTGAGCAGCACCTTCCGCTTCAGCTTCAAGACTGTCTAACGACATCGACATCCACATCAACACCATGACTTCATTCCAAGCTGCGCGCATTCAGAAACTAGACCGATGCGATCCTTCTACGTCGTAACAATGCACTCGCGACCAGTCCGGACTTCAACTCGGCAGTGGACACGCACATCGTCGTTGGCAAGACGAGTCGGTAATTTTAGACGGCATTCTCGCAATAAGTAGGAGCGGTAGACTGAACGAATGGCTTCTGGTGCGTGACTGGAAGCTGGTACAAGAAATGCAGTACATTGAAGCTATCGAGTTTGGAACATTTAATAAGGCCGACTTCTCCAATCCCCGACCATACTGTGGCGTGAGGGTGCCAGTCCGCGGTGCGAAGGTGCTTGACCACGGCGCGAAGGTGCCAGTGACTGATGTCCCAGTCGCGATTTCGTGTTTTTGAGGCTACCAAAGAGGTGGTCTTGTTCACCTTCTGCCGGCCAGGCATCGACCTCCTCCCAATACTCGGCGTTTCTGGCATCCCACATCGCACGAAGCCCTTGGTAGCTACTTTGTATAATCCGGCCCACCCTTCCGATATCCTCTTGATATTCAACCAAATGGCCCCCGATGAGCTGGCAGGTCGTTGAACTGGTTAGCCCGGGATGTTCATTATGTCTGTGTACGAAGTACAATGGATTATTGGGACCTGTCTTCCTGCCGCTGAGCTCGAAAGCTTTGCGATCTTTGTGGTTGACCACGCAGACATAATTCTTTATCGAATCTCGGCCGTTGTCCTTCTTCTCAATGCCTGCTTGCTGCCAGGAGAACAGTGGAAGGCAAAACATCGCTTCTGGTCCCTTCCACAATACGATCATCATACGTCGCTTCGAGAACACCGGACCTTGAGCTGATATTTGGAGTTCCTTTTGGTTGACGTCGACGTGTGGATTCAGGTTAGGAATGTGGTAAGGCACAGAGATGACATCCCCTTGCTTGAACGTGTTCCTGTAGTAAGGTGACAAGACGCAGACATTATTGTCGAACCAGCCTTGGTTTTTCTTCGGATGCTTGTTCCCGGACGATACGACAATGTCCCTTGGGTGCCGAGACAACGTGAAACGAGTCTTGACACTGGCGTACGATGGCGCCGGTGCGATTGACGGCTGTAGACGACCAGAGACGTTAACGTGGCCCATGGCACGACTGACTAGACTGGCTCCTGGGCGTCGAGACTCGGCTGCGTTTCGTTGCATCGCCTCTTGCACTCCTGTGGTGATGCGCAAGGGCTGAGCTACTGGAGATCTCGCAGGCCCCGGCGCGAATTGTACCTTGGATCTAGCTGGTGCTGCATCATTGATTTTGGATGCGGCTCTCGCGGCTGGTACTTGAAGAGAAGTCGGGGAAAAAGCCACACCGGTCGGTGTTTGTAAGGGCATCTCTCAATATGTCAGAGGTTTCCCGCACGACGTAGTTGCGCCCCACCGTCGAGTATAAGCAAGACAAGGTACGAATCTGTGGAGCCAGAGTAATGGGTGTTCTGTTGCAGTGAGGGAGAAGCTTCCTCACTGCCTTCTCGGATGAATGTAGTATCTACGCAGAAGGTCACACCTTCATTGTGCACTAAGACTAGTGTAGTCAAAAGATGTGGTTCTGCGAACGGTCATGCGGGACGGTCAAAGAACAAAGAGAGGTCGTTGAGCGAGACGCCCCCAGCGATACTGCACGAAGAAGTGACTGAAACATCTGCTGCCTTTGCCTCCCGCGAGCTCATTTGAATTCCAGACACCAAGACAAGGTCGCAGAAGCGTCATTCTCGCTCAAGCAGACGAGCCCTGTTCTTATCAGTGCTCGTGAGCCAGAGCTCGAGGGCCGCTCATCATGTCCTTGGACGATATGGCAGCAATGTTTGTACATAGGCTACAAGACAAATTTCTTGGTCGCAACATTTTCCCCCGAATACGTGGTGGTCGGCCACGGGCTGGGCTTGACAAAGATGGGCCCGACTCGCAGGTTCACGAGCGCGACGCTGCGCTTCGTATGGACAATCCTGATCCTCGAGATCTGAAGCGATCGCAGGACTATCTGCAAACGAGTTCGGCCAAAAGACCATGCGAGGACTGCAGGCACGAATTGGCTGCGCTCAGTCATGCAGTCGAAGAACCACCTCAGGAGAGCTTGTTGAACTATTCCGACCAGGGCAGTGGTCACGACGGTGCCAACAACGTTTTGAATGAACTGGTCGAAACTCCACTTGATTACGAGGCTGAACAAGAAATACGCAACACTCGATATTGTACTTTCGAGCCCGAGGAGAGCCCAGAAGACTATACAGATGGCCCTTGTCGCTGGACATTTGGGCAGGATGGAGTAAAGGATTGTGCGGTGCTCCTCATGCCATACCATCTATCACAGAGAATCCAGGGGGTTGCCTTGGAACAACGACAATACGCTCGAAAAGAACGCCAGATCATCAAACAACTTGCGCAGATTGCAAAATTCCTGTCGACGGCCAAAGTGGAGATTCGAATCCATAGATACAAATTGCAAGAATGCGCAGAGTCCAATGAGCAAAGCGATGAGGAGGCGACGTTCGCTAAGCCGAGACTGGCCAACGAGCTTCAGGTAATGGAAGACATGCTGGAACACTATGAGGCGGAAAAGATAGAGCTTGAGGGTAAGCTTCGAAGACTTGGAGATTATCTTCGGGAGTCTTACACAGAGCTCATGGTCGAGCTGGACGAAGCATTCACATCCGCGAAGCTCCTAGAGCCACAAAACCAGGACGAACTACCTGTAGAGCGTTTGGACCTCCAAGAACAATACCAGAAATTCCGTGCCCGCGATCAAGGGACAGAAGAAGGCCGAATGACGACACCACCACCACCAATAGACACAAGCCGCGATTTTCTCATGAACAACCCACCAACTCTAACCCCCGAGCAGCAAAGAATCTCAGCTCTCCAACAAGCCGCGCAGCAAGCCCTTACCAGATTCGAAATTGCTGGTCGAGAATTCGATCTCAGAATGCTGAACCAAGAACAAGAAAGAGCGTTCAACCAGGATGCCTGGCTCCACGGTACGCACGCCGTCGACGTCGACACCGCAGCTTTCGACGCCCGATGGCTTTGGCTCAATCATACCATCACTCGAGAACTCATCGAAGCGGAAGACGCGGTTCGCGCGGCGAGAAAAGAGGCGAAGGCTGGTGGAATTGATGTTCTCTCTCTCGCGCCTTCTTTATTCCCATCAGAAGGGTTCGAAAGTCATCCGCAGGATGGGAAGTGTTGGTCGGGGAGTGATCTTAGTGAAGTTAATGGGGAGCGTCCTGTTTCGACTTCTGCGAAGCCGCGAGTTTGGGAGTGGTTGGGAAGCGTTGGGGAAGAGTTTACTGCTGTGGGTGACGCGGGCTCAGGGTGTGCGATGGACGTGGATGTGGATGATTGGGTTGCGAAAGAGGTCGAGTTTTGGGATAGTGCGAGTTTGGCCGAGGAGCGTACGGAGAAGCGGAAGCTGATTGATAAGTGGCAGCAGATGTGCAGTGCTGAGAGGGAGCAGCTTGCTGCGTAGACTGACTGCTGAGATGTGTCATTGCTGCAAAACGTGCAAAACGGGGTGTGCGCGAGCACGTCGCAACACGTCTCGATTCACAATTTCAGGAAGTTGCCGGCTGTCGCTCGACTCTCACACGAGCCTCGCGCCCCTCGATATAGGTGCCTAGAGTCCTGGTGCCAGCAGCAAGCTCCACTTCTCTTGCCACTGAATTGGCTTCATTCTTGCTCTCATCGGTCTCCTCCTCTTCATCTGAGTCCCACTCCTCAATACCCTCCTGGCCCTCGCTGAGAGCAACTGGGTCGCGTTCACCAGTTTCCCATATCAATCGGAGTTCCAGAGGCATGACATTGAGCCGCTTGCCAACCATGCCAAGCACGGAGTAGATGTTGAAAGCCTTTGGAATCTTGACCGACCAAGTTGAGTTGTCTGCGAAGACGAAATTGACGGTCACGAGCCTGGCCGCTAGACTCCGCGGGTCGATGGAGTCTGCTGTTGGCTGATCTAGAAGATGTTAGTCGAGATGCCGGTCGCAAGGGAAGCATCGTCAATTACCTAGTATTGAAGGTTCACCATATTCTTCGCACAGCGCATTCCATCGAGGATGCCTTTTCAACATCTCGGGTCGCTTGTCTGGCGCAATGCCCGCCAGCTCCGCTGTGATCTCGTTGAGATAATATTTCTCGGCATTCAATCTCTCTTTCTCGGTGATCTTGCTGTAATTCAGCATTTCGAGTTGAGGCAGCCGCGCGATGGTCAGCATGTAGCCGTCTTCTGCCATCAATGGCCTTCCTGTCGCCGACTTCATGTCTTTAAAGATCGGGTTGCCGGTCATGCGGAGCTGCTTCATTGCAGGGAATGCGCCAGGGAGAGCGTCTATCACATCCCACGAATTGACAGCATTGTGCGCCAAGTCGAGCTCTACGATCGAGCCGCTGATGCGGCTGTCAATTTGCCCTGTACTGCTGATTTGACCTTTCTCCAAACTGAGCCGCGATAAATGAGGGCATGAGTCGAGGTGTCGAAGATCAGCGAGAGTGGTGAAATCGTTGTTGGCAAGATCCAGAGATGTGAGTGTTTCAGGCAGATCTGCGGGCGAGAGTACCTGAGTGTCCTGGAGCTCGTCGTTGGCTATTGTGAGCGTCTTCACTCGAGAAAAGTGACGTGCCACGATCGGGCTTATCGGCTCTCCATTCCGTCTCGATAAGGTGTTCGACAAGCTCAGCGATGAGATTCGAGGGAATTCCGCTGCACTGCGGGCGGCATTAATACCCCATCTGTTACCATCTAGTACCAGATGAGCCAGCTTGGGAAGTAATGCGATCAAGGTGAGAATTTCATCGAGGCTTTCGAAGAGATTGCTGCTGAGGTCCAGCTCAGTGATGTCTTTGCATGTTTCTCTAATCGCGTCGTCTTCTTCCTTGGCAATATGTCGTATACGCATGCGGTCCAGAATCAACACGTGGATGCCTTGGAGGGCAGCTTGCCGTTTCGCGAATTTCTGGAAGCCAACTTCCTCGGCTTGCTTGGTGGAAAAGTAGACAGTTGCTCCAAGGTTCGAGGCATCATCGGACATGTATTTCTCGTGCAGTGCCTGGTAGAAGGTTCTTGGTGTATCCCATGGCTGATTTGGTCGGAGAAACGAAGCGACTGTGGGTGACTTGCTTCTGCCTGATGTGAGCTAAGGAAGGCTGTTCCGGATCGCGAGATGGAGGCAGTGCCGTACTCGTTTTGACTGCTCTATTCTCGATTTCCGATTCCACTTACATTCGAAGTACTTCACGCCTTCGTGCGTTCCATTGTGCTTGCCGCGAGCAGGATCGTCCCACTCGACTCCGAGCCACTCTCCGGACTTGTTCTGGACGGCACCAATGTACTGCACTGTGCAGACTTGGTCTTTCAAGCTCAAACGCTGACCAATGTAGTGAGCCGACATGTTGCGGTGGTGGAGCAAACGTAGCCGGATCGAAAATCGGCCATTCACATGCGCGCGACAAGGATGCGCGTCACGAGACGCGACCCACATCACTTGAGCTTCGAATTCAACTTGAACAGAGACCTCTCAAAGACAAACACCTTGCAACTTTCAGCGCACCCCCCCCCCAACCCCCCAATTAGCCCACTGGAGCGTCACGTCGCCAAAGGCCAGTTGAGGGTCACCTGAAAACCACCGCAAAGATGGAGAACGTCCCAGGTGAGCATCTGGTTCTTGCAGTCTTGCACATGCCCTCTAACAGCTCTCCTCATCAGGTTGGGCAACCTACCTTTACGAACAACATGGCCACAATCTCCCCGAAGGCCTTCGCCAACAGCTTCCCGTCTTTGCTTCGAACCCCACATACTGGTCATACGTCAGCACAGCCTACTTCTACTTCAACCGAGCCACTTCGATGTTCAAACCAGTCCTGAATGCCGCAATCGAAAGCGTCCTCACCAAACCCGACCTCGCGACGCTTGCGCTCCTCCTGATAATCGTCTTCGTCAGCCTAAAGATCCTGAACATGGTGGTGGGCACGGTCTTGTGGTGGCTCCGATTGATCAAGAGCGTGGTCTTTTATGGTGGGCTTATGGGGTTGGCATTGTGGATGTACACGAGAGGGCCTGTGGGGGCCTCAGAAGACGTGGGATACTGGTGGGGAGTGTGGAGAGGAGAGTATGCGCATTGGAGTGAGCAAGGGCGCATGGCGAGGGTCATGAGGGAGCAGGGCATTCCAGCTGGTGCCGGTAGAGGTCGCGCGAATTGGTAGTGAGTGGCAGAAGGTGGGATGGCAGGAAAACTGCCAGCATTCTTTCGAGGCATAGCGAGATGCACAGGGAGGGAGGCATAGACGGTCGAAGACAATTGGGGATTTGTGATATTAGCGAAGGCGCTCTGGCGAAAAGTGCATTGGGAGTATTTGGATAGCGGCCGCGAGTTCGATTCTCGCGCTGCTCCTCACAGTGGGCAAGAATGAGATATCGAATGAGATACAATCACACTCCGCGGATTGAAGAACTGTACTGCTCGGTCGTCCTCGCCTCACGTGCCTGAATCGAGCTCGCCTCCCTAGGGAAGCCAAGGCTGTTGGGATTTTCACGTGGCTTCCACCTGCCTGAACCTCCACTCTGGTCTTATCACGCTTCGAGTTCAGACTTGTGACAGCATCACTGTATGACCATTCATGTCCCGCGACTTGTGACAGCATCACTGTATGACCACTCATGTCCCTCGCCATCAGCGACGCGCCCCCGGAAAGACTTTGGTCTCTGAATCCCACGATTCCAGGACACCAGAATGATGATGGGCGCTCCATTGTCATCTACTCGGAACCAGCTCGCACTCAGGAGTAATGGCCCGTGATCCAGTGGCATAGCTCTGAAATCGGAGTCAGCTCAGGGATGCATCATGAAATGCATGTAGGGAAGGCGGAACAGTGTCCTGAATGTATTGCTCAGGCTTCATTTCATGCTGCCTTCGCGCGTCTCGCGATCATACAGTTCCTTTCGAGTCTGTATACCAATGACGGCACGCTTTCATGTGCTGGATGCGCCGGCATCTGTTGAGGATGTCGCCTTGAGGCTGTGCTTTGAGCTCTAACGGGACGAGGTTCTGTCTGGTATGTACTCGCGATTTCTGATCCTGGCGTGTATTGGCAGCTTCCGCATTGCACGTTCCTCATGGACGAGTTCGTAGAGATAAACACACAGTGGCACACGAGATGGCATGGTAGTCGCTATCAATAGGACATTTGCGACAGGCATTCCCGGTCCAGCTCATCATCCCATCATGATGAGCCTGAGCTCCGCTGGCTTGCCGCTGTTCGCGAGGGTCTCGACGTCGGTTTCATTCACCACCACCCGCTGGTACTGTAGGTGTGCGGTTATGGTGGAACGTGTGGAAAGCATGCCGATGTGTGCTCATCCTGCTGCTGATGATGGTGGTCGTGGAGCAGAAGCAACAAATAGCGAACCAACGTTGCAACATTGGGAAACAGGAGCCGGATGCCGTGGAAGTGCACTCCCGACCAATCATCGGGCCAGCTCCGGTCTCTGCCTCCGCCACAATTTGGCACGTCTGGGCACGACAACAAAGCAAGCTTCACCTGTTGCCCAAGACATGGCGCGTGCGTGTCGCACTGGAGGCTGGAGGCTGTAAGCTGTGGGCGGGCTTCATCTCCAAGCCCTGGCTGAGCCACGGTCAGGGTCAGGCAGAGCTGTGACGGTGATGCCCATGGGCATGGCTTGCCCTCAACTTCGCAAATTACATACCCGGTTGGTTGTAGCTCGTAGGGTTCTACAACTGTAATTAACTCAGCAGCGGGTTCTGCGCAGAGTCCACCCGGAGCCACTGCAAGCCCTCGTCTCCGCTGTACAGTAGAAGAGCGGCACGTTCCCTCGCCTCCACTTCACCTCTGTATCTGCTGTCCCCATCCATCATGGCTCCGTCACACAAAGAATATGCACCGCTGGCGCCCGAGGATGAATTCCACGACGCGGACACGGGCGATTCCGAAGATGGGGAGCGAAGAGGTGGAGGTGGAGGCTGCCGCTGGTGCAAGGACGATCTGAGGCAGACGAGAAATTCCTCCTTCAGCAAGCTCCATATTGCTCTGGCCATCGTGGTGGCCGTGGTAATCTTTTGTCTGGGATACGCGACCAACTTCTTCGTGACTCAGAGTCAAGCACAGAAAGCCCAAACGTACAGCACCGAGTTCAGGCCGGCCCGATCGGCCGCAGAACTGGAGCAGGTACGCTTCACCGGATCAGCCAAGTTCGACGACGAAGGCGAGCCATTCTTCGACTATGACGAGAATCAGGTGCTCTACTCGGGCACTCCCACCGAGGCCATGGACCGCGCGTGGGACCAGCTCATCCAGCGTGAGTGCTGACCACCACCCTCTTGCATGCCATGGTCGCTAACCGGAGACAGATCGATATTTCCTCATCAACGACGACGAGGCTCGTGAAGCCTGGGGCCCAGACTACGAGCAGTACTACAGATATCCGGATACTCCCGACCACGAAGGAGGTTATGTCGCTGGTCTGGACGTGCTTCACACATTGCATTGTGTGAACATGCTTCGCAAATCACTATACAAGGACCAATACCACGAGGGAGAGCATGGTACCAAGAAATTTCAGCAGTACCATGTTGGTACGTTGGACACGCAACCTTCTCATGCTATCACACAACTGACCTTTGCAGATCACTGCCTCGATATCGTACGCCAAAACATCCAGTGCAACAGCGACCTCACTCTCATCCCCACACGGTGGTGGGACGGCTTGGGCAAGACTGGCCGGAACTTCATCGACTCCGACCAAGTTCATACCTGCCGCAACTTCGGCATGATCCGCGAGTGGGCGCACGGCAAATGGAATCGCAGCCACAGAGTCGGCGACATGCATTTGCCTCCAGTCGACCTGCACCACCATATCGAAGATTCTCAACATGCGGAAGAGCATGGTGATTCATAGATGTTGTCTGCAATAAAACAATAAAAGTTAATAAGCCATGTCAGTTCCATACCCAGGCTATGCTGTGCATGCCAACGAAGACCAGCGTCATCATACCGAATATGATGATGTCCCGAAAAATCTCTGACTGCCAGCAAAAACAGTCAGCGAAAAAGTGCCTTCCATTGTAGATGTTGCCCTTGTGACCCATTCCCATCTAGCCGGCAGCCAATGCTCGCGTCTCATTCGAGAGACGAGTCGATGGAGTATGCTCAGCCTCAGACAGCGTACGCGACCTCACGGGAATATATCCCACTGAGAATCGCCACGCTTGATCTGACAACAAATTCGCCTCCACCCCGAGGCTTCCGGAACAATCTCGACACGACTCGACCAGCTAGAGTCAGTCGTGCGTCGCCCAGGATTCGCAGCAACCAGTACTGTATTAGAGAAGCTGCTCTGCGGGGTGCTTCTTTGGCGCTAGAAGGGATCGTGTCGCTCCGGAGAGGGCTAGGCGAGCTGCTTGCTCGTAAGCTTGACGATGTAAGCAGGAGATCTGGAATTGGCGGTGGAATAAGGTTCAAGACTTTGCGAGTCTAACGAAGTGAATGAAACTTACATTCTCAGCAGAGCGACGAGGAGGACACTTGAATCCAGGAAGAATGAAGGTCCTGTACCCACATACGGAGTGCCTGCAACACAGGATTCTATCCAGCGTCCCCGCCCGTGCATAATCGCAGATTGATGTGCGAACCACCGGTACCCTATGAGCCCATTCACGTTACTCCTCAACCGCCCCCCCCCCCAACCAGCGCAATGCACTCCGAGCTACCCCATACGATCTTATCTCCAAACGGGAACCTTTCCTGCACGCTTTGCAGGGTTCTCCGCGTGGGGTACACGTTGACGCCCGAACGAGGACGGCAACACAGTGGCAAATGGGCGAGAAAGACGTCTTGGTGACACGAGAGGGAAACGCCTCCCTCGGGCAAGACGTGTGGAAAGTAGCTTTGTACTTTGTATTTGGTTGCTTGCTTGGGTTCTATCTGTTGCGCCTGTGGAGGAGCTGCAATGGGCTGGACTTCTGAAGGTACATAGATAGGTATTCTTCTTCACCACTTGTTCCTTTTCTACTCCAGCGACAGGTCATTCCTGAAAGACATTTGATCTGCAGAGGAAAGGGAAGAGAGCAGCCATGGCAGAGAAGCTTCCTATGGCTGATAGCGAGACTTCGTCTGGTATGCTTGCCCCACACTGTCCCCTCCGCGATCCACGAAACGATGTTGCAAGAGACATCAAACTAATAGAAGCTTTCTTCCACAACAGATATCGCACAGCCTACCGATAAGAAGGCCGAAGTCAGCCATATTGAACAAATCCATACCAATGAACGGGTCCCCGGCCATGATAACTACTACGAGAAAAATGATCTACGCACCTCTGGCGATGGAGTCGATCATGAGCCTATAGGAAATATGGTTCGTATCCTACTCTTCTCCAAACACAACAACCACACGCCACTCTATTTCGAAATCCGGCTGACCAAAATGCGCCCCAACAGTCCTTCGCGCGGTTAATGTCCCTCGTAGCCATGGCATTTCGTACGTCTCATTCACCCTCTCCTCCTCCCTTCCCACATCCTAACGCATTTCAAAATCCCAGTCTGGACCGGCAGCCAAATCCCCGTCTACCTCTTCGGCGCCGTCCCACCCTACATCTACCGGGATATTGGCGGCCTGGACCGCTGGGTCTGGTTCGTGCTCGCCAACCTTCTCTCCCTCGCCGCAGTGTGTCCCTTTGTCGGCTCCATCAGCGACTTGATCGGTCGACGTTGGGTTTCCATCATCGGGGCTTCGTTCCTGGTCGTGGCGATGATTATCTGTTCGACGGTGCATAATAGTACGTGCTTTTCCTTCGTCTCTCCATCCAACGAAACGAGATACACGAAGCTGACATGACATTTTTTTGTTCGTTTCGTTCTAGTGAACTACTTCATCTGCGGCATGGTCTTCGCAGGTGTAGGAGCCGGAATCAACGAACTCACCGCTCTGGCCGCCACGTCCGAATTGGCTCCGACGTCGAAGAGAGGAAAATATGTCGCAGTACTAATCTTTTCCATCTTGCCGTTTTTGCCGTCGGTGCTGTAGTAAGTACCTTCACAGCTGCAGCCCTTTCCAGAACGTAACGATGTTGATTCCGTACCCCAGCGGCCAGCTCATTGCATACTATGCCAATTGGCGATGGCTCGGACTGATTTGCGGTTTGTGGGCGTCCATCGGATTGGTGAGTCTTCCGAGCATCGGACAGAGCAGGAGCTCGTTTCGCTGATATGTCTTTGCTTAGGTCATGGTCGTCATCTTCTACCATCCTCCTCCACGAGTCAACTCCCAAGGCATGACGACCCGCGATATCCTTCGCCAAATCGACTACGTCGGCGGCTTCTTGTCCGTGAGCGGAATGCTCTTGTTCATGATGGGGATGGTGAGATGTACCATCCTTCGTGTTGCTCCGAGACGACCTCTCGCTGACTCTGCAATCTTCTGCGTCTTTAGCAATGGGGCGGCTACCAAGTAAGTCCAACAGATCCTCCGAACCCGACCTCAAAGGAGATTGGACATACTGATCGTGTCCACCCAGTACTCCTGGGACAGCGCCCACGTCCTCGCACCACTCGTCCTAGGCATCGTCCTGATCGTAGCCTTCGTGATCTGGGAAACCTACTTCGCCCCCTTCCCCATGTTTCCCAAACGCCTCCGACAAGATCCTCGAACGCTATCCATGACACTCGTCATCACATTCATTTCGTAAGTCGCAGCAACCTTCCCACCATTTCCTTCAAACCTATCTCGGGAGAAAATCTCAGACTGACGAGATACATCACCCAGCGGCGCAAACTTCTTCTCCGTCCTCATGTTCTGGCCAACGCAAGCCTTCAACGTCTACGGCCACGACCCCGTCGGAGTGGGCGTCCGTGGCTTGCCCGTCAGCTTCGGCATTTGTGGAGGAGCAGTGATTGTTCTCGTGCTCCTTTCCGTTTTGAAAGGCCGTAACAAGGAGTTGATGATCGCTTCTTCGGTTTTGATGACCGCGGGCTGTGGATCGCTCGCCTGCGCCCGAGTCGATAATTTGAGTACGATTTGGGGCCTGCTTTTCCTTGCAGGACTCGGCATTGGAGGGATTGTTGTGCCTGCTTCGATGTAAGTTGCTCGTTTGTCATCGTGTCTCAAGGTCATCGTTGTTGCATGCAGCTGATCATGGGGATTCCGCAGTATTACCACCATCATCTGCCCTGACGACTTGATCGCCACCGTCGCGGCTCTGACACTTGCGATCCGAGTCATTGGTGGTGGTATCGGCTATAGCGTCTACTACAATGTCTTTGTGCACAAGTTCAAGGCGAAAGCTGTTCATTGTAAGCACAACCTCGCTCGAGAATCGATAGGCTGTTTGATCACCTCGCATCGACTAATGTATACCAGATATTGGCGGCTACATGGTGACCAAATTGAACATCACCAATGAGACCATAATCGCGGAAGTCATTGAACTGACCGGCGTCTCTCTGATCGATCGGATGAAAGACATTCCCGGTATTGCTGGAGTGCCTGGAGCATATGACGGAGTTGTCCTTGCGGGGCGAACCGCATACGCGGATTCGTACGTCTACGTCTATCTGGTGTCTATCGCTTTCGGTAGCGTCAGCATCGTCGCCGCCTGTTTCCTCGGAGACATCTCCAAATGTAAGCACGAGCTGTCTCTCAAGAAATGTTTGCAAAGCTGACCATTGTGCAGACATGGACGACCACATTGCAGTCGTGATGTAGATGCGAGCAATCGAAGATCATGATCTAGCCACCCAGGGCTGAAAGAGTGTTCTTCTCAGGAGTGCCATGTCTCATGTGCTCGTTCATTCATGACGACTCGCAATGATGCATAACATAGTTGACACAGCTCCCTTCGTCTCAATGTTGTTTCTACCGACCGCCATTCATTCATCATGTGTTGCTTCGCTTCCTCAGGGTTGCGTGGTGATCGACGCGAGGACGTTACGCATCATGGCGCAAACTGAACCCTCAACGTGACATGCCAAGCCGGATCGGTTGAGGCTCGTCGCCACACCGCTGCTTGCAGCAGATACGACAGTTTTCCTCTCGTGTCAGGCGAAAACGCGCTTATTTCTTGATGATTGTGATGATGTCTTCGTCTGCGAGTTCATGACTGAGACCCACTCGCTGCGGCTGGTGCTTCACGCTGCGGCCATAGACGATTGCTATCCGGAATTGATCCACGATTGTTTTGTGGATAGCGTTACAAAAGTCTTCCACGGTGCATGCTGTGCTACGCAGCACTACGGGTGCAGTGTAGTCTGGTAGTTTACCTTTTGGCTTCGTGTATACTCGACGGAGGTTCAACTTCTCCCACATCTGCTCGAGAAGCTCGTCAATGTTCCAGCCATGTTCCGAAGAGATTGGACAAGCGTTTGGAATTCTGTAGAGCAGATCAAGCTCCTCGATGGAAATGGCATCAATCTTGTTCAATGCATAGATGACTGGAATATAGGCGCGACTTTTCGCCTCGATCACATCGATCAAGTCGTCGACAGTTGCGTCGCATCGAATCGCCACATCGCAGTTGGCCATTCTGTACTCGTTAAGCACAGCCTTGACTTCCTCGTTGGAAATGTGGTTCAAGGTTTGTGTTGTGGTGATTGATATCCCGCCCTTGTCTTTCTTGGTGATTTTGATGTTTGGCGGCTGCTTATTGATCCGGATGCCAAACCCTTCCAGTTCGCTCTCGATGACGCGTTTGTCTGTGAGGGGCTTATTGACATCGAGGACAATGAAGATCAGGTGACAGGTCTTCGCGACTGCAATGACCTGCCGACCTCTACCCTTGCCGTCCTTGGCTCCTTGAATAATACCCGGCAGATCCAGAATCTGAATCTTGGCTCCGTTGTATACCACTTGTCCCGGAACAGTGGTGAGCGTTGTGAACTCGTACGCAGCAGCCTCCGAGTGCTGTCCCGTCAGCCTGGACATCAACGTGGATTTGCCCACGGATGGGAAGCCTATGAATCCGACCGACGCCACTCCTGTACGTGCCACATCGAAGCCCACACCACCGCCTCCTCCGCTGCTACTCGGGGTGAGCAGTTCTTTCTTCAGCTTCGCGAGCTTGGCCTTCAACTGTCCCAAGTGGAAGGATGTGGCCTTGTTCTTCTGCGTCTTGGCCATCTCCTCTTCGATGGCCTTGATCTTGTCCAGGGTCGTCGCCATGACGGGCTATCAGGGATCGCGATCACGCGTGTTCTGCCGTCGAGGCACCGGTGTGTCGTCGTCGTCGTCGTCGTGGCGGTGGGTGATGGTGGATGGCGGGTGTTCGTTCAGAAAATCGGCCATGACCGCATTGGTGGGGCAGACGAAGAAAGTCCCGAGAATTCATGGTCACGTGCAGCACTCGAGATGCACAGACGACGGGGTGGGAGATAGGCGGTTTGCAGCCCTTACTTCGAAACACATGCTACATTCTCGGGACGACACTGGGTGCAGCACGGTGCAGGGTGGGCCGGTGCAAGATGATACGTTCTCAACCAGCTACTGGCGCCGGCTCGTCGCTAGACAACCTCAATGGACAGGGCCCACCTCGCTCTCTGCCCGCCCACCTACCTTTCATCTGCTCCCATAGCAGCGCTTTGTGCGAGGCAGCTGGCAGCACGAGCCATCGGCTCATCGCATGTACGCAAACGCGATCTAATTGCAACGACGCAAGCGGGCGCGGTGCGAGGTAATTGTGCATGAGACACTCGGAGCAAACAAGCTCCCGCCAGTGGTGCGGTGAGGCAGAGGCCAATGACCGGCTCCCATCGGGGGAGCTTGAGCGCTCACATGCGCACGCCAATCCTCGAGGGAAAGACTCCGGGTCGATACGGGGTGGGCCAGCACGTTGCGTGCGACTTTGGTCCTGCGCCTTACAACTCTGGCAAGCAGCACACACAAACGACTGCCACTCTCACCTGCCACAGGCCTTGCCCTCCAGAATTTTCTTTCCTGCTGTAGTCCCACCTTCCCACTCTTCATTCCCTCCCACTAGGTCCGAACATCTTCACATCATCGCCAGCGAGCATGTCTACCACAGCACGGCGCTGCTCTAGTAGTGCGGGGTCGGTGAAGCCGGCTTCGCTGCACGACAGTGCCAGAGGTTCGCCCGAGCCTCAGCACCTCCGGCAGCATTCTTTCGACCACGAGGATGAGTTCCAGCTTCTCATTCATGAAATCAATCGCATCCTTGGTCCGAGCAATGGTATCGACAGCGCGTCGGTCAAAGTGGGCGACTTGGTGTCCGCGATGGAGTCATACTTGTCCGATGAGTCGCAATGGTCCAAGTACGCGTATTCCGACGCCAAAGTGGCGTACACCAGGAATCTCGTGGATAGAGGGAATGACAAAGCAAACCTCTTGGTGAGTTTACAAGACAAGAAGTGGGAACTGTGGTCGACCTTTTGTCCTCGTTCGCGCGTTCAAAGCGGTTTAGCTCTGAGCACGCCATCGATGTGGTGCCTCAGATCTCAGGCATCCCATACTTCTGCCTCAGCCCCCACGCTTGCCTTACACAACAACAACAACAACAACATTCGCTGACCATCAACATGTAGATTCTGGTCTGGACACCGGGCAAATCATCGCCTGTCCACGATCATGCCAACGCTCATTGTGTCATGAAAGTGCTCAAGGGCACGCTCGAAGAAACTCTCTATGGCTTCCCTTGTCAAGCCAACTCTAGTCTCTCGTCATCAGAAGTCGACTCCGCACAAGCTGCTGCTTTGAACGGCAGTACCGAGCACACATGTTCAGCCACATGCCCCAGAGCTTCGTCAATCAACAAGTTGCCAGTGATGCGGAGAACACGGTACACCGCGGACCAGGTCACGTACATGAGTGACCGTCTCGGCTTGCACTCTGTCGGCAACCCGAGCACAGATCCCGAGGATTTTGCCATTAGTCTGCATTTGTACACTGTGAGTTTTTCGATCTGATTCTCATACCCCCACACGAAACGCATACACTTGTTGCCACGGCGCGAGTGAATCCTTCCGCGGGGCGTACATGCCACACCATATGCACAATGCATACCAGCGGACACGCTCACTGCTCCCCCTAAACCTTTCTTACCCCCTGTGGATCATTGGTTTCTCGTCCTTCTTCTGACCAGAGTGTTGTCAACAGCCACCCAATGCCGCCTCCTCAGGCTGCCACACCTACGATCCCGACACAGGCAAGAAGTCTTCCGAGAAGCACAAGATGAACCATTTCTATTCGGAACTGGGTGTGAAGATGTGAGATGTCGACAGTTACGAATTGGATTGTTCTGGATACCAGAACGCCTGTATGATCTCATTTGGGAGGAAACTGATATCCAATAAGCCGCACTGGATGCCGAGGCGCAAGGAGTGTCGATCGATAGACGTCGCCTGGTTCTTCCAACCGCAATTGATAACGCGATCGGATTGGATGTGTTGTCGCCTTCTCTCATTCTGGAAGCTTTGATGCTCCATGAGCAGGCGACGGCGTACGTTGGTTATGATAGAGTATGACAGGCGTCTTTGCTTGACTTCAGGTGGGCGGGGAGGACATCGTTTACATGTATTCGATCGATATCGATCGGAACCGGCCTTCACTGGCAGTCTTGCTCCTTAGTCTTCACTCATCATCCGGCGCACCATTTACTACTACTACCAGCCGTACGTCCAGTGGCAGCAATGCACCTTTGACCCCACCATACACCATGATATTCCCAAACCTCCTCTCCCCAATGACAAAAAAGCAAGCAAGCACGCACGCACAAGCCTGACCATCTGTTTTTTTCGCAAAATGAATAAATGGAAAACGAACCAAGAACACAAACGTCCGGTAGGCAAATGAAAGATTTCAATCTACACATACATTGTACCCAATCCAAGTCCCATCAAATAGGCACCCACTGTCCGGAAGAAGAAGAAGAACGGACATTTGCACTCGTGCCTTGACTTTGTGGAATTTGTGGAAATGAGATTCATCATCCAACATCGACACGCAGCATTTACTCAGATAGGACAGTAGACTACCGTCTCACAAGTGCACGACTCAGAATTTTGGGCGGTGATCGTCGAGACTTTTTGGACTTGGTTGTTGCCAAGGATTGGGTTCGACGGCGTCGTGCCCGTAACTCGCGTGTGGCTTGGAAGAATTGGTGGAATTGGTGGAATTGTACAACTTTGCATATTATTGATGGAATATATATATATATATATATATATATCGATGGCATGTATCGACAGAGTGCTAAGGCTCCGATGTTTGTTTGAATTAGTGTTGAATGTGGGGGGCCCTTTGTCTTCTCTGTGGAACTTGCAGTGGGCCTGTTCAGTAGAAAGGCAATGCTCTGCTTTTGCCCATTGTCGCGCGGTTGATGGAGCGTCGTGATGTGTATCAATCGAGCGATCAGTTGGTGCTACGTCTACTCGGGGACGGTTGCAGTGTCATCCCATGCTGTCTTTCGAGTGCCATGAATTTGGCTTTGGCGATAAATGCTAAATACTCGCGCACAAAGTTCCCTCAAGCCCCGCGTCGGAGAGTCTAGAAGCCACAAGTTTGGTTTCGCTGGTGTCGTTCCAATAGGCCCAAATGTCTACGGCAAGCGGAGTTGGGCGTCCATGCAGCAATCCATTTGCATTTCGAAAGGAGGTTCGAATCTCGGATCCTGTTCAGCCTTGTGGTGGTTGGAGTCCTGCGATTGGGATCTGCCGAAACGATGGAGCTTGACAATCCAAGTAAAAACCCGCGCGGCAAGCAGACTATACTGGAACCATGTCGACCATCGAGCATAGCTTGAGCAAATGCCCTGCGTCTTCGAATGTCGTGTCTCAGGTTACGGAGCTGTGTCGGGTCCTGCCGAAGGGCGATGTGCTGGGTAGGATCGGATGCTTGGCCTGTATCAGAGCCATCGTTGCAATAAGGAGTCCGCAGCTTTCGTCATGCTGTCAAAGACCGTGTCGAGCCCGACAACTTTTGCTGGGAACTACGGTGATGGGCGGTGTTGTAGAGGGATTGTCTGCGTTTGTGTATACGAGGTCGCCGCGATTCTGAGCCCCGGGGAATGGCAGCCGGGCAGCATGCTTGATGCTTGATGATCGGGTCTGCAGCTTGTTCAAAGCACGGCAGGACCCTGCAGCTTACCAGAAGCAGGTACAGTACAGCGAAGGTCTAGCTGCGGCGCAGGCTGAGCGCTCAATGCAAGATATTGAACACCTGGAAGATCGAACACGAGTGTCCCGTCACCAGCTGGCAGCGGCCGGGTTCGATTGGGTAACGCGGTGGACACCGCGCGCTGTGTGGCTGATGCCTGTCGCACAACGGACGCGTCATTGATGTCGCCTCCCACGATCGTCTCTTGGAGAAGACACTCCCGATTCGGCGAGAGTAGTAGCATGCTGCATGCGTGCATGTGTATTTGGAGTGCTAGCACAGCTAGCACCGCTTGAGTGCCAAGCTTGCGCCGTCCTGAGCTTGTAGCCATTAGAGCGCGGTGCGCTCCCGGGACGTTTTTTGTTGGTCGGCGAGCCGGATCGTCTTTCAAGATCATCCATCGTTGTTGTGGCCGCCAGCGATTGATGATTTCATGTTTGGTGATGTTGGCGGCTTCTTTGGCAACCCCGAAAAGGATGCAGGTTGCAACGGAGCGAGGCGACACGATGCAATAGAATGGCTCGTACGTTCATCAAATCAGGCGTGTTCTATTTGCGGGCACAGCTTACAGGAAACGGAGAGGTTAAAATTAATGTTGTACAGCGGGAAGGGTCTGACAATGCCTGCTACATTTCTTGCACGACGACCTACTCGCGACTCCGGGATGGCATACCGCCATTGGACGTTCAGCGTCGCCGTCATATTGCATATCGAAACCGTCGGAACGGCCAACCACGCTCGGACTTGTTCGTGATTAGTAGGGGTGGGGGTGGGGGCGAGGGACGCGGTGGCGCTGCATTGACTTGATCGAAAAGAGAACTTCTCCCACGATGTTGAGGCAGGCCGAAGATCCAGCTTCAGGCTCGCCAAAGGCAATGAAGCAGGCTCAGCAAAGGCGGGCCTGGCAGGCGTGCAAGCGTAAATTTTGGCTCGCAAATGGCGAGGCTTTGCGGTGGACAAGGCGCTCTGAGTCGCTGGGCAGCACCGTGATGCGAATGCTAAGGAGGCGCCAAGTTTGCAGCAAGCTGACGCTGAGAAGGGGAAGGGTATGGTATCACGATGCGCGTCCCGAGAGGGATGTCCAGAATTTCAACAGCTGGGCTGAGGGCGAATCGCGGTGGGCGGAAGGGTCCGAGCTATTTCGAGCGGCAATACGTTCAATATCAAAGCATACGGTGCGTTCGCGCGTCGACCGTGCTGGCGGGAGGGCGATGATGGGTGGCACAGTGCGAAGCGAGGCGGAGTGCCAGCGGTGCTCGGCGCGCAAGTGATGATGATTTGGAGCGTGGGTCGAGGTCTGGATAACCTACGTTGCGGTTTCAGCCTGGGTGGGCGGAGGAGACCGCGGCCGATGGGCGCCGATCGACAGGAGTGATCCCCGCGCGGGCGCGCGCTGGTGTCGAAGTGTCGCGATGCGATGGGCGGTCGGGAGGACGGAGGGGGCGTAACAGGCGTGCGCGCAGGTCGGTCGTGGTGCGTGCCGGATCAGCAGCCAGCAGCCGGCAGCCAGCAGCGCAGCGCAGCGCAGCGCAGCGCAGCCCAGAGCAGTGCAGTGCAGGGCAGGGCAGGGCACCGTGGCGGGAAGGTGTGGCGCCAAGCAGACAGGCAGGCACGGCAGGGTAGGGCAACGAGACAAGGCAGGAAGCGTTGAGAGAGCGTCGCTGCCAGAGGATCGCCGGTCGTGTGGAGCAGGTTGCAGCAGCGGCTGCCAATCGCAAATGCACATTTGCAGCGTTTCTGCCAAACTCACCCGCTTACTCGCGCGCGCTCGACTTTTTGCCTTTTGGCAAAAAGGGCGCTAAGCTTTCGGTGCTGCTGAGAACGCGATGGAGCAAATGGGAAAGGCGTGTCTCGGGGGGCAGGCAGGCCGCAGGAGATGAGATACTGTATCGGCGTGGGTGATGCGGGCTGGTCGACGATCATTCACAGTCATCATCATCATCATCATCATCATCATGGACAATAATAATGGTGGGCGTCTGCTACTACAAGCGAGGTGGCCCAAATGCCTGCTGGCCGGCGGCCGGGGGGGTCATCATCGCCGCAGGCGGCAGCGCGTCGTCGGCGCGGCGTGGGCGGAAGGCCGCGAGTGAATGAGCGAGCGAGCGAGGGCGGATGGAGGAAGGGGTCGATGCGCGGCGATCAGGTGCGCGGCGCACGTGTGGTGCTGTTGTTTGGAGCAATGGAGAGGCAGAGCGGGCGTGTGTTTCTGCCATTGGAGGCTGATGGATTTGGGGGATGGATGGCATGCATGCACGCATGCACGCACCGCGCCCAAGCGCCCGCCGCGGGAAGGCAGGCAGGCCAGTAGTGCAGCGCAAGCTCACTCACATCGCACAGCAGCGCGGCCGCAGCGCGCTGGCCGTAGGAGGTATGCTCTCCATCGACATGCAGCTGGATGCTGCAATAAGAATGATACTGATAGTGGGCGACGACCTGTGCGACGCTCGACAGGCATGCCGTCGTCGGAGGTGAGCACTAGCGGAGGCCGTCGTCTGTCCCCACGCCCAGACAGCGAGCAGAGCAGCTGCAGTCGATCGCAGGCCGCAGGGATTGCAGCGCTCGCCCTTCTTCTTCTTCTTTTCGTCGCAGCCAGCAGCCAGCAGCGAGCAGCCAGCAGCCAGCAGCGAGCAGCCAGCAGCCAGCAGCGAGCAGCCAGCAGGAGCAGGAGCAGCCATCTTGCCAGCGCGCCGAGCCGTGCGTACTGGCACTGCCAAACCTACACCAGACACCCTGGCACCACCGTCTCCGCAAACTCTCAGCACTTGTGCCTCGACTCGTCTCCTGTAAAACCTGCTCGAAGCATATGAGCCTCGCTACTGCCGCCGCCGATGGTGGTGATGCTGCCGTCCTGGCTCGCATGCTGCACATCGCATCCCCGAGCGAACTGCTGCCGCATCGCGTGCTCCCGTCGTCCCTGCTGCCGCCTGAGGCCCCAAGCCACCGGCGTGTAAAGCTGCTGCTGCTTCTTACTGCTGCTGCCGCTTCTTGCTGCTGCTGCTGCTGCTGCTCGCCGTTGTGCTGCTGTTGCCGCACCGTTGCCCGTCCGCTGCCTGTCCGCCGCCACGACACACGCCCGCCCGCTCCGCACCGCACCGCACCACCCGCACCGGCGTGGTGGATGCCATGGCCGACGATGACCGATCCACCGCCTATCGATCGTCGCCGCCCACCCACTGGACGCACTTTCCCACCCATCCTCACTCGCACCACGGCACGCCCGCCCAAGAGTATCCGGGCTTCAACTTCGCCTCCCCCCAGCTGCCCATGGAGCCCAGTGCCTTCGCCAGCGGCATGCACCAACGACCGATGCATCATCACCAGCTGCAGCCCTTGGTGACCGGCATGCCGCAATGGCCGTCGATGCTGAACAGTCAAGGCCCGGCGTCCTATCCGCCCGTCTATCAACAGCCCGTGCAGCCTCTCCAACCACTGTCTGCCGGACCGTTGTTGACCCCCGTGTCGGCAACCTCCACCCGGTCGACGTCGACGCCGCGCAAAACCCTGACCGACCTGGATCGCAAGCGCATGTGCCAGTATGCAGAGGAGCACCCCAACAGCAAGCAGACCGAGATTGGAGGTACGTGGGTGCTTGCTGATCGATGCACGAGACGCTAATTTCGCGACCAGCCATCTTTGGCGTGGAGAGAAGGTACGACGGGATTGCGTTCGACCTGCCTGCTTCGTCGCTGACTACGTCGCAGCACCGTCTCCAAGGTCTTGCGACAGCGGGAAAAGTACCTCTTCCAAGACGATGGCAGTCGATCGCCCGTGAAGCGCGCCAAAGGACGCTCTCCTGACATCGAACGTGCGCTCGCCGTCTGGGCGAAGAATCAGGTACGTGTGCGCTGCTGCGAAGCACCAACCCCTTCATGGTCGTTGACGTGGGGCAGGAGAAGAAGGGCAATCCTCTTTCCGACGAAATGATTCGAGCGCAAGCGCGTGCCTTTGCCGCGACGACCACGAGTCCCGACAACCATGTCCCCTTGAGCTCGAGCTGGATCGAAAAGTTCAAGCTCAAGAACAATTTGATGGGCGCGCGGTCGCGAAAAGCGTCCCTCGCGCCCGACGACCCTGACTTTGGCGCTGCAGTATCCTCTTCGTCGCACACGCCCGGCGACGCCTCTCCCATATCACCTTCGGGACTCGGTTCACCGTCACCAATCGACCTGCAACGGGTACAGAGCCAGGACAGTCTCAAGAACGAAAGTCCCGATGGCTACATCGACTTTGGCAGTCATCGGCAGGGCGTGTTCCACAGCCAAAGCACCACCTCACTGAACAGCGCCTTCACCGACACCGCGCCATCTTCGTTTTCGCCGGGACCGCTCAGTCCCGGCACTTCGCCGTTCTTCACGCCCGACTCCGGAACGGCGCCGTCACCATTCATACCCACTCCCAATCCGCGACCCATTGCTGCTGTACCGCCGACCTCCAACTCCCACCGACCGCGGAGTCGGACCTTCCCGCGCATAGACCAGTTCTCGAGCTCTCCCGGAGATGCAGCGACGCCGAAGTATACAACCAACGGTTCAACGCTCGATTCGCCGATGGAAGAGCCTCCCGACCCGCTCATTAGCCTTGACGAAGCCGTGTCTCCGCACAATGGCTCGACCGCTACGATACATCCGTCCTCAATGTTGCACGACCACAACAGTATGGGCCCGCCGCCGCTCCCTTCGCACATCGAATCGTCGAGTCGACGCGGATCGACCAAGTCCGCGACGGCGACATCTCCCGAGGAAGCTCGCCAGGCACTCCAAATTGTACTCGCCTTTTTCGAACAACAGCCCCAGGGTTTTCTCGACTTCAACGAAAGCGTCACCATGGGCAAGTTGATGGAGAAACTCCGGTTACAGTCGTCACACCCTTCACAAGCAGCCAATGGAGGGATCAACAGCGCCAGTTGATTCGTTCTTCTGACTTCAGTCCTTATCTTTCACTTCTCACCACTCTGCCTCTGCTGGACCGATCCAGCGGGGATTTGAACTTCTACTGTCCATTCAGCTTGTATATTTTGCACACATTTATCTCGGTCTTATCAGCGCGCGATCTGATTACTATGCATTGAAGGGGAGCGGGGAACATGGGACACATGAGACACAGCACGATACTCTTTTGCGCATCAGGGAAGAAGGGGTGCAGAGACGACCCAAATTCTTCGTCGACTATGCAGAGACTGGGGTCTAAGTCCGCTCGCGCGGCTATCACACGAGAAAGAGGAACTTTCGCATTACTGTATTGTTATGTTGGGGATTGACTGCCTATGCAGCGAGCGAGGGAGCGGAAGACCTAGCTCGAGACGTGGATGGGGACAGGAGACGTGAGACAGGGCACGAAATGCACTGAGCGACATCGCCAACGACCATGGTCAACATGATCGATCTTCACTTATCGCCGCGAAACTTCGTCCATGTCCACCCAACCAGCTCCCACTGAACTAACCATCGAGCCTCATCTGCTAACCGACGCGCTTCACCGCTCCTACTGACCAGCAAGAGAAGTCTGCAATTCGGGGAACAGCCTCGCGACGACCAACTCCACCACTCTCACCACCAAATGCTTATTCAAGTAAACATCCCCGAGCAAGACGTCCAACTCCATCTCCACATCCTGCCGCATGACTTCGACATGGCCCGTCGCGAAGAATCTCGCGCGCACGACATCCGGGACGGCATCAACGATGACAGCGGCACATTCCTGGCGCATCTGCACCGTTTCGTCGGCCGTCGGAGGCACGCGTGCAGGGGCTGGAACGTTTTCGGGGAAGAGCGCGTTTCGGGTGGCTTGCAGGATGGAGGGGAGCCATTTGTTGGCATTGTTCAGCACGCGGGCGTGCAATTGGAAGGAAAGCAGCCTATGGGCACAAGGAAGATCATGTCAGTATGATGATGCTTTTTTTTCCCGCAGCACCCAGACGTCTGGTGTGCGATGCGTCGTGCTACTGTGCTGAGAAGGGAAATATGGCCTGATTGCGTGCATGTGCCGCCGTCTGGACTTGCTTGTCTGGGGCCCCTGCCTCCCTCCCTCGTGGGAAATCATCAAAAGAGGCGAACGGAATGATTGATGATGTGCTGGCTGCAGCTCTGCACGGACTGCGCGTCAGACCAGACCAGAAAGGCATTATTATTGACGGCGAGGGAGGGATGGGAACCGGGATCGGATCGCGATAGTCGACTTTAGCCCGCCGCTTCGTGCTTTGCTTGCTTGCTTTGCTTTCTCGCATCCGTCATCCGTCGCGCCTTGGTGAGGGTGAGGCGGACGAATAGAGTGGTTCAGCAGCTGTTTTGCGCTCTCACTGGTGCCCACCGTGAACTTCGGCAGCAAGGGCCAATCCGTAAGCTTTGGGTCCGGCGCCGGGATCCTTCTCTGACAAAATAGTCTGTGGCAGGCAGTTCTTTTGGGTTTGGGCCGCTATCGTGGGCCGGGAAGCAGAAGCCAGACCAATCGTGCCGGGGTGTGGACGAACACCCTGGCCCGCAAAGGGCCGAGCCCGCGCGCGGAATTGCGAGCCGCACTTTGCGCACTTTGCCCACTTGCGGACTCACTCCCTCCCGTTTGCCGAGACGTGCTCGCAGCCCTCTCTCTATTTCCGACAGGCATCTTTCGATGCAATGCGGTGTTGTGTTGTGTCGCGTGTCTCGCTTCGCTGCCAGCCTTCGTGCGCAAGCGTCTGCGACGGTGCCCGATGCTAGCCAGCAGCTGATGATTACGTGTCGGGACCGAATCCATCCATCTCAGCAGTGCTGCTGCACGTATTGACAGCGATGTGCAACACCAGAGAGCTGTGTCCGGCCGGGGTTGAAGCGCTCTTCGCCAGCAGCAAGCGACATGCACTGCAAGAATTGAAACAGAGTCTCCAGAACATGAAAGGTCCGTAGCATGACATTGGCGGACGTCAGAATCAGATGACCGCGCGCTCATGCAGGCTGCCGTCGTGGCTTGTTCGCTTGCGGCGAATGAGGGGAAGCAAGCTAAGGGTGTCATGCAACACAGGTTGGGAACAAAGCTGCAAGAGTTTCATAGCCCGTATGTTTCGTCGCCTCGGTAGCGGCATCATCACTAATGACAGGACCGGGGGGATTGATTGATTGATTGATTGATGATGATGATGATGATGATGATGATGATGGAAGAACTCACCTGTCCAATCTGCTGTTCGTGCTGCATACTTGCCCTGGTCCATGCAAGCCCGTCCACTGCAGTAAGGAGAGCATTCCTGACAGCCATGGCGTACGTTGTTCCAGCATCAATAGCTTGGACGTGCACTCCCAGACATGCATGCCAATTATGGGCCGTGTTTCGCCGTCTAAGCGTGCGCTCTGGCCTTCTTTTGGTGTTGGTTGAGGCTCGTCGGACGCTCCAATCAGGCCGTCTGACGTGGGTGAGGATCGAACGGGTCGTGCTGGAATCGATGAGGCCTGCATCATGGCGAGAGTGAAGGTGCGGACCAGCAGCCAGATCGTCATGACGGCTTGGATCACAGTCCAGAACGTATGAGTGATCACTTCGAAGCGCCGACGAGGACGAAGCTGTTCATGACTCGCATTCGACGCGGGTGCTGCGGTCAGTAGTTCGAGAGCCTCCCGTTGGCTGCTGCTGTTAGTATGGGGGCCTTTGTTCTGTGGAGTCTTATGTGCTGTATCACTGCTTCGCATTGCTCGCAGAAGCTTTGTGATGCCGTCCCAGAGCAGCCACGGCTCGCAAGCTTTCCCGCAGATGCCATTGTGAAAGATGAGCTCCGCCAGTATTTCCGACACGAGAACGTCCAAGCATGGATTCTGCAGATCCTCTGGAGGTAGCAGGAGGGGCAATACTCGGTCCACGAGAAGCAGACACCACGCGGCTTCGTTTTCTTGCTGCTGCTCACGCGTGGTTTCAGCGTCTACTGGAACTGGCGAAAGAGCGGGATGTGGACGCAGGGCGTGGTATCTGTGGCGCACTTCTGCAGTCGTAAAACGTGCACGTAATGCAGTCTGCGCGATGCGAACAGCTGTCATGGATCAGCGTTTGCGTCGGGCGGGAGAGGCTCGACATGTCCAATTACCGTCGACATGTTCGGTGAGCAGTTCGGGCAGCTCGTCCAACAGCAAGCGTTCCACATCGACGTGCCGCAGTCGTTGCTCCAAGGCTCTTGTGCAGTGGGCAATAATCTGCACAATGGACGCGATGAATTCCTGATCTGGAGTGATCCGATTGTACCATGTCTGGACGAATAGGTTCAAGACTACGGCAATCAGAGCATATAATTGGATATCCACATCGTTGGAACTCGTTAGTGGCGGCAAGAGCTGTTCGAGAGGCTCGGAAACTCGATTGCGAGCAGTCGAGCCTGCTGCAGACGTGGACGGATCGGGAGTTCTTGCGCAGAGTATTCGCTTGATGTATGCCACCGTCGCCTCGCCCTCCACGCGCTGCTTGTGATCGCGATCTGCTGGTGGTCGTGCAAAGCTGAGGCCTCTACGGTGTTGATGCTGTCGCGGTGGCCGAACGGCCGCGCCTTGTGCCATTTGAGTCGCAGGAATCGTGGCACTCTGACCGCAGTATAGCCGCCACCATCGTACGCGATACAAAGTTTACGTCGTGCTGAGCTTGTGTGAAGTGAATGGAGTGGAAGGTCGCACGTGGGCCGTGGGATGTTGTCTCCCCACATTTGAGTTTGAGTTGGCGCCAAGAATGCAGCCTTGCAACCAACTGGCGCTGCGAGCTGACAACTCTGCAACAACATTCGTCCTGACCTGCCGCAAATTAACATTACAACAGCCAGGAATCTCGCGCACAATGGAAGCCCCGACAACTCTTGATGAGGTGGACAGTATGGCGATGATCTCTTTTCGGTCCTTATTCAGCGCGTAAACTGACCAATCAACAGAGGAACTGCGCGCCATCATCACAAACCTCTACATGGTTCTCTGCCAAGCACACGAGTATCAAGGCCCAAATACAAATCAGGCATTGCAGAGGGAAATGTGAGAACCCCCACGTCGCTAATGTTACGTGGTAGCTGATGTTGAACGTGTAGAAAAGATCTGCTGCAAAACCTCAAGAATCTCTCGCAAAAGGCACAGCTGCTCCCCACGCATTTGCCCAAGGAGCTCATTGACTATGTCGAGGCGGCACGCAATCCGGACATTTTCACGCGTGAATTTGTCGAGATTGTGATGCGTTTCAATCAGGAACAGAAAGGCCGTGTCGAGGCATATGGTGCCTTTCATGATATCCTGGCGCAAACTATCATCGTTGGTATCCCTGATATGGCCGAAGATGTCAAGAAGGTCGCTGCAGCTTCTGGTAGGCCGGTCAGTTAGAACTCGACTGCTTGGTCTTGTCGAGATTACCACTGCCGGGCGTCGGGAAAGAGCTGTGGGTCTTTCCTGTGCGGATTGAAGCTGCGGTCCACCGCGAGACTGCTGAACATTTGCAAAGGATTGCGATTGCCGCGTTGCAGCTTCTCCGACACTTGGGTACGCAACCCCATTCCAGTGCTTGGGAGAACAAGCACCTCACAATACCGGAGATTGCTCATAGGACGCTGCCCAGGCCCGCATATTGAGACCCCGAGTCCTCCTGGCCAACTTATTTATCCACATCAAACCCCATAGGCATGGCCATCACATATCCAGTACGATACGCATCGCACAAACGTCTCGCGATTTATCACACTACCGCGGTAGACAAGGATCTGGAAGAAGGAATATCGCCCGTCGGCGACACAACCATCTGCAGAGAGGCCCAGGCCTACACCAGAACCTCTGACCCCTCCATCCGATGCAGAGAAGATATCCCCATCTGCACGACGGGCCAAGGAAAGGCATGTAGTCGGCAAAGCACAGAATTCTTCTCCTCGCAGAGGCATGTTGCAGCCTCCCAGCAAAGGCAGAAAGTAGCGGGTATACCTGCGCAGCAATGCCAAGTTGCATAAGGGCTACGTCTACAGAGACGGTTGCTTTGATGCAGGACATTATCGAGTAGCTCTAAGTGGCGCCTACCTCTTTTGAGGCAATAATGTCCCCTCGCGCTTGAGTCGAGTGTTGACGGGACGCGCGGTTCAACAAGGTCATTCGGCATCTCATATCAGCCACAGAGCTTGCAGTTTACATTATTCGGACTTGATCTTGTCCGTACTCTCCGTGCACGTTCAAAAGTCTGTAGTAAGGGAAGTGAAGCTCAACGGCGCCAATATAGATGTCGCCATCATATACATGCCCGTCTGTCTTCGTGACCATTCCATTCGTAAACAAAATGACACAATGTGAAACGTGTTTCGTCGGTTACTCGCGCGACAACGGCTTCACAATAGACAGACTGCAACATGAGCTGATTAAGTCGAACGACATCAGCAAACAGGACACAAATTCGGTGCTCTCGCTGGAATTTTGCCCTTTTCTAACTTGTCTCTATATGTTCAACACCTCATCTCCTGGACATCATAAAGCCCAAGCCTACAACTCCTTCAGCACCGCAAATCTCCTCGCCATCACCATCTTCGTAATCTCACTGTTCGGCGCCAGAGATTCAAACCCATGCGGAAAGCCTGGTAGCAAATGGAATTCGCAACTCACGCCCGCTCGTCCTAGAAGGCTCGCATACTGCAAAGCTTCCTCTCGGAACAAATCCAATTCGCCCACGTCGATGTATGCCGAAGGTAAACCTTGCGCTTCTTCGACTGTGGAGCGAGCAGGCGCGTGAGTCGGAGGGATGGAGTCGGATGATGAGGTTTGTTTCCCCAGGAGGGCCTCCCAGGCAGTAATGTTATCTTCCATCTTCCACAGGAGAAAGGGCGCAATGGGGATATGGGCTAGAGAGGAAGGATCGGTGTTCGTGTCATCGAGCATGGGGTAGATTAGGATTTGCTTTTTGATGGGAAGTGGTTGCGGTTGGAGTTTGTTGTAGTGTGATACGGCAGCACTGAGACCTCCGCCGGCGGAGTCGCCCATGACGGCGATGCGGGTGGGGTCGATGCCGAGGGTGCTGGCGTTCGAGTGGAGGTATTGGAGGCCGGCGTAGACATCTTGAATCGGGACAGGAGCGCGGACTTCAGGGGCGAGGCGGTATTCGACGGCGAGTATGGGGACGCCTGTGTGGGAGACATAGTTTTTGATGATTTGGTCGTATGCTTCGAGGGAGAGTGCTATGTAGCCTCCGCCGTGGCTGTAGAGGACTGCGCTGCCTGGGGCTGGGTGGGTGGTGGAAGTGTACCAGCGGGCGAGGACTTTGTAGCCATCCTGGACGGAGAGGGTTAGATGTGAAGCTTACGGGTATGAATCTTGCGCGTCGTCAGGTTTACTTGTGCTTCAATGTGTATGTCTTTGACGTCTACATTCGTGATAGGCTCTTGTGCGGCGCGTCGCATTGCGAATAACGCGTCGAGCATAGCACGTCGGCTTTCTATATCGCCCACCTAGAAGCTTGTTAGGCAAACAATGTCACAGGCACTTGTCATGGACACACCGGAATTGGTGGCGGAGGACTTGGTCCTGCCTAGCGATGGTCAGTGTTTCAAAGGTCTTCGGCGTTTCGCTCGAGGAGCTCGTCCTCACCACTGCAGCAAGGGCGGCGGCCACGTCAGGATTCAATTGAAAAGCCATGCTTTCTTGGTCAGCTCTTTTGATGTTGACTGTCGTTGGGCTAGGAAGATGTCGAATTGGAGTATGCAACACCAGACGAAGAGAGCAAGGTAGAAATCCGTCCTCAGCCACTTGTCGTACCTCTACCTCGAGAGTCACGCCTCGGAGGCACTCAGCTTACGGTATATGTAGCGATGCCGGCGTCGGCCTTCTCTTGAGCAGCGCATGGACCATCAGTATGCTGCTCTCGAGGTTACATGTGTAATCTGCTGGTTGACTGATGTCAGACGGAGACGGCTGAAGGTCGGGCAGCCAAGGGCGGATCGGCAGTCAGTCAGCAAGTCCCGATGCGCCGCCATCTGCACACAATCCCATCTTCGCGAATCTGACTGATATACTCGCTGCAAAGAGGAGTATCACGAGAGGACCATGACTGTCGACCGCACGCGTCACACGGAAAGAAGTCGCCATGCCGTTCTCAACGTCGCCCCTTCCGCTGCTCCCAGCCGCCCTCGCGCGCGTCACCGGCACTCGATGCGCTGTTGCGGCAGCATGAAACCAGAACCCAAACGAGCAGTTGGCATTCCTGTTTGAAGCCTTGCCCGTGACAAAACTGCTCGCCATGGACCCGCGATAGACCTTATCTTCCCTCATGCCGTCGCCATTGGCACTACCCGAGTACCATGTCGCCATCCCATTTCCCACCGAGCTGGCCCTCGCCTTCCTGATATCGTCCACCCTGGCAAATATCACGGCTTCAGGCACGCACGCGCTGGCTACGAGCGCTGTGGCATGGCTGTTAGTGTGCGTGTACGCTACAGGGAGGACGGGTGCTCCGGCCATCTTCAGGGACACGCTGTCAAACAAATGGTCATGGTCCGCAGGCGCATTGTTGGCACTGGCACAGGTGTGCGAGAGAGCTGTGATTGGCAGCGGCATTGGATGGGCCAAGGTCAATACACACTGTCTTGAAGAAATGGTCATGGACTGAAGTCTGGATTAGGCACTACTCCCGGCATTGGTCTACAGCCTGGCTGCGAGTGGAATATTGGATACGGCTTCCGCTCAGCTTCGCGCTTCTCGGAATCCTCCAAAGACTGATACGGAGAAAAGCCATAGCAGTCCGAGAAGATCACTCGCCCTCTTGACTCTATCAGCATTCGCAGTGCTCCGAGGGGATGCGCCAGGGATAACAGCGACTGCACTTGGCCTCTCGTATGCAATACTCGAAGTACTCGCCTTTCACCTGATCGAGCGTGCTCTCCATGCCCCTGAGCACTACCCACACGGAGGACGCGTGATCTACTCTGCTTGTGAGCTCTCGACGAAACCGCTAGCTGCTTCGAGATCACGCCGAGAAGCGTCTCTCGCAGTACTTCGCGATGTCGCCGCGGCCAGCACCATCGCAACGACATTCGCGAGCCTCGCTCTCGAAAACGCCAATTTTGGCGGAGTTGTGTATTACGGCTTCGTTTCGCAGATGCTGGGCAACTATTGGATCTCCGGGCAATCGACAATTTCAATGGCGTACACGCTCGTTACAGTGCTCGCACAATCGGCTGTATACATGTCTACAATACTGATGGTAGGTTTGATGTTCCGGCTTATCGCGTTATCGGCAGCCGCGATGGCGCTGGGGCGGAGCGTTCTCCGCACCCGAGCAGGGCCAGTAGCGTCGCTTCCCTTTCCACTCTCCGTGCCAGCAAATGCGTCCACTTCACTGAACGACTAACTTCTTGCTTCCAGATACATCGACAGGGTCCGCTACTCACCAGTTCCGCTCCGCTCTCTGCTGCTGTCAGCTCACGGTTACTGGCTACTGGCTTCTCGCTTCCACGAACCTGTTTCGCTGCGCTATGTGTCCTCTCTGGCGTGTCTCTTCTCGATGAACAGGCTGCTCTCCCGATTGGACCCAGGATGAGGATGCGCTATGGGAGGCTGCTCAGTCTCGCCGTCGTAGCTTCCTGCATCTGCCTCGCTCTCTACTACCTTCAGTCGTTGCGCTCACCCCAAAATCACCCCCTCACCACCTCCGCTCCACTGCCTGTGCGACCATTGAGTGCACTTCCGCCAGCGAAGACCCTCGAACCTCTGCAGTATGCAGACACGCACACACATCCAGTGAAAAACCTCATCGACAACGCGTCAGCCTCGTGGAACGCAAAATTACAGGGTCAATCGCAGAATCTGGAAGAAGCTGTCACCGAGTACAAGCGACGATATGGCATCTCTCCTCCTCCACGTTTCGATGAATGGTACGGATTCGCAAAGCGGAGGGGAGTGCAGCTCATCGACGAATACGACACCATCCACCATTCGCTGCTGCCGTTCTGGGGTCTGTCACCGGCGACAATTCGAGCAAGAGCCAGGGAAGCGCTGGGATTTAGTGAGAACAACCTCATGGGCTTGCTCATACGTGATGGCAAGGTCTCGCTCGTGGAATCAGGTCAAGAGTGGCTGCAACAGGCTGTGGTCGGCATGCTTGGACACTTCATCCAGTTTCTGCCAGACATGGATCTGGCCTTCAACTTCCACGATGAACCTCGTGTGGTCGTGCCGCACGATGAGTTGTCGCGGCTGATTGAAATTGCCCGCTCCAAAAACATGCCTGCCGCTCGCGCAGTGCAGAAACCCAGAGACTCGTTCTCGCCACGACCCAAGGACGTGAAGGGTGGAAAGCGTATCGCGGAAGTGAAGACCACACGATTCAATATTTTCCCTCATCAGCCCACATGGATACCATCGCGACTCTCGTGTCCGCCTGATAGTCCTGCTCGTGGGCTGGAAGAATCGCAACTCATGGACAACATGACGGCATATGCCCTGTCCGAGCTGGGCTTTGTATACAATCAGACAGCATTCTCTGACGTATGCAATTCGCCTTCTCTCGGCCAATCACATGGGTTCTTCGATCGCCCCAATGCCTTCAACGTGGTGCACGACCTCTTTCCGATTTTCAGCCAGAGCAAAATGTCCAGCTTCAACGACATTCTGTATCCCAGTCCGTGGTATTGGTTTGGGAAAGTGGCTTATGAGGAAAGCAAGGACATGGACTGGGCACACAAGACCAACAGCCTCTGGTGGAGAGGCAGCACGACTGGCGGCTTCTCGCGATCAGGAGGTTGGAGAAGGCAGCACCGGCAGAAATTTGTCTCCAAAATCAACGCTCTCGACAAAGCCAAAATCATGACGAGCAGCAATGCTGGCGCCACGGATGAAAACCGCAACGCGAGGAAATGGCTCACGAAAGAAGTCTCGAGGCCGGAATTCAGCTCCATCATGGACGTGCATTTCTCTCATGTCGGACAATGCGACCCGGGAGACTGCGATGCACAGCGCGAGTTTTTCGACATTGTGCCTCCGGCCGATCAACAAGAAGCGTGGAAGTACAAGTACTTGCTCGACATCGATGGCAATGCTTTCAGTGGGCGGTTCTATGCGTTCTTGACGAGTCATTCTTTGCCGTTGAAGATGGCTGTGTTTCGTGAATGGCACGAAGAATGGATTATGCCTTGGGTGCATTACATTCCGCTGAGTTTGAAGGGAGAAGAAGTGTTGGAGACGGTGAGGTATTTCGATTCGGAGGAGGAGGGGAAAGAGTTGGCGTCGAAGGTTGCGGAGGAGGGGAGGAGTTGGGCGAAGAGTGCGCTCCGCAATGATGATTTTGAAGTGTGGTTTTTCCGATTGTTGTTGGAGTATGCGAGGGTGATAGATGATGAGAGGGAGGGCATTGGGTTTGACGTCGTTTAAGCATTGTTGTGCAATTTCGCTGTCGAGTGGAGTTGTAGTGGCTTTTTGCATTTGTGCAGAGGCATTAGCATTTTGCAATTCGTCAAGACAGCAATTGCTGTGTTCATGGCCATCCACCTGCCTCTCTATGGTTTGCGCATGTGCACTTGGTTGGCATAGTGGAAGTATGAAAAAGGCTTGAAAGTACGTCTCAGTGTCCGCTTCATACAGCCACGAGATTTTCGCAAGAGTTCATCCACATGACCAACCACTATGCTCCCCCTATCCGTAAGAACATTCGCCGCATGCAAGAAATGATAACCACCGAAAAAAAACGCCACTTGCGCTGTGCAGGAGGGCTAAATAACAAGCAAGCAAGCAAGCAAAGAATTTGTGGCCTCGCCGATCTCGTCTCATCAACATATCTTTTCTCTTGCTACTGCCACTCGTGGCTGCGGGGTTTTTTTTTCGCTTCTGTTATGCATGCATGCATGCATGCATAAAAAAGAACACCACAAAATAATAATGATAATAATAATAGAGAAAAAGCTGTAAAAGCTAGTCCTTGGATCTCTCACTCTTTTTTTTTTACCCATTTGCTTGCTCCTCGTGGTCACTGCTGATTTCACTTATAAGAGGTTGTCTGCACCCTGTTTTGTCGGCGAATGAGAAGAGATCTCTTCGTAAGGCGTCTGGTCACTTGTGCCCGCGACTCTGATGGGATCCGAGTTGAACTTTGTTGCACTTTGTCGAGATCCAGTGGCGTTCACTTCCAGAATTTTTTTTCCAATGGAGAGCAAAAGGCAAGCGAAGAGTGAGACTGAGCGAAAGGAATCTTGAAATTATCGTTCCTTTCTTTCTTGAAAGTAAAAGTTTCTAATCTTGCCAATCCCATACCGTTCGCAAGAATTGAGACATGTCGACTCGTTTGGCCTTCATCTCGACTAGCCAAGGATGCTTGGTGATATGCCAAGGTGTAGCGCGGCGGTTGGGGTCTTTTTCCAAACTATATTTCAACATTGATTAGTAATGCTGGAAGTCGACGCAAGGGTGAAGGGAATGGGTTCGACTTACCAGCACTCAATAAAGTACTTGAAATTCTCACTCCATCGCAATTTATTCTCGGGCTCATCCTTCAGCTTCGGAATGGGTTGTCGAACGATATATGTCAGTAGATCAATCAATCCCGCCCGAGGGTTCATTTCTGTGCCGTCTGCGGGGAAGGGGAAACGATGTTGCGCGACTTCCAATAATGTCACGCCCAAACTCCAAACATCGGATGTGATGGTGTAGCTCTGGCCTGTTATTCGTTCAGGTGCCATGTAGTAACTGGTGCCAATGAAAGTATTGGCGTCGCCTTTGGTGCCAAATTCTCCCGACACACCAAAGTCGCACAGCTTGACTTGTCCCTTGCGGGTGAGCAGGATGTTGGAGGGTTTGATGTCGCGATGGATGATGCGGTGGCCGTGGAGGTAGGTCAGACCGTTGAGGACACCTTCGGCAACTTTGCCCAGGACCTTCTCGCCAGTGCGGCCTCCAAGTTTCTTCACTTCTCGGTAGATGCTGTCGAGAGAGCCACCTTCGCAGAATTCCATGGAAATGCCAATGGTGCCGCTCGTGTCGTCCATGAAGGCGCCATAGTACTGGCAGATGTGTTCCGAAGCACACGATTTGTTGAAGCTGAGTTCTCGCACAATTTGTTTCTTCACGTCTGGGTTGGGGTCTGTCGTAATGATCTGGAAACTGTCAGCTGTTGTCGACTCGCATGTGGAGAATGCGCTCACCTTCAATGCAAAGACCGTCTTCCCGCCTTTGAGGATACATCTCGTCACAGCACCGCCAGCACCTTCACCGAGACTGCCCAGCTCCACAATCCGCCCTTCTTTCTTTGCAGCTTTCCATCCTGCATCATCCAAGTCTTCCACGTCCAACGGCCGCCCCTTATCCAGGCTCAACTTCTCCAGATCCGGGAGGCCTTGCATGCTTCCTTCTCGCTCCATCCCCACACCGCCTGAATGTGCCGAGCTCGAGCTGTACAACGAGCCCGAAGCTGAGACTGGATCTCCATCGCCTCTCAGCATTTCTACGAAATTGAGTGCTGAATAGGATGAGGTTGTCGACACGGAACCATTTTGGGTAGTGTTGGCGCCAAAGCTGTTCGTCCTGCTGTGTGCCGATTCATCACTGCTGCCCCCGCTCGCAGACACGCCGGGAGCTATTTGGAGGGGAGGTAACCGTCGTTTACTTTGAGCACTCTCTTGCGGTGTATGTGCGGTGCCCATGGGAGTCGCTAGTGAGAGCTTGGGCGGCTGGGCTCGAGGGATTTGTATGCCCAGCGGAGGTATAGCGTTGTTGGCGGCCATCGGTGGCGCGGCGGCGCTGTTCACGGGTCGCTGGCTCGGTGAGGCTGGAATGGCGAGGCCGAGACGTGGGAGCTTATTCCCACCCTGTTGACGGCCGGCGCCTGGGATGGGCGGGCGGAGGAGCGGTGCCGGTGACGCCATGTCTGCGCGATCGACCGGGGGGGAGGTGAGATGGGGATTGTCGGCCACGGTGGGCGAGTCCGCGAAGGCGGCCGTCGAAGAGAGCTCGTCGGCGCTCTTGACAGCCTAATAGCGGGGCTTGGGCGGTGGGTGGATGCTGAGCTGAGGAGCGGAGTATGGTCTGGTGCGTGTGCAGGAGGCGATGCTGCTCGCTCGCCGCTGACGTGGACGCGGGCTTCGTCGTGTGGTGTGTGTGTGTGTGTGTGGTGTCTCGTTTATGCGGTGCACCAGCAGCGCTCTACGGCCACGGCTGCTGCGGTGGTGGAGCGATGGTCGTCAATGCTCCCTTGCTCGGTCGAAGAGCCGCGACTCTGATCGAAGGGCGGAGATTCGTCGTGCAGCCAGCAGCGGGTGGAATTGAGGGCGATGGAGGAGAGTGAGAGAGTCGAGAGAGAGTGGAGAGCCGCTCGAGCGTGTTTCATGTGGCACGTCCGTAGTAGAGTAGTCAGTCACCACTCACCAGGCGCTAGGAGGTACGACCGAGCAGACCCTCGCCAAGACCCTGTTGAGCCGCGCTTCCTGTTCTCTCAGCGGTCTGTTGCACTCGACAATAACAGAATGCTCACGACAACGATGATGATGATGACGATGACGATGATGTTGTTGTTGCTGCTGCTGCTGCTGCTGCTGGACGTTGTATCGTGTTGCTCATCATGAGCGTCGCATCGGCGGAGGACACGGTGGCAGCGACAGTGCCGCCAAATCTCAGCGCGCAGTCGACGCCCGTCTTATTATTCGTCCGGTGTTCTGTCAGACAGCCTACAGTAGCCTGTTGGCCCAATTGCCGCCGAGCAATGAATGATGATGTCGCTGATCGGCCTGAAACCAACAGTTGACAGCAGCTCCAATCCTTCACACCCGACCCGCCCTCTCCGCCGACTCGTCGCGCTCGACAGGAATTTCTCTTTCCGCACACCTCACCGCCGGGGCCCGCCGATGAATTCAGCCTGCACTTGCCCTCTTACATCGGACCACGCTCCTCAGCAACAGGACATGCACAGCAACAACCGACAGACAGACAGTCAGACGGACGGACAGACAGACACACAGACAGACAGACAGACACACCGACAGACAGGAAGTACGCACGTAGGGCTGCAGGCGGCTGCCCGTGCCGAGCACAACACTCTTCACGCCCATGTCATTGGACGGCATGACGTCCCAATCTCATTTTACACCTGCAGCCCGTCCCCATTCTTTCCAGCGCTCGGATGTGCGTGGATGACATGACGGCCCTCGTCGCTTTCGGCCTCGTGCTGCCGCCTGCTGTTGCTGCACCTCCCAGGGCCCCGAAAAGGTACTGTACTGTACTGTACGAGCTGATGAGCCCTCGTGTGCTGTCCAGACACGTACATCCACCTGGCCCACTCAGCGTCAACGTCTCTCTCCATCGCGACTTCCGCGGCTTGCTCGGATGCACATCACCAGCCGTGTCCGTCACAGTCCCCACTGCCAACAGCATTTCTCAATCTACTCGATCGTGGTCTCCCCGGACCAGGCAGCCGCAACTACCGGGCAATGGCCATGATTAATTGAAACTTCAATCAAGGCCATTGACCACTTCACGGCACGTTCAAACAAATACAGTTTGCGTTTCGACACGTGCCCGGCAGATGCCACCCGACCGTGCATCCTTGTTGTGATCGAGCAGCTGGCCACCGGAGACCAGAGAGCTGCAGAAATGAGCGTCGGTTTTCATCTACGCCAAACCCACCAATGCACTCCACAAACTAACCTGCCGTTCCGCACTGCACTGTACACGCCACATGTTCAAACAATGGCGCTGCAGTCGAAGAATGAATACGACGCCAACCTGATCACATGGTATACAACAAAATTATATAAGCCAGCAGAGGCCGACCACACCCCTCCCGATATGTCGCAAGCCATAGCAGATGGAAGAACAGCAATTCTCAACACATTAACAAATCAACCGCCAATCACCAGTAGCTCACAGTCCCCTCCGACCGCACGCCTTCGACCAACTGTCAATTTTCCGCCGCTGCGCACCGTCATCTATCACGCTTCGACTTTGACTAACTCCCATATCCTCGCAGCTCCCAACTTCTGTCTGGGGTCGAGGCATCGATTCCTGCTTGCCTGGATCTGCGGCGTCTGGTATCAATGACACCCAATCGAGAATCCTCTCTCGGGGTGCTTGCGCGATGCCGCCCCTCTCGTATCCTGAGCCATAGCCGTCGGAAGCGTGGTCCCGGAATTGAGATTTCTGGTCGTGCACTGCAACTTCGACGCCCGCTTCTTGCGCCGCTTCACGCGCCTTTTCGTGTTCTGCTTCGGCTTCCATCAGGGCTCGAGTTAGCTCTCGACCGCGCTGGATCCAGCGGAGAGACCACTCGAGTGAGTCCTCTTGTGCCTCTTGTGCCTCTTGTGCCCGCTGTCTGTCCTTCCACTCGTCGTCTGTGCGGGCGTCGAATGCTTCTTGCGCTTTCTGCAGCTGGAGATGGGCTTCGTACCAGGTCTTTTGTGCTTGTGTCTTTTGCTGCCAGGCTGGATCTTGAACGTTGGCATCATTGGCGGCCGGGCGAATTCGGATATCTCCCGACCGGCCCTCGTTCTCGGCGTCACCGTCGGGCAACTCGGCCTGTTCTTGCTTACAATACTGGTCAAACATGCCTTCCAGGTCCATCTCATCGAACACGGGCTCGATGTCCATGGGAGCAGGGTCCATCAGTCTCGCTTCAACAAAAGCTTCCTCGAGATATGCGTTGACACTTGCTTGACATGCGTGAAGATGGTCGATCTGGGCTTGTATGTGCGCCTCAACGAGCTGGCTTTGCTGCTGCACTGCTGTCTGAAAGGCCTCGTATTTCTGCACTTCTCTACGCAAATGCGGCACGTCCTCTGCAAAGTCTTCGCTGTGGTCCACCTCGCTCGAGCTGTTGGCCATCAAAATTCGCAGATTCAATTCGGCGACTTTGCTCATGATTTGGGATTGCAGATCGCGCCATTGATGGCGTTCGCCAATGGCCGATTGTTGGGCATCTCGCAAGCCTCGTTGAGCTTGTAAAACTCGTTGGACCTTTCGAGAGAAGTCGAGATTCAACAACATTGACGCTACATTTCCGACACCATCGAATGCGTCGACTATGCGAATTGGGCCTTGAGTGTAGTCGCTCTCCTCTTCTTCAAGGAACCTTATATACTTCTTGCGTCGCGCAGCTTGCTCCGCGGCAATGTCCCCATAAGGCTCGTTGGCTTGTTGCCCCGGCTGAGGATTGTCGGTCCTGGCTTGTATCGCTGAAGCTTCATTTGTGACTTGTTCGGCACTCGAATCGCGTGGAGCAGCGTCAGAAGCTGACAGTGGTGAGTTCAGATCTGTGCTGGGAGCAGACTGGTCGCCAGGACTGATATCTGCATCACCTACCGAGCATTGTCTCGAATGGCCGATCATCTCTGTCTGTTTCGGAACCGGAGGCGACTGATCTGGATTGGTGAAATAGCCAAGGGTGAAGTCGAAGAAGGCATAGGTGTTAAGAGAGTCAAGAGTGAGCTTATGCAGGCTGTTTCTACGAACCCATAAGTCTTTGTTTGAGCTTCATTCACCTCGCGGCTAGCGAAACACCGACTTTGTTCTTGGAGTGATTGCACGTGCTTATTTGGCAGATCAACACAACCTGCAAACGACGTGTGCGAACAGGCGAATCGTGTTAGAATAATTCTGGACGCTTTTGACTTGCAGTGCACAACTGGTGCATTCGCATTGTTCTATCCAGCACATGCCATTCGCCATGGACTTGCACGCAGCCGTGAAGCCTGCGATGGCGAAGCATTGCTCGCACCCTTCACGGCGCAATCCAGGCCAATGAAATACTGCATCATCTTACCCTTCACTTGCTCAATTCGTCGACTTACTCCGCTGCCCGTCGATATGCTGCACCAGCAAAGGACGAAGGCGGAGCAGGATGGCAACCGGAAATGCTCGCAGAAGACTGACGGACAGATGCGGGATGAGAAGGCGGCGAAAGCACAGGCGTCCATTGCTGCCGTGAAGACCATGTCAATGATCCCGCGTAAAAGATGAGGGGCCTGTTGCTCTGGAGAGGTGTGAACTTGCTGGGGTGCTGGAGTTGCCGAAGATCGTGTTGAGATTGGGCCGAGAGCCTCGGAGTTGGCGCGAAATGGGTTTTGTTGACTTGGGGTGGGAGCAATTGGGTTAGGGATGCATCTCCAGATTGTGTCTTACTTGCCGTGCTATTGAGATTGGGAAGACCGGCATGCGAGCTCTTTGCAGGATGCTGGAGTCGAATGTCGTACCTGAAATTAGCGTGGAAACCTTTTTCTTTGCTTGGGTTGAGATCTTCTGGCAAAGATGAGACCGCTTTTCGCTTGGACGCTTTCCGCCGAGGACGCTTGGGACTGGGGCATTGGGGTCCTGGTCTGGCCAACACGGAACAAGCTTCTGTAGCTAGAGACGTATAAGATACGACATCGCAAACGCGCAAGTCTGATCAGAAATTGTAGTATGCCACGTTCTTCATCGCTGTATGACTTTCGTTTCCCCTGCACATCGCTGTCGCTTTCAACACCGTCTGGGTGCTCGTTTTGAAGCTCTCGGGTTGGCGAAGTAGTCCCTGAACCTCTCCCTGCAGTCTCAAGTATGAGGATGAAATGGAAGCTCTGCAGAGCTTGCTCGATATTAGATAAAGTATGATGAATTCGATCGATATCTGCTGCATTGTGGAACACCGTGTCTTGACATGTCGTCTCTTTGGCTTCGCTTCGCTCGTGCCTGAGGTTTTGTGCCAAGACGGTGGCTTGCGACTTCCTTTCTTTGCGTTCCAGCAGCTCGATTCTCTTTCTCTCTCTCTCTCTCTCTCTCTCTCTCTCTCTCTCTTGCCCCGCTGACACTTTCTCTTCTGCATTATTGTATCGTTGACCAGGCGGCAGACAAGCATCTGGAACGGTGAATATGGCTGAGAGCTTAACTTCCGCGAGCGTTGGGTCGCCGGTCTTACGATGTCGAGAGGCAAAGACGCGTCTGCCTATGGCTGGTGAAAAACGCGTCAAGGTTCGAGCACGATCTCATAATGGCAAAGCACCACCGGAAGAAAATCAATCACGCCAAGACTTGGAGTATTCAATCAAAATGTCAATGCAATTCCTTTCATGTCACTAAATATATTGCCAACAAGGGACACCAGGCTTGGACAGCCACTGTGCTCCCCTAGCGAATTCAGACCACCAAACCATCCAACAGCCTTCGAACGCGGTCCTGCCAGTCGATCTCCTGCTGTCGCTGGTCGATGCGCCTACGCTCAAGAGCATGACTCGCGATGGTACTCTGGCTCTCCCAGACCTCAAGCTCTCTCGCTTCCCACTCGTCCTCGGTATCTGGCTCCTGCTTTGCTTCGTTCTGGTCGACTAGGTCTTCCGAGAGGCTGTCTAGCCACTGGTTGACCTTTCTGTCGTCCTTGCAGATTGCAGCGAACCGCAGCCAGAAGTTTTCGTCGTGGCCTTGTTCAGAGTCGCAGCGACCATCAGAGGCGAGGTCCGCGAAGCATTCTTCTTGCATTGCATCGGGTTGGAAGCCTGCTTTGCATGCAGCGACCATTGCTTGGTGGTTCTCGTCCTCGGCTTCTATGAGCTCGCGGGTGATGGCCTGAAAGGTTTGGTACCAACGAAGGTCGAAGGCTTCTTGGTCGGCGTCTTCTGTCGATTCGCCCTGTTGCCAGCGGACTTGGGTGACGTGCCAGTCCTGAGCACGCTCGATATCCTTGCAATCGAACGCTTGTTCTGCGTACATCAACCGCTCCCTGGCATCATCCAAAGCGAGCCGCACGTTGATCTCGGCTTGCTCCTCTGGAGTTGGTGGAACCACGTTGGCCTGCAGATATTCTCTGCTTGTATCGAGTACTGGCGGATCGTTTGCTGCTCCGCTGGTCTCTTCGGCTCCAAACTCCGCTATGAAAGCCTTCTGGTATTCCTCTTGAAGCTCGAAATGCTCTACTGGTATCTCTTCTTCATTGTCTGGAGCCAGGAGGTTGCCCGCTACGAAGGCTTCGTCCAGTTGTTTTGCGACTGCAGCATATGCTTCGGTCAACATTCCGCCGCGCCAATTGATGCTGGCTATCAGCTCTTGCTTGCGGACGTCCAACTGCGGGAGCATGTTCTCGAGGACACCGAGTTCGGCTCTGAGCTTCGCTATGCAAGCTGAAGTTGTCTCTTGCTCTTGATCTCGGCTCTCTTCCTGTGAGATTCTGGCTCTGTGGCTCAAAATCTCGCTTCCAACCTCGGATTCGAACCTCAAGATCTCCTTCATCTGCTCTTCAGCGTGGCGCGTTTCTCTGGAGTACTGTCTCTGTATGTCGCTGGCTTCTATGATCTTGCGGCTCGTGTCGAATGTAACCAGCAGGGCTACACAGTCTTTGACACCGTCCGTTGTTTCGATGAAGCGTAGTGGACCGTCGGTGTAATCTTCTGGACTGTTCTCGCCTACGAATTGAACGTACTCTTGGTCTCGCCTTGCTTGCATTTCGTCTACAATGACCTCATTTAGCTGAGTTGCTTCCTGTTGCGATGCTAGAGTCGTGGCCTCGGAGGCCTCAAGATTGGACCGGTTTTCTTCACGAATCTCGTCTTCGGAGCGTTCCATGGCCGCTCGAGCGGCACTATCAACGTCAAGAAAAGTTGGACTTGACCCACTCTGGAGTCTGGGATAGATATCTCGGCGTAGTATCGCACCTTGTAGCCTGTGCACAAGAATTTGGGCAAGATCGGACATGGACATCTTGTAAACTGCTCTGGTTGCTCGAGTGATTTCGTTTTCTTGAAGTCCTGCCTGTCTTGTTGTAGGTTTCTGGGAGGCTCCAGGTTCTCTGCGAGGTTTGAGTGTTTGGAAAAGGGAATTCACAAGCAATATGCTTTGTTGCACAATCACTGATCGCGCAGCAGAAAGCCTTTGTCAGTCAGACACAAAGAGCATGGGTTAATTGTGCTAAGCAGTGGTTAATCACTTTCGCTATGCGGAGCCCAACTAATCACTCGTGCTCGCTCGTAGGATACTTGTATCTCCTGTTGGAGGGCTCTGTCAGGCACTTCGAATCCATTATCTCAAGAAGTCACGCACAACGTGCAGAAGCAACCACACGGCAAATCGAAAACAACTACCGACACTTTCCCACCAACAACATTCGATCGACACTTCAACAATGGGTCGCGAGAAGAAAGGCATCGGTGTGCCTACCAGCGTAGCTGGCAGGGCTCCAGTTCCAGCGGCTCCATCCAATAATCGTACAGTGGGCCCACCTGCTGCTCCAGCTCCGAAGACGTTGACATGGGCCCAAACCACTAACCCAGGCACAAGCCATGCAGGCAACAACCTACGCCGTCAAGCTCAGTTGGCAAATCAGACTGGCGGGAACAATCTGGCTCAAGCTATGAGCTAGATGAGCATTGGCGCCCCCGCTGCTGCTGTGACAGCACAGTTGAAGAACAATATTTTCGCTCCATCTATGGCACCAGTATACTCGACCCACAGCATCGTGATTCCTCGCCTGCCCGGCTGGACGCCCTCGACATCTGTGTCCCTGGTAGTGACGATGAAGAACAAGCATCCAAGGCCCGGCTGGTTTGAGAACGAAGTCTGTGTGACTTCTAACTTCCACAAAGGCTCCTTTCAAGTCGGAGATGTAATCTCAGCACCTTTCCACGTCGCAAACAGAGCGCCCAAGGCAATACCTGGCGACGAAGTCAACCAGACGAGGGTCGGGCCTGTATTTTCCAAGCGGAGAATGTTTATCGTCCTATGGAAGACGGATGAGGAGATGTTCTGTCTCCCGCTCTTCTCCTGGCATCAGGTCGGTATCCAGAAGAAACACAAGTACATCAAAGACTACGTCTGTGTAGGCAACTTCAAGTACCAGAAGAAATTCCGGATGATGGGTGTTCACAACCCCATCTGGTTCGTGCACAAGCGCAATGACAACGAACTGACCTCTTCCACTACCTGCCATATTACTGGCGGGCACATGATCGCTTATGATGAAGATGTCGGCAAGGTAGGCCGTATCACTGGGAAGAGTTTTGAGGCTCTTCTGCAACTATGGGATCAGCGTAACAAGGCCTACCGTACTGTGCAGGACAACTTCCCGCCAGAAGGGGCCCAAGATCCGCGTTGGACGACCCAGCAAGTGAGACAGCAGACTAATCAGCAGATGAACCAGCAGATGAACCAGCAGTCATACCAGCCACCATATCAGCAGTCATCACAGCAGCTACGCCAGCAGGCAAGCTATCAGCCCAACCAGTGAATGACTCGGCGGACAAAGTACCAACTGAATGTTTGATCATTACATAACGACGGTTGAGTGGATTTTGCGCTGCTTCAATAACATGCTATCGCTTCAGCAGCGTTCTCGAGACATTATCTGAGAAGGAGGTCGAAGTCAGGCCATGCCTATTGTAGCCGGGGCTGGGACTCAGCGATCGCGATCAAGGCTTTTACGGTAGGAGTTCCTACGATCATATCTTTTTAAGTCCTCTCTTTTGTAGCACTTCCAGATGGTAGTCAACAAATTGTTTGTGTTTCCCTTGTTTCCAGATTAGTATACCTCTTTCTCTTCTGAACAGTGCTGCATAGAATTTGTGAGAAAGCTTCTGCTGAACACTATGAGCCATGCATGCTGACTACATGGTCCTTTTCATGCGATGTGCAAAGTACGATAAGCTTGAGCAGACCTGCTGCTGCCACTCATCTATCTTCTTTCGCGACAGACCTGCTGCCACTTGTCAATCTTCCTTCTCGGCGGACCCCAAGCAACGAGACTTCGACTCTCGCTGATTTCGACCTCTTGCGCATGCCAATCATCGGCGTCAGCATCTTCCACTAGCTCGCTCGAAAACTTCTCATCCACAGTACCTAACCAGTTATCTACGTTCGTTCTTGAGAAGTGCGCCGCAGTAGCCTCGCCCTCCCAACTTTCTCTCATTACAGGGTTGCCCTCTTCTTCTTCTTCCTCTCCAACACTGAACCCGGACGCTTGATCCTCGAGTCTGATCTCAACGCCAAGTGCTAGGGCTTGAGCTTTCGCATCTGCGAGCTGCTCTTCGGCTTCGATGAGCTCACGCGTGATCTCACGATTTCGTTGGAGCCAGTGCAAATCGAATGTCTCTGTCTCCTCGCTGTCCTCGGCGTCCTTCTCTTGGTGGCGCGCTCGAGCTTGGTCTTCTTCCTTGCGGTCAAATCGCATTTGTGCTTCGAGTAGTTTTTGCCTTGCGTCGTAGAAGGCTTCCTTGGCATTGAGTCTCTGTTGAGCTTCGGGAGAAAGGGGCGGAGGCGCACTTTGCATGAAGTTGGGTCCTGCTAGGTCGAGCGCTATTACACTGCGACTGGAGCCTGGTTGGCTATCGTTGTCGCTGTCTGCTTCGAGGTCTCGCATGAACTGTTGGTATTCTGTTTGAAGATCATACGGCTCCTCACCTGCTTCTTGCTCTTCGACAGCTTCGGAAACCAGCCCGGCGATCACGAACGCTTCTTCCATGGCGCTGATAGCATTTGTTTGACACGTACGCAGGACGTCCATCTGCGTTCTGATCTGTGCGTCAAGTTTTTGTTGCCTTAAATGGACGTTCTCGAGCAGTAATCGCATATTCGACAGTTGCTGTGCAGCTTTCTCATGTTCCGCGTCCTGGGCAGCAGCCTTGCCAAGTCGGAACTCCGAGGCATCGATCTCTGTTCCGATGTCCAATTCGAGGTTCCAAAGGTTGCCCTTCTGTTGCTCAGATGCGCTTTCGAAAGCCTGGAAGGCTCTTTGTGCCAGTACAGCTCGCCGCACCTTCGCGGATAAGTCCAGGCTTAGGAGAAGTGCTGATGCATCGTCTTTGACTCCATCTGAGGCTGTGACTATGCGGACTGGACCTGATGTATAGTCTTCCTCTTCTTCATTGACGAAGAATATGTACGCCAGAGCGCGTCGTGCGTCCTCAGAACCGGGATCTTCAGGACTTCTGACTTCCATCGGATATCCAGGCTCATGCTGTTGCTCTAAGAGGCCAGACTCGGAATGGTTCGGACAGTGAGTGTGCGGTACTAGATCTCCGCCAGAGGCTGTAGACACTCGCAAATCTTCATAGGCTGGCGCAGATTCCTTTTTGATAGCCTGTGCCGATGCGGTCTGGGAAAAGGTAGCTCCATGCTCAAGATCTGGTGCTTCTTCCTTGGAATACGATAAACACGGCGACGTCTGTGTCGTGTCATCCACATATATCGTTGGCTGAAATCTCTCACTTAATCCAGCATCAGGATGTGTGTAAAGAGGTCGAGTGGGTTGCTCCTGTTTCGGCACTGAGTATTGGGAAGACCTTCGCCCTGATTCAGGATTCCAAAACAACGCTTTCCATCGAGGCCTGCTCGAGAAGATTTTGCGTGGAATAAGGTCCATGATGCATCTACTCTAGACGACAGAGCAGCGTGGTCAAAAAATGCAATACGTGCGCCCAGATGATTTGCAAGTGATAGGCAGGAAGGAAGTTGAATTGGCGATGCAACGAGAACAAAGAGATTGCGACCAGAGGTTTTCCTGCTCAGTGGCGTCCATGAATGGTCGCTTTTTCTTTGTCTTTGCCGCACTCGGAGTCCAATTTCCACGACGATCAGCAACAATGCCTGACGAGCGTGGCTTCTATTCTGGTCCACGTCTCAATGGCCTTTGATGCTGCAACGAGGCTGGCAGATAACAGTGTCTCGTGCGCAAAGATATGTCTTAGGCACAAGGATAGAAACTATTCCACGAACACCAACGCTACCGCAAGAAGCTTTGACAGTATGGGACGATTAGCACTGGTGAACAAGACCTCGTCGATTGCAGCAAGTCCGGTGCAGGCGCCGGCGGCAGCAGCAGCTCTGTCGTCTCCCGTGACGTTGGCCAAACCATATGCCAGCCCGTGGCAACAGATACCGGTTCCGAAGAAGACCGGCAAGAGTGAGATTGGCTTACGAAAGACGCTTCTCAATGCAAACCTCTCGAGGGCAGGGAACGGCTTGGCTGGGCCGATACAAGGCCTCGCCATTGGCAGGCCAGCCGCTGGACCAAACGCGACTTACGATCCATCGATGGGACCCGCACCTTATCGTCCTCCTGGAAGCGTATACAGAGGCAGTGCAGCGCCCACAGAGAACAGTATCGGAGCGTATAATCGCCACATTCAAACCGACACGTGCATCCGCACGAAGTTGACTGTGGCAAACTTCAAGATTGGCGAGGTCATTGCTCTGCCCTTCCATGTTCCCAACCTCAATCCACATCATAAGATCACGCATGAACGTTTGAGAGTGACTTGCGAGGGACCAGTATTCTCCAAGCGCCGAATGTTTGTCATCCTCTGGATCAATCAGGTTGACATGTTCTGTTTGCCGCTGTACTCTTTTGAGAATCAGGGCATATCCAAGAAAAGAGACGAGCTGAAAAAGGATTATATCGAGGTCAAGAACGTCAAGGCTGAATCTTTTCGGCAGCTTGGTTTGTATGAGCCGGTGAAAATGCAAACATATGATCCGAACCGCCCTATGACGGATTCCACGACGATACAATTGACCGGAGGTATCAGAGTTGATCCACAGGAGCACATCTCTCTGGTGGGACGATTCACCCAGGCGTCGCATAGAGATCTCTTGAAGCTGTACAATGACTTGTCCAGAGAGGCACAGAAGAAGCCCTGGAATGGATCGCTGCAGGGTACTGGGAGGTAATATCGTACTTGGAGTAAAGATGGTGGTATGACCTCGCGGATCAAACGGAAGTCGTTTGCGTGGTTTCGCAAGCGGTCCAGAGAATTTTGCTCGATTTACCGCGGGCGGTAGCTAGACATCTTCTTGACTGTCATCAAATAATACGCTGCTGGATAGCGATCTGAGCTCGTGGTCTTCTTTCGGGAAACAATCGTCCAAGGTTCCTCTCTCACGGACTGGAGGTCGTCCCCGCTTGTGAAGTTGGGCTTGGGCACAGAATATGCAGAGATGTATCTGAGTGACCATTGCCTTTGCGGTGATCAATTGTACCCATTGCCAGATCAGCTTCCCCAGTTGGAGGTGTTGAACACAGTAAGTTGCTTGTGAAGGATGTGTTGACTGTTGACGCGGCAAGCGCAGAAGGAGATTCGGAAGTCGCGTGTGTCTGAATGCCAAGTGCGGCGAGGCGAGGTCCGTGCAGTGCAGCACCTTCCCTTCCCTTCCCTTCCCTTCCCTTCCCAGCTGGTGGAGGTGGAGCTCCAGGCGTCAGTCACAGTTTCAACCATCACCGGCCATGGGAGACGATTCACGACGAGACGAAACGATGACGGCCTCGTAAGAAAGACGCACGAACGCAACGAATTCGAAGACAACAGCACCATGGCAGCACTTCCCGACAAGGTGCTTGCGTGGCTGTACAGCGTGCTGCATGTGCGTCCACGTCCACACTGCATCCCCAGAATGGAGGCAGCGCGTATCGAATCTGGCTGATGTCGGCCACCAGGATTATCACGACCCGCAACGAACATATTCCGACACAGTGCGCGCTCTCGCTCAATACCCAACGCTCGCGCCCCGCACCGAGGTCTACACGCACGAAAATGGCACATCGGCCTTGCTGCTGACCGTGTCGGGCACCCTGCCTGTCGCCTTTCGAGGGACGACATACCATTTCCCGGTGAAGGTGTGGGTACCTCACGCCTACCCCTATGAGGCACCGAACGTCTTTGTCACTCCAGGAAAAGACATGCTGGTGAGGCCCGGGCAGCATGTGGCCGTGGATGGGCGAGTGTATCATCCATATTTGAGAGACTGGGGCAGAATGTGGGAGACAGCGAGCATATCAGAGCTGGCCGAATGTTTGCAACAAATATTTGGGAGAGAGCCGCCGGTCGTCAGTCGGGCTCAGCAGGAACAGCAGCAGCCTCGACCCATACCCCAAGCGCATCCAGGAGCGCCGCCGCCTCCACCCAAGCAGCCAGTTGGGACTGCAGGACCTTCGAGAAGTGCGGATCCGAATGCGCCTCCCCCTCTGCCCCCCAAGCCTGGCGCGGCGCCAGTACCTGGCGAGGAATATGCAGAGACGGCGCGAGACGTTTCCAGAGATGGACCTCCCTTACCGCCACTACCTGGTGAGATGCCTCGCAACCAGCGCATATCTTCACTCTCGTCGAATAGTTATCGACCAACATCGATCAACCCGGCGCCGCCATACGGTGCGCCATCACCAGGGCACCACAATGGACAAGTCCCGGGGCCTTCGTTTCAACACCCCCAACATGCACACTATCAGCAGTACCCACGTGCACAGGATCTCAGCCCTGTCTCACCAATGTCCCCGCCGCGAGGTGCCCAAGAGTTGCCCACAAGTAGACACGCACAACCGGCACCGCTTCCTGCGCCTCAATTCCAGCCACAACGACCAGCTCACCAGACTCATCAGAACCCAGCTCCACAGCATCATCCCCAACATCTTCCCCAGTATGGACCACCAGCACATGCCCAGCAACGACCTTATGCGCAGCAGCAACCCTCTCCCTACCAACATCCACCGTCACAGCCGCCTCAGCCGAAGCGAGCGGCTCCCGATTTGCTCACAGACCCCTTCGACGTTGCGATGCCTGGACCTGAGGTCCAACAAAACATGCCAGCTCCACCGATCCCTCCCAATCCTGAGAAGGAGCATTTACTGCAGGCCCTCTCCTCAACTCTAGTTCAGCAAGCGCAGCAAAAGGTCAATCAGAATCTGTCAGCGATTGCTCCTCTCGAAGCGCAACAGCAAGCCATATATGCTGCACAGCAGCGCTTAGATGGCGAGATTCGACAGCTGGAGCAATTGGAGAAAGCATTGACCAACAATGAGTCTATCCTCCATCGCAGTATCCAAGACTGTGATCGTACTATCGCTACTGCCAGATCGAAGAAGCAACCTCCCATTGACGATGTTTTGATCGCACCTACAATGGTTGCAAATCAACTCTGGACTCTTTGCGCGGAAGAAGCTGCATGTCGAGAAGCCATGTATGTGCTGCAGAAAGCCAATGATCGTGGACGGGTCAGTGGCGACGTGTTCATCCGACAAATGCGCGGTTTAGGCCGAGAGTGCTTCCTGAAAATGGCCTTGGCGAGGAAGTGCGCTACCGGTATGGGTCTGGAGCGGACAAGGTGAGGAGTGAAATATCGGCAATCGTTCCGAGACTACTGAGTCATTCGGCTGGACATTGGGAATGGACTGACTTACGCACCTTTCTGTCATCACTTGGCCGTCACTCGCATGCTTCTTGGTAGCAATGCTGCAGCAGCCGTTGTCACGACTGGTGGGGTCAAGCGCAAGACATGGGCAACACTGTGCTGAGTTTACAGGTCATGGCGCACGTGGCTGTATCGTCGTCCGTACAGAGCCCTCCGAAACGACATCATCGGATTTATCGCTTGCGGCTCAGTATCCCCTTCCAGCAACGCGCTCTGCACCAGTCAACACAATGGTCCGATGGCCAAGCTGGCATAAGTTCGGTTGCGTTTTGCGGATGACATTTGAGGAAGAAAATTGCGGATTATGCGGGGTGCATCCACCTAGTCGGGCTATTGTGGTGCGAAACCTAGCAACTCGTGGCACACGCCCTTCAAACCCCGGCCCTCTCCACACGAGCTTCATGCGGGCTACTCCACACCACCTCTTCTACGGTTCTACCACCACAGCGCCCAGGCATGCCACGCGATCATTTCAGCATTCGCCAAGAAGACCAAGACCGTCCAAGACTTGCTAGACTTGCCGGCAGATGGTTTTGCCTGCACGAGAATTTCAATGTTATGGCTGAGCACACTTGCCGACGAGCGCTCCGGCCCAGTTCGTCTGCTGGCTTGGTAATAGCGGCTTGGACGACTGTTGTGTTGCCCACCATGACAACAGTACCGCATGCACTAGAGACTTAGGCATTACGACGTTACAGAATGCAAGCGGCATCGCGGTCCTTCAATCTGCGCAGGTTCCGACAGTATATAAGCAAGCATTGAGACGTTCACGATGCTGGTTTTGCACGTCAGCGAGGACTACAGCTAACAGCATGGGTGTGACCGATTTCTCTTGTGGCCGTGGGGTCCTGGTCTTGGGCTTGCTTGCTACGACAGCTGCCGCTCATCCTCAGGCACAGCATGCCAGAGTACCTCGTTCAAGACCTATCACTTACCCGTATCAAAATGCCTCTCTATGTATTGACGAGCGACTGGATGACTTGATCTCACGGATGACCGTTGCTGAGAAAGCGGGTCAGCTTTTCCACACGCAGATGGTAAGTCTCCCCCAAGCAACGCTACACTGTGCCTTCAGAGAAAAATTGCTCACCTTGTGTCTCCTCAGATGATGGGTCCAAATGGTACACTCGACCAGGGTGATGAAAGAAGGAACAGTACGACCACGATGGTCAGCGACATGTTCATGACTCACTTCAATCTCGCGAGCGATGTCATCAACGTCACGGAGACAGCAGCATGGCACAATGCTGTTCAAGAGTTGGCGTTGAATACTCGGCTTGGCATACCAATCACCCTGTCCACGGATCCTAGACACGCGTTCACGGAAAACCTTGGTACTGGCTTCGCGGCAAATGCTTTCTCGCAGTGGCCGGAGAGTTTGGGTCTCGCTGCGCTGAGAAGTGCAGAGCTTGTGCAGACATTTGCGGAAGTTGCAAGAGAAGAATACAAGGCTATTGGGTTGCGGTCGGCGTTGCACCCTCAAATCGATCTATCCACCGAATACCGCTGGGCTCGTATCGCCAACACCATGGGCGAGGATGCGGAGTTGACATCTGAGCTTGTCGTGGCGTACCTCAAGGGCTTCCAGGGGGAGGAATTTGGCCCACATTCGGTGACTACCGTTACTAAGCACTTCCCGGGTGCTGGACCTATGGAGAACGGCGAAGACAGCCATTTCGTATATGGCAAGAACCAGTGAGTCAATGACAGTCGATTCCTTGTGGATCTGGCGGCTGACAGTGGTGCAGAACCTATCCAGGCAAGAACTTCGACCACCATCTGATTCCATTCAAGGCTGCCATTGCTGCAGGCGCCCGTCAAATGATGCCATACTACTCCCGCCCAATCGGCACCGAGTACGAAGAGGTTGGATTCAGCTTTAACAAGGGCATCATTACTGATCTCCTCCGCCGTGAGCTGGGCTTCGATGGGATTGTGTGTTCCGATTGGGGATTGATCACTGACACTATCATCCTCGGCCAAGACATGCCCGCTCGTGCCTGGGGTGTTGAATACCTTAACGAGCTCGAGCGCGCCGCGCGCATCCTCGATGCTGGTGTTGATCAGTACGGCGGCGAGCAACGGCCCGAGCTGATCGTCGAACTCGTAGAGAATGGCCGCATCTCGGAAGATCGTGTCGATCAGTCCCTTCGCCGCCTGCTCCGCGAGAAGTTCGCATTAGGTCTGTTTGAGAACCCATTCGTTGACGTGGAGAAGGCGGCGCAGATTGTTGGCAACGAGGAATACGTCAAGTTGGGCGCCCAGGCTCAACGTGATGCATACATTCTCCTGACAAACAAGGACGACATCCTTCCCCTCAAGGATTTCTCCGGCAAGGTTTACGCGGAAGGATTCAACTCTACGTACCTTACCAGGCGCAACATTGAAGTTGTGGACACCCCTGAAGAAGCCGATATTGCCTTCGTTCGTCTACAGGCACCATACGAGCCTCGTCCTGGTGGGTTTGAGGCGCGGTACACAGCCGGCTCGCTCGAATACAACGCCACTGAGAAGGCTCGCCAGGCGGAAATATACGCCGCTGTTCCTACCATTGTGGACGTCTATCTGGGACGTCCCGCAGCGATTCCAGAAGTCGCAGAGCAGGCTGCGGCATTCTTGGGCAGCTTTGGAAGTGGCCCGGATGCATTCTTGGATGTCGTCTTTGGCGTCGATGGAGCGGAGCCCAAAGGCAAGTTGCCTTTCGATCTCCCGAGGAGTAATCAGGCCGTGGAGGATAGCTTCGAGGACGTGCCATTTGATACCGCGAACCCGCCTTTCAGGTTTGGCGATGGGTTGAGATACAAAAAGGATTACTAGTCACGTCATGCATTAAAGGCTGAGGGGAAATTGAGTGTGTCGGAAAGAGTATAGAACGCAAAAGCTAATGAATGCAATGAACAAACGATCTTGCTCAGTCGCTCTTCTTGAGCACATGCTTTTTCAAGTCGCTAGGGGAGAAGTGCGTTCAAACGAGAAACTTTGGAGGCGGGGTGATGACGTTGATTGAGTCCATCGACGGGTGAACCTTCTGACGACGAACTGGAAAAGCATTATTGGCAGTGATCATCTGCAGACACTCGCGGTTTGACTGCAGCGATCTAACATTTACCAATACAGTAAATGTATCGCGCGTGTCTATCATCGTCGAACACCGCTACACATGCAAGACCTGTCCAGCGGAAATGCCTATTCAATCAACCTTCCCGGACCTCGAAATTCCCCAGTGCAATCTCTTGTCTTTTCTGTTTCCAGATGGGAAAGCTGAAGACGACAAACAACTATGGATCAACGCAGCGCACCCGACAAGATCGCTCACGGCCTCACGAGCGCTGCATCTGATCAAACGCTTTGCATGCGGGCTCGACAAGCTGGATATTGCGAAGCAGACTCCCATCATGGTAGTCGCGCCGAATTGCATCTACACGCCAGTAGTGTATCTCGCCACGATAGGCTCTGGACGGATATTCACTGCCGCTAATCCTTCGTATACGATGCTTGAATTAGTGCATCAGATGAAGACTGTCCAAGCTGGTCTCGTTCTCGCAGACTCCTCGGCGCTCCTTACGGTCCAGAAGGCAGCAGCCGAAGCCAATATTCCCCGACATCGCGTTTTCAATTTCGATTCCGCTGCTGAGAGCAAATGCGATGTGACGAGCTGGGAACGCATACTGTCATCTGAACCGGAAGCTGAAGCCTGGCACTGGGATCCTCTAGAAGGCAAAGCATCAAAATCCACCGTCGCAGTCATCAATTTCTCATCGGGGACCACTGGGTTGCCCAAAGGCGTTTGCACAACACACTACAATTGGATCGCGAACGCCTGTCAAGTCATCCACGCTCGACTCCACGGAACCGGCCAAACGATCGATAACCCCGATCCGAACGACAAATGGCTCGCTTTCCTACCCTGGTATCACGCCTATGCCCAAATGTTTACACTCATCGTCGCTTGTAAGCTTCGACAAGCAGTCTACACCATGCCGCAATTCCAACTCGAGCCTTATCTCAAATATATCGCGCAGTACAAGATTACTAACTTGCAGCTCGTGCCTCCGGTTCTAGTCATGATGAATAAGAGAAGCGGAATCGAAGAATTGGATCTTGGAAGTGTGAGGTGGATCATGTCGGCCGCGGCGCCGCTGAAGAGAGATTTGCAGAATGAGATTTGTCGGAAATTGGGCGCGACGATTGTGCAGAGTTATGGGATGACGGAAACGACTTGTACGGCGTTGATGGTGCCGGGGTTCGTGGAGGATGATAGTGGGAGTGCGGGAGTCTTGCTTCCGAGTACGGAGGCGATGTTGGTTGATGAGAAGGGAAGGGAAGTCGAGGGCAAGAGTGGGGAGCTGTGGGTTCGAGGCCCACAGATGTTGTTGAATTATTGGGAGAATGAGAGTGCGACGAAGGAGACGTACGCGAAGGATGGTTGGTTGAAGACGGGGGATGTGGCGGAATATGATGCTGGAAGCGGGAAGTTTTGGATTGTAGATCGCAGGAAGGAGTTGATCAAAGTGAGAGGATTTCAAGTTGCTCCGGCTGAGCTGGAGGCTTTATTGCTGGAACACGAGGATATCGCGGATGCGGCCGTAGTTGGGTTGAGCGTCGAAGATGAGGAACGGCCGAGGGCGTACGTGAAGCTGCAAAGCCCGAGCATAGAAGCGATTGGAGTGGAGAGGGGAATTCAACGATATGTCGCGAAAAAGGCCGCAAAGCACAAGCATTTGACGGGAGGAGTGAAGATTGTCGATCAGATTCCGCGGCTGCTGAGCGGGAAGATCGAAAGAAAGGTCGTGAAAGAATGGGCGAAGAGGGACGCTGAAGATGTCGCCTCGAAGACAAATGCTGCGAAGCCCAAGTTGTAATCTCGACAAGATTTTTTTTCATGGATCGAAGCCTTTTACAATACTGTAGCTTTTTGTTGATGCGAGCTCGGACTTACGAAACTTTGGCAGCGCAGCGAAGATCATGGGAGAATCCTGCTGCTGGCCTGGCCGAAGGATCAACAAAGCCCTCCTCGGGACTTCTCACACGCGGTATTTATCTTTATCCATCCTTACCTCTGCTTCAAGGCCTCACACACAACGCCAGACTACCACGCAATGCCCGACGAGAAATTCACCGTACTCATCGTTGGAGGCGGAATCGGTGGCCTCGTGGCAGCTATCTCCTTGGCACAGGCCGGTCACGAGGTCACAGTCATCGAACACAAGTCGAGATATGACAATGATGATGGTGGCGAGAGTGGACAAGGCCTGTGTTTGACTGTCAATGCGACGAAATGTCTCGTTGCACTTGGGCTGGAAGAGGATTTCTTGGGTATTGCGGATGGTGGTCAGGATTTGCAGATCCGAGACTTTCGAGATGGGTCTTCGGTACGAAGGGTCACGACGTTGAATGGGTTCGTATAGAAGTACTATGACCTGGGCGGAGACGAGTGAATGCTGATTGTACCAGGCATGCAATGGTACATCGCAGCGACTTGCTGCGGGTCCTCGTCCGACATGCAACGAAGGCGGATGCGAGGATCCACATCAACCAAAAATGTCTTGGAATGATCGAGCACGATAGTGGCGTCGGCGTCATGTTGCAAGACGGGAGATGCGTCCAGGCAGATGTTGTTATCGGCGCCGATGGCATCCACTCTGAAACACGAGGATTTATCGAAGGCTCGAAAAGCATAGATCCCGTGCTAACCGGACATTGCACTTTCCTTGTCGATGTACCCAAAGCTTCAATGGAGAGACACGAGGCTTCGAAGCAATTGTATAAAGACGGCCGAGATCCCTTTCAGTTCTGGATCGTACCAGAGAGAAGTATTGTGGCGTGGACGATGACGAGACATAATCGGTACCATTTGCAAATGAATGATCATACATATGGCAATGGTTCAGCTTATGGCGAAGACGAAGAAAAGAGGAAAGGTTTGGTTACTACCTTTGATAACATGGATGCGTACCGCGAACGCTGGAGCGATTCTGAGCCGGCAGTGACTGAATTGCTGGAAGAGACAACGAGCGTAACAAAATGGAGGATCGCAGAACTCCCCGAGCTCCCGACCTGGTCGAGTCCCGGCGGCCGCATCGTTCTTCTCGGCGATGCAGCGCATGCTGTGCCACCATATGCTGGTCAAGGAGCCGCCATGGCCATCGAGGATGCCACTGTCCTTTCCGTTCTGCTGTCGAATTCGGAAGTCTTCTCACAATTTAGTGAAGTGGCGCGAACGTACGAGAAAATCAGACGACCGCGGATCCAAGGTTTCAAAGAAATCATATATGCGAATATGAGTCGATGGAGCCAGACCGATGCGGGAGCCCAACAACTGAGCTTGAAAGATTCGGCGGCTACGGAATGCGATGATGTTAAGGGAGCCTGGGCAACAGAGAAAAGATATCGTTGGATCGACGACTATGATGCTAGGGGGATTGCGTTGGGGCTGGTAGCTGCGATGCGGAAGTGATGTGCCAGGATTATGCTTGTGTCTTCCGCGGAATGGAAGTGGTCATGGAGCCATCCGCCTACTCCAGCATTCGACGAGGTTGGAAATCCTTCACTCTGGTTGTCTCTGTGGTATCCCTCTCTGGATGGTGGGCCTTCTCCACCGATGTAGGAGGGTGTAGTGCACAGATGGGCCGATCGCTGCAGCCGAAGCAAGAAGAATCACCCGAGTCACGTGCAGTGGAACTTGGAGGTGTTTCCTTGAGCTCCGTGTCATCGCCGATGGCTCGTGGGCCATGTTGATTGTTCGGTGGGTGGCCGTGTTGGCTCTGTCCCTTAATTCTTTTACGCTCAAGACACACGACTCCGATAATAGACAGGCAGCTCAGTATCAAGGACAACCGAAACGGCCATCTCAGCGCATCCATGTATAGTCTCTGCTTTATCTTGTCGTTGTTGCTGTTGACTACCGTTGTGGCTCCGTTGTCGTTGAAGTTCATACCGGTCAGACGATAAAGCTTGTTTGCAAAGATGTTGTTTCCAGCAGCAACGAACACGGCGCCACCAAGGAATTCGAAGAATAGTACTGTTGCAAGTCCAGTTGCAAGATCTTCGTCCGGCAGAACTGCCTGGATCGCTGTAACTGGCAACTGCAAGGCGAGACCTGTACCAACGCCGACGCTTATCTGATGGGCGATGTACCAGATGGCAGGCGTCTCTGGTCTCAGGGTCGTGAGCATTCCGTTCCCGATTGCCATGGAGAATGTGCTTGCGTAGAAGAATGGCACGTATTGGCTGATCTTGGAAGAAACGATGCCAGCTGCGCTCACGGCGCAAACCAGAGCGGCAATGAAGGCGACCATTTTGACGCCAGATTCTGTTGCGGACATGAGTCTGACTCCTTGGAAGTAGACGGGAAGGAAATACATGTCGCAAGCGAATTGGCCGAAGAGGCACAAGATGAAGAAGGACAGCGCGGCGACTGTGCGTTGTTGCAAGATGCGCTTCGGGATCGTAGCATTGTCGCCTGTGATGAGTTGGACGCCGATGAACGTAATAAAGCAGATCTATTCTCGATGTCAGACTTGTCGTATCTTCCGGACGATACTTTACTCACTCCAAACACAATAAAGAGTAAGATGACGCGAGGATCGAACCACGCGTAGCTGATACCCGCCCATTGTAGCGCAAGGAGCAGGCAGAAGATGCCGATCAAGAAGAGCATCGTTCCCAAAGGGTCGAACATCTTGATCAATTCGAATCCCGTCTTTCGTCTTCGTGGCACTGTTGGCAGTTTTAATAGAATGAAGAGCATAGCACCCGCAAGCAGTGGCCCAGGGATGATGATAGAAAAGCACCTGGACTGCGTCAGTACACCGAACGCAAGTGTACTCCTGGAAAGCGGACGGTGCATACCACCTCCAATTGAGCCGGTCAATCAACCACCCACCCAGCAACGGAGCCGCAATACTCGCAATTCCAATCACCACTCCAGCGCTACTCTGCATAGCAGGCATCTTTTCCGGTGGAGTCAACAACGCCATGATATACAGAGCACCCGAATAAATCCCCGCAGCACCCATCCCCGCCAACGCTCGTCCAAAAATGAAGACATTCGAACTTCGGCAAAAGGCCGAGACCAGAATTCCAGCCTCAAAGCATAGTAGAGCGGCTAGGAATGTCCATTTTGCAGAGTATCGCGCATAAAGTTTGCCATAATGAGGCTGGAACGCGCAGGTCGGGACCAAGTATGCTGCGGCATACCAGCCTATGCTGTCGATGCTGTGGAATTCGTCGGTAATCTTGGGGACAGAGACGGGGATGATGACGTTCATGAGGGCGACGCAGAATATGCTGATGTTGAGGGCGACGAGGATGAGGGAGAACGAAGTCGCGAGGAGCTTCCTTGGAGCAATTGGCGTCGTGGATATATTGTCGTGGTGTTCAGCTGGCGATTGGCTTGGACGGAGGTTTTCGGTGGATGCCATGGTGTGTTTTGGGTGTTGGCTGAAATGCTGTTAATTGCGGTTCTGCATCATTGAAGAGAAGATTCAGTCCGACGGGGGATAGTATGTCGTTGTAGAGTCACCTGGGGTTGTGCTTTTCTGCAATTCAAGGCGGATTGTGGCACGGTGAGTTGTCCAAATATTGTGCTACTGCTCGTTCCATGTCTCTGGTGATAGCACATCAACTTGAATGCTTGCGTATGGTACAGCTGCCTATTCTCGTAGGCTCTATCCCTCTCCTCTTCTGTAATTATCGATTGACATGCTGTATCGTAAAATCCAGCTCTCATTCTGAGATTAAAACTTCGCCAGGTCTGAGCAGCTTGTTTGCTGCCTCGCTGTCATGCATGCAGCCGGCCTGGTCACTGGTCACAGTGCGGCAAGACGGGATTGATCACCATGTAACCTGACAATGTGATATTGTAGCAGAGACGTTGCGTGGCACTGTCAAGGTGGATGGGCCAGTATCATGTATCCGTCGATCGTCGTGCCGAAGTTTGTACGAGCCTCTTGAAAGCGTCGTCGCTTACTGTACCCATGTTACGAGCTCGTCGTATCATCAGCCTTGATGGTAACGCTGAGCAGAGCGGTCCAGTTTGGACATTTTAGGCCTTGCTTGATTGCGAGCGTTTTTTGAGTATCCCAAATACCTCTATCATCTGCATTAGTGTTGTTTGACACAAGGTGAAGTCCTATCAGGAGACATACTGTGCCACTTCTTGACAGGACGCTTTTTGGTCTCCCCCTTCGGTTTGGCGTCTGCCAAGGCCCCTCCATAGTATCCCATAAACATATTTGATTTGGACTTGTTGTTTGATTTTGTGTCTGAAAAGCGTCAGGCGTCTGTGTCTTGGATGGTATGTTGATGGCAGCGTTTCGTCGAGGTACATGGCGTATATATGTCTCTTGGAGATACTGTGATTGAGTTGCTGCCTTCATCTATGAGACGGACCGGCTTGAATGAATGTCCGTCCGGTCGATTTGCTCCGGTCCCGGTTCCGAATGTCCATCGGGGACAAGCGAGATGAATTTGCCCGCTCGAATGACGCAATGCTGGGCTCTGCGCAGCGATGCACAGCATAAGTCCGTCTAAAACCCATTGTAGCTCGCGGTCATCGTTCTTGCTTTGTTGGTTGTAGGACACGGTGCGTCTTGTCCGACAGCGTGTTCTCGCGGTTCGGTGTCCAGCAACTCTTTGCTGAGCACCCCGGTAAGATCCGTTCAGTGAGCATGACTGTTCATAGTCTGGCATTATGCATTTTGCACAAGCCGAACGCCTCCTCCTCACCGATGGTGAAGCTGCTCTGCGCGTATGCATCTGCGACTGTGCCAGGTTGGAACGTCTCAGGTCTGGCGTGAAATCAGCGTCGGGTCTTGGCATTTGAGTTCCGCACCGACGGTGGGCTTGTTGAGACTTCCTCGGCACATCATTGGTTCTGTCGACTTATACCGTTCTCAGCTGCGCGGAGCAGAGGAGGAACGGAGCTGTCCAGTCGACATGCGGAGTCCCAGCTTTGTGGACTGTGGCGTGACCTGGTAGGCCGCCGTTCCCATGCACTGACCGAACAACAGAACCACTGCATACACATTCAACGACATGACGTACGATTCCGAGATCCAGTTCACCCTTGACACGATTTGTCCTTGGACCTACCTCGCGAAACGCCGGCTCGACAAAGCCTTGGCTCTGATCCGAGAGGACTCCGATAGTCCCGTCAACTTCACGGTGAAGTTCAAGCCGTATCAGCTATACCCTGGCGCCTCGCAAGAAGGTGAAGACAAGTATGCATGGTATCGCAAATCTCGCTATGGCGATAGCGACGAGAAAATGGCCAAATACATGCATCTCATGTCGATGTACGGCAACAAAGAAGGCATAGACTTCAAATTCGGAGGCACAGTCGCCAATACATTGCCTGCCCACCGATTGATACAGCACTTCCAAGAGAAGGGAGGTCCGGAGATGTCCAACGCGATTGTCAACTCGCTGTATCGGCAGTATTTTGAGGAAGAGAAGCACCCTAGTGCGCATGAGACACTGTTGACTGCCGCGAAAGAGGCTGGAATCGATGAAGCGGAAGCGAAGAAATTCTTGGAAGATGAGGACGAAGGACTGCGAGACGTGAAGATGTTGATCAGAGAGCAGGCTGGCAATGGCATTGATGCCGTGCCATATATTGTAATAGAGGGCAAGAGAAGGGATATCACCATTGAGGGTGCCAAAGAGGTGGAGGATTTCGTGAAGGCTTTGAAATCGATCATCAAGGAGAGCTCGTAGATGGACAGCATGGCAATGTGATGCACATAGTTCCAATATTTCGCACCCGGCCACGACATAACGATAGCATTGTACTGGTTGCAAAAGGAGTTCCTTGACGCTGCGACAGATTCGTTACACTGGTCTGGAGCAGTATCAAGTGAAATTCTTGATACGTCGAGCATCAATGCTCTCATCGGCCTCGTTCTCGGCAATGAGCCATGACTCTTGCTTACGAAGGCTTGCAGCAATGTATGGATGGATGGCATGATTCGACGCTAATTTCGAGCTGGAGATGGCCAGATTCAGTCGCGGACGCTCCTACCCTGCCTGCATTTAGCGATGCCTCAGGATGTCTCATGGGATAATTATAGAGCCCCTGACTCCATGTGCTGCAATGCCCCGGCGACAGTAGTAATAGTGATAGTGAACAACAGCACGTTGGTGGTGTGACGGGCAACAGCAGTACAAAGTGGTGGGAATGACAACCCGAGAGGGCGACATGCAGCCAGCCGTTAGCGCGCCGCCAATCAGACTTTGGATGGTCAAAAGCCTCGGTTGGTCGGTTTCTTCCTTCGACTCCACTTCTTCCAAGACACCTCCGCACCAAGCCGCATCACCACCGACCAGTGCCTGGCCGCCAGAAGACAACCTCCTGCAAGCCTGCAAGCTAGCTCCGAGGATTCGATGGCCTTGGCTAATGCTTTGGCGAGCTTGGGACAATCTCGCTGACGCGTTGCACAGCTCTGGATTCCTGGAGATGAGGAGAAGACGCGTTCCGACACGCGCTGCTCGGATACTACGACGACGCGGCTCAGAAGCGGATACCACGTGTGAGATGAGAAAAGATTCCATGCAAGTGTTCCTTTGAGTAATTTTTTTGCCAACGGGCTTCATGACGTTGGAGTATTTACAAGCCGGCCGTCTGCGCATTAGCAGTAATGGTCTATGGTCGCATTAATCATTACACACACACTAGGTCTTCTCATCCTCGCGACCTCAGAAGCTTGAAGTAGTCCACCAAACCGCCGTCCAAATGCTCTGCTGCTCTGCATGAATGGGTATCTTGAATTCAAAACGCGGCAGCGACGACTGCAGCGACTGCGAAGGCGCCCACGCCGAATGTGGCCATTGGTTGTGCTGCGCCGGTGTATGCTGATGGAGTGCTTCCTGGGAGACTGTACGACGGGATGCCGGTAACCGTTGTGACCGTTGGCATCGTGTAGCCATTGCCGGCTGGTGCGTTGGGCATGGCGCTTCCGGCGGCTGAAACTGGTGCCCTGCTCGCCTGAACACTGGCTTGAACGGGTGCTGGGGTCGTCATGGCGCCAGCTTCGGGAGTCGTCGCGGCAGCGCCGCCGCCGCCACCTCCGGAGGATGAACTAGAGAATGCGGAGATCCCCCTAGCAAGGTTGTCTGCGATGGGCTGGGCAAGATTTTGTGCAATGCCTAGGAGGTTTTCGGGGATCTTGCTGAGAAGTGCTCTCGAAAAGGCCAACGATGCGGCCTGTTGGTCCTCGAGTCCAGTAAGCACTGCTTCGCGCACGCCGTCGAGTGATGATCTCTTGCTGATGAGGTTGCTGATGGTCGTGTCCACAGCGGCACCTAAGTCCTGAATTGGATTCGCAAGGCCTGCAGCATCATCGAAAGAGAGTGTTGAGAGGCCATTGACTTGCGATGTTGCAGCCCTGATGGCGTCAATGACTCCAGTATTGCCCGATGCAAGCGCAAGCAAGTCGCCGGAATCGATCGCTGTGTTGAGGTTTGTTGTTGCGCTCTGAATTGATCGAATGGCGCTGACGATATCCGCAGCAGCTTGTCGACTTTTGATCGCGGGACTCCTGGTATCCAGGCTGAAGGCCAATGCCTGAGTGGCGAAGAGGACGGCGAAGAACTTCATCTTTCCCTCGGAGCCAACCCGGTTGGTATTGACTATGATGAAGTTGCTAACTGTCGCGTGTGTATGCACAATGAGTGAAGGTGCGGAAAGCAAGAAAATCGTAGTACCCGGACACGACGACATCTATCAACGGTACCCGCCGTGAGCGTGCTCGCAGCCAATCTTTCTCAAGACCGTGCGAAAGTCTGCCTCGGTGTTCCTGGGTGAACGCTGATGACCGTTCTCACATGCCTCTAAGCGATGGAATCTCCAGCTGATTAGAGTTTGGGATCCCCGCGCGGCCTTCTCCAGATCTGGGCTTCGCTCCAGAATGCTGAGAGATCTGATTGGATATATCGTTTCCTTGGTTAGGGATCTAACGATTCTGGGTAGTGAGCGACATGCAGGTTGAACCGGTGCTTCGAAGCCTGCAGCAACGAACGGGTCTTTCCCTCCCTACCCGTACCTGCATTGCGATAAGTGGAACTGTGTCCGAGCTCAATGCCGTTCTCACAGACTTCGATCAGATTTGCGCAGTGAGAAGCTATTGGTGCGTGTCTGAATGTGCAATACTGGAAGGTTGCGCAACGCAACGCCAATTCACAATCTTGCAGTATAGTGCTGATAATTTCGTGTCAGCGAACAGGATAGTGTTGAAGTGGCGCGAATATCCTGGTCCACGCCGCTCCGAGCTTATTAGGAACTACCACCGCAACATACCGGACGCCATGACGCCACATAACAAAATGGCCGTCGAGACTGGTCTGGTCGCAAAGAGCTCCCCGACTGGCGTGCAAACCTGGTGCTCTTCGAAGAAATGAAAGAGGACTCGATGACCTCTGAAATCTCGTTCCTCGTAACACCAGATATTAGCACAATTTCGCAACAGCTCAGCAGGAACCACAAGACATCATCATAGTCGCATCACATCATTCTTGTCGCCCCGCCTCCAAGACCGCCCGTCACGCCTAGCATGCTGGGGTCAGTGCTCGCCTTTCTCTCATGCTTAATTTCGCCTCTTGCATGCCTATCGCGACGTCGATTCGCAGCGCCGCCCACGAAATGGCTTGATCCAGATTTGCAGCGATCGTAGCAGATGGTGGACTCTATTGATCCGTCTCTACGATAACCTGTCCTGTGCTCGGAAATGTTGATCACGTGGCGAGCAGATGCAATCATCACAGTGAATACGCGGGCTGCCGCTGATGAGGTCAGGCATGCACTACGGCGGACTGGTGCGTTGATCACAGGCTCAAATGACCTGAGATTGGCGAGCTCGCTCGACTTGTTGCATTGGTCTTGGCAGGCCAAATGCACAATTGGAAGGTGGGTCTTTTCGTATACATACGGTCTGACAATGGTTCAGTGGCAGTTGAATGAGGAAATCCTGGTCAGTATACTGTATAACAATTTGGAGGTGCGCTCATCATCACGTTCCCCGAAACAAGAAGCGAATGGCGGACGCTGAACTCACAGATGTTGCAAGGTCTCAGTATCGATCCGGAGTTCCATGATTGGCAAAACCTCCGGACCATCGTCGGCTATGGCGATCCTGGTTGGTTTCGCCCGAAAGTCGAGGCGATGCGCAGAAGCAACATTGACCACTGGCCACCCGATGTTGCTTCCTTTCGGCTACATCGCACTTCTCGCTGATCTTTTCACATGAGCGTCCATGACATCGAACCGAGCAGACGAGAAGCGAGATATCCGGTCAGAATCAAAAGGCCGCACGCATGCAGAAGCGAAGTTCTGATGCTCGTTAGCAATCGCAGTGTACGACTACAAGTTGTGCTGAACGGATATCAATATCCGGGAAAAGTCCATACGAGAGACTGAGACTCGCTGCGAGTGGAGAGTCCTTGGTCGAAGTAGGCCTCGCTCCTGGAAATGGAAAGAGCTGCGGGCACAACCGGAACGTTCGTCATCGTGCAGAGACCAAGATGTCACCCACGCCCACCGAGCGCTTCTGGTATTCATACTGTATCCATTCTACGAAGGCACTGTGAAAGACTCGCGTCTTCACACTTGCCTCGCGCAGGGAGGACGATGCATAAGTAGAGCAACACTCGGTTCACGGCATCGTGGCTTGGTGTTTGTTCAATAGGGTTGAGTACGATGGAATTGATCTTACCCTTGGAGGTGGGTTCGCAAAGCCTACAATGGACTATCCCTGAGGCACATAGATGCTGCTCGATTGTCATTCTAGGAGGCACGCATCTCATTTAGGGACAGTTCGGCAGAGAAGTAGGTGAACTCGTCAATGTTTACAGGCAATTGCCTTCATGCTCCACTATTCTGACTGCTCTTGGGCTAGTGTATGCAGCTCGTGTGTCGCAGACTACATGTGTCAATCAATTTCTACCCCCCCTGATCCTCTTACAGTAATATACCAGAATCACTAAGACTAGAAGCAATGAATCATCAAGAAGTTACTGAGAGGCAAAAGGCATCACAAGATACTGTCCCGCCCGCTCCTCCTCTGCCTCCATCCACTCTCGTCCAGAAATGCAAGACTCCAGTCAACCCATCAATCAATCTAAAAGTCTTGGATGAGAGCTTCAAGGAACACCGAAGTTGCCGTAGAACCCCCTCCCACAGGCTCCTACTTCTTCCACGGCACACTTCAACCTCCCTCGCTTCTCCGAGAGATTCTCCGACTCCCTTCTTGCCCTGAACTCCATCCCGCTCAGCTGACCAGTGCTTCCTACGAACTGAAGCTCTGGGGACAATATCCTGCTCTAGTCAGAAGCCCTCTGCCCAATTCGTCTCATCCAGAGAGGCCTGCGATCCAAGGCTCACTCTACGAAGTTTCAAGTGCAAGCCACGCACGAAGGCTTCAGGAGTATGAGACCAGAGCATGTAGAGCAGAAAATTGCACAAATTCGCGTGACTCCGCTGGATCAGGAAGAGACAGTCGTGAAGGGCTGGACATTCGTGTACTCAGGAGACGGCAGAGATCTGAGTTACGGGGAGTTCGATTTGGAAACGTGGCTGAGGAGAATGGGAAGGAGGAGGATCTGAGTGAGTGAGTGAGTGAGGAAAGTTCCATTGCCATTTGAGCTCGTATCTGCGTCAACTCCGACTTCTGTTCGCCCGCGAACAGTCAAGAAACGTCTGATTTAATGGCATGAAGCCGCCGCTTTTCGCGGAGACAAAGGTCTCCCCCTACTGCTTGTGTCCATCGCGCTTGGTGCTTCTGAGGTGCCGTGGGCGGAGAAGATTCTCGCCATGCTTCGTTTCATTTCCAGAGATACCGCCCTAGTGTCTTCACTCCCTCGTACTACGAGTCAGGATTAGCTCCATACTCATGAAGATGTTCAAGGGTGCCATACCAGGAGCTCCAAAGCGGCAGCAGGGACTCGAAAAACCGGAGAGGACGCAGAGTTCTTGTCGTCATCGTCGTCGTCGAGGTAGGACTCGTCCTCGTCGTCGCTCTCCTCTGAGAGCTGGTCGCGACTTGATGCCACGCGTGCTTGCAGGGCGGCAAGGAGACGCTTCTGCTCGCGGAGATTGCGCGTGTCGAGGATGGCTTGGTGGTTGGCGGCGTCGAGTGAGGCACGAAGTGAGACGGCGCGCACCAGAGTGAGTGGTGTGGTGCCGCACCATAAGGCCGCGATTTGTGCCTCGTGGAGGTCGGAGAGGTCGGCAATCTTGGCTTGTGTGCAGCGGAGGCGTTTTTGGTAGATTGTGAGGACGAATTGGGCGTCGTAGAGCTGGGACTGAAGGGTTTCCGTGTTGACGTGGGCCATTGTGAGTGAGATGGCGGCAGTGAGTGTGTTGAAAGTGAGCGCGGCAGGAGCGAGAGCGGACGGAACGAGGAGCGGAAAGAGGTGAAGAGCGGACAGGAGTGATGAGATTCTGGTGAATGATGAGTGCTGGGCTGAGTGCTGTGCTGAGTGCTGTCGTTGCTGTCAAGTATGGTGAAGACAGTGGTCAAGTTTACTCTGAACAGCATTTTTGGAAAAAATGATATACGACGTCGAGCTCAATAGGTCTCCCTCTATTGTTTGCTCTGTATTGTCAGTGGACAATACGTTTCTTGCATCCATTGGCTCTAGCGCCTTCTATTATAAGTTGGTGCGGTTGGTGAAGAAGTGACGTCCTGTCTGCCATTTTTAGGTTGAGTCATGTGAAGGCCCAAGATTTCTCTCGCCTTGCATTTTTCACATTCTCAACGCCGCCGTTGGGCGCTCGACTTCTCAACACCGCACGCGCGCGTCGAGATGAAGAAGTCCAGGACGCACACGCGCGCCAAAAAGGAGCGGCTACGCATGGCATCGTTGCTGGCACCATTAGCTGCACAGAGTCCGTCTACCCTCGAGTCCCAGAACTTGCCAATACCTTCTGCTGACCAGGTCACCATAGACACAGCTGACCAAGCATCCAACACGGACGAGGAGCAAGCCATATAATCCACCGGCAATGCGCCAGTCAAGCCTTTCGAGTTTCTCGAGCTGCCTCCTGAATTGCGCAACGCTGTCTACGCAGCCGTCCTTCAAGACGTTGAAGTGACCCTTCCACGCAGTCACCGACAGCCACTGAAGATTCGATCCGCGTTGATCGGAGTCAACAAGATGATCCAGGAAGAATTTCGCAGCTACGCCATCGTGGAAGCTCCTGTCATCAGAGCAAATGTTCTCAATCTCAGCTTCGGTCATGTCATCACCTACCTCAACCAACTCGGCGAGACTGAACTCAAACAATTGGAGCGCGCTTCGAGCACCAGGAAGTCCACATTTCAGACCATCAAGATTGAGCTCGTAGTGGATGATTGTAACTGGTTCGTCGTGCCGTATAGTCAAAAAGGGGGACACGGAACTGTCGCATCGTAGCGTCTAGACTTGGAAATGACCTCTAGAGGCAGTCTCGTCCATGTATATACTATGAAGAGGGCACAGTCAGTACTAGGTCTCTAGCATCACGCTCCGCACGACGCGCAGAGAGGAGGAAGGGCGTGTGTTCAAGGCAGCAGGACCTTCACTGCACGCGCCTTGAGCTGTCAAAGTTATCATATCGAACTTTCTCAGTGTCCTTCACCTCGAATCATTCATAATGCCGATTCCTGTGCCCAGCGCATCCTGACGTCGGCGCCCTCGGCAACTTGTTCCCAAGTATTCTGGTTCCCTGTAGCGTCTGCTACTCATCATGCATAGCGTCGTGCGTCTCTTCCTCTGCCGGCGACCGGCGAGACACCCAAACGCCTCATCCATCACGGGCGCGGCAGCGCGTCCAACCCGAGGACAACACGTCCGTCGCTTGCATCGGACCGCGAAGATGCACATCTGGGAAGAGGAAGCCTTCCCAGCAGCGCGTCACCTCCCGACAGCTAAAGCACTCGGGACGTCGTGGCCGGCAGTTGGCGAGGAAGACGAAGCGTCAGGAACAGTGCCGCGATGCAACGTGAGCTAGCGCCCGACGGCCCCCAACTAATCGGCCGGCTTCCACCATCAAACTTCGCTTAGAAGCATGACGGGGGTTTTGATTAGAATTCGACCAGGCCAGCCGCGATCCACTGGCCTTGGCCGAGAAACACGCTTCGGCATGGAAGCAACCATCACCACACTGCGATAGAGCGGCACTGCATCAATCACTGCCATCATCATGTCGACATTTGGAGGCCCCGGCGGCCGCACGACCTTCAGCAAGCCGACACCTCCCGAACGAGGCAGCTTTCCCCTCGACCACGAAGCCGAATGCCAGCCCATCATGAAGCAGTACTTGCGCTGCATCAAGTCCAAGCGCGGCGTCAACGATGAGGAGTGCAGGCAGCTCAGCAAGTCCTACCTGCAATGTCGCATGGACAGAAACTTGATGGCACCAGACTCGATGCGCAATCTGGGTTTCCAGGATGCAGATGAAAAGCAGGACGCGATGAAAGCAAAGGTCAAAGCCGAACTCGACGCAGAAGAGAGAGCGAAACAGAACAACAGCGCAGCGGGGAATGTGGCGGCCAAGAAGTGATTCGACTCGTGCTTCAGCAAAAGTCAGTAGAGCGCGTGAGGTCAGTCGGTCGGTCGAAGAATCCCGTGCTCGAGCAGAGACACAACGCCACAGAATCCACAACCTTCAGTCATGCTCGGTACTCGCCATGATTCAAAAATGCCACTTCCACTTCCGTCTCAACACACATCACACGACAGCAGGACTGACGAAACCCGCTCGGATGGGACCGAGAAACCCACCACTTCGACCCAAGCAAGGGGGACTGCAGGAGCGCAGTGACCGCCCCACACATCAGGCTTACCTGAACTACACAGGGCGGTCTGACTTCTCAGACACAACCTTTGAAATCCATATCCGCATCGTGCTTGCAAAGACAGTTGCGCGGCGACACCGAGCACTGGAACGCGGCAAGCTATGATGTGCAAGCTACCTGGTCAGACGACGACATGTCGCTCCAAGTATACGGTGAAGAACGGTCGGAAATCCCCAGGTCAGGCGACGGACAGCAAGTGAGACTCGTGTGAAAACACCGTGGCTTGCAGTGGCGAAGACACGGAAAAGCTCTTGAGCAAAAAAATGGAGGGGTGGCAGTGAGCAGCAACAACCAAAAAAACATCACCAACGCACAGCTTCACCGCAGGCCCACAAATCTTGTTTCTCCCCAGCTCCCAGCAGCAGGTCTCAGTCATGGTCTCGGTCGCTGGAATTCGGGGCAAGGCGTACGTCGCCGCAACAGCAAGCGTGCAAGCGCGCAGCCTGGTGGAGAAACAGAGACACTCGCACAGCAGATTCCAGCAAAAGCTTGCAAAAGTCGAGGACGACGAAGCAGCAGCAGCAGATCACAGATCACAGATCGCCACCGGAATATGATGACAAGGATTGCCTGTGTAGAAAAATGGTGTGGCTCGTCCTTTTTTTTTTGAATGCCATTGTATCAGACTGCGACCCGAACAAGTGCGCTTGCAAGCATTTGACAGCCCGCACGCAAGCCCTTGTGCCACTGTGGCGTTTCTCCTACCTGCACATCAAGAAAACCCGGCATGCGTGTTACTCACTGCGCTGATCGGAGGCGGGGGGGGGGACATGGTCGATTTGAGTCAGTTGTGCTTGAATGGAAGCGAGCATATACTTTTTGGCCAAGCCAAAGCTCTGCTGTCAAGGAGCTCGCAATGCACACCCGAGATATCACATCCAATGGCAGGCATTTAATCTGAGATCTCACTCTCCGCGCCTGCGTAACAGGACGTAGTGATTGTGCACCCACCCGTTCGCAGTTCGCTATCAGACATCAAAGAAGTGGAATGGAAAGTTAGTCATCTTGTGTAGATTCATCCTCGGCTACCCATTAAACAGATGATGATGATGCTGATGATGATGTTGATGATGAGTCGCACAATGTACCAGCCAGTCATGCCTCAAATTCTCCCCATTCAAACAAGTAGTGACTGGAAGAAACCTTTTGCCTTGCTCTCACAGTCCATCAATTTCATACATCCAGTGGGATCCATTCAGAAGTCTCTCTGCCATGCAACTAGTGGTAGTGGTCTTGTGTGGTGTCCCATCGAAAGGAAAGAGTATGTCGAAACACATGGTGATTGAACTCCCGCCCCAGCATGCAGAAACTCCCTCTGCCCCACGCCTCACTCAGGCATCGCGGTTGAGATCAAGAAACACAGAAAAATGTCTCGGGAACATTGTGACAAATCAAAAAAAAGACTCCGTGGTAACGCCTCGTGAAAGTGTGCCGCGTTCGTTCGCTGGCCGTGATGTGTTTCTGTCGTGCCCGAGACGCCAGGGCCCAGCTCCAGCTATGCGTGCGGCCTGAGCAGACGCCGGACTCCATCAGTGCATTTGCCGGAACGGGAAGAAACAGCAGTCGTCGCGATTGGGTAGCCGAGATCGTAGGCAAATAGTGGGAAACAAGTCGTCAAAGCAAAAGCATATGGTGGTATCATTGGTGAAGGAAGCACAAGGCCGAAAAGTTCCATGTATCAGAATTCCGTGTAACCCTAACGCCGCTGGTGTGGTTGGAAGATGTCAAAAGAGCTCATGAGGTAACATCGTTGTCGCAGACCGATGCCAGCGGCACGGGTCGGTCGTCGGTGGGAAGGGTGGTTGCATTGTGACAGCTGCTGTCGCAGAGTGGTTCTGCACGCCGGGTTTCTGGATCCCCGATGCAAGGGGTGCAGCTCCAGATCAAGTGCTCGAGCAAAGGTCCGTGTTACCCAGCAGATCCGCTGGGATCTCGGCAGATGGCGGGGCTTCGAAGTTGAGGAAGTGCAAAAGTGGGTCCACATTGTTTTGCGCCGGAGGCTGCGGGTGCGGGTACAGGGAGTCGTTGGGCTGTGGCAGGTATGTGAAGTTGCCTCCCTATTGCATCTCCATACCAATACCAAACTCATCTTCCTCCTTGGGATCGTTGTTCCAGTTGTAGCCCGCAGAGTCGTGCGACATCCCGCTCGACATGCCACTGCCGCCTGGACGGTAACCTGGGCTCAGAGCTGGGATCGTCAAGTTCTGTGGCTCGGCGTTGGCCACGCCATCACCGTTGAGGTTGGTGAAGCCGGGCACTCGCAGGCCCGATCCAGGAGCGCGCGTGTAGCCAGTGAATCCACCAGCGTCGCGATGCTTGGTCAAGACTTCCAAGAATTCCGACGTCATGCGGAGCTCTTCTTCAGAGGCTTCGAACGGCCACTGACCGCCAAGTTCTTGCACATACTTCTTGAGTTGCTGCTCCTGGGTGAGCTTGAGGTGCATGAACCAGACCATGTCTCGTGTCCACGCCACGGAGCCGTTCAAGATGTCGCCTTTGTTGGGACCCTTGTCTTTATCCTCGAGCGGGAGACCTTGGGTGATGTTGCCGGCGGCTCTCCGTGCAGATGTGCCAAGCAAGGAAGCATTTGGCGGTGACATGCCCGCGTTTGCGATGGATGGCGAGAGTGGAGCATTCGTCTGCAGATGCTTGCGCACTTTCTCATCTTCGAGTCTGTGCTGTGGCACCAATGTGCCGAGATCCTGGATGCGCTCATTGATGTTGTCGCGGCGACGGCGCTCGACCATGTTGTGGGACTCGCGTCTGCGCCGACGCTTCGCTTCTTGTGTGGTGCTCGGTGCTCCGAAACCGGGTTCCATCTTTGTGGGGAGACTCGATGCAACCTTGTGGTGGTGGGTACCTCGGAGGACCGCTTCGATTTGGGGATGCTGTGGTTGGCCGTTGGGTGATGGGAATGGTGATGATTCGCCCCAGCTGTGACCACTTGGTGTGCTTTCCCAGCCGTTGCCCATGGAGTTGTGCTGTCGGTGGTTGATTTGCTGCATGCCAGGATGGTCGTCGCTGACGGTCAGGTGTGCCATGCCCGGCGTGTTGGGCGTGGCAGGTGACCGCGAGTCAGCAACCTTGCGGTCGGTGCTCATGTGAGCCTGTCGGTAGCCCTGGGTTTGTGTGGGCAAGCTGTGACCGAACTGCTGCTGTCCCGGGGCTGCCCGAAACTGCCCATAGTTGAAGTCGGTGTTGAAAGGCGACTGTATTGGTGCACCGTCGGGCGTGTGCGAGAATGTGTTGGCGTGAGACATGGGCTGCTGTTGCAAGAAATTCTGGAACTGCACGTCGCCGCCGAATTGTGGCGTGCTGTCGATGTTGAGGTCGGCCAGTTCGTCGTCGGCAATGTACGAGGAAGTCATGAAGTTGTTGCCGCCGTTGGTCAAGTTGGCTGGGTTGACGTTCATGTTGCCGCCTGACTGGGTCATGTGGGCGTGGTTGTTGAAGTTCAAGTACTGGTTGGGGTTGTAGTTGTTGAAGTCGTCGGGCTCAGACTTGATGAATGGCGATTGCGTGCTCGCCATTTCGTCGTCGTCTAAGCCACTGTCAAAAGTGAAGTCAATGGGTGAATCGCGCTTGTCGTCGGCTTCCTTCGCTTGACTGTCGAAGGGCGGAAATATGGTCAAACTGTCTTTGGCTGTGGGAGCACGCGTCAGCAACGGAATGCGCGGACATGGTTGGCAGCGCATCGACACGGCGATGCCGCCGCTCGATACAGCTTCCATGTGGCGACGAAGGTGAATTTCGAAGCGCTCTCAAGTGAAGTCGAGCGGACGGGCGGGCAGCGTAGAGATGGAGTGGCGACTTACACAATGCAGGCATTCCTTGATTGACAGCTCACGCGTTCATACGAGTGTTTGCCGCGGCTCTTGTGTCCGCTTGGGCCGGTGATAGCGCGAGACTATCGTGGCAATGCGGGTGTGATAGGCCGCGAGGAGACGGGCGGGTGTCGCTTCGGGCTTATTCTCTTGCCGCTCGCTGGTGGTGAGCGAGCTGTGGTGTGCCAATAGGGCCGGCCACGAGTGCGTCGCGAGCACGACGTTGCAGTTGGATCCAATGGCCGATGGGCGTCGCAGTGCACCGCAGCTGGTTGCCTGGTGCTCTGCAATGACGCAGCGTAGCAGAGGGCGGGGTGGAGCGGGGGCGGAGGGTTCGAGGAGGAAGGTGCTCTGGACGAGAAGAGGGTCAGCGACTGTAGGTTCCGATCCAAGTCATGCCAAATCACTCGCGGGAGGCTGCAGTGGCATAAATGGCAGGTGCCGCCCAAAACAGACATGCACGACAGCAACGCGGGCCAGCATGTCTTGATGCGGGAAGGCATTGACGTCGCTGAGGGCTGCGTCGGGTAGGCTTGCCGCGGTGCTGTGTGGCCCTATGCTGGCTCGCCTTCCCACGATGCCGTCGTCCAGCGCTCTTGGCTGCCGATAGCGGGCGCGGGGAGTCATACACGGAGGCCGCGGACCAGCACAAACGCTGCTGCAGATGAAGGGGGGGGGCGGAAAGGGCACACTCACCGTCGCTGGCTGGCTGGCTGGCTGGCTGGCTGGCTGGATGGATCCTGCTGTCGGCTGGCTGCGGTGGTGGGCAGGTCGCAGCGGCGATGGTTGGCGTGTGCTCGCACGTGCAAGCGGATAGGTGGAGCTTCGTGCCGAAGATGCGGTCGGTGGTGGAAGAAGAGTGGCGGCGGATCAGGGCGGCGTTCGTCTCGCGGTCGTCTTATTATTATCAGGCGCGACAGCACGGCGTGCAGGCGCGTACGGGCGGCTCTCGAGCGAGGCTCGATATAATGCGGTCGTTTGTGCGACGTCGCGACAAAGTGTCGGTGCTGGGGCAGTAGGCTGGCGCTAGTGGTGGTGAGGGGCAAGCGCGGCGCCCGCAATGATCGGCCTTTGTGGGCTTCGTGTAACAGGACTGTCAAGGCTTTGTAGCAACAAAGGAGGCACTGTGCGCCGCGGCGAGGGACGCGACAAAGGAAGATGCGGCGGTGGAAGATGGAAGAGTGGCAGCGGAGGCGGCGTGTTCGGAAGCCGGTGAGACGATGCTCAGGCTCGTCCAAATGGCGGTGCACGGCGATGTCGCTTGTCGCGCTTGGGGCTCTGGAGGCGATTCGCGTATGTCAAGGTTGGCTGTTCGGCTGAACGTGGTACGGTGCGAGCAGCGGCCAATTGCGACAAAGTATATCGGATCGCGCTGCCGATGATGATGATGATGATGTCGGATGCGGATGAGGCGAGCACGACGTAGCAGCAGCAGCAGCAGCAGCAGCAAAAAAGGTCGGCGGCGACATGCTGCAGCGGAGCGGCGTCCTTTGTATGCCCATCGTGCTCGCCGCCAAGGCCAGCTCTGGCGGCCGCTACTTGTGAACGGCTGCCATCCTGTTCCACATCTGCCATCCATCGTGATGACCAATGAGTCATGTTGCCTTCCGCGATATACATACAGCACGACCCAGCCTGATGGATGCGGCGCCCTCGCTTGCCCTGCCCGGCCGCATCTTGGTCCATCCATCCATCCATCCACCCCTCGGTCGGTCGCTGCTCGACCTGCATCACCGACTTCATCACACGCAATGACCGCTCGCGCACACGCCGACATTCTTGACGCCCGCTGCATCCATCGGGCTATTGCACCCACTGGCCATCGCGCCAGGTGAAACCGATCATCAGTAGCCTCGTCCGCCGCCCGCTGCCAGCTCCATTCGTCATAGTGTAGTGGAATCGAGCAGGATCGCTTTGCACATCACCCTGCGCATCAAGCGCAAACTCTGTCCCGCCCCCCCCCCCCCCCGTCTGTCCTCTTCGAAGTGCTCGCTCCTGTGATGTGAGCGTGGGTGCGCATGTCCGCTGTGCTCGGCTCGCAAACGCCGAAAACGAAACGTGCTGCCAAGCCTCCTGCTTCCCTTCCGTCACTGCTGGCTGTGCTGTGCTCTGGGCCAGCAGCTCGTCGTCGCCGCGCATAGACGACACCACCACTCCCATCTCGCTGCCTCGACGACCACACCCCTTCATCGTGTCGCCATCATCCGCCTGCCCCGCCGCCGCCGCCGGCTCTCCACAATTCGCGGCTGCGCCTCCAAGGCAGCACAATACCGCGGGTCTCGCCATTCAACTACAGTACACCATTCCACCCTAGCTCATAGCTCGCAAGCTCTCCACCAAACCTCAAACACGCTACCTCCACCGCACAAAGACGCGTTACCACACGCGCGCCGCCATGGCCTCCTCATCGTTCCGCGACAGCATGAATAGCCTGGGCTGGTCACGCCGCGCCGAAGAGCCCGTCAACACGAACCCGCAGAACCCCATCTTAGGCACTCTATCGAAGCTTAATCCCTTTGGAAGCGAGGGCTATGTAAGGCTGCCTACCACGGAGGGCGAAGGGCCGGGCGCACCACTCCCCGCGCGGACACGAAGAGAAGAAGAGGAAGGGTGGTTTGCGCGTAAGTCCATGATCACTGCACACCCATCGCCTGGCAAGCACCACGCAGCTCTGTGCTTTACAGAGTGAGGCGCCCTCACCGCGTGGGGGCGCTCCGGCACTCCCTCTATCGCTCTCGCAAAGCACCGCACTCCGTCGGCCTCGGCCATGCACACCATCGCATATTGCATTGCGAGAGCCTGCGGGGTGTGATCGAGTGGAGTTCCTGCATCACAGACTCCGACGCGCATGCGCCGCGCAGGTCTTGCACGTAACCTGCTTTCCGCGGTCATTCCACCAAGCTCCTCGCCCAGCCATAGCCAGCCGGGGAGTCCAGCCGAGACAATGGCTAACTCGTTTGCTCACAGTAAGTCGCTGGGACCGTCTCCTACTTTTCGGTGGCTTGAATCTCGCTGCCATTGCCTTGTTCGTCGTGTGCTTCACACTGCTGCCTATCCTCAGCCTGAGACCACGCAAGTTTGCCATCCTGTACGTACCTCGCTTTCTTTGCTGTACTCGTCATGGCAACCACTTCCCCCCATGCGCAGCCGCTCTGCAAACACTGGCCCCCTGCTCGTTCCCGAGTGAGGGTGTGCGACGGTCCCGCAGTGCCGACACTCATCCAAGTATCGACGCCGTCACCACTGTCATCACTTGACGCATCGAATCAATATCCGCCGTCCCCGCCACGAGGTGGGCGTTCGCAGTGTGCCAGAGCCGCGCCCACTTATGCACGGTGGATATGCCCGCCTGACCATCAGCTTAGTGCATCTGGAGTGCTTGCCGCAGCTCGAACGAGCACTCCTGCAGCCGCCCGCTGCGAAGCTGCTCTGAAGCTCACGCCGATCTCCTGCACCTCTTTCACCTCTTCTGGACCTCATCCTGGTTGCGCACAAGCATCACCCAATTCTGTTGGCAATGCTCAATCGCCCAAACTATACGGACGGCGCCAAGCGCATGTCGCATACACAACACGATAACGTTGTAGCAAAAAAAAAACCACGCTAACTCATGGTCAGATGGACGATGGCTTCACTCCTCTTCCTGGGCTCGTGGGCGGTCATGATGGGGCCAGTGGTCTATGGTGAGCAGCCGTCCCAAGTTTGTTGCTCCCTCCGCCACACCTTCTGTCGCGTGCGCATGCTTGGCCGATCAATCACAGCGCGCAGACGGGGGCTCGTGGTGTTGCGGAGTACCTGCCTCGCGGAATCGCATTTCTTGCAGCCGGAATGCATGGGCATCACTCCATCCGACACTCGCTAACCGACCACCACAGTGCGCCATCTGGTCTCCCAAGAACGGTTACCCTTCACAGCCACCTACTTTGGCAGCATAGCGCTGACGCTGTACTTTGCGGTCGGAGTAAGTCCTGCATTTCTTCCCCGGAACATACACGCCCGTTGCCACAACACCACAACAACCACATCCAGGACGGTCTTGCGTCATCAACAATATCTTTGTTGCGCGGATGCGACGTCGATCATGCGGTCGAGCTACTGGCAACTTGTGGCGTTAGCCTACAAATCGACCGGACCCTGCCCCCGCTCGAGCTTCTTATCCTACTCGCCTGCCCTATCTCACCCCCCTTCCCTGCTTCACCGTGAACGCGGACACTCTATCGTGCCCGCTATTGATCACGATAACTTCCCTCATTGGTCGTGCCGTTTGCGACGCTTCGCAGAAATATATTGTCACTGACCTTTGTCCCTCACACACAGCTCCGCAGCACCATCTTGACACTATTCACATCAATCGTCCAGATCGTCGCTCTAGTCTGGTACCTCGTGAGCTACTTTCCAATGGGATCACAAGGTCTAAGAATCGCGGCACAATTCGGAGGCAGTCGCATCAGCGCTGCACTGAACGGCTAACACGGCGCGAAGCGATGCGGCAGCAGATCATACATACTACACCACAACACGCGCAGAAGCGTATCGTAGCGTATGTATCTCATCAGCAATCCATTATACTTCCTCGTATTGCACACCCCGTGTCTCTTCTCCATTTCTTGATCGCCCAAAATCTTGTTTTTTTTTTGCACACGCACACATTTTCGGCTGCGGTGCTGATCAGGGTGTTCTGAATGGGCTCGGCCCTCACCCTCACCCTCACCTCCTCAGCTTTCACCCTTTTTTTTGCCACCACCACACATCGTCCCCTCAACGGTAAGTAGAAAATGTGGCTTCCGAAGTTCCCTGTATTCATGCGCATTCCTCATACAGAATCTCGCCGCTTCGAAGGCGTCGACAGGGCTCCCCAATGCAGCACAAATTTCTCCACGCCACAATTCTGACATGCATCGAAACTTTCATGCGTGAAAATGTCATCCTCTCGCGCGCGGTCTTTGCATGAACTGCATATGTCCGGTCCGAGCTTTACGGCTTCTAGATCGCAGTTCCCTCCTGCTGCTCCTGCTGCTGCTGCTGCTGCTTATCAACACTTGACTTCGCGCATCGCGTTTCTGCGCGCATCTTTGATATCAATACGGAAATTGATATTGTAGAAGATCTTGGTGGAATTTTTTGACGCGCTAATTACGATTATCTTTTCATCCTGCGGCGTGGGAGATGGGTACACTCGCACTGTAATCATCATCATCATCATCATCATCATCATCATCTACTATATCCTGGTTTGAGCTGCGAAACAAAAAAAAATCCCCCAGTAAGTAACTTCCGCGCCGGCAGGAGGTGGGAATTTCTCCGGAGTGAAGCGACAGTCGATGGTTGGGGGCTTCTGTTTCTGTATCTGCAACGCACACGGAAAAGGGCATCAGATGATATTGTAGGCTTTTTTTTTCTGAATGATGGTGATGGTGTTTGGAAAGCGGGACGATAATCTTGATTTTTTCTCGCACTTTGTTCACAACACACACACAGACACACACACACACACATATATTTACATTCTTGCTCGAAGGGTGTTCAGCTCCTTGTTAGCTCGTATCTCTCCTTCCGCGGCCGAGCCAGGCAAGGCAACGCAAGGCAACGCAAGGCAAGACTTTCTGGGATCGAGTCTCTCTTCCCGAGAGAGGCTGGGCGGGGATGGTGTGAGTGGGTTACATGGCTAAAAGGTAAACTAGGTGGTCAGTAAAAGTAGGAAGGGCGCACTCATCATCATCATCATCATTCTTCATCATCATCATCATTCATCAATCAGAAACAGAAAGTAGAAACGCGAGGTCAGATGATTTGTTTTTTTGGGGGGACTGTCGAGTCTGTTCGTCGCTTCCATTGTTATTATTATTATTATAATACTATCATCGTCACTTGATACTTGGTATTGCTTTTTGTGTGGCACACCAGTTTGTTGTGGTTGGGCGAATCAGAGGCGGAGGCTGGAGGGTTTTGCTCAGCCACGGGCGCTTACGAGTGGTGGAGAGGAGGATGCGGTTGGGCTGGTGGCGTCACGGGACTCGGGGTCTGATGCTTGACTTGGGGGCCGAGGGAGTGTAGCTGTGTGTGTGTGTGTGTGTGTGTGTGTGTGTGTGTGAGGGTTGGGGAGATGGGAGTTGGGCGTTGGAATTGTCGGATGGGCGTGGGGGATAGGAAGGGAGGTTGGATAGAGTGAGCCGTGTGGAGAAGAAGATTGAGCGGTGCAGGTCCATGTTGATGGAACGAGGTGAGATGGGATGAGACGAGAGACAGGACATGACAGTGGTATGCGACGACCGTCCTTCTTCTTCGCACTCTACCTCGTTGCAAGCGAGATGCGGTAGGTAGTAAGCACACCGCTCACGTCTTCAACTCACCAGACACTCTTCTTATCTCACGCTGACACATCCATATCTTGACTTTCATGTTGCCTGCCTGCTTGCAATCGCATCGCTCGTTCAATCCTTCAATCCAATCCTCTTCGCCTGGCCCCAACAGCTCATCATGGATGGCGAGGATCATTTTAGGGCTGATTGCTGAAGCGAGCTGCCACATTCCCAGGGAGTTGATCCCTCGGAACGAGGCGAGGATCCTTTGCCGTCATACTGAGCTTCCCTCGTCAGCTGTGGAACTAAGGTCTTCACTCTTGGGTCAGCGCTAGATACGAGGTTGCTGCTTTGGGAGGGTTGAGGGTTTCGTTGCTTTGTAACGTGATATAGGGCTGACATGGATGGCCAAGGCGAAGGAGCGTCATGGGCAGGAGGAGCGGCGTACTGGCAGAGGGTCGCGAGAAGGTCGATTTGATGAGGATTGTGGTGAGGGCTGAGTGTAGTCGGCTATCAAATTTCGATTTCCAAAGCCTGAGCGAGATCCTATTGAATCCGACTCTTCACAGATAGGAGGTATTATGGACAGGTGAATTGATGAAGCAGAATATTCATGGCGTCTCTTTTCTTCTTGTGGAAAATCTCAACTTCATTCTTCCCAGACAACCCTTGATCCGTCGCCAATAGCTTGCAAATCGGTAGATTCAATCAATGCCAGAACGTGCCTCTTGTGAGCAGGAGTGCTACTCACCTCAATTTTGAAAGTTACACCAGAAGTGAGATTTGAGATGTACGGCCTGCGTCGATCTTGCACCACAAAAATTGCTACCAACGAGAATTACCGGCGGCAGCTTCGCCATGTCGCGAAATAACTTCGCCAACAAAGTGGATGCAGTCTTGGTCCAGTGGAGAACCCGTACCTTCCGAATTGGTAACGCAGTCTGGCGCGTTTACGCTGCTCATTATCTTGACCTCAGAGAGCATTTTCAGCGCGGCGGATGGGCTCTGCGCATGTTCTTTCGTCTTGAGTTTACCTTTGGTCTGACTATGCGTTCACTTTCAGGGCTACATTCCATTGTCTTAGATGGTACACCACCATGCCTTCGTCGTCTCGGCCTGTGCGGTATATGTGCTGTTTTGTCGGAACCGCATTTTCTCTTTAGATGGATGTTCAAGTCCAGTATCGGGCTGTAACGCTTGAATGGTAGCTCGCCACCCTCTCGTCTCGAAGCATATTCGCCTTGCTATAGAGCGAAACACAACTTCCATTCACTTGCTTCGTGGTTTCACAACCACTCTGAAATCCTTTGGTTTCACGAACCAGTAAGTCTCCGTCTCCATCGCATCGGACTTGCCCAGAAGCTCAAAGTCGAACTTGGAAACAATCATTGGAACGACCTTGTTCATCTCCAGGATCGAGATATGCCTTCCAATGCAAGTTCTCGAACCTAGACCGAAAGGCATGAACATGCTGTCCATAATCTTCAACTTTTCAGCACTGCTGTCGATCCACCTTTCTGGTTTGAATTGAGTTGCATCAGGTCCCCAAATATCTTCATCGTAGTGAGCGACCCAGGTATTGATACCCAGCTCTGTGCCTTCAGGGAAACAGTGGCCGAAAAGCTCAACGCCCCCCGAGCCTTTTGGAACTTCGCGCCAGAGCGGTAGGCCAGTGGCTGCACACATGCGGAGGCCTTCTTTGATGCAGGCTTGGAAGTATGTAAGCTCTTGACTCTGTTTGAACGAGATGCGGTCGGGAGTCATCTTTCCATCTTCGATCGCTTGGTCTAACTCGACGCGCAGACGTTGCAGAGTGCTTGGATTCGCAATAAGATGCCAGAGGACGCTGCTCAATGAAACAGCCGTGGTGTCCGATCCAGCAATGATATTCGAAATTCCGATCATGAACACATTGTACTTGGTCATCTTCTTCTCTGGATCCTCCTCGGCGTCCATTGCGAGGCTTAAGAAGTCCCGTGGCGTTCCCTCTTCTGGCACATGCCTCCTGCCTGCATTCTTGTCTGCTGCTCGCTCCGTCTCTTTTTGTGCTATCATCTTCGTGTTGAACTTCATAAGATATGTGCGTGCGGCGGCCCCGGAACCGGCAACATTTTCCATGATCTTATACAACAATGGATATGCCCATGAGTACACGCCAGCCATGGAGGAAAATAGCAGATTCGCATCGAGGGATGCCATCATTTTCGCGATATCTTTTCCTTCGTCCAGAAACCCAAATCTGCGGCTGAAAGTGATGTTGGCAATGACATCGAAAGCGTAGCATTGTAGCCAGTGGTGCATGTTGACCGTTCTCCCGTCCTGGCACATTTCGACAAGCCTCTGATTGAAGACGTCTTGCGCTGCTTCCACGTATGGTTCGTAATGCAAAAGGCTTGACAGGGCGTACATGCTTTGAAACTTTCGTCTGGTCTCTGCGTGGCGCTGCATATTACGATCTTGGAAAAGTGTCCATCGATCCGGTGATCTGGGAGTGATTTTGAGTAAGCTCAGCCAAGTCCGACAAGTCTTCATGTCCAGAGCGACCGAACTCAAATTGTGATAGCGCTTTCATGATTTTGACAGTGGACATTGGTCCAAGAAGGGAGACACACGTTTGATGGACTTACGGGTGCTTCCATCCCTCGTACCAGCTAGACTTGGGCAGTTTTGACCCTATTCCGTAGACAACTTTCTTCGGACGTGTGATTGAAAACATATTTGGCCCGAGGCGGACTACAGGAGCGTAGAATTGGCCACCTTTTGCGAATTTCCGATGCAATGCGATTTCCTCCCAGTGAGCTTGCCCGCTATAAATGCTGCGGAGGTACCAAAGCCGAGTGAAGCGTGTCAGGAACGGACCAGGTATGTCTTTGAGAGGCCCGAACAAAGCTTGTAGAAGTAAGGTTAAGGATCTGAAGAGTATGACTGCGCCGACAGCATACAGCATGAAGGTAGTTAGCACCATGCTGCTGACGAGTCGTCGATAGGCTGTCCAGGACGGTAGACAGCTTTTCGAATGATCGGAAATAATCCGAGCAAGATCCTTTGGTTGCTCGCCGCTGCTCGACTCTGGATGTGCTTCGTAATGCGACACAGGACAGGTCCGAACGACAATAGCGCATGTATGAGTCGTGGTGAACAGATGGAGAGCTAATCCTGGTCTTGTTAGCTGACTGGACGGATTACATATACCATCCTCGATGCTGTGAAGCCCCGCTCCGGACTAAGTTAGAACCTTTGCAGTTGAGCGGAACTCAGCACCACGGGAAAAGCAATGAGTAGCAATTAGTATCACCCCGAATCCATACAGCGTGTTCGCTGGCTGCGGTCCCCTGTTCTGATGTCGAAATTATGGCGCCATGTCCTCAACAAGATGATATGGATTTTGCAGGCACAACGGAAGAAGAGAAGTTGTGTGCCCTGGTCTTGGCACACTACGTAACTACTAGTTCTACAATATATGCAACACCAACGTCAACCTCACGTCTTCGAACGCATTCGCGTCGCACAAGAACGGGCCGGCATCATCACCTCATCGAAGCAAGATCACGAACTTGTCCGCCATGAACAACACCACAGGAATGGCCCGGGTCGATCGATGATTGACAAGTCAGCACTCGAGAATCGAGATATCTTCTCAGCCACTTCTGCGTCGACCCGGAAGCGATAGACCGAAAGACAGCACTTCAAGTGAGCACAGCACGTTGCCGTAACTATGATCGCGCTCTGTCGTCACGACGGCAGGTCGCTGTTTCCCAGGCCCAAGGCACCAATCATAAGAAGGTGATGTGTCCTGCTGCCATCACACAACGGCATTTCATCTTCCCCTCAAGTACATGTAGCTCTTCTCCTTCCTGCAAAGCGAGATGCTGCTCTCACGCTTTCCCTTCCCAGCAACATCTCAATCTCTCTTTCGAGCTGCCAGGTACTGTTCAGTGTCAACACATATGCCAAAGCCGACAATTCAGCTTCCAACCCTGATTCAACGACAAAAGTCAGCCCAAGCAGAGATCATCCTGCCCACATCACGCAGCATGGCGACTCAAGCTGCAGGTTTCGAGCATCCTGCCCTCCCAAACCCCAGATACTACGATCAAACTTCCGGAGCTACTGAGCCCGTCTGGGTGCACACCGAACCGTACTCGAATCGACCACAGTTCTCCAAGCTTGACCAAAATCTCGAGACGGATGTGGTAGTTGTCGGCTCTGGAATCTCTGGGATACAGACTGCGTACGAGCTTGTCACACGAGGCTACAACGTAGTCATGCTGGAAGCTCGGGACGTATTGAGTGGAGAGACGGGTAGAACATCGGGACATCTCGCCAGTGCTCTCGACGACGGCTACGCAAATATTCTGAGCAAGCACGGCAAGTCTGGAGCGAAAATTGCCGCAGCCAGTCACCAGTGGGCGATTTCTCGCGTCGGTGAGCTGGTCCAGAAACATCACATCGACTGCGAGTATCGCAAGTTGCTAGGAGTTCAGATCAGCCAGTATGACTGCAAGAAGCAGTCTAAAGAGCACGAAACAGAAGTGGAAGAGTTGAAAGAGGAAGTGGAAAAGGCCCAGGATTTCGGTATTGATGTCAAGTTCGAGCAGGGTTACAAAGTCAAAGGCTGGGACGGCCAACCCGATCAACGTGACGCAGCCATCTTCAGTGACCAGGCCACCTTCCACCCTACCAAGTACCTCAACGTTCTGCTCAAGTGGCTTGACAAACAGTCAAACTTCAAATGTTACACTCACACTCGCGTTTCTGATACTCAAGAAAAGGGCTTCGGAATAGGTCCCATCGGCAGCAAATCCTCTGTGGAGGTCAAGACTTTCGAAGGATATACTGTGACTGCCAAGGATGTGGTCATGGCTACGTGTGTGCCATTGCAGAAGCTTAGTGTGATTGCCGAGATGGAGTACATGAGGACTTATAGCCTTGCCATCAAAGTACCCAAGGTTTGTTTACATGGACTGCTATGATATTCAGAATCTGGCTCATCACTGCCACAGGGATACGTGGAAGACATCCTTCTCTACGACTTGGCTGAAGCCTACAAATACATTCGTCTCACCAAAGCGGACGCCGAGAACGACTACATCATCATCGGAGGCTGCGATCACAAAGTGGGTCAAGAAGATCCAACAGGTATGTCGCACAGTCCTTGACCTACAAACCCACCATACTCATGCGAAACTCCTACAGGCCGCTTCCAAGAACTCGAAACCTGGGTCCGCGAACGCTTCACCAAAGCCGGTTCAATCGACTACGCCTGGTCAGGCCAAGTCTTCGAACCAGCAGACTACATGGCCTTCATCGGCCTCGACCCCGGAACGCAACACACGTGGATCATCACAGGAGACTCCGGCAACGGCCTCACACACGGCGTAATCGCCGGCGAAATCCTCGCCTCCGAAATCGAAGGGAAAAGTGAGTCCCCTTCGCCCATCTCCTGCCCCGGTCTTTCCGCTCTAACAGTCTACTACATCCAGCCCACCCCTGGACCCCCCTATACAAACCCACCCGCGTCACATCTCTCCTTAAATCCGCCACCAAAATCCTCTCCCACGACCTCCAAATCAACTCCCAATACGCCCGACACCTAGTCTCCGACATCGAAGACATCGCCTCCTTACCCCGCGGTTCCGGCGGAGTTTTGAACCCCAAAACCAAAACCCCCATCGCAGTCTACAAAGACGACTCGGACGACACAATCCACAAATTCTCCGCCCTCTGTCCTCATATGCAAGGCGTCGTATGCTGGAATCCCACAGAGAAGAGCTGGGATTGTCCCGTGCACGGCAGTAGGTTTAGCAAAGAAGGGAAGAATTTGATGGGGCCTGCGAAGGGGAATCTGGCGCCGCTTGGGGAGGGGGAAGATGGTCAAGGCGGCAAAGACGTGGGGTTGAAGGAGAAGGTGATGGGTGTTGGAAAGGCTTAGAGGAAGAAGGTCCACGGGGAGTGAAAGCTGGCATGAAGAGGACAGTAAGGAGAAACCCCCAAAAAGGTAATGAAGTAGACAAAGACCACCGCATACACTCGCACTCGCGTGGTCTATCACTCAATTATGCATCTTCTCTCTGTCTCTCTCTCTCTCTCTCTCTCTCTCTCTCTCTCTCTCTCTCTCTCTTTGCTGCCTAAAACAAGGAATAATAACAATAAAGGGGTTTGTTTGTACTTCCTCCCCGACTCGGCTTCGACTCCCTCGACAAGCAGCAGCAAACTCCAAAACAAGACCCGCTCATGCAAGCCGCTGCTCAATGCGTTTCGATCGATCCTTTATTACCAGAAAAGAAGAAGAAGAAGAAGCAGAAGAGCCCTCCATGTGAAATCACCCTAGCCGGGAAAACACCCCAGCGAACTAAGGGCCAGCATTTCCCATTCCCTTTACAACCTCAACTCGTTCAATATCTTCTGTGCCATGTTCTTATATTGCCACGTGCCTCCGTCAACCTTTTTGAATTGAATTCCATGTAAGCTCAGTAAGGGTACTTTGACGACAAAGATTTCGAACTCCAATGCCAGTCCTTCTCCGAAATCGTTTTGCACGTGCGTGCTCGTTTCTCCTGCAGCTCGCTGTTGCGTTGACGCTCGGGGCTGGCTGGACGAAGGGTCCTCTTCACTGTCTTCTTCCGACGCGCCAGTCGTGTAGCTCGGCTTCTTGCGAGGTGTTCTCGATGGCTCGCCGCCGGCCTCGCCAGTTGATTGCTGTTGCTGGGACCGGAAACCACCGAAGCTGATTTTGCGTTTGTGGTGGGTGTCCACGGGGGGCGTCAATGGCGCTGGTGCTGCTTCTTCAGGTCCCGCTTTCGGCACAATGCTGGGTGAGTGTTTGCAAGAGAAGCCACCTTTGACCTCTCTATACTCGACGCCCAGCTCTTGCAATACTCGTATCAGGTCCGCACGAATAAAGCTCAAGGGCTTGCTGCTGGTAGTGCTCACACTGAACAATCCCTTCAAGTAGACGGGCTTCATATGGGGACTTCCACTGCCATTCTTGGCGTCAGCTTCGTCCATCAGCTCGGCGTCCGTCTCCTCAGGCAGGTCTGCCTGGCCGGTTCGAGCCTGCTCGCGTTTCGCCCTGCGGACTTGCATGCTCTCCTTTCGAGAATGTCCCAAGGATCTTGCGCGAGTAGCAAAAGCACTTGCGGGCTTTGCCGGTCCTTCGACATCAGACTGGGCCTCGCGTATGCTGCTGGTCTGATCGAACGATACTTTACGGTTCTCCGCGCTTGCCGTCGAGATCAACGGCGGACGTTTGGAAGATCCTTCAGATGCGCCACGTTTCGTCAAGCGTCTTCGGATGTCGCTCGAATTGACACTGACGGATCTCCCAAGACCGTGACTTCGCTTAGGAGGCGCCGTCGATGGCGGTGGCGTCTTCTCATTCGTGGCATCACCAGTGGCAGCGGCACCGGCACCTGGCGGTACCAACAGCTCACTCTGTTTACTTGCGGCCGTCTCCGGTCGAACTCCTTCCCGCGTTTGGCTAGCTTCGCGATTCTGACTACGATCCCGCGTGCGTCGCATGCTGAAGCTCTTTCTCGGCGTCTCGTTGTTATACCTGTCCAACGAGGACGGAGGATGACTTGGCCGCTCAGACCGTTCACGTTTACTAAATCTCCTCAGCAGACCACCAGCGACACTCTCCTTGCGGTTGTGTGGAGGCTTCTCCGGTTCGACGATGGTCGGGTGTTGCGACGTTGATGTGGCGGAAGGGTGCAGATTCCGCATGTCCTGAGTGACCTCGTCCTCGCCATGCGTGCGTGCACGGGGCCGCGATCGTCCACCAGTGGGCTTCTCCCCGGCCATTTCATATGCAGAAGAGTTGGTATGTGCAGGCGCGGGCGCGGGCAGATCCACCATGCCGAGAGGCTTCTCTCCCGCTACATGCGGCATCGAAAGGGCACCAGGATTTGCCTCCTTCGCCTCTCGCTCAATCTTTTCCTGTGCCAGATGGTATACAGAGATTAGGGGGTGGAATGCGTTCAGCGGATCTGAGCCTAGCTGGATGGCCTCGGCCGATGGCGTGTTCAACGTGTCCCTACTAGTGGTGGAGCTTCTCCGTTTGTAAAAGTTGAAGACGCCTCGCCTTTGGTCGGTCTCTGGCGGAGGCGCTGCGGCGCGTCTCTCCTGCATCTGGACCGCGTGCCGGTAGTTGTCCGATTCCAAGACTTTGGTCAACTGTGTGGTGATGTGCTCCGCCGTGCCAAAATCGAAGCCCTTCATTTTGTCAACGACGAGCGGATCGAGGGGTAGCGTCAAGGGCTTTCGTTCAGGCAGATAATTCTCTGGAGGTCCATTGAACCCTTTCGTCATCCAGGGGTGCGTCATGATCTCTTGTAGCGTTGCACGCTGTTGCGGTTCCGTCGTCAGCATTCGTGCAATCAGTCCTCGGCATTCTGCGAATCGTTAGCAGGTGCGTGCTTCTGTTCCATACATCTCTTCACCCACCATTACTCAACCAAGGCGGGTACTCGACGAAGCCTTTCTTAATTTTGGCATGCAACTGCGGCATGCTCTGATCATCAAACGGCACTTTGCCACAGACCAGCACGTATAGAACAATTCCGAAACTCCACACATCCACTTCAGGGCCGGTATATTGTTTCGCTTGTAGCAGCTCCGGAGCCGCAAAGTATAAGCTTCCACAGAAGGTTTTGAGAAGACTCTTTGGGGAGAACAGATTGGACAGACCAAAATCGATGATCTTGATATCGCCCGTCTTACTGATGAGGATGTTTTCAATCTTCAGGTCCCGGTGCACGATGCTGTTCCGGTGGCAATAATCGAGGGCGCTCGCAATCTGTCTACCAAACTTGCGCGCTTGCTTCTCCTTGAGTCTGCCGTGTGATATGATGTAATCGAGCATCTGACCGCCGTTGACGTACTCGAAGAGCATGTACCAGTGGTAGTTTGTATGTACGACGTCCCGCATGCCGCAGATGTATGGATGGTCGACCAGGGTGACGATGGCCGCCTCTCGCGCCGTCCGGACTTCTTTGCTGTGCTCTGCCCGCTCCCTCTCTGCCTGGGTGCGGTGCTCCTCGCCTTGGCTGTTTCGCGGCACGATCTTGACTGCCACCTGCTCACCAGTCTCCTTGTTCCTCGCCAGCTTCACCTTGCCCATGCTGCCCGCACCGATGGTTTTACCAAGTTCCCACGTGCCGGAGGCTGCGTCCAGCGTGGTCCTCCGTCGCATGTTGGTCGGCGGCTGCTGTGCCGATCGATTGTCGCTGCCTCCGCTGGGAGCGGGCGTGGGCTGGTCATGGTAGCGGGAAGAGGTGCGAGCGTGGGACGACGGAGCTCGCAAGGAATCGGTCCGCTGCGGATGAGCACCTGCGCCGTTCATGGCGGGCTCGTGCGAGTCGCTCCGTCGCGACGAGGAGGAAGGAGTTGCATGGGACTGCGCTACATGGGACTGCTCGTAGTCATGGCGGGCGACCTTGTCGAGGTTGCCGGAGGGCTGGCGGTTGTGCGATGCGGGCGTGTTCGGGGCTTGCGATGTGGACATTGACCGGCGGGGCGAAGAAGGGCCGGCGGAGGAGCGGTGCGAGGTGGAGTGGGTGCGATGGGGCAGGCGGGCAGTGTCGCGGTCGGAGGAGTAGGCAGCAGGCCGGGACTGGGGGGAGGTGGACGACGTGGTCGCGGGATGGGGCAGAGCAGCAGCTGGCGACGCGGCGGCCGACATGTCGGAGGAGCTGCTGCTGCTGACGGCACCGAGCGGGTGCTGGAGGGGGGCGGAGAGATGCCTGGGGCCGCTGCTGGTCCTGGCCCTGGTCGTGCTGGTGCTTGCCCGGGAGGTGGTGAAACGCGGTGGAATTATTAGGGTCGCGCGGCCGGGTTCATGCACGCAGCAGGATGGAGGCTCGCTGCGGCGGCGGCGGTGTGTGCTGCGCGGCGGTGCGACATGCGGTGGTATGGATGTGTGCAGTGCGGGCGATGATGAAGATGATGATGATGATGATGATGATGATGATGATGTGGGCGGGATGGAGCAGGCGTTGGTCGGTGTCTCGCGTGGCTTGCGCAGATTGAGGGTTCACGCGTGCTGCCCACTCCCGAGCGGCGTTGTACCAAAGATACGGTTTCCTCGACGGATCACCCTCTCATCAATCTCGGCGGCTGGCCGAATCTCACGCCGACCTGACAACGCGCGCCCACTGCTGTCCTCCCGCACGTGATGGGAAGTAGTGGTTGGTTGTTGATGCCGTGGGAGTACTGTAGAGAGTACTGTAGAGAGTACTGTAGAGAGTGTAGACAGCGTGAAGTGAAGCACTCGGCCAGGTGAGACCGCGGGTGGTGCGGTGGAGCAATCTATTCTCCTCCACCAACCACGGCCCGCGCCTATCACCTCCTCATTTCCTAAGTGTGTCGCTTCTGGAATTGGAATTGCCAATTGTAGCACTACTTATGTAGTTAGTGCACACAGCGTCATTCTTCCTCGCTACTGCAGCTGTGAAGGAAGGATTCCGGCAATCCAATCACCACTCCCGCGCCGCAACTGCCTCCCGCCGCGCAGCATGAGAAAGAAGCCACAGTGGAGCTAGGTAGGTCGCTGCGCGCGCCCCATTGCCCGCATACAGACCGTCTCAATGCGCTGGCCATGTGAATACAGACTAAGACATGTCCTCTAAGCGCTCCAGAGCCGCCTTCGAAGACCGCGATGCTCCACCGGCCCACGCACCATATGCTGTGTACGGCACTCCACTACCGCCCTTCGACGAGCAGACACGGGACGATGGCAGCTATGTGCCCGTCTGGAAGCAGGAAGTGACCGATGAGCGGGGTAGGAAGAGGTTGCATGGCGCCTTTACTGGTGGATTCAGTGCGGGCTACTTCAACACGGTAGGCTCCAAGGAAGGATGGACCCCGAGCACCTTTGTGTCTTCGCGGTCCAGTCGCGCCAAAGACAGCAAAGATGCGAAGCAACAGCGCGCCGAGGATTTCATGGACGATGAGGATCTGGCGGAGCAGGCGGAAGCACAAAAGTTGGAGACCCAGGCATCCTTTGCTGGGCTGGGGAGTGGTGGTCAAAACGGAGGTGTTCGAGGTATGTTCTCAGACTTCTTCAAGAACACCGGCGAGACCAAGGGCGTCAAGTTGCTGCAACGGATGGGATGGCGGCAGGGTCAAGGCATTGGCCCCAAAGTGAAAAGACGTGCGCAAGGGGACAAGACTGGCGAGATGCACTTGTTTGCTCCGGAAAACACGCGTATGATTTCGTTGGTACGCAAGACGGACAAGAAGGGCTTGGGTTTTGAGGGCGAAAGCAAGCTTGGAGGGAATTCGACTGCCAAGGACGATGATGAGGACAGTGAAGAAGACTCTCGAATCCTGAGTCGATCCAAACTCGCACGAAAGCCGAAGCCACTCAAAAAGTCGGGCTTTGGTGTGGGAGTTCTCAATGACGATGGCGAGGATGATGAAGATCCGTATGCTGTCGGGCCGAGTATCAGCTACAACCGCATCATTGGGCAAAAGAAGAAGAAGGGAGGTCCCGTGGCCAGCAACGCCAACCCGAATAATGTCATCAAGCCGACCTTTCAGCCTGCCAAAAAGCTCGCTCAGCGTTCAGCCAATGTCAACAACTTTCGAAAATGCCACGATGGTCGTCTACCTCTGGACGGCTTCGTGCTTGCCGCCGCTGCTCTGACCATTACCGAGAACAAATACCCGCCGCCTGAGGTTCCACCAGGCTGGAAGCCAGGAATGCAGTCCTCGACCTCGTCCGCCACACCATATGTCTCGACTGCGGACGCCGCAAAAGCTTCCACTCTAGACGCAAAAGCACGTGCCGAGCTGCTGGGAGAGCAGCAATTGCCCTCCAAATCCATATTCGACTTCCTCACCCCAGCACAGCGCGACAAGCTCGCATCGGCTAGCGGTCGCAGAGACCTGCCGGCTGCCCTAAGCGAAAAGGCGCCCGAAGGATACACTCAAAGTGAAGCCGAAAAGCATCGAACGCTCTGGGATCTCGTGCCCAAGCTCAGCAAAGAAACTGCTGTAGCAGCTCTCGCGCGCGGTAAAACAGGGTGGATGCCATATAGTGAAGATTCTGGCAAGCGAGAGCGATATAAAAACTTTCTCGAATTATCCTCCGGTCAGCACAACCACCTTCCTTCGCGAGCCGCAGGCACAAGTCTTGAAGAATGGGCCAACGAATTACGAGAATTCGCCGAAGCTGCGGAGATTTTCACACCTGCGTCGGGATATATGGCAAGTCGCTTCACGTCCGGTTCTGCTACTCCGAAACTCGCATCTGATGCTCCGGATCGTACTGCGCAGGCTGCAACGTCGAAAGAAGAAGATGCTGCTGTCAAAGCGGCGAAATTGGGAATGTATGGTCCGCTGACGAGGAAGCGTGAAATGTTTTACCCGACTCGACTTCTTTGCAAACGGTTCAATGTGCGTCCGCCGGCGAATGTTGCCGCTGGAAGTTCGGCTGCCGAAGATGCTGCCGAGGTGAGGGAGAAGGCCGAGAGGTTGGATTTGGTGAGTAAGGTTAGTTTGGAGAGGATGATGAGGGATGCGGGGAGGTTTGTGTCGCGAGGTACGGAGGGTGGCAAGGAGGAGCGTGAAGCAAGTGGGAATGCGATGGGCATGACGAGGGCGCAGGTCGATGTGGAGAGGAATGAGGCTTTGGAGGGGAGTCGGCCTGGCGAGGATGTTTTTAAAGCGATTTTTGGGAGCGATGATGAGGAATAGAAGGTTGTTGTATGATGAGCTCGATTGGTTCAATCTTCCACGCTCATGTATATCCTTGCAGACCAGATACAACAGGACTGCTTATCGACGTCCGAATGCAGCCATGTGTTATATTGAGACAGCCCCATCGGCACGGGATTCTGGTACGAGTAAGGCATAGATGCACGGCATGCTTTCATCCTTCTGGTGGATGAGCCGCGCATTGTTGCTTCCGAAGACGGTGAAATGGAAGGCGGTTGTGGAATCTCTGCTGCAGATGACAAAAGGCAAGGGAAAGCATTTCGAGTAGAGGCTGTCCTTCAAGTGTGCAAAATTGACACAAAAAGTCATCGACTGCAATGCGGCATGAGGGGGCTGTATTGTGGCAGACTGGACGGATTGTAACTAACGAAAGGGCAAAAGTGTGGTCGTCAACTGTTACGCTGCGTTGGTAGGACACCAATGAATTATGATGGTCCCTAAGGGGGTCGAACCCCTGTGAAGTTGTCAGCACCATGTTCACTGCGTAACACACAGGGTGAAGGTAGACGTACTCGACCTTGGCGTTTGAGGGCATTGCAGCCTTATTAGCACCACGCTCTAACCAACTGAGCTAAGGAACCGTTACTTTTGGTGGTGTTGTGCAGCAATTTCAAAATATGAAGATCAAGACTTTTGCCGCCCGGGCCGGCTTGGCATCGGCGTTCACGAGCTTACAAATGCTTCTCTCTCACCGTCGAAGACTCGTTAACAAGTGGTAATCATCGGGGATCGTGAGTGGCCATCGATTCTGTGGATCTGACATTCTTCGGTCCGGGCTTCACCTTCTAGTCTCGACCATCAAAACAGGGCCGTCGCATCATTGCGATCTTCCATCGCACGCGTACATCATGGGCTATGCTGACATGATGATGGCAGATCATCGATATATGCTACGGGGTATGAATTTGAGCATGTGACACGTCCGCGACTTTCTTCGAGGCGTTTGGCCATGCGATCATCTACTGCGATTTCCTAGCAGGCAGAGAGTTGGCCACAGACCCCATTCAACCTCTATCGTGCTTGTTTGACCAAGCATACGATGTTTTGATGTTTAGCACCAGCTTCAGGTTTGTCTGCTACCAGCATGAACGACTTGGGTCAAGGACAGCAAGTGTCCTGAGCCAACTTCGAGAAGCATGCTGCATGTCACATGGGATCGCATTCATATGGTCAAATTTTGTTCTCACATGGCACTCACTTCATGTGCCACACGTTTCCAGACTTTGCGACAAGTCCAACGACTGAATCATGGCACTTTCAAACCAACAACTCATCCCCGACGAACTGTCGGATTTAAACAGTTGCAACGCCTAGCATACACATTTAAAAGCAAACGATAAGCCAAAATGCTGACCTTTCTACACAACCCCTTGGCCCTTCTCGCCATCTGCGGCCACCCAGCTCAAGCAGCACCTCGAAAACTGTCCGAAGTTTTCGACGTAAATATGGCCAAATTCGACCCTAGCAACATCATTCCCAACCAAGGCTCCTGGCACGGCTCCTGTCTACGTCCCTTCCACAATCCCCAATTTCCCGAAAACAAAACACCCCTCTTCGATCCCGCCGCAGAGTTCAACAGCCGCGAGAACATTCTCAACAACATCTGGTATCAAATCTACCAAATGACCTATCAAGCTCGTGTTGCACTCGGAAACACGAATCTCAAAACTTACCCGGAAGCGCAGAAACTCATATGGTCCTTTTGGGCCATTTGGTGGACTGATATCTGGAGTGCTACGAATCCGAATGGGCCGGTGCAGCCACGAGGACAGATTGGGATGAAGTTGAAAGCCATACGGGGTATTTCCAAACATGTGGACGATTTTGATTTTTTTGGCTCACCAAATCGCACAGATCGATATAAGAAGCTCCACGAGCTTTTCGAGCCTCCGCAGCCAGCCTCACCAACGAGTAAGCGCGACATGCCAAAGTTGTCTTGCGATTCCACGTACTTTGAGATGCAAGATTGGGATGATCCAGCGCTTGACAAGAATGGACGGGAAATTATCGATCCTGATACGGACGAGCCGTACAACTTGAAAAATTGGGAAGCGAAGCATGGTCGGGGTTTTGGTAAACTTATCCTGAACTCCAGGATGATCTCACGCTAACGCCTTTGACAGAGGACATGTGGTACCTGTGGTACGACATCGGGACCGACGTGAGTATTCCAGCATAGTGCCTGCCAAATCTTAACTAACAATCTACATGCAGAAAGGATACCTCGTCCTATCAAGAAAAGACTACCCGCCCGAAGCACCAAACAAACCCTGGCCCTGGGCACTCGACAAAGTTTCTGGCAAGCCATCGTATTGCGCACAAGGGACAGAAAAGGGAACACAAAGAATGGGCGCAGTGTTCGTTCCCATCGAAGCTTACGACGCTTCCTCCGACTCTGACAGCTCAGATGACGATGACGATCATGGTGCCGATGCCTGGACACGATCAAGCCACATCGTCTTGTGTCCGCAAAGTTTCAATATTGGCAGATCAGACGACTTTCTCGAACCCGATGACGACGATGCAACGCTCGATGATATGGAGATTACGGCAGTGACTTTATACCACGAACTCTGGCATCATCTGTACCCAGGTCGATGGGCTCCGGACTATAAGGCTATGCCGGCAGTACGAGGGACCGATAACAAGATATCGCCACTGTGAGTCACCTCTCTTCTTCAGCAGGAATAGCGACGCCTCTCCGATATCCGCTAACATAGTCTTATCTTTACCCAGGTGGCCAACTCACAAAGCAGGCTATAAAACCGACTACGAACACGACATCAGCGGCGCACTAGAAAGCATGCAGCTCGCACAGTACGAGCGAGCCTCGCCCGAGACGTTAAACATCAACGAGTTCAAGACTTGGAGATGTCCCGAGTGTTATGCTTGGTTTGGTAGGGCGTACTATTTGACCGTCGCGGCGAAACAGGATTTGTCGACGGGACTGCTCAGACCTCATGGAAGTCCTTTCGTGGGTCCGGTGGAGAACGCGCCAAATGATAAGCATGCTGTGTCGAATATTTCTGCGCACTCGTTCGGTCCGGTCGGAGTGCTGCATGAGGGATGGGATTTCGACAAGGAGGATGAACTGTTCTGAAACGGCGCACTCGGGAGCCGTTGGAGGTGATTGTGCGGCTTGAGATACTGACTTCGAGGTTGACATACGGTAGCATCCTTCGCGCTCCGATATGCATCCATCCAGTCTCGCAGCGTGCTCAGATCATGACATTTTGCGCACGCAGTGCTGCACCCGAGGCGTGCAATACTTTGTCGTACACCACTATGGGCCTTCCCCAACGGTGTGACATCTTTTCCGCCTTTCTCGTAAGCCTTCAATCAAAATTTCCCATAACGCCGACGTTGTATGCCCTCGTCCAGCACTCTTCAAATCTTCCCACCGGCCTCCTTCCACTTCTTTATCCTCTTCCTCAAGTCCCCCTCACTCCTCTGCATATAATTGATCTTCATATCCCTCGCCATCTTCCCGTAATCCTCTCCGTACTTCCTCACCAACTCCTCAATAAACTGCACTTCCCCCTCCGGCTGCCGTCTCTTATACTTCGCCGCAGGCCTCGAAGCCTGCTCCTCTAACGCCCTCACCGTATCCGTCTTCGCAGCAGCTGACCCTTTTGCCCCCGTATTCGCATGCTGGTTCCGCAGATTGAAAACCAGATCTTCTTCTGCTACTGCTGCTCCCTCGTCCTCGCTATCGCTGTCAAACTCCGCCAGAGGGTCGTTCAGAGGATTCTGTTTCGGCAGGTCTTGCTCAATAATACGTAGAATTGCGCCTGTCTCCGGGTCACGTTCGATTTTGGCTTCGGCGAGGTCGATTTGCTGTTTCTTTCGCGAGCTCGTGCTCGTGATGTTCAAAGGGTCGATGTCGTCAATGCCTTGCCATTCCTCCTCGTTATCATCTGACTGACGTTGTTTGAGATCGGATAGTTTCTTCTCTGTGCCGCCGGTGGACTTGTTGAGTTTGACGGTGAGGCCGAGCTTTTTGTAGTTTTGCGCGAGCGTGAGAGATTTGTCCCAGTTGGCGGCGATGATGGGATTGTTGAGGACGCGCTTCTTGGATTTGGGCTTTTGGCGAACTTTAGAGACGCCCGAGCGATTCTTGCGTTTCTGCAGTTCTCGACCCATGATTGTTGTGGTTGATGTGGGAGTGTGCAGTTGGAAGATTTCTAGAGTGCAGCAGCAAGACAGGGTCTGCGGGCTCGGCTCGCGGCAGATCCTCGTATCGAGGCGCGCGATAGCCTCCTTGTTGGTAGTATAAAGGTTATGTTATAATTAAGTAGATTATATAGTAGCTATCTATTATGCAGTAGTTGCGGAGGGTTATAAACCTTCCGTAGCTTCCGCCTAGCCGCTAGTCCCTTCTTTATTACGTATTAGGGTGCCGGGGTTTTAGAAGAAGAAAAGCATGCCCTTATGCTCTACTATTATAAAAGAAAAGAGTTACCCCGCCCGTCGGTCGTCTTAAATTATCCTACGAGCCCTCTTAAACTTCTCGAGCTATTATTCGAACTTCTTCTATATCTTCGCGAGTTTCTCTTAGTTAGCTTTCTTATAGGCCTCTCTATCGGCTTTTAGTTTCTATACCGCGGCTAGTCGGTTAGCCTATTCTATACTAAACTATTCCGTCTAGGCATTAGCGTAGCGATACTTCTTAGTCGCGGTAGTACTCGCTAGCTATAGGTAATAGTTAGTTAGCTAGTTAACGTAGTAGCTTCTTCTAACCTATACTCTCTTACTATCTCTATTATCCTTAACCTTATAGGTATTAAGTTAGTTATCGCGTTCTATTATTATCCTAGCTAGCTTCTATTCTATTAGTCGGCACTCTACTATCTTCTATTTAAGCTAGTCGTCTAGCTTCTTAGCTTAGTCTGCTAGAGTACGGATTATCTTATTCTTATTATTTAGCTGCTAGCGTAGGTCTTTAACTTTAGGGTTAGAGTACTCGAAAGTATATACTATCTATTTATCGATACTAGCCTTCTATCGCAGTTAGTAGTAGAAGTAGCAGCTAAATACTAGAGTATATATACGGATATTCGATAGATTATCGTAGGCTCTATACTAAGCGCCTATTATAGCGTTAGCAAAATTAGGATACTTAGGCTAGTAGTCGGCCTATACTACTATTTAGTTAAGGTATTCTACTATTAGTAGGTAGACCTAGTCGGTTTCCTTTCTACTCTTACTTCTTACTATTATTATAGGCTTCTTCTTCTTATCTCCGCTATTTATTATAGCTTTCTACTCGGCTAGCTTAGTTAGGTTATATCGAGCGTTATTAGAATTAAGGAGGAAGTAGTTATAGTTCCTAATTATAATTAGTTTATAAAAGATACTATTACGGGCGGTATAAGGACGGAAGGTAGGTATAGTCGCTAACGGTTCGAATATAGATACTATAAATAGAGTATAGTACTTAGTCTACCGTATAGATAGCCTTAAACGATAGAACGTAGCTTAAAGAAAGGAAGCCTCTCCCTTAAGCGTTAATAGAAGAAACTCTTCTCTATAGGTTACCTAACCTATAGGGAATACGTAAGCTATAGGCTCTCGGAGCGGCCTTACTATATAGGTTATATATTTACTACTACCTAGCAACCCGTTAGATATATATAGGCCGGTAGTTATAGGCCTAGCCTATAATAGTACCCCCCCTTCTAGCGTAAAGTCCTCTATAACTTCTCCTTAGTATAGTAGTACTAGCAGTAGTATAAATATAGATAGTAGGCGTAGTAGTAGGTACGTATAGTAGAGAGGTGCAAAAGGATAAGGCGGAGCGGAGTGCAAAACGACCCGCCCCCTTATCGGGAGCTTAGCTAGCGCTATTTATATAACCCTTAGGTTTGTCTATACTTACTATATAACTATATCTTTAGAACTACTTCTATAGGTATAGCGCTAGGGTATTATACTTATTATCGTACCGATACTTAAATTAGCAGTCTCGGATGCGGAAAACCCTACTTTCTTTATATAGTATACTAAAGTATTTAGACCGTAGAGAGCCCTTAATATAATAAAGCCTCTAGGTAAATATATCTTAGGCCTACCCTTTTCTAGCTCTATTAGTTAGCTATATAACTTAGTAGAAAATTAGATCTATTATAACTTTAAAAATTAGAGGGTAGCCTTCTTAGCCTAATAGTAAGGCAGCTCGGCGCTAGAGCAGAAAGGTTAGCGGTTCGAATCCTACCTAAGGCAGCGGCAAAAGTATTAGTTTATAGTAGCAGCGACGTCGTAGGCGGAGCGGAGGGTACTAAGACGCTAGCGGCGGAGTTACGTAATTTTTTTAGGGCCTATAGAGGTATATAGTAGTAGCTATACTAGCATTCGATAGAGAGCTAGTTTTAGTAAGTATTTCTAGTAGAAATTGCGAATAAGGTATAGAACGTCTTCTATTATCGTCTTAGCTAGTTCGGTCGTAGGTACGTTATAGCTCTTTTACTTAACTATATAACGAAGGCGCTTCCGGCCTCCGGAGCCCCTACGGTCGGTTTTTAAGTCGATAATATCTTCGACTTCCTACTTATCGACTCTATTTACCTCGACTAGTAGCGGCAGTTCTATACGTTAATTTAGATATAGGTCTTTTATAGTAGGCGTAAGAAGGTCGTTATTAAATACTAGGTATAGCTTAATAGTTAGCGGCAGTTCTAAGCGGTAGGTATATAGCTTTACTTCGAGAACTATAAACGGGCCTAAGTTCTTCTAGTTAAGCTTCTTAGTTAGGCGGAGCGTCTTAATATTCCGGGCGTCTAGCTAGACTTTCTAGCCGATAGTAAATATATACGACGGACTATAGTACCTATTTATAGCGTCTTCGTAGCGGAACTAGGCTAGGCTAGTCTTAGCCTTTAGAAAGTCGGTAATTACTCTTATATTCTTAATAAAGGACTTTATATTATAGCTAGCTAGCGGATTAGTACTAGACTATAGAACCTTTATACCTAGGAGTAGTTAGTAGCTATAAGTAGCTAGAAACGGAGAGAGGCTAGTAGTTTTAGAGAATATAGAGTTTGCGGAGAATTCTACTAGTAGGAGCTACTCTACCTAGTTATCTTATAGATAGAATACGTAGGCGCGGAGATACTATTCTAAAATAGCATTTATCCGTTTAGTCTAACTATCGGTTTATAAGTAGTAGAAGGTCGAAGGGAAGTACTTAATCTTAAGCCTCTATATAAGGTACTTTTAAAAGTCGGATATAAACTTAGTATCTTAGTCGAATATAATATCTAGCAGTTTACTATATAATCGGAATATATTTCTAACGAATAGGTAGGCGATTTCCTCGGCTCTATTAGTCGTAAAGTAGGGGATATAGTAGCGTAGTTTAGTAAGGCAGTCTACGATAATAAAGATAGCGTCGTACCTATCGGACTTCGATAGGTATATAATAAAGTCTATTAAAATATAGTCCTAAGCGCGGGTTAGAGTTAGTAACGGCTATAGTAATTTATAGTATCTCTATCTACTTAGCTTAATCCTACTATAAGTATAGTAGTTCTAGACCTAACGGCGGATATAGGCGCTAAGGCCCCTTTAGTAATAGCTACGCGAGACTATCTAATAGGTCTTCGCTCTCTTAGGGTATCCTATAGCCGGGATCTTATAATAGAGGCGGAGTACCTAGTTATATATCTCCTCGTCGTTCGGGATATATAGGCAGTTTTAGTAGAAGAGATAGTTATCTCTTATCGTATATTAGGATAGTTAGATTAGTAGGTAGCGGTTCTTACCTTTACGGAGAGTATCTAGAATCTCTTATAGAGTCTCGTTAGTAGTATAAGCGTAGTCTAGAAGGGCGTATAGTTCTTTAGGGATCTAAATAGCTATCGTTTCTTTAGAAGGTTACTCTCGCGTTTCTTATCCTCTTTTATAAATAGAGAATATATAGAGTTATTATTCCTCCTTAGGTAGGAACCGAATAGATATAGTTTCTAAGAACGAGACCTTCTTCTTTAACGAGGTTTTTAGCTATAGTTAGGGTACTTCTAAGGTAGGGTCTAGTAGGTTCTCGCGTTTTAAAACTACTTAGCTCTAGTAGCGGAGGCGCTTATCTCCCTCTTTAGGTAGATTACCTAACCTCCTAGTTAGGGAGTCCGGTTTTTAGCCTAGCTTACCTAGTCGGTATATAATTCTAAAACGGAACTATAATAGAAACTTAGACTAGCAGGCTTAGCAACGATTAAGCTACTTCGTTATTATAAAGTACTTTAGGTTTTTATAGTTAGATAGTACTTTAATCGGGTATTTAGCTCCTTCTAGCTCGGGACGCTATTTCTTAAAATAGTAGATAATTACTAATAGTTCCTTATTATATATCTCGTAGTTATACTTAGTAAAGGAGTATTTCCGGGAAAAGAAGGCAACTAGGCGTAATACCTCTTTATTATCGTACTATAAGAGTATGCCGGTAGAGATAAAGTTAGAGGTATTAGTTTTAATAACTACTTCTTTAGTCTAGTCGAATAGTACTAGGATAGGACTATCTATAAACGCGTCCTTAAGGTAGCGGAAGGCGAAGTCGTAGTTAGTAGACTAGAAGAATAGAGTATCCTTATAGGTTAGTTTTATAAGTAGTTAATAGATTTTAGAGAATCCTCGAATAAAGCGGTAGTAGAAGTTCGTAAAGCCTAAGTAGAATTATACGTCGGTTATATTCTTAGGCGTAGGCTAGTTATAGATAGCCTAGACCTTATCGGGGTCTATACGGATACTATTACGGCCTATAATTATACCTAAGAATCTCGTCTCCTCTTTAAAGAATTCGTATTTCGAAAGTTTAGCGTAGAGGCCTATATCTCTTAGCTTCTTTAGAATAGCTCGGAAGTAGTTCTTATACTCTTCCTAAATACGGCTATAGACTAGAATATCGTCGAGGTAAGCCGAATAGAACTAGTCTAGATATTTGCGTAGTATATTATTAATAAACCTCTAGAAGGTTCCCGGGGCTCTAGTAAGTCTAAACGGTATAACTAAGCTCTTATATAGTCCGAAATAGGTACGGAAGATAGTAAGGTACTCTTAGCTAAGTTTTATCCTTACGTTATTAAAGGCGAAGATAATATCGATCTTAGAGAAGTACTTTATTCTATTTAAGTTATTTAGCGTTTCGGTTATAAGTAGCAGCAGGTAGCAGTTCTTTATAGTAAGCTCGTTAATCGTACGATAGTCTACGTAGAGCTATAGGCCTTCTCTAGGTTTCTTAATAAATAGGATAAGTAAAGCAATAGGCGAGAAGCTAGGGCAGATAAACCCCTTATTAAGGTTCTTAGTAAGCTACTCTTTTAGGGCTTATAGTTCGTTATAGAATATACCGTAGAGGGGTCTAAATAGAGGTTCTTTGCCTTCTTTAAGCTTAATCTTATAGTTATACGGACGGTATAGCGGTAGTTTATTAGCGAGCTTTAGGGAGAAGACGGAACTAAACTCTCTTAAATAGTCTAGCAGTTAAGATTCTAATTTAGCTTTTTCTTCCGTAGAGAAAATAGATAAGAGATTCTTAATAGTTATATAGTAGAGGCGGTAACCTCGTCTCTATATAGCTAGTAAGGTATAGAATACTATAGTCTAGAAAGAGATCTAGTAGACTTAAGTTATTTAGTAGGAGTCTTCCTTTATTCGGGGAAGGCGTTTTATATATATTTAGACTAGTTTAGATATAGCGGGTATAAAGTAGTTCTTCTAGTAGTAGGTACTTAAAAACGAAAGTATAAAGCAGCTAGAATAGAGTTCCGGATCGTAGGCCTCTAACTAAGGGTAGCCTAAGATAATAGAGCTTCCTTCTATATCGGTAAGGTAGAAAATAACTTCTTCTTCTAGGTAGTTATAAATATAGAGGTCGTAGCAAGTACTATAGCGTATAGTAAGCCCTTCGCTATTATCTTTAGCATTAAATAGAAGTATTACTACTTCTTTCTTTAGCGGTAGGATCTCGAGGCCTTAGGCCTTAGCCTATTATAAATTTATTATTATATAGGCCTCCGAACTAGTATCGACTAACGTATAGTCGAAAATAACCTTATCTCTTATAGAGATAGTAAACGGGATCTTTAGGGAAGTCGACTAGTTATATTTATACGGGACCGCGAGTTAGAAGATAGCAGAACGGGAGATATAGGCTACCTTAGAAGCGGAGTTATGCGTTTCTAATACCTAACTATAGCTATAGATAGGCGTACGCCGTTTTCTATTAGTAGGGGAGAGAGGGACGTAGGTCTATTCTATAACGGAGGTAACCGTCCTCTCTTAGAAGAGGGGAACTTTTAGGTAGAGAAACGAGTAGCTAAATTTGCTCTATAGCGTTTAGCGTTACGTTTCTAAATATATAGGGGGCAGGTATTAGGTTTTAGGTAGTCTTAAATAAAGTATCCTAATTCTTTATATCGGTAATAGAAGAGAGGGTTCCTAGGAGCCCTCTTAGACCTATCGAGGTCTATAGGCTCTCCTTAGGGGGTAGTCTTAGTAGCAGTAGCGTACGACTTATTCTACTATAGCGATAGATAGTTCGGGAATATAGAGGTATAGGGGTTTAGTACTAGAGGTACTTAGTAGTAGTAACGGCAACAGTTCTTAAGGTCTTATAGGTACGTAGCGAGCTTAAGATAGTCTTAGGTCGGTAGAGGGCTATAAACTAGCATCTGCTTAATTTCGTTTAAGTAGGCCTATTCTAAGAGAGTAGATAGAAATTCTTTAGTTATCTCTACTTCTAACTCTAGGCGTTAAAATTCGGCGAAGAAGGCCGTAAAGTCTTTATCTATCTAGTAGTAGCGGAAGAGCTCTATATAGGCGTTCTAGATATAATTAGAGTCTCCGTAAGTATTATCGAGAATCTATAGTATATTCTTATAGTCCGGGAGTTAATAGACGCCGTTACGGATATATAGGAGGATCTAAGAGTATAGTACTTCTAAGAGCCGGCTAGTAACGTATAATATATAGAAGGTAGGGGTTAAAAAGCGGTCGCGGTTTATAGTTAGTTTTTTATAAATCTAAGAGAGGAAGCAGCGAAGGTTCTTTTAATCTCTAGTAAACTCTTTTAGATCGGATAGCCTTTTAGATTATCGAGTAGACTAGAAAGGCAAGGCGGAGCGAGGTATAGGCATTTCTAGAGAAGGATCTACGCTAACCTTAGCGGGAGAGTTAGCGGGAATAGATAGAGTAGGCGTCGATATAGTAGGTCCGATAGAGCGGAGGGCTTTATCGGCTTCTCTCTAGGCCCTTATAGTCTAGTTGCAGTATTCGGCTTCTATCTCCTTATACTAGGCCTTTTAGAAGTTAATAACCGCGCGGAGTTAGCTATTTTCGGCGCGAAGAGACTAGAGGTTATTATAAACCTTAGTAGCTTAAATTTTCTCGCGGATAAGCTCGTACGCCTATTCCTCCTCTTTTATTTCGTAGTAGTCGATATACTAGTAGGCGCTCTAAAAGTAGGCGTACTAAGCATTAGGATATATAGTAATATATTCGGCAAACTCTGCCTCTATTTCCGAAAGAAGCGGTAGTAAAGGGCAGTTAGTAGTAGCTATACCTAATAGTAGAAGCTATATAGTATTATAGGCAGTATAAGAACGGAAGGTAGGTATAGTCGCTAATAGTTTAGATATAGATGCTACGGATAGAGTATAGTACTTAGTCTACTATATAGGTAGCCTTAAATAATAGAACGTAGCTTAAAGAAAGGAAGCCTCTCTCTTAAGCGTTAATAAAAGAAACTCTTTTCTATAGGTTATCTAACCTATAGGAAATACGTAAGCCGTAGGCTCTCGGAGCGGCCCTACCGTATAGGTTACGTATCTACTACTACTTAGCAACCTATTAGGTATATACGGGCCGGTAGTTACGGGCCTAGCTCGTAATAGATACGCGTAGTCTTCGCGCTCTCGGCCTACTTCTTTATCTACGTCTTTTTAGCTAGCCTTATATCTCTTAATATTAGTTAGTTACGTCCTAGTATATTAAGTTGCGAGTTAAGTCCTAGCGTTAGTTAACTAGTCTCTAGGTCGTCGTCGCTCTTAGTAGCTAGTACGAGGTCGAGCTTTCTCTTACTCTTTAACGGTAGTAGTACTAAGTAGAAGTCTAGGTCCTCGTCGCTCTTATCTTTTAGCTTAGATTTAATCTAAGGCTTAGTTAGCGGAGCGGTTAGTAGAGCGGTTAGTAGAGTAGTTAGTAGCGACGCTACGCCTATCTCGCTAGCGGCCTTCTATTAATTAGCTATATCGCTTTAGTAGTAATTATTAGAAATAGTTATTATTATCGCGAGTTATTATTATCGTAAGTTATTATTATAAGTAGTTATTATAAGTAGTTATTATAAGTAGTTATCGTAAGCGAAGGTTACTAGTTTTAGTACCGTTAAGTTCTTTACTTTATCTTTACTTTCTCGCTCGCTTTTAGATTTAACGCTAAACGTTACCTACTTAGCGATATATACGTATATAGATGTCTCTATACTATAAATAGGTCCTTCTAATTTAGAGGGGGTAGCGTTAGTCGAAGGATCTCTTTAACCCCGGTAGTATATCGTTACTAGCTACCTACTTATTATCTTCTAGTCTAGCGTTATTCTATCTAACTAGATACTCGATTACCTCCCGTTAGTAACGGCTAACCTTACGTATTCTCCGTTGCTATAAGGCTTTTACCTTTAGTAGTTTATCGTCCTTATCGACCTAAATCCGTAGTAGCTTATAAGTCGGTTATTAGTATAGATCGTCCGTAGCTAGATAAGATTCTAGCTCTACGATTAAGATTACTAGATATATTCTCTAGTTCTTAGGCAGGTCGATCTTATACGTAAGCCTACTATTAGTTACCTTCTCGACTCGAAATAGGCTAATTCTCGGTAGTATTAACTTATAGTTCTTTACCCCTAGAATATTATAGTTCTTTAGCCGTAAGAATACGTAGTCTTCTACCGTCGGTCTCTATAGGATATGCTAAGAGTTATATCGTTCCTTTATTAGTACCTTAGCGTAAGCGATAGTATCTCGAGCTTCCTATCGGTTAATCTCTCTTAACTTTATAGCTTTATCTCCTCCGGTCCGTACTTACCTAATAAGCTTAGCTAGCTTACGAGGATTAAATTCTAGAACTACCTCGTTAGGAGATTTACCGGTACTAGCGTTAACGGAGTTATTTATAACTATCTAAATCTATAGTAGGATATATTCTAGCTCTACCTCTCCGTTAGGATATTATACTAGATAGAATTATAGTATAATTTCTACCGTCTAGTTAGTACGTTCTAACTGCCTATCGGTCTGCAAGTAGTATATAGTAGATATTAGTAGTTTAACTCTTAGTTAGTTAAAGATCGTCTTCTATAGTTTAGCGGTAAACTTTAGATCCCTATTAGAGATTATTATAGTCGGTAGGCCCTAGTTATAACGTAGCAATTTATTAAGTAGTTAGTAGGCCTACGATTCGGCTATATAGTTTTCTTATCCTATAATTAATAGGATCTTTTTAGATAGTTTATAAGTTACGGTTAGTATAGTATTATAGTTACTACTTACTAGCGTTAGTAGTTTTACGATAAAGTCGATCGTAATCGTATAGTAGGGAACCGGTAGGCTCCCTAGTAGTTAGAGCTAACTATATAGGCAGTGTCGTAAGGTCTATAGCGCTTAATACTTCTAGTAGTATTATAGATATAACTTTAGTTATTTAGCTAGCTTGCGGATATAGTACTACGAGGAGATTCGAGTATATAGTTAGTAGTAACTAATATAGAATTAGTCGTTATAGGTGCTCTTAAATATATCTCCTTCTATAGTCTTAGGAATATATAGTCGTCTATTATATTTCTTATAATCTATCTAGATTAAACCTTTATCGTCGGTCGAGAAGCTAGTAGATCCTAGTTCCGCCGTTTATAGCATTGCTTTAACTCTGCTTAAGTACTTATTATAGTTATAAGCTATAGTTAGCTATCTCTTAAAAGCTTCGTCTATCTATACTATAGTTACTTAGTTAATAATTAGGTCCTTAAGAGTATTCTTAGTCGGTTCCTTATTATACGATTCTAGTCGTAATAATGCGTCTAGTACTATATACTCTCTACTAGGCTTATATACGATTCTTAGGTTACTAAACTATAATTATAAGAGCGAAGTAAAGCTAGAAGTTAGGGGCCTTAGGCCTTACTAGTGCTTAGTAAGCGGCTGCTGCCGCATTGCTTAGCGTATAGTATTTATATACGCGAAGTATGCGATATATAATAACTCTATAAGAATTAGCGCTATCTTTAGACGGAGGTCTAAGGTAGTCTATACGTTACTATATACCCTCTTATAGTTCTAATTCTTCTACCTTATACGAGGTAGCGGCCTATAGATACTAATATTAGATAAACGAGAATCGCAAGCGCGTTATACTAAGAACATAGGCTCTATACTACGAGCTCTACTAATATAGGAACTAAGCGAAGAGACGCTAAACCTTAAGGAGATAATAGTAGATAATAACGTTAACGCAGAGTATAGGCAACTCGAACGTAAGACGGAGGAGCTTCGTAAGCGACTTATAGTATATATACTCCGAGAAGAGCGTAAGCGTCTTAAGCGCGAGCTCGCTACGATACTAGAAGGTAATAACTCTTCTTCCGGTAGATCCGAAGCCCGCCGTACGTAGAGTAGCGCGGAAGGGAACGCTAGAAAGGAAGAAGAAGCTAGCAACGCTAGTACGGCCGATACGCGGAGCGTATACGATACGCTATTAGGAAGCTCGTTAGCAAAGGGCGCGAAGATACGCGATCTAAAGCTATTTAAGGGTAAAAGCGAAGATAAGGCTTAGGAGTTTATCTGCTACCTTAAGATAATCTTCGTTAATAATCCGATAACGTACTATAGCCCTCGTAAGAAGGCGCTATATACTATTATATAGCTCGTAAGCAAGGCGAAGGATACGTAGTATAACTAGTATAACGCTAAAAATCTTTTAGCTAAGTATAGCTAAGAAGACTTCTAGCGGTTTATATATAATATAGTCGGAGATTAGGCAAACCGTACGCTTCTTACTACTATTAAGTATAAGAAGGCCTATTAGCGTAAAGAGTAGAGCGTACGATAGTTTGCGAATAAGTTAGCTTATCTTAAGGCGCAACTTAGCGACTACTACGAGCCGTAGCTAGTTCGCTAGCTACTCGCGAAGTTAAGAGCTTCCTTATAGAGAGATATTATTAAGAACTATAATATAACGGGGTTTAAGAGAGCCGACCTCGTAGCGCTTACGATGCGTTTAGAATAGGCCGAAAAGGCTATATTCTTATAGGGCAACTATAGAGGTTCGTTAAGTAAAAGTAGGCTAGGTAAGTATATCGGACGCAAGATATAGGCAAACTATAAGCGTAAAGGTAGCAATAATACTACGGCGCAATTTAGGAAAGAGAGATCCCGCTCTAGCGAGTAGCATTAATCTAAAAGAGATAAAGACGACCCGGACTAGAAACTTAAAGCTAAATGCTATAGGTATAAGAAAAAGGGGCATATCCGGTCGGAATGCCTCTAGCTAGACCTATAGGAGCCGCCTACTATATATAGGGTAGCTATAGGTAGGCTACTAAAAGGCAAGGTATTTAGAAAGACCCGTAAGCTCTAGATACTATAATAAGCGGGATAGATTACCTACTTATATAAAGTAGGCTAGCAATTCCTATCGTAGCTAAGATTAAGACGGATACGGGCTATACGGGCTATATATAAGCTAAGTACGTGCTTAATAGGGGCGCCGATATTAATATAGTCTCTAGATCCTACGCTCTATAGCATAACCTTCTAGTAAGGAAGAATGCTGCTTTGCTACTAGCTACGTCCTTTACTAGGTAGCTAGGGCACTATTATAGTATATATTATATACGCTTATAAGCTACCGACTCTAAGAGAGCGACTCGTATATATAGAGGCATCTTTTATATATATAATATACTAACTTCTTACGTCTTACTAGGCCGGCTATAGCGTGCAGCCTATAGAGTAATAGAGAATACTAGTACGGATAAGTAAACCTTTAGGTCCGAAGGCGAGACATATACGATATAAGTACGTAAAGCGCATAAGTTTTATAAGGACCTCTAAAAGGCCCTATATATCTTTGCCGTATTACTTTAGAAGGTAGATACTAGCTAAGAGCCGCTGCCTACGGAGTTCTAGGACTTTATAGACCTCTTTAATCCTATAGAGGAGATAAGAAGTATACTAGTCGAAGGCGCTAAGCATATAATTAACCTACTACCTAGTACTAAGCCGCCGTTTAAGCTACTATATTATTAGTCTAGCCGTAAGCTTAGTAAGTTAAGTCGTTACCTCTAAGAAGCGTTAAAGTATAATTAGATTAAGCGGAGCAAAAGCGAGGTAGGTACGCCTATCCTATTTATTCCGAAGAAGAATAGTACCCTATAGTTATATATAGATTACCGTAGATTAAATAAGATTACGGTAAAGAATCGCTATCCCCTACTACTTATTAGCGAGACGCTTAATAGGCTTATAGGAGCCGTATAGTTTACGTTACTAAACCTTACGAATACGTACTATCGCATCCGTATAAGGCTAACCGACTACTAGAAGACTACGTTTCGTACGTAGTACGGATACTTCTAGTATAAGGTAATACCTTTCGGGTTAACTAACGTACTAGCTACCTTTTAGAGGTATATTAATAGAGCTCTCTTAGGCCTTATAGATATATGCTATATAGTATACCTAGATAATATCCTTATATATAGCGCCTCGTATAAGGCCTATATATAAGACGTACGTACCGTACTAGAGCGACTCCGGAAGTTCGGATTATATACTTAGCGCGTAAAATGCTACTTCTTTAAGAAGGAGGTTAAGTTCCTTAAGTTTATTATACGCTCTAAAGGCGTAATAATAGATCCTCGTAGAGTCGACGCAATTATAGCGTAGCTAACGCCTATAACGCTTACTAAGGTATAGTCGTTTCTTAGGTTCGCTAATTTCTACCGGCGATTTATATATAGGTACTCTAGGATTATCGCTACTTTAATAGTACTATTAAAAGGGGCTAAAGCAGGCAAGAAGCTAGAGCGTATTAGCTAGGGCGAAAGCGAGGAGCTTACGTTCCGTAGGATTAAAGACGTATTCTAAGCTACTCTACTACTAAGGCACTATAACCCTACGGTACGTACGTAAGTTAAAACCGATATATTAGACTTCGTAATTATAGGCATTCTAAGCTAGTTATTCGAGGATAGGAACTAGCATCTAGTAGCATTCTTCTTATAGAAGATAATTCTAGTAGAATGCAACTATAAGACCTATAATAAAGAGCTTCTAGCTATTATAGAAGCATTTAAGGCGTAGCGGCTATATTTCGAAGGCGCCTTATATTTAGTTACTATACTTATCGACTACGCTAACCTTAAAGCCTTTATAATAATAAAGCAACTTATAGGTAGATAGGCTCGTTAGGCCGTATTTCTAGCTCTATTTAATTTCGTAATTAAGCATCGACTAGAGAAAACGAACCTAGCCGATGCGCTATCGAGACGTAGTAACTATATACGTAAATAAGCGTATATATCGAACCTACTACTAATACTATAGAAGAAGCTCTAGGTATATAGTATAAGAGCCGAGTACGGCGATTAGGCGTTCCTTTAGCGTATCGCAATTATAATATAAGAGCAACTTATAAGTATAGCCTTAGGGCAGCCTCTAGAAGAGTACGTATAAGACTGCTTCTTAAGTAGCGTACGTATCGTATACGTAGCAGTTACTATAGAAGAACTATACCTAAATATTTTAGACCTAGTTCTTAACTTTACTAAATCGCTAACGCTATAGGAGCCTAATATAAAGGAACTCTTTAAGGAGGCATAGCGTAGTAGAGGCGAATGCAATAGGTATCGCATTAGGGAAGGGGTACTATATTATAGCGATTAGCTATATCTTCCTAAGAACTACGCACTATAGACGTAGGTAATCCGTATATACTACGATAATCTACTCGCTAGTTACTTTAGTAAGAATAAAACTATCGAGTTAGTATAGCGGAAGTATTACTAGCTAGGAATATCTACGGATATTAGCTAGTACGTCTAATCCTATTAGGAGTATTAAGTATCGAAGGCAAGACGCTATCGACTATATAGCGAGCTATTAGCATTGCCGCAGCCGGAGCTTCTATAGAAGGAGCTAACTATAGACTTTATTATAGACCTGCCGCCTAGCAAGCGAGATATATACGTATACGATATAGTTCTAGTAATTATCGACCGGTACTCGAAGATAAACCTCTTTATACTAACTACTAAAAAATATATAAGCGTAGACCTCGTATAGATCCTAATTAATAGAGTAATTTGCCGATTCGGAATGCTATATAGAATCGTAAGCGATAGAGGCACTATCTTTACTAGCTAGTTCTAGTTAGACTTCTACTTCGAGTCGTATATAAACCGCAAGCTATCTATAGCCTTCTATTCGCAGACTAATAGGCAGACGGAATATACTAACTAAACGCTAGAATAGTACTTGCGTATCTTCTATAACGATAAGTAGAACGACTAGGCGATATTACTACCTTAGGCGGAATTAGCTTATAATAACGCGGTATATCTAACATTTAAGATAAGTCCGTTTAAGGTAGTATATAGCTACGACGCAGAGATTGCAATAAGTACGTAAGTCGCTCGGGACGAGCTCTCTAAAAGAGAGGTACTAGTAGTAATCGACGCTATAAAGCGACTACGAGAAACGTATAAGAACCTTACGAAACGCTAGCGATATATAGCTAAAGCGCAAGCTAAATACTTTAATACTAGGCATAAGCTAATAGAGTTTAAGGTTAGCGATATAGTATTATTATCCTCGAAGAACCTCCGCTTAAAAGTACCTATAAAGAAGTTAGTACTAAAGTTCGTAGGTCTATTTAAGGTAATTAACGCAATTAGAAAGCAGGTGTACTACCTAGCCTTACTAAGCGTATAGCGCGTTTGTAAGAGCGAAGTGAAGCTGGAAGTCAGGGGCCTCAGGCCTTACTGGTGCTTGGCAAGCGGCTGCTGCCGCATTGCTTGGCACACAGTATTCGCATGCGCGAAGCATGCGACACACAATGACGCTGCAAGAATTAGCGCTATCTTCGGACGGAGGTCCAAGGTGGTCTATACGTTGCTACATACCCTCTTACAGTTCTAATTCTTCTACCCTATACGGGGTAGCGGCCCATAGACACCAATGTCAGACGAACGAGAATCGCGAGCGCGTCGCACCGAGAACGCAGGCTCCACACCACGAGCTCCACCAATGCAGGAACCAAGCGAAGAGACGCTAAACCTTGAGGAGACAATAGTGGACGATGACGTTAACGCGGAGTACAGGCAACTCGAACGCGAGACGGAGGAGCTTCGCAAGCGACTCGCAGTACGCATGCTCCGAGAAGAGCGTAAGCGTCTCGAGCGCGAGCTCGCTGCGACACCAGAAGGCGACGACTCTCCTTCCGGTGGATCCGAAGCCCGCCGCACGCAGAGTGGCGCGGAAGGGAACGCTGGAGAGGAAGAAGAAGAAGCCAGCGACGCCAGTGCGGCCGACACGCGGAGCGCACGCGACGCGCTGTCGGGAAGCTCGTCAGCGAAGGGCGCGAAGATACGCGATCCAAAGCCGTTTAAGGGTGAAAGCGAAGATGAGGCTCGGGAGTTTATCCGCCACCTCAAGATGATCTTCGTTAATAATCCGACAACGTACTGTAGCCCTCGCAAGAAGGCGCTGTATGCTATCATGTGGCTCGCAGGCGAGGCGAAGGACACGTGGCATGACCAGTACGACGCTGAAAATCTTCCAGCTGAGTATGGCTGGGAAGACTTCCAGCGGTTTGCATACGACGTGGTCGGGGATCAGGCGAACCGCACGCTCCTCACCACCATCGAGTACGAGAAGGCCCATCAGCGTGAAGGGCAGAGCGTACGACAGTTCGCGAACGAGTTGGCCCATCTGGAGGCGCAACTTGGCGACTACCGCGAGCCGCAGCTGGTTCGCCAGCTACTCGCGAAGTTGAGAGCTCCCTTGCAGAGGGACATTATCAAGAACCATGACACGACGGGGTTCAAGAGAGCCGACCTCGTGGCGCTTGCGATGCGTTTGGAACAGGCCGAGAAGGCCATATCCTCACGGGGCAACCATGGAGGTTCGTCAAGCAAAAGCGGGCCAGGCAAGCATGTCGGACGCGAGACGCAGGCGAACCACAAGCGCAAGGGCAGCGACAACACTGCGGCGCGATTCGGGAAAGAGAGATCCCGCCCCAGCGGGCAGCGTCAATCCAAGAGGGATAAAGACGACCCGGACTGGAAACTCAAAGCTGAATGCTATGGGTGCAAGGAAAAGGGGCACATCCGGTCGGAATGCCCCCGGCCAGACCTGTGGGAGCCGCCTGCTGTACGCAGGGTGGCCACAGGCGGGCCGCCAAAAGGCAAGGCATCTGGGAAGACCCGCAAGCTCTAGATGCCGTAATGAGCGGGACAGATCACCTGCCTGTGCAGAGCAGGCCAGCGATTCCCATCGTGGCCGAGGTTGAGACGGATGCGGGCCACATGCGAGCCGAGTGCGTGCTTGATGGGGGCGCCGACATCAATGTGGTCTCTAGATCCTACGCTCTGCAGCATGACCTTCCAGTGAGGAAGAATGCTGCTTTGCCGCCAGCCACGTCCTTTACTGGGCAGCTGGGGCACTGCTACGGTGCGCATTATATGCGCCTGCGAGCCACCGACTCCAAGGGAGCGACTCGCATGTGCGGGGGCATCTTTTATGCATATGATATGCCAACTCCTCACGTCTTGCTGGGCCGGCCGTGGCGTGCAGCCCATAGAGTGATGGAGGATGCCAGCACGGATGAGTGGACCTTTGGGTCCGGAGGCGAGACGCATGCGGTACAAGTGCGCGAAGCGCATGAGTTTTACAAGGACCTTCAAAAGGCCCCGCATGTCTTTGCCGTGTCACTCCAGAAGGTGGATGCTGGCCAAGAGCCGCTGCCTGCGGAGTTCCAGGACTTTGCAGACCTCTTTAATCCTACAGAGGAGATGAGGAGCATGCCAGTCGAAGGCGCTGAGCATGCGATTGACCTGCTACCTGGCACCAAGCCGCCGTTCAAGCCACTGTACCATCAGTCTGGCCGCGAGCTTAGTGAGTTAAGTCGTTACCTCCAAGAAGCGTTGGAGCACGATTGGATCGAGCGGAGCGAAAGCGAGGCGGGTGCGCCTATCCTGTTCGTTCCGAAGAAGAATGGTACCCTGCGGTTATGCGTAGATTACCGTGGATTAAATGAGATCACGGTAAAGAATCGCCATCCCCTGCCACTTATCAGCGAGACGCTTGATAGGCTCATGGGAGCCGCATGGTTCACGTCGCTGGACCTCGCAGATGCGTACTATCGCATCCGTGTGAGGCCAACCGACCGCTGGAAGACTGCGTTTCGCACGCGGTACGGACACTTCCAGTACAAGGTAATGCCTTTCGGGTTGACTAACGCACCAGCTACCTTTCAGGGGTACATCAACAGAGCCCTCTCAGGCCTCGTAGATGTATGCTGTGTAGTGTACCTGGATGACATCCTTGTGTATAGCGCCTCGCGTGAGGCCCACGTGCGAGACGTACGTGCCGTGCTGGAGCGACTCCGGAAGTTCGGATTGTATGCTCAGCGCGTGAAATGCCACTTCTTCAAGAAGGAGGTTGAGTTCCTCGGGTTTATCGTGCGCCCCGAAGGCGTGACGATGGATCCTCGCAGGGTCGACGCAATTGCGGCGTGGCCAACGCCCACAACGCTCACTAAGGTGCAGTCGTTCCTTGGGTTCGCCAATTTCTACCGGCGATTCATATATGGGTACTCCAGGATTGTCGCTGCTTTGACAGCACTGTCGAAAGGGGCCAAAGCAGGCAAGAAGCCAGGGCGTGTCAGCTGGGGCGAAAGCGAGGAGCTTGCGTTCCGCAGGATCAAAGACGCATTCCAAGCTGCTCCACTGCTGAGACACTATAACCCTGCGGCACGCACGCGAGTCGAAACCGATGCGTCGGACTTCGCGATTGCGGGCATCCTGAGCCAGTTGTTCGAGGATGGGAACTGGCATCCAGTAGCATTCTTCTCACGGAAGATGATTCCAGCAGAATGCAACTATAAGACCCATAACAAAGAGCTTCTGGCTGTTGTGGAAGCATTCAAGGCGTGGCGGCCGTACCTCGAAGGCGCCTCGCATTCGGTTACCGTGCTTGTCGACCACGCTAACCTCAAAGCCTTCATGACAATGAAGCAACTTGTGGGCAGACAGGCTCGTTGGGCCGTGTTTCTGGCCCCATTTGATTTCGTGATTGAGCATCGACCAGGGAAAACGAACCCAGCCGATGCGCCGTCGAGACGCAGTAACTACGCACGCGAACAGGCGCATATATCGAACCTGCTGCCAACATTGCAGAAGAAGCTCCAGGTATACAGTGCAAGAGCCGAGTGCGGCGATCAGGCGTTCCTCCGGCGTGTCGCAATCACGACACAAGAGCAACTCGCAAGCATGGCCTTGGGGCAGCCCCCGGAAGGGTGCGCACAAGACTGCTTCTCGAGCAGCGTGCGTGTCGCACGCGCAGCGGTTGCTGCAGAAGGACCATACCTGAATGTTTCAGACCTGGTTCTTGACTTTGCCAAATCGCTGACGCTGTGGGAGCCCAATGCGAAAGAACTCTTCGAGGAGGCGCAGCGCAGTGGAGGCGAATGCGATGGGTATCGCATCAGGGAAGGAGTACTGTATCATGGCGATCAGCTGTATCTTCCCAAGGACCACGCACTGCGGACGCAGGTGATCCGCATGCACCACGATGATCCACTCGCTGGTCACTTTGGCAAGGACAAAACCACCGAGTTGGTACAGCGGAAGTATTACTGGCCGGGCATGTCCACGGACATCAGCCAGTACGTCCAATCCTGTTGGGAGTGTCAAGTGTCGAAGGCGAGACGCCATCGACCATACGGCGAGCTATCAGCATTGCCGCAGCCGGAGCTCCCATGGAAGGAGCTGACCATGGACTTTATCACGGACCTGCCGCCCAGCAAGCGAGACGCATGCGTGTACGATGCGGTCCTGGTGATTGTCGACCGGTACTCGAAGATGAACCTCTTCGTGCCAACCACCAAGAAATGTACGAGCGTGGACCTCGCACAGATCCTGATTGACAGGGTGATTTGCCGATTCGGAATGCCACATGGAATTGTAAGCGACAGAGGCACTGTCTTCACTAGCCAGTTCTGGTCGGACTTCTGCTTCGAGTCGCATGTGAACCGCAAGCTGTCCACAGCCTTCCATCCGCAGACCGACGGGCAGACGGAACGTGCCAACCAGACGCTGGAACAGTACTTGCGTATCTTCTGTAACGACAAGCAGGACGACTGGGCGACGTTGCTGCCTCAGGCGGAATTGGCTTGTAACAACGCGGTGCATCCAACGTTCAAAATGAGTCCGTTCAAGGTAGTGCACGGCTACGACGCGGAGATTGCGACGAGCACGCGAGTCGCTCGGGACGAGCTCTCTGGGAGAGAGGCACCAGCAGCAATCGACGCTGCGAAACGACTGCGAGAAACGCACGAGGACCTTGCGAAACGCTGGCGACACGCAGCTGAAGCGCAAGCCAGATACTTCAATGCCAGGCACAAGCCGATGGAGTTCAAGGTTGGCGACATGGTGTTGTTGTCCTCGAAGAACCTCCGCTTGAAGGTGCCTACAAAGAAGTTAGCACCGAAGTTCGTGGGTCCATTCAAGGTGATTGACGCGATCGGGAAGCAGGCGTACCGCCTGGCCTTACCAAGCGCATAGCGCGTTCACAACGTGTTCCACGTGTCTTTGCTGGAGCCTTGGAAGGGCGCCGCAGGCGACGCGGATGCGGAAGGCATGCCGCTCGCAGAAGAAGACTCAGGCGAGTGGCAAGTTGAAGAGATCCTGGACACGCGAGTCAGACACAAGAAACGTCAGTGGTTGGTCAAGTGGACAGGCTGGCCGGAAGAACACAACACGTGGGAACCAGTCGAGCACATTGGAGAATGTGAGGCACTGGACAAATTCGAGGCGACGCGCAAGGTAAACAAGCGCAGCCCGAAGGCGACGCGACGGCGCGTCGCACGTAACACGCAGGCACAAAAGGTAGAATGAACAGCTTTTCATTCTATGGACAAGCTTTGCATCATTTACAGGGAGCCAACCAAAACATTCATCGTGGCGTGTCGCACGCGGTGCGCGCGAGCGGCGCATGTGCGGAAGTGTGGAGGAGCGTGAGGAGCGCTGGCTCAAACATCCTCTGCAGCCAGCTCATACTCAGAGGCCTCCTCCTCTGAGGAGGCCTCCTCTGCCTCATCCTCCTCCTCTGAGGATGGATGGAGGCCAATGGCGGCGTTGACAGCGTCCCGCTCCACCGGGACGCCGCTGTGCTCAGCGATCTGCGAGTGCGGTCAGCATGCGACACGAAAGCGACAAGCCACCAGACATACCTGAGTGAGCAGCTCCATCACACCCCTGAGGGTGCCATTGAGCTGGGTGGCCTCATGGACGAGCGCGCGGGACCCCTGCGGGGCGCCGCCGCCGCTCTCCTTCTTGGCAGGCTCACCGCCAGCCAGCTTGCTGTCGTTGGTCTGGAGACGCTTCATGACCGTCTTGGTCTCTGTGCGCGTGGTCAGCAAATGCGAGACGCAAGCGACGCGCACGCCACGCGCGACGTCAAAAGGAGAACTCACCGGCGCAGGCAGCGTCCAGCTGGGTCTGGGCATCCACCACCGCTTGCCGGCCATCAGCTCGTGCTGCATCGGTCCTGCAGCGGCCGAGCTCGGCCTGGCGACGCACCAGCGCGTCGCGTGCGTCGTACATGCGACGCACCACCGACTTGACGGCTTCGCGGTGGGTCCACTTGCAGGCATGCTTGCCACGCACACAGCGTGTGCACTTCTTGGTGTTGATGTCCTTGGGTGGCTTGCCAGAGCACTCAGCCCAGCCTGCACCGCGGTTAGCATGCGAACAGAATGCGACGAGACAGCGAGCAGGAAGGGACTCACGGTTGCGTCCACCTGGATCGCAGTCATTGCGGACACAGCGATCACACCACTTGAGGTACTTGGTCTTGGCTGCACCAACACGAGGAGTGGCGGGAGCCGGGCCGAGTGCGGCGCTGGTGCGTGGTGTGGTGGCGGCGCCTGCGAGGCGTTGGCGCTTCGCAGCTGGCGTGCGATCAGGAGGGGCCATGGGTCTGTTGGTGATGAGGTCTGGCAAGGAGCCTGGCTCCGAGAACGGGGAGCGAGCGCGCTTCGCAGGCGCACCGCCGCCGAGCAGGAGTTGGGCCGATGGCGACCCGCCCGGCACGCGCTCACCCTGGCCTCCACTCATCATTGGGCTGGAGCCAATGTAGTTGCCATCATGGCTGTCTCCTCTGAGACGTCCAGCAGTGTTGGGGGCTGGGGATGGGCTTGGCTGCGGGCCACCACCGGGGGCATTGGGGCTCGCCTGAGGCGAGCGCGCGCCGCGCATGCCACCCGTCTGGTCGCCCTCACCTGGTACAATGCTGCCCAGACGTGAAGGGGGGGATTGGCCACCAGCCAAACTTGGGGCGCGGCTGCTGGGCGCACCAGTGTTTCCACCGGTGCGCTCCAGGCCCGCCTGCGAGCCGCTTGATGGGGGGGCTGTGGCAGCCTCTTTGCCCTTGGGTGGATTCTTGTTCTTCTTGGGGCCCATCTTGTGGTGGTTCTTGAGTGCGTGCGTGGAGCGTGCGTGGAGAGTGCGAGGAGTGTGTGTGTGTGTGGCGAGGCGAGGGCGGAGCGCGTCCAAAGAAAACCAAAACAACCAAGTGTTGGTGTTGTGGAAGAAGTTTGGAAGCGCGCAAGCAAGAATTTATGATGCCATCACCGCAACAAACACAACAACGCGCGTTGCCATCAACAATGACACACGGCAACGACTCACTTGCGTCACGCACGCGAATCGCAATAGTGACGTGCGATGGAACTCAATGGAAGGCCTACGAGCAACAAGAGATGCGCGGACGCAATGGGGACGTCGCGCATGCGAGAAGACTGCTGCCCGCCTGTCGAGCTGGGACAGCTCGATAGGGGGAGGGAGGCAGTTGTAAGAGCGAAGTGAAGCTGGAAGTCAGGGGCCTCAGGCCTTACTGGTGCTTGGCAAGCGGCTGCTGCCGCATTGCTTGGCACACAGTATTCGCATGCGCGAAGCATGCGACACACAATGACGCTGCAAGAATTAGCGCTATCTTCGGACGGAGGTCCAAGGTGGTCTATACGTTGCTACATACCCTCTTACAGCGTTTATAACGTATTCTATATATCTTTACTAGAGCCTTAAAAGAGCGCCGTAGGCAATACGAATATAGAGGGTATACTACTTATAGAAGAAGACTTAAGTAAGTAGCAAGTTAAAGAGATTCTAGATACGCGAGTTAGATATAAGAAACGTTAGTAGCTAGTTAAGTAGATAGGCTAGCTAAAAGAATATAATACGTAGGAACTAGTCGAGCATATTAGAGAATATAAGATACTAGATAAATTTAAGGCAACGCGTAAGGTAAATAAGCGTAGCCCGAAGGCAACGTAATAGCGCGTCGTACGTAATACGCAGGTATAAAAGGTAGAATAAATAGCTTTTTATTCTATAGACAAGCTTTATATTATTTATAAGGAGCTAACTAAAATATTTATTATAGCGTATCGTATATAGTACGCGTAAGCGGCGTATATATAGAAGTATAGAGGAGCGTAAGAAGCGCTAGCTTAGACATCCTCTATAGCTAGCTTATACTTAGAGGCCCTCTCCTCTAAGGAGGCCTCCTTAGCCTTATCCTCCTTCTCTAAGGATAGATAGAGGCTAATAGCGGCGTTAATAGCGTCCCGCTCTACTAGAATACTACTATACTTAGCGATCTGCAAGTGCGGTTAGTATACGATATAAAAGTAATAAGCTACTAGATATACCTAGGTAAGCAGCTCTATTATACCCCTAAGGGTACTATTAAGCTAGGTAGCCTTATAGATAAGCGCGTAGGACCTCTACGGGGCGCCGCCGCCGCTTTCCTTCTTAGTAGGCTTACCGCTAGCTAGCTTACTATCGTTAGTTTAGAGGCGCTTTATAACCGTCTTAGTCTCTATACGCGTAGTTAGCAAATACGAGACGTAAGCGACGCGTATACTACGCGCGATATTAAAAGAAGAACTTACTAGCGTAGGTAGTATCTAGCTAGGTCTAGGCATCTACTACCGCTTGCTAGCTATTAGCTTATACTATATCGGTCTTATAGCGGCTAAGCTCGGCCTAGCGACGTACTAGCGCGTCGCGTACGTTATATATATAACGTACTACTAACTTAACGGCTTCGTAGTAGGTTTACTTATAGGTATACTTGCTACGTATATAGCGTATATACTTCTTAGTATTAATATCCTTAGGTAGCTTACTAGAGTACTTAGCCTAGCCTATACTACGGTTAGTATATAAATAGAATATAATAAGATAGCGAGTAGAAAGGGACTTATAGTTACGTTTACCTAGATCGCAGTTATTGCGAATATAGTAATTATACTACTTAAGGTACTTAGTCTTAGCTATACTAATATAAGAAGTAGTAGAAGCCGAGCTAAATATAGCGCTAGTATATAGTATAGTAGCGGCGCCTACGAGGCGTTAGCGCTTTATAGCTAGCGTATAATTAGAAGGGCCTATAGGTCTATTAGTAATAAGGTCTAGTAAGGAGCCTAGCTCCGAGAATAGGGAGTAAGTACGCTTTATAGGCGCACTGCCGCCGAGTAGAAGTTAGGCCGATAGCGACCTACCCGGCGCGCGCTTACTCTAGCCTTTACTTATTATTAGGCTAGAGCTAATATAGTTGCTATTATAGCTATCTTCTCTAAGACGTCTAGTAGTATTAAGGGCTAGGAATAGGCTTAGCTATAGGCTACTACCGGGGGTATTAGGGCTTGCCTAAGGCAAGCGCGCGCTACGTATGCTACCTATCTAGTCGCCCTTACCTAGTATAATACTACCTAGACGTAAAAGGAGAAATTAGCTACTAGCTAAACTTTAGGCGTAGCTACTAGGCATACTAGTATTTCTACCGGTACGCTCTAGGCCCGCCTACGAGCTGCTTAATAGAAGGGCTATAGTAGCCTCTTTGCCCTTAGGTAGATTCTTATTCTTTTTAGGGCCTATCTTATAGTAGTTCTTAAGTGCGTGCGTAGAGCGTATATAGAGAGTACGAGGAGTATATATATATATAGCGAAGCAAGTGCGGAGCGCGTTTAAAAAAAACTAAAACAACTAAGTATTAGTATTATAGAAGAAGTTTAGAAGCGCGTAAGTAAGAATTTATAATACTATTACTGCAATAAATATAATAACGCGCATTACTATTAATAATAATATATAGTAACGACTTACTTACGTTACGTACGCAAATCGCAATAGTAATATATAATAGAACTTAATAAAAGGCCTACGAGCAATAAGAGATACGCGGACGTAATAGGAACGCCGCGTATATAAGAAGACTGCTATCCGCCTATCGAGCTAGAATAGCTCGATAGAGGGAGGGAGGCAGTTATAAGAGCGAAGTAAAGCTAGAAGTTAGGGGCCTTAGGCCTTACTAGTACTTAGTAAGCGGCTGCTGCCGTATTGCTTAGCGTATAGTATTTATATACGCGAAGCATACGATATATAATAACTCTATAAGAATTAGCGCTATCTTCGGACGGAGGTCTAAGGTAGTCTATACGTTGCTATATACCCTCTTATAATAATAGATATTAAGACGAGCGTATTAGTCGGTTATTAAGTTTATCTACTAATAACGATATTAGTACTATCTAGCTCGCAATCCCTACTATTACTACGTAGTCGGTTAGAACGATAACTATAGAGTTATAGGCCTTAATTATCTATCGGATTCGTTTTATAGTCTATACTAAGCACGTAACTTTAAGCTTAGTTAGCTAGTACCGTCGTTTAGCTTATAATAGCGTTTTTAATAGGAACAAAATTAGTTGCGTCTTTATATAGGGCGGATTTTCTAAGACTATATCGCCCTTAATATACGCGATTATAACTCTAAACCTACGCTTCTTAGATGCATTAATATATATATATAGTAGCCTCTATCGGTCGAAGTAATATAGTAAGGATAGCTTAGCGAACGCATTCTATATAGCCTTAAAGGCTATTAGTAGTTGCTTATTTAGTTCGATATTAGTAGTCGACGTATAGTATACTCGAGTATATTTTCCTATCGGTGCCTTTTATAGTTTATTAGTTTTAATTTTCTATAAAGGCTCTACTAGTTAGGCGTAGTATCCGATATAGGATCTTAGCTAGCCTATTAGTTCTAGGTAGTATTCTATATCCTTTAGAGTTCTTAGAAATTTAAGGTTCTTAATTGCTATAAGTTTCTCGTTATCGGTTATTATACCTAAAGCACTTATACGCTATCTAAGAAGCTTAATAGATAGGTAGCCGATAAAAGCTTTATTAGCTACTACTATTAGGTAGTACTTAGAGAGCGTAGCGAATAGTCGTTCTAGATAATCGAGGTATTATTCTAATATTTTGCTATAGATTACTATATCGTCTATAAAGGCTTTTGCAAACTTATACGCGCCTTTAGTACGTAAGATTCTATCGATCTATCGTTATATATATAGAGGTGCATTCTTATATCTTATTATAGCGACGTTATATAATTCCTAACCTTAGTAAGATACTACGGCTAGCTTATATCTATCGTTAGGATATACTAGCTATTAATAAAAGAAAGCTCTTATATTAATAGTCGAAATATAATTATACTCTTAGATAGCTACTAGTACGTCGCTCTATAGTAGTATTAAATAGGCGTCTATTACTATAATTTAATTTAATCCTCGGATGTCGATAATAGCTCGTCCTTTCTAGCCGTTAGCGGACTCCCTTTATACTACGAAGGTTAGAAACCTAAATAGTATTAGCTCCGTAGTCTATAATATCCGACCTTACTTATATAGTCGGTTATATATTATATTAATAACCTCTTTATCTTTAGGTTCTAAGGGATATACTTTATAAGCTAGCTTAGCTCCGGCAGTTTGCTAGTTACTAACTAGTAGGATAGTTATCTGCTAGTTCTTAGGGACTTTAGCAAATTTCCCGTTATCGGTAAATAAGCCTTAATACCTAGCTAGTAAGGCTTTATATTTCTCTATTATACTCTAGTCGCTATAGAGCGTAGCTCCGTAGAGACCTTTACGTTCTTAGCTACCTTCGGTAGTTACTATAAAAGATACTAGATTAAGCTATTTAGTACGCGAACTTATACTTATCGGTACGTAGGTACTATCTAAGAAGATTATATAGTTAGTCTTAAAGTAAAGCATAATTCTATATTATCGTAATACGTCGGTTTCTAGTAATATATTCGCTAAGAGCTTATCGATAATAAATGCTCGTACTTTAATCTAATAGTCGTTATTAAATTATAGTATAAGCAATACTTAGTTAGTTAGGCGAGTTACTTTATTGCCTACGCTTCTTACGTAGACCGGGCGTTCTACCTTATACGGAAGTAGGTTTAGGAGATGTTTTTATAGAAGCTATCGATTAATAATAGAAATAGGATTGCCGCTATTAAAGTAGACTAAAAGGCGCTCTCCCTACTAAGCTAGTCGGGCGTATACGGTAGTATACTTTAAAATTAATAAATCCCTTCGCTTCTTAGGTTAGGTAGCCGCTACGATTTTAGGTACTACTCTCGGAGGTAGTAATAGAGCTTATTATTAGAGGTAAATTGCTACTTATAGATATAGTATATCGGAGTCTTAGCTATCTCCGTAAGAGCTAAGTACCTAATATCTAGCTCGACTTCCTTATCGGTACTTTCGTAGTTAAATACCTTATCCTCGATATTATAGATAGGCTCTCTATCCTTAGAGTTAGGCTCTTAGTCGTCGTTAGGCTTATTCTTAACTTAATAAGCGTCGGCCTTCTAAGTAAAGAGCTTTAAGGGCTTCGATTATCGTCCGTCTTTACTATCCTTAAAGTAGGCTAGCTTATAGTCTCGCTCGTAGTTATAAGGTTTTATAAACTCCTTTTAATTATTAAAGTTCTTTTAAGGCTATCGGTAGTTATTAGAAGGATAAGTATACTTTCGGTCCCGCTTAGAGATCGACGGTCGTAACTATTTAGGTCGCGGATTTAATCGGCTCTTATAACGCAATTATTATCTATCTTAATACTTACTAGATTTATATTATAGCTATCGGTAGCTACTATTAGTAGTAGGCTTTACTATCTACGTCTATCGGTTTTAGCGCTTTATAAGTTCGAACTATATATACTATTCTTCTCGTAATAGTTAGGCGAAGTCCTTCGTAGTAGTCGTTAATATAAGTGCCTTAATTCCCTAACGGAGCTTTACGTCGATACTATTTTATACGTAGGTAAGCTATTATAAGACTTCTATTATACTAGTATTATAAGCGTATTGCTATATTTTAGTAAGATACGCGTCTATACTACGGCAGTTAGCTACGTTACGCTACGAGTACTTTATAGCTAGTAGTCGGGTTAACGAATTAGCTAGTAGTAGCTTAAAATGCGAGGATAGTACGGTTATCTAACTCTATAGAGATAGTAAATGCTAGAGTCCTTCTTTCTCTAGCTATATTAGAGTACCTATATACTATACTAGCGCTATCTCTTAGAGTAGGAATAGAATACGAGCCTTAACTTTATTCTCGCTATAGTATACTACTATATTCTTTAGGCGGTTAATAAAGTTATAGGCGTCTCTAAAAAAGGTATTAGAGCTAACGACGGTTAGATCTACGAAGTCGGCTAGTTCTAAATCTAGCTAGAAGAAACTAATTTCCTAGTCTCTTAGTCGGTTAGGCTTATTATTCTCCTCCCGCGGCAGCTATTATAGAGCGTTATTTATCGCTTTCTATACTACTCGCTAGATTATAGTAAGCACCTCTTTACTTAGTAGCTATTAGTTAGCTATATTAACCTATAGTACCGTCGTCGAGGTACTTATCTAAGTAGTTGCTATTATCGGGCAGCTCGTATTAATCGTAGCTACCTTTAATCTAGTTAGGGTAGTCGCTACTAGAGTCGGCGATACTTCTTATTATCGCTGCCGCTAAGGCGTAGCTAGTAGTTATAGGGAGGCTATAAATAGTCGTCTCGCTATTGCTACGAATCTATCCTATACCTATCGCCGCGTTAAAGGCGCGTTAAGCTACTTAGGCGGGTATATATCTATAAAGCCGAATCGCTATATATATTGCTCGACGAGCTATTAGGCCTCTATATTTGCTACTTACCGGTAGTTAGCTCTTACGAAAGCGTAGAATTGTCGGCACTCGTCGTCGTTTATATATAGTAAAGGGTAGTAGTAGTAGTACCTAGTCGTCTCGACTCGCGGCGGTAGTCGGAGGGTTAGAGTAGTATATCGCCTTAGCTGCGGCACTAGTAGGTATTACGGATAACTCCCTAGTAGTTCCGAGCTACTAATTGTTAGTAGTACAAAGGTTATGTTATAATTAAGTAAATTATATAGTAGCTATCTATTATGCAGTAGTCGCGGAGGGTTATAAACCTTCCGCAGCTTCCGCCCAGCCGCTAGTCCCTTCTTTGTCACGTATCACTCCTCATCGAAACCACAGCCGAATAACGAAGATGACTTCGCTCACTCGAAACACGAGACATTGAAGATCCTATTCATTTGAACATGGCGAGAAGAAGCTACATAAATGTCGTTGTCGCCATTGTGGTATTGCTGGCTTACACGGTCTACGCAGAGGTCACGCGAGAAAAAGCCATCGACGTTTCGGCATTGAGTACACAGGAAATTGAAGAGCAGCTCCAGGTCAGCCAATGTCACCAACTGAACTCTGCCACGACCATGTATTGATAGATGCGTAGCAATGCTCTATCATCCAACAGATTACCGCTCACAATGCCGAGCACCATCCGCCGACTTCCTCATGGCTGTCGAGAGCCTTCGCCGTCCTCTTTCCATTCGACTCGCCCGCCTTGAACGCGCTGATGGGAACACTCTACATTTCCGGCCCACCAAACTTCCTTCTCGCACTATGCCCGCCGAACGTCGACCCTTCGAGCTTGAACGTCATGGTAGCATTCGCGGTAGGAGGTCTGCTGGGTGATACTCTCTTCCACCTGCTCCCAGAAATCTTCTTGGGAGAAGTGCCCGAGGGAGAAGTTCGAGCTGTACTGGTCGAGCCAAACAAGAATCTCCTACTTGGTGTAGCGATCATGGTCGGCTTCGTCACCTTCGTGGGCATGGACAAGGGGCTGCGAATTGCTACAGGTGGAGCGGGCCATAGTCATGATCACTCCGGCCATACTCACGAGCAAAGCAATGGCCAAGCTGTAGCAAGCGTGACAGGCGTCGCGAAGCCCAATGAGAAAGAACTCAAGAAGCGGGGCGGCAAGCAGGACACATCACTCGCAACAGCGCCAAAGGAAGAGCCCCCCAAGAAGGAAGTCAAACTCTCAGCCTACCTCAACATCATCGCCGACTTTACCCACAACATCACCGACGGCCTTGCCATGTCCAGTTCTTTCTACGCCAGCCCCACAATCGGAGCAACAACCACTCTGGCCGTCTTCTGCCACGAGATTCCCCACGAAGTTGGCGACTTTGCACTGCTCATCCAAGGCGGAATGAGCAAGAAACTCGCCATGGGCCTGCAATTCGTCACAGCACTAGGCGCGGTGCTTGGAACATTGATTGGGATCGCCGTGCAAGAGTTCGGCGGCAATGCTGCTTCTATTGTCCAGGAAGCCGGAGTCGGAAACACGGGGCTCTGGGGCACCAGTCTGCAATGGGGAGATATGTTGTTACCTTTCACCGCTGGCACATTTTTGTACGTGGGAACTGTAGGTGTGATTCCAGAAATGTTGGAGACGGGACCCAATGTGGGGAAGGAGTTGAGGACGACGGCATTGCAGTTTTTGGCCATGGCTGCTGGGGCGGGGATCATGTTGGGGATCTCGTGGGATTAGACGGGAGTGGTGTGAAGAGAATAGCGGGGATTGCAATATATCTAGAATAGTAATCTCGGCGACCAGTAGCCTTAATTGGAGATGGTCGAGCATTCCTCAGTAATTGAGAAAAGAGCATCGTAGGCGAGAAACCAAAGGCAGGCGATTTGCAAGTAGCTGTCACATTGGCGGCGGCCACTCAGCGGAGACGATCTGGTCGTAGCTGAACAATTGACATTGCCGGTTCTGCCGAAGCCTGCGTGCAGCTGGAGCCTAGCATCGCCGCACCAGCGACTGCGTGAACGTACATTGGCACACAGCGGACCATCGCACCCTGATTTTGGCGGGCGGCACGCTCGGTCAAATGAGTTCCCTCGTGTTAAATGTATGAGTGATCGTTGAGACTGGCATCTGCCTTGATCGCGTTTGGACGCCTCGCTGCCCCAGCCCAGTTCGGCTGACCACGTATAGGCCTAGATTGCAGATGAGCGATTCAACGTTGAAGTATTGTCGTGCGAGTCCGTGAACACGAAAGTAACCATGGGATGACTGATTGGATGCTGCTCGTGTGACGGGAAGAAGAGCGCGTGTTTGGTTGTTGGTTGGCAACGCGTCCCCTTGGCATGGTTGTTACAGTATATGATCCCAGTCAACGCGTGCGGGCACGACAGCCGCGCCCCTGCATACGAAGCTCATGGCAGTATTTTCCCGTTTGGGTCAATGTACAAGAAACTGCCGCACGAGAGTCCCCGTAGTACGTACTGAGGCTGGGGATCTTGCAAGCGCGAACAATTCGTACGACATGTGGAGATGGGTGGAGCCTTGGGTGCAGGCTCCACTTCCACGGACCTGGATCGGTTGTCCATGGTGCGGGTGCTACTGTACGTTGGGCTGAGTTTGCAATTGCTGAGATGTTGGTCAAGAAGTGATGTTGAGATTGGCGTAAGTCCTGGGCTCAATTTCCAGGCCTGGGGGGAAGCTTGTGACAAGGGACGACGGGCAGATTCTGACCAGGTGGTGTATGTCTGTCACAGAGGTACAATCGGTCACGCCATGTTCGTGAGTCGGACGAGGGGTGTTCGCGGCGGCGGGCTAGACGACTACTGATGATATTGTGACGAGCGCGTTGAGAGGTGGATTCGAAGGAAGCCTCTGCTGCCAGTTCCGATGATGGTGATGGTGGTGGTGATGAGGAGCATGGTGATGATGATGATGATGATGATGATGAAGAAGTGCAAACCTGTGTTGGTGGGTGTTGGCGAGCTGGAGCTTTCCATTGAGGCGCAAATCACACGGGGGCGGTACAGTAATACAGTTGTACTGTACTGTAATGAGCGAGGCCACGCGCTAGAGCTAGCGCGCGCCGGAGGACAGAGTGTTCCTGCAGATATCCCCTGCGCGAGACATTGGACCGCATCCAAGCATTGGCTCGGGAGTGTCGTGCGTCGTCGGCCGCGATGGAGCAGCAGGGAAGTTGGTGGTCGGGTGCGCGTGCCATGATGACTTCCCTGCCGCAGATGGGACGGGAGCGCGGGTGTTTTGCAACGCTCCAGTCCAGTCCAGTCCAGTACATGTAGAACTGTTGCTCCTCCCGCACCCAAGAAAAAAAAAACCAACGCACACTGCCGGAAGGGCGCGCCGGCCACAGACACGATGAATTGTTTGGCGCGCTGGTGACAACGCGCTTCCGCTGCCATCCTTGCTTAGGCTTGCTAGCCGGCCGGCGTCCCCTTCAGAGTTGCGGGAGCTGTCGCCTGCAGCTTGTCGCCTGTCGTGCACCGCGCCTGCGCAAAGGCGATTGGATCTGCACGCTGCCACTACCTGATAGTATTCCACCATCGACACTTAAAAAGCCCACGCCCGCTCGCCCGCCATGTCGGCGCCGCCGCACGCCCCAGCGCAGACGCAATGCCACCCGGACGACGACCATCCGCTGCCACAGCTCCCGAGTCCGACCTTGACTAATATCGATATGGTGCTGCCCATCGACCACGGCGTATCCGCCCGCATGTCCCCCCCACGTACAATGCAGCGTCCGCCGAGTCCGAGCTACCTGCGCGACGCAACTCAGGAGCACAGCTACACGACGGCGCCCATGGGCAGGAAAGAGAAGTTGGGCCTGGTGAGTCGCAAGATGATGCTGCTCAGGGGTCGGACCAGCAGCAACGGAGGCATCATGTGCCGTTCGTCGTCGCAGGCCTCGACGGATCTCGTGCCCTCGTCTCCCGTGCTGCAGGACGTGGGCAACCTGGCACCTGAGCAGTTGGGAGCCGATTTCCTGCAATTGCCCGAGCCGGAGCCACGGAGGGCCAGTGGCAGCTCGTCCAGCGGCCTGTCTGGCATGACGGGCTTCCTCGACAAATATGGAAAGGCCAGCGATGAGGATACGCTGTACGACAGCAGCGAGTACGCGACACCCGGGAGAGCGGGCAGACGAATCAGCGTGGATGTGCGGCCCAGACCCAGCTTGGAGGAAGACCCAGCGGAGATGAGGCGGCGGCAGCAACAAGAAGAGTACGAGTCGGCCCTTCTGAGCAAGCGCGCAGAGGAGATTCTCGCCAATGCCAAGAAACGACTCAATGTCATGGAGGGCAACTTGCGAGGCGCTCGCGATCTTGTGCAGCCGTTGACCGCTGCCAATCTGAAGCGAGCAACATCACTATCGGGGGCAATCTATGGCAACGGGAGGACGCTGCGATACGACTACGACGATGAACAAACCCAGTCTTCGCCTCGCAGAGGAGTCCACAGCCAACACTCTTCGCCGCAAATAAATCACGACTGCGACTACCAAAGGTCGGACCGCATGGGGCCTGCTCCACTCCCAGATCGACCGTACACGTCCTTGGACCTCCGACCGCAATACATGGCGACACCTCCAATGAATTTGCGGAATCCGCTCCGTTCTGCGCAGCAGACGCATGACCGGAACTTACGCTCTTCTCGCAGTCACGAGCAGCTCATGGCGAACGGCAGCTACGGCGCCGGTCGTTCCTTCTACATTGGACCTCCTGTGAGCTCAGATTATCTTGAGCCATTGACCGAGGATGAAGAGCGACAAGTGCAGCAGAACATCTCGCACACGCCTTCCTCCAGTTTAAACAACGGCCTTGGCATATATCGACCATCCTCCCGGACCTCTGAACTGCGAGATCAAATGTCGAGTCTAAAAGGAAAGATATCTACCCTCAAGGAGCGTGCCCGTGAAGACAGTCTTCGACGGCACAGTCAAACTAATCTTCGGCACCAATCTCCATTCAATAATGCAGCGACTACGCCCCCTGAGATGTTCTATTGCCCTCCGCCGACAGTTGATCCCATCCAGCCACATTCAAGTGCGGATAACAGCCCTGCTATGCCCACGAACGAGACGTTCACCGGAAGCCGCAACGCATTTGCTGAACAAGAAAACGAACGCGCCATACGACGGAAACCAGGGACCAGTGTTACAATCGAAAGCAAAGCCCCCATCCCACTTCAATTACAAGGACATCGAAGAACATCCAGTGGAACTGCTATTGTGGAACCAGCAACCAATCGCTACTCTCACCACCAGCACAGTAACAGTGGCAGTGGCAGCAGTCAACTGAGCCAAACCGGTGGAATGGTGATTGATCTGCCCTCGGCACAAATGGCCGAGCATGAGTATCTGCATGTTCCGCAACCGAACTTCTCAGGCGATGCAAGTCCACAGTCGTCGTCGGACGAAGCATTTCCACGGTCAGATGAGGAGTACGACCCATACGAGCCTTCGGAAGCGGACGCGAGTGTGTACGAAGACGCAAAGGAGCAGATCTCTGTGGTCGCACATGAAGACCGCGAAGATGCTTTCGACTACGAACACTTTTTCCTTCACAGCGCAATGGGCAGCTACAGCACTGATCGGAGAGGTTCTCAGTCTAGCGCGGAGTCGGAGGATTCGGGCGCAACGGCGAGAGGCCCTGCATTGGTAGGATATGAAGATGACGACTTTTACCAAATGGCTGGCGATCTACCGCCGACACCACAAACGCCAGAAAGATTGAGAGAAATTGAGCGCAACCTACATCAACGATCCTCTTCTACAGGAAGTGGAACCACCATGTACACCTTCGCCACTGCGCATGAACATGCAGAATATGAAGAGGAGGAGCTGGAGGAGTATGAGTACGAAGAGGATGCGGAAGAGGAAATCGAGACTGAGCCAGTATCACCGATGGAGGAGCCCGCGACATTTCACGGCCACTACCCATCCCGACAGCGCTCAGTCTCACCAGTCTCGCCACTCCCCGACCACAATCCAAGAATGCACGTCCGAGCAGAATCCTACACCCCGCAAGCCACCCGCTCAGCATATCATGTTGCCAGCAAATATCAACGCAACGTCCAATCAGCACAAGCAATCAACCACCCTGACAGCGTGTCCGAACGTGCAGACTCCGGAGTAAGCATCACAAGCCGCAACGAGCACCGGCGGCAACAACCCTCGCAACCTTCTTCCACGTACTACAGACACCGAGGGAAATTGTCCAACGCCAGCGCAATCAGCACTCCACCCCTGTCTCCGCACGACTCGCTAGCGAAAATAGATCCCACCACAGTCGCTGTGCAGGCACTACTCGATCCGAACGGCAGACAACTCGGGCTGAGAAACAAAGCTGTCTTATTCGGAGTCGTGGAAAGTCTCCGCAAAATCGTACGGCAAATGCAAGAAGAAGATGACGCGACGTTTGCGAGTCGCATGCTGCGCAATACGCTTGACGAGGCGAAGAGGACGTTAGATGGGTTGTGATGTTATGACAAGGCGTTCCTTTCTGGCACCATTCATTCTTACCTTCCGTCACCCTTCTCCAACTTATTATATTTCCTGGATCTGGAGACTTTGTCTGCTCATCAGCGTTCTAGCGGATCTTTCTTTTTTTTTGCCCCCACCTCAACTTGTGAATCGGAGGATATTCTTCCCCTGGCTTCCTTCTCTTCTTTCTTTTTAACTGGACTGGATTGGATTGGAATATACCCCCTGAACGAATAACTAACTTATCTGATGTGATTTTGGCGAAGAGGAAGAAGAAGGAGAAGAAGAAGAATGGGTGGGAAAATATATGAAATCAAAAATATTCTTTACTATATACATCATAGCTGTCTAGAGATCATATACATGTACATTGCACGTTCCAACTTGTTCAAAATAACAATCGCAATTTCGCAATGAATATACTTGCTGCTGGCGCTGCAGCAGAACACATACGCTTTTTTAGCAGAGCTGCGCACCAAAGAGTTCATTCTCTCAGAGGCGTGTATGCATGTGTGAGTCCCTGCAGCAAGTCAGCTCCAGACCACGAGACGAGAAGACAACAGCGACACAGGGCAACAGTCAGCAAAGGTAGTAGTAAAATTTAATCGTTAACACACTGTCTGAATGTCCTTTCTCAGAATATCTCATTGACAAAACAATTCCCCTTTTCCATGTCTCATGATGACGACCCATCGGTACGAAAACCCATCCCTGGAAAGAACCACCAACGCCTCGCCAGAACAGAACAGAAATGCATATCGTCTTGTCGTCTTCCCCTCGGAGACGTATTGCACACATCAACAACAACAACATCGGTCGGGGTATCCCGCGCCAAAAAGGAAGACGATCAGTCGTTCGTAAGATTGTGGCCGTCGGTTCATGATGCTTTGTGTCCTCGTACAGTTCCAACGCTTCCAACACGCCCACTGGTCTTCCGCACTGCACTCTTGCTTTCCGTGCTGCGTCGGACAGGCGAGGAGCGCTTGCTCACACTCAGCGTTCCAACACCACTACCACTGCGGGCCGGAGTTCGCGGCGGCTTGCTGGGGCTCGTGATGCCGGCCAATTCGTCACCAGATCCGGGACGATTCTCACCATCGCTCGTGTCAGATGGCGCTTCCCACTTTGTCGTGGTGGTTGTCGTCGTGGTGCACGACACCGCCCTTCGCTTTGCGCTGCTGCGGTTGGCGGGAGAGTGGCTGGCCTTGCGGGACAGCATTCGAAGTGCATACTCCTCTTCAGTCTCGTTCGCTCCTCGTGTCCGACTTGTGCTGACAGAATCCGACTCTGCCTTGAGGTTCAAAGGTTGATTTTCGGTCATGATTCTACGATCACCGTAGACCTTGTTGGTCTTTCGAGGCTGACCCGGAGTTGGCGCTGGCAGGTTCTCGTCTGCCACACCAACGCTACTCTTCATGTGATCGGTGTACGCTGATGCGGGAGCTCCTTCATTGTTGGTGATCTCGCCCAATGCCCTGCGGGGGCTGGTCTGGTGCCGGTCCCCGTTGGGCGGCGTGAAAGTCTGGCCATTGCTGGCAAGTCTTCGGCTGTTCGACTGTTGCAGCCTCGTGGGAGTCGCTGGCTGCATGGAAGCCATGATCTTCTCGCGCATGGTATCCTCAAACCACCATTCTCGGAACGTGCCTTGGTTCAAATGCAGCCAATGCTGTTGCGGCCCAACCACCATGCCCGGCCTCATGAAACGCATGAATGCTATCACCTCGTTTGCGGTGAAGCCGTAGCGGTAGATCAAGTACGCGCCAATCAAACAGCCCGTGCGCCCAAGACCAGCTTTGCAGTGCACTGCAATGCCCTTTCGCTTCTCGTTAATCATTTGGTGTGCAAGGCTGATGAACTTCTTGACCAGGTTGAGAGGTGGACAAGTTCCATCGTCGAAGATCATGTCGAGGTGTTTGATCCCAAGGGCAGTGAAATAGCTTGGTGAGTACAGCTCCGAATTGAGTCGGACCACAAGCCCGATGTCACGCTCCGCGAAGTGGGTAAGCACATTCTTGAATGGCGTTGGGAGATTCGAATCGCGTTTCACGGCCGACACTGTTCGTGGAAGCTGTGCGTACAAAGGTTCGTTGGGCTGGAAAACGTGAGTGGGCTGATGTTGTGGCGACGCGAAGGCAAGAAAGTCAGGCGACACCCAGTTGAAGTCACCCATGTCGACTCGCTCGTATTTTTCATACTCCTCCAGGCTGAATTCCTTCAAGCCCACAAGATTCTCTTCCTTCGCCTTCCAGACGCCATAGACAACATCCTGGATGGTGAGGGAATAGTCGGCCTGGCTGTATCCTGCATCACGGAATGGCATGCAGGGAGGGTCCATCTGCGCGATGGGCGCGAGTGCAAGATGCGGAGGCCAATTCTGGATCAGCACCATGTATGTTGCAAGGATGCATGCCGCATTGGCACGACCTATACACTGATTAGTACACGCCAGATTTATCATCATGATTTTCAGAACGCACTTCTCGAATCCGCGTGACTCCAGAACACCACGGGTCGGTTCTCGTTGTCTGGATGTCCAAGCACTTCGTGAAGCTGGACTGCAAAGCGGTACAGATGGCCGATGTGGAGCGGGCCAAAGTCGGCGTGGAAGGCATTGTAGAGCAGAGTGTGGTCGATGGAAAAATAGAAAGGCGGGTGCTGCGGGGCGGCTGCAGCAGACTGTGGCCCTGCTTGTGCTCGCGATGATCTGGACTTGTGTGGCGATCGGCTCTGTTTTGCTGGGTATGGAAACGGCGTGCTCTCGTCGGGCGTGTGCGTGTATGATGCGAGGTACAGACGATCTGTGTAGGCGAGCGCGGAAGTGTCAGCGATATGCATTCCCGATCGAATGAAGACGGATGCGAGGGGAGGAGAGAGAGAGAGAGAGAGAGAGAGCGCGCGCGCACCTTGGATGTATTCAATAACCTGCCCAAACGAAGTCATGGCAGACGCTTCCTGCACGCTGGAGCGGGACTGGTGCGGCATGGCTGCGGCGGTGGTGATGAGGCAGTCGCGTGCTGATCGGTTGCGCCTTCTACGCGTGATCGATGCGTCTGGAGTGATTGCTGCAGGCAGGCGGGTGCAATGGGGAGCGGCGTGAATGCTGCGGTGGTGATAGCAATGCTGGAGCAGGAAGAGTGGTGGTGAGAGGAGCAATCGCCGCAGCAGCGCACAGCCTTCTCCCGAGCGAGCAAGCAGCAGCAAAGACTATCGTGACGGGCGCATGGGCGGTGCGGTGCGCGTCGAGGTGGTGGTGGTGGTGGTGGTGGTGGTGGTAGTAGTGGTGGTCGCAACGATGTTGTTGCGGCGGACTGGCCTTTTTGGTTGTCCAGCAGCTGCTTGTTATGATGCGTCTGTGCGCGCCTTCCGGCTGCTTTGATGTCAAAACATCCTTCCTCCACCCAGCAACGCTCCGCTTCGGCTCGGCTCTACCTGCCGCGACACGCCCTGTGCACGTGCTCACCCGTTCTCGCGTTGCACCCTCAAACTCCCCGACGAGTCTGTTGCAACGCCTCCACCGCGCCGTGATTCTGGACGCACTGCCATGGACCAGCCGCACCCTCTCTACTGACCCGCAAAGCTGTATCGTGAGTCCGCAGACTGTCGCTTCACCCCTCCCGCCCCTGTGCAACACGTGTGGCAACCAGCGCTAGCACCCAACTAGTCCGGTCGTGAAGACAACAAGGGTCAAGTGCCATCGCACAGCAGCTGTCAAAACATTTGCTGGCTCCAGTCACCTCATCTCGCGCGATACACCGGCCGCAAGTGCCCCTATACCTGCTCTCGCCGCCATGCTCATACGTCGTGGCAAAGCAGAAGGCTGGCTTCAGCTCGACACCAAAGCTCTCAAGACCTGGGCTGAAGCTAGTGGGATCACTTTTACCAATGCCTCGCCGACTGTTGTGTCGGGGCGCGGCACAGGCTTGCTTGCGGACAGAGATCTCAAGACTGAGGCGTCACATCCAATCGAAATCTTGACCATTGATGAAGAACTCGTGCTCTCTGGTGAGGCTGTCAAACGGCACGCACAATTCGACAAGGACTTCCGAGAGGTGCTAGAGAGCTTGGGTGGTTTTGGAAGAGTAGGTGCACTTCACCTTCTGCACGCATTCCCTGTATCGATGACCTAGTGCAGAGCAATCTCATGGGTCATGCGGTATGTCTTTGATGCGAGTCATTTGGAGGATCAGCAGCAAATGCTGATGTTCGAATGCAGACGCCTCGGGGTGCCATTCTGTCTTTCCTTCTTTTTCAAGCTTCTCTCTCCTGTCCGCATCTTGAAGAACGTGTCGGAGTACATTGTGCCTTCACGGAGTAAGTCCGCGATCGAATCATGCTTTGCTTTGCATACAACTTCTCTCGAAGCAGCCCAAACTTTTTCTTCCATCTCGGCAATCCGTCTTCTCCTTTCATCATTTAGTTCAGATCTGGAAATAGCAAAACTTGGCTGACATTTTTTAGCTATGTCAAATCACTCCCTAGCGAACTCCTCCCTACCTTCTGGACTCTGGATGAGCTCCAGCTTCTCATTGGCACTACCCTCGCTCCAGCAGTATCATCCAAGCTCAAGTCGCTCCGCCGAGAGTATGACCTTCTGTGCGAAGCAGCTTCCAACACTCGTTGGTATAACGTAGTATCGCCGCATGTCTCCTTCGATGACTGGCTTCAAGTCGATGCAATGTTTCGCTCTCGAGCACTAGACTTCTACGGCTCTTGCATGATTCCTGGCATGGACCTTGCTAGCCACGCTGCCCACGAGAGGACGAACGCGTTTTACGATCGAGGGGATGGGAAATATCACTTGTACTTGATCAAAGACAAGGAGCTCAAAGCAGGTCAAGAAGTGTGCATCACGTACGGTGACGAGAAAGGCGCATGTGAAAGTGAGTTCGTGACGACCAATTCAGTCACGACACGCTCAGAAATTTGACAACGATAGTGCTCTTCTCCTACGGCTTCCTCGATGAGCACATGGACACAGCAGAGACCTTGTTCCTCAGCCTCAGCATTCCCGACGACGACATCTCCCGCTCCGCGAAACTGAAACTCGCCAATTGCGCTCCCGGCTTCAAAATCATCGACGTTTCATCATCGTTCACGTCCCACGTCACGGATCCCGAAAACTCCACATTGGCAGACACGAACGAAGAAGACACCTCACCCTCTGGCTCGATAGACTGGACCGGCGACTTCATCTATCTCCTCTGCGTCAACCCCTCCGATGGCCTTGAATTCCAGCTCGCTCAAACCGTCGACACGATGTCCGAGACCGAAATACACGCCACATTCAACGGCACCGAACTCCCCGAAGGCGCCACTTCTCTGCGCCGTCTCCTCGCTGCGAGTGACAAATGGGACGTGTACCGTCTTCGTGCAGTCGTGATTCTGCAGCAACGAGTCTTCGAGCAAATGCAAATCCTGTACAGCTCGCAAGAAGACATGGAGAGTGTGGAACACGGCGAAGGCACAGAAGTGAGAGATCTTTGTTATGAGCAAGCGATGAAGTTGAGGAGGTTGGAATTCGAGCTTCTCGAGAAGGCTTATGAGGATTTTGAAAAGCAGGTGAGTTGGGTTGAAATGAGAATGAACTGCGGATCTCAATAAATTTTGCACAACCCTGACGATCAAACACAGAAAATCGAACTGGCAGAAACGCCAGCTGTGAAGAAATTCTTGGCCGATATGAATGGGACAACACCCAATGATGGAGGCCCGGTAGGAGGATCTTCAGAGCCAGTCTCCGCGGAGGACTTCGCTTGAAGAAGTGGTCCTTCAAAAGAAACACGTACGCTCTTTGCCTTGGAGCCGTAGTGCTTCTAGGCCCCTCTGATCCATTTTTGGTGACCCATCGCTGGTGGCGCATATTCGGTCCAACGCCATTCGATGTCTTATTGTGACCACCATCACAGGGTACGCTCCTAGACATAGACGACAGCAAATATCAATGCGAACGCCCCATGTAATGAATGCATGACAGATCGAACCCCACGATTCAGTCACAGCACGGCCGGATCTTTCAGGAAAGCATTGCGCCAAATCTGGCAACCAGCGCCCAGGGCCCAGCGGAAGTTTGCAAATCAGAGCCCACGCGCGCGTACGGAAACGAGTAAGGGCGAGTAGTGATCGTCCTGGTAAGGATTGTGGGTCTGCTTTGGGCGTTAGCATGGTTAGCGTGTGCAGGCGTACTTGCGTCGTGTGGGCTTTGCAGCATCTTTGCGGCGTCTATGCAGCGTCTTGCAGGAAAGGACCTGCAGCTTGCTAGTACTGTAGTCCTCAAAACATGGCTCTTGCGAGGCTGGGAGCTGTACTACTGCTGGAGGCGTTGCTGTAAAGGTTGTACCCCGCGATTTCCGTCCAAGGAGGAGTTTTGTTCTCTGCGCCTTGTGTGCCTTCACGTTGCCAGAGGTGAAGAATTGCGGCCGACGCTGCAAGCTATCCTGGGGTGTTGGCAGAGAATCGGAAGCCGTTGACATGTCATCCTTGTTGGATCGATTCGAACTTCGCATGCTGCTGCACACAGCGCGTAATCCAAGCCACAGTAATTCATGGAGCCGTGTAGGCAGTCAGCAGACTCCGATGAGACAGGCCTACTTGCACGAAGGGGTTGTTGGCGCCTTCGACAAATTCCACGAGGCGACGTTGCTGAACGCGCACGAGGTCGATGCAATCACGTCAAGTTAAAAAGGAGGAAGCTCCGGATCTCGACATGGTTATTCCGTTCCGCACAAATGCGGTCTTTAGGAAGGATACAGTAGGAAATGTGTCCGCTCCACGATGCTGGAAAGCCAACCTGGTGTGCCGATGTTGCGATGCACACAGTGCAGGGAAGTCGTTGTCTATACGAGAGGAACAACTCCACGTCAGGGCAAATGAGGGTGCACCCAACACGGCGAAGATGGCCTTTGCCGGACCGCATAGAGGTGCCAAGTGCTGCTCTTGCTTGCGTCCGTCCTTTGCGAGGACAGAACGGCCAGGTTTTGCGCGGATGCCGAGATTGACACATCCTGTCCTCTGCATTCCTGCAGCTGCTGCGGTAGGCAAAAGGCAAATAGCAATGTTCCTCCACAGAGGGCAGAGGAGGTGACAGCATAGGCCGTAGTATGAAGTCACGACGCGTGAGACAAGACAGCCGTAGCACAGGTAGCATAAGCGGACGAATCAGAGTTGTGGTCAAGTACGATATGGCTGTCCGCCCCGCTCGTTGTATGGCTCGAGCCAGGGCAGATTGCTTGTTTAGGCTCGCAGCCAGAGTTCCCGCTCTCATCTCGCGGATCTGGTGGAGTCACAGCTCGATGCGACAGCAGAAGAAGTCTCGGTCGTGGTCTTACGATCGTCCCTTCAGTCGTGCAGACGCCGAAGGTCAGCAGCGCGACTCTGCGCCTGTGGGGGCGGCATCAGCTAACTTAGACTAATAGGGTCGTCAGTCTAGCATCGGGGTGGGCGAGATGGTGCTGCCACCGTGTCGTACCATACCTCCTACATAGCGTGGAGGAGAGCACCGCTCGCACATCATGCATCGGGAGTCTCGGTCGTCTGGAGAGTTCAGAGCTTGTCATTCGCCATGCCTGCGACTACCCTGGACTGATCTCCCCACAACCGACAGCGTACTGTTGTAATCGAAGCCAACGGCTGTCTAGCAACCAATCACGCAGCTCGCACGAAGTAGCTAGAGGAGCTGTTCCGAGAACCGACTCCGCAAAATGATCGTTGGGGGACAGGTGCCTCGTGCCTCGTGCAGGCAGCATTCCCCAGACAAGACGAACGCTGTACAGTACATACATACTTGCGTCGGCATCTTTCGCTTGACCACTTTCCCGTCTTCCATTGTTGCACAGTCAGAACACTGCCTCCATCTCGAACGACCGGCTTGGAAGGGCGATAAGCAATGCTCTGGCTCCAGCCTCCCGCTAGAACTACTATAGACTCGGCTCTCATCAGCACTGCATGCGCGTGACGGCGCATCCCTCGGATTTTCCCCACTTGTTTGGAACACCAGCGTACCCGGCTGCCGCCTTTTCCACCCTACTGCACTTTATTTCTTTTCCCTCTTCCCCCAGCAGCCCAGGCCGAGCAGGTAGTCTAGCCGGCGGACTGCTGTCCTCACCTTCCTGCCCACCATGCCAGGCATTCTCCCAATGAAGGTGATCAAGGTCGGCTTGAACGCGCAGACGAGGATAGCACAAGCTTGCGATAGGTAGGCACGTCAGCAATTCCCTCCGAACCACTTTCTTACCCGCGCAGATGTCGTAGCAAGAAGATACGCTGTGACGGCATCCGGCCATGCTGCTCACAATGCGCCAACGTAGGATTCGAATGCAAGACGAGCGACAAGCTGAGTCGGAGAGCATTCCCGCGAGGGTACACCGAGTCGTTGGAAGAAAGAGTGCGTGGCTTGGAGCAGGAAGTCCGGGAACTCAAAGATCTGCTGGACGAGAAGGATGAGAAGATCGACATGCTATCGCGCCTGCACTCGCAGTCGTCCCATCAGTTGCAACTGCCGACACCGCGAAGACCGCAGTCGTCGGCAGCGACGGACAGCACTCCGCTGACGCAGGTCGATTCGCCGCCCCCCAAGGATGATATCTTCCAGGTCCAACAATCACCGTATTTGTTGGATGATGAGCGATCCGATTCATACTTTGCTGGAACCTCCAGCGGGAGGACGTTCATCGAAGCCTTCAAGCATCGCGTGCAGGAAACGGGCCGCTCGACACAGGACATCGATGTTTCATTGTTACTGGCGAGCAGCGCACCAAAATCGCCAGATGGCAACTCTCCGGCGTCGACAGTCAGCTTCAAGCCGCCTGCGCGGATGGTGTCAGATCAGATGATCAACATATTCTTCCAGGAATGGGCGCCACTCTTTCCCGTACTGCACCGGCCCACGTTCTTGACTCTGTACGGCCGCTACGTCGCCGATCCAGACGACGTTACTGACAAGGCTGAGATTGCTCAGCTGAACCTCGTGTTCGGCATTGCTGCGCTGTCGACGGGCACCCGCTCGTCGCCAGATCTCGACAACTTCGAAGCGCAATGGAAAGCTGCGCTCGATGCGATCATCCAGGAAAACACGATGGCAACATTGCAGGCGCTGATCCTAGCACAATTGTATTGCGTGCAGCAAGGAGACCTGACACGTGTATTGACGTACAAAGGTCTCTCGACTGTATTGTGTGCACGATTGGGTCTACATCAGTCCCAGAAGCGGTTCGCTCTGGGCACATTGACCTGCGAAACCAGAAAGAAGGTGTTCTGGACACTGTATACCGTCGATAGCTTCACTGCCGTGCTTCTCGGACTGCCAAAACAGCTCAAGGACGACGATGCTCACTGCGAGATGCCCGTGGACGCCGATGACGAATATGTCACTGAACGAGGGTTCCAACCAACTTTGCCAGGCGAGTCCACGAAGGTATCAAGCGCTCTAGCTCTGTTCCAAGCTTCGCGCATTCTCTCCAAAGTGCTTGAAGAGGTGTTCCCAGCAAAGACCTCGTACGACCTCTCATTGAAGAAGCTCTCTGAGCTTTCGGACGAGCTTGAGGCTTGGAGTGCACAACTCCCACAGCATCTTCGCCTTCAGTTCGCCCAAGATAAACCCAGCACGGGCACCATCAGCAGCCGGTCGCCTTTGTTGTCGTTGACCTACCACTACATTCGATCACTGATCCAGCGCCCCGTCATTGGCGCCTCGCTTGGCGCGCGATCGCAATCCTCCATGCTCACCATGGCCAGCTCATGCAAGCACATGATCCAGATCGTGCAACTGCTAGACGAGCGAGGGCTTGGCTTCTCATTCTGCCTGAATCGTGACGAGTTGTTGGTAATCTCCGGGTTCGGGCTTCTCTTCCAAGGTCTGGGACTCGAGAACAATTCAAAGATTCTCAAGGACAACAGCAAGATGCTGTCCGCTGTCATTGGGGCGCTGAAAAAGACATCTGCCCCATGTGCCACAGAATTCGAGCGTGTCGCCAACTCTTTCGTGCCGGCTACAAATAGTACCAAATCGAAGTCGCCGTCCCTCTCGCGGCATAACTCGGATGGCCAGCTCTCTACTAACAGCTCTGGGTCGCAAAGCTCTACAAAGAAGCAGCTCAAGGCCATTGCATCGCGACTCACTGCGAATGGCCCCACCAAGAACTCAAAGCTCGCTGCCACTGAAAGCCGGTACGTACCGTTGCAGAATGCACCTAGATCAGTAATCAGTGCGTCACTAACACACCATAGACGGGCGACAGTTCACCAGATCAATCTCCACCCATACGGCCAGCAAACCAGCAGCATGCCCTCGCTGCAACCTCAAACGTCATACAGTCCAACATCCACCTCACGATCCGAGCCAGCGCGAAGCCCCGAAAACTTGTACAGCCGACCACAATCCACAGCAACCACGAACGCGCCGATTCGACCTTCAGCACCCCCGCAGCTGAAAGCCAAGGCCCATGCTACAAAGAAGAAACTGCCAAATCTCGACTATCTCTCCTTCGGCAACGAGCCTGAGACGACATCCTCGCCGCCCAACGTCCGCAACACTCAACCAGTCAAACCGGAGCCAGGCCCAACGGATTGGGAGAAACTCCTGGGATCCCTCGACAATGGAGACATCAACATTCACGATAGCGTCTACGGAGGCGCAGCTCTGGAGTCACTCATCGGCACACCTAATCTCAATTCATCATCGACTCCAGCTCTCACTGGCGGCGAGACGCCCATCGCGTGGTCTCAAGATTTGTGGGCGTTGTGCCAAACTGAAACGAATACGACGAGCACCTCAAGCAACCCAGGATTGACTCCCGTTAATCATGCACCGGCGAGTATTCTCTCTTTCTCGAGTGCTGATGATGGATTAAGTGGAAGCGAAGATCTGGGCACGGGCAACAGTCCAAACGAGGACTGGACGCTGACTTCGGGCGAGACATTCCGAGGATTCGTGGTGCCGGCCGATGACGCTTTTGGGAGCACGGAATGGATCAGTCTGTGATAATTGGGTGAAAGTGATCGATATCGTCGGGAACTGTACAGTGGGGATACGGTGCAAAAGAGGAGTAAAGTGGTGGGTTTGATCGAGAGTCCTCATGATGAATTCGGACTTTCGTCATGGAGCAAAAGAAGCGAGTGACGTTTCGTGGGCGGCATGATTGCATGAAATGTTTGCTGTCTGGTTGACGATGATACCACCTGCTGCTACGCCGAGCTAGCTCTTGAGCCGTCTTATATATAGCAATTTGACTAGAGTGGGAACAAATTGCAGTATGTCGGTTATGCGACAAGAGGGGGAAATAATGAACAAATCAATACTACGAAAATTCGCATTTTGCGATCTTGGTTCTTCTCTTCACCCTAACCAGGAACGACCATGCGCATATGCGATCGTGGCACGACAGTACTTAGGTGGTGACGAGGCCATGGGTCTGGATCTGCAGCGGGCTGTAACGAAGTGGAGCGTGTGTGAGGAAATGGGTGGATCGTGGTGTCTGCTTTCTTGCATGTGGGAAGGGAGCACTACGTCATAGTTCTCGTGGCTTCGTCAGCCGCGTCAATGATGAATGCAATCACGAATGAGGCAGCAATATATATGTTCTGCGCGGTGAAAATAAACTTCCTACAAGCACGTTCAACTCCCAACAACAATTGACTACCTACCGATCACGAAGTCGTTCGATTGATCAAGCCGAACATAACGACAACATGTCTGACCAGAACACCAGCACTCTTCAATCGGCCTACGAGGTTCGTACATATCAAACCTTGTGCTTACTGAATGCAATCACTGACATCCACGCAGAAGGCCACAGGCGCTGCACAGAGCGCTCTCGGCTCTCTCACAGGCAGCACGGCCGACAAGGCTCAAGGCGAGCGTAAGTCGGTCCTCAACTACTGGCGCAGCCCATGCTAACCTCTTCGCTCTTCAGAAAAGAAAGACGTCGCCGAAGCCCGTCACGATGCCTCGAAGGCTGGCGCAACAGTGGCTGGTCACTCTGTCTCTGCCTCAGGCGTAACGCCCAATGACCCCAACCGCCAGCAAGGCAGCTGGAACCAAACTATCGGCTCGGGTAAAGAGTTCGTTGGCGGAGCTCTGGGCCTCGAGGGCTTGAAAAAGGAAGGCCAGCAGCAGAATGAAGAGGGAAAGGCCCAGGAGGCAGCCGGCCAGTTGAACGATCTGGGTTCTGGCGTGGCTAACCGTGTGGCTGGAACAGTCGGCGGTGCAGTTGCGGGTTTAACGGGTGATAGGGCGGAGCAAGCCAAGAGGGCTGATCAACACGATCAGGGAAAGACGCTGCAGAGAGGTGTCGAGAGTGAGCTGCAGAAGCAGGCAGAGGCGGAGAAGAAATAGGTCTGTTGGGGTGACCGATCCGGTTGATGAGACTGAGCATGATTTATGATACCCAGATTCGATGGCTGCAGCAGTCTTGTAGTAGTAGTAGTAGCAGTAGTATGAAACATGGAGGTGTACTTCTCTTTGCAGTGCTTCCAAATTTCCCAAAAGGTTGTACCTCGCAATACGTTTATAGGTATAGATCTTCCAAACCTTGCATGATCGCAGGCTAAGATCAGTTCATTCGCACTGAAGAACGTTCTGGTCCGGCATTTGTGCATCTTGCTGGCAGCACCAGAAGTGGCTTGGAAGTCCGGGTGGGTCAGTGCACGTCTCACTCGTGGCACGGTCAACCTGGTCAGGCCACCGTGCTGTCCTGGCTGGTGCATTTTTGACATCGACACCGACACACTTGCTCCGTGGGGTAAACGGCGTCTCTATCACTGCGCTGCCGAGATTGGGAAAGGGGCAGGTGACGAAAAATAGATGGGAGGAATGATGCTGCCGGACAGCGAAGCGACCCCAAGTTGGGAGACGGACCGAGCAAAAGCGTTAAGTTACTCCGCTTGCTTGCCATGGACGATATAGCATCATTGCCGGACTCTGCCTCCTGCACGTCTGACGAGCGGACCAAACCCGAACCCTCTGCCCTTCAAGCATATCCTCCAGCGCCGCCCTCCACCCCAAAATGCACTCCCTGCGCGACATTCTCTTTCACCATGCAATCACCGTCACCACACAATCGTAAGACCGGCCTCTGACATCTCCGTCTAACCACCGAGGGAAACATCGCACCGGCATCAGTAATCGTGCCGAACGTCACCTATATCGCCCAGCCGACTTCCGCACTCGAGCGACCTACGGATCTGCACATTCAACATGGACGAACGCACGTCACACCCGGGTACGCCGAATAGTGGCTCTCGCACGCCCGCGCGCTCGGCATTAGGCGAAGCGCTGTCCAAGGCGCCCGTGAGGAGAGACTCGTTCGATCGCGAATTTCCCGTGCTCGACAGCACGCCGCGACGATTCTCGACGGGTGCGGCGAGAGTACCGCCGCCCGCGCCGCAAGTTTTCGCCGCGCAAAGTGTAGCCGAGGAAATGCTCGAGGAGAAGCGATCGCGCACGCCAAAAGAGCAGGAGCACATCAAGGACGCCATGGCGAGATTCCAGCTCTGTTCAGACACACCATCGATGGCACGATTGGCTGCTCTGACGAGTCCTTGCTTTTTCCACAAGCGTTTTGGAGATGCTGTGAATATTGAGAAAGTTCTGGAAGAGGTGAAAGGAGACGATGAACTGTCGCATTCTCGCCTGATGCAGACGGCGGCGAGTGTGCGGGAAGTATCCAGACAACTACAGCGACGGCCTCTGAAGCGTGCAGTGCGGAATGTCATGATTGTCACAAAGGCGAGAGACAACACTCTCATAACATTGACGAGGGAGTTGGCAGAATTTCTGCTGGCGACCCCGAGATATGGCAAAGAGGTGGGAGTGAACGTTTGGATTGATTCGAAGTTGCGAAGATCGAAGAGATTCGACATGAATTCTTTGCTCGCGCAGGACGACCGATTCGAGGACATGCTACACTTCTGGACGCCTTCAGTCTGTCTGGAAAAGCCGGAACTCTTCGACTTGGTCCTGACTCTCGGCGGCGATGGTACAGTCCTCTACACGTCTTGGCTTTTCCAGCGCATTGTGCCCCCTGTACTGGCATTTTCGCTGGGTTCATTGGGCTTCCTTACCAATTTTGATTTCAAGCAGTACAAAGATCAGCTGAATCGCGTCATGGGCCATGAAGGAATGAGGGTCAACCTAAGGATGCGCTTTACGTGTACCGTCTACCGCTCAGCAGCATCGCCCGTACTGCGTTCCTCTGGTGCCTCGACCACCAGCGTCTCAACAGCTATGAGTGCCTACGACACCACCGAGGATGCGGAACCCCAATCAGCTAAGATCGAAGGTGAGACGCATGAGGTGCTCAACGAATTGGTTATTGACCGCGGCCCGAGCTCCTACATCTCCAGTCTCGATCTGTACGCCAACGACAGCTTACTCACCAGGATCAGCGCGGATGGCATTATCCTGAGCACGCCCACAGGCAGCACGGCGTATTCTCTAAGCGCAGGTGGCAGCTTAGTGCATCCTGACATTCCGGCGATCCTCTTGACACCTATCTGTCCACACACGTTGTCTTTCCGACCTATGCTCCTCAACGATGATATGGCCTTGAAAGTCGCCATACCATCGACTGGCCGCGGCGGCGCTTTTGTCTCGTTTGACGGCAAGGGTCGTGTTGAGCTTGGTCGTGGCGACGAGGTTGTCGTTCGCGCTTCGCAGTATCCATTTCCCACCGTCATGGGCCAGCCACTGGAATGGTTCGACAGTATTTCACGAACACTGCGCTGGAACACCCGAGCTGCGGAGCAGAAAGGCTGGACTGCTGATGAGGAGGGCGACGCCGAAGAAAAGCAAGGTGAGCGAGAGCCTGAGTTCGACATCGATTTTGACGAAGATGATGAGACCGTTTCTGCCAACGACTCTGGATATGGCAATTCCGAGGCAGGGAGAAATGGCAGAGATGGTAAGGGGTGGAGTTGACACGACACAAATTATCACGCAATGACGTGCGTAGAGATAACCTGGACTTACAGACGATGGAACTGGTATACCGCTGTTGCGTTTGAGGCATATTGCATGGCCGGGAGATAGTGCGAGCGGTGGAGCATGCGTCAACATCTGGGGACATCGAGGAGGACGCGTCTTCAGGAGGTGGAGGTGGATCCTCTGATCTCATTCTGTGTCTTGACTGCTGTCTGCGAGGGCAACGAACAGCGCGGTGTCAAATGTGTCAATGGGATCCATAACGGCCGAACGAGGTAGATTAGTGAGCGGCCACTGTGGCTGCAAGCAATATGAAATTTCCATCACTCCTATAATTGCATGTGAAAGAGCACAGAGTTCTAAGAATATGTCGTTGAACGAGCCCAGCGAAAATCCCTGCAGTCGATCCCGCAACTCTGTTGGATGAAGTTTGCGTGGCACTCCGTGGCCGAGCCAAGCAGCCGACTCAGACGTCCTGAGGCTGATGTCGTTGAGAGATGTTTGTTCTCCTCCCATTCAGTCATCACGCTCCACAATACGCGACTCTCCTCGGACTCCGCAACTTCGGACTATTGTGCACCAATGTCTTCTTCGAACTTTGCTGCCGCGTTCCCCGCGAAATGATATTGGGCACTCACCGCGAGTTTGCTCATCACCGATAGCACAGCGCAAAGGCCAGTGCTCTAATAATGGCGAACAACACGATGGCTTTCGCTTCGGATGGTGGGAGACCACAGCACAAAACCTCCTCCTAGCGCTTGCCATCCGACGACGCCTCTACTTCGGCGCTTCAAGTAACCTTATGTTCGAGAACGCCACAGACTCTCAAGTCCCCGCCGGATTTCTCAGCTACTGCTGCTGCTGAGCGCGTGGACTACTGCTGCTGTGTATCTATCGCTTCTGCCGATTCGATCACGTCCCTTTTCTCCTGGCGGATTGCCTGCTGGGGCATTCCAAAACGCGGCTTGACCAGGCGATGGCGACTCCACCCTCTGCTGAAGATCCGTCTTGTCTTGCCGGAGCGCTGCTGATTGAACTTGTTTTGCACGTGCTGATACTGCTGCGGTGGACTTGTCGTCGCGGTGTCGCGTGTCGTGCTTCGACTCATGTGGGTCACTGATAAGTGTGTATCTTACTTGCTCGATGCGTAGCTGGTTATTATGGGTCCTTTCCTTTCTGGAACTGCATCGCGACCGCCAGATATGCTGCCGTGGTTGTCCTCTTCAACGCGCTCGCTCTGCGTCCTCTCTTCTTTTCTGAGAACACAGAACACACGGCAGGCTACAATTCTCTTCTGTCCTGGCCTTCTTTGCGACGTTTACCGTATTTTGTCATCACTTACAAGTACAGCATTCTGGAAACGAGATCTCACGCCACTGCTCGGAACCTCGCCTGCATTGCTCAGCGCAGCATCGAAGGATCTCTGTCCGACTATTTCCACTCGCTTCAACAAGAAGAAGAGAGCACGCACGCCGTTTCTACACCTCGATTCTTACGACCTGACCGACCACTCGCTAAATTTAGGATCGGATTTTGGATAACAACTACACAGCATTCCTTTGTCCCGGCTGGAATACCACCAGCCTGATTCAACCACTCTTACGGATCCGGCTCGGTTGGGACGGCACTTCGTTGTTTGTAGACGCAACTGCTATCGGGAGATCGGGTGGCCGACTTCAATATGAGTACTCCCGTCGAGGAGTTCGAAAACCCCTTTGGGGACCACAAACCCATGCCGGGCTCACCAAAGCAAACACCCGCTTCAAGTGGCGTCATGACTGGGAGCGATGGGAACACACCAACAGATCGCCTAGGCCCTTCGAAGGGCAAGAAAAAAGTTGGCTTCTCGGGCAATGCCGAATCTGGAGGTGACCGTAGCCAACGGACAAGTTGGGTTGAGACGTCTCCCAGTGGTGCTACCTCTCCCATCAACATGAATAGCACGTATAGAGAGTCACCGGAGGCAAGCGGACTGAGCACACCTACACATACACACGCGAGGAGTAATAGTGGCGACCAATTACTCCCTGGGGTGAGCAAATCACACCTGCCGCAGCTGTCCCAACAACAGACTGAGGAGATCCGGAGCGGACTTGTACAAAGTCTCAACGTGCCCAGACCGCGCCCGGCACTGCGAAGAGCGCGTAGTCCGACAAGAGCGGACGATCCGATCTCACACATTGAGGGCCCGTATGACGACGAGGGGAGATCAAAGAGGCAAGAGGCCAGCAGAAAAGCATACGAAGAAGCCAAGCGACTTGAGACTACGGAGCGAATGTACTCGGAACCTAATTCTCGACAAGCTTCGCCAGTAAGGCGGAGGAGAATGTCAAAGAACATATCTGAAGAGATACCTTCCCAGAACTTCAACGAGGACGATGCCTATTCAGATGATGAAAAGGATCTCAATGGCCTCGAAAGACAGCGCAGAGCTGCGGAAGAGGAAGCCTTCAAGCTTGTTCGAAGACATACCTTTGGACGAGGAAGGCTGAATCACACACGCGAAGAATCCGAGTCTGGGGAGGCGTCCGGAGCGGTAACGCCTGGTAATGTCACGCCTACTGAGGAGCGCGATTATATGGAAGACTACCAACCACGACCTCCTAAGTACAGGGGTGGCATCCTCGGCAGCCTCCTGAAACTATATGGCGAAGCCTCGCCGCACGAAGGCCGCCACATGCGGTCTGCATCGGGTACCCTGCCTAGAGGCCGCGGTAGGCGATGGAGTGATGACTTCAGCCAGAACACGAGCGCCGCAACGACACCGCAGCATTCGCCACCAGAGTCTGGTACTAGTACGCCAAACCCTGCCAAGTCACATTGGTATTCATACAAAAGCAGCAAGAATCAATCAGCATCATCCCTAGCCCAGCTTGTTGGGTCATCGGCCAGCTTTGGCTCGCCAGCTGTGTCTGCGTTTGGCGAGCAAGTCAATCAAAAGCTGCGAGAACATCAAGCACAGACCAAACGGCCTGGCATTGGCAAGCGCGCTCTTTCTGGGGGCGTCTTCAATCGGCTGTCGAAGCAAAGACAAGCAGAACAATTCAGGATCACGAATCACATCGCCGAAACGATCGCGAGACAGAAATATTTGATGAGGCTTTGCAGAGCTCTCATGGAATACGGAGCGCCGACACATCGATTGGAAGAGTATATGCGGATGAGTGCGAGGACACTTGAGACGGATGCTCAGTTCCTCTATATTCCCGGGAGCATGATCATGTCGTTTGAGGATAGAGACACTCATACGAGCGAGGTCAAGCTCGTCAAAGTACCTCCCGGACTGGATCTCGGCAAGCTGCGTGATGTCCATGAAGTGTACAAAGAGGTCATCCACGATAAACTCGGAGTCGAAGAAGCCACGAAGAGGTTGAAGGAGATTACTGGACGGAAAGGAAAGTTCAATCGCCTGGTTCGAATTCCCGTATACGGGCTTGCAGCTGTCTGTGTTGGGCCATTCGCCTTTGGGGCCCGACTGATCGATCTGCCTATTGCTTTTATCCTGGGCAGCATTCTTGGAATTTTACAGCTCTACGTCGCACCGCAATCGGAATTGTACGCCAATGTTTTCGAAATCACCGCAGCGGTCGTGACGTCGTTCCTGGCTCGCGCATTCGGAAGCATCAACAACGGTGACCTCTTCTGCTTCTCGGCACTGGCCCAATCGTCAATTGCGTTGATCCTGCCCGGGTATACTGTCCTCTGCGCATCGCTCGAGCTGCAATCCCGTTCGATCGTCGCGGGAAGTGTCCGCATGGTCTACGCGATCATCTACTCGCTCTTCCTTGGCTTCGGGATCACAGTCGGCACCGCAATCTACGGCATGCTGGATAAGAATGCCACTTCCGAGACCGTATGCCGTAAACCGATCGAGGAACATTGGTTTTTCTTCTTCGTCCCCGGCTTCACCATGTGTCTCATCATTATCAATCAAGCCAAATGGAAACAGGCGCCAATGATGATGATCATCGCAATGGTCGGCTACGTCGTCAACTTCTTCTCGTCCAAGCGCTTCGCGGGGAATACCCAAGTCTCCAACACACTCGGCGCTCTCGCCATCGGCGTCATGGCGAACTTGTACAGTCGCATCGGCGGCCGAGTCGAAAACATGGCACTCGATCTCTGGGAGAACCGACTTCGTCCACGATACAAAGCTCTACGAAAACGCGTCTTCCGTCTCGAATCCCGAAAGAAACATCCTAAGACGATGGAAGAAGGGAGTTCGTTCCACGATCGGAAAAGTAGTGCTGACGCGGAATCCTTCTTCCAAGCTGCGCCGAGGAGACTCGGATACTCTCTCGCAGCTGCTGCGATGCTCCCGGCGATTTTCGTGCAGGTTCCTTCGGGGCTGGCGGTGAATGGGTCGTTGGTCAGTGGGATTGCGAGTGCGAATCAAATTACGGGGAATGCGACGAATGGCACGCAGGTGGTGAGCTCGGCGACGAATGTGCAAGGGCTGAATTCGATTGCTTTTACAGTGGGTTATTCGGTGATTCAGGTGGCGATTGGGATTACGGTGGGGTTGTTTCTGAGTGCTATTGTGGTGTATCCGCTTGGAAAGAGGAGGAGTGGGTTGTTCAGCTTTTAGGCTTGTTTGGAGGAGATGTGTAGAGTCTTGGCGTTGATTAAATTTGGTTGTTCTTGGGGGTTGAGGCATGGAATGCGTGGAGGCATTGGGGGTGCATTTGTGGTTTTGAATTTGGAGATACCCAGATAGATCGGTCCTCGGCGTGTAAGATACAGTATATGAAGTCGTGATGTGTACAGTATTCGCATGACTGTTACATTTTCTGTTCTGATGGTAAGTCTGTTTCTTGCTTGTTTGTGCGCTCTTTCCATGCCGGCCATCGAATTGCTAATTCGACTCCAGCGCCGTCACTCTTGCGTGCTTGCTCTTGTCATTTTGGCTGCCATAGTGCCAAATGGAGCACATTATGGTACGGCGCAATCGCCAATGCTCAACGACTCTGCATCCAAGGAGGCTGGTCGGGTCGTCTTCCGTGGTCTGACGCGTCAGACAGGCTTCCTTTAGTTCTTACCAAGACAGCCTTGCATTCCGCGCCAGTACCGTGCACTAACAGTCCGGATAGTAGCCCGAAGGAGTCGTCGGTCTTCGCTTGTTGTAGCTCCATTTTATGTGTCGGTGTGAGAGATGTGCCGATGCCGGACGAGTTTGGATCATTGCGGCAGCATTCGTCTTCGAGCGTCTGCTGAAAGACCACTTTGCAAGCAATGACTCTGATCGGGCTTGATGGTCTGTGTACAAGTTGTGCAACCGTAGAAGAGAAGCGAAATGCTGTGGCGCGAATGCACTGGTCGGAAACGAAGTCTAAACGAAGGAAAGAGGCGTGATGAGCAGGACGCGCCCAGCCTGCTCCGAGGATCTTGAGCCACCAGCCACAGAGATCAGCAGAGACAAGCACTGTGTGCACCTGGGGCGGTGGCTGAAAGTCGTGGCTTGAGAGTTTTCACATCTCGATGCCTGGCAGGCGTCTGCTCGCCATTCAGTCGGCGCATGTAGGACATCTCGATGGGGTCATCAGCATAGACAGACGCCACCTCCGCTTCTTTGGCAGAACAGGAACTGTCGATATTGCAAGTTTCATCAGCAACCATGGTTCCACTTTTCGCAGATGATGAGGCAAGCCGCGCCACAGCATGACGCCTCTTTTTCTTGGATTTAGTCTCTCCGCAGGGTTGGCATTCTGTCGAGCCGACGCACGCGTGGCGGGTGCAGATCATACATCATCGGGTCATGAGCGCTGTGCGCAGCAGCTGACGCAGCTGACAGCGTATTGCCTTGTGCCCAGGATTTGCGGAAAACCAGATCAGAGAGCAGGCAGACAGATTGTGTCGTGGCAAAAGTCGTTCACAGCCTCAGGCTCCGCGTCAGTATCATGTTGTTGAGTTTCGTAGAGTGTCGTGGATGTGTGGCATGAAAGTGGCTGGTTCCGAGGAGTGCCTGGTCTTGTGGGTCGGCTGCGGTCGCTAACTTAGGCGCCGCCGCCGTGTGTGTGTGTGTGAGACGAGCCGGTAGCGGCGGGTTGGCGGTGCCTGCTGGCCACCGTGCAAAGTGAGCTAGTGTTACGTCAGAAGTGACGAGCAGGTATATTGTCGCCAGCAAGCGCCTGACTTGCGGCCTTTCTCTTCCTCCCCATTCACCGCAATCACCACAGTAAACACTTCTGCGACGACAAGCTCGAGAAGCCTTCTACCTTCGTCCCCACCAAGCACCAAACCACCCACCACTACCACCCCAACCACCGTCACCATGCCTTTTACCGGAAGGTAAGCTACCACCTCGAGCTCTCGCGTCGGATGCGCGCGGCTTCCGGACGCGACAGCAGCAGACCACGCGATGCTAACAGCGCGCTCACAGCGACATCATCAAGATCATCTTCGCCATCCTCCTCCCACCCCTCGGAGTCTTCCTCGAGCGTGGCTGCGGCGCCGATCTCCTCATAAACCTCCTCTTGACCATTCTCGGCTACATTCCCGGCATCATCCACGCTTTGTAAGCTTCCATGTTCCCTCTGCCTTTCCTCTCCTTCCAGCCCAACTAACGTGCGGAAACCCAGGTACATCATTCTCAAGTATTAAGTGCCACTGCGAAAGCCGAAGCGAACTGGCACACAGCACCGTCCGCGCCGGTCAGCTTGGAAACATGCAACTTCCGCAGAGAGCTTGCTAGCGAAGGGCGACGACAAAACGCGTGATGGAACCATGATACGATGAGAAACACCACTACCGAGATACCCCATATCTGCGACTTTGAGAGAAGGTTGATGGCAGCAGTGAAGCAAGGAGGAACGAATAATTTTGTCTACTACCACCACCATCTCTGGCCAAGTAATGCGCTTGCTGCACTGAGCATTGGCCATTAGAGGCGTAATGAAGGCACGAGCATATCGATTTTATTGAGCATTGTCCTACGAGAGCAAGTTGTACAGGTCGTCGTTGTTCTGAACCACTTTCGCTCTATCTCATTGTCTACACTTCACCGTGCTGATGTCGTCCTCGCCCTCCTATCAACAAACGGACGACATCTATTCGCAGTCCTAACCTTGATAACGACCTTGCGCTCATCAACGCCAATGGAGGCGAATGTGCTTGATCATCATGCATGATGATCTCGTATCCTTTCGCATAATTCATCTAAATCGTGCTGGCAAATGATGTGATCCCGGCCAGGACGTTATCTTCAATCCCCTTCTCAATGCAGTCGTAAGTACAGGACAGTCATTTCCGTGTTCTCCCTTCTCGCAATTCTACTCGCGCAACGCCTTCTCCGCGAACTTGGGAAGCACAAACGCCGCCTCGTGCACCTTCTTGCTGTAGTATTTGAACAGCTTATCCTCCTCCTCGTCCGAGATTGTGCGCACAGGCTTGGTGACATCGCGGTTTGCGTCCTTGGTGCAAACCATGAATCCGATCTGGCCACTAGGGTAGGTCGGGATCGTGGTCCATCCGTACTCGGCGACGGGGAAGACGGACTTGCAGTCTTTCTTGAGCTGCTGGATGATGCTCAAGTGCAACCATGGGTTCTCAGCTGTTGCGGTACAGGTCAGTAAAGGGCCTCTCGGACACCTCTTCACTCGTGGTGTACAACAGGAGAAAAGGGCTTACAACCTTGGGTACTGATCACCCCTCCGTCTCGCAATGCATCATGCAAGAGTTGGAAGTAGGGCTTCTGGAACAAGGCCTCCGCTGGCCCATCCGGATCCGACGAATCGGTAATAATGACATCGAACTCGTTCTTGTAATCGTTCAAGAATTTGAACCCGTCCCCCACATGCGTCTTGCACTTCGGGTGGTTGAATCCGACTGACATGCCCGGCAAGTACTTCTTGCTCAACCGGATCACCGCCTCATCGATATCGCACAGCGTCGCCTCTTCCACGCTCTCGTGCTTCACGATCTCGCGCAGCACACCGCCGTCTCCGCCGCCGATGACGAGGACTTTCTTTGGGTTGGGGTGCGAGAAGAGCGCGAGGTGGGCGATCATTTCTTGGTAGGAGAACTCGTCGCGCTCGGTGCATTGGATCACATTGTCGAGGACGAGGACCATGCCATAGTCGGAGGATTCGAAGATCAGAACGTCCTGGTATTTGGATTTCTCGTGGTGCACGACTTGGTTGACTTTGAGCGTCATTGCTTGGCCTGGCCACATGTTGTTGATCTCGCGGAACCAGCCATCTTTGATGGTGGGGTGGGTGATTTCTTCGGACATGGTGCTGATGAGAGTACGGTTAGGGGGGGTAGGGTGGAAGTGAACTGGTCGCGGTGCAGAGGGTGGCAGTAGGGGAAGCGACAGTGGAAGTCGATGTTTGAAGTGGATCAGGTTTGTGATGCGTTGGCAGCTGCGGTGCATAATTTTTCTTCACATGTTTCGTTTCAAGCTTGCGCGCGCATTGGCACAGCTGCCCCGCCATTGCCCGCGCCCGCTGCAGGGACAGGGACAGGGACATCCTTCACTTCACTTTCATCAACGCCTTTGACCATCAACACCAAGTCATCCTCATTTTGTTCTCTCGGCCAACCCCTTCGACCTTCCGACAATCCCCTTTCACGCTTTGGCATACTTCTCAACGTCCACCAGGACATCTTCGGTGCATCTTGCAAATTGGAATAGTAACAGCAACACAGTCAAAGCCGATGTTGCGACTTTCCTTCTGACCCAGCAATTTCGCTTCATGCCAAGCAGCTGTCAATCGTGTCGCGACCAAACGCTCCACAAGGTTCGAGTCCTCTTTGGTGGCAGTCTGGAGCCAATTCGCGGCAAGTATTCTTGCTGCTTCCTCCACCGCGGTATCAGGATCAAGTTCGGAAAACTCCAAAACTCCAGGCCCTGATGCAACCCCCACATCCTCATCGGTACCAGCCACTCCAAGCTCAGACAGGAACTCGCTGATAAGAGCGCCATGATGCTGCATTCCAATTCCCAGGAACGAGGCACTGATCTCTTCTAAGAGCATCTTGCTGCCGAGTGGTGGCTAGATCGTCAAATCATGTGAGGAAGAGAATTGTTGAGTATATTTCAATGGAACCGATATACTCGTGACATTGCACCTGTAGACAAAGACGTCCTTTGGACTTTGACTAAACAGCGGAGCAGATCGATCAGAATGCATTAAGTGAAGTCCAGCTTCACCGCGCCAACCCTCGCAAGTACTACAACACATTTTTGCTCAAACTTCACAGAAGCAGAACGTTCCATCTTCCCCTTGTCACTCCACCTGTGTCTCCGTCTCCGCCCACTCCGGCCCAAGACACAAGTTCAAATTCAACGTCACATTCCCCGTATCCGCACAACTGTGTCCCTTTCCCTCATAACCCACCGCACTCCCGCAAACATCGAAATTCTCGCTACCGCTTCCTGTGGCTGTCGTGACCTATACATTCGTTCGATTCTCGTCAGCCAAAAGCCAGAATCATTCTCCTTTTCGAGCATCTAGATTCTGCAGGGCAAGGATGGGGGGGACTCACGTTAAAATGATCATTCGCAAAAGGTTCGCCATCGAGACTGTTGATTGACCAGGCGATTTGTCCTTGGTCAGTGGAATAGTATAGGACGACTTTGGGGGTTGCGGGCGTCCAGTAGTTGTTTGATGTGGTGATTCCGAGGGAGTCTGTGGATTTTTTTGTCGTCTCTCAGCATGAGTCTCTTTTCGGTTTCTTGGAGTAGTGCTTTGGACTTTTCATGGGACGAGGGGAGAGAACAAGAGGCAGATGACTTACTTCCTTTCCCGTTGATGCCTGTCTGGTACCTATTTATTATTCACAGAACGATGTCAGTTCAACGCGCTTTTCCCCCCCCATAGCTCGAACTTATTATGAATGATTGAATGATGATTCACGAGAGAGGAAAAAGCTTACGCGATCTGACGGGCCAACTCCATCGTCTGCTGTCCCTCGACGAAAAACGTCCCATTCATGATGGTGATCCAGTGGGAGAAGGGGCAGAAATTATTGACTTGGACGATGGAATTTGCTGCTGCGGACGCGGCTAGTAGAGCCAGGCTTGTTGCGAGGAGAGAACGCATGTTTGAGTGATTTGATTGGAAGACGAACGATAACGACAACAAGAGAGGAACGTCGATGAGTTATGGTGCAGAGCGAGTGGATGGACAGAAGAAGAAGAAGAAGAAGAAGGAGAAGAAGAATAAGAAGCGATTCTGCAAACACCCGTGATGCCTTCCTTCCTTGTGAACCATTGAAGCCGGCTTGCGGATATTGGTATGGGGCGTGTACGACGACGACTCGTACAAGAGGCGACGTTGTGCGTACTCGCTTTCTTTAGTCCATGGTACGCATGTTTGACAGTTCCTTGTGACTGCTGCGCGGTACATGGCGCAAGGGCAAACCAGATGCCTTGCGTCTAGTGAAATCCGCAGCATTGCGAACTTCCAGATAGGTGGAGGTACATCCGCGTCATGGGACCTCGCCGCGAAGCTCGCAGACCTGCTAGAAGACGGCAGAACGGTGTTGGTGGTAGTCCACTTTGAAACAGTAGACTGGTGTTCTGCATGACAAAAAGCTTGGTGGTCGTGAGTGACTTAGAAAGGGAAAACAATAGCGATCGACAGGGACTTCCGCAAGCAAAAGGAAACCAGAACATTGGATAATCAAGTCATGCTATGCACTCTTGTCTTGCTTTTCGTGGGACTCCAAGTCCTGCATCGAAAGCGCGAGCGTGCCATTCAAGCGCACATGCGGCACGTTTGCGTGCGCAAAGGTGAGCTGTTCGACTTTCGCGCGATCCACGCTGGCGGAGCAGCATCAAGAGTGCTGGTGCGCCTCAGCAAAGTCTCAGCATAGCTCGCGTACCATCACCCCTACCACAGCAACGAGCTTTTTCTCGTCCTGTGTATATTCTCCGCAACCAATCTTTCTTCTCCGACTGCCTTGCTTTCTTCACCCAGCCTTCGCCTTCGACGCAGTCTGTGAAGCCTCTGTACTCTCATCAGCTACGGCCGTTCCAGTATTCCCAACATGATCAAAACTTACCTCTTCGCGTAGCATCCTCCAACAAAGGCGTATCAACCGCCGCCACAGGCAAATGCACATACCGCACGACACTGCCTCTAATAAAAACATTCTTGACAGAGCTCTATTTCACCGCAAAACACATCAGCACACTCTCGTCGCTTTATTCTCCCAGCTCATCTTCCTGAGTTCCTTCCTTTCCCCCCCCATATGCGCAGTAGGAATAGCAAACGTACCAAATGCGGATACTTCAATTCCTCCAGCACAGAGATATCATCGAGCTTAATATTCAAGTACTGATCGACACTCTTCAGCGTACCGCGGATCGAGATGTCATTCTTCAATTCAACCGTGACTTCGTGGTTCACGAGCGTTTTGAAGAAGCTGAAGAAGAGCATGGTTGATGCCTCGTGATCTCCGTTGGGCGGTTTTCGTTCGACGTCGCAACACGAGGGGGAAGGATCGCGGGTCGTTCGCTTGTATGTGTCGCTATCGAGGGAACGGCGGCGCGTGGAGAGGTGCTGAAAGCGGCATTGGCTGAAAGACCGTCAAAGTGAAGTCCCGAATGGAGTGTCGATCTGAGAAGCTCAGAACGAACGGAAGCGTCCCGCGACACGTGACGTAATGCAGGCAACCATTGCGAAGTGAGAAGCAAGACCACATTCGATGTTTGTTTCACCCGACTCAGTCATAGATAGCCAGCTTGATGAAGAATCGACAAGACGCCAATACTTGGAAGGATTGTACCACTATAAGTCTAAGGGGTATCAAGAAAAATCAAAGGAATATCAAACCACAATTCCTCTCCATCGCTCTTCACGCTTCCAACCTCGCCCATCCTGCATCGATCGTGCACGCATGATGCATCCTCCACAAACAAAAAGGTTCCGTCCCGCCCCAACGCATCGCATCAGCCTACTTCCGATCGTGCTGTTGCGTAAAACTCAACCTGTGCACCAACGACCCCCTCCTCTCATGCTTCGGCACATCCAAGCCGACTCCTTTGCCACCGTCCTCTCCATCGTGCTGCTGCTGGTTCGCACGGAAGAAACTCAACCGACTCGAACTGCGATCTCTCCTTCTCGACTGACTAGCCCGACGACCCTGTCTCTCGCCGCCAGCAGCAGTATCATCGCCATTCGTATCTCCCGACAATCCCTTTCCCTGTCTCGAAAGTCTTCTCTTCAAAAACGAACCCCTGCGACCTCTGGTCTTTTCTTTATCCGTCTCATCGTCTTGCAGATCCTGCTGTCCATTTCCCGCATTGAGTTGCTGGTTCTGTTCTCTCGCAGCGGCCGTCAGCGCCGCGTGTGCCGCATCGATGGAATTCCTCGGCGTAACATCTTCTTCATCATAATGTTCTCGGTGCGGGAACAAGGTGCCGAGTTCATGGGCAAAGGTAGCTTCGAAACGAGGAACCAGCTCGGCTTTCGTGGCGATGTGTTCGGAGTTCTTGTACAGAGCGAGACAGCGTCTGATGGCTAATGTATGGTCGAGCAGGGCGACTTGTAACGCGCTTTGCATAGGCTCGAGGGGCGCGTCCTGGGAACGCGCGTACAGAGAAGGCTCGAGGGATATGTTGTCTTGACCATTGCCGGCAGGCAGTAGGCCACGATACCGAGATACGCTTGTGCCTGAGTCGGGATCAACGGAACTCATCAAGTCTTCACTCAGCCGTGACATCGCGCCTTTGTCCTGCCCGCTCGCGATGCGCTTCTCCAAAGCTAGCAATTCTTGGGTCTTACGCGTGGTTCGCTCTACTGCAGCTTCGATCGGTAGGAGAGTGACGGTTTCAATCTTGACAATCTCGCTTCGTCGAAGGATCGTGGGAAATTCGTCCGCAGCAGTGTACATCACCTTTTCTACGACTTGCTCGGTGATGGGAATGTCGTGCGCGGGATGTCTCGAAGTCATGGCAAATTTTCGCGGGTTCGCTATGAGGCTAAAGTCTCGCACCGCTTGCGATACTTTGGTGCGCTGATAGACCATGTGCTCAAGGTCTTTGTTGGGACTCACGGCATAGATTTGCAGGAATTGGCCTTCCACAGCCGGTTGAGCGCCACCACGTAAGATTTGTGCCGAAGGATAAAGCTGCTGCATGCGATCCTCGAACAGGGCCAGCCTGTCCGTCGGATAGCCTTCGAAGACGAACTGCTTGTCTCGAAGCGTGGGTGGAAAGCCGAGCCCCCGATAGACGACTCTGAAATATCTGGGATTCGGGCGGTCGCCACGTGAAATACGCTCTTGAACACCAGCAATAGCGCGTTGCGTGCGAGCCAATTTCGCATAGTCAAAGACGTTGGACTCGTACTGGGTAGCCAGCTCTCGATAAGCACCCAGCGCTCGCTTCCACGATTGGCCTTTCTCGTAGTGCTGACACATCTTGAAGTACAACGCCTCTTTCCGGTCGAAGGCAGTCTGCGCAGGCATCGAGAGATCTTCTAAAGCGGCGACATGCGTGTGAGGATCCCATTCATAGCGGTCCGCATGCATCTGAAGCGCCAAGCCTGCCTCGGTGATGTTACCAGCCGTGACTTGCATGCTTTCGAGTTGGTGCACGTAACGGGTATAAGCATCTTCGGATTGCACATCTCGCAGGAATTCCATCAGACGTAGAGTATCGACAAGGCGACTCGCATCGTTGATCCCCGGTTTACTCGAGTGCACGCTGGCCAGCATTTCCAGCAAGTCCTGGATTCTGCTAAACATGGCCACTACTGCGCTGTGTAGTTCATGCTCGCTGGTCTTTTCTAGAGGTCGGAAGCGTTCGATCATCTCAGGCACAAAGGTTTTTTGCAGCATCGATTCGGTCACATTCTTGTCTCGGCACATTTTGTCCAGGCAGTCGATCATGGCGGTTTGAATGAGTGATAAGTCTTGGTCAATCTGCCAGGCTCCGATTATCATGGCACGGAGTACTTCAATGGCGACAGCTCGCAGACTGGCGTGTACGCTGAGGCAGAGCTCAATGATCGGTGCCACCATCTCGGGCACGAACTGCACCTGGTAACCGCCCATGCGATCATAGCCATACAACTGCTTCTCTTCCTCGTCCGTCTCCCATCCGATTGCTTCCCAGCTTCGCTTGAGCAAATTGGCTCCGAGCTCACGAACGTCGCCCGCAATCTTCCAGACTGCTCGTCGTTTCTGCTCCGGGAACGTTTCCATGGCCAGGATCGGGCTGCTCAAAGTCGCAAACAGTGTGTTGAAGTATGTCCGCCACATTGTCGTGTCAAACTCGAATGCCTCACTGGCTTCAGGGGCATACACATCTGGGAGGCCCTCCATCAAGACTTCCTCGATTCGTGCAAGCGCCGTGATGCTGTAGCGATGATGACTGACGAGTAGGCTCAGCCAGCTGCTCGGAAATGCTTGACACGACAAGATGCTCTTGGTGACTTCCAACGATTGCACCAGCACACTGGGTATGTCGACGACGTTGGAATCCAAGTACAGCTTGCGACCAGAGCCAAGTGCGGCTGCTAGGAGCGCTGCGATCTCGAGCATGGCTTCGTCGACGTCGATATCTTCGGTCGTCGGTTTCGTCGGGAAAGGATAGCTGGTCGGGAAGAGCATGCTGAACACACGTTTCGAGTGGCGCGGCTGCTCCTTCAAGACACCGAATGACTCCGCCAGTTTGGGCACATATTGGCAACTGTCGTCGCCGAGGTGTTCCAGCTGTGCCGCGACGACGGAGCAGCATAAGCGAACTGAGTCCCGCCATTGCTGATCGGGTTCCGGTACCCATCCCCAATAGGGCTCGAGCCAGGTGAACGTACTTGCCGTCAGGTGGGCCCTCGTTTCGGGGGTCTTGAATATGTCGAGATGGCTGTAATTGACCAACAGGATGAGCCGATATAGCGTCATCTTGCCTTTTGCGTGTGAGCAAGAATTCATGAGGTCAGTCGCGACTTCCAAGATGTCGTTCGATGACATGATCGGCATCAGTTCCGGCAACCATGTGTGGAAGCGTTGAATCAGTAGCGTTTGTGTGCCCAACAAGACTGGCATGGGATTGCGCAGAAGTGCCATGACCGCGACAAAGAATTTCTGCAACTCCCGCTTCAGCTCGCCCTGGCGATCCGGCGGCATGTCTCCATTATGCTCCACCTCGTCCACGCTTCCTGGCGAGTGCTTCATCGAATCGACAATCAGCTTCAGCATCTGGTCGCCAACCTTCAACGCGGCACGGAGCTTGCGGGACGCATCATGATCCATATTGCGTGCAACAAGCCGATGAAATGCTCGAACGAGCGCTTTGCTTGCTCGCGGCCAGTCGTGCCTCGTCAGCGCATAGTCCTCGATGATATTACCCAGTTCAAAGCGCTTATCCCGACCAATGCCAAGAATGACCACGAAGTTGTAGAAGACCAGGTCCTCGTACTCTTCAATGTCATCGTACTCGTGCAGAATTTCGAACATGACACCAAAGACTTCACGCAGCAGTTTCACGATTTCAATCTCGGGCACGAAAGGGAAGCGGTCCAGGAGCTCCTTCAGTCCTTCGCCATGGTAGTTTCGCCAATGTAATACACCGAGCAATGTTGGGTCCTGAGAATATTCGGTGCTGCATAGAAATGTTCTCAACGCAATCGTCGCCGCGACGGTCTGAGAGGGATCGGTTTTGTCGTGCCAGGGCGGTAGAGCCAGGTACGCACCCTTTCCGTTGATGATGCTGCTCGAATACTCATCATAGACGTACAAGGACGTCTGGTGCTCGCCATCACGCACGAAGGCCTCAAACTCCCATAAAGGGAGCCACGCGAGGGCGAAAGGGAAGTTCGGATAGTCTGCAATGCTCATCACCACGTGACTGCCGGGCACTTCCTCTGCAGGTATGGCCAGTCGGATGGTCTGGTTCCAGCCCTCGCCGCGCTCAATGCCAGTCGTACGCCACGCGGTGTGACCCTCGTGGTTTGCCGACGTGAATATGCACCCTTCGAGGCGCTCCCCACTGGCTTTGCGAACCTCCAAAGTCAGCTGCAAATTGGACAAGCTTGTTTGGGTGCGCTGATTGAGAGGCACTGCACCATATTTAGAATGCGCTAGGGTGGAACAGCGTTGCAGGCGTGGTTCAGACAAGGTCAGGTAAATGTCGCTTCGTTTCTCCGTGGGCACTCCAGAGAACCCTATCTTTGGGGTCATCAAAACATCGTGCAGTAATGTCGGAGTATCGCGAACGAGGCCTGCTAGATCAGCTGTAGCGAATGCCTTCACAAAGACATCCAGACGTTTGATCAAGTCGACATGAGAGAAGCCACGGGTTGCGCTCGGCGACAAGTCCCGAATGATCTCCAGCCAGTCGTCGCTGTCCCCGTGTTTGTCGTCAGGCACAGAAGGGTTGGGCGTCCACAGTGACACGGTCGTCTCAGCGCTGGTGCTTCCCTGCGCGAGCCTGGTAACATCGATCGCCCCGACGCCCACGCAACGTCGCACGACTTTCGTCTCGCCTGTCGTGTCGGAGCGTGGTTTCCCACCGGAAGTGCCAGTCCTGTCCGATCGTTGAGACAGTGATGTGCCGGGCCGGGAAGGCGCGTTCGAGCCATCCCGTCCGAGGTCGCTCTTCTTCCTCGTGCTTCCAAATACACTGAGTCGTCCTCTGACACTGCCCTGCGAGCCTCCATGCGGGTTGCTCGTCAAGACCGGCTTCTGCGCATGGTTGATTCCTTGACCATAGACTGACGACCTGACCGGCTCATCCCGGATCAACTTGAAGACGACATATAAAGAGCGCGATTCCGCGCCTGTGCCCACATCTGCATTGCTCAAGTTCACGAACAATGTTTGCGGCTGATCTTCAGGAGCGGTAGAGGGTTCGTCCGGCAGAGGTACCGATATAGCAAAGTTTTCGCTGATGGGCAGCGGTTTCTCGCCATGCTCCTTGCAGAACAGACTGACGTACAGAGTTCCTGGCTGATCTGCATCGACGACGACCAGGTGTCTCGCGTCCACGAGCAGATGATGTAGCATGTGTTTGTCTGTCGCGGACTTGGGAGGTCTGTCGAGGATGCTCATGTTCGCTTGCAGCTTTGTCATCTCAATGACGGAGTCGTCTGCAGTCAGGATCCGGCCATTCTCTGTAGGACTCCGCACGATGACCTCTTCGCTGAGCATCTTGTTCCCGGCAACAAGATCCCACACCGTGTCTTCTCGCAGGACCACGAGCTCCTTTTGAGTCAAGACATCGTGCATCAGCTGACTCCTCGCTGTATCCACTCGCTTCACGAGCTGTTCGAGTGTTGCTAGCTGGCTGTAGCCTCGCGCCAGGAGGAGATCGTGCAGACGCGCATCGTGCCATTCTCGCAAGCAGGATGCGATTTCGTCGATCAAGGGTTCTGTCGCTGAAAGGCTGGACTCGTCTCCCACGCGCAGGAGAGGTACAGGTGCCAGGGGCTTGGGCGCGCCGGGAAGTCTGGGCATAGGCTCATCTGACAGGTAGATGGATTTTCGTTCTCTCCTCAGACTGCGCGTGCTGTGCTTCTTGCTCAGTCGCTGGCTCTTTCGTCGCGCGGCCGACGCCTGGCTCTTCCTCCGCTGGCGCGGGTCGAGGTTATCGTTGAGCGTGTCATCTCCCGCGTCCTCCTCATGCAGCTTTCCCTCCCCCAGGTATTCCCGAAGCTCGACGCAGTTTGCAGGAAAGATTCCGGAGAAGACGCGATGCTCCAGCTGCTGGCCGCGATCGCTGGTGAGGCCGGCCAGCAGCGAGGGCGGGGCGACCAAATATCCTCGATACCACTCATTTCGCGCGCCGCCTTGTTCGATGATATAGATGTGGTCGCCGATCTGCAGGGGGAGATCGTACTCTTCACTCGCAGTGAAAGGAGCGGTCGCAATCGCAAATGCGACTTGGCGTCACGGTGAGCACGTGCAGATGGGCGTTACGGAGGCATTGGAATGTAGAGATGGTTCTTCTCACCTGAGGGCAGCGGCTTCCACGGCATGGCTGGAAGACAAATAGAGTGATTGGGCTGCAACGAGGGACTGCGGGCTCATCGCGTCGTCTGGCGCATGTCGAGCGTGGTACGAAGTATAAGCTGTGGTGGAATACGAAGCCAATGGCGATCGCTGCTGGTGCTGGCTCGGAGCTGTGGATTGATGGAAGGATGGATGGATGGATGGATGGATGGGCTGGTGCTGGTGGCCGCGGCGGACGGGAGGTCGGTGGACGATGCGATGCAATAATGAACGAGGGACTGCTATACCAATGGCCGCGATAATGGCCACGCGCACGCGTTCAATCTTAACGCAAGAGGCGAGCGACGAGAGCTGCTGCAGACGTGCGTCTGTGCGCGCGCAAGCTCCAACGGCGTGGCGAGCACATGAATCGCAGGGCCGAGGCCATGAATATCATCATGCGCTGCGTGTGCCGCCCCGTCGCCGCGTGCCGAGACGCAAACGTGCAGACACGGGGGAGAGAGAGGGAGAGAGAGGCAGCAGTTGGCAGCAGCAGCAGTAGCAGCAGCGCCTTCTCGTCGCAGCTGCCGTTGGGGGTGGACTCGGGCCGCGTAGTGCATGGGAGATACATGTATACCGATGCAGCAGGTGCGAGGGAGATGAAACCCTGTCGCCGCCATCCGAGCCCATCTTCTCCGCCAGGCCAACACGAGATGAAACGCGTCCTTGGCGCATGCCCTTTTGAAGGCCTCTGCACAGCTTTCACCACTTCTGTCCTGATGACGATGCTCACGAGTACCGTCGGCGCCTGAGTTCAGTCGCCGATGCTGCCAACTGCTCTGCCGCATGCCGGCGCGTCAGTCCTCCGACCTGCAGCGCCGTTGACTACTACCGCAGCGGACCCACGGTCAATGCCTTGCTTCCCTGCATCCCCGCTGCTGCTGCTGCTGCTGCTGCTGTCCCCAAAGGACGCAACAACACATCACATCTTCATCTCCCCGCAGCCCCCATGGCACGGCATGCTCGTGCAACGTCACAGCTGCATTCCCTCCTCACTGTCGGCGAATGGATAATAAGCTGTATGCTACATATCCCGCCGATGGCCAAGGCTTGTGAGTCTTGATGCTTCTCGTCGCGCACTGCAGCCATGCGTGTCGCCCGCTATGCCGTTGCATTGGCCCAGCTGCGAGCTCTTCCTGTCTCTGCGCAGCGGGTCATCAGCCTTGTCGGTGACGACTGGACGTTGTCGAACCCTGCGCTGAACATCTCCCTGCCCGCCAAACTACCCAGTCAAGCAACCCTCGATCTGTACGACAACCACGTCATTGGCGATCCTCTGTTCGGCCGCAACAGCTACGCTCTCCGCTTCATCGTCTGGCAGAATTGGACGTATATCTCTGCCCCCATCTCTGCTCTCTCGTCCAATGCCAGCAGCACATGGCTGCTCTTCAACGGTCTCGACACCTTCACCAGCATCTCCTTCTGCGGACAGCATGTGGCCAGCACCAATAACCAGTTCCGTCAGTATTGGTTCGATGTATCGAGGCTTGTGAGCAACTGCACAGAGGAACATAGAATTCTCGACATCAACTTTGGTTCAGCAGCGAATATCGCCGATGAGATTGCCAATCAGCCCGGGCAGGAGACGTGGGCCGACGGCATTCAGCAACTGTACCAGTTCCACAATAGGTGGTTTGTTCGCAAAGAACAGAACGATTTCGGATGGGACTGGAGTGCTGGTCAGTGATGCCTTTTCATCATCCTCGCACCAGGAAACCCAATGCGTCGCTTTCGGTGCGTTGGGCGAAACTCGCTGACTTCCTGGACGAACTCTAGGCTTTGTCCCTGCGGGACCGTGGCAACCAGCATGGGTAGTACAGTTGGAAGACGAACAGGTGCACGTCCGCAATAGCTTGGTCGACATCTACCGCCAAGGCCAACTGAACAATATTCCACCCGATCAGAATCAGCCGTGGGTCGTCAATGCGAGCTTGGATTACTTTGGGCATGTAAGTGCATCGGCATCCCAATCTTATCACTATGTGTGAAGTCTTGGCATCAGTGTCCAGGCTGTTTGCTTTCGACTGGGGTCTCTCAAAGACACACGCTCACACGTCACTATCCTAGGTGCCCGACTCGGCGAGTTTAAAATACAAGCTCGCGAGCATCGACAATGCCACTACCATTGCCAGCGGTGACCTTACCAACGTCAACGTTACCGGAACTGCAGTAACTGGGTCCACAATAGTGCCGCAAGAAGACGTTGAACTATGGTGGCCAGTTGGCATGGGCCCTCAAACCCTTTACTACATCACCGTCGACCTCGTTTCGGTGACGGGGCAGACACTGGCATCGGTGAGCAAGCGAGTGGGCTTTCGAACCATTGTGCTTAATGGCAACCCTGTCAGTGAGGCGGAGATGGCCCGAGGCATCGCACCTGGAAACAATTGGCACTTCGAAATCAATGCCCAGCCATTCTTCGCCAAAGGCTCCAACTTCATTCCGCCCGATGAGTTCTGGCCGCGTGTGACCTCGCAACGCATCTCCGACCTTTTCGATACTGCGATCGCCGGGAATCAGAACATGCTGCGAATCTGGTCTAGCGGCGCGTACTCGCCAGATTTCATGTATGACCTTGCAGATGAAAAGGGATTGCTTTTGTGGTCTGAGTTCGAATTTGGCTGCGCGCTCTACCCCGCGGACAAAGAATTCCTTGAGAACGTTCGAGCTGAGGCAGAGTATCAAGTCCGACGCGTCAATCATCATCCTTCTCTTACATTCTGGGCCGGAGGCAACGAGCTCGAAAATCTTGAGCTTCCCAATGCTAACCGCTCTTCGCCTGAGGCGTATCCACACCTGGTCGGCGAGTATGAAGCACTGTTCCTGCACACCCTTCTGCCAGCAGTATACGAGAACAGCAAAAGTATCAGCTACCAACCCAGTTCTACCTCCAACGGCTGGTTGTCACTCAACCACAGCGCTCCTGCGAAGGAGATTATGATCCAACGATACAACAACAAGACCGAAGGAGCTGTGTATGGAGAAACAGATTACTACAATTACAATTCTTCGTATCTAGGCAACACCACATCGTACCCAACCGGCCGCTTTTCGAACGAATTTGGCTATCACAGCATGCCTTCCCTTCAGAGTTGGCGACAGCAAGTTTCCGAAAGGGACCTTCAATTCAACAGTACCACGATTCTCTTGCGAAACCAGCACAATCCAAATTCTGATCTTAACATCTACAACTTAACCAACTCGCGAGTTGGTCAGGGCCAGATGACAATGGCGGTCGAAACTTGGTATCCCGTGCCCGAGAAGACTGATCCCATTGCCAACTTTTCAGCGTGGTGTCATGCCACACAAATTTTTCAAGCAGAGTTCTATCGCTCGCAAATCGAATTCTACCGACGTGGCAGTGGTCTTCCCAATCGATGTCTCGGCTCTCTGTATTGGCAACTCGAAGACATCTGGGTCGCTCCCACTTGGGCAGGCGTAGAGTATGATGGGCGCTGGAAAGTTCTCCATTACGTCGCCAAAGACGCGTACTCTCATATCATCATTGCTCCTTACTTTGACCGGTCGACAGGAAACCTCAGCATTTGGGCCACGTCCGATCTTTGGCAAGATGTCAGCGGGACCGCGACATTCGCATGGTACAACTGGCATGGCGAGAAACTCGAAGTCCAAATGGACGAATCCAAACATGTGACCATTGGCGCAATTAACAGCACTCAGGTCCTTCAAACCAACACGACTGAAATCTTGTCATCCTCCGACCACAATAATGCGATCCTTCGTATGGAGATTCAAGTCCAAGGGCAACTACCAAACTCCAAAACCACGCAGACTTTCACTCACTCCAGCTTCTTCACGCCCGGCGCCCTGAAAGACGCACAGCTCCTCGATCCAGGTTTGCAGCTTTCTTACGATGACGCATCAGATACATTCTCTGTTACAGCAACCAAAGGCGTCGCGGCTTGGGTCTGGCTCGATTATCCTTCCGGAGCGGTTGTGCATTTTGAGAGCAATGGATTTTGGCTTGGCAAGAACGAGACGAGAGAGATTGGGTTTACGGTGCAAAAGGATGAGACGTATGGGACGTGGAAGGATGGGGTTACGGTGGAGAGTATGTGGAATCAGACGACCAAGAGTTGAGATGGTGATGTATTCTAGACATGAAAGCCGATGCTTGGTGTGCAAGGGTATAAAGAAGTGTATTGCTCATATTCTTCATTCAATCATTCAACTCTCGTGGTATGTACTACCATTGAGGGAACAACTTCTGGTCAAGAAAGTAACCTTTGATGATCCTGTCTTGTTGCCGCTCCCCTGCTTCTCATTCTGCGGGGAAAACTTCAACTCACTACTACTACTACTACTACTACTACTACTTCTTCTCCGGCTCCCCTTTCTTGGCCTTATTCTTATTATCCCCCGTATCTTTGTAATCCCCTCCCTGGGCTTCGTATCTTCTGGCCATTTCGCCTGCTTTCCACGCCGACCACTTTCCTGCTCCACCGCCTGGGGAAAATTACCGTATCTGTCAGCGTTGTTTGGGGAAAAAGTTACTCATGTAGAGGAAGTTTGTTGATCGAAGCGGTGGAGATGGGGTGGGTTTTGGTAATACCTTTCTCTTCGGCTTTCACCTCTTCTTTGATTTTCTCTCGGAGCTCCGGGTCGGTGGGTTCGCCTTTGGAGGAGGGCATGGTGAGAGGATTTGTTGAGGAGGAGGAGGAGTATGGCTTGTAGTAGTAGTGGTGTTGTTGTTGTTGTAGTTGGTATTTGGAATTGTTCTTGTTGTTGTGGATAGCTTGCTTTGCGAAGACGAAGGTTTTATTCTTACTGTGATGGAAGAAGAAGGATTTGGTTGTTTGGGGACGGAGGAGTAGTGGAAAATGCATACAACGAACGATGGGGACTTTGCAAGCTTCTTATTAACTACTTCTTATTACATGCTTTTCGCGTCCTTCTCAAGGCGTTGCGTTGCGTATTGCATATGTCATCCTAAAGGTAGGATCTAGCCCGTTCTTTCTCCATTCTGGTCGTAAGGTACGCGTAGGAGGCTGTCGTTTGGTACGTCGGCCATTGCAGAGACAAAAAAAAAAAGTCATGATGTCAGCGCGGATCATTCCAGTTCAATGGGTTCAGATTTAAGTGGTTGGTGGCTAGAGAGGGACAAAGGCAGAGCTTCGATCGGTGTCAGATCGCACGCTTATGCAGGTACGGAGCTTAGGCTGCGAGATTCGATCTGACGATGAATTGTGTGAAGAATAGAATATCACATTGCTGGTTATTATTGCTTTCCGTTCGGCTACATTATCTCCCAGTTAGTGTTGTGCCTCAGTTACAGTCACAAATCTCGTAACTAGGTAAACGGCGTAACTAAGCTGTAACTTAGCGTTTTGCCCTATAAATAGCTTATAACTATATAACTGAGATTCGTACGTGTTTCCTGCCTCTATACCTACTTAGATACTGCTTAAAGGCTCGTATAGAGTTCCTAGTACTATATAGCTCTATTTACTAGTCCTATATACGCGTAGACTACGTATAGTAGATAGTATAGAGTATTCGTCGTCCTTTAGAGTAGGCGAAGCTCCTTAGATTAGGGTATATAACGCCTAGCTTAGGGTTAGACCTAGGGTAGATATTAATAGCAATAAGTAATAAGATCCTAGATCCTAGCCCGTCTAACTTAATTAACATCCTAGCCGTTTAAAAATTAATAGAGTTGCTACCTAATTAGCAGTTAACTCCTATTTATAGTATAATCTATTTATAGCGATCTTCCGAGTAACGATATCTCGTTATATTAATACGCGTTTTTGCCTACCGCGGTTTTTCGCTATACGTAGCGATATAGCGATATTGTTCTCGATTCGATAGTACGTATAGTATAGCTGCCGTAGTAATATCGCTATTAACTAGCTAGCTAAGTAGTAGCAGCGTATTTTATATAGTAGCCCCTAGTAAAATTCTTAGTCTTTCTGTCACGGGCTAGGCCCGTAACTACCAGCCCGTATGCACCCAACGGGTTGCTAGGTAGTAGTGGACACGTGACCCGTACGGCAGGGCCGCCCCGAGGGCCTACGGCTTACGTGTCCCCTATAGGTTAGGTGACCTATGGGGAAGAGTTTCTTCTGCCTACGCTTAAGGGAGAGGCTTCCTTCCTTTGAGCTACGTCCTGTCGTTTAAGGCTACCTATACGGTAGACCGAGTACTGTACTCTGTCCGTAGCATCTGTATCCGAACCGCTAGCGACTATACCTACCTTCCGTCCCTATACCGCCCGTGACACTACGTAGCTCCTACTATTAGGTATGGCTGCTACCGACCGCCCTCTGCCACCGCTCCTCCCGGAAACAGAGGCAGAGTTCGCCGAACATGTTACTACGCACCCCGACGCCTGGTACGCCTACTTTCAGAGCGCCTACCAGTATATCGACCGCTACGGAATAAAAGAGGAGGAACAGGCGCACGAGCTTATCCGCGAGAAAATTCAGGCTGCTGAGGTTCGTGACAACCTCCAGTCTCTCCGCGCCGAAAACAGCCAACTCCGCGCGGTTATCGACTTCCAAAAGGCCCAGTATAAGGAGATGGAAGCCGAATACCGCGACCAGACTATAAGGGCCCAGAGGGAAGCCGATAAAGCCCTCCGCCCTGCCGGACCTACTATATCGACGCCTACTCTATCTATCCCCGCCGACTCTCCCGCTAAGGTTAGCGTAGATCCTTCTCTAGGAATGCCTACGCCTCGCTCCGCCTCGCCTTCCCAGCCTACTCGACAATCCGAAAGGCTACCCGACCCGAAAGAGTTTACCGGAGATCGAAAGGACCTTCGCCGCTTCCTCTCTCAGATTTACGAAAAACTAACTGTAAACCGCGACCGCTTTCCGACCCCTGCCTCCCGTATGTCATACGTTACTAGCCGGCTCTCGGGGGTACCGTACTCTCAGATCCTCCCGTATATCCGTAACGGCGTCTGTCAACTCCCGGACTATGAGAATATACTACAGATCCTCGACAACGCTTACGGAGACCCTAATCGTGTCCAGAACGCCCGCGCAGAGCTCTTCCGCTACCGCCAGATGGGTAAAGACTTTGCGGCCTTCTTCGCCGAATTTCAACGCCTAGGGTTAGAAGCAGAGATGACCGAAGAATCCCTATCTACCCTCTTAGAACAGGCCTGCTCGAACGAAATTAAGCAGATGCTAGTTCACAGCCCTCCACCGACCCAGGACTATCTTAAGCTCGCCGCGCACCTGCAAGACCTTGAGAACCGTCGCCGTTACTACTACCAAGCACCCCCAGTGCCAAACCCCCGTACCTCTATACCCCCGAACCGTCCGTCGCCGCGGCAGGATAAGTCGTACGCTACCGCTGCTAAGACTGCCCCCCAGGGAGAGCCTATGGACCTCGATAGGTCTAAGAGGGCTCCTAGGGACCCTCTCTCCTGTCACCGATGTGGAGAATTAGGACACTTTGTTCGAGACTGCCCAAAACCCGATATCCGCCCCCGCATGTCCAGAAACGCGACGCCGAACGCCGTAGGGCAAATTCAGCTACCCGTTCCTCTACCCGGGGTCCCCCTCTCCTAAGAGGGGACGGTCACCCCCGTTGCAGAGTAGACCTACGTCCCTCTCTCCCCTGCCGACGGAAAACGGCGTACGCCTGTCCACAGCCGCGGTCAGGCGTTAGAAACGCGCGACCCCGCCCCTAAGGTAGCCCGTGTCTCCCGTTCTGCTATCTCCCGACTCGCGGTCCCGTATAAATACGACCGGTCGACTTCCCCGAAGATCCCGTTTACTATCTCTATAGGAGATAAGGTTATTTCCGACTACGCGTTAGTCGACACTGGTTCGGAGGCCTACGCAATGATGGATTTACAATGGGCTAAGGCCCAAGGCCTCGAGATCCTACTGCTGGAGAAAGAAGTAGTAATGCTCCCATTCGATGCCGAAGATAATAGCGGAGGGCTTACTATACGCTACGGCACCTGCTGCGACCTCCGTATCCGCGACCACCTAGAAGAAGGAGTCGTTTTCCGCCTTACCGACATAGGAGGGAGCCCTATTATCTTAGGCTACCCTTGGTTAGAGGTCCACGATCCGGAACTCCGTCCTAGCCGCTCTACACTTTCGTTTTTAAGCACCTACTGCCGGAAGAACTGCTCCGTACCCGCTATATCCGAACCGGTCCAAATGTATACGAAGCGCCTCCCCCGAATAAAGGAAGACTCCCGCCGAACAACTCAAGTCTACCAGATCTCTTTCCGGACCGCAGCATTCTACGCCTCGCCAGCTATGCAGAGACGAGGTTACCGCCTCTGCTATACGACTATCGAGGATCTCTTGTCTGTTTTCTCTGCGGAAGAAAAAGCCAAATTAGAATCCCAACTGCCAGACTGTCTAAGGGAGTTTAGTTCCGTCTTCTCCCCGAAGCTCGCTGATAAACTACCGCCACACCGTCCGTACGACCACGAGATTAAGCTTAAAGAAGGCAAAGAACCTCCATTCGGACCCCTCTACGGCATGTCCTGCGACGAACTGCAAGCCCTAAAAGAGTGGCTTACAGAGAATCTAAATAAGGGGTTTATCCGCCCTAGCTCCTCGCCTGTTGCTTCACCTGTCCTATTCGTTAAGAAACCCGGAGGAGGCCTACGGCTCTGCGTAGACTATCGTGCGATTAACGAGCTTACTATAAAGGACCGCTACCCGCTGCCGCTTACGACCGAAACGCTAAACAACTTAAACGGAATGAGGTACTTCTCCAAGATCGATATTATCTCCGCCTTTAATAATATAAGGATGAAACCTGGCCAAGAGTACCTTACTGCCTTCCGTACCCGTTTCGGACTGTACGAGAGCTTAGTTATGCCGTTTGGACTTACCGGAGCCCCGGGAACCTTCCAGAGGTTTATTAACGACATACTACGCGAATACCTAGACCAGTTCTGTTCGGCTTACCTCGACGATATCCTAGTCTATAGCCGTACCCGGGAAGAGCATGAGAACCACCTCCGAGCTATCCTAAAGAAGCTAAGAGACGCGGGCCTCTACGCTAAACTTTCGAAATGCGAATTCTTTAAAGAGGAGACGAGATTCTTAGGCATAATCGTAGGCCGTAACGGCATCCGTATGGACCCCGATAAGGTCCAGGCTATCCGCAACTGGCCTACGCCTAAGAATATAACCGACGTACAATCCTACCTAGGCTTCGCGAACTTCTACCGCCGTTTTATCCGAGGATTCTCTGAAATCTGTCAACCGCTTACGAAACTAACCCGTAAGGATACCCCGTTCTCCTGGTCTACTAACTGCGACTCCGCCTTCCGCCGCCTTAAGGACGCGTTTGTAGATGGTCCTATCCTAGCACCGTTCGACTGGACTAAAGAAGTAGTCGTTGAAACCGATGCCTCCGACTTCGTCTCTGCCGGCATACTCTCCCAGTACGATAACGAAGGGGTATTACGTCCAGTTGCCTTCTTCTCCCGGAAACACTCCCCCGCTGAGTGTAACTACGAGATATACGATAAGGAACTATTAGCAATTATCCGCTGTTTCGAGGAATGGCGTCCCGAGCTAGAAGGAGCCGAACACCCGATTAAAGTACTGTCCGACCACAAAAACCTAGAGTACTTTACGACGACGAAGCAGCTTAATCGTCGCCAAGCCCGCTGGTCCGAGTTCCTATCACGGTTCCGTTTTAAAATCGTATACCGACCGGGCAAGCTAGGCCAAAACCGGACTCCCTAACCAGGAGGTCAGGTGATCTGCCTAAAGAGGGAGATGAGCGCCTCCGCCACCAGAGCCAAGTAGTTTTAAAACGCGAGAACCTGCCAGACCCTGCCTTAGAAGCACCCCAGCCGCCGCCGAAAACCCCGTTAAAGAAGAAGGTCTCGTTCTCAGAAACTATATCTATCCGGTTCCTACCCGAGGAGGAACAACAACTCTACGTATTCCCTATTCGTAGAAGAGGACAAGAAACGCGAGAGCAACCTTCCGAAGAAACGATAGCTGTCCAGATCCCCGAAGAACTGCACGCCCTTCTAGACCGCGCTTATCCTACCGACGAGACTCTGCAAGAGATCCTAGACGCTCTCCGTAAAGGCAAGAACCGCCACCCGCTAATCCAACTATCCCAATGTACGATAAGGGATAACCGTCTCTTCTACCGGAACCGCCTATATATCCCGAACGACGAGGAGATATATAACCAGGTACTCCGCCTCTGTCACGAGATCCCGGCCGCAGGACACCCTGGGAGAGCGAAGACCTATCAGATAGTCTCGCGTAGCTATTACTGGAGGGGCCTTAGCGCCTATGTCCGCCGTTGGGTCCAGAACTGCTATACTTGCAGTAGGATTAAGCCGAGCAGACAGAGACACCGCGGATTACTACAGCCGTTGCCGACCCCGACCCGCGCTTGGGACTATATTTCGATGGACTTTATTACGCACCTGCCGAAGTCCGACGGGTACGACGCTATCTTCGTTATCGTAGACCGCCTTACTAAACTACGCCACTACGTCCCCTGCTTTACGACCGACGGAGCCGAGGAAATCGCCCGCCTATTCGTTAGGAACATATTCCGATTACACGGTAAACCGCTAGATATCGTATCCGACCGAGACGCTAAGTTTATGTCCGACTTCTGGAAGCACCTTACACAGAGGCTTAAGATTAAGTGCTCCCCTTCGACCTCCTACCACCCGCAAACCGACGGTCAGACCGAACGGATAAACGCTGTTTTAGAACAGCACCTCCGCGCCTACGTATCCTACCTACAAGACGACTGGGTAGAGTGGCTCCCGCTAGCAGAATTCTCCGCAAACTCTATGTTCTCTGAAACTACTGGCCTCTCTCCGTTCCTAGCTACTTACGGCTACCAACCGCTCCTAGGCACGGAGGTTCTGCAGTCTAGTACCGACCCGCCGGCTAGCCGCGATGCAGAGTCCTTCGTCGAGGATATGAGAGCAATTACCGACTTCCTAAAGGCTGAGACTAGCCTAGCCCAGTCCCGCTACGAAGACGCTGCAAACAGGCACCGCAGTCCGTCGTATACGTTTACCGTCGGCCAGAAAGTCTGGCTAGACGCCCGGAATATTAAGACGCTCCGCCCAACTAAGAAGCTCGACTGGAAGAACCTAGGCCCGTTTACAGTCCTCGAAGTAAAGCCGTACACCTGCCGCTTAGAACTGCCGCCGACCGTTAAGCTACACCCGGTATTTAACAACGACCTCCTTACGCCCGCCGCAGAGGACCCGTACCCGAATCAACGCGCAGAACCGCCGCCACCAGTCGAGGTAGACGGAGTCGACGAGTGGGAAGTCGAAGATATTATCGACTCGAAAACCGACCGTAGGGGCCCCGGAGGCCGGGAGCGCCTCCGTTACGTAGTTAAGTGGAAAGGCTACGACGTACCTACGACCGAACCAGCCGAGACGATAATAGAGGACGTCCCGCACCTCGTCCGCAATTTCCACCGGAGATACCCGCTAAAACCGGCCCCCCTCGAATGCCAGTATAGCTACCGCCGTACGCCCCTACGGGCCCCGGAAAAATCACGTGACCCCGCCGCTAGCGTCTTGGCACCCTCCGCTCCGCCTACGACGTCGCTGCTACCGCAAACCGACATTTTCGCCGCTGCCCCGGGTGGGATTCGAACCGCTGACCTTCCCGCCCCAACGCCGAGCCGCCTTACCACTGGGCCAAGGAGGCTGCCCCCCAATTTTTGGAGTTATAACAGATCTGATTTCCTGCTGAGTCATGCAGCTGACCAATGGAGCCAGAGAAGGGTGGGCCTGAGACACGTCCACCTGGAGGCTTTGTTGTATTGAGGGCCCTCTACGGACCGGACACTTCGGTGCGCCGCGTAGAGGGAGCAGGGTTCTCCGCATCCGAGACTGCTAATTTAAGTATCGGCACGACGATGAGTGTAATGCCCCAGCGCCATACCTACAGAAGTAGTCCCGAAGACGCAGTTATGCGGCGAGTACGGACGAACCTAAGGGTCGCACAAATGGCGCTGGCTAAGCCCCCGACAAGGGGGCGGGTCGTTTTGCACCCTGCTCCGCCTTATCCTTTTGCACCTCCCTACTATGCGTACCTATACCGAGGAGAAGTCACGGAGGACTTTACGCTAGAAGGGGGGGTACTGTCACGGGCTAGGCCCGTAACTACCAGCCCGTATGCACCCAACGGGTTGCTAGGTAGTAGTGGACACGTGACCCGTACGGCAGGGCCGCCCCGAGGGCCTACGGCTTACGTGTCCCCTATAGGTTAGGTGACCTATGGGGAAGAGTTTCTTCTGCCTACGCTTAAGGGAGAGGCTTCCTTCCTTTGAGCTACGTCCTGTCGTTTAAGGCTACCTATACGGTAGACCGAGTACTGTACTCTGTCCGTAGCATCTGTATCCGAACCGCTAGCGACTATACCTACCTTCCGTCCCTATACCGCCCGTGACACTTTCCTACCTCTCCGGTCTTATTACTATTTATCGCTTAAAACTATGCCTCTAAAACGCGCTACCTTTACTAACGAGGATCGTATTAGTATTCGTCGCTATTAGAACGTTTATAAGCACTACGTAACGTAGGCGGAGGTATATCGCTAGTTCGAGTATAAATTCGGCTAGCTAGTTAAGCAAAATACAGTATTAGAATAGCTATTAGATAGGTAGCAGTCGCTTAATTAAGGTACCTAGTAGCTACTTTAGAAGAAGTAGCGCAGCGAGGACTACCCTAAGTTAAAGGTATATTTAATTAATTATATATAGTTTCTTAAGCGGAGGGTAGTAGTAACTAGCGATATAATCGCCTCGAAGGCGTAGCGTATTTAGATACGGCGATAGCTAGAGGTACTAGTTCCGAAGTTCTCGCTAGGTTAGATTAGTAGTTTTAAGGCGCGGAAGGGTATTAAAGAGCGGATTAGGTATAGTAAGGCCGGTAGTATTAATATAGATAAGATAGAAGAGGAGTTTATAAGTACTAAAACGCGAACTTAATATAATATTTTAAGCCTTAAATAGCGTATTTACTAATACCTCCGTAGGCGGCTTATTATAAAGAGGTTAAGCCTTATAAGCTACGGAATCGCTAGAACTACGACGAGACTAGCCTTTATTAGCAGCTAACTCTAGAGCGTTTACTAACTACTTAGGCGCTACTAGGCCTAAAGGGTTAGAAGGCGCGTATAATAGTATATTATATAGTTAATACGGAAGGCCGTAAATTAATAAACTAGCTTATTAATATATCCGCGTAGCCGCGTGCGTTTAAGGCCTAGCATATTAATATTAATAGGTTTAATATCGTTTATAGGCATAATAAACAAGCGTAGATAAACGGAGGCGTCTTTAAGAAGTATTTCTATTAGTTTAATAGGCAGATAACTAAGCCGTTAGTACTTCTAATAGATAACTTCTTAACGTACGAGTCCGCCTATAGAGAGATTATAGCTGCTAGCGGCGTTAAATAGACTAAGGTTGTCTTCCTTCTACTAAATATAATATCGCGAACGTAGCCCCTTAATTAAGGAATTATTCGCGCCCTTAAGGCGTACTACCGGAAGGGCTAGCTAAACTATATAATTAAAGAGGTAAATAGTAGCTATAATCCGCTAAAGATAATAAACGTATTATAGGCTATTCGCTTCCTTATTCGAGCGTAGAATAAGGTAAAGACTAATACTATAGTAAATTGCTAGCTTTATAGTAGTTTACTTAGCAAACGAGCGATATGCTTTATATAGCGGCAGTTTATAGACTACTATAGAATTAGTTATAACCTTCTAGGCTATATCTAAGAAGACGAGATTAATTAGCGCCGCCGCGTTTAATTAGGCCTCGCTACTAAACCTTAAGAGGTAGAAGAAAAGGTAGAACTATAGGTAAAGAAACTAGTATAATTATACGTAGTAGACGCAGCTATAGATATTAATAACTTCCTTACTCTATAAGAAGAGGTTATTATAGATAATAAAGATAACGACGATTAGGCTTTCGAAGAGATAATAGAATTATATAAGCTAGCAATATAAAATAATTAGCCGGCGGAAATTAAGGTCGTTATAGATATAATTAGCTATATAGAGGCGCTTAAGGCGCTTTAGAGGCTACGGCTTTATAAAGAATAATAGCTAACTAGGTCTAATAGCAGATAGTTATTTAAGTACTAGAAGTAGGAGGCAGTACTATTTGCTAGGAAGAATACTTTACTAGTTTAAGGGGATATCTATAGTATATTTGCGAAATAGATAGCAAAGTAGTATTTATTTAATATCGCGTTTTAACCGTATTTTAATCGTATCTTTAATATTAATATAAGTTTAATAGTTTAAATCTACGTAAGATTTAAATCTACTACTAAGACTACTATATTTAAGGATAAACTACGGACTTCTATAGGCGTATTAGCCGTATTTCTACTATACCTATAGTAGCTAAAGTTTAGGGTTTATATCTTAGAGTTGCTAGAATTCTAACTTTAGGTACTAGCAATACTACTAAAACGCACGATTCTATATACTTTAATAAGCTTATTTAATTCTTTAACCTCTAATTAGTTAGAACCTTTAATATAGCGCGTTTCTAAGGGTTGCTACTATTGCAAACCGTCGCTAAACCTTAGTCTCTAAAATAGTAGCGATATAATAGTATAAATTAAGCTTAAAACACTATATCGTTAATAATACTACCGAAAGTTAGCGGTTCGATAGTATAGTTATATAGAAAAAACTCTAATATTTAGTACGTAATTTTGCAGCGTTTAGTAGGTATATTTAACTCGTAGTTAGAATATTATTTAGGGTGTTTATAGTGTCGCAGTTTAATGTTCTTTAGCTAGAGGTTGCGGCTATTAGCTATAGCTAATTAGAAGGCGGCTAGCTTAGCTAGATTACGTGCTACTTTAAGTAACAATTCCTCGTTATTACGATAAAAAACGCTAATACGGAGGTATCGTTATAGACAGATTACACTGTACCTAGTTACAAGGCCTATTTGTAACTAGAAAGGCTGTTATAGCCCAGTTACATGGTTGTCACGGTAACTGGCACATCACTACTCCCAGTGTTGTGTTATGTACATGTCAACCTGTACAACTTCAAGCAAAAGTACAATGGTATCCTTTCATCGCTTCATGCATCGGACCACTAAGTTACTGCACAGACGGCTGTTGAGAGGAGAAGTAGTCACTTCTTACCTCGCGCGGATCTGCGCTCGCCCGGCGTTGCTGGTTTGACCTCTTTCTTAGGTGTCGACTTTCTCTGTTTGCCTTTTGCAGCCTCGGGCTCGTTCTTCACCTTATTGCGCGAAGACTGCCGCTCGGCAGGTAGCACAGGCTTCGTCTCCTTCGCCGGCTTCTTGGGCGTAGTCTTTGCTTTCTTCGCCTTGGGAGCTTCAACCTCACTTTCGGCATCTTCTTCGTCGACAGGCTCGGGTTTGATTTTCTTGCCGCGCTGCTTCTTGACTGGCATGACTTCCTCTTCTTCCTCGTCGTCTTCCTCTTCGACCTTGACCTTACGTTTGGAAGCTTTTGGTGTCTTCTTTCCCGCATTTGCGTCAGCATCCGAAGCATCCACATCGCCAGGGACTGCTGCAGTCTTCTTCTGAACAGACGGGACGAAAGCAGATGTTCGACCGCCTACAGTGATGTGTTCAATCTTTTCGCCGTTAGGCAGCTTGTTGACATCACCTTTCTTGCCTTTGTCCCACCGATACTTCATCAACCATGTGTCCGGAAATTTGGTACTGTCCGCGAGTGTCTCGCACGCTGTCGAGACCACGGAGATGATAGCGTCGTATAATTGCCTGATCTGTGCTTCGTCAAATGTGTTGCTGTACTGCTCCGGATGAAGTCTCGCTTGGTACATGATTTCGTCGGCGACCCAATTGCCGATACCACTGATGTTGGCCTGGTCGAGCAGGAGAGCCTTGACAGGAACTTTTTTCTTCTTCAGTAATTTAGTCAGCCAGTCGACGGTCACGATATCCTTGTCAATGAATGGATCTGGTCCATTCTCCTTCAGTGGACTGTGCTTTCGGATATCCTCTGCTTTGCAGTCCACAAGGCCAATCCTGCCCAATCGTCGGGCATCGACGAATGCAAGTTCCACAGCCTCTCGGTCGCCGTCTGCATCGCACTTGATCAACCATTTCGTCCACTTCTCTTCCGGCGGCCAGCTCGCAGGCTTTTTGTCGTCTTCCTTCGCTCGCTTGTAGTATGCGGTCTCTTCAGCGGAACATTTGATCCAACCCGACATCCCCAAGTGCATTACTGAATGCGGTGGCTTGTCGAAGGTGACATAGAAGTATTTGCCTAAGCAGACGTCAGAAACCGAGAGAAGTTGACATCGCAGGTCGATCGTAGACACCTTGTTGTCCAGCCCCAGTGACCTTCTTGCCAGTCAACGTCTTTGCAAACGTCTCCGCATCTGTGCCTCCTTTCTTGCCGTAGACTATCGTGTCCTCGAAGCCTTGACATGATGCGATGGTGCGACTGACGAGATGCTTGCGCAGGTAATGCACCATGCGTGCCACCTCACCGATCTAGACCTGTCAGTCATGTTCACGTCGCTGCTGAACTTCAGACGCTTACCTCAGGCATGGCAATACTGTTTCTGCTCACAGAGCTACGAACAAGAAGATGATCGACCTCTCCCGAAGGCTCCAGGCTTCATGTATATTGAGTTAAATTGGCTGGCCGAGTGAGACGCGCCTCCTTGACGCGCGCGATTCGCGAAGCCGACAACCTTGATGTCATCACCATTTGAACCTCCATCACTCTGCTTTCCATCAATATCGTCACTAAGATGCGCGATACCCATCAACGAATGACCATCGAGACAGACTGCGCCCTTCGTATGTCAAGTTGTAATTCATGACTAACCGCGCCGGTATGCACACCTCTGCTTCGGCTTGAGCTGCCCGAAGCTTCGGGGACCACGGCGTAGATAAGGTAAGCATGATGCTGCTCAGGCTAAGTAGTTTCTGTTATTCATGACCCATTCCCCTCCTTCTTGGCCCTCAGTGCTCCTCGCAAGATGATTATAAAGACAATCGTATTGGGTGTTCTTGCAAGCCTTGCAGCGGCGCATGCTGGACACAATCATGGCGAAAAGTACGAACAGAAGAAATTCGTAGGCGAGACCAAAGAGGACCGTAAGTATGCCTTCACCGCACGAGGATTTTCGAAGCTGATACTGGAGGCACGTAGTGGACGCCAAATGGGGTGCAGACGTAAGTATTCAAAGACCACACAATGCATAGCGTGCCATTGACTCTGCTCGAAGTGGGGTTTCAGTGGCATCAGCACCTTCGCTCATCTCCCACACACAAGATGTCTCCAAAACCCAGATCAAGAATTCGACATTGCGATCCTAGGCGCCCCGTTCGACACAGCAGTAACGTATCGACCAGGAGCTCGATTCGGCCCACGAGCAATTCGAGCTGCTGCTGGCCGACAAACAGCTTTCCGTGGCTACAATCCTCGAGCAGGAATTAATCCATACCAAAGCTGGGCCCAGATCATCGACTGCGGAGACATTCCCATTTCTCCCTTCGACAATGCTCTCGCACTTCGCCAGATGACCGAAGCCTTCACAAATCTGGCTCACAGCACAGCTCCAAAACAGAATGCGAATTCAAAAATCAAGTACCGAAACACTCCCAAGCTGCTGACATTGGGAGGCGATCACTCGATTGCATTGCCAACACTACGAGCTTTGAATCAAATCTACGGATCCGTGGCAGTCGTCCACTTCGACGCACATCTTGATACGTATGCCTCGACCTATGTTCTGTTCCTTTGAACACTCTCACTAAACATGGCATGCAACAGATGGCACCCAGCCAAATACCCCTCCGCCTGGATCGATTCTTCCAACCCCAACGAGCAATCGTTCTTCACCCACGGCACCATGTTCTGGGTAGCTCACAACGGTACAAACCCCATCTTTTGCTGCAGTCCCTCGCTCACCCAGACACGCTACTAACTCTTTCTGCCGAAAACTAGAATCCCTAATCCGCAAATCCTCCTCCGTCCATGCAGGACTCCGAACGCGCCTCTCTGGTCCCGAGGACAACGACGACGATACCGAACAAGGCTGGACAAGAATCGCCTGCGACGACATCGACGATATAGGGACCAAAGGCGTCGTGGAGAAAATCCTATCCGTCGTCGGGACCGAAATTCCAGTGTACCTGTCCATTGACATCGATGTGGTACGTACCAGCCATCTCATCTGACGCCCTTCCCTCGTCACTCCATTTCTCACTTATCAAAGATCGACCCCGGCCTCGCCCCAGGCACCGGAACGCCCGAACCAGGCGGCTGGACGACCCGCGAACTCATCCGCGTACTGCGCGGAATCGAAGGCCTGAATGTCGTAGGCGCAGACGTGGTGGAAGTCTCTCCCGCGTACGACGGAATGGGCGAAGTCACAGCTCTCGCTGCGGCACAGATTGCTTTTGAAATTCTGACAAGCATGGTGAAGAAGGGATTAGTTGGCGACGAGGCAGCGACGAAGAAGGGACGTGATGAGCTGTGAGACGAACCTGCGTAGTAGGTAGGGTAGCGAGTGAGAGTTGACGCCTTTGGAGTGGCTCGCAGGTGACACAGCTCCATGTCGGAGCGCATGGCCTAGATCAATGGTTCAGCCTCTCTAGTCCAATCGGAAAGGGTCATTCAGAGTACAAGGTTGTTGAGTCCTGAGAAGATGCCAAATCTATCCATCTTTTCGGTCTCGACACTTTCGCTCTTCCTAGCCCCAATAATACAGTCCGCACAAGCCTAGCACAGCAGGCCATAGCACAGCAAAGAGCATATAGTCCTCGTCTTAGTGCTTCGTCCGAAAACTGTGGCTACGCTCTTCCATCGTCATAAAAAGTAAGAACCATATCTACATAGCCTTCGTTCGTTTCGGTCTCGCTCTCCCTCGCGCTCATCCCGTTATCGTCGATTTTTCCTCCCGCGTAACCAAGTAATGTCGTGTGCTCCGCGCTCGTGCCCCATTGTTGTCGGTGATGATGATTTGAACTCCCTAGCTTTACAGTGTGTCCATCACAGACAGTCAAAACGCCGTGTTCGAAAATGCTCATGTATTCCCTCTTCCCCATGATGATTGATCTTTTTTGTTCTCTTCGAAAGCCCGCAAAAAACGAAGCAACGTAAGCAAAGGGGGTATAAGAAGAAACAGTTTCGCCCGCCGCCACGCGAAAGCAGGCAGGTAAAAACGAAAAGATGTGAAAATAATATTGCTGGTGGGGTTTGTGAATTGGCTGAACGTTGTTCTGGTCGTAAGCGCATTCTGCTGAGAAAGCCGAGAATGTCGTTGCCCGGTAATGGCTGTGAGAAAGGATGTCGTGTCTGTTCAAGTCCAGAATTCGTAAGGTGGATTGCAGATGAGCCACGCATACGCGGGCACGATGTGTGAATCAGCTTCTGAAAGGACGTGGGTTTTTCGCATTCGCTGTTTCCCACGACTCCAACTAAGACATCGGACCAGAAGGAAGACTGTGTTTGCTCGGGTCGAACTAGGACATCGCGCCGGGAAGGAGACTGTGTTGGCCATGTCCGTATGCTCCAGTGATGGGAGCTTCGGCGCCATCGGAAAGAGCCAGAAGCAGTTGCGCCAGGCAGCGCTTAGTCGCAGCGTCGTCTCTCAAGACTGGCGAGAATGTTGCGTCGCGCAGTGGCTCTGGCAGACACTGACGAAGCGCCTCTCGAGCACGAGCATTGTCCGACAGCCTATCAATTGATCAGCATGAAAGCGCTCGTGCAACAGCATGTGCTTTACTTACCGCAAGAAACATCGCACGACATGCTTGAGTAAGCGCACCGTCTGTTGATCGACCAACTGAGTGACCATATTGCTGAGAACCGTACCGACGGCATAGAAGCGCTCGTAAGTCTGGCAGATGTACTGCAGGCCCATATCGTCGAGCAGAATTTTCTGGACAATGAAGATGGCGACGGTTTTGCTGAGCTCTGATCCCGTCTCCATTATACGAAGACAGAGTGGAATGATTTCGGTGGTCAGCAGAAAGTTGATAACCTCAGAGCTGTCGTTCTTCACGAGAGCGCCGATGACTCCCAGCGATGTTAATCGCAGATACTCGAATGGTCTAGACTTTGAAGTCGTATTAAGGAATGGGTATAGGAAGAGTGGGATGTGAGCTGTACTAATGTCAGCAGCGCTCAGAAAAGGCATTTCCAAGATCAGCCCTACCATTCAGGAATAGTCCTCTCGTCTCGCCATGGCTCGCCACGCATTGCAAGAGGGCAAGCGCATTACACACACGATTCGAGGCCGCTGCTGTGAGCTGACTCGGATTCAGCAGCGGGTATACTGATATGATCTCTTGAAGCAGAGACGTCATGACGCCTAGGACCAGGTGTAAGCACTCCATATCTCCGACGTCGCTATCGCGTCGCACTCACCAAAAGAGTGCCATAGTATGAGCGCCAACTCAGGCACTTGCTCACGCTTCTTACTAAGCTCCAGCAAAGCGGCCTCGCGCGTCTCGGGTCGCAGGACCTGAGAGATCCAGTCCAGCACTCGGCGGTTGTCTTCGGTGATGTTCTCGCCTGAGCCCATCCCGCCTCCATGGTCAGCGCCCGTACCTCCGCTCAGAGCACCTCCACCTAGTGAAGACGTGCCGTTCATCACGTTGTTGCCCGGGTTGTTGTTGCCATTGTTTTGGCCCGCGGCGCTCATCGCTCGCCCGTAATGCTGCTGCTGGGCTGCGACGGCGTTGGCCGCAGCGGCAGCTTGTGTCTGCGCAGCATAGTGATGCTGCTGCTGCTGCGCCTGGCTCGGGTGATGTTGCCAGTCAGGTTGCCCTCCACCATGATATGCGTTCTGTTGCGAGAAGGCGCTATGCATGTTGGATGGGTTCTGGCGGCGCTGAGGCCCATGCATGCCCCTTGTGTGCGCCGCGACGGGCGTCTTGTCGTCAAGTGGGAGGTATGTCGTTCCGTCGTCGTCGGGGAGTCGGCGTGGTGGTTGTCGTGGGATGTGAGAGTGGCAGCGAGGTGTGCAGCATGCTACAGTAGCCTGGGGGATCGAGTCTCGTCGGACAGACAAGCTGATCTCAACTGAACAAGCTTTTGACCCACCGCGGCCCTGCCGAATTCAGCATTGCGGCACGATCCTCACCTCGAACATTTATCGTCTTCAAATCGCAGAAGTGACGATGAATGGACGTCGCAACGGAATGGTGGGGACGAGTGAAGGAGATCAGGTTCAGTCCAGTCGTCAAAGATAGGAGCGTGTGGCCGTCATGTCGCCGCGGTCGATGTTCCGCGCCAAGAAGGTGTTGCGTCCTGGGATATCTACATGTACATACAACACACAGTGACTACACAGGTACAGTGCACCATGTCTATGCGCCGTCTATACTAGATCGGCTTCCTTGGCCTCTCTCTTCAACTCATCTGCGATCTCCTTTGCATCCTTTTGTACCATTTGCGATACATTCTGCTCGCCTCCTGATCGGTTCTGCGCAGCATAATACCTCAGAGCAAAGGCCGCAGCGCCACCAAATAACATACCTCCCACATGTCCTGCGTGGTCAATTGTCGTTTTCAATGCTTTAAATGCTGCCGCGGTTTCGGTAACGCCGATCAGTGCCAAGTACATCCAGGCGTACACGGGAATCTTGTACCCAAAGATCTCAATCGATCCCGTGGGCCGTAGTGTGCAGATTGCCGCCGTGACCCCCAGCACAGAGTTCGACGCACCTAGAACGTACACAGTCCACTGCTTGCGAACGACGTTGTAGACCAGGGACGTGAAGGTACCCGTCACACCAGAGGCGAGATAAATGGCGAGGAAGGTGCCTCTTCCGACTTCTTCGTGAAGGAAGAGCCCAAACAGCCAGAGTGTGATGACATTGGATGTCAAGTGCCAGAATTGATCGTGCCGGAAGCATGCGCCAATGAGACTGAGGGCATAGGGATAAGCCGGCGCGCAAGTCATGTACTTGTTGAAAGTTCGCCACAGGGGTGGCAGGCGGCCAAGGAAGAAAGTGGCTACTAATAAGCCAGTGACTCCCCACAGAGTTGCTACTGCTGGAGGGGTGTCCGGCCAAAGCCGGGCAGGCGTAGGCGGAGGCGTATAATTTTGGTCAAGATACCAGCAACCCGCCAAGACCAGCAACAGCACCAGAAAGGATGGCCCAAGTCGTGCAATCGTGCTCATCCGAGGTACCACATTCTCCTTGATGATCGTGGCCTTTTCCTCGTAGTACTTAATATACGCGGGCTTCTCTCGGGGCCTTTCAAGAAAAGCCTGCTGCCGCGGCTGTTCAAGAAAAGCTTGCGGCGATGGTGGCCGGATGGCAATGCCGAAGGGGCCTTTACGAGCCGCCTGAAAAGCAGCTCCCGTCCCAACCAAGCCTGGTTGTACCCCACCAAGAAGTTCCACAGGTCCCCTTTGAGCTGCAGCAGCGTTAAGCTCAGCCTGTTTCCTGGCCTCTTCTTTCTCTCGCTTGAAGATCTCATACTCCATCTCATTAGCTTTGCGAGTCGCTTGTAGTACACTGTGACCTGTCTTTTGTCGTCCAAATTCGGTTCCCTGTTGCGACTCTTCGATGTCTTCATATTCATCTTCGGCGGCCACGTCTTCCTCGTTTGCCTTGTACAGCCGCAATTTGACAGCTCGCGCTTGTAGCTCCTGTCGTAATCTTTCCTCTTCTTCCTTCGCCCACTCTGCTCCGTTACCAGCCTCGTCCACATCAGGGAGTTGAGATCGCACATATTCCAGCGCTCTCAGAGCCTGCTCCTTCGTGACCTTGATCTCGCCAGAGAACTTCAATCCAACGTCTATGAGAGCTCCTGACTGTCTTCTCCAATGCATCACATTCAAAATGTAGTTGCCCGTATCGACGTCGACGTCCTTGCCCCCAAATATTGCATTGATCTCGGGTTCGAGGAGATCTCCACCAGGCAGTGGCATCCCTCCCTCTGGGTCGTAGTCGCGCCATGTAAGCTGCTCCGCTCCCGACTGAGGTGGCAGTCCTTCTGTGTGTGATGCTACAGTTTGCGCAGGTTGGACGCGCGCTTTTGCGGAAGTGGCAGCACTCTTGGTCTTGTTCGCTTTAGGTTGTGTTGAACGGGGAACTCTGCCAGTGGCTTTAACAACTCCTTTCTTCGCCACACTAGGAGTTGTGGAAAAGGCAGCTTTACTGGACCGGCATGCTAAGTTTGGTCCAGAAGCCTGGCGGTACTCGTGGCAGGCGAACGACCACTGCGCAAAGCTCCGCGTGGACTGCGATTTGGCGTAGCCATTGAACAGCTGCAGTAAAGGACTGGCGCGCGTCTGCCGTCGAGGCAGACCAGATGCTATCGACGTCCAGACATTGCTCATCGCTACAGATGTCTGCGATCCGCAGCGCGCCGTGCTATGATCGATCTTGGGAAGTTGTCAATGTCGATGACGGGACGAAACTCGGCTTCACAGAATCTGCGGCGAATGCGGGAGTGGGCGCCCCACATTCGCGAGCACACGGCTGTGGATACTCACTGAAGGGTGTGTCAATTATTGACTACCATCACGCATGAATTACACGACACTTCATCAAATGCGACGCACTCAAGCGAGTGTTGTTGCCATGATACATATGTACGCAACATATCACGAACAGATCGCTGGCATGGTGTACCCAATGTAGGCAACTACACACGGCCCCTTCATTCGAGATGAGTGACCAACGAGACGTGGATCATACAGCGGATACAACTCAGCTTCCACGGCCATGATCCTCGAGATGGTTTGTTGGGCGTACAAAGGAGTTCGTTGGGATCCAGTCATAGGCCAAAATTGCGATTCACTCGGCCGCGACTTTGACAGCAAGCATCTGCCAGTACGAGAAGAATTTGCAATCGAGAGTGTTAATCCATCGTCTCGGATTTAGATTGCGAGGGTTTCACATGTTACAGGGCCGTGAATGTACATCGTCGCGACCTATGACGCAATAAAAACTAACTCCATGTCCTTTGTGATTTCCGGGTTCATATACCCAATAGCACTAGAAAGTAGAAACTGAGATTCGCAATCTGCGGCCACTTCTGCATGGTGAGCACGGAATCACGATTAACGGTAACATCAGTTGCCGCAACGTAACGTATTGCGCTTCATCATGACAACCTTGTTGATACAGTGATCGAATCACCAAGGAACGAACAGGTTGCCTGTCTGGCACGCAGACTGCGGAGGGGAACGTACAATCAAGATGTATATATACGCACTCCTCTGTAAAGCAGTCGGTCCATCAAGCAACAATCACCATCATCAGCACACCGCCAACACATCGCAAATCTTTCCATCATGAAGTTAGCCGTCGTTCTCCCTGCCTTCTTGATGGGCATCACTGCCCTTGCCAACCCCGCGCCAGCCCCGAACAATGAGGTTTCCGGTGCAAACCTTTTCTCGGTTAGTCTTGACTGCCATTCCCGCAGCAGGAACAAGGATTTCTAACATGTACTTAGCGTCAAGACTCGCACGCTTTCTGCGCCGCGGCGAAGTGTTCCAAAACCCAGAGATGCCCAGGAAATTGCGCCTCTTGCGATTATGCTAAGGGAACATGTATCGGGTTGGGGAGTCCATCAACCTGCGAGCCATCTGCATGCGGGGAGAACGGTGACTGTGCTGATACATGTGCGGGCTGTTGCGGCAAGACGGGAAAATGCGTTAAGAACCGAAAAGACTGCCCAGGTGAGCCGAAGCAAGAAGCGATCTGAGAAAGCGTATATGTGCTGACGAATCGTTCCCCGGTGACAGGTATCTCTTAGTGCCCCGGCGGTGCCAACAAGTCCGGTGGTTAGACACGCAGTGGCAAGAAACTTCATCCCCTGGGGGAAGAGGAACAGGAAGAGTAAGGTTTACGATACTCTTGCACAAGGTGTTGCGCGAGTTGTTTTCGAGACATGTATGCTAGGCTACACGTTTTAATTTATACGCTCTTTTTCGCCTGAATAAATGGTCTGTCGTCGTTGAGAGTTCATTCTGTTAATGATTTTGAACATGAAAGCCTTGAGCAGCGGCATCATTTTCCACCAGCGTCCCACTTCAAAGCGTGTGTTAACCTTAGACGGAATAAGCTGAATGAGTACTGTGAGCTGAGCAACTTCGGAGGGATTGGAAGCCTTAATGGTCATCTTTGGGTTGTGGAACGGTATGCTGGGGGTTTGATCCAGACTTGCTACCTCCTACCAGAGCAAGCAACATTCTCGAGCTTCTTCATTGCATACCATTTTCCACAAGTTCACACAAACCAGACTCGACAATGAAGGCTCTCGTCTTCAATGGCGGTGGCTCATATCAGATAGTCGACAAGGAAATCCCCGATAGCACCGATGCCATCGTAAAGATGCAGCGCCCCGCTCTTTGTAGGTCGGATCTGCATGTCCTGCAAGGTCACGTCCCAACCGTAACCGTTGATCGTACGCTCGGCCACGAATGTATCGACGTCATCGAGGAGACGGGAAGAGGAAGCAAGAATCTTCAAGATTGAGATCGCGTGTTGATCAGATATGGTTCCTGCCAAGTCATGATCAAACCGGAGTCTCTCCTGAGGCTGCCACCTGGTCAGGCCTGCTGCACACAGATGTGTTTTCTCGCTTGCTATTCGCTGCCACCTGAAGTTCTTGAGGACACGAATGTACGAACGCTGAGAAGGAAGATGCCGCGCGCTACTAGGTCCTTCGGTGCGGGGAACTAAGCTTGATCAGCCCGTTTCCTGCTTACCCGCGATACGAGTGTTGGTTAAGGAGGCAGCGCCAGCAGGACGGTTCCTCAGGTTCGTCTGGCATCTGTGAAACTGAGAAGATGGCGGTTGTCCGGGGGATGAGGCTCCAGGCTTTGCCAATCACTTTTGAGGCGAGGGGGACGTTGGAGACAGTCGATAGCGATAGCGACAATAGGTGGCGGCGACAATAGTAGCTATTGTAGTAAGTAAACACTGGGTAAACAGTAAGTCGAAGCGGAATTGACGTTGTGGCACCTACTAAGGTTTAACGGGGGCCGAAACCTTGGTAGTTGCCACTACGAATCCATAGATCCGCATATGTTTTCCTATGTTCACGTGCGCAATACTACTCCGACATTCTTGCAGCTTTATGATAAGAGTGTTTATAGCTTTTTACTTCTATATATGCTAAGTTTTATAACCCTAGGGCTTATATATCGGTCGAATTTGATCGAATACTCTCTATCTAAAATGACAATTCTACGACCTTTTGTCGTCGTTTCTGCGACGAGAATTTGAGAGCATAGTTAAATTTTGGTTGAGAGCTCATCAGATATCAACGAGGCTCTTTTCAAGTTGCAAATCGAATATCGACTAGACCCTGAAATTCTCGTCGCAGAAACGACGGCTAAAAGTCGTAGAATTGTCGTTCTTAAAATAGTAATCTTTAAGTATTGCGTACGCTATATAGCCTCGCTAGTAGTAAAGCTTAGGCAATAAGTAAGTTACGATATACAGAAGTTCCTAGACCAAGATCTACGTACATCGGAGTATCGTGGCATACGCAAACCGCAAGAAAATGTGTCGCTGAAGTAACCAAGGTTTGGGACCTCCATATCCATGCATATAATTGTGCGGGGCAAAAGTTCGCGCCTCCCCCACGTCGCGCGTCGACGTACATAATTCGACATTTCTCCGTCCCATCGACAACAATTCCTTATGCCTCGCCCACTGCCTCCGTGGCTCGAACTCATCCCAGCAGCACAAGGCAACACTGATACGGCATCAACCACTACCGAACCATCACAGACCGAGAACATTCTCCCGTGGGACACGATGTCTTCCTCCAGCACAGCCATCTCGCCCGAGATGTTTGCCCTCGCAGTCAAAGATCTACCAGTCGACACACTCTACGCCAAAGCCGCCGAGCTTTTGAACAGCGTGCAGCATCTCCGCGATTCCAACGCTCAAATGGCCGAGTTTGCAGATTCCGGCGATGAAGTGTGCAAGGAAGCGATTAGCGAGAATGATGTTGTCATTTCGAGGATACAAGAGAGGATCGAGCTATGTAAAGCTGAAGTTGAGGGCAGAGGGATGCGCTGGACGGGACATGTGCAGGCAGCAGAAACGAGAGAAGATGGTGAAGCAGTGAACGGCACATTGACGAACGGCCACGCGGGACAGGCGGCGAGTGCCGTACCAGAGACAAGGGCGCCAAGTGGACGGCTGACTGATGAGGAGTTAAGGAGACAGCTGGAAGCTCAGATGGGCGATGACGAGGAAGACGGAGTGCATCTCTGATTCAGAGGCTGGATGATTCGCCGGAGCCATCTGCTGTCCGGTCGCGAGCTGGACGTAAGAACAATTCTGATGAAGCAACAATACAACATGATCCGCGATACCACCAGCAGTGCGACCTCTACTCTTCACAAACGTTGTACGTCGCGAAGTACAGACACACCAGAAGGCTTGCAGATGCAGCCTATGACCCAAAGTCGGCTTGAAGTGTCTGCGCTTCCATGGCCCAATTGCCATGGCATTGCGTAGGAGACCCCTCTTGCTCCCGGGGAGAGAGAGAGTTACTTTGAGTGCTAGACGTAGCATTGGTCTCTAAGCAGACAGTCACGTCCAGCTGGGCAGCCAGGGAGCCTCTGTTCTACGAGAGAAAGACATGCTTTGTGGCGATTAAGCGCCGTACGAACAAATGCCCTCAACATTGTTTCCATTTGGCCAGCAAGATGCTGGTTGGTCGCGCACAGATATGATAAGGAGGCATCAATACGTTCGGGTCAGTGTGATCGAGGCTGGCAACCTACTCAACTTCCCAGAACGATACTCCAATGCGTCAATAGAACCTACACTTGCAGCCAGGTCCAGTACAACCTACGGCTGAATCACAATCGCTACCCACTGCTGCACAATGAACGTTGTTGGAGGACCCGGATGCTAGGGCGAAGGCGGTTTGTCAGTGTCTCTCCAGAACATACTACCGCAGGCTGAACGTCTGGAGCACGGCCTCTGACATCGGCCCAGGATGGCCTTGCGAGCGCTCACATCGGGAATATGAAGAGACGTCGATAAAAGACACACACGCGAGGAGCAGCATAATGAATGAGAAATATCATGCATGCATAGACAACATGCGGCGTGGTTCACAATAAACCTGCTAAATCCGACATGTACACGTCAAACCCCAAACCTTCGCTGAACTCCAGTTTTCCCTCGTAAGTACTGACACCCTACCAAAAGCCCTCTGCCGTGTCTCACATTCCAATCATACACAGACGTGAAAACCATCCTCCCAAGCCTCTCTTCTCCCCCGCTTACCCTCTACCACCGTCTCTGCACATCCTTCACCTGCCCCGTCCACCCAACTTTCAAACTAGTCGGGAACGGGAAATACTGATCCCAATCCTCCGTCAAATAAAGATGATAATGCCAACTCTCGGGCAAAACCTTTCCGTCGCCGGGCACAAACTCCTTCATGACCTTCTTCACGCTGTGCGGTTCGCTCATCTTCCCCACCGCCACGGGCATAGGCGCGAGGTTGTCGAGGCGGCCAATGACTTTGAGCATGGTCGTGAGAGCTACACGCGTCATGGGAAGACCGAGACATTGGTGCGGCCCGTGGCCGAGAACCAAGTAGCTGTCGAGGTCGCGCGTGAGGTCAAGTTTGTCTGGATCAGGGAAAGCTCGAGCATCACGAGAAGCGGATTTGAAGTTGACCATGACGACGTCTCCCTTTTTGATGTTGTGAGTGACTTTGCCTTTGTCGGAGCCAGGGAAGTTCTCGAGACCGGTGTCGTCGACGATGGTGGTGTCCTTGGTTGCGTAGCGGAAAGCGCCAGTTTCGCCGTAGAGGCGAGCACCTTCCATGAGATAGTGCATTAGGGTATCATCCGCTTCAGGGGTGTCGAGTTTTGCAAGACGGTTGATTTCCGGCCAGTGCGATTGGCCTTCGGTGAAGAAGTAATCAAGAGCTTGGGCGAAAAGCTGTCCTTGGTTCGGCATCATGCCTCCAACAGTGCCCATGATGTTTCCCCAAACGAGCTCGTCCACGTCCATGTCTGGATTGGCTCTGATGAGCTGGGCGATCATGTGAACACCATAGTCGCCGAGAGGTCCATCATTGGGCTTGATGGCATCGATGAGGAGCTCTGCGATGCGGCCTGTACGCTTGATGCTTTCGACTTGTAGCTTCATGAGCGATCCGAGTTGTTGGCAGGCTTCGCGAGCCTTGACGCGTAGAGGAAATGATTTGGGTGGGTCTAGATCGAAGAAGACGCAAATGAAGACCTGGAGTTTAGTCAGCTTCCATCTGTCAATATCGGCATGTCAAATATGAAAGACTTACAGCAGCCATGATGAGGTACATCTGCGCCTCGGTGAAAATCCCCCTAGGAAAGTCCTTGGTTTTAAGTGGGAGGCTGAATAGCTCAGACCCAAAATGCACATGGGCCATGTTGCTCACATCGCGGATGATGTCGACATAATTGGTACCACCAAGCTTGTAGGACTTTTCCTTCAATAGCTCTGTGGTCTTGTACTCGTAGAAGTCGCGAACAGCCTTTAGCCACTTCTCGTTGCCTTTTGGCATCGCACGCGAAGAGCCACCTTGATATACCGCCTTCTCCATCACAGTCCTGGACTCGGTATTCTTGGGACCGTCGCCAGCAAGCATAAAGTTCTTGGCTCTGGGTCCCATAAGGAACTCCATTGCTGGACCCCAGGTGACCTTGAAGGTTTCCCGATCCTCGGTGACCTTCTTCGCAGCTTCTGCACTGAAAAGTACTATCGGGTGACGACTCTCCTTGGGCTTGTCAAAGTTGTACAAATGAGCTTTGTTCAGACCCTTCAAGATAGTGTGCATCTCATCTGGCACAGTCAGAGGGTAGTGCACGTAGGTCGAAGCTGGGTTAAAGCTGTTTGGTAGCGCACGAAGGAAGAGCTTGTAGAAGACGCAGCCATTATCGATCGTCAAATCTGACGAGGCCTCTTGGTAACCCCAGTTCGTGAGCAGTGCAGGGGTGTACGAGCTTGTGTAGAATCTGTCGCCACGGACTAAAGCGACAGCATCGGACAAGACACCGCGAGATGTCGTGTATGATGGGCAAAGACCAGAGCCAGGTAGTTTGGGGTCCTTTGCGTCTTCTACGACGAGTCCGGGGTAAAGTTCGACCTATAGCACAAGTCATCAGTCTCCATCAATGCAGTTGCATGGCTGGTACAGTTTTCGTCACCTGATCCGGAGTATCGTAGAGATGCTTCAAAGCTTCTTGTACTTCTTTGTTGTCCGTGATCGACTCAAAAGTCTCATGCGGCTGAAGGTCGAAATGCTTTCGCATCTCGTTCAATGTTGCACACCTCCATGTCCGTGCCTGCTGGATGCCGAGAATCTCAATTGCTTTCATAACGGTGGGAACTTGGCGTGGGCCCATGGCATTGGCGCAGTCCTCAATACTACTGATCAGTAGATTGGCGAGGTCATCATCCTCGTACCTGCCTGCGAAAGGTCCAGCTTTGATTCGGTCCATTTTCTCCGCCTTCAACGCAGGGAAGTCGCGCTCGTTGGGCATCCTAGATTCTGTGTCCTCTTGAATCTCCTTGAGCTTCCCGAGAAATCTGTACATGTGCTGTGGCTTTGCGGCGTCCGCAGGCGACACTCCTGGGAACATCTCTCTGAATAATTGCTGTGTCCATAGATCATCTCGATGGGAGACAGAAGAATGCCATCGATAGACGAGATTAAATTCTGCTGCACATTGGTTGCCAGTGGCTACTGGTGGGCCATCGGGGATTTCAATGCGCGGATCGAGCTGCCAGTTGTCATCGGTTCGATTCAGGTTCAGGATAGTTCGGACGTAATCTGTTTCTATCATTAGTGATCGATACAGAAATGTGATGACTCCCGGCCTACCAATAAGAATGATGTTGATGTACAGCCCGCAGGTAATGAGACGAGCCGTTTGGAACAGGTCGTCGTCGCGCTTGTCGAGTTTGTCGTCACCGTAGCGGGAAACGGTAGGCTTCTTGGGGTCGACACTGAATCTCCCGTCTTCGTTAATGGCGGCGAGCTGCTCGACAACATAATTATGGTACCGATTGAAGCAGATCAGCATTGCTCCAACACCAGGCGGAAAGGTCAAGAGTCTTGTCTCGGAGAAGCAGTCGGGCTTGATTTTGCCGTCCTTGAATGTCCGCATGCGTTTCTGCTCTTTCCAATTGGACCCATATAAGGGCGCCAGATCGAGGTATGATGAGGTGTTAGATTTGTTGTAGTCATCGTGATCCGTGCGGAAAATGTCGTGGATGATGATTGAAGCAAGATAGAAAAGCATGGACGAAATCTTGTTCGGGTGTTGCTCGTGCTTGCCTTCTTCGCGAGCCATGAGCGAATCGAACAAGATGGCGGGATCTGGCAAGACGCCGCCTTGTTTGACTTTGGGTGCCACCGTACGAGCATAAGGCATGCCGGCCTTTCCAATGTCTGGGTACAAGTAGCTGTTGTTGCTCCCATCGGGCTGTCGGAAGAGGAACTCGTCGCTCAAGAGTGTCTTGGGAGGATGCTCGAGATCGTCCCACAGCGTTGTGACCATTGTCTCGGTGATTTTCTTTTGCAAAAAGCTGTCAGGCATTTTCGTGGCCACTGCAATCATGCTTTCCATCAAGTACTCTTTGTCGTTGAGAGGCTGGCCGAACTTGGCAGACTTGATAATCTTGAACAGGCCCTCCAGGTCACTGACATCTTGCCTGGGAATGTCGCGGAAGATCTCGGCCACATCCTTCCACAGGCTATCTTTCTCTGGCTGCGGCAGCGAGGAGCCATCTCCAGTGTGTGTTGGCAGTGGTGCTTTGACCGCATTCAAGAGGGTTCTCATTTGCTGTAATGATTGCCAGACATTCGTGCGTGCCCTATCAAGCGTCGACATTTCAGGCTCTGGCGTGTGGTTGACGCCATTGGTCTCTGTTCGGGTTTCGTCAATCGCTCGTTCTGAGGCGGGTGTTTGAGGCTGAGTGTCGGATTTCATACCTGCGTTGTGGCCCATTGTGGGACTGGGAAATGGTTAGCATGGTTTCTTGAAGGTGCTCAAGACATGAAGCCAACGGTACAGGAAAGCTCCATTTTTCAGTCCCGGATACCCAATGTTGGTGCTCGCGCTATCCATGTCCCTCAAAGGTGGCAATGGCTTCCAGAGGAGCTGCTCCTTTCTCCTCGCCCTTGGTCCACTGTTGTGTAGCTTTGCTGTGTCCAATGTCGGGTCCGAATGCATTGCTTGGCCCTGACAGCTCTGCTCGCGTGCAGCGTCGAATGTCTCGCGTTCGCTTGCTCCCAGAAGTTGCGTTTGCTTGTACTGGTAGCCACGCCATCTGGAAGATTGCGGCACGCCGTGCTGATCCCGTTGCAAGGTGCTCTGGCGATTGTTCATGTGTAGGTGTTGCAGGTTCACGGCATGGGATGTTCAATTGTTCATCATTCCAGCTCCGCATCCTGACACCAGAAAGATGTCGTGATTGCTTCCCATACAAAATAGCCTCGCATGGCTCCTGCTGGGCTTTTTTGTCCGGCATTTGGCAAGAGCGTCCGGGTCAGGCGTACTGCGGAAGGATGCACTGGAAGCACAGTGCATGCAGATGGGGACTGGAGCTCACCTTATGTAAATGACGTCGCTACGAAATCTCCAATGGCAGCGACGATGGCGTGGTACGCTAGAAGAAAGGGTAGTCGCACAACAACGCAGTGTTACAATGGATCGAGGAAGAAGGAAGGCGGGCCAGGCGCATGCGCAAATCAGGCGGGCAACAGGTTTGTAGAGAGACGTCCATGTCGATGTGCACGATGGGTATTTTAACTTTTGAGAGCTCGAGCTGAGGCTGAGGCGGTCTTACCGATGTTCCGTCCGCACCCTGGTGCATCCTCCCAAACGGGGCCACGGAAGAGATGGCGTTGACAACAGGAGCATCGTGTATGGTCGAGGCCCAGCACTAGCAGGTTAGAGCATGCAAGCCACCTCGTGGCCCTGTGATGTGAAGAAGCTGCGCGCTCGACAGTTCTCAGCCTTCTCGCCATCTCCGATGGGCGAGCGAGCGGTGGTTTGTGCGTGGTGCGACTTTCAGCTGATCCTTTGTCGACAATAGACTAGATGTCTTCCGCACACGAGTTCGCAGAGAGCCGTACGCCAAGGCGCTGAAGGAGCCGGTGGGACGGTGGGACGGTGGGAGGATTGAGAGGATGATGAGAGGAGACATGGGGGAAGGATACGAAGGCTTCTTCCCTTCACGCCAGCTCCTGCAGATGTGGACTATACTGTACATGCGCATTGGCCTTGCACACGGTCTCAAGGTCGGTCTGGACACTGGGCCCAGCCAGCCACCAGCGCCCAGCTCGACACGGTACGCCACGCCGCTGCGGGATCACGAGCGGCATGCTGATGTGGAGAGATGGAAGTGCGCCGCGGCCCCGAGACGACGCCGATGTGCATGTGCATGTGCGTGAGGCCAAGCCAAGCCAATGCAATGCCTGCCTGGGTCAGTAGTTCTAGTCAGCCTCAGCTCCGTCCACCAAATTCCGCAACCTCGCCCACTGACGACATCTTCTTCACCTTTGACCCGACATGGCTTCCAAACCGGTCACGCTGCAGGTCAAGCCGAGAGGTACCTCTCCTTCCTCCTTCCCGCCGACACGCGTCTAGCTCACCGTCGCCACAGGCAAGCGAATTCCCAGGCTGCCCAAGGAAACGAGCATCTACGTGCAGGGCAGCACGAGTGACCTGTACCACCGCATCGCCGCCGAAGCCAAGTTCGATATCAACCGCCTCCGCATCACCAAGGAGGATGGCACCTTTGTGCCCAATGAGAAGAGCAAGACCGTCGACAGCTTTGGTCTGAAAGATGGCAGTGTCGTGCAGGTCAAAGATTTGGGTAGGCCACTCACTCATCCTACACCTCCCACAATAGTCGATGCTGAAAACTCTCTCACCAGGCCTCCAAATTGCCTGGCGCACCGTCTTTATCATCGAATACCTCGGTCCCCTTCTGATTCACCCCATCTTCTACTTCCTCCGCCCTCAGATCTACTCAGGCGCGCCGTCCGACCCTTCGTCCCTCCAAACTCTCTCCGTGGCCCTCATCTCCCTGCACTTCCTCAAACGCGAATTCGAAACCTTCTTCGTACACCGCTTTAGCAATGCTACCATGCCCGCACTCAATATCTTCAAAAACTCCGCCCACTACTGGGTCCTCGCCGGAGTGCTGATCGCCTATTTCATCTACTCTCCCACTCACCCCACCGCAGGAGAGCTGAACCCCTTGATCGATTATCCTGCAATTGCAGGCTACGTCTTCGGCGAGCTAGGCAATCTCAACACGCATCTGGTGTTACGCAACCTCCGTTCTCCTGGTGGTACAGAGCGTGGTGTTCCCAAAGGCCTGGGCTTCGATTGGGTGACATGCCCAAACTACATGTTTGAGGCGCTGGCCTGGGCGAGCATGTGCGTGATCACAAGGTCTTGGACGACCGTTGTCTTCTCTGCCGTGGCTATCGCGACTATGGGCGCGTGGGCGAAAAAGAAGGAGAGGAGGTACAGGAAAGAGCTGGGAGCCAAGTACCAGAAGAAGAGTTTCGCCATGATTCCGGGGATAATTTGAAGAGCGATATAGATACTATGGAGAAGCAGTATCTGGAGAAGACTGTGGATATGCTCAAAAAGTAACTGTACATCGTGGTGAAAAGTGTATGGAAAAGGTGGAAGACGACAGTCGATGAGAAAGGCACGAGAACCGCCTTCAAGCAACCCATATTCGAAGAGGGTACTAGAGACCTGGAGCCGTCGGCACGATGTCAATCGAGGGCGATGCGTGTGAATATACGTCCGCCGTACGGAACCTCATGCTGTAACAAATAAATGGCCAAAGGGTCTGAGCTCATCAACAACATGATGATGGTACACTATGAGCTCTTCGCTCATCCTTCCCCGGAACCTCTCAAAACCTCAACGAGCTCTGAGCATATTTCAGGAGCAGAAACGTCAGCCGTACAACAGAAGCCGTGAGAGACGGTCAATACCATCAGTCATGAGATACCACCAGGGTATCAAAATCATACATCAACACAATTACAAATCTGTCCATCTCTCTCTATTACATACCATTCTCATTAATCATCATCACCATCATCATTCAATCATGATTCATTACAGCGTGTACCTAAACCCCTCCAATCCCTCAATAAGCTCTCCACCAGCATTCGCCCTCCGATTGGCCTTCCAAAACTTCCAAACCATCCCCGTCGTCACAACGACGACAAGCGCGCAGCATCCAATCGTCGTGTAAATTCCCGGTCTGTAATTCGGAGCGTCTTGCGAGCGGAAGACCGTCGAGCCAACAATCCCGCCGATCCCGCCGGCGCCGATCATGGCTGCGGAGGAGAAAGCGCGTTTCCATTGGCCCCGGATGTTGTTGGCTTGGAAGCTGATGATGCAGGGGACGTTGGCTTGGACGCCGGCTGTGGCGAGGAAGACGCCGAAGTAGCGGACACCGGAGGTGCTGGCGAAGCCGAGGAGGGGGAGGCCGATGAGGGCGAGGCAGGCGTTGAAGATGATCTGGATGGGTGGGTGGTTAGTGAGGGGACGAGAGGGGTGAATGGAACCGGTTCTTGTTGATTGAGATTGTGAGAGGAGACGGAGACTTACAACGGGACCGCAAACGTGGTGTTTGTCTCCCACCCATGCACACAGATACATCTGTCCAAAATGGTCAGTGGAAGGGCGCGAGGATGTCTTCTAGCGACAACACTTACCCAAATGGCTGCAAGCACATGTGGTGGCGATATTAGACACTCCGCCATGGCAGTGCTGAAACCCATGCCATCGCGGAGAATGATGGGCAGGAAGAATGTAATCGCCTAGAAACAGAGTCAGCCAACGGTTAGGTCGTAGCACCCTACTTGTAGTTGCTGCGTATTCGGTACAGCGACCACAGCCTTAATTCCGTGGACATGCAGAGCGTGAATCATTCTGAGGACAGGAAAAAAGGACTTACGTATGTCACAGACGTAGTAAGCATAAGCAAAACCGAAAACCCCCATATCTTGAGCTCCGATCCGCATCGGAGATAAGTCGAAAGTTGGAATGGTGGTACTACTGCATCGTCGCGATCCTTTTCGATTCGAGCAACAATGAAAGCCGATTCCTTCTCGGTCAGGAAAGGTCGCGCAAGATATCGAGTCTTTTTGGCCGCGTTCTCGGGGAAGTCCGTGATGTAGAACGCACCGATGGTGGACACGACAACGGTAAGCAGTCCTTGTACGATGAAGATCCAGCGCCAGCCTGCAATGCCAGGCTTGCTTCTGACGACGGGGGCGTTGGGGTTCTCTTTCGTTGGCCCATAGTGCTGACCGTAATCTGGTCCGAGATTCCCAAGGCCATCCATTTGGAGAATGCCGTACGCTAGAATCCCAGAGAAAGCAGAGGCCATGTTTCCAAAGAGGACGAACACACAATTGCGTTTATGTACTTCGTACCGCGGATACCAGCAGGAGATTAGATATGCGCTGCCAGGGAAGCATCCCGCCTCAAACGCTCCCAAGATCAGGCGAAGAGGAATCAATTGCCACCATTGTACCACAAAGGCGAACATGATCATGGTGATGCCCCACAGAAGAGTGATCAGTGGTAAGAAGATCTGTGGTCCGACTTTCCGAATGACGACGGTCGCTGGCGGCTGCAGCAGGATATAGGTGATGAAGAAGACCAGGACGATCGTGGAATAGCGGAATCCGATGAGCTTGAGATCAATGTCCATACCTCCAACTACAGCGATGCCCAGGTTGGCGCTGATTCGTCAGTCGTTGCTTCGTTGCTCTTCGTATTGCTGAGCAAAGCACATACCGATCCATGGCGGCGACGCAATACATCAAACCCAGCGTCACGCAGAGCCGTACATCGATGCGCCAAATGAGCTTCTTCCGCTCTTCTTCGGTGAAGGAATTGATAATATCATCATTCGAATCAGTAACGGATCGATCAGATTGTTTTCGCTCGTAATCCAGGACCTCTTCTTTCTTGCAGTCTTCCATTTCGATGATAGCTCGCTCCAAGCCTTGGGAAAGATGCGGTGGCTTTGTTAATATAGACGCGGGAGCACCATTTCAAGGAAAATACTGTTTGCCGCAAGGGCCGACCACAGGGTATGCGCTGTCGAGAAGTACGCTGTCTGCCTAGGTTGAGCTTGACGCTTGGGGCAAGCCCATATAAGGTTGCTCGAACCTAGAATTATCGGGTTTCTTAAGGCCAGCGCATGATTTGAAGTGGGTTGTGACAGGCAGTGCGGAGATCATTCATCATTCAACTGTCTTGCTGCATGAAAACGCGAGCATACTGATCACAGATTGGCGCGATCGAGAGGCTCGACAAAACATCAGCTGTCATATACCCTGAGTCGCGGTGTGATCGTGAGCGCGTCATGGTCTGCGAGGGCAGAGTCTGTTATCAATGACCGGGTGCGGATGGGAGTGCGAAGATAAAAAAAAAATCAGTCTGGATGTGAGAAAGCATGGAACAGGGTCTTGCGATTGTGTCATGAGGACAATTCGAAGAAAGTAGAGTGTAATGTGTCGTGGAAGAGGAGGAGAAGGGTTCGTGGGAATATGTCGACCCTGCCGCGCATGGACCCTTGACATCTGTGAGCCGAAGTCGCTGCGCCCAAAAATCACTGTCCAGTGTCATCACCACACACATTTCTGCCTTGGCCAGCACTGTTGGCAGTGCTCGTTCGAATTCATAAAGATGGCAGCGCGGGCCTGTGGTAAGCACATCAGCACAGTGCTTCGTTCTCGCACATTTGCCGGAGCCCCGAGAAGATGCTATGCATCCGCTGCCACAGCACCTTCGACTCTGCCAGCGGGACAGAAACAGGCCATTGAGGTGCGTTGTATGGCTGCCATGACTCCAGGCGACGGCTGACAGTCTAGCAGAGAGAGGCAACACTTCGCTCTCCAGATCCAGCCGCCGACTCACAGACTGCCCGCCTCGTGGAATCCCATGCGCCATTCATGGTCCCCACATACGTCCGACCCCCTCCCATCTTTCACAAGGGCGAAGGATGCTATTTATGGGACATTGAGAACAGACAATACTTGGACTTTACTGCTGGGATTGCTGTCAATGCCCTGGGACACTGTGACCCCCAAGTGAGCAAGATCTTATATGAACAGTCCAAGACGTTGGTGCATAGCTCGAATTTGTACTACAACCCATGGACGGGGGCACTCAGTCAACTCCTGGTCGAGAAGACACGAGAAGCTGGAGGTTTCGATGCTGCGCGCGTGTTCGTGTGCAACTCGGGAAGCGAGGCGAATGAAGCCGCGATCAAGTTTGCGAGAAAGTATGGGAAGAGTGTCCAGCCAGATGGCAGCAAGCATGAATTGGTGAGCTTCCAGGGTTCCTTCCATGGGCGAACAATGGGGTCGCTGTCGGCCACTCCCAACCCCAAGTACCAGCGGCCATTCTCTCCCATGATTCCTGGCTTCAAGTACGGCACATACAACGACATCGCGGCTATCGACGACCTTGTAACAGAGAATACTTGTGGTGTGATCATTGAACCGATCCAAGGCGAGGGCGGTGTCAACGTCGCTACGCAGGAATTCCTCTTGGCTTTGCGCAAACGCTGCACCGAGGTGGGCGCCGTGCTGATCCACGACGAGATTCAATGTGGTCTCTCTCGAACCGGTAGACTTTGGGCACACGCTGCACTGCCAAAGGAGGCACATCCAGACATCGTCACTACCGCGAAGGCGCTCGGCAACGGGTTCCCGATCGGCGCCACTTTGGTCACGGAGGATGTTTCGAGCAAGATTGTGACCGGAGACCATGGCACAACATACGGTGGAAACCCGCTCGGATGTCGACTGGCACACAATATTGTCTCACGACTCTCAGACCCGGAACTGCAGAAAGACGTCCTGAAGAAGGAGGCGCGCTTCCGACAGCACTTTGTGCGCCTTCACGAAGCTTTCCCGGATGTCGTGCAGGAAGTCAGAGGCCGCGGTCTGATCCTGGGTCTGCAACTGAAGGTTGATCCAACACCGGTCATAACCGCTGCTCGAGAAAGGGGTCTTCTCGTGATCACATGTGGCACGAACACGCTTCGTTTTGTTCCTCCTTTGATCATCTCTGATGCTGAGATCGATGAGGGAATGGAGATTTTGGAGAGCGCCATGAATGCCGTCTTCCATGAACCAGGCCACATTCCTGGCACTGATGGCCAGCAGGAGATGCGAGCGACGCGGTGAGCGGCTTGTGCTGGGACCAGCGATCATACACGATCAAGCCTCCGCCGTGGCCAGGGGCCATCCTTGACTGGCGCCGAGGTTACACAAGCACTTCGCTGCAAGGTCAGAAGTAAGATCGCATTTCACTACTGTACCAGTCCACCAAAGTAGCCGAAGTCGACCGTAACAAGCTCAAGAACATGCTGCACCACGCACAATTCAACGATCGGCGACACTGGCCGCCAGTCCATACTTCCATATTCGGCATGAACATGGAGTCCTCCATGGTCGAATGCTTGCCGCATGAGCAGGTTCATCAACGCCAGGGCTGTCACGCTCGGTGTTTTGGTACGCGCCGGACACGTCAGGCCCTGTTTACCTCGCCGTGATTATCGTCTGATTCTTGATTCTGATTATAGTCTTGGCGATAATCAGAACCAATAATCAAGCTGTTTACCTGGGAATCAAGAATCAAACCTGATTATAATCAGATTCTTGCCAAGCGTGGCCGGCATGCCTGATTAGGCAGTAATTTCCATGATAATCAATAATACTTGCATTGCGAGTATTCTTGATTCTGATTCTTGATTATGTCCGTGCGTTGCGGCTTACTCTAGTATCAAACTCGCGTTCTATAGCAGGCTAATTCGACGCGATTGATGAGACACTATGTTGGAATTCAGGCTGTCACGTGACTATCTTGGCAATAATCAGCCGGAAGTAAGCAGCCTCGATTATTCGAAAATCACGACACTGAATTTTGGTGACAGAGATTTTCTGATTCCAATAATCAATAATCAGAATCAAGAATCAAGAATCAGACGAGAATCACGGCGAGGTAAACAGGGCCTCATTGGGGAAATGTCTGCTGGACCTTTCCCCGCTATCGCCCGAGGGGAAGGGGAGTCAACGCGGTAGGCGCGGTATCGACGGTTGAGCATGGAATGTCACGGGCTTATTCAATGTCATAGTCGCGAGCTGTGGTCTGTACACAAATGTATGCATGTAGGATGTGACATGATGAGCCGCTTTTGACACACGGCATCCCCATCTTCTCCGCCGAAAAGTTCTTCCGGCCTGACGAGGTCGTCATCGCCCAGGCCCTAAACCTCGAACGACCCTTGGTACTCCCATTCGGTGCTCAACCATTGGCTCCCCGGACGGCACTAAGACGAGGCAAGCACCTGAATTAGAATGGAGGTGTTGTGTGGAAAGCTCGCAGATGGTACAACTCTTCGTTTGGGCAACAGCGCACACGATCGATGCTCGTACAGCTTCACGAGGAGTCCACGCGGCGAAGTTCGTTCAGCTCGGAGGTGAGATCAACCACGTCCAGACCGGCAGCCCGGCAGCCGCGAATCGCCGCGGCAAGACGAAACCATTTCACGTCTACATAATAAGGTATGCTGAGCCACCCCAAGAGTAAGCTCTGGCTTGGCCGCAGTGAAAGCAGCGAGCTAAACAAGTTCCATCGGTTCCCAAGTGGCATTCCACTTGCCTACTCTCCTCCGCCTTGCTTTTCCCCCTTCCCATCTCCGCATCCTTCTTGTATCCATTCTCGCTTGCGCCCGCATGATCAACGAGTATAACGCCATCTGTCGACCCCTATCGCAATCATCCCAGTCGAGCGGAGAAGAACCCAGCTGCTGTCAGCAGCGCGCAAGAGCTAGACTGGGCAGGGCCAGCCCATAACCCCGTCGCGAAAGGGCGTGTGCGCGCGCGCGCGAGGCGCGATGATGATGAACAGGGATGCGCTTCGAGGCGCGTCGCGCGAAATGGGACATCCATCCAAGAGACTCATTGCAGCATATGTTTTCGACTGGGTCGTTATTGTCGCCTTCGCCGCAGCAGGAGGCTTCCTGTCCTTCGTTCACCCGACCCATCGAGCTTTCTCGCTCTTGAACACGGAGATCTCATACCCCTACGTCGAGGAAAGCATCCCGGCATGGCTAGTCGGTGTCATAGCGGGGATCGGCCCAGCCATTATCATTGCCGTGGTGGCATTGGTATTCGTGCCTGGACGTGAAGTGCGACGGTTTTCAACGAGGTCACAGGTCCTGAGGCTGAAGCTATGGGAATTGGAAAAGGGTCTTGCGGGACTATGCTTGTCTCTCGCAGTGGCATTCTTTGTCACGCAAGGAATGAAGAACATGTTTGGAAAACCCAGGCCGAATATGCTGGCCAGGTGCAAACCCAATTTGGACGATATCAATGCAGCATACCGAGGCGGATATGGACAAGACATCAGCATTCGTTGGACCATGGTCGATTCGTCCATTTGCCAGGAGACGGACGAGCACATTCTCCAAGACGCATTCCGCTCTTTCCCAAGCGGACACTCATCTTGGTCGTGGGCTGGACTGCTCTACCTCACGCTCTTCTTTTGCAGCAAATTCGGCATCGGACTCCCTCACCTGCCCGTAGTATTCACGACAACCGAGCAGAGACCATCCCCCACAAACGAACATGAACTCCTCCCTCTCCACGCCCACCGAGCCCGCGGCTCCTCCCTCGAGACCAAGAACGAAGAGCGCGAAGACATCCCAGGCGAATACGCAGCTCAACGCCCTCTCCACCAACGCAACGGCTCAATTGATAATAACAGCCTCACAGCAAACACAAGCTACAACAACAACCCAGAGTCGAGCAACTACGTCACAACCACATCTTCTAATCCCCTCAGCGTCCGCAACGCCGCCGCTGCTCCACCCAACTATCTCATCATCCCAGCCCTCACTCCTATCGCCGTCGCAGTCTACATCGTCTCCACACGTTTCGCCGAATACTACCATTTCGGCTTCGACATCATTTTCGGCTCTTTGATCGGAATCACCACCTCATGGCTCGCATTTAGATGGTACCACCTTCCGATCTCAAGAGGCCAGGGCTGGGCATGGGGTTCAAGATCCAGAGATCGCGCGTTCGCGTTTGGCGTGGGGACAAATGGGTGGGTCTCGGACGCTGGGTGGTCGAGTAAGAAGGTGAGTGCTGTGGACGTACGTGCTGATTTCGTTTGATCTTTTTTCCAGCTCCCCGTTGGGAAAGGGGGAGGAAGAAGAAGAAGAAGAAGAAGAAGAGAGATGGCTCTTTCCTTGCGGCTTGCAAATCTATGCTAAACTCTTTCCTTCTTGACAGGTCGATGTTTCAAACCGTGTATAGAAAAGAAGAAGCCGCTTGCTTGCTTGTACACCTGTCTTCAAAGGCGAAGAAGAGAGAGATAGAGAGACAGCATGACAGAAGATTTCGATATCGATTCGATCCTGGTTGTATATTTTAGCGTTGGCGTATGTATTGACGATGTTACCTAGAACAGTGGGATGGGAAGAGGGTAGGAGGGAAAGGTAGAAGGACGGACAGCATACACACGAAAGGCGAGACACAGTTGTCGAAAATGCCTTGTTACAAATCCAGCGGATTGGGAAAAGAGTAATCATCTCAGAATTGGAATGGATGTCTATGTATATGATGAATGGAGCTCATGCTCAATAGAATTTTGGAGGAAGGTGGTTTCTCATTCGCATTCGGCAGAGTCTTGAGTTCGCCCACAGACATGGACGGCTGCATATGCTTCTCCCGTGTCCAAGGGTAGCGGTGTATCTGACAGGCATTGAGAAGTTCATTCACGATCTTTTCTCTCTCACTGACGTGAAGAGAGAAGTGTCCACGGCCTGAGAAAAGTATATTGCCTGTGGCGAAAGGAAGCTTTCGGTGATGCTTCGACAAACCCACCAGTGAGCGGTTCACCCCCGATATCCCATGTCACGCGCACCGAATTCTTAATGTAAACGAACAAGAGAAATGAGACAGCTTCTTCTCATGTCAAAAACCTTGACATCTCATATTGTTACAGCTTGTGGCGGGCACAGTGTCTCTCTATATAAGAGAAGACTCTATATAAAAAGGGCCAGCCAACGCCCTAGCTCTCGAGTTGAAGTGAGAAACCAGGTGGGTTGAGAAACATCTAATGCCGGCTAGATTTGTGGTATTCCCCTCTTTTCTTCATGTTGAACGCCCCAAGCGCCTTGCAATGCTTTTGATCTTTTGGTCCCCTTCCCGGTATTGAATGCCCTGTCTGTTGAAAAGACAACACCCCTTTCTGCTCCCAAGGCGTAAAAAAGTGGTATCTTGCAAGTTCCAAAAAATTCACGTGTTGAAGCATCGCTCATAATCATCATAAACATGTCCTCGATGAGGTGTGCCGTCTAGTAGCGGTACATCTCGCTCTTGAATGGACCCTCAATAGGCAGAGACATGTACTCGGCCTGGGCCTCGGTCATCTTGGTGAGCTTGGCGTTGACGTGGTCGAGGTGGAGGAGGGCGACCTGCTCGTCGAGGATCTTTGGCAGGACGTAGACGCCAATTGGCATACGCGGGACGGTAGACTTGACTTGACCCTCCTCCTGGACCTTGATCGGGCCATCGGCCTCGCCCTCAATGGCACGAGCAAATTCGACGTACTTGGTGGCGAACTGGCGGTCGCCGGCCTTGTACAACATGATTTGTGCGAGAACCTGGTTGGTGAACGAGCAGGACATGACGAAAGAGCTGTGGCCAGTGGCGCAGCCCAAGTTGACGAGACGGCCCTCGGCGAGGAGGATGATGTGACGGCCGTTTGGCATGAGGAAGCGGTCGACCTGAGGCTTGATGCTGACGACCTCCTTGGCGGTCTTCTTCAACCAAGCAACATCGATCTCGATGTCGAAGTGACCAATGTTGCAGACAATGGCATCTTCACGCATGACCTCGAAGTGCTTGCCAACGATAATGTCTCGGCAACCAGTGGTGGTCACGAAGATCTGCGCGGTAGGTGCGGCCTCCTCCATGGTGAGGACCTGGTATCCAGCCATGGCAGCCTGGAGCGCGTTAATGGGGTCAATCTCAGTGACGAGAACACGAGCGCCCATGGAGCGGAGGGCATCAGCACAGCCCTTGCCAACATCACCGAAACCCGCAACGACGGCGATCTTGCCAGCGATCATGACATCGGTGGCACGCTTGATACCATCGACGAGGGACTCTCTGCAGCCGTAGAGGTTGTCAAACTTGCTCTTGGTGACAGAGTCGTTGACGTTGATGGATGGTGCGAGGAGTCCGTTTGGCTTGCCCTTGTTCTTGAGCATCTTGTAGAGGTGGTGGACACCAGTGGTGGTCTCCTCCGAGACACCGTAGCAGCCAGTGAGCATCTCAGGGTACTTGGTGTGGACAAGGGCAGTAAGATCACCACCGTCGTCGAGGATCAGGTTCAAAGGCTGACCCGATGGGAAGGACTTCAGCTGTTGCTCCAGGCACCACTGGTACTCTTCCTCAGTCTCACCCTTCCATGCGAAGACGGGAGTGCCGCTGGCAGCAATGGCAGCGGCGGCGTGATCCTGAGTGGAGAAGATGTTGCACGATGTCCAGGTGAGCTCGGCACCAAGTGCCTTGAGCGTCTCGATGAGGACGGCAGTTTGGATGGCTGTGGGCGATAAATCAGCGCTGCAATGGCACGGTGAACAATACGAAGCGGCAGGCACTCACTCATGTGCAGGCAACCAGCAATGCGGGCTCCCTTGAGAGGCTGCTCGGCGGCATACTTCTCGCGAGTCTGCATGAGACCCGGCATTTCCTGCTCGGCCAGCTCAATCTCTCGTCGGCCAAAGGCCGCGAGGTTGATGTCTGCGACCTGCACCACCGCTCGTCAGTCGTTGTTCTCGGGGCGAGTGCGAAGTCCGAAAGCCATTGCGTGTGCGTACCTTGAACTTCTGTGCTGGCTCACCCATTTTGGCGGTGGTGGAAGTAAATCTAAGGTGGGATAAGTGGTAAAAAGGTGAAGTGAGAGGAGGATGAAGAGGTGAGGGGAGTTGGGAGCAGTGCAAGCAAAAAAGTTGTCGTTAAGCTCTTGCCCCGCGCCGTTCAGCGAAACAGGCGCACGGGCAACGTCGGATCCACCCGCCCACCTTGCGGCTTTCAGGGTCTGACGGCGACTCGGCAAATGCACAACGTTGCTGCCGCCCACGTGCCATGCCATCTTCACCTACTTGTGTACTGCTACCTCCCGTACTGCATCTCTAGGCCTGCACTTGACGTTTCTCAAACCGTTTCTCGTCTGCACAGCATATTGCATGTAGCCCAAACAGCTTGCCGCTGCCTGTCGCTGTTCGAGCAATATCGATCGCGGCATCCGCCGTAACACCGCATCTCCTGTCCTAGCCTGTCTAGGATCGCGGCATTGCTACCTCCTCGGTCACCGACGACAAACTTATCTTCACTGGGACACTCGTACGGCGACCGGTGCTGGTATGTGCACAAATGTGTTCTGATGGCCATCGTGGGCTGTTATTTGTATACCATTACATGTGCTAGAGCCCAGACATCCTCCCGCGCTATGCGTTGTACATCGGAGAGAATGAGCATCTCAGAGCAACATCTCAAGAGTGCCTCCACCAAAGCAGCTGTGATTAATCAAAAAAGTATGCTCGCTGGCTCGTGTTCTACATGTGCTGTGCTTGCAGCGCGACCTCGCGCGCTACAGCAGATGCGGTCAGATCTCCGCTTGTGCTTTTGGTAGTCTTCTAGAAACGCCATGCTGAACGCCATCATGTGCTGTGTGACAAAAAGCTGGGGCAAATGCGCTGCTAAGACGACGGAGTCCGCGCTGTTTCCGGATCGCTGTTCGTCGCAGTGAATCCGTATATTAGGCACTGAGGCTCATGATGGAAGGCTCATGACCTGCATCATTTCATCGAGGCCAGCGCCATGGCTCATCAGTGGTGATCCAGAGCCGTCATGGTCCGTGGTTGCTTGTTTACGTCGTGACAATCGTCGATTCGTTACGTCGTCATCTTGGGGAGAGCTGAGCATACTGCGCAATGCAGGTGCTTCGTAGCTCATGTTGTCCGCCCCTCCGTGGTCATCAGGTGACCGTCGTCGGTTCGGGCTGGTGTACAGGCCTTCAGTTTCACGCAAGGCATCTTTCACTTTGCGCTTCAAGCTACTGACGTACGGCACAATGTGTCGCAGTGTAGCAGTGTCGAAGGGCACTTTCTTGTTTGCTGGATAGGTCACGAACAGGGCAGACGAATCCTCCGCCGCCTTCCTGGCCTGCAGAGCTGCAATGACTTTTTGAGCGACAAGTTCGGAGTCCTTGCGAGGCCGTGTCACGGCTGGTGCGCCTTGCTGTTGACCACGCGTGGGCGACACCTCTGCCGAGGGTGGTTGTGGTGGGATCGCTTTCACATGCGTCTTGATTGATGTGGTGTCCTCAAAGGCACTTGCATCAAAGCCAGGGGACGAGGGCGGCGTTCGGCGAGGTTCGAGAGTATGTTCCTCGCTTTCTTGGTCTGCTAGCTCAATCATGGCATCGACTTCCCGCCACGATTGTGCATACGTGCCGGTCAGCATGTCCAAGGCGACAGCTCGAACACGCAATTCCTTCAGCTCTTCGATCAATAATCCCCACTCTCGTAGCAAGCTGATGTTGGCTACAACGTTCTCCTGCTGTTCGCGAATGGATTTGGGTACGAACATGACGTGCCCGCTGTCGATGCGCCTCGAATCGTTCTCCGCCGTATCTTGGACAGGCTCGGGCAGCTCGTCAAAGTCAAAGTCGTCATTCCAGTCTTCTGTCACCCCTTTGCTGCCAACACCCCAGGTGCCAAACTTGTTGGCTACAACGTTACTACGTTTGTTGTCAAAGTCAGGCCCGACAGGCACGCTGTGGCTGCGTGCGTGCATCCCGCTGACAGGTCGTCGACCTGCCGGCCTGCTTCCCCTGCTGTCTTGATCTTTCTTCCCATGAACAGTTCGCGGTCGAGGGGGCGATTGTTGAGGATGACTTGGACTTGGCTGTGGCTCTGACCAATCAAACAGATTCGGCTTGTCCATTGCAGAGTACCCATTACGATATGGCGTGGCACTCGCTGATCTCGAACTGATGAACCGCAAAGCAGGGTCGAACCGAAACGGTAGCGTGGGCGTTGATGTCTGCGCGCCAAACGAGGGCATAGAATCATGTCGTTGAATGCCGAAGCCTGACTCAGGACCAGTATCGTTATCGGCATCCCAATCGATGTCGTCAGTGTCGGGCATCAGGCGCATGGTAGGTGGCGATGAAGAAAAGATGTGGGTTGCCCCGGGGCGTGCTGAAGGTGTCGAGGTAACGCTCTTGTTGCGCAACGACCTGACCGGCGTACTGACCACGCTTCCTTCCTCCTCGATAGTGCTGTAGCGCCCGTTGTGCTCATGGCCGTCGCTCAGGAAATCTCTCAGTTTGGTGCTACGGCCAGAGGAGAAGGTCGGAGGCGAGTCGTCGAAAATGGTTTCAATGGGCGGCCCACGTCGTCCTGAACTGCTTCGCGTTGTCCTAGTTGGTATCGAGTCGTAGTATACGTCGCTCTGATAGTCCGTGCTGTTTTCACCCAACGAACGGCGCTCACTTTCCGAGCCGATGGTCGAAGCAATTTCTGAGTATGTCGCAGATGTCCTTGGCTGCCTTGCTGCATGCACAAACTCGTTGTCCGGGGACGATTGATGATGCTCTGGTATTTGCGCGCCAGGATTTGGCGCAGCCGATGGTCCATTTTCTGCATACGATGCGCGCAGGAGCTCACCGCCAAGTTGGAGGTCGACCTCGTATGCAGGATCCGAGGAAGAGGGATGGTCGCTGGAGAACGACGAGTTTATGCTACGCTGCGACGACGTTGGTTCGGTTAAATCGCGGCGCTTTGCTGGGCGTTCGAATTCTGGCTCTATGTTCCTGCTAACGAGACCACCCATTGAAGCTGGCCTGAGTCTGCGATTTGATCTGGCAGACCACGGCCTTCCATTGCTGGTTGATGGTCGTTGCCCCAAGGGCTGTGGCCCTGTCGAGAGGAGGTCACCGATGGAGAAGGATCGTCGAGGAGACGCACTTTCTTCGACGTGAGGAACGTAACTGAGAAACGGCGAGGAAGCTGTGCGCTGAGCCACCTTGATTTCGGTAGTTGCGGGAAAGGCTTCAAAATCACTTGCGGAGACATGGGCCTCGACAACAGCCACGCGGACTGGCTCTTTTGCGGAGACAAGCGTTGGTGTGTACTTCCGATCAGGAAACACCCGACGAACGGGGTTTGGGATGCCAGTGGAACTTCGCCGTTTTGTGAATGCCAAATGTTCATGGGTGGCTGCGGGCGAGAAGTACGATCGCCAATGAGACGCATTTCCCAACGGAGAACTGGCGGCACGAGGTATGGGACTATCCCAGCCTGAACCTGACAGCCGCCCTTGAAGTGTCGCAGAGCGCTGATGGCTCGTGGCGGGTCTCCGAAATATGGGAATGCGCGAGTTGGGCGAACCAGGAGTGCTGCTGACCGATACAGGACGCTTTACAAGTTTGTTGGCAGGGAGCGGACGTTCGTGGGTCGGAGGGGTGCTGTCTGCCACCATCGGGGTAGATGAGCCCGTGATGGAAGGGGTAATCGAGCCATTGGAGTGCGAGACGGCGGCAGAAGGTGGACGCGATGTGGGAGTGCGACTGGAGTCTCGAGATGAAGACAAGGAACTGGAAAGCCGGCGGAACCACTTGCTACTGGCGGCGGAGGCAGTCGCGGTGGCATTGGTGTCTGAGGCGCCGCCGTGCTCTTCCTGTGTCTGCGGCCGGCGCAAGGATCGATCCATGCCCGCGCCGAGACCGGTGTAGCTATGCCGCTGGGCTGCGAGTGAGGTGGAGGCGGTGTTGGTGGAGCTGGAGCGCGACCTCCGCCCATGGCTGCGACGCGCGGGCAGCTCAGCAAACAGGTGCGGGTGGGCGTTGAAGGTCGACACGGCGGTGGCGGTCGCGCTCATGTCGGCAGCAGGCCGCGCCGTGCCTGGAATGCGCGTGCTTGCGCCGTCGGGGGCATGGGCGAGACGGGGGAGGGCGTCGGTGGCAGCTCGCGGGCGAGACTCAGCGGCCGTCAGCACGAAGCCAATGCTGGCGAGGGCGGTGATGGTCGACGTGGCTCCGAGCGTCGAGGCAAATGTTGGCATGCCTCAAGACCGCACGGTCGGCCTGCGAGCGAGAGGGCGAGGAGGCAGCGAAGGAGGGCGTCGTCTCGCATGTAACCATGTCTCGCATGTTTACTCGAGATAGATGCTTAAGGTCCACCCTGCGGCTGCTGCTGGCACCTAAGCGCGGCGCGCCCGCATGGCATCTGGTTTCACAACGACAATGAGCGACTGGGACCACGCAGGAACGAGGCGAAAGAGTGGATGTGCCTGAGGAGGGGGTGCTGGCGGGCGGAGGTGAACTGCGGTACAGCAGCAACCCTGGCAGCTCAGCTGAAAGACGGGATCGTGGAGTCGGCCGGGCAGAACAGGCGGCGCGCGCGACAGATGCCACGCAGCGACACACACATCGATGCATCGTGATATGTACTGTACCCTTCGCCTACGCCATCCGAGCCGCCTGCTGCTGCGACTCACGCTGGCCGTTATTAATAATAATGGCTCGCTCGCCTGTGCTGCACCGAGAATCTCCACCGGGTGCGCTCTCTTGCGGCACGCAAACAACACCGCGTCTCGCCAGGTTGCCCACGCACGAAATCATCCGTCCATCCTGCTTTTGCTGGATCGGCTGCGTCGTGCGCGCAAACTCTACACGCGGGCGATCCACTCGACGAGTGAACTCGTTCGGACGCTTGGGGCATCCTGGCATGAAACGGCGTATCCACCACCCTTTGGGCGCTCCTAACAGGACCCAGCCGCGGCCACCTGCAGCGCCAGCAGTCCGATTGCCTGAAGCGGCTGCCGATGCGATACGGATTGCCGTCAACCGCGAACCGGGTATTGGGAGAAGGAAAACGCAGGAGGCGTCTGTCTCGCAGGCGTCACCGCATCACATTATTGTTCTGCAGCACGAGATGGACAGCGCATGATGAAGGAAGGACCGCTCGTCTCATCCTCACCCGCCCACTCCGCCCGCCGCAAAAGCTGTCTGCCAAGCACCGCAGAGAGCTTGTCAGCGATCCTGCACAGAAGACGCCATCCGATGGGGTGCTTCGACGTCGCACGAGCCACAGCGTGACCCCATAGCAATAGCACGGGGTGCCATGATGAGGCACCGTGTGAACATTGGGCGTTCCTGGTCCAACTCCAGCGTGTGACTGTTGACAACGGTCCAGCTGCAAGGAGTTCTAACGTCAGCAAGGAGCGGGCGCCGTGCAACGCTCATGGCTCGGACGAAACACAATGCTGAGTTGTATAGCTCGGATCCCTGCTCTTACTATCGAGTGCCTTGCATGAGTGATGACGGCACGCCAGATTTTGTCCACTACAGTACACATATAGATCTCTGAAATAATAATCAACCCGAGACGCTCGTGAAGTACAAGATACTGTGCCGGCGAATGCCCGTCCACCTCTTTCTCGTATAGCGCGCTGCCTGCTTCGAGCCAGGAGCAGCAAGCAACAACAACAACAACAACAGCGATAGGTCGCGGCTCGGCCATTCGCAAGGATGAGCTTTGATGCCCTCTCGCACAGCCGCAGAGAGTTATGATGTGGGCGCGTCGCCGAGCGGACTCTACGCATCCCAAGGACCCAAGGTCAGAACAAGGTTCTTATTACAGCGGACAATTTGGAACTTGTGATGACTCGCACAACGTTCTGCGAGATGACAGGCGACGCCTCTATGATCTAGCTGTCCGACGCAGTTGCTGTGTGATGCAGGCCGCAAAGCCGATCAACGGACAGTCTTCTTTGATGCGCGAGTGGCGGTGACCAATCCCAGTACTTTTTTTCGCTGGCTTCGTGAAGACAAGCCGTTTCTGCAGGCAACGGGACCCTCAAAGCAACCACTTGCAAGCTTTTGACCACCACTGCCAACTCTCCAAACTCTGCCCAAGCCCTACTCTCGCATCGAGATCGGAAGCAGCAGATCGTCGAGAGATTCGTTTGGTGTGACCTGTTCTGGCTGGTCGAACCAACGCGCACGGCAATTTTTGTGAGATCTCTCACATTGCGAAATTGACATTTCCTGCTGCGCCATCCGGTCACGCTCGGAAATTATTACGTGCACTCACGCCCAAGCATCCCGTCCCTACCGATAGGCGACAGGTGCTCAGACGCCATCGCTATGCAGTCCGAGATACGGGAGCAGCTCCCGGAGATCGATCCCGTGGTGGTCGATTATGCAGCTGGTTATCTGAATCACGCCGCCCGACAATTCAGTGCAGAGGTCGATCCGTTGGCAGAGGCAGCAGCAGTGATCACGCAGCTTCTGATTTCGGCATCTGGAGATCTTTCTGATGAGAATGAGGCTTCTGTCCAGAACTTGGTCCAGAAATTCGTGTCACGACTCAACACCCAAAATGGCGTTGACGGTGAGAGGCGACAGCAGGCGCCATCTGCCAAGAGGCTTGATCAAACCATTCAAGTAGCGTCACAACGAGGCGTATCATCCACGCTCGGTCTCGCAGGTGGCAATGTCGACCTGGAGTCGGCAAACACGCGCAAGGTGGAGTCTCGTGTCGACAAAAAGAAGCTCGAAAAAGCTGAGCGCAAACTGCGTGCGAAGCAAGACCGTAAAGTCTTCAAAACTGTCGAGTACGAAGCCTCCCGTTTGCTGGATCAGCCAGACGAGCAGCAGTCATATGAAGAGTTCTTCATGGCTGTCAACCCGCTGCAGCTGGGCTCCGATGCGCAATCCAAGAGCAAAGATATCAAGGTCGATGGCATTGACATCTCCATTGGCGGTAAGCGTATCTTGTCAGACACAAACCTGACTCTTGCCTATGGCCGCAGATACGGTCTGGTCGGCCAGAACGGTATTGGTAAATCGACATTGCTTAGAGCGCTGAGTAAACGTGAGGTTGGCATCCCAACCCACATCTCTATCCTCCACGTAGAGCAAGAAATCACCGGAGATGACACGCCCGCTCTGCAAGCTGTGCTGGACGCTGATGTGTGGCGAAAACACCTGCTCAAGGAACAGGACAAGATTGCCAAAGAACTCGCCGAACTCGAGGCGGAGCGATCGTCCATGGCAGATACGTCAACCGATGCTGCGCGCCTAGACAAGCAACGCGAAGGTCTAGACATAACGCTCAGCGATGTACAAGGCAAGCTCGCAGAGATGGAGTCTGATAAAGCCGAGTCTCGCGCGGCCAGTATTCTTGCTGGTCTGGGATTCTCGCATGAGAGGCAGCAATTCGCCACCAAGACTTTCTCCGGAGGTTGGCGTATGCGTCTGGCGCTGGCACGAGCCCTCTTTTGCGAGCCTGACCTTCTGCTGCTCGATGAGCCTTCGAACATGTTGGACGGTGAGTGGTCTTGAAATTAATGCGGATGGACATATATGCTGACTTATCACAGTGCCTTCTATCACATTCTTGTCGAACTATCTGCAAGGCTATCCAAGTACAGTCCTGGTGGTGTCCCACGACAGAGCCTTCCTGAACGAAGTTGCTACCGACATCATCCACCAACATTCCGAACGACTCGACTACTACAAAGGCGCCAATTTCGACTCTTTCTATGCAACCAAGGAAGAGAGGCGAAAGACGGCACAGCGAGAGTACGAGAAGCAGATGGCCGAACGAGCTCATCTGCAAACTTTCATCGACAAGTTCCGTTACAACGCGGCCAAGTCTTCTGAAGCTCAATCTCGCATCAAGAAGCTGGAGCGTATGCCTGTGCTCGAGGCGCCCGAGAGCGTCTACACGGTACACTTCAAGTTCCCTGAAGTGGAGAAACTATCGCCACCAATCATTCAGATGACCAATGTCAGCTTCGGCTACACACCAGACAAAGTGCTACTGAGAAATGTCGACCTGGACGTGCAGCTGGATTCTCGAATTGGCATTGTTGGACCGAACGGCGCTGGCAAGACGACTGCACTGAAACTGCTCATTGGGGCGCTTTCGCCCACTTCAGGATTGATCTCGCAAAATCCACGCTTGCGCATAGGCTTCTTTGCTCAGCACCATGTCGATGCTCTTGACCTCAACGCCAGCGCCGTCGGCTTCATGGCTGCGAAGTATCCCGGCAAGTCCGATGAAGAATATCGTCGGCACCTCGGAGCTTTTGGCATAACGGGTATGACGGGTCTCCAAAAGATGGGCTTGTTGTCGGGAGGACAAAAGTCAAGAGTGGCGTTCGCTTGTATTGGTCTTCAAAACCCGCACATCCTGGTACTCGACGAGCCTTCGAATCATCTCGATATCGAAGCTATGGACGCCCTCAGCATAGCATTGCGCGAATTCCAAGGAGGCGTGCTGATGGTCAGCCACGGTAAACTCATGCTTCAGTACCTCATACGTCACGACCAATCTGCTAATCAGATCATAGATGTGACAATGCTGCAGAACGTGTGCACCAGTCTTTGGGTGTGTGACAACGGCACTGTCGAGCACTTTGGTAAGACACATTACGACTCCTGTGTATTAGACATCGACTAATAGCTGTACAGATGGCACTGTCAAGGACTACAAGAAGCGCATTTCAGCGCAAGCAGGCGAGGCTGGAGTGGTTGCTCAGCACTAGACATCTGGAGCTCGTCGTGCCTCAGCGAGATGAGGCGAGGGCAGCAGCTGCTGCCAGCGTGCAATTTTGTGTTCGGACATTCGTAGTGGAAATCTGCATCTCTGTAAAGGCATGTGTGCAGATCCGATGGGCAATGCAGAAGTAGATTATTATCGGAACTCATGCAGTGGCCGGAAAGTGAGCCACACTACCGCCGGGAAGCAAAGTGTAAACCAGGCACACGAATCGATACTGCATCCTTTGTCCGAGAACTCGATTGCTTCCTCGCTCCTCGTCTCTCTGTCTTCTGCGCTAAGTCGAAGGCGTTCTGTTCTACCGAAGAGAGATAAGCCATACAGGAAGGCCGAGGCGAGACATAACAGAGTACATGTGCCTCTATGTTTTCGATTCCTGTCCGCAAGCCAGCCACAGTTGGTGCCGAAATTCTCTAGTGAAGTAGCCTCAGGCCACAACCCCACGCTCCTTAGTCGAAAGCTCTTGCGAATTTCTCACAGAAACACACTTTTCTCATCTCATCACCACACCATTGCCTCACCACCATTGTGACGACAGGACACAGTCGTCGCGCTCACTGTCAAGGTGTCGCTCCCTTCGCTTTCACGTGTCCGCTTCTTTTCTTCACCCCTCGCAGCAGGTTCTGCTTTCACCAGCTCCGCACGATCCGCGCCTAGAGTCTTCGCACTCTACACGAGCACACAAGTCCGGAAATACGCGAGTAAAAAGAAGAAGATGCCTCCAAAGAAGGAAGTGAAGCAGGAGAAGGTTCTGCTTGGGCGACCTGGCAACAGCTTGAAGAGTGGGATCGTATGTACGGCGGACTTGTGCGTGCTCTGCGCATGCGCTCGGAACATCATTCTGACCAGTGACTTAGGTCGGTCTTGCAAACGTAGGAAAGTCGACGTTCTTCCAAGCAATCACAAAATGCCCGTTGGGTAACCCAGCCAACTTCCCATATGCCACCATCGACCCGGAGGAAGCGCGTGTCATAGTGCCCGATGAGCGCTACGACTGGCTTGTTGACCACTACAAGCCCAAATCGCGCGTACCCGCCGACTTGACAGTGTACGATATCGCCGGTCTCACACGTGGTGCTTCGACTGGTGCAGGTCTCGGAAACGCCTTCTTGTCACACATTCGAGCTGTCGATGCATGCTTCCAAGTCGTGCGTTGCTTCGACGATGCCGAGATTATCCACGTAGAGGGTGATGTCGACCCCATCCGTGATCTCGAGATCATTGCTGAAGAGCTCCGAATCAAGGACATTGAGTTCGTTGAGAAGGCATATGAGAACTACCAAAAGCAGACTCGTCGCGGTGGCCAGTCACTGGAAATGAAGAAGCTCAAAGAGGAGCAAGCATGTGTCGAGAAGGTGCTCGAGCATCTTAAGGCGGGCAAAGACGTCCGCAAGGGGGATTGGAGTCCGAAAGAGGTTCGTGCACATTTCTATTCCTCCAGTTCTTCGCGTTCCCTTTTTATGATGAACCAGAGATCCGTCTCTATAATCCCAGCTCTTAGAAGCCTCACCCAACGCTTTCGAGGCATCATGTTAAGAAATCCGATCTGATCGAAGCTCGAACCGCACGACTCTCTTGGCTAGCTCTTGCTGTGAAATAGTGACTAACGAAGAGATGCATAGGTCGAGGCTATCAATCCGCTGTTCCTTTTGACAGCGAAGCCTGTCGTGTTCCTTGTCAATCTGAGTGAGAAGGATTACATTCGTCAAAAGAACAAGCATCTGCCAAAGATTGCAGAGTGGGTCAAGGAACATGCATCGGGCGATCCAATCATTCCAATTTCAGTCTCCTTCGAGGAGCGTCTTTCAAGATTTGACACGGTAGCGGAGGCAGACGAAGAGGCAAAGAAGCTAGGCACTAAGTCTGCCCTCCCCAAGATCATCACGACCATGCGAAAAGCGCTTGACCTTGGCTCCTTCTTCACGACTGGCACGGACGAGGTGCGTCAATGGACGATCCGGAATGGGACCAAGGCACCCCGTGCTGCTGGTGTCATTCACGGTGATTTCGAGAAGACATTCATCCAGGCTATTGTGTACAACTTCAAGACATTAAAAGAGCTGGGCAACGAAGCCGAAGTCAAAGCACAGGGCAAAGTGATGACAAAGGGCAAGGACTATGTTGTCGAGGACGGAGACATCCTACTATTCAAGGCTGGAGCTGCCAAGTCATAGACGAGTTGGATGAGCTCTGCGATACCTGCGTAGGGTAGACTACACGCATGTTGATGAACAAAGACCACGACTCTACGTCGGTCTTAATGAAGAATGCCGATTCAAATGATCGATGGATCGCATTGGCGTGCTCGTGCCTCATCTCTCACAACCTTTGATACATTTTGTGACATGTACAACCATTTCGGCCTGGCGCAACCAATCCGCTGTAGCTCTTGTCATCTCATCTGTCACATGCGACACGCGATCAGACTAGGTTTCACTAGCGCCGGAGTTCTTGCATCACGTTCGTCTCTTCCTCTGCTGCGCCATCCTGCTCCACCTGGCGAATGCTCTTCTGGTCGACGGGACACTGTTCGGCGACGACAGCATGAGTGCAAAGTCTCATGCAACCACTCAATCCATTTGTGCGGGCCTTCTTTCGAAGCGCACTGCCCGCGCAATGTCAGCCTATCGGCCACCACATCCTGCTCGTTCCCACGACCGAAGTCCTATTGCGAGCGAAAGACCGCGACACGAACACACCTTACTCTGATCTTGCGGGCACCGAGGAGTTCTTAGCCAGTCATGTACTGCGCATACCAGGAGGAGGACCACCGTTGAGCGGCGGAGGTGGAGGCGGCATCGGGAATGCGCGGGAGAACAAGAATAAGGCGAAACAGTACACAACGATCAATGGGCGTACGGTGGTGGTGAAAGACAGCTTCGTGTACAGTAACAAGGGCTTCAAGACGCTTAATCAGGCGCAATTGCTGAGCGATGCCATATACTATCCGGACGCTGCGGATGGCCAGCAGTGGCTGGTGTACTACATATCGCGGCCTTTGATCGGCACGTATCAGGCGACTCCAATAGTGCCTGCTGTGATCAGCGATGCTCCAAGCAAAGAGCGCAGGAACGTGCTGGCAGAAGCCTCCGGAACCTCCAGCGCATCGGTATCAATAATAGCCCCGCCTGCGCCTAAGAAGAAAGAGATCAAAGGCTTTGGCGACCTCCTGGTTCAGTTCCCAATGATATCGCGACAGATGCAGAATGGGCTGGAAAAGGTCATTCGAGAGTTCATAGCGACCAACGACAAGCCGCTGCCAAAACCTAGGTCTCGGAGCTCTTCCTTTAGCTCCCAGGCATCACGGCCCTCCATCAGTGACTCCGTTTCCTCACTGAGGTCCTCGCTATCAGGCACAAGCACTGTCCACCCTACCTATCTCGAGCTGGAACCTGAAGAGGAGACGCTTCGAACCGCATTGGAGACGGCCATTGTCGCGGCTATCGACTTATTTCAAAATGTGGACAAGCAGCAGCTATCGATTCTGGGAGCGAGCACTGAGCTTACGGGGCCGGCTGTCGAGCGCATGATCGAGCGCTATGTGACTGAGCAAGTTCACGACCAAAATTTGTTCCCTCGCGTGTGCAGCATTCGACGACCGGACGACTCCGACCTGGAATCGAAGATACGCAAAATGTCCGACATCGACATTGCCCAGGTTGGCATCCCGGTCGAGGATGGAATGCAAGGCAAGCGAGCGCTTACTGCCCGGCTGAATAAGGGAGTCCAATTGTTCCGGAGAATGGGTGTCGCCAGTAGTCCGCAGGAAATGTTGGACATCCTGCTTGACACGCAGAAAGTCATCACTGCCTCCGACGAAAGCGATGGCCTGGGGCTCGAAGACCCTTCTTCGACCACTGTGGCTGCTAGTCCGCTGACTATCAACGCCGATGTCCTCGTCTCGATGCTCCTGATTGTCATCATCCGCAGCGGCGTGCGGCATTTACACTCCCGGTTGTTGTACATGCGCTACTTCATTTTCATCGACGAAGTCGAGAGTGGAGAACAAGGCTATGCGCTAGCTACTATGGAAGCTGTTTTGGCACACTTGTCAAATAGCTCTAATACATTGAAGAAAGTCAGCAAGAAGAATCGTTTGCTATGGCAAGCCGTCAAAACAGGGGACGTGAACGCTTTGGCTGCCATACTGCAGGTCGATCGCCTCATACTACAGAGCGGCAGCACCGACCATGATCCGACGGTGCTCTCCTCAGACTCGGAAGAAGAAGATTCTGCTGACACCTCACTTGATGTTATCGAGTCTATAGAGGGAGCTATGCCCGACGGCGCTGCTACAGACTTCGCAGCACTGAACGGCTCACTCCAGCACGTTTTTCCCTTCCAGAGACCTCCGACGCCCCCACCAGAACTTCCACCACGCAAGGCAAAGAAGCATGTATCCATGGCATCTCTCCCACGAAGTCACTCAGCCTCGTCTGCGTACTCCTCCCGATCGCACTCCCGACAAAAGAGCGTTGATTCGGACGCCAGTTACAACATGGGAGGCGACCTATCTGTCGACAAGATTGCGCAGACTCAGGATTCTGACGGTAACTCAGTGCTCATGATGGCGGTTGAGGCTGGCAAACACGATGCCTTGCGGTTCTTACTGAGTCTGCCGGCGCACTTTCGCACTGACTTCATACTCCAAGATGTCAACAATGATGGCGCTACTCTCCTCAATGCCGCTATTCAGTCCGGCAACCGGAGCGTGACTGACGAACTAATACACTATCTGGAAAGCAATGTGTCGGAAGATGAACTGCGAGAGTATATCAAACTACAGGACAGCAAGGGTCGCTGCATCGCGCACTACCTATTCCACCAACCTCACCTGATAAAACGTTTTGGCAAAAAGTTGCCTTGGCGACTGAAAGACAAGAACGGACAAACCCCACTTTTTGCGCTGTGTAGATCGTACGACCATGATAAGTACCGCTACATGGTTGAAGAGGCCTTGAAGTTCGCAACGGAGACTCAGAACGACGGCGAGCCCTTGCACCTGGACGACCATGTCGATGCGAAAGGCAATACGTTAATTCACGTCATGAACGATATGCAGCTCACCATGCGACTACTTCAACATTGCGACTCGGACGTTAACGCCGCGAACGACAAACGCTTCACTCCCCTGATGGTTGCCAGTAAATATGGCCGTATCGATCTGGTGCGCACACTCTTCGGCGATCCACGAGTCGACATGACCTTGAAAGACCATCGAGGGCTTACAGCGGTCGAGCTGGCCAAGGATGACGATGTCAGGAATCGCATTGATGATTTAACACTGCTATCTTCGGCTCCAGGGAAGGACGGGCGCACTACGACTGTAGTCAGGTCCTTCTTTGTCGAGGATGCTACTGTCCGTCTGGTGCTCAAATCTGGTGTCCCGAATGCGAACGGTCTCGTCACTGTGACTACATGTCGTAGAACAGTCGCGGACTTCGAGAATCTGTCGAAGTGGCTAGCGATCGAGTGCCCGGCTAGCTGGATACCCATGCAGTTCAATCTGAGTTCCCCATTCTTGATCCCATCGAAACCGTCCCGAACAGTTTTGAGAGACATACAGATCAGGATGGACAATTTCTTCCGCAACCTTCTGACGCACGGCACATTCTCCACACACGAGCTTGTCTGGGAGTTTTTTCTGGTGCCTGAGCTTGATCCGGACATGCTGCTGGAACGAAGCAAGCGCAAAGCTGAAGCACGCGTAGAAAATGTCAAAGATGAATTCGAGCCAATAATTGATACGCATGAGGTTGAAAATTTTGTCGAACATGCAAGAGAGCAAATCAAGGGCGTCGCCTCGGCCACGAAAAAGGTCATTCGCGAAACCAACAAACATCGCATGCTGAGCAATGACATTTCTGATGCGCAAAACCTGGCCTCTTCCGCCTTGTCTACATTGACCTTCCTTCCTGGTCAACACCAAACCGCCATCGCACGCTACAGCAAGCTGCTCGTACCTACAGAAGCCTCACCTTCCGCTGGTCTGTATTACAATCTCCATGCCATTTACTCCTCCGCGACGGCCATTCAGTTTGCCACAAATCGGCCGGCATATCTCATCGGATCTATGCAACAAGCACAGAGAACAATCGATCGCAGCAAGAACAGCATCTCTCGCTCGAATCGCTGGACTCCAAATATTGGTCTCTTCGAGGATGCGAAGAAGGCTGTGGCGATGGAAGCTTGGGACAAGGCCGCGAAAGCTCGGACAGAGCTAGAGACGCTCGGTAGTGAATTGAGGTACACGCAGCAGACGATTGCTTCGGAATTGGCTGTCTGGCAAGAAGAGCACGTGAAGAGCGGGAAGGAGATGTTGAAGCGATTGGCCAAGGAAATGGTTGTGAAGGAAAAGGTGAAGTTGGAAGGTATGAGAAGGGCATTGAGGTGTGCTAAGAATGGCTCAGCACCAGCAGCTGTGGGTCATCAGAAGACGGCTTCCTCTTGATAACCACGTCGGTGGGATAATCGTGACTTTGCTGTATAGTGAAAAGACACTGCGAGGATGTATTTTCATCAGCGCGGAAGATTCCCCTCTAGATACGGAGGAGAATGAGTCATGCCCTAGTGCCGTCTTTACTTTATGTATTACTCTGGCCAGACCCATCCATCACCATCATTCGGCCTTCCAGGCCACCAAGGGCGAGAGCACCTCGGCCACAGCACAACCAACAAACGCCACGCGCTCTCGCCTCAACAAGCTTACCGCAGGTGGGAAGCTCACATCATCGTCGTCATCATCATCATCATCATCATCATCATGGTGTTTCTGCACGGCGAGCGCTCCACGTGGCAACCAAGAAATCCCACCCATCACATCAGCACATTCCATCCTCCCAAACAACAAGCCAAACGCCTGCATTCCTCTCTCATTCCAGGCCGCGAGCCTGCATAGCTCTCGACGCCTTTTCTCGGCATCGGAGAATCCACAATCGGGCGACTACGAGAAAAGCTCAATAAACCTTTCCGCTTCATCCCACGTGAGAAGAAGGATGATGATGATGATGATGATGATGATGGCCCTAACTAGTGTGCTAGTCCACACCAAGCTACATGTACATGTGTATTGTTGTAGCACCTCCTGCTACTCCTGGACTAGCGGCTGCATTTCGTTCGCGGAGCTGGCTTATCATCTATCATCATGTAGCTCTTTTACCTTTTTTCCCGCACGTGCAACGAGTGCGGCTACGTTCTCAAATTCGGTAGGTAGGAGGACATGTGGGTGTTCACTCTTCTTCTCCGGCGCGAGAAAGTGAAAGGGTCAGTAGATTATGATATCAGATTAGCACGTGTATGCAGACCTACTGTGATTTTTCTCGTTGGGTGTGATGATGATGGGGGGGGGGGGGGGTTCGGCATAGATGGGCTGTTGTGCAAGGCAGAAAGACAGAGAGATACAGACCATGCATATTGCATTATAAAAAAAAATTGTACGGGCAAATTCTGTGATGTTGATGATGAAATACATAAAGCTGTCGTCGACAAGACCAACGGCCTATTCTATCCTGTCTCTGTGTGTGTTTGTCGATTGTCAATCATGTCTCGAATTCCTTCCCGTATGATGCGCATCGTTCTAGTCCAGAATCAAGGATCAACGATACAGTACTACAGTATTATGTACAGTCACCACCGCCAGGCCCAATCTCAATAGTCTGCCGCACCCTGTTAGGACCTATTAGGCAATTCTCACCCTTGCAGTCCAAGTCCCATTTGCCGAAGCCCTTGTCAAAATGCTAGTGATGATGACCGTCATCATCAAGCAGCGTCTTCCATTTGAGCAAAAGAGATAGGCAACTATCGATCGGTGAGGTCCAGGGTGGCGACTGTATACATACGGTATACCGGCCACTTTCTCCAGTTTCTTTTCTGCCGCGAATTGGCGCCTCATACCGTTTTCGGAAAGTGCATGTGAAACCACTTGATCGACAGCTATAGAGGACCCTGGTTCTTCAGCTTGTTTGACGCCGTTGTTAAGCTAGCACAGGGAGTAGGTGCGAAAAATTGCAGATGATCCAGACCCTGAGTCCGAGACTCCGAGACTCCTTGGCAGCTAGTACAACATGCGTCGCTCATCAGACGTGTTCCCTGCGGCTTGAGTGGTGCAGTAGCATTCTAGCTGCGCCTTGCGTAAGGTGGATGAGCAGAGACATCACTCTGTCCTGGTTGTTTTTTTTCTCTTTCTGTTGGAGCAATGTTGTTTCTTCGAAGGAGAAGGTGGATGATCATGATGTCTTCTTTGACGGACTTTCTGAATATCCTGGTCGTAAAGCTGCGAGCTCGCTCCTCACGCTACTCCATACATCCTGGTCTGGTCGTCCGTCCCTTTCCCTTTCTGTTTTCGGGAATGTTTCCCGGTCCCTCCTATATCGTACACTAGATCTCACCTTCTCTCGCTCCCTGGTCGAGATGAGTCTGCTGATCCTGATCGGCTGAAGCCCCCGCCAACCCCAGTAACGCCGCGCTAAAGATACAGGATCCAATAACGAAAATGACACGGAAAGAGCTCTCTATCGCCGCTGTTGCCACATCGCAATGACGGTTCTGAGCATTGCGACAATTTGTTCATTCCCATCATGAGCTTGTGCCACCTGCAAAGGCGTTTCGTATGCTTCATTGCGTACGAATGGGTCAGCGCCATGTCGCAGCAGAACCTTGACCATGCTTGCTGAGCCTGTGAGAATTGCGCAATGCAGCGCGGTGTTTCCGTCGGGCATCGTCTGATTGGGGTCTGCCCTGGCACGGAGAAGCAGCTCGGCGACATCAGATCGCCCGGAGAACACTGCCCAGTTGAGAGCTGTGGAGCCTATGTGGGAGAATTTGCAGAGGTTCGGTCGGTGTTGTAGTAGCAGGGAGATGATTTCTTTGCTAGAATACTTGCATGCGTACATTGTCGGCGTGACTTTGTAGGCATTATCGATGTCCACGTCCGCTCCGTGCTCGAGAAGTAGACTGACAATGTCGAAGCTGTTGCTCCGGCACGCTTGGTGGAGGGGACTGCTGGCGGATTTCGTAGTGCATGGTGAGATTTCGGCGCCGTTCGCAATGAGGAGCTCCACCGCAGCCAGCTGACCATTCGACGCGGCTCCGGCAAGAGGTGAAAGCTGACCACTCTTGGCAGGCTTGAAGGCCTCAAAAACGCCCGGGACTAGCACGGATGAGTTGACCGATGCGCCTTGGCTAATTGCGGATCGCATCGCTTGCAGGTCGCCAGCACAGGCAGCGACGAAGAGAGCATTGGCAATCTGGCTTGGTGTTCTGGCCGGTGATGTCGGGGTGCGTCTCGATGGTGTCTGGAATGATGCTGGTGATGCTGTCCCCGGAGACACTGGTGGGGACCATTTTGATAGAGCAGCTTGGAAAGCAGGTATGGTGGGTGCGAGAGAAGCTGGTTTGTGTGATCGAAGCATTGTCCGTTTGGCCTGTGTGGTTCTGGGTTGCGGTCAGTGCAGAAGTGGAAAGTCGCGTGGAGTGTGGACATGACTTACGCTTGTTGAGGTTGCTGCTGGTGTTTTACATCGCTTTCAAACACGCAGGAGTCTTGTCGCTTGAGTTTGTCTGAGTCGTCAGTGGCCGGCTGGATCCGTCGGATGGAGTGCTCGACGAATCGCTCAAAGGAGCGCATGGTGTCGAAGCCCATATCGCAGGATGTGCAGAGTGGAGATGGTGAATGAATGGATGTGCTGGAGACAGATGTGGTTGAAGGAGGATAGGTAGGCCGAAGTGCACAGGATACAGTATCACTCCCGGATGGCTTTTGCTGCCCGTTTCAAGCCCATTCAAGCCAAGTGGAGATCAGTAGCGCGGGCGCCGCCTCAGGTGATATGGGGGGATCTGGTCCGTGTGGTGAGAAGATGGATGTCTAGTCGAATTGCCGGAGGTGGTAGGTAGCTGGTCAGGAGCACGTGTGGCCGGGCCTCGCAATTTCACACCACACCCAGAATGGTGGAGCGAAGATGGCAGTAGCGCAGGAAGGCATTAAGGTACATACATGTATTATTATTATCATGATGAGTGTGAGTGGTCCATGGACCATATCATCATGACCACACGGCAACGGCAACCCGGGCTTACTCACCCGTCCTGTCCTGTGGTCTAGACGGCAGCAGCCATGGCGGTGACGCCAAGCACAGACAATAGATTGCACTGCGAGGCCGAGCGCGAGAAAAGCCGCTCTTTGGCACGCTGCTCGAGGGCAACACACGCGGCCACGCGCTGGAGAGTTTCGGTGAAGGAATATGCGGGTCGCAGCTGCGCCCACCAGTCGAACTTATTAGCACACGCGCATGCTTGCATGGGTCAGCGCACACCCGCCCGCCTGCTTGCTGCATCTCTGGCGACTCCGTGCGGCCTCGCGCTGATGTGATGACCCATTCGTGCATTCGTTCATCCATCCATCCATCCATCCATCCATCCATCCATCCGATGACGATGATGATGATGATGATGATGATGCGCGTGGGGTGACTTGATTGTTCGGAGCCACTCGTCATTCGTCACTCGTCACTCGCATGTTCTTGCGCGGTTCGTGCCGCCCTTTGCAGATCGCACAGCCACACCTCACCATCCACTGGCCGGCCCGCCGCCGTGTGTGACGCTGTGCATGCCGACTCCATTCCTGCGCCCACCGGTCGACCGACCTCTTTCCTAATACTGCCACCGGTGAACTAGCGAGATGCTCAAGCTGAAGATCGGAGCCGGCACAAAGGCCGCACAACAGGGCGCCGCCGCCAGTGGCAGCGGCCATGGAGAGAAGACACCACAGACGCCCGGCGCGAGTACACTGGGCGGCGGCGGCATCAAGCTGAAGTTGAACTTCTCGCAGCCTCTGACCCCCGTCGAACCAGGACCATCGTCACTCAACCCGCCCACAGGCGCCCCCGCCGAAAAGAAAAAGCGCACGTACACCAAAAAGGCTTCGGATGGCGCGCCCAAAGCCAAGAAGCGCGCCTTGGACGACGATGCTGCGGGACCAGCCACCAAGCGGAAGATATCGCTCAAGCTGGGAGGCCCTTCATCCGCAGATGTATCATCGCCAAAGATATCGCTAGGACACAAGAAGGCCAAAGCGCAACCGAAACTGGTCGAGATTCGCGCGCGTGGTAAGGTGCCACCGCGACCGAAAGGTGTCGGCTACGATTCTGAGGATTCGGAGACGGAAAAGGACCCGGCGGTTCAGCAAGCATTGATCTTGCGCATGCAGCCTGGGCCAGATGCCGAATACATCAGGACCGCAATCGCGGAAGGCAGGATTGGAGGTGGCGATGCGGAGATATCGCTGAAGTTCTTCGAGCGCAACTACCGGCGCGCCTACATCAAGGTGCAAGGCAGGATGTATGGGGCAGTTTTGGTGGATCTACCGTGCATCGTCGAATCGATGAAGAGCTTCGACAAAAAGGGCTGGTGGAAGGTGGCAGACATCGCACAAATGCTCCTCGTGCTCGGGAGGTGCGAGTCGGAAGAGCAGGCGAAAACAATGCCTCTTCCGCGAGAGGTGAACAAGGATACTTACCAGTATGCACACGGGATCACACCGCCCATGCACTGGGCTCGGAAACGTCGCTTCCGAAAGAGGCTGAATTACAACGAAGCCATGAACGTCGAGGAAGAGGTTAACAGGCTGTTGCACGCGGACAAGGAGTGGGAAGACCGCGGAGGCACAGTCACGAGCGCGAGGATCGGAGACCTCCAACAACAGCAGCAAGAGCAGCACGTCGACACAGAAATGGGCCAGGCAGACCAACAGGACGGTGGCTACCAATTCGACTTTGGAGATGAAGATGCTGAAGGCGAGGACGCCATTGAAACGGTGGAGCACGATGACATGGAGGAAGGCGATCCAGATCTGGAAGCAGGACTGCAGGCCATGTTTGATGAGAACGAAGACGAAGCCGACGCGTCGCAGCTCATTTCCGACTCACCTGCTCCTATCGCGGACCAAGGGCCTTCTGTGATCGCTGCGGCCATGCATTCGGATATCGATGCTACTCCTGTCGGTACTCCAGCCGCAGAGCAGACGCAGGATGAACAATCGGACGACGAAGACGAATCGGACGAGGATGAGGATTTCCCTGATGTCGTGGACGAAGACGCCGCGGCAAAGGCGGCAGAGCGTGCTCAACAGCTCGAAGAGGTTGCTGATCTCGAGCGTGAGGTGGAGCGGGCGAAACAAAAAGTCAACAGCATGTCAAATCAGCTGCTGCAACAACGCGAGAGGAAGAAGTTGGCGGCGTTGGAAGAAGAGCTTGCTGTGAAGAAGCAAGTCTTTGGGTTGGATATGGAGGACTGAAAGTCATGTCGCATTCGCTGCAACTAGAAACGCCTGTCATTATGCGAACGGGCTGTCATATGTAGTAGGCCGTAGTGAGCGAGCACCTGCCCAATGGGCGGAGTATCACTTTCCGAGCTAGAGAGCTCGTGTTATCAAGCATGGCATACTGCTGCCTCTATTGTCTTGCTCTGCTTTCGCCTTTGCGCCGTGAGAAGTCTTCACCGATCCACCATCTTCTCAGTGTCCATTTGTGACACCATTTGTCACCTTCATGCCGATTACGACCTTCTCCAGCGCCTGCTTAACATCGGCAATCAAGTCATCAGCGTCCTGGAGAGCTTGAATTAGCACACATTCAAATCTTCCCCAACAGCACATGAAAGAACAAAGCACTCACCTCCACACCGCAAGAAATGCGCACGAGGTCATCAAAAACTCCCGCGACCTCGCGCTGCTCCTTGGGAATTCCCATATGCGTCATGCTCGCAGGGACTTCGACCAAACTCTCCACCCCACCCAAACTCTCCGCCAGCGTGAAAATCTGCGTAGCCTCGCAGAATCTGTTCGCCGCTTCGTTGCCGCCTTTGATGCGGAACGAGAGCATTCCACCGCCCATGCCTTCGCGGTGTTGTTTGATGGCCACTTTTCTCTGCTTGTGGCTATCGAGGCCGGGATAGTTGACTGCGAGGACATACGGGCTCGCTTCGAGGGCGTGCGCGACGGCTGTGGCGTTTTTGGTCGCTTCGCGGGCGCGGAGGTGTAGGGTTTTGGCGCCGCGGTGCGCGAGCCAGCAGTCAAAGGGACTGGGGACTGCTCCGATGGCGTTTTGAAGGAATTTGAGACGCTCGTGCAGGGCGTCGGAGTTGTAGGCTGCCACGCCCATGAGGACGTCCGAGTGGCCGTTGATGTATTTTGTGACGCTGTGCACGACGATGTCGGCGCCGTGTTCGAGGGGGTTCTGGACGTAGGGGGACATGAAGGTGTTGTCGACGACGACCATGATGCCATGTTGGTGGGCGACAGCCGCGATGGCGCGGATGTCGACGAGGGAGAGGGTGGGGTTGGAGGGCGTTTCGATCCAGATGAGTTTGGTTTCTTCTTGGATTAGTTCCGAGATGTCGAGCTCGATGCTGGGAGAGAAGGTGACGCGCACGCCGTGCGCGGAGGCGACTTTGGTGAAGTAGCGGTGCGTACCACCGTAGACGTCTGAGACGGACACGACATGGCTACCAGCTGCGAGGCTCTGGAGGATGATTGCGGTGGTTGCTGAGCCTGATGCGAACGCCAACGCGTACTTGGCCTTTTCGAGAGCTGCTATTGAAGTCTCAAAGTTCCATCTGTTTGGGTTGGATGATCGGGTATATTCGTGCTCACCGACCGGCTTGCCCACGGAAGTCTGGGCAAAGGTGGTGCTGAGCGAGATTGATTCAATGACAGCTCCGGTGACTGGGTCGTGCGGCGAGCCGGCGTGAACAGCCAGTGTCCCAAACTTGTGTACCGGCGACGGAGCTCGTGGAGGCGTCTCGATTGGGCCGTGGCCGTGGCCGTGGCCATTCAGCTGCGGAACAGTCATCGTGCCTCGTGCCTCTCCTTGGTCGCGCTCGAAGCGATCGTCGAGAGAGTATGCCGCCGCGAGCAATATGGCAATTCGGAGGGGTCAACGCTTGGACCGTGGGGCGCGACAGATGTAGGCGGCGTCAGTCGACGTCAGAAATAATTTTATCTCGAGTCGCTTTGCGCCGGGTTTAAGAATGTTTCTCAGCGAGAGCGCAGAAAGGCGATTACTGTACCGGCGATTACCAATGTCGAAGGCAAGGGAACGACAATGACATATACAAGCGTTACGCCTGCCCCGGCTACTGTATTGGCATTGAACTTCTTTTATTGCGTGCTTTCAAATCACACAATGATTAGACTCTGCCTCCCTGCAGTTCACTTTGTCACGTCCGTCTTTTGCCGAGCAGCCGAACCAGTCGGTGCGACGATTCCCTTTTGGGTGTGAAGCTGCGAACGGAGAGCCGACAATATTGCACGGTAGTACCATTGCAATCCCATAGCGGCCGATATAAACAATGCGCAGTGGTACCTGGAGCTAGTACCAAAGACATGCTGACATTGGCTCATTGTTAAATTGCGACATGGCCATTTGACGTCGACGTGCTTGATCTGCCGCCAGAAATGGCGCCATCGACAGGAACATAAGCACAGCCATTGAGCAATGCAGGAACGCAGGACTTGCACGCATGGTGCGTGTGAAAGTCTATCATAGCTATGTACCTGGAGGACGAGACTGCATCGCTGGCGTGCGTGGCATCGATAACATACATATCGCTGCCACGTGTGAGGCATGTTCACGAGCCGACAGACTGGACCGCCTTGGTTGTTCCGTCGACTTCGGTTGTAGACCTAGATGTACTGTTCCGATCAACTCGTGGCAATCGAGAGGTATGGGAGGCATGCCGGCGGAAAGCAGCCTCCCGTGGTGAATCGTACAGCGGCTGGGACAACATGCCATGCACACGCGGTGCAGTCTAGGATGAGCCAAGGGGCAGTCAATTCGCAAGATGCCATGCGCGTGCTCGTCCGCTTCATCATAGCTTGTTCGATAGACTATAAGAAAGGGAAGAATCTGGTGAGAGGGTGACCATAGTGATGCCTGCCAAAAGTGGTTGCTGCCAATTCTCAATGGATACTTGTCCTTGGACACTCAAGAAGAAGCCATACACGCCAGACAAATTTCCCGAGCGCTCTGCCAAATTCTTGCCGTCGATTGTGATGTTCCTCGCGCTGACGAAAATATGGTTGATGGTGCCTGCGCCAGTGAGCTGGGACAGATAGGCTTTCAAGCGGAGGCTGCACGACAGCGGAAAGTTTGGAGTCTCTAGGGACGGGGCGCGTGGGTGCCGTGCGTCTTGAGCAACCAGACTCTAATTGGAGATTCTCGACTCGTGTTGTTGTTGCTGTTGTCATGGGGCATGCGGCAATGAGTAAGTAGGAAGTGCACTTATTATACTAGCCAGCGCCAAGCGTCGACGCGCATCATCGGGCAAAGCACCGGAACATGAAACAGCACTCCCGTTGGCAGTAGAGTCGTGTCCCCTGGCTGGGGCCCCTTTCTGCGAATATGTAGCGACATTTGCGCGCCCGCTGCCAAAGCGATACACTCGGTGGTTTCCTGTTTATTACACAGCAGCCGCACCGGAGTCTCGCATGTGCCGCACGCAGCAGCGACTGGTGTGTTGGTGGTGAGATTGCGCGCGCAAGTGCAGCCGGGACAGCTTTTGAGCACCTTCCACCTGGTTGATGCCACTCGTAGCCCGACTATGCCCTCTTCTGCTAGGATTCTCCAGCTGGTGGCCGCCACTGCGCTCGTATTCACCTTCGCCTACTTCCTCCTGACTGTGGATAGTGCGCACCAGCCACTGAACCTCACCGGATGGCAAACGAGCGCGCCACTGGACCAGGCCGCCGACCTCACCTTGGACGCCGAGATACTGAAAGAACTGAAGGTCCCTCAGAAGTTCAAATACCAACGCCACTGTATTAATGCGAGAGAGCATGATGGCCTGGCCCGATCGTCCCTCGTCAACATCTCGGAGACTCTGTACAGCGAAGGAGAGTTTAAGGATGTTTTGCTGGACGAGAACTTCCATCCTGATCCGAGACACATGACGATAATGCCGCCATGCGATTCGGCCATCGAGATTCGCGTCCCAGAATTCCAATCTCATGCCGATGGCAGCACGCGTGCACTGATGCTGGGCGTGGCCACCTCGATGAAGCGTATCGAAGAGAGTTTGCCGACCTTCTCGCGCTGGTTGTCACACACTGGATCGCCCCTTCTCGTCCTGCTAAGCGACCAAACCGACCTGAAGAAGGTGGAAGAGGACATCCTGCGGACCAACACGCAAGCCGAAGCCTTGGGTATTGAGCTCATATTTGAGCCGTATCATCCCACCTTCGAGCACGACAGCGAGGGCTTGAAGAATTTCGCGCTGGCCACCGCGTTCGACAGAAATCGTCGAGAGGAAACGAAATGGTTCGGAATCATTGATGACGACACGTTCTTTCTCTCGCTGCGCCGGGTGTTGGACAACCTGGGTCCATACGATCCTCGCGGCCTATGGTACATCGGAGGTCTGACCGAAGGTCACACACGGGTGTCGAACGAAGGCTTCAAGGCATGGGGCGGTGCAGGGTTCTTCATCTCACCGCCCTTGATGCAAATTCTGGCTGACAATGCTGTCGAATGCACGCGGCTCGACAGATTCTTTGGTGATTTGCTCTGGCGAGATTGTATTCAGGAAGTCACTTCACCGACAGTTCATCTCACTGAGATGCGTGGGCTGAACCAGATTGACTTGTGGAAGGACATATCTGGATGGTACGAGGCCGGCTTCAATCCCATATTGACCATCCATCACTGGAAGAGCTGGCACATCTATCCTGTTGCCGTCGGCCACATTGTCGCAGACGTTGCGGGGCCAGATTCGTTCTTGCAGCGATACAAGTTCGGCAACCACACAGTCTTCACGAATGGCTTCAGCATTGCCGAATATCCCTATGGCTTGCCGGATCTGAACCACGTGGAACTGACCATGACCGAGGACGTGAATGTCCATCGCCCACCCGGGCAATTGGAATTCCATCACAGCTTTGGGCACACGCGACCGAAGCTGGAACTGGGCCGCGATAAGATCCAATGGAAATTTGAGCACGCGGTGAAGACTTCTGCGGGCGTCGTCAGGCAGTTCTACGTGAAGAAGGAGAATGATGACAAAGATGTTAGCATCATCGAAATTGACTGGCGTCATGTGGGATGAGCCTGAGTTTCGCACTGGAGTCTGCGAAGCCCAAGTCGTGCTGCATCGATACGTGCCTGGGGCACTCTGGAAAACCCGGGAATGGTCACCAGTGCCTTTCTGAGTTGAGAAAATACCGATGCACCGCAAGGCCCAGCCAGATGAGTCGATCGCGGTTTCCCAGCACTCGATCTTGATCACGACAATCCAGCTTGCTGGTTCGCAGACATGGTCTCTGCATGTTCGCTGTCCTCCCATCTGCGCGGTACCACGAAGAAGTGCTGCACACCGAATGCTTCTACTCAAGCCTACGCGGCACTGGCTGGCTGACACACATTGTGGAGGCAGTAGATTTTTGGAGGGACATTGTTGGAAAGAGATACCCTATCCTACGGTTACGATAAACGTATTTGTCGCGCATTTTCGGAAAGAAGCATTTACAGGCGTACATGTAACTAGAAGAGGGTCACAGCGGTCGCGTCATGGTGGAGATGGACAGCGTTCCATAGTGCTTTTATTCACGATAACGTACTATTCTCGCATTTCTATATTAGTTCTATTGCTTACTCAAAAACGTGCATGGGTCGAATCTGGTCCAAATGAAAATAACAAAAGCCACAGTTGCGCGATTCGCTCCGTATTTATAGCGCCGATTTTACCTGAGCAATGAGGGAGAGATTCGCTGCCGCCGGCTCTACTCAGTCATGCCGAAAGAACGCCCAAGCTATGCGACGCGGACTGAATTCAAACTTAACAAAGCAAGTCGAGATCTATCTACGGAGCTCCATGCCTTCTAGCTAGATGTCCTCATCACGAGGGAGAAGGATCTCAAAGCGCTCGAAAGTCCAGGACCAAAAACGTATCACTGCCTCCACAGGTGAAATAGCCTCCTTATGCACGATCTTGTCTCCGCCTCAGATTCCTCGTCCGCTTCATCAGCTTCTTGTACTTGTGCTTCTTCATCTTCAGTTTTCGCTGGCGCTTCACAGAGATGAGAAGCATGCGGTTGAGCCTAGACGCACTGGGAGCATTTCGGACGAAAGGTTTCCCCATTGGTCTGGCTGCCAGCTTTTCTTGCTGGCGGAGGAAGTATGCTCTCTGGTTGCGCTGCATACGTTCTCGGAAGGTGCTGCGGTCGCTCTCCTGCGAAGGTTCTTCGATCGCAGCCTGTTCTTCCGGAATGCGGACGATGGGTGATGTGGACGCAGTATATGTTGTCTGGCCGGTCTCACTCGTCGATTCCGTGAGGAAGATCGTGGTGGCGTAGTGCTTTTGTTTTGGCTTCGGGGTCCTCTTCTTCTCTACAGCTTTCACTTCCTCGTGAAAGGGTTGTGGTGGCGGAGGTGCCTCAAATGGAGCGAATTTGGCCACAATTTCATCCAGCGTCTTCAATCGTGGGGGCTCGTCGAGATGTTTCACGCCATCATGCTGCCCGGACTGCTCCTGCATGACTTCCCACCGCACACCTTCTTCTTCCGTTTGACCTGATTTGAGGTCCATGTCCTCGAACTGATGGCGCAGTGCATATACGACATCTTCCGGCCTTCCCTCTGCAGAGTTGCCATTCTCCCACGGATCCCGTGGTTTTCGAGATTCGAATATCTGGTCAAAAGTTTCTGTACTCGATGGAGGTGGTATTGTCGAACCCAGCGAGAGTGGTCGGTGTAGGGAGAAGAAGCTGGACACGGAGAATTCTGAGTAGAAGCGGCTTAAATCAGCATGAATTCCAACCCATAATGCTCGAATCACCAACCTGAATACCGCATGTGCATTCCAGGCACGGCAGGCAATCCCGCAAATTGGTCAAGCTGTTTCTCGGGCACTGCGGTAGTCCGCGAACGCTTTGCCCGAGTGACTTTCTTATTCCCTCTCTGTTGCGATGCCGGCTCCGTCATGCCGACCTGCTCCTCCGCGACAGCCTTCGCTGCCGGTGCCGGTTTCCCATCGCTCGCGGTGTTGTCCGGAGGACATGAGGATGCCTTGCTGCTGCTGCTGGAGGGCCTGCGCTGATGTGGTTGTTGGCGGGCGGTTAAGCACTGTTTCGTTCGCTGTACGGCGGTCGTCGAGGAGCTGCCCGAGCCAGCGACTGCGGCGCTGGTGCGATTCGCAGCGCGGACGAGCGATTTCGAGAACATGGCCTTCGCGGGAGCCTCGGTAGGTGATGCGAGGCTCTTGGTGAGTGCGGATGCACGGAGGGTGTGACGGAGCTATTGTTGCGCGGAGGGAGTCGGTCAAAGCAGGCAGGCACACCACCGAGTCTTGCCGCCGTCTCCACTTCAACGTTCGACCTTCAGCTACCGCGGATCGCCGTCTACGGGGAAGTTAGGCGGAACGCAAGGCCGAACAACAGCCTTCTCGTCCTTCAAGCAGTGGGCATGCTATAGGCGAACTGCAATGTGACGGACCACCACGTAGGGCACATAGGCACATCTCGTGCACGATCTTGGCTAGGTCTCGGATATCATCCTTTCCGAGCAGACGTCCATCACATGCGTGGCGCCTGATCGTCTCTCACCATTCTACAATCCAACATCGAGTCCCTGTGGCCATCACAGCTGACCACCTGGCTTCAACCATGGCCACATCTATTACAGACGAGAAGAGGCGTGAGCTGCCTTCACAGGTAACATTGGACGAAGTCGGCGAGATCAACATCAAAGACAAAGATGGCAAAGAGGTCCCCTTCAAGTCACTGTACACGGGCAAGCCTGCAAACGAGCGCCAGCTCATAATCTTTGTTCGGCACTTCTTCTGTGGTGTAAGTTGTTATTTCTTTCTCGCAGGAGGGCCTATGCCGACACATTCCTAGTCATGCGAACAATACATCGAAGCGCTGGCCAAAGACTTGCCTCCAGCCAAACTGTCCGCTGTGAATACGACCCTCACCATCATCGGATCCGGCGAGCCTCTTCTTATCGAGGGCTATGCAGAGCGCACGGGCTCGCCGTATCAGATTTACACCGACAACTCAGTTCAGCTTTACAAGAAACTCGGCATGGTGAGTACTCTCAAGGGTGCAACGGGAACCCCAAAATACACGCACAAGGGATTCTTCAAGAACGCAGTCGACTCCATGTGGAATTCTGTTATGTCTGGCCATCCGCTATCGAGTGGTCCACCGGCTCAGAATGGTGGCGAGCTGTTGTTCCAGGACGGACAGTTGAAGTGGTGTTCCAGAATGGTAAGTTTTGATCTTCCAACCAGTAAAATATGGGGTTGCTGACAACGCCGTACAGCGGAACCCGACCGATCACTCGGAAGTTGACGAGCTGAAGGAGGTGCTTGGAATCAAAGAGTGATTGACATCAACGAGGTCCATTCGGCATCCGAATGTATGATTTCTGTCGTTTCCTGAAATGCTATTTAGCGTCAGTCAGCAGATCTATCTCAGCAGATCGCATATGAGACCGTGTTGTTGCAAGCGAGCGTCGTGAGCGTGTACGTCGTGATGAGGAACAGCAGAAAGTCAACGCGTGCCACCCTTCACAGCCTCTCCCGACACTTTCTGCTCTTCCACACATCCCGCCACTCTGCAGAATATCAGTCTACGGCTATATATACGCAGCGGGTACTCCCGTCCAATTGACGCCATCGTGGCCGAGTGGTCTAAGGCGGTAGATTTAAGTCTGGTCATGACACAAAACTCTACTGGGGAGACCCGCGCGCGTTCGAACCGCGTCGATGGCACAAGACTCTTTTTTGCTCAGCAGATAGCATAGCAAGAATGTCCAGGGCAGTGGGAGCAGGTCCTATCTAGGTATGGTGAAGTGAAGTGCAAATCTGGCTGTGCCAGAAGAAGTTTTGCCTGAGAGCTGAATGTAGACCAAAAGACCGTCCGCTCGTCCACGCTGAGCACCTGCGTGTGCACGGCATCATCTTTTACTTTGTGATGATCAACCTCGCGGCGAGCTCACGTCACGAACGACACGAACGATACGAGCTTCAAGAATTTTGCAGCGCCACTGCGATCGTGACACTAACCATCCCGCCCCGCCAACTCAGCCTCTAACTGCGGTTCTTTCTGCCACGAAGGATCGAATACAATGGTCCGCAATCTGCCATCCACGGGCAGAGCATAGTCATACAGCGAAGTACTAACTTCCCATGTGTGTTGCTGTGCCTGACTATTGGTGCAAGAGTGCAGGAACAGGCGGCTAATGCAGGTTGGGGAACAAGTTCTTCACCGGTAAATGACGATTTAATGGGAGGTACAGCATGAGGCCGCCAGATAAGTCGTTTGTACATAGCCACTATCGTCTCGCTGACTTCGCCTCATCAGAAGAATGGCACTCTCAACTCTGTCGATTCTGCACACCACATTGCATTGGTGACTGTTGCCGTGGGAAGTATCCTTGCGTTTTCGATTGTTCCTTCGCATGCTTCGCCGCGCACGTTTCTTCGCTTCCTCATTGTGAATTCCAGTGGTTGACCGAGTTCTAGAATAGAAGATAACACTTACGTTTCGGCAGAACATCAGAGTGACGCCGTGCTCTGGTTCACCTACATCAAGTCATTCTCACGCCCGGCGTCTGCGATTTACAGAGCTTTGGAATATTGCCTGCGCCAACGACAGCGCGAATTCCAGAAGGAGCGTGCTTCTACTGACGATTCTCGCCGTCGCTATTGGCGATTGAGCATAGGAGTGACCAGCACTTCCGCCACGGCCACAGACGGACATCGGTCATTGAGCGGGACCACAGCGAGCCAGTTCGCCGCTGTCATACATCGCTTCTTCCAGCTCAGACATGCCCATATCTTGATCCAGCTGCCTTGGTATCACTCTTCTCTTGTGCACACGTCCATTCCGCGGACCGCCGGCCACGAACAACCGATCAGGCTCGTCTACTGTGGAAGCGCAGCCTAGAGCATTCGTGCGATTATAGGGCCTTGGGCAGACGAAGGCAACCGCGACCCTCCGAGCACCATCGCTGGTCCCTCTCGTCACTAGTCCACGCCGGCCTCTTCGCCTGCTATTCCGCCTGATCGCTTCGAGTCCTGGGTCCGGGTGCTGGGAGGTTGTGCGGTCGGAACGGAATGACTCAAGCCAGTCAACGCGCTTTTCGTGGACTGAGCAGTCACGGCGGCGGTTGGCAGATTGACGAGTCTGCCCAGTGGCAGCTTCAGCCTGTGCAAGTCGCTGGTGCGCTTCCTGCAGCGAGTCGCACTGCGAAGACGCGCAAGGAGAAGTGCCTGACAGGCGCGATGGCAGGCGCACCCAATCACGTCTGGGCAAGTGGGCCAGAGCAGCAGCGCCCACTCAGCCACGCGACCTTCAACTATTCGAGGCCTCGTCCTCATCCTGCAACACTCGCTCACAGCACGCAGAGGCGTGAGTCATCTCGTGACCGTCAGCTGCCTAGCGCGTGCAGCATTCATAAGAATTCGCTGCCAGCATCAGGCGTCGCCTGGAGCTCGGAGGTTCGTCAGAGCGCGCCGAGTCTTGGCGCGCCGTACAATAGTGCACTGCCTCGCACTCGCACGGAAGACGCGGCTGCTTCGGTGCCTCAGGACGACCGTCGCATTCCATCCGCCGACTTGCACAATTCATCAACAGTGATCCCAACGTGGCTGCACGACGACCAGTGGGTAGCAGAATTCTTTGCTGGTTCTAGCGGTGTCGACCATCTGCAGTTTTTGCCACCCCGTCGCGCGGAAAACCAGGAACTTCCGGCCATAAGACTCACTGCTGCGACCGCCTCATCCCAGCCTCAGGCCGCGTACTTGCTCTCCGCATCGGCATCGCCACTTGCAGGCCGCGATAATAATCACATTCTGGCTATTCCCACACCGCTGCCCGCACGAATGTCGCCATTCATGGCTACCGAGACGACGGAAACCATCCAGGCGCCTGTGTCGCCCATCAGCCCGCGTCAGTCGCCCCACGACACGGCCATGGGCGACCAGCAGCATCAACTTCCTCGGAAACGATCACATTCTGTCATGTCGCAACAGCATGATGCCTCGATTGCAGATGTGTTACGCAGCCGCGCACCTTCGACCCATTCGCAAACGGGCGCGTCACCGCCTGAAGAATTCTCGCCGCGAGGCTCACGGGCTTTCAAGCGCGGCGATCCACCGATGAATACAGAGGGCAAATATATCTGCAACTTCTCAGATGACTGTTTCGGTCAAACATTCGAGCGAAAATGCGAATGGAGGTGAGTTTTCTTCGATGGTGTCGTCTTTGCACTGCATCTGACATGATTATAGTAAGCACATGGACAAGCACGATCGACCGTACCGCTGTCCGCATCCCTCCTGCGCCAAACTCCAAGGATTTACATATAGTGGAGGCCTGCTACGGCATGAACGAGAAGTCCACGGCAAGCACGGCGGGCCCAAGGCACAGCTCGTATGCCCTTTCACTGATTGCAAGCGACACTCTGGAAAGGGCTTCACCAGGAAGGAGAACCTCAACGAGCACCTGCGACGAGTGCACAATGGCAAGGAAGCAACTTCTCAGCAAGATTCGATGCTGGAGCAAAATGGCAACGAAGTTGTTTCCGGTGCTCTGGAAGGCGAAACCCAGGCGAGTACCATGACGACTACTGGCGGCGAGGAATTAGCATCACTTGAGCCGAGTCTCAAGCGAAAGCGCTCAACTCCGCCTCAAGATCACCCAAACCTATCAACGTTGGACGAAACCGGTATGATGCAGGAAGTGCATCGGTTACGCGCAGAGAATGCGTGGCAAGCCGACCGAATCCGGCAGTTGGAAGCTGCGGCGGCAATGAATGCAGAAAAGACGCAACGACTAGAAGAGACGATGAGTCTGTGGGCGCAGCAACAAAGTCAAGCACATGTACAGCACGAGCAGCAACAACAGCCGGCCCAACCACTTATGCAACATCACGAGCCAGAACAGCAACAATTTGCCCCACAGCACGAGGAGCCACAGAGTAACGAGCATCACCAGCTTGCGGGGCAGCAGATTGTTGAGCACCACCTTGCAGAGCAACATATGGGAGAGCAAGAACTAGACCAGCACGATACTGTCGAGGGAGATATGAAGGCCGTCTTTGCAGCTGTTCAAGCAGCAGAAGGCTAGGAGCCAGCTCTTTATTGCGGTGCAATCGCGTCTTCTCCTACTGAAATACAAGGTCGACGGGGCTAGAGGACATGGGAGTTATGTCCAGGATGAAACATCCATCTCCGTTGGCAACTTGACAAGGACTCGTCGAGAGTGAGGCGCAGTGCGCACCCACCCGGCTGGTGATCGGCAAAGGTTGGAAGATACTTGGGAAAAGAAATGCTGCTGCCTATATGGCTAGTCGCAGCTTACGGTTTCGTCTTGTGTTTTGTTTTACGCTGCGCTGCTCACAATACCCCAGGATCGTAGCGTTATAGAATGTGCTAATACCAAGTTGGTTAATCTAAAACTTCGGGTCTTCTGCGATGGCTCTGAAGTGGTTGTCGGGACGTGACGTTGAAAGTGAATTGATATGCCTCAGGCAGATTATTTTTCCCAGAATGTTTCTACTGCGACAACATTCCCTCTGATCTTCCCCGCGCCCAGTACCGTTGTTCCCAGTGCGCAAATGTTCGACCACAATATTGCAGCTCTCTCGCGAAAATGGTTGATCATGTACATTTCTATAGATATCTTGCCACGCTCGCCGTAAGTCCATCCCGCTCTCCTTCACCACGGCAACTCATGCCCCTCCCGGTGCCAAAACTTGCCCGTCTCTTCGATGCCTTTCGCCTGCACAATCGCCCACAACTTCGCCGCTGCCTCTTCCGGCTGCACGGCTTCGGGCGGAGCCTCAGCCGCAGGGGACAAATTCGAAATCACAATCCCCGGATGCAATAAATGCACCACGATCCCCTTTTCCTTCAATTCCACCGCCATGCTTTTCCCGATGCTGTTCACGGCGGCTTTGGAGGCGCGGTAGGCGTAGTTTCCGCCCGAGGTGTTGTCGGCTATGCTTCCTACGCGGGAGCTCACGATGGCGATTTTGGGGGGGCTTGATGTGCGGGCGAGGAGGTTGGGGAGGAGGGCTTGGGTGAGGAGGAGGGGGCCGAAGGTGTTGGTTTCGAAGATGCGGGTCAAGAGGTCTTTGGTTATGGTGGGGAGTTCGTCGGCTCCGGCGACGGGGGCCATTATGCCGGCTACGTTGAGGAGGAGGTCGATGGGTTTGTTGGTTAGTTGGGCGGCGAAGCCTGAGATGGATTCTGGGGAGCGGACGTCGAGGCCTGAGTTGGGAGGGGAGAGTGGGTGAGTGGGTGGTTGTGGATTGGGGTGGTCGTTCTGCTTACGATGGAGGCGGCATTGGAGCGATTGCAACTTGGGTCCCACCTCGTGGTCGGCGGCCTATTGCGAAGGGGTCAATTTCTTCTTGTCTGTCTGAGGTTCTCCCGTCGTTCCATACGTGTACCTCATAGCCCTACGAGTCCTTATCAGTTGCATACCCGAGCTGCTGCTCAGTCTGGCCTACCTCGCTGATCAGGATGTTGGCAAAGGCATGGCCGATACCTGAGTTGGCTCCTGTCACTACAGCTGTAGGCATCGTCGTAATACTCCCTGATCAAATATGACACGCAAATGTGCTGGACCAAAGTTGTAGAAAATGTATGTCTGTCTACTTGCTCTTGAATCCAGCATCGGGCCTGAGGGGACATCAACGTCATACGCTGGCTCGCCTGCATGTGCTGCTTTTGCGGCTCTCTACGAGAGCCGCAGCCTTGTGCTGGAGAAAATGTCGCCGGTCATGCGAAAGAGAGCTCATCGGGTGCTTCAGAGCCATATGAGCGGCCGCGTCCGATGAGTGCTTGGTCTGTGTTTCAGCGGCGACAAGGAGCAACGTGCAAAGTTGGGCAGCAGCGACCACCGGCACGTGACATTCAAAGGCACGACCACCGCAATGGGAGAGACTGAGTCATCGCACGGACGACGCTTGCACACCTGCTTGAAGATGTGTCAATCCCCCTTAAAGACAAGTGTCCGATCCGACGTCACATGTATCGAGACGGGATCGCTAGTCCAGGAGGTCACTCAGCATCTGTCGCTGTGCGCTCTCGGCCAACTCAGCTCAGTGAGCGACTTCAGAAAATTGCATAAGAGAATCAGCGAGCAAAAGCGATTGCAATAACAACATGATTGATGCTCTCACGTGGACCACAAGCTTCTTCGCGGCGAAGACAAATTTCCAACAAGGCCTATTGTCGGGTCATCTCATCACGATAGGGAAGAAGAAGGAACTTCCCTGCACAAAAAGTATTAACTTCAATATAGCCGCGCGAAAGCTACTGGCGCTGACCATAGGACAGGCATTCCTGGGTTTCACCATTCACCTTCCGGTGCTGAGGATTGATCTTCACTGGCGCAAGATCTTCGTCCTGATGTGATGAAGATCGGGTTTCTATAGGCCCACCGCTGCTGCAAGTCATCGTTTAGCCAAATGCTTCGGGCTCCTAATGATCGAGGCTCCCGTGTGCACCCGTGGCTGTCACCACAACGACGACGTGGTCCGCGGGCAGTGCGTCAGTTCACCGGGCGGCGCATGATCAATGTACATCACGAGCAAGTATGTGAGGATCGCCAGTCATTTCGGCCGCGGAGCACAATAATGTAGCGGCGAGGATCGTGCGTTGCCTTGCCCTAGCTCCTCGGAGGCTTGGAGTATCTACTGCATGTGCACGGTTCTCCACCAACGATACACTGGCGCGGCAGCTGCATCTTGGAAAGCTGCTCAGCTTGGCCGCTCGGACAGTTGCATCCTCTGTGACACCGCTGCCGCGGGAAGGCGCTCTGCATGGCAGATGTCTCGTTTAGCCGCGTGCAGCACTGCGTGCTTCATTGCTGAGGTAAGCGCAGATGTGTACAGGAATTCACGGAAGCGCTCGCCTGTGATCGACCGGAAAGGAGCCTGCAGAGCAGCAGATGCATCCTGTAGAGCAGCCTGCCGATGCGTGTGGATAGGGTGAGAAAGGCCGCCGATGCCATTTGGGTAGTGCCGCACGCGATCGAGCAGAACAACGACATTTCCTTCGACTTCGCAAGGTAAGCAAGTGTAGTCATGTGAGCACTCTCTATCCGCATCACGCCTGTCCTGGAAGAATTGAGGAAGCTTTGGCCATTTCGCCAGGTGTATAGGGAGCTTATCGCGATCATCAGTCGTGAACGATTGCGGTTGCGAATGACAACACCGGACGCTGCTCATGCGATCAAGTCGCAAACTTGGCGTGGAAGGCGGTGGAATACCGAGCGTCTCGTGGCGTGATGTGACACGATAGCACCATCGTGAAAAGCTGCGCAACCTGCTTCTCAGCTCAGCTTCGCTGCCTCGGGAGCGATGTTGCTTCCATTTGCCTTGACCGGATGAGACGGCGAGTGTAGGAATGAATGCAAGGCAACTTGTAGCACGTAGGCAATTATTGCTGTACATGTTGCGAATGCTGCTCTGCATGTCGATGAGGCTACAGCGTGTATAGAGTTCTGGTGAAAGCGGCCACGTGCGCGACGCCTCTCTGTGTTGCATGCACGGCTGCAGAGCGGTGTCAGCGTGCGCAGAGATCTAGCGTTACGACGGTTGCAGTGTTCATGCGAGCATGCTTTGTGTTGTGCGTCGAGGCGTGTGGCCACGAGTGCCGTCGTCGGTCTTGTCGGCAGAAGCTTCCATGCATAAGCGTATCCTGGTCGGACACTGTTCATGCCACCAGGATAGGGCCAGATGGAACGGTCCAAGGTGCTTCAATAACAGCATAATATCGAGCGTGTTTCATGCCATGTTTGTCAAGGAACATCGACCACACGGGCTCCGATACAACATGACACCAAATATGCCCACCCCCGCAGGGCATCGTCTCGTCTGGCTGCATGCCGGGATTCGGGCATGATGGTCATCATGGTGGTGTGGCTTTCATTGGCAGGGCGCGCCTCGAAGATTGCGTGACGGGGGAAGCGGCGCTCGTGAAGCTCCTTCGCGCGTCGCTGCTGTGGGCGGGCTTGACGATACCGCGGGCAACATTGCTCAGCCAATGGTGAGTCAGACGTCGTTGTTGCGGTCTGCTATACGGGCCATGACAAGTCGGTAGTGCTCTGCCGGGGGAGGGAAAACCTGCTTTGGCTCACAGCTCACCGCCAGGCTCGCGCTCCCGGCAGCGGCGAGATTTGGCTCCTCAGCAGACGCTCAGGAACCTTGGAATGTCGTCAACAGGTGCAAAGGTTCGTTCGTAGTTTGACATGGGCCGTGAAAAGGCTACTACGGTACCTTGTTGGGTGCCCATGCGCGGCGGCACTGTTATAGGTTGGCGGGCTGTGGAGAGCTCCCCTGCGCGCACGTCTCTGGCAAGTTGCATGCCGTCCGTCCTATGGGAGCGCTGCTATCCGCGCAGACCACGCTCGCCGCTGGCTACCGCTCCTGACGAGGAGCGGTCACCGAACACACGGCCCAATGGGCATCACAGCATGCTGGCAGCTGCAGACGACGCTCGCGCAGCCTCACATGGGGGGATGGGGTCATGTCACGATGATGATGATGATGATGATGAGAGTGCGCGCGCAGCTTCGCAGCAGCAGGGCTGATGACAGGCTGGCGCGATGATTACGAGCGCCGGCGTTCGTGAGTGAGACTCGAGCCGGCGCAGCAGGAGCATGTGCGACGAGGAGGAGCATGAGTAGTACTGTACTGTACAGTAGTAGTTCGCACCCAAATAGCTCTCGCGTTGCTTCCGAGAAGCCGGAACGGCGTGCGGCTCGCTGTCAACACGACGAACGGCGGGACATGCATGCATGCATGCATGGCCTCAGGTGATGGATGGCCTTCGTCTTGGCCTGCCGGCGCAGTGCCAGCGCATCGCGATACTACCGTCTGTAGTAACAGCAGCAGCAGCAGCAGCAGCAGCAGCAGGAGGAGGAGGAGGAGCACACGCAGCACGCAGCACGCAGAACACAGCAAGCGCCCGCGGCCGCGGCCGAAACGCGCCAGCGCGCAACGCAGCGGCGATGAGAGTGAGACACGAGCGAAACCGTGTTCACGCAGTGCCATCGGCACTTGGGATCCACGACGAAAGGCAGTTCCTTGGGCGCGCTGCGGGATGATGTCAACGCTTCCTGCACTGTGCCTGCCTCAGGAGATTGTCATTACTTTGTACAGTACTGTATTCACCCAAGCCGGCCGACGGTGCTGCGTCGTGCTGCACAGCGGATGCAGCCAGCTCCACGCCCTTCCTCGACCGATGCTCTCTCGCCCGCCCACCATCCGCCCGTCTGCCGCCCGTATTGACTGAACGACCGACTGACCGACTGACCGCCCGACCGCCCCGACCAACATTCGTCGTGGATCTGCACCGACGTTTGGGGGGGGCAGACGATTCGACGGAGCACAGGGTTTTCTGGCGGACGATCTCCAGGGTTAATTATTTGGGGCCTGGCACGCTTGGTGCTTGGTGCCGCTCCTACCTCCTAGCTTTCTCGCGCTGCCTGCACACCCGAACGCTTCGATTCACACACACACACACACACTTCATCACCCACCGCTTTTCCCTCCTCGCCGTCCTCACCGCAGTCATTCCTTCGCGACACCACCCGCCCGCTACACATCCACCGCCCGGGCGCCAGGACGCGACCCGCACTCCTCGTCGCAGACAACACCTTCCCAGCTGCCGTTACACAACCGCTCAGACACAGGCACGCTGCTGCGAGCGCACCTCATTCCTGCCCACTCCGAACTTAAAGCACCCCCACATACTATTACTGCGCACTTGGTCCCATTGCAACCAGCCCTGCATACTCCTGCTGCCCTGCCCTGCAACGCTCGTCTTCCTGCCTGGCTGCAGCAAGCGACACATCCACCACGCCGCTCCGCCAATCCTTCCACGGCAAGCACCACTATACCACCAGGCCGGACCTCCCGCGCTGTGCGCGCTCAACCACTCCGCATCGCAATCAATCACAATCGCCTTGAAACATCCTCCCAAACGTCACCGCGCGCTCGGCTCCTCGGCGCTAGCCGCACACGCGACCCATTGGACGTTCCTGAGTGCCCGCCGAGGATTGCATCCGGACGAGTGTCTCCTGCGCTGCCGTCCCGTCCCTACTCACCGGCCGCGCTGGCCCCGGTGGGACAGCATTTCGTTTGGCCACGCCCTCTACTGCTGGTCACCATGAGCTGGCTTTGCCGATTCGAATAACCCACTCCACCACCGACCTGTAACAGCCATGAACCTCTCCTCCGGCACTCGCAGCCAAGATGCCTTCTCGGCACGCGCTGCTGCTGCTGCTGCTGCTGGTCCCATCACTAAGACGCACGCCGCTCCTTCGCATGCTCAGCCGGCGAGGATCAACACAGCTATAGCCTTGACCGTCACTCCCTCCTCCGCTGGCATGAGCGCTTCGTCCGTCCCGAGTCGAAGCAGCTCCCTGCACCACATCTACTCCGTCCGATCGTATCCCAACGTCTCTCAAGACTCGTTGGCCGAGATCCGGATGTCTCCTCAAATATATCCCTCTCCTTCTTCCGTCCCGCGCAGGGCCATGTCGGATCGCGCATTTTCGGAGCGCTCGCCTTCCCCCCATACCCGCGTTGGACACCCCGGAGCGATGGCAGAGACAATGTCTGCGACTGGTCGTGGCGATGGGCTCTTTCGGAGATTATCTCGAGGCGCGTCGAACAAGCTGAGGCGCCGCGCATCTACCACGCATTCGCTCCGCATACGTGACCAAAGTGCTGGACCCCTGCTAGTCCGTCGTCGCAGCGACAGCAATGGCGCCTCGGATTTTCAAGATGTGTCCGACCTGGAACTGGACAGCAACCTCGAAGACATGGATGACTGTCCTCCTTACGTCAACGATCGAAGCAATGCGCTCGGGATCAATGTCGGGCGTCCAGCTCCCATGTCTCACGGCACAGGGAGCACCTTCGTGGGTGGCATTGCGCCTTCGTCCTCTGCCATCTTGGAAAAGGGTACGTGGGTCTGGAAACACACGCGGCGCAGCAGGAAACGAATTCAACTGCGACTGGACTCGAGCTCGGCCAGAGTGTGCTGGCATGGCAAGAAACCCGACAAATCCTTCTTCATCGACGACGTCCGAGAGATGCGAGTTGGTGAGGAGTCTCGGAACGCGCGAGACGACATTCAGGTTCCCACAGACCAGGAAGATCTCCTAGTCACAATCGTGTATGCTGTGGCGGAACGATCCAAAGGCCGGAGCATCAAGACGATGCACATCGTGATGCCCGATCACTACATCATGAAATTATGGATGAATGCACTCAACATCGTGACCCGACAGCGAATCGAGGTCATGAATGCACTATCCTCCAACCCGGAAAAGGCTGAGAAAGGCATGGCTTTGGCCTGGAAGCAGGTCATGAGCCAGAAGGACGTCAGTCAAGACGAGCGATTGACTCTCGCAGATGCCATGGCGTTGTGCCGGTCATTGGAAATTAACTGCTCCGAGTCTGCAGTCAAGACACACTTCAAGGCTATCGGTCGTGATGAACATGCTGCACTCACCTACGACCAGTACAAAGACTTTCTTCAGTCCTTCCGAGAACGAAAGGACATCACACACATCTTCAAGAACTGGCAGCTTGGTACCGACCATGACATGGTTCTCGAAACTTTCCTGGAATTCATGCGCTACGAGCAAAAGGCTGATGTTGACAAGGATCGTGCTCACTGGGAGGCAGTTTTCCACAAGTTCGCGCGACCGGGAAGCAACCGCCCAACCCTACCGGATGCTGCCCCGCAACCGGAACAGAAGGTATGGACGACACAGAGCTTTCAGACCTTCTTGACTTCACCTTTCACATCCCCTCTTGCGCTACTGGGCAGTGAACCCTTCCTGGACAGACCCTTGAATGAGTATTTCATCTCGAGCTCTCACAACACATATCTACTCGGGCGACAAGTTGCCGGCACCTCGAGTGTCGAGGGCTACATCTCTGCGCTGGTCAAAGGCTGTCGTTGTATCGAGATCGATTGCTGGGACGGCGATGATGGCCGCCCCATTGTCACTCACGGGCGAACCATGACCAGCAAGATCCCATTCGAGGACTGCGTCTCTGTGGTGGCAAAATATGCATTCCATAGTTCGCCATACCCATTGGTGGTCTCCCTCGAGGTGCACTGCAATCCTGATCAGCAGCTCGTCATGGTGGAATTGATGCGCAAGTATTTCGGCAGCATGATGGTCACTGAACCGATCTCGAACAACACCGTCAGCCTACCTTCACCAGAGGAGCTGCGCAACAGGATCTTGATTAAAGTGAAGGCGTCTGCGGAGATCGAGCAACTGCAATCGCTTCCGGAAGCACCCACGGGTCGAAGGAGAGCACGAAGTTTGACTTCAACCTTCGGTCGCGCGCCATCTACGGAGACATCGAGCGCAACCTCCTCGCCGCTGGTCTCCAGTTCTTCTGCAACCAGTCCCTCCGAAGTCAACGGCGTTTTCACGCCCCGAGGATCGATCCCATCCGGCGTGGTCACTCCGAGCAGCTCTGCAGATGACAGTGACGAGGTTCGGCAACCGATTGACAGGGCAAAGCGACGCGGCAACAAGACGCGCATTATCCACGAGCTTGGCAAGCTGGGTGTGTACGCGCAAGGCATCAAGTTCGGTGCCGGCTTCCAGACACCTGCTGGGAAGACGTACAACCACATCTACTCGTTCAACGAGAACACATTCGACGATCTCTGCACAAAGAAGACGGACAACAAAGCTCTCTTGGAGAAGCACAATGTCAGGCACCTGTTGCGCGTCTATCCGGCGGCCAAGCGCGTGGATTCTTCCAACTTCAACCCGTTGTCGGTCTGGCGCCGCGGCGGACAGATGGCTGCTCTCAATTGGCAGACATACGACGTTCCCCAACAGATCAACGAGGCCATGTTCGCCGGTGGCTTGGATCGACTAGGATATGTTCCCAAGCCGGACGAGCTGCGACACGCCAAGCACCAACCCATCTTTGACGCTGTTGACCAAGGTCCCAAGGATCATGAGAAGAGGGGCAAGAAGTGCGTCAAATTTAGTGTCGACATCATCTCTGCGCAACGCTTGCCGCGTCCACGCAATCAAAGCTCCGGATCCGGCATGAATCCCTACATCGAATTTGAGATGTTTTATGCGGAAGATAAGGAGCGCGTGATTACCAAGTCGGATGGCATCAATGACGCGTCAGTGCAAGAATTGCCTGCCGAGAGGGCGCTACCGAGCCGCAGTCGGACCAGAATTGTCGAAGGCAATGGCTTTGATCCACAGTATCACCAGAACATCACGACTTCCGTCGAGACCAAGTTTCCTGGCCTGGTCTTCGTCCGATGGACCGTGTGGAATGCTCCACAAGGCAAGAAATCGGGTTCCAATGGCGTGCTCCTTGCTGCATATACAGCTAAGCTCAGTAGTCTACAGCAAGGCTACCGACACCTACCGCTCTTCAATCCTCAAGGAGAGCAGTATCGCGATGCGAAGTTGTTCGTCAAGATCAAGACGGAAGCTCCGGTCGCGATTCAACAACACCATGCTGAGAGCTTGTATTACGGCATTGTGGACCCCGCAGCCTCGCCTCGTTTCGACACACCCCGAAGCGATCGTCCCTGGCCGCGTCGCATCTTCAGTCGAGCTTCTTCTCAACGGCGAAGAGACGCCTCGAGCGATGTCGCGGGACCCCTCTCCCGGACTTCTAGCATGGACCGCGAGTCCTTGCCATGACCAACACACATTTGAATGTTTCAAGTTCAGCGCGCATTCATGACACCCGGACCACCACCATCCACACACTCGGCGTTCACGGGCATATTTCGGCAGTCACAGCTGGCATGCTGTTCCATGGGCGGCTACATTGAGTTGAGAAAGAATACAGTATTATACCCCACTTCGCAATTGCATTTGCAGTGCATATCATCCGCGCGCTCTCCACACCCTGCGTTTTTCATGTCTTCTTGCACCTTCGTCGCATTGGGAAAGGGCTGTTCGGCTGGCTATCGAACTAGACGCAAGCAAGGAAGGGCAAGCAATCAAGGCGGTGACGATTGAAACGCCCCGGGTTGTGGTTATCTCATTTGTTGTCTGTCTTCTGCTTCTGAAAGATGTACAGCTTGCACTACTACAACAAGAAGAAGAAGATTGACACCGCACAAGGGCTGCGCTCTTCAAAGAATGATCTCTGCATCATTTTCGTTTTCGTCTCTTCTCTGCTTTCTCCATTTTGAAGACAAAAAGTCTTCCGCTCTTCGCTCTGCCGCCACCTCTTCCCGCTGGTCTCGAGAAACAGTGAGGCAGGCAGGCAAGCGTTGCTGTAATTGTATCACGAATCCCCTCCGCAAGTTGCGATTGCGGCAGAGGGCAAACTATCCACTTTTTGGTGGTGGTTTTTTTTTCTTCTCTTTTTTGGGATCGGAGACATGACGGGAAAATAGAATAGAGCTCTCCAGGATAAGTGAGAGCCAGAGTGTGGCGAGTGGACGATGGACGTGGAGAAGTTGTGTCCTTTGCTTTTTGGTTTTAGATTCGCCTTGATGATGATGGAAAGGGAAGGGAAGGGAATGGAATGGCCACAGATGGAGATTCTACTACTACTCCCTCTTCTGTGCTGCTGCTGATGCCGCCGACGCAACGGCTATGAGAGAGAGGGAGAGAGAGAGATACAAACTTCTTTTAATTTCATGAAAAAAAAAGACTTCTTTTCTTCCTCTTGATTTTTTTTTGGTTAATGATTTGTGTCTTTGATTTTGTCTCGTCATGATGAGTCGTTTGTAATGCTACTTCCTGCCCTATGCGACGCTTTGCTATATGCTGTGCGGTGCTGTGCTGTGCTATGCTATGCTATGCTGTGCTGTGCTATGCTATGCTATGCTGTGCTGTGCCTAGCCCATTCCCTTCTACGGCCCGCTATGGCGGATTTTTAATGCCAAAAGTGCAAAAACCCAAAAATAGATTTAGGCCTTTCCATTTCCGCTTATAGTCTTATGCTATCGTAATAGTCTATCGGCCCGTGTTTCTATCTAGTATTAACTGCTATCGATATTATATAGGTAGAAGATTATAATACGTTAATATTATACCTTATACTAAGTCGTTATTTAGTAGAGTTATATTCTTACCTCGGCTCTAATTGCTTTTACTCTTCTATCCTATCGCAAATCTCTATATTATTATAGCATTTTTACCTTTAAGTATTATATAACTATACTATACCCGTAAAACCCTCTAAAGGAGCTCTACTCTACGCTTATTACGTAGTAGAACGATAGTAGCTTAATATTAGACCTCTAGTAGTTCTACCTTAATTTAGGCTATCGTACTAAACCGTCTATTTAAACCCTCCGTATAATTACTTAAATGCCTAGTACTTAGAGAAGAAATAATATATACGACTATACTAACTTATAACTCTAAAGCTATATTATATATAAATTCTTTATCGAGGCAATAACCGATAAGATAATATACGATACCTTTACGAAGGAAGGCTAGGTCCTAGGCAGTCGAAAGCGTTTTATATAAGAGAGAAAAGTAATAGAGTTAAAGCGCAGATATAAAGAGTATAAGGTAATAGTACTTTTCGATATATAGACTAATATTATTAAGTCTTAACTTAATACTACGCGCATTAATTTATATAGTAGAGAGTTTCTATAGACCTATTTCCGCGCGAACCTAAATATATAATTTATACTTAGAAAGTATAATAAAGAAATAGGCAAGTTAAGACTATATATATCGTCCGAGGCTAATAGAATTCTACTAGGAAGCGCCTATATAATATCGTAAAGAAGCTTTACTCTACTAGCACGTATAATCGAGCTATAGACTTCTCCCGTCGCTATAGGCGCTTTATTACGCTAGGCGTTAATTAGATATAGAGTATAGATGCCTACTATAAGGCCGAAGATTACGGCATTTAGATCTACGCAGCTATCGACGTAGAAAGCCGATATATTCTCTAGCTTTACTATAGCCCTTCCGCCTATATAATAGTATCTATACTTAGCTAATATATAAAGATATGCCGCAAATATAAGAGAATGCCTAAAATCCTTCGGACTAATAAGGGTAAAGAAACTATCCTTCTTATAGATACTTACTACTAGCACGCCTATATTATTCGAGGTCTAGATATACTCTTTAGGCGTATATTCGTATTTAGTATAAGTATACGTAATATTCGTATCGAGCGCTAGTAGAGTTAAATATCTAGAGGAGCTATTATATAATAGACGGTATATACTTTACTTAGCCTCCGTAAGTATCCTAATTATACTTAGGCTATATAAGTAGCCGTATAGATCTTCGACTCCCCTCTGCTTTATATAAGTAAAAGGGCTAAAGTCTAATAGCGTAATATATAGACCTACTTCTATAAAGTCCTAGGAGATTCTAGATAGTACTATAAAAACTCTAAAGCCGACCGTATTGCCCTTAAGTTTATCTATATTCTACTTATTAGGAAGCAGCTATTAGGCTTTATATATATATAGAATCTATATAGAATCCGGAAATAGCGACTATAGCCTTATATACGCCCTAGTATCCCGTACTATTAATACTACTATCTAGACGCTAATAAGCTAGATATTAGCTATAATATCGACGAGGATTTCTTTGCCCGATTAGACGAGGTATGCGATAGCTAGGGTAAGACTATATTATATAAGCAGGTTAATTATGCTAATCTATAATTCTAGACCTAGACGAATATATCCTAGAGTATACGCGGTAGCTCTATAAGAAGATACTAAAGGCCCGCGGCTTTCTAAAAGGTCGACTAGATCCGTATCGATTTATATAATCGGTAGGTATATCCGAATATTAGATAGCATACTAGGAACTTATCTACGAGCTCTAGAAGTATTATCTAGATAAACTTATTAAGACTGCTATTCTATATAGAGATAGGGCATAGATGCCGGTAGTAGCTATACGTACTCTATAGATTATAGAGGAGTTTAAAAGAGTTATATAAGTAGGAGAAGCTTATACCCTCCGCTATTAGGTAATATAAGTCCCTAAAGGTATAGGCGAATATAGCGACTAGATTAACGAAGGCAATAAGTCTAATACCTCCGAGGCTCTCGACGCTTTTTAGATTTCCGCCGACTTATATAATAGCAGTTTTGTTTATTAGGATTAGATCTCTAGATAGAGACCCGTTATACGCTTTACTATAAATAGCCTAACTTCCTCTATAGCTTTAGGAAATACTTCGTCTTCTATAACTACTAAGATATCTTACTAGGATTATAGCTACTTATCTCGGTTATATAAAGGCGTTTCTCGCTAGCGTATACGCTAACGCCGTATACTAGAGGTTTTTGCACTCCCCGTATCTTCGCCCTCTTCTATAAATTCCTCTATCTTCTATATATATCGTATTAACTACTATAGCGCACCTCTTATATATCGTATATATATACCTACCTATATAATCTAATAGCTTTTAGCGCAAAGACCTAGGCCCGTAATTGCCCTACTACTACTAGTACTATTAACTACTATACTAACTATAGATACCTACCTAAGTACTCTACCTATAAGAAGTTAAACCCTACGCTACTAGCGCCCTCGGATATACCTATATAAAGGGAGGCGCCGACTCTACTACTAGAGCAGCCTATTATAGAGCTATTACGAAAGATCTAGGTTATCGACTTAACCCTAAGTAATAGCTCTAATAATAGGGAGCCCGGTATTTAAGAAGGCGACCGCTTTACCTAAGTTCTAGGCCGTATATTAGTTATAGCCGCGGATAGGAAAATCCGTATTAAGGGTAACTATTAGAAGTATTCTAAGAGATATATTTATTATACTAGTAGTACTCCCCTAACCTAATAACTATATACTACCGTCCCTACTCTAATAAGCACGAATATATAATTAGTATTTAATGCAAGGGTTCTTATTATACGGTATACTATAGACGAGGACGATTAAGATAGTATACTAAGGTAAAAGTATAAGGAGGTTTATAAGTTATTCTACGTACTATCCGCCTTATTAACTCTTATTCCTATGTCTATAATTAACTTATATAAAGTGCCTACGTAGCAAATAGAGTCCCCTAACGTCTAGGTAACGGACGAGGCATAGCTTATCTAGTACTTTAGCTAATAACTATCGAACTAGGAGAAGGAGTAGGGAAACTTAAGGAACGCTAAATAGTAGATCGCGTTAACCTTTATAAAGCAGAATAGGCCTATTCGGCTACTAAAGGATAAGTTTAAAGATACCTTACTACTCTAGGCCTTTCTAGTTCGGAAAGATCTATAAGGGCAAGCTATACTAAGCTTAGAGCAAAATATATAGATTATAATCGAACGTTTTATAATACTCGATAGTCGCGACGAATTATATAGGTCGGAAAGCCTAGTAACTAGTAGAGAAGTTAAGGAATATAATAAGAAACCTATAGAGGGTAGTATAGAGAAAAAGAAAAAGAAGAAGAGAAAGAAAAGAGAAATTAAGATAGAGAACCTAGATACTAAGGTTTATACTTTATAATATACTTATATAAAAACTTATACTTGCTAATAGTTAAGTAGATTAAGATAGAGCATATAGATAAGGCAAAGGTAAAGATAAAGATTAAACTAGAGAAGGTCTATACTAAAGCGGTACTACTACCGGATAAGAGTAGTAGTCGCGTTATAGAAGTTTGCTAGTATAATTATTAGTCTATCGGAGAGAGCTAATATAAGTATAGTTAATAGATCTCTCTAGCTAGGAGAACGACGGGTCTAAATAGCTACCTTAGCTCTCTATTATAGATAAGGACGAAGACGAGCTAGGTAATACGTATATTAAAACGGAGTTATAGGAGGCAGAGAAGGGCAGAGTATATATTATATAACTAAGCAAATTATTCTATATCTATTATAAAAGAATTAACGACTAATATTCGTAGCTATAAACTCTACGGGATTATAAGTATATATCTTCTAAGATAGATATTACTTTACTACGAACTCTAGTAGAAAACAATCGATCTTAGCGACTATATACTAGTATATTCTTAAATCCTCTAGCTATAAGTACCTATAGGGCTATAAGGTTAGAGAAAGCGCGAAAGAATAAGAAGGAGTAGAATATAAAATTTTAGAAGTATAGAGAAGATATATTATTTCTTTAGTAGTAGAACTAAGTATTTTTAGGTCTTTTTAACCTATATAATCTTAGAAAAAAGTAGTCTACTTAGAGTATAGGATTTTTATAGAGTATATATAAGTGCTCTACCCCTACCTCTAAATCCTTCTTCTATACTCTACTTACTATACTTCCTAGGCGCTCTTATAGTATAGCTAGAATGCGTCTAGTACTCCGTTAGGTCCGAATTATACTAGTCGGCTATTACCTACTCGCCCTCCTTTATTACTATCTTAGTCTGCTTATCCTTCTTATACTCTATAGACTTATTATACTACTTGCAATTTCTATAGTAGTTATTAAAGTACCCTTTCTAGGTAATATAGGCCTACTTTAAGTTAGCGAAATATATTATATAAGCGCGTAAAGAGCGTAAAAGATAAGTAGACTTAAATAGATATTTTATATCTTAAAAGGTCCTTTCTCCTTATTATATCTCTTATATACCTTAGCATTTATAGCTCCTTTATACTTGCCGTTAGTATTTCTTTTCCTAATACGGAGCAACTAGATTATATAGACCGGGACTAGATAAGTAGCGTATTTATATATAACTAGTAGTTAAGGATCTTAGGAAAGAACGCTCCGTACTCTTAGTAAAGCTCGATATAGTTACCTTGCTTTTTCTTTATTATAGCCGTCTAATTAGGCATAAGCGCGAAGCTAGCTTTCTCTAACTATATTATACTTATTAGCAAAAGTCCTAAAGGTATATTATATTAGGTATCTTACCTTATTTCCTTAGGTATTAAGCTACCTATCTACTACGACGAGACCGTCGTTAGAAGCCTATAGCTAGAAGGGTTAGAATTCGTTAGCTATTATATAGGCGCGCGTACTTAGTTTATAGTATAAAAGAGCTTTAGGAGGTATTAGTAAAGTAGTTAGAAAAGGTAAAAGTTTTAAAAGTAGAAAGGTTAGAAGTATTTAAGGTAGAAGAAGTAAGAAGCGTATAGATAAGAGTACGGTAGTAGAAAGAAGTTATATTATACTAGTTAGGTAGCCGTAGGTTTATATAATAAGGTAGTATACTATAAAGAGGCAGGCGTATTAGGAATAGTAAAGTAAAGTAAAGTAAGTAAGTCTATAGATAACTCTACTCTAATTATAAGCTCGTAGCTACTTAAGTAGGATTCGAACATTTATATTATAGGTTATATAAGCGAGAAAAAAAGAGAGAAAGGTCTAAAGAAGAAGAGTAATATAGATTATTAGAAGAAAGTAGAACTTAGAATCTAAGAGGTATAAAGTATAGGTTATATTTCTATTATAGTAGTATAAGAGTAGGCTAAGTCTTTCTCGCCTATATAAAGTTATTAGAAAGCAGTCTTTCTTAGGAATGCTATCTCGCTATAGTATATATATATGCTCCTCTATCGCCTAAAACTCCCCTTCTACTACTTACTAGCTATACTTCTTAGACGCTCTAGTAATACGGCTAGAGCGTATCGTCTACTTTAGTCCTTAGGATATTATACGGGCGCGCTATTCCTTCTTCGCCTCCTTCTAGCTACTATAATATATATATCTTAGCTTATCTCTAATATAAATATAATTTCTATAAGTACCTTTAGAATTCTTTCCCTAAGTAATATAACGCTACTTTAAATTAGTAAAATATATTATATAAGTACGTAGATAGTATAGACCTTAAATAGACCTCGACGATTATCCTTAGCTATCTTAGTACTCGACTAGACTATAAATCTCTTATAGGCTATATATCGATACTCTATCTACTAGCTACTATACTTGCCGTTAGTATTTCTTTTCCTAATATAAAGTAACTAGATTATATAGACTAGGACTATATAAGTAATGCATCTACTATATTTAAGTAGTTTAGAATAGCCTCTAGAAGATTCGCGTACTTTTCGTAAAACTTAACGATAGTACTATCGCTTTCGTTTATCTACTTATTCTACTAGACGTCTATTACGAAGCCCTCGTCCTTTAACTATATTATACTTATTAGCGAAAGTCCTAGACTTATAATTAATTCCCTAGAAACTTAACTTACGACTATACTAGCTACGTCGAGACTAAGCTTTACTAGATCTAGGTTACCGTTAGTGTTAAGGACGAGCTTATAGCTAAGATTAATATTTGCTATTATATAGGCGCGCGCACTTATTTTGCGATATAAAAGAGCTTTAGAAGGTATTAGTAGAGTAGTTATAAGGAGTAAAAGCTTTTAAGAGTATAAAGGTTAGAAGTATTTAAAGTAGAAGAAGTAAGAAGCGTATAGATAAGAGTATAGTAGCGGAAAGAAGTTATATTATACCGGTTAAGCAGCCGCGGGTTTATATAATAAGATAGTATACTATAAAGAAGTAGGCGCATATAAGGAAAGTAAGAGTTACTAAGGGTAAAGTAGAATTTATATATATAGCTATATATTATACGCAGATTATACGTATAAAACGAGTAGAATATAGCGATAGCAATACTCTTAGTTTCCGCTAATACACCGATATAATATAGTATAAGCCTAAATCTATTTTTGGGTTTTTGCACTTTTGGCATTAAAAATCCGCCATAGCCCGCCCGTACTCCGGACGCATGCATGTCAGCATCAGCATCTTTACCTCGGGCGAAAACGGACAATTGTTACCTCCTCCTCGTCGCTTTGTCGCGGGATAGAAAAACGCTAATAATAACTTTTCGGCGACCGAAAGAGAGTGGAATCTTTGGGCGAACATGATGATGATGATGAGGTCATGGGTGCAGACTGCAGGCACGAAGGATTGATTCAATAGCCCGTGTACTTGTTGCTACTACTACTTCGTGCAGATGTCCTGCATAGTGGGGGGAAAGTTTCTATTCATAGAGAGGTTCCATTTTCGAGCTAGCAAAGATAAACTGCGGGGACTACTATAGCTAGTAGCTTGGTCACGATGCGTTGTGATTATGAGAAACGCCAACGTGACTAGTTCTCACGACATCGACACGGATACCAAGGGTGCGACACCAGCGTCGGCTGATCTCGTGTTTTGACGGTGGCAGCAGGCAGAGGAGCAGCTGTGCATGATGATAACGATGCGATCGTACAGTGTGCTTCCGTCCAAGACAAGTTTTTGCGCAAACGGACAGCTCCGGTCCGAGCAGTGGCACGTCTTTCACTTCTTCGACTTCTTGCCTCCTCCTTTCTTTTCTTGAAGCGGCAAGGTCAACACGTAGTCGGTGCTGTTCAGATCGATCTCGGCGTTGATGATCCATTGTGCAAATGCCGCCTTGTCGTATACCACACGGCCGTGGGTTTCGATCAAGTCTTCGGCATCGTCGTCCGCGGCGTCATCCACACCAAAGAAGATGACATTCTCCTTGGGCTTTGTATCGTGACCTTTGCTGGCATTGCCAGCCAGGACTTCGACTGCTCCAGCTTCGCCAGCAAGCTTGACGACTTCCTGCCAGTTGTCGTAAGACAGAGCGGCTCCTGCGGTGAAGAACACAGTCTTCTGGGCGAAGAGCGAGCGTCGCGTGGTTGGGTCGGCGTCGATATCCTTGAGATCATCGTGGACGTAGTCGTCCGTATCTTGCAGCTCCCCTTCCTTGCGCGAGTCGTTGATCCAGGAGTCACCGACTACGGGCTTTCCTGCCACAAGCGATCGCAGAACCTTGAGAGTAGATGGCAAAGTCTTGTCCCTGACCACGCAAACGAAGTTCGTCTGCCGGCTTGGTGTTTCATCGACAACCTCGATCTTGTTCTGTGTCATCCAAGACTTGGCAGCTGGAAGCAAGTTGCTGGCACTCAGAAGGATTTTTGGGGTTCGGCGCTTGCGCGCTGTAGCAGACGGCGTAGCAGTCTGTTGTCGCGACGCTTTCTTTGCCGGTGTCGTAGCAGCTGTAGCGGACCGAAACGGCTTCCTCGGCTTCTTCTCGACAGTCGCTGTTGTAGCGGATGCGTCAAGATCATCGACATTTTCGCTGACATGAGCAACCTTCGGTGGTCTACCACGCTTCTTCGTTGGATTAGAAGTCGGCGTGACAGCAGTGGTCTGGTGTTTTCTGTCGCCTGTCTGCTCATCTTCTCCCTCCCCATCCTCATCTTCTGCGACCGTCTGAGATTTGCGTGGCCTGCCGCGCTTCCTCGCCGTCTCAACAGATGATGTGACAGCGGCAGTCTCATCGTCGCCATCTGCCATTTCCGCCTCTTCTGCATCGTCTACATCCTCCTGGCTTGCTGAGGTCTGAGGTTTTGATGATTGCGCCTGCGGTTTGCTTGGACTGGGAGATGGCCCATCAGATTCGGTGACACCGCCGGAGCTGGGGGCAACAGCTTGCTTCTTGCCGACTGTGAGCGGGGCGCTCGGTATCTCGTCGTCCTCGTCGCTGTCCTTAGCAGCTTTCGGCAACTTGGCTCGCTTCCATCTCACGTTCGATGCGGACTCTTCTGGGTCGCCTGGGACTCCGTACTGGTCTGCGCGAGCCGTTGACTTCCGCTTCAGGCTACGTGCTTCTAGTCGAGACGACGTTTGCTGAACATTCAAAGCTGCTGCGGCAGGTGTTGATTCTGTAGTGTCGTTGTTTAAGTCGCCAGTCTCGTATCCCATCGGCTCGGGCTCAACCCGCTCCCCAAGCAGTGGCGCATGCTGGTCGTCGAGGTGATTGTTCTGCGAACGTGTTGTGGTGGCAAGCGCACCATGAAGGAGCACGGTGTCCTGGGTCTGGAAAGAAACAACGGCATCGTCTTCGGAGGTCACTTGTGGTGAGGTCTTGTCCACACAAGCCACTTCCTTCTTGCCTGGAATTGGCGGTGAGCTCGAATGCTCGCCGTCGGAGTCGGCCACGCTGTGCTGCGCCATATCGCCGCTCACATTTCCATGCATGACTTTCTTCTTGTCAAAGTAGTATGCCTGCGTTTGCTGCCATTGGTGCCTGATGGACGCGTGAGACACGCGCCAAGACTCAACGGCCGCAGGTGAAGGAAAGCACGCGGCTCACATGGAGCTGCCTCGACATTTCCACATCTTGCTAAGCGACGAAGCCATGAGGGCCGCTATATGGAAGCTGCCATATGCGTACGCTGGCCCGAAGTGATGTTCGAGATGTCGCCTGGTCAATGCTCGTCAGGTGACTCCTTCGTATTGTTCTTTCTCTGAGACCTTGCGGCATGTTGCTCCTGCACCTTTGCAAATGCTTCGGCACTCTTGATCAAACATGTGCAGACTGCCGATTCGCCATCTCTCTCCTCATCGCATGAGCTGCAGTAGCGATCTGCAAGTTGCAGCGGCGCCGTTGACTTGGAAGGCGGTTTAGGAACCGCTGCAAGAAGGCGCTTTCACGGAGCTGCCTCTCTCATATCCGCCAATTTCCATCTCCACGCCTCACTCTTCTGGGCACCTCCTTCCAGCGCTCACGGGCAGTGCCGAATAGGCTTCGGCCATTTCGACGTGGTATTGTGCGGGCGTTCACCTGCCAAAAGTGAGTGGAGCGGAGCACTGAACAATTGGAAGCCAAGGCATACCCGCTGCCAACAAGGTATTGTCTCAGGCTCAATTGTTCGAGAAGATACAAGAACTCCTCTGTTCCAGCGCAGCGGCTCCTGTTTCTCTCTCTCTCTCTCTCTCTCTCTCTCTCTCCATCACAGAAGGAACGCGGGGCCCAAGCTGAACGAGAATATACCATCGATCAACCGCCTTCTTCTTAATCCGGCTTTCAAGTTTCCTCCAGCAAACCACCTCTTCTCCGCGCGTCCACCCCAACACTGAACAAAGCGAGCGCCAGCAAACAGCAATCATGGAGCTCTCCGGTCTGACGCCGAATGCCACGTTCGACCCGTACCGCCAGGTCTTCACCATTATCATGCCAGATGGGTCGACCGATATTGCCGTTCACATGGAGCACATCTTCCGACTCCAAGATACCACGGTCGACACGGGTATCATCTATGGCGTCCAGCTTGGTATCTCGGCGATCCTGATGTTGATCCTCGCCATCATGACCAGACCCGAGAAGCGTCGCAGCGTCATCTTCTTTCTCAACCTCGGCTGCCTGGTGCTCTTGCTCGTTCGCGCCATCATGATGAGCATTGCACTTCACGGTCCTTTTTACAACTTCTACAATTGGGTCGTCAGCTACTACCACGACATCGATGGCTGGATCCGACTCTCCGTCGCTGCCGAGGTCATCAACTTCCTGGTCATCCTTGGCCTCGAGCTCTCGCTGCTTTTCCAAGTTCGAATCGTCTGTGTCACCCTGAAAACACGATGGCGACTGGTGGTCACGGCCGTGACCACATTCGTTGCCGTGGCAGTATGCGCTGTTCGCTTCGCGACCATGGTCGTCAACGCTGAACTGGGCATCGTGAAGGTCGCCGGTAAGACCGACGCAGAATGGGCCCTGATCGATGCCATGGCCTCAGCTTCGAACATCTGCATCATTGCCAGTATCATCTTCTTCAGCGCTGTCTTCATCGCCAAGCTCGGACACGCGATCTGGCAGCGCCGCTCCATGGGCATGAAGCAGTTTGGACCGATGCAGATCATCTTTGTGATGGGCTGTCAGACTATGTGCATACCCGGTAAGTCCGATCGATCAACATATTCCTGATCCCACACTGACCTGCGCACAGCCATCTTCGGCATTCTCACATACTTTGTGTACGGCGCATCACAGATCTACACCTTGATGCCTGTCGTTGTCGGTACCTTCCTTCCACTCTCAAGCATGTGGGCAGCCACCAACACGAACAACATCAACATTGCCGCACCGCACCTAGTCAAGCGCAATCGCGACATTGCTCTCGGACCACGAACACCCGGCCACACTGGAGACAATGAGCGTTCACAGAGCGAGAAGGCGCTTGTCTGTGATGACACCTTGATCGGAGATGACTCCCCTAAGAAGGTGCTTCACCAAGATGGCACGAGCGTGGACGTGGAGTTGGGCAATGGACCGCGCTACATCCATGTTGACCGCACCTACAGTGTCAGATCCGACTAGGAGTCGCGTCACTGTCAGGACGCGTCAAAGCATGATGGCGCAAGTATAGCTTCGTCGGATTTGAGGGGCTTCTGAAAGAATGGAAAGGGCGTGTGTCGTGGGTGCGAAGTAAAAGATCGGGCGAGCCAAAAACTGCTCATAATCAGCCTTCTTCTCTTTCTTTTGTCAATGATGATGGCATCTGAACAGATGTTTTAATCCCAGCATACAACAAAAAGAGCAATGTAAATTTGGTTTCCTTAATTCAAAGTTGTGGCAAAACGAGCAGCGTAGATATCTGCTTCATGGTACCGCTGAGCTTGGCAAAGAATTCTTCCCTTTTCCACCAGATTTGAGTGTCGCTTGGGTGAGGTATTCCTTGTTTGACCGTCTCCATACTGTCCGAAGTGACCTCGTGGTCGGAGTGAACTGTATGCTCCGAGAGCATTCCGGAATGCTAGCGTTTGACCTGCCAAGTTTCGTTCCCGCGGACAATCTCTCATGTCTTGCAAACCGTCCGCGTCGGAATTTCTCAGGTACAGACGTGTAGGCCCGGTGACTGAGCTTCCAGATGCTTCGCTTCCTTGCAGCTTTCCTCTTGCGCATCTCCGTGATGCGTCTCTTTTCCTTGTCCTTTTCTTTCGCTTGTTTGCCGCAATACGTCTTCTGTCCCCTTCCTTTTCGTCGTAACCCGTCCTTTCTTGTCCTCTTACCCCGGCCCAATCCTCGGCATATCATTGTGCTCGGAGAGCGTTGAAAGGTATTTATTCAATTCTTGCACGCGTTCTTTGTGCGTTTTGACGCCTTCGCGTTGGAGTCGTTCTTCGAGCTATTTTGTTTTTTCATGCGTGTTAGTTATGTATTTTTTCTTTTCTATTCTGTTGTCGTCGTCGTCGTCGTCGTCGTTGTTGTTGTTGTGTGTTGTGTGTTGTGTGTGGTGTGTGGTGTGTGGTGGGAACTTACTCTTTTCCTTCTCCGCTCTTCATATCTCCTCTGCGCTTCGGTTTTGCAGTATGTGGTGGGGATTTCTGTTGCGTCGAGAGGAGATTTGTTGGAGGGTTGATTGTCGTTGTCGGTGGCTGCGAGGGCGGTTTGGAGGGCAGTGGATGATGATGACTCTTCAGGTGCTGCTGCTGCAGCAGGTGCTGGCTTCTCGTTGTCGTTGTCGGCGGCTGAAGTAGTTGTCTCGGTGGTGGATTTTGATGAGGCTTTCTTCTTTTTCTTTTTTGTTTTGTCGATTTTGGATGCCGATGAGGAGCCTTTGAGTTTTAGGCCGCCGCCTATGGCGGAGGAGTAGTCGGATGAGGGCATTATGGGTGCGTCATGAGGGGAGGCTGCAAGATGGACGACACGAGACGAAGTGTGAGCTTGAGCTTGAGGGTTGGTGGAAGTCAGGCTATGCCATTTTGGGATGGAGAAGTGGGGCTTTTACAAGGGTGTATGCCTTCGCAGTTTACGCCCGACTGCATGCATTGACCTTGTGTTGCCAGGGAAGTTCAGTTGATATATCTCAGACACTAGTATTCTGCGCCTACACAGAATCTCAAAGATGAGAAAGGTTTGATCAACCAAAACGTATACACAACGAATCCCACTGCCTTGAGAAATTCCCATCACTCACAAAAAACATCATTCGGCCCATTCAGAATAATCTTCCCAAACCCATAAACTGTACTTCTCACAATCTCGCAACTCTCCAAATCATAATCATGAATCTCCTTGACGACCAAACACCTCAACACCGGGTCATCCGGTTGAATGAAATCCGCTGTCACCGAGCCGTTCGCATTCACAGAATACCGTGCGTCGAGCACGCGCGCGTTGATGGCTGTGGCGGCGGAGACGAGAATTGCGCGCACGGTGTCGCCTGTGACGCCGAGGGTGACGGGGATCGTGGATTCGGGGCCGAGTTCGGTGTCTCTAGAGGAGGGGAGATGTGGTTAGATGGAGGTGGTGGGTTTGATGGGGGAAGGAGAGTGATACTTGAGAAATGCGGTTCTGCTGGCGAGTAAGGCGAGGGGGATTTGTGCAGCGTCTGTAATCGAATGCGATTCAATGGTCTTGACGAGTTGAGCGGTACCGGCGATGCGCCGTTCGGGAGTGCAAGGACCGCTGTTCACTTGTGGTGCTGCGACAGGGCTGCCGAAGGCTACTGTGGCGCCTAGAAGCAGACATGAAAGAATCTGAAGCATCTTTATAGAGTGGCTTGTTGTCATCATGAAGGTAGTTGCAGATCCAAAGAGTTTGAGCAGATCGGAGACCAGTTATGTATCGCCGAAGGCACACGAGGGATTAATGGCAAAGGCGGGTTTGAAAAGTGACTTGGCCGGATCGGCGGTACATTGGTTGTGCTGCAGGTCCTGGCAAGTTCATCTGGCAAGATCCGTTGACGCCAGTGATGAGATCTAGGCTGGACTTCATCTCGATGCCGTTACTGATGGAGGTGCAACAGCACTCTCATCTCGTGCCCTTTGCGCAATACAATTCCTCCTTGTCGTGAAAATAAGAGCCACCTAGGTCATCTGATAGATGTGTGGACTCCATGGCTGTCCACTCGATGTGCAACACAGCTACTCGTGAATTCGAGAGTGCAAAGTAGCTCGCGCCGTCCGTCGATCGCAGCGCTAGAGACACATATTGTTAAAGCCGCAGCAAATCCGCGAATCGTACTGATCGAGAATTGCAACTAGTACGACTTCTTTTCTTTTTAGATGAGCCGATCTCCTCTAAAGCGTTCTAAGCCCCGCTCCTTGGCTTACGGTTGAAAGAATATAGCGCTGTATAACATGTAGAAAGTTGCGCTTGAGTTTGTCGAAAGGCCACCGTCCTCGACAATGTCTCCTATGACTCGCGCTCTGGTCTCCGGGCTGGCCTGGGTATATGCAGTCCGAGGCCAGGCATGCAATACGCTACCACAGCACGAATATGCAGAGGCTTCGCCGGGCAGTCAAGGATTTGACGAGACAAAGCTGCAAGATGCGCTGAACTACGCCTCGGTTATGGGGTCTTCTTCGATCAAGGTCTTCCGTCACGGTTGTCTTGTTGGCTCAGGACTACGTGACCCTCTATTCGAAAGAGTGCCAGAACTCAACGCCGGACAGACCAAGACTGTCGTCGCCTTGATAGCCGGAATTGTGGCAGATCGCGGCTGGGTGGATATTGATGCGCCCATCGATCGCTATGTCGAGCCAGGCCTTGGAGATGCTGATCACAGAAATCGAACTCTACGGAACTTCATGAACTTGGTTGCAGGCCAAAGAGTCAACCATGTGACTGGAATCAACCTTTTCGCTGATATCTCACGCTATCGCGAATACTTTTCCACAGAGCTGCTCAGACCTGCCGGAGAGTACTATGAGTTCGATGAGATCACCCCTTCGGTGGTCACCCACATCTTGGAACGCCAGGTCCAAGTCAATACGGGAACCAACATCGATCTCCAAGATTTTGCGCAGAACGAGCTGTTCAACAAGCTCGGGATACCTCGCTCGGCTTACTTCTGGCAAAAGGACCGCGCTGGCGACACGACAGGGTACTCCGGACTATGGCTTAGGCCACTCGAATACGGACGCCTTGGTTTGATGATGCTTAATGAGGGGGCGTTTGGCGGTCGTCAAGTCGTGCCCGCAGACTTCATCAGTCAGATGAGGCAAGGGACCAGTGCGAACTGTGGATTCGGCGTCTACGCCTGGCTCAACAGTTGCAGACCCGGTGAGCAGCAAGTCAACACAGACTACCTCACCAGAAGATTATATCCTGGAGAAGCCTGGGTCCAAAGTGCGCCTTCCGATATGTTCTACTCACTGGGTCTCGGGACCAACACGTTTGTCATTCCAAGTCTGGACATGGTCGTAACTCGAGCCGGCTACCAAGAACTTGATACGGTCCCGGGTGCTTTGAACCTCGATTTACACGGTGCATTTCCCGGCAACGCTGGAGGCCCCGGCGAGCATGAGTTCTTCCGTCGACTCATGGCTGCGGTGATTGACATGCCTCTCGACGTTCGGGCCACCATTCAGAATTCTGGTCCTTACAATCGCCCATCGGACAACAACGTCGATTTGCAGCCCTTTCTTGTGCCCCTGGATGCGGCGGTCGGCAGCTACCTCGGTGTTGGCCCCCACGCGGCTGAAGGCTGCAACGCACTGCGGTGCAATGGCGCAGACAATGACGGACTACTTTACTTGCTGCAGATTCCGCGAACCGGTCTTGGTCTCATCGGACTGGAGAGAAGGCCATCAGGCTAAGAGTTGTGGTTGGCGCAACGTCGGTAGCATCCGTAGCTCGACGTAGACATGTTTTCAAGGAGCATTTGGGAAACCGGGGGGAGTGGCCTCAAGTGAAGTGTTGCCGATTGGCTGTGATGGTGGCCTGATTTCGCTAACTCTGCATGCCAATCGATCCAACCCTCACAGTGCATGTGCCGAAGATTTCGGACTGTAACAAAGTGGCAACTGCAGTTCGGTTTGCACATCTCGCACTCGTTGGTATCGTGCCAGACGCAGATGGCATGCCAAATGAACGCACACCCGAAAGCACGCGCCTGATGCCGAACGCCTCAAATGAGTGACACCTGGCCCGTGTTTGTCATTGGAACATCTGTTCTGAAGCTGTTGGTGGGGAAATGTTGCGCCCTGCATCTGAAGATCGTTATGTAACGTGGAGTGGGAGTTGTAAAAGACGTTGGCCGAAGATTGAGGCACAGTCGAGCAACGTACCAAACAATTGCGATGGATGGATGGCCGCAGGGCTTCGGGATCCATTGGTACGAATGATTCTGGAAGTGTGGCTCATCAGGCGATTCTCTGCCCTAGGAGGTAAAGTAGGAGCGGATGCCATTGCACAGGCCAAGTCAGCTAGAAGCGCACACTGTTACACGGTGTGGGCGACTTCAATGCGCTCATTGCGCTCTGATCAGCACCTGTCCATTGTCAACTCCCATCTGTCATCGGATAACTGATCGCCATTGCCTTGTTTGGCAGCAGTAACACACGAGGCTCCGAGGAGGTGCAATGTGTTGCCCTTATCGGTGCGCCGTCATGACGCGCCTGTTCATCTATCGAAAGATGGGCTCGCGCTTGCCGGCGATATCGATCCTGTTTTGCTGATCCTGTCTCTACGAAGCAAGCGAAAATTGCCAAGTTTTGCGGGTCGGTATGATGCCTCGCATGGGCAGATCCGCGGATGGCTGGACTAAGTTAGTCCCTGGAGTGGCATGGCACAGCACAGCACATCACAGCACAGAACCGGCATCGTCACCGCTGCAGAAACACGGACGATCATCGGCCTTGCATTGTCTCGCGATCGTGGGTGTGCGCTGAAGTGGAATTCTCACATGTGGCACCTCATGCTGTGCACGCTGCGGAGGTTGGTGCCAGAGAGGGGGTTGGGGCCGTTCAAACACTGGGAGATTACATGTTGTGTGTTGTGTACTCGCTGCGCCACAGCGGGCAGACCCGTTCTTGGCGCACTTTCCACTGCCGTTGCGACGGCCAACCATTGACGTGGAGTCGCGAGTTTGAGAGTCGGACGTATCAACGCGAGCGCGATGTTTCCAAATCGCGGGCCCATGCGGGCGTGACTCTCAGCACGGGAAGTGAGATAGTCGTTGCAGGGAGTTTTCGTTTTGTCACCCGAGTAGTCTGCGAACGAGCAGGGAGCTGCGCGCCCGTTTGCGCGGTGGGGAGAGGAGGCAAGTTCGCGCAAGAAACATGTCTGCCAGCGCAGAATCGGGTCGGCGCCGGCGCAGAGTGAAGTCATGCTGTTCGAGGTTTGCTGGGCCGGCGCTCCAGCCGTGACATGGCGAGGACCTATCACAGCCGCAGTCGAGGATGGGAAAACTGGCTGGCGCACCGTACCAGCCACACGCGCGGGGGCGCTAGCGGACCGCGCTGCAGGAACCTGGAGCGGCATGGAGCGAAGTTGGAATAGGCTTTGGCTCCAATATCAGAAGCTTCACAACGCTGCTCGGACGGGGCAAGGCGAGCGACTCGCACTGGCGCCGAGTGGTACAGTCGAGGGTTCCAGACGCACCGCTGCACTATGTACTGCGTCACCCGCCGGGAACGTGATGAAGCGGGCGGGCGGCGATGGATGGGCAGGCGCACATGCGGAGGTAACTTAGAGGCAGATGTGCTCCCGTGCCTCCCCCATTAAAGGCGCTCCCAACCGCTGTTCCCTGAGCAACGTTTCCTTCCTTCCCTCACCACACCCTCCAGCACTTGCAGCGTTTCCAGCCGTTGTTCTTGGTTCATCGCCGACAACCGCCCTCTCCCCACCACTACCACCACCACCACCACCACCACCACCGCCGCCGCTCCACGCTCATCGATCCCCACCGGCATCAGCATCGTCACCATCATCTCATCAACATCGCTACCGCAAGCATCATGAAGGCCGCTTTCACCGTTCTCGCCATCGGCGCCACCCTGGTCGCCGCCCAAGACCTCGCGTCGCTGCCACCATGCGGTGTACGTCTTCCCCCAGCATTCCACGCGACAGCGTTGCGCTGATCAATGGCTGACGCGACAACAACAGCAAACGTGCGTTAACAACATGCTGGCGTTGGCCCCATCGCTCGGCTGCCCCGACGCCCAGGCCGACTGCCTGTGCCGCAACGTCGACTTTGGCTACGGTGTGCGCGACTGCGCCAACCAGGCCTGTCCCGATGCTTCTGCCGCTCAGCAAGTCATCGCCTACGGCACCCAGTACTGCGGTGGTGCGTCTCCCCCGAATTCTGTCGCATATCACGACTCGACACTGACACACTTTCAGGCGCTCTTGGTGGAGAAGGTGGGGCTAGTGCTGCAGGTGCCGGAGGTGCTTCCAGCTCTGCTTTTGGCACTGAGTCTGGCGCAACTCCCTCGGCCACCGAGTCCAGCACTGAAGGCGGTGCAGGTGGTGCTGTCGCAATCACGACTTCTGCCCTGACCGCTCTGGTTTCCGGCACCGACACCAGCTTCGTCACCACCACTGGTTTCACCACCATCTTCGACACTTCCATGGGCGGTGCCATGCCCACCGGTACCAACAGCGAGGGCCAGACTACCGATTCCGCAGGCAACGTCGTCAGTGCTACTGAGACTCAGTCTCCAACTGTAAGTTTACCAACCTGCTACGTTCCCCGAGCATCCACGTACTAACATCTACAAAGAACGCCGAGGAGAGCGCCAGCGCCGCCGCGTCCAGTATCACGAGTGCTGCTGGCTCTGCTGCATCCAGCATCAGCGAGGGTGTTGTCGGATCAGCCACCGGTAGCGGCAATGGTGCCGCAATGATGACTGCTGCCCCAATGCTCGCCGCCGGTGTCTTGGCCATGCTCGCCCTCTAAGCACATGCATCGACGACGGATTTTCTTTCTTCAATACCATGAGGCCGACGAGCGTTTGATTGTGACGCTCCGATTACGACTTTTACGATACAGCCGACGTCGACTCACCGGGGACAGTTTGCGACAGATTGGGGAGAGCGGAATGATACCACACTTGGGCATTGAGCGAGCCTGCTGCCTGGCGTGTCTTGTAGTACTGAGCATATGCGTCGACGGTTTCGACGATGTAATGTTTTAAGCGACCTTTCGAATTAGCCCTCCATCAATCAAATCGATTAAATTCGATTGACTTTTCTGTACTTCACTTGTTGCTTCTCCGTCTGAGATAGTTTGTCATCCCCCAAGCTTTGGCAAGTTTATGCTTCACCACTCCCAAGCTGCTATAGCTCGAGCTTGACGAATGATGAATGATGACAACGACGATTGCAATGCCGAGACTCTGAGATAAGGAGAACGGTGTCCGCGCAAACATATATAAGACACCCATCCGGGCGCAACTTCTTTTCGTCATCAAGAGAGGGAGAGAGAGAGAGAGAGAGAGAGAGAGAAATCTACTGACATGAGTATCCCACCAACTCCGTGCTCGAATTGCAAGTTATCCAGAACCGTCATGCCATTCCGTTTCCGAACTCCCCCCTTCAAATCAGACCAGTACGACCAAATAAGGGAAACACCCCAAGGCGATAGTAGTAATACAAAGAATCAATCCTTTTGACGAGGAGCGTGGGGTATCTTTTTCCCCCAGTCAGTCAGTTGGTCCCGTGGAGGTCAAAACGCCAAACGCTCATCTTTCTTCACTTTTCTTGCTTTCTTCTCACTTTTTGCTCTGTTGTCTTGATTGTCTGGGACTCCATCTCGAGTTGTTCTGTCGCAGGTGTGGAGAGCGAACGCATAAAGTGGAGGGGAGGCTACCCTGCTCTCGGCCCGTCGAATTCGTAGATGCCTCCGTTTTTGCTCAGGACTGTGCCCATGCCGGGCATGACTTCTGCTTGAAAAGGTTCGAATGGGATTCTTTCGCCATCGACAGCGATGAGTCCGTCATCGGAGCCGCCGACTGTCGTCCCCCCGAGCCATCTTCGGATTCTGGGGCCGAGATTTTGGGATGGAACGGGTGCTGCGCGAGGGGTGATTCGGTATGCGAGGACTTTGCTATATTTGGCGTCGGGGAAGTCGATCATGGTTCCTTCTTCGACTTTGAGGAGCATGTTGAGGCATGTTGTGCGTTTGATGTCGCCGTTGATGGCGATCATGTCCATGCGGCCGTCGGAGGGGAGCGCGCAGGCGAAGAAGGGGGCGTCGGCGGACATGTAGCACATGTTTCCGACGTAGAAGTTTCCGAGTTTGGGCATGTCGGTTGTGGTGAAGGATGAGGGGAGCGGGTCTGTTGCTGTGCCATACTTCAGCGCGAGAACGGAAAGGTCTTCTTCGTTCATGGTACTGTCGGCTTCGTCATCGTCGAGGAGTGAAGAGTGGATGTTTTTTGCTTTGGCTGCTTCGTGCTCTTGCCGTGCACTGCGATATCGATCTTTGATTACTCGCTTGTCGTCCGTGTCTGTCAGTACGCTGACCTCAGCGGGGTATATCGTCTTGCCGAGCATTCTCACGATGATGCCCCACGTAAATCGAAATGCTCCCATCCATCGCAGACTTTCAGTTCCAAGATCTGTATCGGCGATGACGCCCACGGATTGGCTCAGAAAGCTGTATAGTCTCCTGTCGCCCTGGGTGATGGCGACAAGATCTAGCGAAGTTCGGATCCCTTTCACGATCTCTAGAGCGGCCAGACTCGGATAATTCGTCCCGTTCAAATTCCAGCTCATAGCACACCCGCTCCCGCAGGGTAATTGCACCACGGCAATTTTCCTCAGTGCCCTTCTCGCATCTCGCCTCTTTGCCAACCCGTTGAATACTTCATGCGGCAGCCCATCTCCCGACGCGCACGCCACCACATCGAATGCATCGACGTCTAGCTTCTCCGCGATCTCCACAGCATGACCTCGATACGTTGTCCGTTCCACATCGAGCTCGCAGCCTGCTGCCGCGAGAATAGGCTGGATCTCTCTCGCCCACAGCTTATCAGCATTGCCGGTTCCTCCGTATGGGTTGACGAGCACTTTGATCCGTTTCCGCCTCTTCGTGTGTACTGGATAAGCTCGCTCGAGCAGCTTCTGCATCCACGCTCGTGTGTGGGCGTACAGGCTCTTGTCCGTCACAGCATATGAAATAAAGCCAACCCGACACGCCTTCCCTTTCCTCCCTATCGGCTGCGCATATCGTATCGTAACATCAAATTTCGTTTCATCGAATTCCGCCCAGAGGATGTTGTGGAAGGGTATAGCTTTCGTCGTCTTTCCAAATCGGGGTATAAGGCCGCAACATGTCGAAGCTGCACGTCGGTGTCGGAGACCTTCATCGAGCACAATCAGGCTGTCTGTGCCGAGTGTGAGGGTGGCATCTCTATCCACAGTCAAGACCAAGGCATCATGCGAGGATGACGCAGTATCAGAGGCATCGGGATCGTCAAACGGATTTCCAGCGTGAACCTGGAGATGGGTCTTTTTGGAGTTATCGGCCATTTTGTGCGCTGGACCGCGCTGAGCGAGTGGAAGCGCCAAATTCCGCACAATGGCGTGTTGTCAGAGAGGAACAAGGAAAAGAGAACGATCTGGCGCGAGAACAGGAATGCGGAGGGTTTGTTGCTGAGACGCTGCCGACCCTTGCTCGTCATCAGGACGCGGATCAGGACCCCGGTCGGCCACGGAACGCGCGTGCCAAGATGACCGCGTGCGTAGTCCACGGGTGCTTGAATACGACAAGGCGACGTGAAGAAGTCATGCGGACATGCTGCCACTACTGTATAGGACTTCCGACTTCAGGTCCAACAATCCGCTTTCGATGCTCTGCTTTTACAGCTCGAACACAGGTCCCACCTGTCGTCCGTCTCCAGTCCCATTCCTGCGAAGATCCGCTAGATCCACTCTCCATCCCTTCCACTGATCTAGACCTCGTTTCACCTCTTTAATTCTTTCCAGGCGTCGCTTCTGCTCCTCCTCTTGAGCCAGTCGGAAAGCTTCCTCGTCAAACCCACCATCATCAGACATCAAGCCGAGGCTCTCTGCTCTGTTCCTAGGCGGTTGATTTCTTTCTCTCCCCGTGAAAGCGTTGATGCCTGAATTGATCACGTCCTGGAATGTGCTTGTCTGGCGTGGAAGTGACCCCCGCTGTCTGTTTGTGCCATCGGGCGTGTACAGATCCACATCCTCCAAACCGTCATCATTCATGCCAGGCTGAAGCTCGGCTCGCTTGTCTCTCCAGACGCCGCGTCGTAGATCAAAGTTCTCGGCCTCTAGGGCGCGTATTCGTGTCTGCAGCTGACCCGTCTCCGTCTCTGATTCAGACAGTTCGAAGTCGTCCAGATTGTCCGGGCGAACATGGGAACTCCTTTGATTCTGACGCTGCAGTTGTGATCGAAGGTCTGCGAGTTCTCGATCTTTGGCCTGTGAGGTAGCATTGGCGTCCTTGTGCAACTTCGTCAGAGCCTCGATCTTCTGTTCGAGAGATGTTGCGCGCTTGGCAGCGGCCTCAAGGTTGTTGTTGGCGGTACGAAGGTCAGACTCAAGAACGCTGATACGCTTAGTAAGAGCTTCTGGGTCGTCTTTCGCAGATGCCGTTTCGTCGCTCGGGAAGGAGATGGATACACGCAGAGCATCGAGCTCCTGCTTGACAGTCTCTGTCTGAGCTTCTGCCACTTTCGCGCGTTCTTCGAGATCCTTTGCTGCAGCATCACGCTTAGAGATCTTAGAATCCAATGTAGTGATCTGGTTGCGAAGATTGGATATGTCCAGCTCTAAAGACTGAATCGTTGAGTCTTTGGTCGCGAGTTGCTCGAGCAGTTCCGGGCTTGCACTAGACGACGCTCGCCGTGTATTGCTCTTTTGCTCCTTTTGAGCCTGGGTCAGCTGCCTTTGCACTGTGGCGAGCTCGGTGGTCAACCGCTCTGTCTCTTTTGCCTTGCTGCGCAGCTCTGCGACCTCGCCACTGCCCTCTCGCAGACTCTGCAGCTCTTCCTCGGCCTTGCTAAGCTTCTTCGTATTCTCTTCCTGTTGTTCCTTGAGCGACTTATTCTCCTTCTCAAGCTCCTCGATCTTCGCCGTCTGTTTCTTATAGAGCCCCTGGACTTCAGACTGAGCGGCTGATGCTTCCTCCTTGAAAGACTTTGTTCGCTCCATGCCCTTCACCTCTTCACGAATCTCCTCTTCTTCTTGCGCATCTGCCTCCGCGTCCTCTACGTTGGCTGCTGCATCGGCTGCAGCTGCCTCGTCACCCGCGTCTTCAGTCTTGTTCTCGGCATATTTATCCTTGTCGGCCTTCTTCTTGCCACCTTTCTTGCCCTCTTTGGCCTGCTTCTTCTTGAGTTGCTCGAACTAAGTGGAGAGTCGGGTCAGTCAATGCGTCGCGAAAGCGCGTTCGTCTCGCATACCCGCTTCTTGGCCGCGGCGAGCTTCTCCGCCTTCTCCTTGTCTTCGTCTGCCATGTCAATTGCCGTTTTCAAGGGAAAGTGATGTACACGTGTTGTTAGGATGGGAGCTCAACAAGAAGAGGGATGACCTTGGCAAGCCAGCTGTCCAATGTCAACGGCTCGGCGTGAGACCTTCAACGATGATCTCACACGACCAACCCAACCCAACCAGTCCTGCGAGCACAGTGCAAGTCAAGAGCGGGGTCTGCGCCAGACAAAGATAATGGCGGCAGCAATCGCAAGCTGAAGGACGTGGCTACACGCCACCAAGCCGACCGAATGCTGAGCTGATTCCACGTACAGCCGGCCAGCACTACTTTTCGAGTCGAAACGAGCCGCGTGTGCCTCAGTGAGGGCGCTATGCAAACCGCAAGCGTTGCATGCCCAACAGAAGTCGAAGTACACCATGTTGTTCACGCTCCGTCACGAATGTGCAAGATGAAGGCTATTCAACTGGCCAAGGAGTCTGGCAGGTTAGACACCTCCTTTCACACTTGGATTGACATCACGAGCAGAGCAATTGATGTGGGATCAAGAACGATGAAGTGACTTGTCCCTGTGGACTGCGATTCACTACATGAAGCACAATATGCACAGCATATTGTCAAAATGATCCCACCAAACCTGCACCACATTGTAGCCTTGTATCACTTCGCAGCACTCTCCATCTTGTCCTCGAGAAGCATCTAAACCCTCTTCACAGCCGTGCGGATTCAGCCTAGAGGATGAATGCTCGCTGGTCCCGAGTACCAACGCTTATAGTGCTGGAACAAGTCAGCTTCCATCGCATCCGACGATAGAATGAAACTTACCAGGGCAGCTGCAGCTGCAGTAGCAGTTTCTTGTGCCCGCACCAACGACCGTCGAGTGTGATGCCGTGCAGCACAGCCTCTGGGCCTGATAGCTGTTTCGGCAGGAAGTCGCGCAAGCCGACCTGCTCTGGCAGTCCAGTCTCCAGCTCCTCGCTGGGCAGCTCTGTCGTGCGTCAAGCTCGCTCTCGGCAGAGGAATCGAATGGTGTTGGATTGGCAGAGACAACGGTAAGGGATGCAAGGACCGCTGCAAGGATGGAATTGAACAACATCTTGAATGCTGACTTGGATAGATCGTTGAGCTCTTGAAACTGGCTGGCTGTGCGAATAGAGGTTTGTCTGGATCACAGAAATCCACACAAACACGCGATGTCCAGCAGTCTTTTATACCACATGCTGCATTGCAATGCGAGCTGCATATTCACTATGCATCTCGCATTCGCGTGCCGTGTCGCGGATTGAACAACACTCGACTGAAATGCTAGGCATGGGGTACATCTAACCCTTTTGCGGCAAACCAAGCTCCTGGGCACCCTAGCATCTGCAAGGCTTCAACCACATGAGCCATCTACCTCCGCCTCTGGAGGCACTATAGAAGACTTTCCCCGCATCGTGGCTTTGCCCTGAAACCCAAAACGAGATACCGTTTCGGTTGCTCGAGAATGAGCTTCAAGGAGAGGTACGGTAAATCGTCCGGGCACAAATAAAGAACATAGCGTGGCCGGACGAATATCATTGCACGCGGTCGTCATTATATGGCAACATGCGAAAGCCATGGCTTGTATACACGGCAGCCGCAAGCAAAAATAACAGCAGCGCAACACGTGGTCGGAATTCCTGCTTTGGAGAGATTACTTGAACGACAATAGCTTGGTATGCGCCGCTTCGGTCACTGGCAGCTAGGGCTATGGCGCTACGGTAGTATTTGACCTTCACGGAAGGTCTGGAACTGAACCATATCTAGCGTGTCAGGAACATGGTGAAGCCCATCTACGCTCAATATACTGGATTCCGGTCAAGAACCGTCTAACTTGGAACATACTTCGATCTCGCACGTGGCTTATGGGCGATCTTGCTGTGCCATGAATTCCCACGTTGCATGCATAGCGATCGGCCCTACTCTGTCCCGAGGTTCGATGAGCTTGAATTGAGAGCTCGCGCCTCCACAAATGGGCAACATCTTGATATCTGTTCACAACTTCGCAATCTAGTGGTAGACTAAGACGGCGTCAACCGTGCATATGCTGCACTATGGAAACGCTGCAGTCGATCTCAGGGATCATAAATATACTTCGGAAACCATTGCTTGCGACTCTGCTTGTCAAGACGCAGTCATTTCTTCCACTAGGCGATAAACTGCGACGTTGGGTTTTCTTCTCTTTCATGCTTCCAACTCGAGAATAGCACTTGCTCTTTTCCAATACCGAACATCACACATTTTCACATCCGCGCTGCTGATCCAGAAACTGGCTTCATTGAACTTCCAGAGCAAAGACAGAGCTGACAAGATGTGAAGAGAACTAATAAGCGGCAGAAAGCAAGATGGAGGGGCTCCTGATCTCCACTCACGCCCAGGCACAAGCGAATTGCGCATTGCGAACCCTTCAACTTCATATCAGTTCCTTTGCGTACATTTTGTGACCATCACTCACAGCACGAAATGTCACAAACGACTTTCATCAATGCCAGGCTTTGCCGACATGGCATACTCGTTGCAAATGAAAGACTCGTGGTCTCTAGCGAGACAGGCACGATCCTGCCAAACATCAGCTATGAAGAAGGCGACATCATTGACCTCGACGAAGCTATCATAGCACCAGGATATATCGAGCTCCAGACGAACGGCGTGAAAGGCTTCCACTTCACGAATTTCGAAAACGAGACTCAATATGCAGAAAAGCTTGACCAGGCCGCGAGATTTCTGGCTACAACAGGCGTGACTGGGTTCTATCCAACGATTCCAACAGTACCTATCCCACATTATCACGAGGTAGGAAGTATTTTCTCTGCAGACCAGAAATCGTCGAGAAGGCAACAATTCGCAAGTCCGAATGCACAACATGGGACCTCACCAGTCGAATGAAACGCATTTCCAGCTACAGCTCACATCATATCCTCCACAGCTCCTCCCAAACCTCAAACCACGCCCAGTCCCCAACGGCGCCACAATCCTCGGAGCACACGTCGAAGGCCCCTACCTGCATCCGTCCAAGAAAGGCGCTCACACAGCCTCCCTCTTCCTACCCGCCACAAACCCACCCGAAGAAATCTACGGAACCTCTTATTCCTCCTCTCAAAAGATCATCAAACTCCTCACCCTCGCCCCCGAGCTCCCCTATTCAGACTCGCTAATCCACACCCTCACGACCCAACAAAACATCACCGTCTCCCTCGGCCACAGCTCCGCAACATATCCCCAAGGCCTCTCCGCCCTCTCCGCAGGCGCAACCTGTCTCACACACGTCCTAAACGCCATGACACCCCTCCACCACCGCGATCCAGGTCTCGCGGGCCTCATAACCCTTCCCTCTACCTCCTCCTCCTCCTCCTCCTCTCCATCCCCCTCCTCTCCAACCTCCCAACGACCTCCATCACCACCACCCTACTTCACCCTAATCCCCGACTCCCACCACCTACACCCCTCAATAGTGACCCTCCTCTACCGCTCCTCGCCCTCCAAATGCATTCTCATAACCGACAGCATCGAACTCCTCGGCCTACCGGATGGAACTTATCCGGGAAACTCCCAAATCGACACATTGCAAACCAAGGTCGGCTCCAAAGTTGTCAAAACGGGTTCAGACACTCTGATTGGCGGGTGCGCGACGCTGGATCTCTGCGTGAGGAATTTGATGCAGTGGGCGGGGATTTCGGTGGCGGAGGCGGTGAGGTGCGTGACGGAGAATGTGGTGGGATTGATGAAAGATGAGACGAGAGGGAAGTTAGAGGTGGGGAGGAGAGGAGATTTGGTGGTGTTGGATGATGGGGGGAACGTGTTGCAGACGTGGATTGGGGGAAGGAAGGTTTGGGAGAAGCAGGAGGACGGAACCAGCGAGGATTGATCCTACGATGAGGAATAGAGAATAGACAATCTTTCGTGAGGTCATAAAACATTTTCATCTACAGAGGTATATTCGTTGTATCCTCATTGAGCTCGAGTCGTCAATGCACATTTCCGCTTCCTGCTGTTCAGTCCTTCATGGCAGCGCAAACTCTTACGCCACTGCCGCGAAAGCTTCTAAATGAGCTGCTGGAAAGCACGGTTCAATGGGGATCGGAGAGGCTTGACTTCCTTGTAGAAGTCAATGGTGGCCACGGCACGCTTGGCAATACCCTCCGGAGTGAATTCAAACTTGGCGTAGACCTCCTTGTAAGGACCGGAAGCACCGAATCGGTTGAGACCGAATTGCTCGTGCGAGTACTTCTCCCAGCCAAGGGTGCTCATTACCTCGACGGAGAGAGCTGGAATGCCGTCTGGGATAACCTTGAGCTTGTACTCCTTTGGCTGTGCGTCGAAGACTTCCATGCAAGGCATCGAGACAACGCGAGCAGTAACACCATTGTTGTCCTTCAGGTACTTGGCGGCCTCCAAACAGAGAGACACTTCGGAACCAGTAGATACGAGAGTGATTTGAGCACCGTCTGCCTCGGCCGCGACGTAACCACCCTTGATGCCGTTCTCGATGGTCGAGCCCTCGAGCTGTGGCAGATTCTGGCGGGTGAGGGCAAGAATCGATGGGGTCTTCTCGGAAGTGAGAGCAACGTAGTATGCGGCAGAGGTCTCGTTTCCGTCAGCTGGACGCCAGACCATCATGTTGGGCAGAGCGCGGAAGTGAGCGAGCGTCTCGATAGGCTGGTGGGTAGGGCCATCCTCTCCCAGACCGATGGAGTCGTGGGTGGCGATGTAGAGCACACGGTGGTGTGACAGCGAAGAGAGACGGACAGAGCCAGCTGCGTAGGAGACGAAGTTGAGGAAAGTGCCACCAGCTGGAATCAGAGTACCGTAGGCGGAGATACCGTTCATGATACCAGCCATGCCGTGCTCACGCACACCATAGCGGAGGTAGCGACCGCTGTAGTCACCAATACCCAGGCTTGGAGGCTGGAAGTCGACGGCGTTCTTCCAGCGGGTGTTGTTGGATCCAGTCAAATCTGCGGAACCAGAAAGAAGCTCCGGCACGGCCTCGTGGATGGCCTCAAGGACCGACTCGGACAGCTTTCGTGAGGCGACAGCCTTGTCCGAAGGCTTGTATACAGGAAGCTTGTTCTGCCAGCCCTCTGGGAGCTTGCCAGTCAAACGACGCTTGAGATCAGCGCCGAGCTCCTTGTGCTCGTTGGAGTACTTCTCGAGCAGCTGGTTCCACTCCTGCTCAGCAGCGGCACCCTCGGCGGCGTGCTTGCCATATAGATCGTACACCTCTTGTGGAACAGCGAAGCTCTTGCTTGGGTCGAAACCGAACTTCTCCTTGACCTGCTTGCAGTCGTCCTCCTTCAATGGGTTGCCGTGCACACCACCAGTTCCCTGGAGCAGGGAGCCAAAGCCGATGGTGGTGGTCAATCGGATCATGGATGGCTTGTCCTTGACCTCCTTGGCCTTCTTGATGGCGGCCTCAATGCCCTCGAGGTCGTTGTCGCCGTCCTTGACCCACTGCACGTGCCAGCCGTAGGACTCGAATCGCTTGGTGACATCTTCGGTGAAGGCGCACTTGGTGTCACCGTCTGTACTCTGTCAGCTCCGAACTTGATGCAAGCACTGCTCTTCACTGACCAATGGAAATGTGGTTGTCGTCGTAAATGGCAATCAAGTTGCCGAGCTGCAAGTGACCAGCGGTGGAGGCGGCCTCGCTGGCAACGCCCTCCATGGCGCATCCATCTCCGAAGAAGGTGTAGGTGTAGTTGTTGACAAGCTCGTATCCGGGCTTGTTGAAGACGGCGGCAGTGTGGGCCTGCGCAATGGCAAGACCGACGGCATTGGTGAAGCCTTGTCCCAAAGGACCGGTCGTCACCTCAATGCCGGGGGTGTCGGTGGACTCGGGGTGACCAGGCGTCTTGCTGCCGACCTGGCGGAAGGCCTTGAGGTCATCGATGGTGACGTCGTAGCCGAAGAGGTGTAGCAGCGCGTATTGCAGCATGCAGCCGTGGCCGTTGGAAAGCACGAAACGGTCACGGTTCAGCCACTTGGGGTTTTTGGGGTTGAAGGTCATGAATTTGTTGAACAGCACGTGGGCCACTGGGGCCATGCCCATGGGCGCGCCCGGGTGGCCCGAATTGGCGGCGAACGTGGCATCGACCTGCGCGGGGACTCGTGTCAGCGGTGGTGCTCAATAATGGGGCGCGGGCGGAGGGTGTCGAAAGTGTTGAGGCGGGTGGGCATGGCGGGGGCATCCATCACTCACGGCCAGCGTCCTACATCACAAGTCAGCGCGAGTGCGGGCGGAATGGGGGGAACACCGTGAACACATACCGGATGGTGTTGATGGCGAGCTCGTCCGTCTTGTTGTAAGGCATCGTTGCGGTGGTGAGTCGACGACGAGTGGAGGAGAAAAGGGCAAACAACTTTCCTGAAAAAGACGGGAGCTCGAGTTTTGTTGCGCTGATGTAACTTCCCACGCACTCTGTGACAGGGCCCCCACTTGGCGGGCGGCGACGACTTGTTCAGACGCCGACGCGGTCTTACAGCGGCAAAACCACTCGCTGCGTCGGCGGCATTGCTACTGTCTCCAAGTTACATGTACATACACCTCACCGCCGATGACGATTGCTGCGACTGCGGCGGTCATCAGTATCCAATCCCTCCCGCCTCCTCTGACCAAACCACACTTTCTCCTTCTACATCGGCGCAACACGGATCATGACCAATGCTGACGGAAACCTTGCAAAGCACGTGTCGAGTCTTGCTCAGGTACATGTACGGAAGACCGGTACCACTGCCCTTATCCGCGTTGGGAGTGAAGAGCCGCATCGGCTTCATCACCACTGCCCCCATCCGCATAGCGTGCTTCGGCAACTGAGCAAAAGGGGACACCACATAACGATGGTGACTTTCATAGCCAGACTTTGCAATTACGCTATTTGTACGAGTCGAAGTGGAATGTCTATGATGATGCGACCATACAAGACCATGGCGGCCTTTCCGCTTGAACGCTGCACGTCGAATCCATACAATGCTCCCATTCATCGTCCTTCATATACTCGGTGGAAATGACTGGCTTGAGGAGTGGCAACAGACACACTCAGGTAGAGATCGTCGCCTTTCCGACTGGGTGTCATCTTGGGCTCCCATGATGGGCTTCCCAACGATTCCGCGGGACTCTTCACCTTTACCGCTGCAGATGCGTTCCTTCCCGCGCTGGGCGGGTTCGTGGGTCTGCCATATCCCTTCCATGTACTTTGTTGTCCATGATGAGCCCGATTTTCACTCGGCTCATGCGGCGCATTCTTCCGTGTGCTCGTGTTGTAGGAAGAGTTGCTGATGATGTGAAGACCTTGTTCCAGGTTCTGGGCGGCTGTATCGCCTCTCCGCTTCGCGGCTAAAGTCCCACCGCTCAACGTCGGAGCGTGGCCCGCGGACCATTTGCGTTCTGCAATGTTTGCTCTGCTATCTGTCCTTTGCGGCGGGCGAACAGACGCGCCAGAATAATCTGGCGATCGGGGAACAGCCTGATTGCTAGGCCTTGGGACTCTAGGATAGCGCACGTTCGAAATCGGCGACTCCACCACAGGACTCAAGCGCTTGTCACCGTCCTCTGGCGGGGTTGTATCATCCGGATTGGTACTTTCAAATGAAGTCCGGCGCGATACATCCGACGCGATCGAGTCTCGCACAGCTCGAGGTTGAAATGAAGGCTGGGTAATAACCATCGCTGCAGGAGCAGGTCGCCGTACCTGTGTAACCTCCTCTACCGGTGTCGAAGAATTGAGCTCTTGCGGCGATGCGCCACTGTCTGCGCTCGCGTAGTAATCCAGTAGACTATTCCTGCTCGAGAAGGCCCCAGAATTGGTGCCCAAACGATCAACCTCGCCTTCAGGCTGTAGCGCCGGGGGTGGCGGTAAAGGCCAGTTGACCGATCTTTGACTGGCAGGCGTTCCAACAGGCTGCTGAGGAACGCCTGTCTCGATCGACAGGCCTGGTTGTGCCATGCCTTCGTGGAGTGCTCTGGTCGGTTTCGTCTTCATGACCGCGGGGTGAGCTGGCAAGCCTGGGAAAGACACGTTGGGAAGCTTTGGCGAGCATTCTTCCTCAAAGATTGTGGCCGGAGTACGTATGGCATGAGCGTAAGCGGAGGATCTCAATGGTGGAGGCGGAGGTTGAAATCTCGGCCGCTCAGGCAGTAATTGTGACAGTGTGCGCATGCTTGTGTTACTCCTTGGGCTATCGGGTAAGGCATCGGTGGTGTCCGCACTTCTGCTCCAACCGTGGCCATACTCTCGTTGCATTGTCGGATACTGCCCCCCATGAAAGGGTGACGGCCAGACCGTACGGTGCTTTTCAGAAGTCGTTCCAGCATGCTTCCCGTTGTTCCACTCATATGGTAACCCGCCTGCATCCACGTTGCCCTGCGCGAAGTGCGAATAATTGGTCGGCTCCTCGTCAGCAAAGTGCCAGCTGTGTTTATTTGAGTTCTTCTTCTGACTCTTGCGTCGACACATGCATGCAATCACATATACAAGAGCCACAATGAGTGTCACTGCAGAGACAGAGCCAATGGCGATGCCCACAGCTTGGCCGCTTGTCAATCCGGAATGATCTTCAGGACTGGCAGACTCGGCAGCTCCTGCAGTTGTGGCACTCGAAGAGCTAGTTGGTGTCGCCGATGTCGTCGACGTAGTGATGAAGGAAGAAGTTTTGGTAGCCGAAGAGGTGGCAGAAGAGGTGCTCGGTATTGATGGGTCCACAGTCAGTGTTGTGTGCAGGCCTGGAGCAGCACCTTGGTACCCCGAACATAGGTTGTATGCGATCGCAGCTGCCTGCTCAGATATCTCCACACCATCGCAGCTTGGCCCCTTTGCACACCTCAAGGCAAGCTCCCCAAGCGAGTACTTCTCGGTCGTGTTCGAGTATCTGGTGCATATGCACTCGGCTGCGCGACAGCTCTTGTTGAACTGTGTTTGAATGTAGTTTTCGAGACAAGTGCGCGCACATTCTGGCACGGCACTTTGTAGTGCCTCATCAAGAATGGGCTGCGTTGTGTTCGAACTGCTTTGAGCATCTGATCGGCGTGAGAGTCCAAATGACGATGTGAAAAGCCTTGAGGGCATTGTGTCCAGTATGTCTGCAGCATGGAAATCGGTCCTGACAATTATGGTATGTAATATTACGGCCGTCCGGCAGCCTTGAGAAGCAGATGGAAGGAAACAAAATACCACTATACCAATGAAATTCGTGCAGTCGTAGCAACCAGCAGCATCATGATCGGGTGCACATAGACGAGGAGCCTGTGCTCATTTTAACGACGACGACTCACCGCGCCAGGCTGTTGTTGCCGCCAGAAACTTCGTCATGGGAGCATTCGTTCGTCATGTAGCCGCCAACGACGCCGCAGCCAGGCATGCAGAAGGATCGGCTGCGGTGGTGAGTGGCGACGCACCCTTGGACGCTGGATGGGCGCGTAGAAATGTGGGCTTGATTGGCGCGACGGAGCCAAGACCGCCGCACCAATACAGACGCGCCTTGTTGGCCTCTGAAAAAGGATAGACGACCAGTGAGATCTTTTGCAGTTTCTTCTGTCATCTGCAAGCGGGACGCGGTGGACGATCCAGAGGCGCCATGAATCTGCTTGTTACTATACCGTGTGATATTGGCGGTCGTGGAGCTCACACTCTTGCTATGCATGCCAGAGTTCTTCTGTGCCTTTGCATTGGCTTGTACAGTAGTGATCTTGGTCTCATGGAACACATTTTGTCTCGTAAGTAAATCCTGACGTGCACGACTGCCAGCAATCTAGGCCAGTCCAGGATGGGCCGGTGCGTTGCTCCCAAGCTCCCGTCGTCTTCTCGTTGCATCCCGTTCATGGCCCTGGCAGGTGTCGTGCGGATATCGCAAACAGCAGCGTACGATTGACTCCAGTCATACACACACTATACGCCGGAACTTCCGAAACCTCCGATGGTGTGTCGGTGTCGGTATAAGATGGGCGGCAAGGCAAGTCGAGGAGGGGCGAGAGTTGTCGAACCGAACCCTGCATTGTGATCTCATTTGACTCGATCCTAATTTTGCTCGACGACTGCCGAACGCCGACCAGCCATTGACTCACAATACTCTTCTTTACTCCTCGCACCGAACGCCACTCTCTCCGGTGACAACATTTCCACTGACAATACGACTCCCACATCCCCTGAAAGAGATCAGCCATCATGGCAGAGGGCATCCGACAGGCGTTTGCCCGCGCAAAGAGCGAGGGAAGGGCGGCCTTGGTGACATACACGACTGCTGGCTACCCCACGATAGCAGAGACGCCCGATATTCTGCTGGGCATGGAGGCTGGTGGTGCAGACATCATTGAGCTGGGAACACCGTTCACAGACCCCATTGCAGACGGACCGACGATTCAGACAGCAAACACCATCGCGTTAGCCAACGGCACAACAACGACATCATGTCTGAACATTGTCAAAGAGGCCCGGAGCAAGGGCCTGAAGGCCCCAGTCCTGCTCATGGGCTACTACAACCCGCTGCTTGCCTACGGCGAAGAGCGCATGCTGCAGGACGCCAAAGCGGCCGGAGTGAACGGCTTCATCATGGTGGACCTGCCGCCAGAGGAGGCTGTGAGATTCCGCCAGCACTGCAAGACGTACGGCTTGTCGTACGTCCCATTGATCGCACCATCCACGAGCGACAAGCGAATGAAACTGTTGTGCAGCATTGCAGATTCCTTCATCTACGTTGTCTCGAGAATGGGTGTCACTGGTGCCACTGGCGCTCTTAGCACTGGTCTTCCACAACTCGTTGAACGCGTACACCAATATTCGAATGGTGCGCCAGCCGCTGTTGGCTTTGGTGTCAGCACACGGGAGCACTTCGTCGAGGTGGGTCAGGTATCAGAGGGCGTTGTGATCGGTAGTCAAATCATCACTACAATCAAGAATGCACCGACCGGGCAAGGTGCGAAGGCTGTTGAGGAGTACTGTCACAAGATCACTCAGAGAAGAAACCCTCGGATCAGCCCGGGGACTACCAATGGACACAGCATCTCCACCGCGGCGAACACAAACGGAGACGGCAGCGGCTGGATCAAGCAGACGAACGGCGAGGCAGCCAAAGAAATTTCCACCGCTGACCCAACGAAGCAACCCGCTAGCGAGAGCAACCCAGCAAACGGCACGGTACATGTGGATGGAGTGATCAGAGATTCGGATACAAAAGGTCCAGGCCTGGCAGATCAACTGGAAGCACTGAACACGGAGGAGAAGGACCCGGAGCTTGTTCCCTCACGCTTTGGTCAGTTTGGAGGACAATATGTGCCAGAGTCGCTCATGGACTGCTTGCGGGAATTGGAACAAGGCTTCAGTGATGCCATCAACGATCCTGAATTCTGGAAAGAGTACAGGTCATACTACCCCTACATGAGCCGTCCTTCGAGTCTACACAAATCAGAGAGACTCACGGAGCGAGTAAGAGAGGAGAGCCAACCTGGATATGGCGCCAACATTTACTTGAAACGTGAAGATCTGAACCATACCGGCTCGCACAAGATCAACAACGCAATCGGGCAGATCCTGATCGCCAGACGACTTGGTAAGACAGAAATTATCGCAGAGACGGGTGCTGGCCAGCACGGTGTTGCCACCGCCACCGTCTGCGCCAGATTCGGCATGAAATGCACAGTCTACATGGGTGCCGAAGACGTACGAAGGCAGGCCCTCAACGTCTTCAGGATGAAGCTTTTGGGTGCATCTGTCGTTGCGGTCGAGGCTGGCTCTCGAACGCTTCGCGATGCAGTCAACGAAGCGCTTCGGAAATGGGTCGAGAAGCTAGACACCACACACTACATCATCGGCTCTGCGATCGGTCCTCATCCGTTCCCGACCATGGTACGGACATTCCAAAGTGTCATTGGAGACGAGACGAAGCAGCAGATGCAGGAATTGACCGGACGCCTTCCGGATGCCGTCGTTGCATGTGTTGGTGGCGGCAGCAATGCTGTAGGCATGTTCTACCCATTCTCCAAGGACCCAAGCGTGAAGCTGCTCGGTGTCGAAGCCGGTGGTGATGGCGTGGAAACCAAGAAGCACAGCGCTACACTTACTGGAGGAAAGCCAGGCGTTCTGCACGGTGTGAGGACGTACATCCTTCAAAGCGATGAAGGTCAAATTGAAGACACGCATTCTGTCTCAGCCGGCTTGGACTACCCCGGAGTCGGGCCGGAGTTGTCTGGCTGGAAAGACAGCGATAGGGCCAAATTCGTTGCTGCTACGGACACAGAAGCGTTCATTGGCTTCAAAGTGCTCTCCGAGCTGGAAGGTATCATTCCGGCCCTGGAAACCAGTCATGCCGTTTTTGGTGCCATCCAGCTTGCGAAGACTATGAAGGCCGACCAAAACATCGTCATTTGCTTGTCCGGACGAGGCGACAAGGACGTGCAGTCTGTCGCCGAAGAACTCCCACGCATTGGACCACAGATGGGTTGGGACCTGCGATTCTAGTTGCAAGGTCTAGCATCATCTCCTCACTGGCTTGCTCCGCATCCATGAATTACGACTGGCGTTCGGATCGCGTACTTGGCGGCATCATTGCGCTGTCGTGCACTTATGTATAATGACGACTTTTTCGCTTGAATCACTTGGACGATCGATGTAAAAGCTCCATAGATGTCGAAATACGACTGACTGGCTCGATGCCGATGATCAGCTTTGCAAAGCTGAAGAAGCATTTTGGCAACTTCCCAGTCGCAACCTCAATACCCTTTCTATGACCCAGGCTAACCTCTAGCAGCTGACATGTGATGTAGAACTTTCATGACCTGCTCCTCAGTGCCTGCTGGCACGAAGAGATGATCGTGATAATAACCGCTCACTGGATTGACACCTATTTGCAGTTTCGAAGCCAGCTCTGTGGTGATTGCAGCGAGGAATCCCACGGCATCCAGGCTAGAATGCACATTCAAGGTAATCTGCCGCCACTCGGACATGTAGTCGAGCTTTTCAGCAGTCGCCGTCGACTTGGGCAGTACAATGGTCCAGGATTCTCTTTCTCTGAACAACATCTTGACTCCTACATCTGGAACCCGGGATATGAGATCGCGCGCTTGTGTTGAATCTAACGGGAGCTTCGAGAATACAAATGATTCGTCTTCCAGAATTGGATTCATGGACTTGATGAGCTCGTCGAGATTTTGCTCGCCTGATGATTTGGAACATGTTGCAATTTGGCAAATAATACCGGAATCTATCGTCTCGCTACGATCTCGGCTTTAGAAAAAAGGATACGGCGGCCTGATATCTAGTAGCTCGCTGGTGAAGGCTGCATCCCTCAAAGACGACCTGCAACTTCCCTAGGCGTTCTTGCTACGCGGATTCCACGCACGCCATTAGCTGCACATACCCCTCCCAAGTGGCTTCTTTAGTCTGTGGCGAGCGAGCGAGCGGAGGAGCTCCGTCGACGATTCTGCCCCACATCCTGGCCACCCAGCAGCGCAAGCTCGTTGGATCCAGAAAACCACAGGACGCCAGATCCAAGAAACAGCACCACTCGTTGCACGCTAAAACGCATGCTTTGCGCAATGGAGCTGCCGAGGTCTGCTGCTCCTGCCGGTGATCTTGTCTCATAGCTTTCCCACATGCTGTGCACGAGGTGTGGGACGTACGATTGAAAAGACCACTGCTCTCTGGCCATTTTTCTGGTTCTGTTCTTATCTTTTCGACATTGACAAGACATAGCAGTTCTTGTGTAGCTCTTATTGTGACATTCAATTAACTCATCCAGGATCAACACGACGGGTTATCTACAGTAACAATGGCATCAGCTCCCGAAATCCCCAAGAAATACAAAGCCGTCATTTACGATGAGCCCGGCAAAATCTCCACCAAAGTCGTCGAACTCGACACACCAGAGCCCGGACCCGGCGAGGTCCTCGTGAACCTCACACATTCTGGCGTCTGCCATTCCGACCTCGGTGTAAGTCTTCCAGCTTGTCTCGAACCCACTCGATCCATCAATCTCCAGCAGCCGCAGCAGCAGCGACACCACCACTAAACATCCATGAACAACTCCAGGTCATGACGAACCGCTGGGCAGGTCTCCCAGCGCCCACGCAAGCCGGACAAGTCGGCGGCCACGAAGGCGTGGGAAAAGTCGTCAAGCTCGGCCCGGGAACAGAGAACAGCGCGGTGAAAATCGGCGACCGCGTGGGAATCAAATGGATTTCCGCCATTTGTGATTCCTGCCCCGCGTGCCATGCGGGTCATGATGGAGTGTGCTTCAACCAGAAGATTTCGGGATATTATACTCCGGGGACGTTTCAGCAGTATGCGCTTGCGCCGGCGAGGTGAGTTCGAAGACCAATGATTTCCTCTCGCCCTCTGGAATTGCGTATCATGGTTTCTCCTCACATCATTACCTAACATCACCATCATCTCCTCTCTAGCTACGTCACCCCAATCCCCGACTCCCTCCCCTCGGACGCCGCAGCACCCATGCTCTGCGCCGGCGTGACGGTCTACTCAGCCCTGCGCAAATCCAGCGCCAAAGCGGGCGATTGGATCGCGATCCTCGGCGCCGGAGGAGGTTTGGGACATTTGGCGACGCAAATCGCTTCCAAGGGCATGGGAATCCGCGTCATCGCTATCGATGCGGGCGGCAAGAAGGAGTTGGCGACACAGTGTGGCGCGGAAGTTTTTATCGATCATACGCTGGGGAAAGCGGAGGAGGAAGTGAAAGCTGCGACGGGCGGGTTGGGGGTTCAGGCGGTGTTGGTGTTGACCGCTGCTAATGCGGCTTATGCGAGGTGAGAGCTTCCTTTTTTTTTCTTTTTCTTTTTTTTTTCCTTTTCTTTTTCTTTTTTTTTCCTTTTCTTTTTCTTTTTTTTTCCTTTTCTTTTTCTTTTTTTTTCTCTCTTTCACTTTTCTCTTTCTCCATGAGGTGAAGAAGTTTTGATTGGGGGAAGAAGTGGTCCGTACTGACGACGAACATTTCTTGTTTCACAGTGGCATGGGCATGCTCAAATTCGGCGGTACACTCGTCTGCGTCGGATTGCCCGAGGGAGACCTCAAACCCATTGCGACTGCTTTCCCGCAATTCCTCGTGGCCAAGGCCCAGAAGATTGTGGGTGTTGCGGTGGGTGATCGGAAGGAGGCCATTGAGACGTTGGAGTTTGCGGAGAGGGGAGTGGTCAAGACGCATTTCACTACTGCGAAGCCAGAGGAGTTGACGGAGATTTTTGAGAGGATGGATCGGGGAGAGATTAGTGGACGTGTTGTGTTGGATTTGTCGTGAGGACGAGAGTTTGGGGGGGGGGGGGAAGATATTGGACAATGCAATATGGTCGACTCCAAGAACGATGCGGATTTGGCTGCATCGGCGGCGGCTAGTGGTGGTATGATTGCCATGTATGCAGAAGGTGGGTATCGATGGAAAACGGGACATGCTTATGGCTTCAGAACAACATTCATTTTCATCTATTTTGTCGTACCCACATCTCTACATGATCCATCCCATGCATATTCAGCTAATCACGCTTGCCAAACACCTTGTCGTATCCAGTCAAGACATATCTGTACCGAACGGTATTGTCGGCAACAGCCTTCACAGCCTCGGCGCAGCCGTCTTCGGAAATATCCACCGTCTGAATCCAGCTCTTGATATTCTGCTTTGAAGCCAGATCGAACATGGCAAGCATCTCGGGTCGGTTACCAATGTGCGAGGAACCAATGTAGCAACCGTTGCCAGCGAAATCCTGCGCCATGAGCTCGGGAAGAGGGTGGTCGCCGAAGCCGACATTGTGGAAACGACCCATGACTTTCAGCGTGCCGAAGTAGTCTTTCAAGTTGAACTTGTGCGTGGCATCGGCGCAGTTGAGGATGAAATCGAAGGTGAAGGCCAGGTCTTTGTGCCAGCCCTCGTCGTTGGTGCAGATGAAGTGTTTGGCGCCCATTTTGAGGGCGTCGTCTTTCTTGTTGGGGCTGTGGGAGAGGACGTAGACTTCGGCTCCGAGGGCGTGGGCCCAGAGCACTGCGAAGTGGCCCAAACCTCCGAGGCCGACGATGGCGACCTTTTTGCCGGGGCCGGCTCCGAGACGGACGAGAGGGGAGTAGACGGTCAGACCAGCACACAGCATGGGGGCTGCAACGGCGCTGTCGATGTTGTCGGGAATCTTGAAGGTGAAGTATTCGTGGGCGCGGATGTGGGAGGCGTAGCCACCTTGCGAGATGGTGCCATCTTTGTACGTAGCGCCGTATGTGTCTGGAATGACAGCCCGTCAGTTTGAACGCGCCATTGTCAGCGGGGGAGCAGTCACTGACCGATCGAGTTGGGGCAGTAGTTCTCCTGGTCTGCCTTGCAGTTGGTGCAAGTGAGATCGGCGCCGATTTGAGCACCGACACCCACTCGGTCGCCGACCTTGATGGTCTTGACGTCCTTGCCGACCTTGACAGCCTTTCCAATGACCTGGTCACATTCTTGTCAGTCGGGTTGCGGGGAGCAAGATGGGTGGCATTGGCGAGAGCACACCTCGTGTCCGACACAGATTGGGAGTGGGCAGTCACCCCAGCCGCCATTGATGGTGTGAACATCTGATCCGCACACACCGCAGCACTCAATGGCAATGTCGATATCGCGGTCCTCAAACTGCTTCAGCTTGAATTCCTTCCGCTCGAAGCTCGTCCAGTTCTTCTGGTCGGCGATCATGAAGCCCTCGGCAGTCTCTGGATATCCCATGGTTGCGATGGTGTCCAGGTTGTCCGTGTATTGTACTTTGCAAGGTGGAGTTGACAGAAAAATTGCAGAAATTGGCTCTCTGTTCTCTCGCACGCGGCAGGCAAAGCGGGCATGATAAGCCAGCGCATTCGCGGGAAAAATTCAATTGAGCAGAGCTGCGGTGCGGTGCATGTGCCGCCAAGTGACCTCATCCATCGTCAAAGACGAGCGGACTCATCGTGACTGGACGCCGTCAATCGTGGGAACTGGGAACATTGAAGGCATTTTCAGCCGCATCGCCATTGCCCGGGCACATGCAGCCTTTCACCACGACGACCCATGGAATGTAGTCTAGTTTCAATGCTCCCAACGATCAGGAGAAGCCGTCCGTCGTCCGGGATGCTGAGAGATGCTGCCTGCCTGCGTTTCTGCATCTTTTGCACGACCGACGTCAACCTCGGCTCGGGTCAACATGCTCCGGCGGGACCCGGAGCAGCTCTCTTCCATTCTCCTCTCATCATCATCATCATCATCATCATCATCATCATCATCATCATCATTTATCCACCAGCAGCAACAACACCCGCAGCGTTGCAGTGTTATCGGCGCTTGGCAGTCTAAAACCACGAGATCCGTCCACTTGTCGCCAGATGCTCCGTATACACACTCGCGGTTTGCTGCCCGACACGGCAAGCGCCATCGCTGTGTCTCACTCTGACGTGCTCGCCGGAAGGTCTGTTGTCACCGGACATCTCTCGTCTCCAATAATCCTCGCCCTTCTCCCATACCATTTCGCCTTCCGCGCGAGCCGCCACTCGTCTGTCGTCTTGCTGCATGCGGTGATTCCCTCTCATCAACCATCATGTCGCACCAAGCGTCGGTGCACAGCCGAAAGTCGCCCACCGTCTCCCCTCTCTTTACCCCTCCACCCGTGGCATCGCGGCTCGAATAAGCTTCCCAGAGGACACGAGCCCTCGCGGAGAGTCCGGATGCGGTAATCCGGCGTGTGTATGTGCTTCTTGTGCTCGCTGTGATGGCCGGTCACAGGAACTTTGGGAAGACCACCACCAGTGTTGCCAATCTGGTCCTTTCCTTCTTCTTTTCCATCTCTTCTCCTACTTTTCCTCGTCTGTGTTGACATTGTCTGTCGTAGCATCGGTCCACCTTCACCATGTCACAACACGCTCCGACCCAGGACAGCTCCAGCAACAAGACCATGAAAGCGGTGCGATTCCATGCCAAAGAAGACTTGCGATTCGAAGACATCCCGGAACCCGTCTGTGGTCCAGGTCAAGTCAAGGTCAAACCAGCATGGTGGTAAGTCGTGCGGCTCGAATTCCTGCCCCAAGCAAGACTGAGAATCGTGTCGCGGCAGTGGCATCTGCGGAAGCGATCTGCACGAATATCTGGGAGGTCCGAGCCTCTGTCCAGAGGAGAAACCGCATCCCATCACGGGAGAGACGGTGCCGTTGACCTTTGGCCACGAATTCGCCGGCGTCGTCGAAGAAGTCGGCGAAGGCGTTTCCGACCGCTTCCAGGTGGGCAGCAGAGTCGTGGTGGCGCCCATCATTTTCGATGGCGACTGCGGTGCGTGCGCAGAGGGTCTGGTGAACTGTTGCTGGAAGAACGGCTTCATTGGACTCAGCGGATGGGGGGGCGGGTTGTCCGAGCACATCGTGGTGCCGGAATACACGTTGTACAACTGCCCGGACAACGTGGGTCTGGACGTCGCTGGTGAGTCCTCCCCCGCGGACGTACGCGTTGCGAATCCGACTGACGTTATCCACAGCTCTGGTCGAGCCGCTCGCAGTGGGATGGCACGCCGTGGAATCGTCGCCCTTCAAGCGAACCGACACTTGTCTGATTCTCGGAGGGGGCCCGATCGGACTGGCCGTGATCCAAGCGCTGCGAGCGCGGGGCTGCGCGCAAATCATTGTGTCAGAAGTATCTGCCATGCGCAAGCAGTTCGCCAAGGACTTTGGTGCTCATGTCGTGTTGGATCCGACAAAGGTATGTCCCATACCGTCTCCGCATCGCGGCCGTGCTCTGAGCTGACCGAAGGGAACAAAGGACGACATCGTGGCAGAATGTCTCAGATTGACAAATAACCGCGGCGTCGATGTCACTTTCGACGCAGCGGGTGTTCAAGCGGGGCTCGACCAGGCAGTGAACTCGCTCAAAGCACGAGGCACGCACGTCAACATTGCCATTTGGGAGAAGCGATGCTCCATCTTTCCCAATGATATGGTGTTCAAAGAACGGAAGTATTTGGGAGTCGCAACCTACGTCAAAGCAGATTTCCAAGCGGTGATTGATGCTTTGTCGGATGGTCGACTCGATAATGCGAAGAAGATGATTACGAAGCGGATCGAATTGAATGAGGTGCTGGAGGAAGGGTTCATGACGCTGATCAATGACAAAGAGCGACAGGTGAAGGTGTTGGTGAAAGGTAGTGGAGAGATTTGAGAGATTCTGCCATTGGGGTGATGCTTGGGAGACATGGATGTGAAATGTACGTGAAACGAGGAGTCCGGATGAGGATCGGAGCACGATATGATATAATAATGCCATCAAGGTCGGAGGTGAAAGGTCAAATGCATGACATGGTTGTTGTGGCTTCGGTCGAGTGATTGCCGGAGACCATGTTTTGTTGTTGTTGTTGTTGTTGTTGTGGTGGTGGTGGTGGTGGTGGTGGTGGTGGTGGTGTTCTTTTCGCATTTACAGAAGTTCGACTATATGAAACGATTTGGAGATGTTGGTCTTCTTTGACGTGAAGTCGGTGCGGGCAATGTGATACACCTGTCAGAGACATTGGTGTACAGCAGCACCGTCCGTGCACAGCAATCTCCTAGGAAGGCTTCCATGGCGCAACTGTCAAGCAACGGGCGTCTCCGATTCGGCAAAGACATGCATTGATCGCGTCAACTAGGCCGAGTAGTGTGACTAGAAGACGTCGTCTGCTGTGCCTTGGAAATTGGACACCGAGTGAGATGATGGTGAGTGAGTGTCCCCGAGGGCGATCACGTCGTGGGCAGACGCGCAAGGTTCGTCGATCGAAAGCTACAGAGCAGTTCGGGGGATTCATCAGCGTCTTTTGCTGTCCATGCATGATGCATGTTGTTCATGCTGGACGCGTCGTCCGTGGGGAAATCGGAGGTGATGTCGTGTGCAAGTGTGGGTACAGTATATTCACGTCATCCGCTGCCAGTTTCCAGGAACGCTTCCTTTCATCTTGGTATGTACGAGTGATGTGGCTCAGCAGGGTTTGAGTTTGTGGCTGTGGCTTTCTCACCAGATCCGAGCACGCGCCCGCAGGATGTCCAGGATCGAGGATACAAATGACGAGGGGCAGTTGGGCAGCGAATCAGCGTCGCCCACGCGCCCCCCAAAACTTGGTCAGACGGATAAACTCTGTGGCGGCCAGATCCGACGCCACAATTTCAATGTTGCTCTCAAACGGGTGACGTCGTCGTTCCTTTCTGTAATATGAAGCAGCAGCTACAAATCCACACCCTTCTTCCGCCCTACGCTACACATGCGTCCTGCTTTTTCGAGCCACGCACCCTTGCCAGTTCCTCTTGGAACGTCTTCTACTACACAGCATACGCTTGCATCGCCATCAGCCCTACCACCGTAGATTCGAGCTTGCCCCCCCGAAACAAATCCACCCACCATGGCGCTCATCAAGGGAGGCTTCCTGCGCATCTTCCAGACCTTTCTCTACTTGCTCGCCTTCTGCTGCGCCGCCGTCATTCTCGGCATCTTCAGCTACTTCCTCGCCACCATCGCCGACCGCAATGGCACAATCTTCACCTGGGTCAAGGCCGTCGAGGGTATTTCGGGCGCCGCCGTCTTGTACACCATCTTCGCCGTTGTCTTGACGTGCTGTCTCGGAGGAATCTCCTTCTTCGCATTCCTCGCCATCGTAAGTTCATTCCTGAGTCGCGTGGAAAAGTTCATCTCTAAACCAATCGCCCAGGTGCTGGATATCGCTTTCGTTGGCGGCATGGTTGCCATTGCCATCTTGACCCGACACGCGACCGATTCCTGCTCTGGTGTCGTCACCACTCCACTGGGCACCTTCCCCGCGCTCAGCACTGCCGATGGCTTCGGAGGTGAAGTCACATACCAAGTGAGCCAGCGCACCGCGTGCCGCTTTCAAAAGGCTTGCTTCGCCGTCTCCATCATCGGCGCTTTCATCTTCTTGATCACCGCAGCCATGCAGATCGTCTTGGTCCGCCACCACAAGAAGGAGAAGCGGTACGGGCCAAGCCCATCGAACCATTACACTTCAGGCTTCGGAAAGAAGAAGTTCTGGCAGCGAAAGCCAAAGAACGCTACCCGCGACACGGAGATGGCCGGCGGTGCTGGCGGACTTGCTGTCCCAGCTCACCCAAACAACCGCGCTAGCTACGAGACGGGAACTACGGCGGGCAACAGCAATCTCAATGACAAAGTCGATCAGACGACATATGCGCCACAGCCAGCGACATCTCACGCGGGATACTATACCCAGCCCACGGGTACCGGAGTGAGCAACCCTTACGGCACAACTGGAACTGCCACCAACTACTAGGAAGCTACCACCACGTGATGATGAACTGCACGTTGCTGGCTAGTTGCCATATCACAGGTCATGGAAATTTCGACCGCAACGGATATCGATCCTTCGGGATGGGCTTTAATGATTGTGTACTATTGTAATGATTGTACGCAGTACAGGAAATGATACCCCGATATATGCCTTGATATAATGCAATACAATATCAAAAGATGATTCTTACTATTCGTTCAACTGAAAGTCGTCATCAGGGTTGCTCGAAGTGATACTGAATGACAGGACGAATGCCGAACGCCAAGCTAACATAACAGTCGTGATAACGAAACACATCAGCTGGAGTCGTCCACTCCGACACCTCCACTCATCCCATCCCATCCCATCCCTGCTCAGCTCAGCTCAACTCAGCCCGGTTCTACACATCCCCATCATCTTTGACAAACTCCATCAATAATTCAATCATCAATCAACCACCCAATCAATCACTCCCCCCACCCATTCTCCCGCTCCGGCATCAACGGCGAAGCGACAACCCGCGGGCCCCGTCTCCCATTCTCCACGTGCGTCGCCAGAGTAGAATCCTTGTTCAATCGACTGACTTCTTCTCGAAGACTGTCGTGGTCGTTGTGGTCGTCATCGTCGTCGTTGTAATCGTTATAATCGTTTTGTTGTTGTTGTTCGATATCGCGATACATGATGGCCGGACGAGGAAGGTTTGATGAGCTTCTCGGATCTCCCGAGGTTTCGTTCGGGAGCTGGATTCCGGATGGGAGCCAGGAGGTCGTGTTGTTGCTACTGCTGGGAGAGGAAGAAGAGGAGGAGGAGGATGAGGTGAGGGTTAGGAAGAGGGCGAGCTTTGGAAGGGTAGTGTTGGTGTTAGTGTTGGTTCTTGTAAATATGAATGTATGTATGCCGAATAAGAAGAAGAAGAAGCAGAAGAAGAAGAAGAAGCAGAAGGGGAAGGGAAAGAAAAAAAAAGAAGAAGGGGGAAATCTTGACACGAACCTTCCACAAAAACACCCCCAAGGGCACAACCAACAACATCACCGCCACTTTCCTCTCTTCCGCCCTCCAAGGCTCCAAACAACTCCGAGTTCGCTCGGGATATCGCATACTGCACATTTCTGCTCCTCCAGAAGAAGAAGAAGAAGAAGAAGAAGTACTTCCCCCCGGAAAAGGCCACGCCATATCCTTCAAACTCTTCAACCCACAACATTCCAGCACATCCTGAATCGCGCGGATATGCTTCGCGTCTTTCCTCTGATACAAATGTTGCCAGCGATCGTGCAGAGGACATTCGAGGCCGCCGAGGGGCGCGATGTGTGTTCCGGAGAGGGTGGCGAGGACGGTTTCGTAGATGAGGAAGCAGGCTGTGAGGAGTTGGATGGGCTTAGTGGAGGTGGAGGAGGAGGAGGAGGAGGAGGAGGAGCGGAGATTGTTGTTGTTGTTGTTGTTGTTGTTGTTGTTGTTGTTGTTGTTGTTGTTGTTGTTGTTGTTGTTTGCTCGGACTTTGTTTGCCGAAGAAGGGAAGGAGGTGGATAAGGAGGAGGAGGGGAGAGAGGTGGATTTTTTGGATTTGGATGATCGGAGTGCGAGGGAGGATTGGAAGGTGATGAGGGATTCGAGAACGATTCCCGCGAGGGGAGGGAGGGCGAGGGTGAAGGCTGCGTGGACGTTGGGGATGGGGAGGGAGAGGGCGTTGTTGCGGTAGAGGGCGTAGCCGGCGAGGATGGTGAGGAGGAGGAGATACTGTGGTTGAGTGAAGGAAGATGGCTGTTAGTTGATCGTCGATTTTGTGGGTGAGAGAGTGGAATGTTTGGAAGACTTACAACGACGCTTATGGTTGTGATGATTTGGCGGGGTGTGAAGCGTGCCATCACGACCACGATGGATTTGTGCTGCTGCTGTTGCTGCTGCTGCTGCTCCTTGTTCCGTCTTCTTGCCGATCTGATAGACTCACGAGCCCGGCGTCCACTAGATAACAGTCCTCAAATCCTTTCGTATCTTGCCCAGGCTTGCTCGCAGCAAACAACAAACCCAGTAGATTGTTCTCGCAAACCAAATTCAAACTCATACAACAGCTTGAAGAAATCCTTCAGCAGCAGCAGCAGCAGCCTCGAGACATAATAAAATGCCCGATGACCATCCCTCTCCTCGCACGTGAAAGCCGCACAAGCATGACGTCCCCGTCCCGTCGTCACGCAATAAATCCGCAACCTGCACGCTGCACGAGTCAACAGAATGTTGACGATGAACTGGCGAATGCCGTGAAACACGTCTATCAGCGGGGTACACACCCTCTACAATACTTCTGACTAGTACCCTCGCCAAAAAGGGGTACAACAAATCCGCGCGCGCCAAAACGACGTGCGGCGGATTAGGACGCAGCGTTTGACATCGCTGCGGAACCCGCATCCTGGACGTTGGTGCGGACGTCGGCGGCCGTGGTTGGTTGAAGGGAACGGAGGAGGCTCAAGCTCTCGTGGGAGGAGGTGGGAGCTTCCCTGCTCTAGTGGGTTAGCTTGTGGAGTGCATGACTAGGAAGGAGTAGACTCCGTGGAATGTTGTGGCGTGGAACGGATCGCTTCGATACGATGTGCTGCATTTGTGCAGACACCCTGGCCTGTTGGATACTGTACCAACAATCGCCTTAGTGTACGGCCAACTTCACCTCTTTTCTGTATATGCCCGCCTTGGTGCTTCCTTCCTTTTCGGCATCTCTCACGCCAGTAACCAATAGTTCATACACAAGCAATGTCTTTGAAGATGCGCGAACCATCCCTGGTTCATCATTTCGCTTCTCAATCGTTCGGGACTGATATCCTCCATCTCAGAGCCGCATCTTCTGCAGATCCTTCTCTGCATATCACTTTGCAAGGGGATCTTTCTGATCACATCATACGTCTTCCCGTCTTCTGCTTGGCGGCAATTCTGTAATCCGATCCCTCGAGTGTCCCAGAGCATAAGATCAGTCAGGTTGGCAGTGTCGCTCAATTTCGGCAGCATGCTTTCCAGCAGACTGTTAATCGGATTCTCGAGCTCTCCAGGAATGGCGCCATCGACGACCATATTCGTCTCCAACTCACCGCGCTTCTCCGCCGAAATAGACGACTGAACGTAGGCGCTTCGAACTGCCGTGTCGAGTTCGGACAGCATTTGCTCGAAATGTTGGAGCTTGAATGGTATGTCTTTGACTCGCTGAAGGATGGTGCCGAGCTCTTGTTGTTCTTGAACTGACCGCGCTCGGGGAAGAACAAGTTGCACTGCCTGGGTGAACTTGATCACCCACATTGTCTGGAAGCGCAGCATGACGCGTGAATAGCTGCACAGAATGAGATGTAGCGCGACGCTGCCGGTGGAGCTGACGAGATTTTCGAAAGCCTGTCTGGGCGTGAGGTTTGCATCCAAACTACGCTTCGTCTCCACGAGAGTGTTGACAATGTAAATCATGAGATCCACGCTCCATTTCACAAGTCCTCGAAGAGAATGCACTGCGTCTGCGGGGATTGTCTTCGTGTCCTGGCGGCTGAGTGTTTGGGCGCAGGCTGTGCCAGCAAGCCGAAGACTGAGCATGGCAAAGGCAAATTGCGCCGAGAAGTTGCGTTCGCCTGTGACTGCGTTGGTGCCGAGTGCCATCTGCGCACTTAGACAGCGGGGCACGAATGGTTCTTTCAGCACGATCATCTGTTGCCGGTTTTGATCTTGACAAGATATGTCTGGCGTCCTCTGGAGCATCTTCAAAATCATCTTGATCACCATCGACCGAAGTTCGGAGTCGGCGTTGATGGGCAGGAGGGCAAGAACCTCGTCGGTGGAGACGTTGTTGAAGCACAAGAATGCGTACTGCCTCGCGAGGCAGACTGTTGCCGCTTCAATGTACGCTTTGTTGTCGCCGCCGAGACTATCATCCGCGACTTGCCAACCGTGCGTGAAGGTCATGTTTTGAGTCGCGATGGTCTTGTCCGGACGCTGCAAAGCTAAAGCGCTGCCATCAGGCGATATGGCAATGTTCAGATTCTGCTCGCCGGGCATGTGGTAGAATCCAGTCTGTGAAGCATTGGCCACTGTCTCTGTGCTGCCGAACGAGCCCAATCCGCTCATGGTCACACGATCTCTGAAGTCGACGCTGCCATCGCTGGCCGCGAATACATGTATCGTGTCAAACGCCTGCGAGGCAAATGCCACCACCATCTTATTGATTGTGGTATCAGCTTGTCGTCTGAGTATAGTTGTCTGGTTCAGGACGTGATGAGTTTTGGCGCCGGCGCCTGGTTTCAGCTTCTTGAAGCTTTCATGAAGCCGGGGTGTATATGACTCCACTGTCCACCGCGCAATTGTACTGCTGTAGTCTTGTGTCTGAGAGCCGTCTAGAGGAAGGATAGCGTGGGTGAAGATGGCCTGGACAGTGGTCAGGGTAGGGGCCTGCTGAGCAGCTTCAGGAACTGCCGGTATGATGTCTACACGAGAGAGCTTTGCACCGTCGACCTGTTGAGCGCGAACTTTGTCCACGGTTGTCAGATGGTGCACGTCCAATTTTGGCGCGACTTGGGTGTATTGCTGATTCCCCCGGCTGAGCTGACTTGCGTTCCAATGGATCGTAATCCGATACAGTCGTAATTGCGAGCTATGGTCGTACGTCACAGCTAGGAGGTCTGCGCAGTCTTCACCTAGAGCAGCATGTGAGACGTACTCGTCGCTTGACCGTGCCGTGTGCAGCACCACGCTCGTCGACTGCCAGCCGGTGCCTTCATTCTGGAACAGCAGAGTGAGCTCGGTGGAGCGACTGATGTGAAGCAAGGCCTGTCGGCCTTCAGCTGGATGATGGGGCTTGAGTGCATTCTGGTCTCGATGCTTGATCTGTGCTTCCCACTTGTCGCCGTGCTTGTGAGCAACGTCCAGATACGGTCCCTTCCAATCGCAGTCAGTGGTTGAAGCGAAATTGCAACGCCGCGCAATGGCTCACTTTGAACTCAGCTGGAAATAATGGCAACCAATGCATGCCCACGACCACGTTCAGCTCGTGATATGCATTCTTCCGCGATAATTCCCCGCCGGCAGCTGGCAACATCTTGCTCAAAGCGCCCGTCAGGGTGTGCATGTGCACGACACCGGCACTATCTACGACCGCAAGTTCGATGCCGAGCCCATTGAACTCCACGTGGACGAATTTCCGACCTGACGGGGCCGGGATGATGTGCTTGGAGGGCTCGCCGATGGTCCACGCACCTGTCTTTCTATGCCGGACCATGGCACGAAAGGCGACATGAGACCCGTCAGGCGCGACTTGGGCTATGCTCCCGATATTCGACCAGGCCAGCTTTCTATCACGCTGTCAACACCATATCGAGCCGTAGCGTGCTGCCTGGGGCTGACTGACTCACGTGCAGCAACCACGGCTCTGCATTTCTGCCACCCGCAAGAACAAAGGTGCTGGCAATGGTGTCGCAGGCATCGCTGCTACGAGATCATTCGCTGCATCGCCAAATAAATCGTCCATGTTCGTGTCCATGACGTCCGGCATGGTTCCGGAGCCGTCCATGCTGGGCACGTCCATGGCTGCCGGAATGAGATTGAGGCCAGCTCAATCGCGGTGTCGATGATGGTCTGGAGGATGATGGTACATGTATGGAGGATGATGCTGTGTAGGATTTCTCGAAGCACTGGGGAAGAGTGTGTGGATTTCTATGCCGCAGGGCTGAAAGCTCGCCGGATCTGGTGTTACGCGCCAAGCACACACGTCACGCAAAGCACGACCTGGTTCTGTAGAACTACATGTATCGCCCTTGCCATGGGGAAGACGACTTGCCGCGAGAAGTTGTGACCGACTCGGATTGTCGACGGGAGACGTGCAGATTCATTGTCGGATCTCTGCAGCGCGGTATTGTGCTTGTGAGAGACGTGGGCGGCCGATTGTTTACAATCACAACAATCGGCAGGTTCCGCGCGCAGCTCCTCTCCTCCGGCTAGACTAACTAGTCCAGGACACATACAACTCGACGTCGTTCGACCGTTCCAAACCAGCCCTTCTTCACCACTTTCACGCGTGCCACGCCCAACGCCCCCATCGCGTGCCGCCCGTCGCCCGCTGGACTTGAGAGCATCGTGCGCTATACCTACGATGCGATTGTCGCAGTAGCTGGAGCACTCCATCCCCTGTTCGCGTCGGGCGCATTGCTTCTGCCCGTCGCATCATACCCAACTGCGCTTACCCGTCGACTGCCCCTACACCTCCACCACCACCATGGCCGCCTCCTCGAGCGACCCGGCGAGTCCCTCCTCCCCGCTCAGTAGCGCGCCTCCCTCGTCGCGCTCCTCGTCGCCCCTCTCGGAGCTGTCGCGCAGTCCGTCGCCGCCGCCGTCCGTCGACAACATGGCGTGCGCCTCGTATCCCTCACCCCCCGCCAGTCAACAAACCTCACAGAGCGGCTCGCCTGCGCCCGATGGCGGCATGTCTTCCGACAAGGACGGCCCTCCGCCTGCGAAGCGCCGGAGGATATCAGAGAAAACAGAGCGCAGCACCGAGTATTTGGACTTGCGCGGTAGTACGGTGCCTCCGGACCAACAATACCAGCTCGACCGCCTCGTCAATGTCCTTCACCGACGCCAGAAGATTGTGGTCATTGCAGGCGCCGGCATCTCAGTATCAGCAGGCAGTGCGTATCTCTCCATGCGGCCGCGCAGTGGACGCGTTTTGTGCTAACAACAATACGCAGTTCCGGATTTCCGTTCATCGCAAGGCCTGTTCCGCAGCCTCAAGGAAGAATACAACCTCAAAGGCTCCGGTAAAGATCTTTTCGACGCGTCTGTGTACAAAGACGACGTGTCGACGTCCTCTTTTCACGACATGGTCAACACCATGTCGCGTCTCACCAAGGACGCCAAGCCTACAGCATTCCACCACATGCTCGCAACCATTGCGCAGGAGGACCGATTACTCCGATTGTACTCACAAAATGTCGACGGCATCGACACTGGGCTCGAGCCATTGAAGACGTCCATACCTTTGGCAAAGGGCCCTGACGGTAAATGGCCCCGCACCGTCCAAGTGCACGGTGGACTCGAGAAAATGGTGTGCTCGAAATGTCACGACCTGGCAGATCTCGATCCCACCTTGTTCGACGGCCCGGTTCCGCCGACGTGTCCACGATGCGTTGAAGTTAACGACATACGCGTCGGCGTGGAGGGGAAGCGAAGTCACGGCATTGGCAGAATGCGACCGAGGATGGTTTTGTACAACGAGCATAATCCCGACGATGAAGCGATCGGAGCAGTCACGAAGGACGATTTGCGGAAACGACCTGACGCGGTGATTGTCGTTGGCACGACGCTCAAGGTCCCCGGCGTCCGGAGAATTGTGCGTGAAATGTGTGCTACTGTACGAGACAGAAGAGGCGGCGTTGCGATTTGGATCAACAGCGACCCGCCCCCAATCTCCAAGGATCTTGAGGATTGCTGGGACATCATCGTGCAAGGCCCCTGTGACAAGGTTGCAAGGCACGCAGCCATGCGCAAGTGGGACGAGCCAGCCATGTCTGAAGAGTACTCCGAGGTCAGCGAGAACGAGGCCAGGAAGACTGCTGCTAAGAGGATGCGCGTACAACTGCCACCGAATAACAGTGTCCAATTCGCTCCGAAGCTGGATCGTCCCTCTGCCATGCACAGAAACAACAGCTTCAAACCACCTGCAATTGGTGAGAAGGCACCGCGGAAGCCTTTGGATCGTGGTCCAACAGATTGGAGTCCGTTGCCCACACCACAACTTTCGATCGTCCAGAGCATCGAGGGCGGGTCACAAGCCGAGGACGACATCACTGGCATGTCGAATCCATCGATTCACAGTGGGCTTTTGACCCCAACAAAATCGTCGCGAGGCTCACCAGCGAAGAAGGTTTTACCAAAGCCACCGAGTTTTCCAAATCCCAGCCAGCCCACGAAAAAGCCCCAAGCGGCGAAGGCAAATAAGAAATCGGTCGCGTCGAAGACCAAGAAGTCGAACGTCAAATACTTTCCCGCAGCCAAGCCAGATCCAAAGGCCAAGCCAGCTACGACAACGAAAAAAGCTGGCGCGAAGGCGGGAGCAAAGGGCAGGCCAAAACATCGCCCTTCTCCGAAGATCACGCTGAAGTCCACATTGAGCGTGAGCAAGACGGCAGTAGATGCAGAGCAGGCATCCAAGAAGGAGGCGGATGTTCATCAGACAACTGGGCCGAGTCCTAGCAAGCTGCGGCAAGTTACCAACGTATCTTCGGAGCCCATGAATCCTGTTCCACCGCAGGATCTGAGGATGAATGCGAGCCCGGTCCATTTTCACGAGCAGTATGGGAATCCTGAGAAGCCGACGAGTCGCATAAGCATCGCCGATCTCGTTGACTGACGGTTATGTCGACGCCTCGAAGGGTTCGCACGTCGCATATTTGGTATTTGAGCATATGTGAGCGTTGATGCATCGCGAGGCGTTCTCTGCATGCGATGAGGTCTCTGACCAGATGTTGTGGAGGCTGGAGATCGCTGGGAGACCGGCGCGGTGGTTGCGCGCATTGTTGGAACGATCTACCTTGGGGAGTTATGCATAATGATCGGCGCTTCTGTATGGACACAGATGATGCGCAAAGAAGCTTCGTGGACGCGACTGCGCAACGAGGGCATATGTTATGGAGGGCTTAGTCGCAGTCACCGCTATTCCCGAATCGACTACCTCCTATCTTTCAGTCCATTTGGAAGGCACTGTAATTATGAGCCTTGGTTAAGGAACCACTCAGCGCCAAATAAAAACCATGTCGTTCTACGTGTGGTCATTTCTGGCTCCTAATCTGCTTTTTGGTAAACGCAGTATCGCTTGTACGACCATGTAAAATATCCAATGTTCACATCCTCCCGGCTACCTCGAGCGGCAATAAGCCCAGTGAGGCTGAACCTTAAATCATGAGAAGTCTCCACTTTAAACTTGAGCCGCATGGAATGGATGCATGATCGCATCGCATCGATTCATGCATCCATACATTGGAGCTTTTCCAACTTTCGATCCTGCATCACATCTTCCGAAATCACTAATACAGTATGCGAGGCATGAATCTGGGAGCTGCTACGCTGGCGACAATTTGCGGTGTCTTGACTGGTACGTTCCTCCGGAATTCCTCGGGTGGTAATCGACTGTTCTTTGCTGTTGTGTGAGGCGAGATGTACGATGCGCGATGCACAACACATCATCGTGCCTGAAGGCCACGGAAGATTGTGATTTACATCGTGCTCTGCTGCTGATGTGCTAACTCTTCTCACTTTTTGTACAGCGTACACGACGTTTGGCCCCGAATTGGAAGAAGACGCGCGGAAGAGAGCTGGAAAGGTTGGGAAGGTGGATGGGATTGTACAGGGAGAAGGAGACGGAGAGGGGAAAGGCCGAGAGAGAGAAAAGGATACGCAGTTGAGTCGGGCGATAATGAGTGATTTGAACGAGGCGAAGAAGCAGGTTGTTGGGGAGCAACAGGATTCGTGGAAAGAAGGAGGGTTTGCGTGGGGGATTAGGAAGTGGTTTTGGTCTTCGAAGCAGACGAATGGAAATGGAGAGGAGAAGGTGGAGCGGAAAGAGGAGAGTGGGTAGTGACGGAATGGAGGACGCGTGAGCTTGCACAACTCTGCTCTGCTACAGGGCCGGAGACGACAGACGTGGAGGAGCCGCGAGATCGCGCTCCACGACGGCAAACAATTGCAGCTGGGAATATGTCGTGAAGGGGTATCTGGTTTCTTGCTCTAAAAACACTACTCCGCTCGGCATATTGGACCAACGCCCGCGCGCGCCCCGGCGCCCCAACATCCGACTATGCGAAGTCGTCCTCCTGGCTCTGGATATTGTCCTTGACCTTCAACAACAGCGTGGTCTTCCACTTGTCCAGCTTGGACATTTGGTCGAACTGGAACAACTTATCCGCGAACTTCTCTTGATCACCCTCTTCGACGGCTTCAGCGAGATCGACCAGTAATTGGTGCTCTCTTGTTTGCTCAAAGGCCGGATCGAGAACGCGATAGGAGTCGATCGCACGTTTCGTGGCAACATTGTCATTATTGGCGAGATGGCAGATTCCGGCTTTGAGAAAGTATTCTTTGACAGACCACTTCATGAGGTTGTTGTTGATGGCAGATTTGGAGATGCGCTCGTAGTTGGATATGGCTTTGAAATAGTCGCCGTTGAGAGCTGCGATGTCTGCGAGCTTGAGGTAGAGTTTGTTAGCGAGTCTGGAGGGAGGTTAGTGTGAAGGCCGACCGGGAATGTATGGTTATGCATACTGCTCAGCGCCATCTGTCTCGAACCAGCTCGCTGCCGTCTCGTACGCTTCCTGTGCCCGCTTGTCGTCTCCCAAGTCGATCTCGTACAATTCCGCCAAGTTTTGCTTATGCGTGGCTGCTCTTCGGAAGTTGCCCTTCGTTGTGTAGTGCTGAATCGCTTGCTCGAGTACTCGCGCCGCATCCTCTGGCTCATCCTTCTTATACGACTTGTATGCCTCGGTCAGGGTATTCGCGGCGTCGTCGGGCTCGTTGAGTTTCTGTTGCTGTATTTGCGCCGCGCGCTCGAACGCTTGCCCCGCTGCTTTGCCATCCTTCTGCAACCTGAATGCGTTCGCGGCTTGTGTGTACAGCTCAGCGGCCTCTTCCAGTTTCTGTGTCTTGCCGCCAAAGAATGAGAAGCCTCCCGAGGCAGCCTGCGCTTGCTTCTCTGCCTATGCGCCCACCTGATTAGCCAGGAAGGTGGGATGGCGATGCCGAGGGGTCTACCTTTTGCAGCAACGCTCGTGGGTCTTGTGCCATGGTGAGAGTGTGGTATTAGGTATTCGTGACAGAGAGGACGCGGGAGAACCTGTGATCGCCGTGATTGGAGTTGAAAGCTGGCCAACTGTTCTGCTGGTCTCGTGTGTAGGTGGTGTTGCCTTCTGCTGCGTCACTTGGTCTTGGCGCTGTTGGTGGACCCTTGCAACGCTCAAGTCGCGTCGCGTCTCCCGACCTCAAACATGCGTGTCTCTACTTGCCTCGAAACAAACAGCATTGTGCATATCGAGCATGCTACAACAACACTGATAGACATGCTTACGCAATCAGATGAAGCGGTGGCAAGATCGTGGCGAGGTGGAGGATTCTGAAGACGACGAACTCGAACTGAGCCTGTCTTCTGCGAGCCCGGAACGACCTATTAAACGTGTGAAGCAGAACGAAGATGCTGTCGACATCCAGACCGGTCCCACTCGACCCTCTTCGATCGCAACTGGCGTGGGCGATGAGGATGAGATCGCTTGGCTGCCTTCGAAGGTGGCGAATACCTATGGACGGAAAGGAAAGCTGACGCGGCCATCACGACGTACGCGAGCGAGTCCGGCGAAGATCTCTCAGAACGGAGCGCCAAGGACTTCATCCCAAGCTGAGGTTGCATCTACCGCAGTGCAGTCAGACTCGAGCACAATAGAGCCGGCTTCAGACCGTGCTCGCACGACCAGGCTTGCAGAACAAATTTTGTCCAAGTCCGGAGACAATGTTGCATCGGCAGCGACCGAAGAAGAGCCTCGCGTGATCAGCATAGCGCCATGCACAGCTACAAATCCAGCTTCTAACAGACACTCGGAACTACATACTCAAAGGGGTTCCTCTCCAGCGGAATCCTCGTCTGCGCCTCTTACCTTCGGCGACAGCGTCGACTCATCTCAAAACAGTAGTCAAGAAAATTTTCCTGATGCTCGAGAGCTGTTCGAAGCTGCAAAAGAAAGACTTCCGTCAGAGGCGCCATCGTCCCCTTTGAGTGAACGCGAAGTCTCGCCTCCGGCCTATTTTGAAAAGCGTAGTGGGCAACGTTTGGACGGAAATGCCAGAACTGCCCAAGAGAACATCGACGATGAAAATGCGGTACAAGATGAGATACTGCGCAACTCGATGCTTGATCACGCAGTACCAGAAGCGACGATGGGGCGACGAAGTCTGCGAGCTCGCAAGGAGATCCAATTGCACCCGTACTTGATCGATAAGGCCAAATATCAAAGGCAATGCAAGGAGCGAGGCATTAAGCCAGTGCGTCTGATCGATGCAGGGCCGCCGGAGGAGGAAAGTCAAGTGCACGAAGACAGTAGCCAGCAATCGCAAGCGGAGCCACAGTCGTCGAGCTCAGATGGAATGGATGAAGCCTTGAATGGTAGGCCCAAGGCGTACGTCAGACTGGCCACGCCGAGGGAAGTCCAATCTGGTGTTGCAGACTTTGCTTCCGAGCGAGCGACCAAACGACGAAGGATCAGTCAAGGCAAAGGTCGATCCACCAGACTCGATGTGGTCGATGCAGCGCTTGGTACACAACGAGATGGTTTCTCGGCTCCGCCCTCACCTCCACGGACAGCGAGCGAGACAAGCACTCCTGGCTTACCGAGACAGCCGATGCAACAGACAGCTTCTGGGTTCCAGAGACCGCGTGGACTGAGCCCTGTGCCTCTACCCACGCCAAATTTCTCGTCCGAGGTCAAGAGGGCGCAGAACAATGACAATGCCCTCACAACATCTATATCTAGATCTCGTTGCTCGCGGAATCAAGCTGAGAGCCCTGGAAATTCATCCAGCGCCGAGGAAGAGGAGATGTCAGGGCCAGAAGCTGAATCGGAAAGTGAGGTGCTTGCACGACGGCTGCGGCGCGAGCAAAAGCGCATCAGAGGCGTTCTACCAGCTTCATGGCTGAAAATTGATTTCAAGGCACAGAAGCCCAAAACGACTGCGGCGCTTGCGAGACAACGCTTAAGGTCGACCTCGCCCGAGCGCCAGACGCCACAGCGCGGCATCGCCCAGAGAATCACTTCAACTCAACGAAAGGCCAATGAGGGCGCGGGAATGGACACGCCGTCTGATGGTGCTGAATCGGACGACTCGGTAGAGTTTCTACCATCAGTGCCAGAGCAGTCTCGTTTGGCATTCGATGCGGATCGCCTTACCGTCGCTCCAAGCGAGACCATTGATGATGACACCATGGAAAATGACTTTGTAGATGCAATGCTGGCTGGACGTGCTCGTTCAGCTAAAGCTTCGAGGACTCAATCTCGCCAGCCACGCATCGCTGACAAATCTCGTAAAAGTGAAGCAAGCGGAGACGCGTTCTCAGAAGAGCGAAAAGCACGACAACAAAGTGGAAAGGCTCGTCGAATGAAGGAGGGCCATACAAGGTCATCGAGGAAACCACACCGCCCCCCTGTGCCTCTGAGCATTGCTGACGCTCCAAGTTCCCCATTGTCGTCGGGTACCACTGTGCCACCATTCATACGTCTCGCAATGAGGCAAGCGAGTCGGCTTCCTGACAGAGGACGACATTCACCGACTAGAAAGGTCATTCGCCTGGCAACGGCTGATGATACTCGCGAGGCTATGTCGGTCTTGCGTTCATGGCGAGACGGCACTTTGGCACCGCGACTAGAGCCCCTGTGCCCGCAGCCCTCGGGAGAGCTCGCACATGCCTTTCCGGACGCCGAAGGTACACTCCCGACTCCGAGGGGGGAGAGGCGGCCCCTGAGAACGGTTTCTGTAAACTCGAAGCAACCGCGTGCTTTGCCATCCGCCCGGCAAAAAGCCACTGAGCGCACTGATGTTAGCAAGATAAGTGCGCGCCAGACACGACTTGCAAGCGGCACGCCAAAGGTGCGAAGACCTGCAGCAACCGGAGCAGGACTCGTACAGCCCGCGAAGCCAAAAGCGTTGTCATCACGAACAGTTGGGGTGCGGCCAGTGCAGCTAGAAACTTTGCAGCGTGACTTTGATGAGCGACATCGAGCAGCTGTCTTTGAGCGGCGAATGCAATGTCTGACGGAGAGTGTTGCTGTGCGTGGGCGTGGTTCTCATACTGCCGGTTTCCAGCTCGCGAAATACTTTGAGAACGGGGGCGACGCCAACCGTGATCTGACGGCGGCTGGAATTGACACTCTTGCTGCAGATGATCATTCCTCGTTAACAGCTGGAGAGCAACAAAGAGTTGCGGTTCCTCACAGACGGCGAAAGCGACAGGCTCGAAGACTTGAGGTTGAAGAACATCAGAATTGGCAACCCAATGAGCCGGTCATTGACTCCGTGGAAGACGTTGTCGAAGCCGAGCCTGTGACCGATGTTTCAAAGCCAGTGCTCCAAGGACTGGGTGCGTTCGGGACTGGTCACCCTATCGATTTCGGAACCAAGCAGTTGCCGCACCGACGCTTGTTCAGAGAAGACAGCTTCATTGGAAGTGGCGACTTCTACGATGCGATAAACCTGGCACCTGGGAGCTTAGATTCTCCTCGCAATCATATGAGCGTGCACTTGGACAAATCAATCGTAACGTGGTCAGCATGGAACGAGGAGGTTGCAACATCGTTCTGGAAGATCCCTGTGGTTATCGGAGAAGCACTGAGAAAATCTCCTGATGGGACTGGAGCGGTAAGCACCTCTGCACAGGAGAACGAGACAGTTTCCTATCTCCTGCGCTCTGTTGTACGATACTGCTCCAAGTGCCTGCACTTCGAAGATTCGGTTGATCGTGAGGAATGCGTTCAAAGCCTACGACGCCTCATTGAGGACTTGACGGACGGCATTGCAGAATACCAGAACGACGCCACGAAGCATGATGCACTCTCGCTTGTTATGCGATATCAGCTTGTCCTAGCCGCTCAAGCGGTCCAGATTAATGCCTACTCGAACGCGTATCGAGGCACCGCGGTTCCATTGCTGGATATCTTTGATAATATCGCAAGATCGCTGGCAAAACATGCTCTGAGAGGAAGGTTAGATGCACTCCGCACATGGACCCATCGAGCACGGACCGCAAACGACTACATCGAGCACTCTGCTGCAACTACGATCGTCGTACTCACCCACACGGTGCCCCTCTTTGGACCGGACTCTAGCGTGTGGCCGATAATCGAAGATGTTGTGCACACGGATATCGACAGGATGGTTAGTGTCGAGGAACTTGACCAAGTCTGGCATAACCTGTTCACTGTGCTCCCTCTATTATACATCGACGCCAAAGGGCTAGTTGAACAGCATCCTGGCTCCATGCATCCGATACAAGACTGGACAATCGTTCGCAGATTGCTACAGCGGGTCTTCGATCTGTACGAGAACACAAGCCTCGTCCGAGGCTTCACTGTCAATGCATACCTGCGCACCCTTTTGCATCGCTGTCACCGACTGATCGTCAAGTGGCATTGGGCAAAATGCGAGACAATGCTCTACAGCGTATACGACTTCTTCTCCAAGCAGGGTCGAATGCTGCTGAGGAATGAAGAATGCAAAGGCTCGCCGCAATTTCTTGAAGAGCTCAGCCTGCTGCCCTCATTGGATATCCAGCCTGATGACTTGTCGTTCCACATCTTCCTCAAGACACTGGCCCACGGACTGATAGCGATGCATGAGCAACGCATTTACACCGAGCGGAAGATTGGCTCCGGCATTACATACCGCATGATCCCGACCCATGGGCGCACCTATCCGAAGGAAAAGGAGATGCAACAGAGCGATGTAGATGCACTGCGCAATCATCATGACCTGTTGTGCACACTATATTATGCTTCGCCACCAGGCCATCGGCCTGTCGTCGACATACTCAGGAACCTTGTAGACCACGCAAACTGGCATCGCAAAGCATGCCAATTGAATGTTAGAGCATGGGCTATGCTCACCGCCTACCAGGCTTCGACCCAGGAACCCGCGGCAGCGTTGCAGCCCCTCACTGCCTGGTTCTCGGAGATACTGCGACTTACGACCATGCAATACCGGCTTGCGAGGGCTGAGGCTGAACACGACTTTCATCATGCAAGAGGCATGGGCGCAGATATCGCCGAAGCGTTCTTGCACGGTACCATCGCCAACAATCAACTGCAAATCGCAACGACCCTCGTTACTGCCCTTGCTGGACTCAAGAGAGCAGTCAGTGCGGCTAGCAGCATTGTCATTGTGCAGAAGCTGATGCACGACACAAACTTTTGGGCGATTTTTGAGCTTTTCGATGCATCACAGCGCCGCTTGCTTGGCGCAGTGAACGAAGCTCTGCATGTAATCGGTGCTGCGCTCGATGCTGAGCAACGGCTGTCATCGTCAGAAGAGAGCCAGACCACCAGCAGCGATAGTCAAGATTTTGGCGACTTCAGTGCGCTCGATGAACTTCCCGGGGCTGGTGAGACAGGCCCTTCCTTGGCTGCAACGACCGCCAGCGATCTTCTAGCCCCTGTGAGCTCTTTCTTGTCGAATGTGTTCGGTGCGGATGTGGCCCCTGATGACTCGCTTCTGGAAAATGTTGTGCGTGTCTGGATCCGTATGGGTAGGGATGTGGTCAGCAGTGGCGAGAAGAGCTGGCTAAGCTATGTCGACGACTATTCACCCAACAGCTGGACGCAGATGCGCGATACGAAGCAGAAGCGGAAGTTTACACCATACTACATGTCACGCATTGTAGAGCAACCGAACGTTGATGTTGCTGTACGAGAGAGCATTATCACAAGCTGGCTCCTATCGCTTGTGGAACGAGAGGCGCTGCTCAAGTTCCAGCACCGCTTGACGAGTGCGCTACTGAATCACTGTGATTCTGAGGCCTTGTTGCAGAACCTGCCTTTCGCCAGAGACATGCGAAGCCAGCAATATGTGATCTCGCTGGAAGAGTTGCGGCAGCGGAGACTGGCGCTGATTTCGTCGGTCCTTAGCAACATGCGGCGTACGTTAACGCGGGTCCGGCAAGATGTTCCTGCTCGGGCACAGGAAGTGCGAACCCGCTACACGGAGATGCTTTGTCGACTGATGCAGACCATGAAACACAATTACCAGGAGTTGCAGGCCAACAGCAATGCTGATGTTGCAGTCGTAAGCGTGCGAGGCACCTACGTGGAGCTCGTCCAGCAAGTGGTTTCATTCCTTCAACAGCACACCGCGGACTTCTGCCCCGTGGACAAGTTCTTCACCGACTCAAGTGCTTTTCCTCTTCCAGCAACCGATCCTACATATGTCATCGGTAAGCTCAAGGGCTACGGCCTCAAGCTCGCTGAATCTGGCCCGCGGAGAGAGCTCACGGTGTTTATTCAATCCGTCATTGAACGTGCTGCGGTGGATAGACAACAACGTTATCTCGTCACTCAGATGGCAACGGCTATGTGTGGCGAGGCAGAGACGGGGGATAGCAGTGCGCCGACACTACGGAACGTGCTGCTTACAAGCATCTTTCCAGCGTACTTTGATACAGCTCTCGCCTCGCCATCCGGTTGGATGCTCTCACTCCCACTGCTACAAGCTTGCGAGCTCGTTATGCGAGATATGTTGTACCGCTTCGATCCCGAGGAGCACCCGAGCGCGACGGCTTCAGTGGCTACCTTGACAGCGGTCTTACAAAGCCTCAGGGGACTGTGCGATGAAGGCCTTGCGCGACATGGCATTAGCGCAGAGCCATCGGCCCTAACTGTGCTCTCCGCTCTATACGGTGTCTGCTCGGCCACATTGCCAGCCATTACCTGCATCCAACGGCAGTCATCATACGGCAAACATGTTCCGAAGCTCATACGAGCATTGTATACACAAAGTCACGCGCTCAGAGAGCACCTTGAAGGCGCAATGTCGCTGGACATCACGGAAATGAGGCATGTCGACATGATGAACCCATGCTCCTGGCCTGACACCAAAGCTTTCGCGGAGAGGCAAGTTCGAGAGTCTGCGAATGCTTGGTATATGGCAGACGACAAACACTACGTCAGAAGAGGCAATCTTTCCAGAGAGGTCGCGGTAGAACTGGGGACCGTCGAGGAAGAGGGAAAAGCTTTGTTGCAGGCTATTGCTAGCTTTCAGAGCGCTTACGAAGGAAGCTTCGGGGGCAGAAGAGTGAGAAGACAACAAATTGCCGAGTGGGATGCTAGTGGCCTGGCAGACTTGATAGTTTAAGCACCAAAATTTGTGTATAGTGTTGAGGCCCAGCTGCTGCTCGTATTGCCTCGATGGTTCGGATGAGACTAGACTAGTCACGCGCAGCTCTTCCAGCAGCATGGCCATCACGAGTTGCGAGAGCCAGCCATGCGTCGATGAGCTGATGATACGATACTTGAGGACGCATGCTCCCCGCCATTCACTGCACGTCGACTTTATGCCATAGGATCCTTTACAAGCAAAGCCTATCTAGCTTTGGGCACGGAAAACTCTAGATACGAGCGACGGATGCCGTCGGAGGTACGTTCGAAATACGGCCTAGCATATAAGCACATATAAGAACTTCTGCATTTACTCTAGCCCGTTACTACTTCCGCGGGTTTCGACTGCTTGGAAATTTGCTACTACTATACTACTGCAGAACCGCCTTGCGTTTACTAGGCACCGGCCGTTACGATGCACCGACCGACGATCCTACTGCTCTTTACAAGCTTTATTTATACTGCGACCGCATATGTCCAATACCACTGCGGTGACGACCTAACTTTGACGAACTGGGACAACTGCGGCGAAATCGATACACGATTGTGTTCAGCCCATTGCTTCGATAAAGTAGGTTCTCTATTGTAATAGACGTCGTGTGTGCTAACTATAGTATTAGTGCCCAGGATATGACCATGCATACGCTGCTAATGCTATGTACGTACCGCTATCCTCTATCTATGTCTTAACGCTAATTCCCTCTTGGTCTTGGCACCCACGTCTGCGACTGTTATTGCGGTAGTTAGTAGTTAACCCGACATCGTGTCTATGGAGACTCTTGAAGTTAAGCGTAGTCCCGCGAGGCGTTCAACCGGGTAGTCGACGTATACGGCGGACCGAGAGAAGCAGATAGATACAACGCTACGCCTTCGCTTGCCGTCTGCTTATCTATTCGACTTCTCACTATCATTACTAGTTAATCTTCTCCGCAAGGGTAGGGTAAGCTTATATGTGACCACGGCTACATATATGCATAGCATACAAACCACCTTTGAAGCACAGGAAGCATCATGTGAACATGTTCAACCACGCGCGATTGTCTGACACGCAGCACACCGTCGCGCGCAAGTCATCTCGCCTAGTTGGGTTGATGTTTATTATTACGCGCACCACCACGCCACCCGACCCGCCGCCCGCAATGCCCTGAAAACCGGCGATGAAGTCATCGAGCATCAGCTCCCTTTACCGCCTCTCATCATCATCATCATCATCATCTTGTACCACACCCACCACGGCGAGCGAGTGCTTAGCTTTCCTGGCAAAAGCACTTGCTTCCAGCATACTTTTTTTGTGAAGCTCTTCAATCTCCCCTGGTTCGCCCCCTCACTGCCACCAAGAAAATCCGGAAACTGCTCATCTGAGTCACATTATTAATACGAGATCGGACGTTCCATTTCATTCCTCCTGTTGTGAACAACGACAACGACCTCATTGCGAAAAGAACGCCAGCTTTATTGATTCGAACTATTCCACCATGGCTCAGCAGAACGACAACGTCCACAAGGACAACCACCCTTCGCTGGTCGGAGGCCATGCGCAGTATGTCAAGGGTCTGGGCGAGGTAGGTGTATTCATCGTGCGCAATTGCACGCGATCCCAACAGCTCTCTTTCACCCATGATCAGCACACGGCAAACAAGCACACAAAGTTCCGGGCTAACTCGTATCTCTCCGCACTCTTTACAGGCCGGTGTCGCAGCCGTAACCGGCAACTCCGCCTGGCAACGCTCCGCCGACCACGACAAATCCGCCGGTGTCGCAGCCATGAAAGCCGCTTCGGCCGACCGCGACCCCAACGAACAAGGCTTGGGCAAAGTCGAAGAGCTCGCGGGCAAAGCTGTGGGCTGCGAGGGTATGCAGCAGGAAGGCGCTGCCTCTGCGAAGAGGAGTGGGAGTATGAGCGAGGGTGTGCCCAAGGGGCAGAGTGGTGAGGGAAAGACGTATTACAGTAGGGGCGAGGGTGTGGAGATCTAGGTCAAAATACTGGGATGGGCAATGGGAGAAATGTGGCTGATATGATGTTTATGTTGTTATGAAATGAATACGAATGCCGGCAGGGTATGGAATTCTATGCTGCCTGTTGATGATCTGCCATCTCTCGACTCCGCTCTGCTCCGCTAGAAGTTGATGCGTGATCGAAAAGCCTTCAATCATCGTCCTCATCATGTCCTCTGTGCCGGTTCATCGCGGCTTTTCCGCTCTTCGTATATCCAGAGCCGTAAAGACAATAAATAGTGTAGCGATGTCACGAAAACGGATCGCTCACTCTACTCACTGATATCAGCCCCTGGCACACAGTGTATGTCTTCCAGTAACTCTCCCAGTCATATGCAAGCAGCATGCTGCCCAGAAAGACACCATCATCTAGCCCGAGCATTCAAGCAATGCCACAACCTTCTCCCTCCGCCGAACGAAATCTTGGGCCCATTCCCAAATCTAATACATGTACCCTACCTCATCATCACGCAATCCTGCTCTTCTCTTTCCTCCTCACCCAAACCTCCTCCTCCACCTCCCCAAATCCATTCTCCCCACCCCTCACCTCCACCTCCCAAACACCCAGCTTATATCCGCCCCGATCACTCTGTCCCGTATTCACATCGAAACTCCACCCGTGTTTCGGACACGCGATCCCCGCGCTCAATACCATTCCGAAGTCTTCGATGTCGTATAAACTCGCTTGTGATAAGGGAAAGTTTTGGTGCGGGCAGGAGTGGTCGATGGCGTGGATTTTGTCGCGGTATCGGAAGATGAGGATTTGGGGTTGGATGCCGAGCGTGGTTTGGGCGACGTCGGGGGTCAGAAGGGTGGCGGCGGAGGAGCTTGGGGAGGCGAGTTGGAGGATTTTGCAGGAGAGGGTGGCTGTTGAGGAGGAGGAGGGGGAGGGTTCGGTAGAGGAGAGTTTGGTGTTGTTTTCTCCTGTTGGGGTTATGTTTGGGATCGAGGAGGCTGGGCCGATGTAGATCCAGGGATTCGGTGTTGCGCGAGGGGGAGGTCGGTAGGGTTGCATTGTGCGCTTAGAAGAGGAGGAGGTAGGGGGGAGAAGGAAAGGGAAGTTTTGGCATACTTATGCTGAGGGGAAAAAAGCTGTCAGGTTTTGGTTTGGGAAGTCCGGCGGGCGGCTACGTGAGGTTCAGAGCGTATTGGACGGAGTGCACACATCTGTTTTCACTGTCATGTGTTGACGAGATTTGGGACACGTAGGTGTAAATGCAGATGGATGGAAGACAAAACAAGATGATCTCCGTGAGATTAGTCGAGGAAGCTGGATGTCTTGGCAAAGGTCCTCTTGTGTGAAACAACAATCTACCACGCCGTGAATGGCCCGCCTTATCATGAAATATGTGCCCGAGACCTGATGCTCAGTCTGATGTAGTATTACATGCGATCGCTTGCTAGTGTACACATGGCCGCCTCCTCAAACCACTCGACGAAACGTAACCATTAAGTGGAGTTAGCGACCTTTGCCTCCTCTCTCGTCTTCGAATCCAATCTGTACTGGTGACTCTGGGAACTCCTTCTTGGCCTTGGCCTTGGAGCCTCCATCTTTCTGTTCAGTGGCTGTGCCGCCGGTGTCGTTCGCTCGAGCACTGTCATTTCACTATCAGTAGTTGTCCAGATTCTCTTGCACGGGGCAACTGACCTCCTGCCAGCTTTGCTCTCGCGTGCTTGCACATTCGGCTCGTAGTCCTTCTCCAAGACGTGCTTCTTGTTCTCCTTCGGCCCTCCCATATCTGACTTGTGCAAGTCGCCCTTCTCTCCTGTCGAACCTGCCAGAGACGGTATTGTGGAGCTGAATGGTCGCGTGCGTGCTACCGTTCTCGAGACTGTGGCAGTACGCAGAGCACTCGCACGAGTGGCAGTGCGGTAAAAGGTCAGAAACTCCGATGGTGAAGACATGTTGGTGTTGTGTTCTTTGACAGCAGTGTGATGTCGTGGAATAACAGCAATGTGAAGAGGTCTACAACAGCTTACCAGTTAACACAAAGGCCATCGTGATGAGCATGGCTGCACATGTGCATGTGGTTGCTCGACGCGTGGTGATGAAATCATGACTGCGCGTGCCGCACGAACTATGTACGCATGTGCAACCGACTCGTCATCGAGGTCATCGATTGAGTTTTGGCTAGCGTCTGCAAGTGAGGCTCAAATCTCGGCCACGCCAACTCATCTACAGTACGACCATCAATCACTACTTCCGCAGTTCGCAGACGACGGCCAGCACGACACACCATGGCAGCAGCAGTCGAAGACCCCGAGTTCCCTTGCTCATTGTACGCCTTCTTTCTCCAGCACGCGCACACTGCATTTGGCTGAGAGCCGGACAGGACGGTGCACATTCCTTTCCCCACCAACCGCCTAGCTCTCGCCGCTCTGCGGACCCTCTCCGTGGACCAGGAACTGTCGCCGCTTGTCAAAAGACACTTTACCCTGGTCGAGCCGGCTTCAGATATCCAGAGTGTCCCTCAGAAAGCTCCGTTCGAGGCTTCGTTATGGGATACGCCGCCCGCGCAGTCTACCGAAGCTCCGTCGAGCATCGTAAAGAGTGCGGGTAGTCAAGAAGATGATAGAAAGACGGTGTTGAAGACCGAATATAAAGCTACCACCAATCGCATGTTGCGAGTGTCGGTCAATGGCTTCTTCGAGTCGCTAGGCACGGTGATACAGACCATGGAAGAGCTCGATCTAGACGTGGTGCACGCGAAGGGACTGGAGAGTTTGGAAGGCGCTCAAGGTGTTGAGCAGGGCTTGACTGGCAGCACCGGGTGAGTATGCGGCGCTATTGCAACTAATCTGCTGGCGCATACTAGGAAGTTGGCTTTGTAATGTGGTGCCCATCATTCCACGAATGCCGCAGGCCTGTATGCATCTGCAGCAAAGACAGCAGTGCCACATGGCCTCGAGAGACATGGCCATACTCAGAGAGCGGCTTCGCAGAAAGCTATTCGCCACGTCACTCTACGGCGATAAATACTGCCGCTTCGACAGATGATCGATTTGCGTCAGCTTCCACCTCAAATATCATGGCCTGCTGGGTACTGAACCATTTGGCAGATTTCCTAGCTCTATTCACACTAATGTCGAGACCTTGCCCAGCTGCTTATCCTCATCCGCTACAACGGCCAGCTCCATGGGTCAAGTGGGTCAATGCTACCACAGACCTTTCAACGTTCTTTCGCAAGTCATCGAAGGTGTTCTCCATCGATAAAGATTCAAAAGATGTACGATCCAACCCCATATCCTTCTTGTCGCTGCTCTACTGGCCACCTTGGCGACATTCGATCCAAGAGAAGCCACCATCTCGGAGAATCATCATGCCCTGTTCACGCGCTTATCAACATGCAGAGAAGTCTTCTCGTCGTTTCTCGCCGGCGTAGAAGCCTTCGATAGCAAGACGAATGCCATATCGGCCCTCAACGCGAGAGCTCTCGACATCGCAGACGAACTCGATTATCGTCTACAGACAAATAATGGCTCAAACGGTGCTGTTTTGCATTCCTACATTACTCAAAGACGATCATGACATGGCACAAAAGATTGTGTCCATCAGCAGTGCCTGATGGTGCTGCATCGCTTTGAGGTCCGTGCCTTGCAGTCTCGTTAACCTTGTTACGTAGTGCGTTGGTCAGTCATCTTACAATCGCGTATTGCCCAAGACCAGTCGGTCGATCTTAGCAGCCAGGACCGGTGTTGCATGGCACATATTGTTTATAGTAAGGGGAATTAGGGTCGAGGCAATTGCACATTTTACCGCCTTCATCGGCTCTGGCACTCACGGCCTAAGCTGTAGAAGTAGATAGCGCCCAGGCGATTGTGAAGAGTAGAAGACACATCGCGAGCAGAGACTCGGTTGTTGTTTTCGGGCTTCGACTTGAGGAGGATGATACCCAGTAGCGCTATGGCAGGATGCGCTGCTGCTTGTAGCTGTAGATGCTTCACTAACACAGATGGTTATAGAGCAAATCCCGTCTGTAACGAAAAGGCTCCCTCTATGAACTATAGCCCTAGCTGCCCAACACTTGCTAATGTAGATAATAAGCTCGCTCCTAAACAGGGCATTTACCTAGCGATTCCGCTAAGATTAGACCTAATTAGAGAGCTCGTATAAGAGCTGGAAGTTAGCGGCTTAGGGGCAGCCCTATTACGTGCCCTAGGCGTGCCGGCCTATGCCGCGCACGCTTAGCGCAGTATAAAAGCATACGAGACGTATATACTATATAGCAAGGAAGGTATCCGTGCCGTAAACTATCTCTACTCGCAGACGACTGCCGCACGGCTTGGCGATAATTACGGTTCTATAATAAACCTTAATTTCATCCCTATATAGTATCTATTACTTCTAATAACCCGTCTATAGCCTAAAGGAATCTATATATAGTTTAGCCTTTATCTTTAATATAAGCTAGTCTCTTTAGCGTGCCTTTAATATGCTTATCTATTCTATCGATTTATTTATAAGTATTAGTCTCTTTAGCTTTACGTAGTGCGTTAGTTAGTTATTCCCGCGAGAACTATTATTACTCTATCGCTTAGGACTATCCTACGTAACCTCGATTCTTTTAGCGAGGATACTAAGCTTTAGATTGCTAGCTCGAAGATATTAGCGAGGAGTAGCGACGGAATATAGACTAGGCGTATAAGCTTATTTTTAGTTTAGGTCGCTTTATTTATATAGAGAGGGAGATTACTACGATATATTTCTTAAAGATTATAGGTAAGGTAAGTGCAACTTATTATATTATTAGATAGGCGCATTCTTACTAACTTAATATAGTAGAGGTATAGTATAATCTATTTATAGCGATCTTCTAAGTAATAATATCTCGTTATATTAATATATATCTTTGCCTACCGCGGTTTTTTACTATACGTAGTAATATAGCGATATCGTTCTTAATTCGGTAGTACGTATAGTATAGCTACTATAGTAATATGTTACGGGCTAGGCCCGTAACTACTAGCCCGTATGCACCTAACGGGTTGCTAGGTAGTAGTAGACACGTAACCCGTACGGCAGGGCCGCCCCGAGGGCCTACGGCTTACGTGTCCCCTATAGGTTAGGTAACCTATAGAGAAGAGTTTCTTCTGCCTACGCTTAAGGGAGAGGCTTCCTTCCTTTAAGCTACGTCCTATCGTTTAAGGCTACCTATACGGTAGACCGAGTACTATACTCTGTCCGTAGCATCTATATCCGAACCGCTAGCGACTATACCTACCTTCCGTCCCTATACCGCCCGTAATACTACGTAGCTCTAACTATTAGGTATAGCTGCTACCGACCGCCCTCTACTACCGCTCCTTCCGGAAATAGAGGTAGAGTTCGCCGAATATATTACTACGCACCCCGACGCCTAGTACGCCTACTTTTAGAGCGCCTACCGGTATATCGACCGCTACGGAATAAAAGAGGAGGAACAGGCGCACGAGCTTATCCGCGAGAAAATTTAGGCTGCTAAGGTTCGTAATAACCTCTAGTCTCTTCGCGCCGAAAACAGCTAACTCCGCGCGGTTATCGACTTCTAAAAGGCCTAGTATAAGGAGATAGAAGCCGAATACCGCGACTAGACTATAAGGGCCTAGAGGGAAGCCGATAAAGCCCTCCGCCCTACCGGACCTACTATATCGACGCCTACTCTATCTATCCCTACCGACTCTCCCGCTAAGGTTAGCGTAGATCCTTCTCTAGGAATGCCTACGCCTCGCTCCGCCTCGCCTTCCTAGCCTACTCGATAATCCGAAAGGCTACCCGACCCGAAAGAGTTTACCGGAGATCGAAAGGACCTTCGCCGCTTCCTCTCTTAGATTTACGAAAAACTAACTATAAACCGCGACCGCTTTCCGACCCCTGCCTCCCGTATATTATACGTTACTAGCCGGCTCTCGGGGGTACCGTACTCTTAGATCCTCCCGTATATCCGTAACGGCGTCTGTTAACTCCCGGACTATAAGAATATACTACAGATCCTCGACAACGCTTACGGAGACCCTAATCGTATCTAGAATGCCCGCGCAGAGCTCTTCCGCTACCGCTAGATAGGTAAAGACTTTGCGGCCTTCTTCGCCGAATTTTAACGCCTAGGGTTAGAAGCAGAGATAACCGAAGAATCCCTATCTACCCTCTTAGAATAGGCCTACTCGAACGAAATTAAGCAGATGCTAGTTTATAGCCCTCTACCGACCTAGGACTATCTTAAGCTCGCCGCGTACCTGCAAGACCTTAAGAACCGTCGCCGTTACTACTACTAAGCACCCCTAGTGCTAAACCCCCGTACCTCTATACCCCCGAACCGTCCGTCGCCGCGGCAGGATAAGTCGTACGCTACCGCTGCTAAGACTGCCCCCTAGGGAGAGCCTATAGACCTCGATAGGTCTAAGAGGGCTCCTAGGGACCCTCTCTCCTATTACCGATATAGAGAATTAGGACACTTTGTTCGAGACTGCCTAAAACCCGATATCCGCCTCCCGCATATCTAGAAACGCGACGCCGAACGCCGTAGGGCAAATTTAGCTACCCGTTCCTCTACCCGGGGGTCCCTCTCTTCTAAGAGGGGACGGTTACCCCCGTTGCAGAGTAGACCTACGTTCCTCTCTCCCCTATCGACGGAAAACGGCGTACGCCTGTCTATAGCCGCGGTTAGGCGTTAGAAACGCGCGACCCTGCCCCTAAGGTAGCCCGTATCTCCCGTTCTGCTATCTCCCGACTCGCGGTCCCGTATAAATACGACCGGTCGACTTCCCCGAAGATCCCGTTTACTATCTCTATAGGAGATAAGGTTATTTCCGACTACGCGTTAGTCGATACTAGTTCGGAGGCCTACGCAATAATAGATTTATAATAGGCTAAGGCCTAAGGCCTCGAGATCCTACTGCTAGAGAAAGAAGTAGTAATGCTCCTATTCGATGCTAAAGATAATAGCGAAGGGCTTACTATACGCTACGGCACCTACTGCAACCTCCGTATCCGCGACTACCTAAAAGAAGGAGTCGTTTTCCGCCTTACCGATATAGGAGGGAGCCCTATTATCTTAGGCTACCCTTAGTTAGAGGTCTACGATCCGGAACTCCGTCCTAGCCGCTCTATACTTTCGTTTTTAAGCACCTACTACCGGAAGAACTGCTCCGTACCCGCTATATCCGAACCGGTCTAAATATATACGAAGCGCCTCCCCCGAATAAAGGAAGACTCCCGCCGAATAACTTAAGTCTACTAGATCTCTTTCCGGACCGCAGCATTCTACGCCTCGCTAGCTATATAGAGACGAGGTTACCGCCTCTACTATACGACTATCGAGGATCTCTTATCTGTTTTCTCTGCGGAAGAAAAAGCTAAATTAGAATCCTAACTGCTAGACTATCTAAGGGAGTTTAGTTCTATCTTCTCCCCGAAGCTCGCTAATAAACTACCGCTATACCGTTCGTACGACTACGAGATTAAGCTTAAAGAAGGTAAAGAACCTCTATTCGGACCCCTCTACGGCATGTCCCGCGACGAACTGCAAGCCCTAAAAGAGTAGCTTATAGAGAATCTAAATAAGGGGTTTATCCGCCCTAGCTCCTCGCCTATTGCTTTACCTATCCTATTCGTTAAGAAACCCGGAGGAGGCCTACGGCTCTGCGTAGACTATCGTACGATTAACGAGCTTACTATAAAGGACCGCTACCCGCTGCCGCTTACGACCGAAACGCTAAATAACTTAAACGGAATAAGGTACTTCTCTAAGATCGATATTATCTCCGCCTTTAATAATATAAGGATAAAACCTAGCTAAGAGTACCTTACTGCCTTCCGTACCCGTTTCGGACTATACGAGAGCTTAGTTATGCCGTTTAGACTTACCGGAGCCCCGGGAACCTTTTAGAGGTTTATTAACGACATACTACGCGAATACCTAGACTAGTTCTATTCGGCTTACCTCGACGATATTCTAGTCTATAGCCGTACCCGGGAAGAGCATAAGAACTACCTCCGAGCTATCCTAAAGAAGCTAAGAGACGCGGGCCTCTACGCTAAACTTTCGAAATGCGAATTCTTTAAAGAGGAGACGAGATTCTTAGGCATAATCGTAGGCCGTAACGGCATCCGTATAGACCCCGATAAGGTCTAGGCTATCCGCAACTAGCCTACGCCTAAGAATATAACCGACGTACAATCCTACCTAGGCTTCGCGAACTTCTACCGCCGTTTTATCCGAGGATTCTCTAAAATCTATTAACCGCTTACGAAACTAACCCGTAAGGATACCCCGTTCTCCTAGTCTACTAACTGCGACTCCGCCTTCCGCCGCCTTAAGGACGCGTTTGTAGATAGTCCTATCCTAGCACCGTTCGACTAGACTAAAGAAGTAGTTGTTAAAACCGATGCCTCCGACTTCGTCTCTGCCGGTATACTCTCCTAGTACGATAACGAAGGGGTATTACGCCTAGTTGCCTTCTTCTCCTAAAAACACTCCCCCGCTAAGTATAACTACGAGATATACGATAAGGAACTATTAGCAATTATCCGCTATTTCGAGGAATGGCGTCCCGAGCTAGAAGGAGCCGAACACCCGATTAAAGTACTATCCGACTACAAAAACCTAGAGTACTTTACGACGACGAAGCAGCTTAATCGTCGCTAAGCTCGCTAGTCCGAGTTCCTATTACGGTTCCGTTTTAAAATTATATACCGACCGGGCAAGCTAGGCTAAAAACCGGACTCCCTAACTAGGAGGTTAGGTAATCTGCCTAAAGAGGGAGATAAGCGCCTCCGCTACTAGAGCTAAGTAGTTTTAAAACGCGAGAACCTGCTAGACCCTGCCTTAGAAGCACCCTAGCCGCCGCCGAAAACCCCGTTAAAGAAGAAGGTCTCGTTCTTAGAAACTATATCTATCCGGTTCCTACCCGAGGAGGAATAACAACTCTACGTATTCCCTATTCGTAGAAGAGGATAAGAAACGCGAGAGCAACCTTCCGAAGAAACGATAGCTGTCTAGATCCCCGAAGAACTATACGCCCTTCTAGACCGCGCTTATCCTACCGACGAGACTCTGCAAGAGATCCTAGACGCTCTTCGTAAAGGCAAGAACCGCTACCCGCTAATCTAACTATCCTAATATACGATAAGGGATAACCGTCTCTTCTACCGAAACCGCCTATATATCCCGAACGACGAGGAGATATATAACTAGGTACTCCGCCTCTATTACGAGATCCCGGCCGTAGGACACCCTAGGAGAGCGAAGACCTATTAGATAGTCTCGCGTAGCTATTACTAGAGGGGCCTTAGCGCCTATATCCGCCGTTAGGTCTAGAACTACTATACTTGCAGTAGGATTAAGCCGAGCAGATAGAGACACCGCGGATTACTATAGCCGTTGCCGACCCCGACCCGCGCTTAAGACTATATTTCGATAGACTTTATTACGCACCTGCCGAAGTCCGACGGGTACGACGCTATCTTCGTTATCGTAGACCGCCTTACTAAACTACGCTACTACGTCCCCTACTTTACGACCGACGGAGCCGAGGAAATCGCCCGCCTATTCGTTAGGAACATATTCCGATTATACGGTAAACCGCTAGATATCGTATCCGACCGAGACGCTAAGTTTATATCCGACTTCTAGAAGCACCTTATATAGAGGCTTAAGATTAAGTGCTTCCCTTCGACCTCCTACTACCCGCAAACCGACGGTTAGACCGAACGGATAAACGCTATTTTAGAATAGCACCTCCGCGCCTACGTATCCTACCTATAAGACGACTAGGTAGAGTAGCTCCCGCTAGTAGAATTCTCCGCAAACTCTATATTCTCTAAAACTACTAGCCTCTCTCCGTTCCTAGCTACTTACGGCTACTAACCGCTCCTAGGCACGGAGGTTCTGCAGTCTAGTACCGACCCGCCGGCTAGCCGCGATATAGAGTCCTTCGTCGAGGATATAAGAGCAATTACCGACTTCCTAAAGGCTAAGACTAGCCTAGCCTAGTCCCGCTACGAAGACGCTGCAAATAGGCACCGCAGTCCGTTATATACGTTTACCGTCGGCTAGAAAGTCTAGCTAGACGCCCGGAATATTAAGACGCTCCGCCTAACTAAGAAGCTCGACTAGAAGAACCTAGGCCTGTTTATAGTCCTCGAAGTAAAGCCGTACACCTGCCGCTTAGAACTGCCGCCGACTATTAAGCTATACCCGGTATTTAATAACGACCTCTTTACGCCCGCCGCAGAGGACCCGTACCCGAATTAACGCGCAGAACCGCCGCTACTAGTCGAGGTAGACGGAGTCGACAAGTAGGAAGTCGAAGATATTATCGACTCGAAAACCGACCGTAGGGGCTCCGGAGGCCGGGAGCGCCTCCGTTACGTAGTTAAGTAGAAAGGCTACGACGTACCTACGACCGAACTAGCCGAGACAATAATAGAGGACGTCCCGCACCTCGTCCGCAATTTCTACCGGAGATACCCGCTAAAACCGGCCCCCCCTCGAATGCTAGTATAGCTACCGCCGTACGCCCCTACGGGCCCCGGAAAAATTACGTAACCCTGCCGCTAGCGTCTTAGCACCCTTCGCTCCGCCTACGACGTCGCTGCTACCGCAAACCGACATTTTCGCCGCTGCCCCGAGTAGGATTCGAACCGCTAACCTTCCCGCCCTAACGCCGAGCCGCCTTACTACTAAGCTAAGGAGGCTGCCCCCTAATTTTTGGAGTTATAATAGATCTAATTTCCTGCTAAGTTATGCAGCTAACTAATAGAGCTAGAGAAGGGTAGGCCTAAGACACGTCTACCTAGAGGCTTTATTATATTAAGGGCCCTCTACGGACCGGACACTTCGGTGCGCCGCGTAGAGGGAGTAGGGTTCTCCGCATCCGAGACTGCTAATTTAAGTATCGGCACGACGATAAGTATAATGCCCTAGCGCTATACCTATAGAAGTAGTCCCGAAGACGTAGTTATGCGGCGAGTACGGACGAACCTAAGGGTCGCACAAATAGCGCTAGCTAAGCCCCCGATAAGGGGGCGGGTCGTTTTATACCCCGCTCCGCCTTATCCTTTTGCACCTCCCTACTATGCGTACCTATACCGAGGAGAAGTTACGGAGGACTTTACGCTAGAAGGAGGGGTACTGTTATGGGCTAGGCCCGTAACTACTAGCCCGTATGCACCTAACGGGTTGCTAGGTAGTAGTAGATACGTAACCCGTACGGCAGGGCCGCCCCGAGGGCCTACGGCTTACGTGTCCCCTATAGGTTAGGTAACCTATAAGGAAGAGTTTCTTCTGCCTACGCTTAAGGGAGAGGCTTCCTTCCTTTAAGCTACGTCCTATCGTTTAAGGCTACCTATACGGTAGACCGAGTACTATACTCTATCCGTAGCATCTATATCCGAACCGCTAGCGACTATACCTACCTTCCGTCCCTATACCGCCCGTGACATAATATTGCTATTAACTAGCTAGCTAGGTAGTAGTAGCGTATTTTATATAGTAGCCCCTAGTAAAATTCTTAGTCTTTCCCGCCTCTCTAGTCTTACTATTTATTACTTAAAACTATATCTCCGAAACGCGCTACCTTTACTAATAAGGATCGTATTAGTATCCGTCGCTATTAGAACGTCTATAAGTACTACGTAACCTAGGCAGAGGTATATCGCTAGTTTAAGTATAAATTCGGCCGGCTAGTTAAGTAAAATACGGTATTAGAATAGCTATTAGATAGGTAGCAGTCGCTTAATTAAGGTACCTAGTAGCTACTTTAGAAGAAGCGGCGCGGCGAGGACTACCCTAAATTAGAGGCGTATTTAATTAATCGTATATAGTTTCTTAAGTAGAGGGTAGTAGTAACTAGCGATATAATTGCCTTAGAGGCGCGGTATATTTAGATACGGCAATAGCTAGAGGTTCTAGTTCTAAAGTTCTCGCTAGGTTAGATTAGTAGTTTTAAGGCGTAGAAGGGTATTAAAGAGCGGATTAGGTATAGTAAGGCAGGTAGTATTAATATAGATAAGATAGAAGAGGAGTTTATAAGTACTAAAATGCGAACTTAATATAATATTTTAAGCCGCAAACGGCGTATTTATTTACTAATACCTCCGTAGGCGGCTTATTATAAAGAGGTTAAGCCTAATAAGCTACGGAATCGCTAGAACTACGACGAGACTAGCCTTTATTAGCGGCTAACTCTAGAGCGTTTACTAACTACTTAGGCGCTACTATACCTAAAAGGTTAGAAGGTGCGTATAATAGTATATTATATAGTTAATACGGAAGGCCGTAAATTAACAAACTAGCTTATTAATATCTCCGTATAGCCGCGTACGTTTAAGGCCTAGTATATTAATATTAATAGGTTTAATATCGTTTATAGGTATAATAAACGAGCGTAGATAAACGGAGGCGTCTTTAAGAAGTACCTCTATTAGTTTAATAGGCAGATAACTAAGCCGTTAGTACTTCTAATAAATAACTTCTTAGCGTACGAGTTCGCCTATAGAGAGATTATATTAGGGTTATCGAGTAGGTACTATAGGCTAGTAAGAGGATAATAGGCTCTAGATTATAACTATACGAATATCTACCTCGTTATCCTAGATGCGACGGTAGTAGCGAAGAGTATCTCCTTACTAAGCTAGATAGGCTCGGCTTATCCTTACCGTAGCTATCTAAAGATAGGCTAGGCTAGCATATTCTATCCGTATCTATATAGGGCATCCTTATATTATCCCCTCCCCTCTTCTAGGGGCGCTATCTATAGCGCGTATTTCTCGTAGTACGATAGCACTATCGCGTATTAGAGTTTCGTTACTATATATCGCGAATTCTAGAGGTTCGTTATTCTAGCTAATTAGAGATAGCGGGAGGGATAGGCTATAAAAAACTATTAGCTAATTATAGAGCGTTCTAGCCGATGCTACTATTAGGGTTTAGCTATTCTATTCTAAACCTCTTCTACTATTCTTATATTTATATTCGCCTAGATTTCGGTATATCCTTTCTACGCTAGGTAGCGCTAGAATAGAGCAGAACTATACTAACTTAGCCTAGCTTATATAAGATATCGTCGGCCGCTACTAAATTCTATAAGAGCTACCTAGATAAGGCCTAAACTAGGCCTAAGAATATTAACCCCTACTTCGCCTATATTAGCTAGGCTTCTAAGTATCTTAATCTCTATAACCTCTACTAGATTATCGGCGAGAAGGCTTCTCTAGGCCTTACCTATAACTACCTATTCTATTAAGGTAATAAGAACGCTAACTACCTCTAGGTAGGTTTAGATTACTTTAGTTTATACTAGATATGCTAATCTTATAGCTCCCGCTTAAATATAAGGCTAAGTAGAACGTATTTAAGGATAAGATCGACGGCATATATACGGATAGCCTCCCTCTTAACCGAGCTACTATAAAGGACCTTAAGGATTATATTAAGATCTAAGCTAGTAGCATTATGCTATATATTATCCCTCCCTATACTATTCTAGCTTTTGCTAACTCTACCTGCTTTTCTAGTAGCCTTAGTAGTAGCATTTGCAGTAAAGACGGCCTTAGCGCGTACCTTAGTATAGACGTATAAAATAAGTCTAGCTTTAAGATCGCTAAGAGAGATTACTCCGCTACTACGCTCCTTAAGACTATAGTAAGTTAAATTAGTCTAGACTATTCTAGCGCTTACTAACCTAGCTAGAATACTCCTACGTCTAAGAAGTATATAAAGTTCCTAGAGTCTAGTACTAAGTCCTACGCTACTTTAGAGAATATTAAAAAGACCTTCTTAGGAGGGTTACGGTAGAAGGGTATAACGCGTAGTAGAAGTAGAGATAGTAGGTAGGAACTAACCGAGTTAATTATATTAGTTAGTTATAGGTTGCACCTTCTCTTAAGATATATTTCCCGGTAGGTTATATAACCTAATATTATATAACCTATATTACCTAACCCTAGAACTAAACTAGCTAGTTTAGTTCGGTGCCTTAGAAAGTACTAACTAGACTGCACTTCTTAATACTCCTACTTAGGCTAGGTAGTAATACGTAAATCCTATACTACTCTAACTAGCTTACAGCTAACTAGGCGTATATATCTATATCGCTAAGGCCTAACAGCCCTAGAATTAGGTGTATAGCAGTCGCACGCAGCGTAACAACGCGCAGTTCTCGTCTCTCTCGTCTCTAGGTAGCTAGGCTTAGGAATCCTCGTAAGCACTGCAGTTTAGATCGAGTAACGGCTACGCTCGCAGTTACGCTTCTACGTTTAGCTTACGAACCCTCGTGTTAGCTATATCGTCTCTCGTAATAGCTAGCAGGGCGGGTACGCATAGAACGTATAATAATACTAGAACTGTAAATAAGAAACGTAGGGTAGATAATTAATTAATATAGAGGAGAGCCTAAGCTCGTGCTTTTATAGGCCCCCGAGCTGCTAAGGATATGCGGTTTCCGCCTATTAATCCTCCCTTTCTTTGTGTCCGAATAGATACTCTAACAAACGATATTTTTATTCTAAAAAGATAGTTTAGTAGAACTAACTTCTGCAAAACAATAATAAACTAAGTACTATTTATTCTTTTCTAACGTATTAGACGTTTATAACGTTACTATTTTCCTTCGCCGAACCGAACTAGCTAGTTTAGTTTACTATGCATATATAGCTATGCTAATCTTCTTAAACTCGTCTTCCTCCTCGTCTAGGTAGTTAGCGCTATCGAACGGGAAGTACTTTAACTCGCCCCTAAGGGCCTTCTTAATATGCAGAAAGAAGCTCTGCTCTTTCGCTATAGCCTTTTTAGCCTTAATTAAGCAGTTAAATAGCTGCGTAAATCTCCTTTTCGCCTATAGAACCTAGGTCTACTCGTGCTACTTCTTATATATGTTACGGTCTATATATAGAAACGTAAGGGCTTCTTAGCTAACTTCTAGCTCCTCCTAGCTTCGGCGGCCTATTAGCGTATCTAAGACTAGCCTAAGGCTAGTAAGCTGTTGCTCCTAGGGGAGTCTACGTTCCTATAGTTTGTTAGGAAAATCGGCGCCTATAAACGTCTTAGGCATTAGCAGCATAGTAATGTTGCTAATAAGGACATCCGGGAATCTTAGGGTAGTCTCTTTAACTAGTTCTTAGTTACGATACTTAATAAGCGTTAGGTAGACTATGCGGCGTAATAAGACACTAGGCTTCTCTCCGTAGGTAATCGTCTAATGCATAAGCACTAAATCTCCTAAAATAACCGAAATATTCTGTAGTCGTAGGCTAGAATCCTGCAGTCCGTCCTTTCCTCTATCTAGAACGTGCACTAGTTTCTGCTTAATGTCCGAGTCTTCGTCCTCGTTCTCGTTGTTATTAAGCTTATTAACTATATCGTAGATTAAACCTAAGTAGCCGGTGCTACCGACGACTTCAAACTTAGCGTATATAGCCTCGTCTTCTTCTTCGTCGTCTTCGTTATCGTTAGCAGTCTAGTTCTATAGCTTGCGGTTAGGTACCTATATAACCGGTCCGCGGCTAGAGTAGGTACTATCGAGAGAAACTATAGTAATCGTGCAGGCGGTCTCTTATCTATCTTTCTATGCTGCTAGGGGGCCTTTAACAAACTTCTCGCCGGTAGCCTAGTTCCCCTTAATAATTGGGATCGTTAGGTCGATCCGGCCGGTAGGTTCTCCCTACTAGTACTAGGCCGTTATCGGGTACGCGATAAATCTATATATGGCCTTGTCGCGTAGAGAATCTTAGGCTAGTATATTAAGCAGCTAGATAGTCGGGTCTTGTTGCATTAGCTGCTAGGTAAGGGAGAAGAATATATTTAGCATCTATCTATATATATTGCGGCGGCGGCGGAGGTAGTAGCGATATAGGTCGAATTCTTAGTGCATCTAAGAAACCATGTCCGGGTCCTTTGCTTACTAATTAAGAAGGCCGCTAAACATATTGTAGCTATCCTTAAGCAATCTTCTATTCTAAGTCTTTTATGCGTCTTAAATAGTCTTAAACTTTAGTTAAGATAGGCGGGTGTTAGTAAAGTCTAGCTTAATTCGTATAGGCCTAAGCTTATTATCGTTAGCCTCTAGATTAGACTCTTAAGCGGTTAAACCCGCTACCTAGACGTAAGGGTATTCGTAACTATACGTTAGAGGGTCTTTAGCGCTATTCGAAGTAAACTAGCTAGTTCGCTTTATTTTTACCGCTAGAAATAAGGAAGCATATGCGTGCTCGCGATTACTTTTAGGCAGCTATTAGCTAATTTTAAGTAAGAGTCGCCTAATCTTATCCCTCGTTGCTCCTAGGAGCCTAGGCTAGTTAGGAACTAGTATTCTCCTAACGGTAGATCCTCTTATTTATAGTAATAGTCCTTTTATCTAGCTTCCTAAGGTCTGTTCTGCTTCCGCTACTAATCCTCCCTTTCTTGCAGCACTAGCTATATAAGAGTAACAAGTAATACGTTTCTCCCTGTTTCTTATGCCGAGATAGACGTAATCAATTTTTTTTTAAAAATTAGGGGCCTACTAGGATTCCTCTAGCATTAGAATGTCTAGCTAACGGACATTCTCTTATGCAGCCGGCCCTAGATTACGAGTTTCCATCGGTTAGCGCCCTTAATAACTTCGTCGAGTCTATAGCTATAGATAAAGTGCTACCGTTATTCCGTGCTTAGACCTGCAATATAGTCTTTACTATCGAGAAGGTGCTCGCAAAGCGCATTATCGAGATTTATAAGGCAGGACTGTCGTTTAAGCTACGCGAGGCTTAAGATCTTATAACGGAGTATCTAGACCTTAGCAGCTATAATTTTCGTATATTAGCTCGAATACTATAAGAGATAATCGAGGACTAGAGGTACTAGTTTAAGGCGCAGTAGGAAGCTGCCGACCTTTTACGCGCTAACGATTTGCAAGCGTATATAAACGAAGCAATTTAGCAGATAGACGATATTAGCCTTAAGAACTAGGGTCCTTTTATTATATCGCAAGACTACCGATCGGATAACGAGTCGGAGGTGTTAGAGCAACTATTCCGGTAAGCAATCGAGGCTTAGATGCGGCTTATAAGATGCACGTATATAGGGGAATTAGGAGCCTACTAGGATTCCTCTAGCATTAGAATGTCTAGCTAACGGACATACTCCCCCCTCTCTTCTTAAGTTATTCCTAATAGCTCGCTAATCCGGACCTAAGGGTGCAGATAACTACGCGGCCGTAGTTTAGGAGGTAGAGGACCTAGCTGCCCCGGATTAAAGTTATCCTCCTAAGGAACTATAGCTTCCGGATCCCTCTAGTACGGCACTAGCTTTAAGTTAAACCTAGGGAACGTATAGTAAAGGACCTCCCCGCTAAGCTCCTTAATCTTATACGCCTTCCCTTTACGAACAATAGTATATATAAGAAACGGACTGCGCTATCGGTACCGCAGCTTATTCGAGAAGCTCGTTTTTAGTTCCGATCGGTAAACAACTACTATCTATCTAGGACGAAGCTCCTGCTAATTAGCGTTCTTCTAGTTATTAAAATACTTAATATTATGCTTCCGCAGCCGGTTCTATCTAGCACGAGCTTCCTTAAGCGTCGTATACATCCGTTTTATAGCAGCAGCTCGCATCGCTAATAAGGAAGGGCGGTTACGGACTATCCCCTACTTAGCTACTTAGTAAGTACGGAACTTAAGTTCTACGGGCAATATAGCATCTCTGCCTATTATTATCTCTGCTAGAGTTAGCCCTATTATCTAGTTAGCCGTAGTACGTTCCGCCTAAAGGACCGAGGGAATATACTTAGCTATAGCGCTTACTTCTCCGCCTATAAGCTTAGAGAGGGCCGCTAGAATTAGACAATATCCTCGTTTAACGATCCCGTTAGCCTATAGATAGTAGGGGGAGATCGTAACCTACTTAATTCCGTAGCTAGTAAGTAGCGTCTCTTAAATATTCTCTCCGCCCCCGTCTATATAGATCTCGGCTATAGCCTCCTAGCGGCAAATTAAGTCCTCGTAGATAAACTTCGTAACGTATCTAGCGTTAACCTTGCGATTGTCCGTTGTCCGTATTAATCGGGCCTCTAGCTATCGAGAAACAGCCTCTCTTGCAATAATAAGATAGAGCCCGGTGCTAATAAACACCGCGTCTAGGTACTATCGCTCCCTAAGATACTATTTCTCGGAAGCATAGAGTAGGCTAGGACGCTAGTGCCCGTTCCTAAGCGCATATTGCTAGCAACCCTTATAGAAACGAACTACTGCGGTATAAACACCGTCCTACTACTATCGTTTAGTAACTGTCTTATACGTCCGTTCCGGCCCCGGGTGTCTATAGTAGTCGTAGCAGGCAGTAATAATCCTTTCGCGATAGTTATTATCGTCGACAACTCTCTAAGGAATACTACCGATACGATCCTATCTTATAAGCTAACCCTCCTTACTTATATAGAACTTAAGTGCTCGTTTCCGTAGAGACCTATATTCTATTAGGGTTAGGCCTAGCAAATAGCGTAGGTAAGTTAGGAAGAATGCGATATTCCTCGAGTCCTAAGAGTAGGTACCGTTTAGCACTTCCTCCTCTAATTCCGCTCGAGCAGGGAATACTTAGGCGACGAGGTCGCAGGCGGAGTAGGCGAAAAACTAGTTATCGATTATCTTATCGATATCGCCCTCCTCTACTAGCTCTCGGGCGTCCCGCTCTATCGGAGGTTTGCGAGATAATTTATTAGCAGCCGTATGCTTCTTCCTAGGTACATATACTACATTAAAGTTAAATAGCCTAATCTACGCTAGCTATCTTATAACAGCTGCGTTCGGGAGGTCCGTAGCAGCCTTATTAAGTTAATGCACTAGCGTATTAGCGTCTACCTCTAGCTAGAAGAAAACACTAAACAACTACGGACGATACTTCTTTAGTGCTTTAAGAACACCGAGATACTCGCGCTTCCTAGCGTCGTAGCGTTGCTTAGAAGCGGAGAACAATTCTAACTTAAATCGAGAAGGGTATCGAATCCTGCTATCTTTCTAGTTATATTAAGATACGTAGCATCCCTATAAGTAAAGGCTAGAATCCACACCTACTACGATTAGTCCTCCCTCTAGTTTATAGTTTAATATAACTAGCGCTAGCGTAGAGACAAGGAGCTCCGTAATCGCATCCTTAGACTACTAATATTCTTTCGTCTATACGAACTTAACGTCTTTCTTTAGGAGAGAGAAGAGTGGCTTTAGCAACTAGGCAAAGTCCTTAAGCTAGATCTTATAGTATACGAACATTCCTATAAGAATACGGACTTCCCTCTAGTCCGTAGGAGTTGGCTATTTAACGAGCTTAGCTACTCGTTCCGTATCTAGGTGTCTGCTATGTTTATTAGTAACGTAACCTACAATCTTAATCTATTTATAGCACAGCTGCAGCTTCTCCCCGTAAACCGTTAGTCCTGCTCTCTTAAGGTCGGTAAGCACCTTATCTAAGTTCCTAATATATTCTACTACAAATCGACGGAGTCTAGGCTTAACCTCCTCGTTGCTATACTTCGTTCTTAGACCGCGAATAGCTATATCGTCGAGGAAAGGTTTAGTAGCGTAAGGTATTTAAGCAGCAAGGATAAGCATAATAATTTAGACAAATTAAGCGATAGAGTTCGTAGCTCCCTATAGTAGTGTCGTCTAGCGTAATAGGCCGAGAGGAGTATCGAAACCTATAAGGTCCCGACTTCTTACGTCTAGTAGAATCTAATTATAGCTAGAGAAGATGTTAACTAAGGACAAGATTATATAACCTATAAAAGCTTTAGAAAAACTATCCGTATTAGAAGGAAGGTTAGCATCGCGTATAGTTATAGCATTAAACTTCTATGCAGCATTAATTAGGCGATACTTCTTTAGTTCTCCTAGGTTAGTCTTTTTCTTTATAAGAAAGTACGGATTCCGGTAGGCACTATAGCACGGTTTAAGAGCGCCTACGTCTATACGCTTACGGAGCATTTTTACGACTTCCCCCTCGAGAGAGCTCTAGAGTCGGAAACTAGGATGCTGCTATAGCTTATACGGGATTGTACGGATAACCTAAGAAGGAGTAATAGCAGGCTTAATATAACTAAGATGCTTAAAATCCTAAGCAAGTGCAGCTTCCCGATTATATAGCATCTTAGTTAGAAGATATAGCTCCCGTTCTATTAGCGAAATAGTAGGCTTAATTTAAGCGAGCCGTTCTAGCGTAAGCCTTAAACCTTTCGGAATACTAGAAAACTTTTTAATTAAGTATCTCCCGTTAAAGGGGCCCGTTCTAGGTAGTATAGCTTCCTCCGTAGCAAGTGCTTTCTTTCTTTAATATAGATTACTACTAGGATTCGATCTATCCGTTATAGACACGTCCGCGTTAACGGATCTAACCTTATCTACGATACGCTTATATATCGTAAACGCCCTAATTTCTAGGGAGAATTTAGCTCGCGTATCCGGGTCTAAGAGTACGTTTAGTAGCAGTTTACTACGGCGAACCCTATAACTCCGGCAGATTTCCTCGTAAATAACGTTAGCAACTATAGCTCGTTCGTAGTCGCCCTTAGATTCGTATCTATCTTTAGAGTCGTAAGAATACTTATCTAGGAGGAGAACCTTAAGTTCTAAGTTCTATAGGGAAAAGAGGTTCCTAAAGCAGTTAGAAAAGAGCAGGTTACTAGGAGGATCCTCCTAGAAACAGAGCTCTAGGCTTCCTAAACGATGCCCGACTAGTTCCGGGAAGAGTAAGAATATAAGATTATTATATGCGTTACGTAATAATCGAACTAAACTAGCTAGTTTACTCGGCAAGTTCCGCTAGTCGTTATATAATAATCGAACTAAACTAGCTAGTTTACTCGGCAAGTTCCGCTAGTCCGTACGCAGATTAGTTAAGACTTTACTTAGCGCCCCTTCTATAATATTAGCATCTCTAATCGTTCCTAGTCGGTTCCCCCTTAGTGCCCGAAGCTGCCTATTTAGCTCCCTACTCCGTCCCGCGGCTATTCCGAAGCTCCCCCTACTAGCATCCGTAAGTGCCCCGAAGCTCCTAAGACTACCCCTACTAGCCCCGGAAGCTGTCTTAGCAGTCCTAAAACTAGCCTTAGAGGCTCTTAGAAGTAGCCTAGGGCTCTTACTAGTAAGATCTAGCTATCTAAATAGATACTCCCTTAGCTCTATAAGGCGCTTCCTAAGCTTGTTCCGCCTCTATTCGCTTCGACGCTTCGTAGGAGCTTTATTGCAAGAGAACCCTATACTATAAGAGCGGTCTTTAGCCTTAGAGTATACTAATTTATATAGTATAGTAGATAAAAGCCTTTCCTAGAGGTCCGGGTTCTGCGTAAACTTATACTAGAGCCCCCGGCAGAGGGTGTTATTAGACTTCTAGCTAGGACGAATTAGCGGGGATAACGGAGGGACGTTCCGAACTTGTTTCCCGATAAATTCTCTTATCTCGTTATAAGCCCCTAAGCCTTCGGGATCCGTATATAACTCTACGAGAAACTTATACTAGGCTATATAGTTAAAGACTAGTCCTTCGAATTTAGGGTCTCTAAAGTAGGAACGGTGCTAGTAACTAAGGTAGTTATGCTCGCCTTTATTCTTAAAGAAGATAGTTTTGCTGCGAGGATGCTCGCAGATAGGCTTGTTAAACCGGTCCTCCTCCTCTTTAGTAAGCTTTCCTGCTAGTTTCTCGAGCATCCTATAATCTAGCGCCGTATTTACTCTAGGCACTAGTTTAGCTATCCTCTTAAGGATACTCTTTAGCTCGGTTTAGCGCGTTTTAGCCCTACCTATATTAGTGCTTAAGATCGGGCTAAAGCGGACCTTAGTACCTAATCTTTTCCCGACCTGCGAAGAATATCGTCTACCGTTCTGCACCCGTTGTTTCCTACTATGCCGGTGAAATAAACTAGGTTTCTACGGTCGTTAGCGATCGTACCTTCCTAGGAGTTATTATTATAGTTCCTAGAGGAAAGTCGAGTCCTTCGGGCCTACGGCCTTTTTAGAAGAGTTAGCGTCTTAGGATCGCTAGCAATAAAGAAAGTTATAAAGACGACAACTCCGTATACCTCTACGCGGACGTTACGACATATCCTAATAAAGGTAACCTTGCCTAAGACACTACGTATAGTAGCCGTAATATTAGTCGAAATAGGAAGCCTTAAGCTCCGAGCCCTCTCGTAGCTTATAATTATGCTCTCCGCTCCCTTATTAATTAGGACATCGTATACCTATCGAGCCTCCCTAAGAGTCGCATAGATATAAATGCTTAGAATAAGCAGGTAGTCCTTATAGAAGTCTAGGAGGATACTGTCCGGGTCCGTATATAGCTTAGAAGTAGGAATATACGGCAACGCCTCTATACTAGAGACTAGCCGAACCGAGAGATCTACTGCTATTATAATAGTAATCTCTAGTATATCTTGTCGAACGATCTCCTCGTCCGCTTCCTCCTAATTAAGAGAAATAGATAAGGGCTGTATTTCGGTATTATTCTACTCCTTTGCATCGAACTAGACTTCATCGTCGCTTAGCTCCTCCTAGTTATCGGCTAAGGACACCTACTCTTCCTCGGGCTGCTTAAAAGAGTCGAAAGAGTCTATTAGGAAAGCATTAATCTCTAGCTCTCCGTACCGATAAAGGCCTACGTCGCCCTTATTATTATCCTCGCTCTCCTTCTTTCTAGACGCTTCGCTATCTTCGTCGGAATAGCTAGCGGAATTGTACTCCTATATCCTATTATAGATTTAAGCGAAGTTAATAGCGGAGGTAGCTATGCCGTCTAGCCTCCGTTTTAACGCATAATAGCGCTCGAGTGTAGCGCTATAAAACAGATCTGCAGGCTTCCTTCCGTATAGGAACCGACTAAGAGCTTGCTGCCCGAATAGCTATAGTTCTCTAAGTTCTATAACTAGAGGTGCTCTAAGGAGCCTATTAGACTAGAACGCTTCCTATTCGTCTATAGGAATAGCCTTCTTAAGCAGGTTATCTAATCTCTGCGTTTTCGGCTTAGCTCTTTGCGCCCCTTTCGCTTTGCCTCTAGGAGGGACTATAGGACCGAATTAGGCATCCTACATCTCCGCATCCTAGGAATTTAGAACCGCTAGAGTCTAGGATCTTCCCTATATCTAAGACGAAGCCGCTCCTTAAGACGAGCTTAGTTTACCCCTGCGATAATATTCTATTATCTCTAGCAGTGCTTGCTCTCTACGAGAGTTGCTCGTTCCCGTTTTAGCAGCCTACTTCTGCTTCTCTATATTCGCCTTCGTAGCTTTTATTAGAGACGCAGTCGGGCGAGAGGGATTCTAGACGGTTTTCTAAGAGGACCGTATAGCTGCGTAGGCAGCGTTGTAATCCTCTTCTTCCTCTTCTTCTCCTAGAATAAAGAGAGATCCTATAGGCTTATATTCCTCTATATACTCTATAGTCCTAAACCTAGCTATGCTAGCGTTAATCGAGACGGGACGTTTACGCCGGTTAGATTGCTACGAGGCTCGCAGAGTATTAAAGCTAATATATTTACTAACGTTAATCGGACCGATAGCTTGTTTAAGAGCTAGGAGAACAACTTTTAATCGAGGAGACTTCTTATCCTAGCTATACCCGAGAGGTCTTGTTTCTCCGCTAGCTCGGCTAGGACACATTCGGCGAGTCTTGTCCTTATAGAGAAATTCTTAATCTAGAAGCTAATTAAAGTAGGGACAGTCTCCGCTACGGTAGCCTTTTAAACTATACTCCTAGTAAGCGGTACTTATCTTAATTTCTAAGGCAGCATAGGCTATAACTATAGCCTAGATCTCTAGTGCTTCCTTATCCTTTTAGCTACTGCGTAGGGGTCTATACGCAGGTTCCTAGTTCTTTAAAAGAGCAAGGGCAAGGGCAGCTAACTATTTAGTTAGCTTCTTAACGTTAGGGCTTACCCTAGATATAGCGCTTGTCGCTACGGAGACCGGATTTAGGCGAGGGGCAGTATTCCTTATCGCTTTAACTAGCTTTCCTGCTAGAATAGAGCGATTATCCTTATATAAGGCTTTATTAGTTTTATCCTTTCGCAACTCGGCTTTTGCAGCTAAAATTACTCTCGCAAAGTTACGAAACGTATAGGGGCGATCTATATCTAGGTTCGCTTTATTCTAAATCTTCTTCCGTATAGGCTTAGATAGAGGCTTTAAAAACATCTAGGTACGGCTAAAGTTATCTAGATCTTCTAGAGGAATTATAGCAGAAGAGATCTCGAAGTTCTAAATATACTTAGAAATCTCCTCTAGCTTATCTAGCTTCTGCAGGGATAGCTAGGAAAGGTACGACCGATCTCCGAGTATGCGTTAACTATTAAACTTGCGATACTCCTTAAGAAGGTTGCTTTTAAATAGTCTATAGTTACGACTTTCGTACCCTTCGAGCTTCTTAACTATAGGACGCTAATATCGATAAACGTAGCTAACTAGCTTCTCGACTTTAGTAGCTTTATCGCCCTAGTCGCCTTTATAAGTTCGGTATAGGTCTTTAAAACGCTTAACGAACTTAGTAACGTCTAACCCTTCGAAGTATCCTATCTCCTTAGAACTAGGCAAAGGCATAGGAGGTCGGCTTGCAGAAATTAAGGCTTAAAACTGCTCGACGCTTAAGCTAATAGTAGTGTTAATAGGGAGTTATAGTCCTATAGCTCCTCGTCGACGAGAATAAGTATTACCTATTCTAATCGTTCCGTTAGGACGAGCTAAAAGGTTAGCAGAGCCTAGAGAGCTCCTAACCGGTCGTTTAACTCCTCTATTAGGTCCGACAAACTAAGCAGGTTAGTAACGGAACTCTTAATTGCGATCCTCTGCACTAATATTATCCGAGACACTGCTAGAGTTAATAGCAGTGTCCGGGTTATTAGTGCCGGCAGAGGAATCGTTAGTCGGATCGTTCGGCATATTTTCGGCCGAAGGTCGGTAATAACGAACTAAACTAGCTAGTTTAGTTAGCGTTAGGTAAAGTTAGTAGTAATAGTAGTACTAGTTTGTTGCATAACGAAAGGAATGTTCTCGCTAAATTAAAAACAAAATAAGAAGCAGAAACTCTAGATTTAGATATAGCAAAAGGAAATTCGTAACTTCGTAAATTGCGAGTAAGGGTAGCTAGTAATACCTAGTAGTCACCTATAAACTTTCCTAGGGGTCGGTTTCTTAGTTTATCCGGCTCGTAATACTCCCGACCCGTATTATTTTAAACGTCCGGCCTATCGGTAATCCCTCTATGCTATATTTTCCTAGAGCATTCGGGCAATCTCCGATAGGGAAGTATAGGGGCCGTTCCAAGCCTATACTAAATATAGGAAGAGCTAATTAAACTCTCCCGAAACTAGGGGTGGCTAGTAATACCTAGTAGTTACCCGTAATACTTTCCTAGAGGTTGGTTTCTTAGTCTATCCGGCTTATAATACTCCTAACCTATATTATTATAAACGTCCGGCCTATCGGTAATCCCTCCGTGCTATATGTTCCTAGAGCCTTTAGGTAATCTCCGATAGGGAAGTATAGGGGCCGTTCTAAGCCTATACTAAACATAGGAAGAGTTATTAAACCCTTCCGAAAACAGGGCAACCGAAGTTGCGAAACGTAGCCTTACGGCGAAACTAGGGAGTGCGAGTAGTAATACGATCCTATGTCCTTTCCCTAGCTCGCTAAACTCCGTACAGCTCGTAATATCGTATTTCTCGGCTATCCTAGCTATAACGACCCCTCTATATAGGCATAGTAACCCTAAGCGAATCCTCGGAAAGCTATAGATAAGCTATACCGTTAGCCTTCTATAACTAATCGTCGGCGTCTTAAAACACCGTCGATTCTAAGTCGTAATAGGACTAAGGGTTTATAACTTTCTTAGGGTTAAAGACTGTCCCTATGCAGAAGGTAGCCTTAATGCTCTTAAGTCCTCCCGAGTTGTCTAGTTCCGCCTAGGCTTATATATAATAAAGTGCGTTCTAGCGGCTTGTCGTAATTAATCGCTTGCTTCTCGTATCGTAGTTCGTACTATTAGACTATAAGTAACTTCTTCCCTTTCTTGTTTTCGGTAGTTCTTGTCCGTAGAAGATGTTATATAGCCCCACCTTCGGCTCCATTTTAATGCGTGTTATATAGCCCTACCTTCGGCTCTATTTTAATGCGTGAATCCTACACTACTCTAACTAGCTCACAGCCAACTAGGCGTGCATATCTATATCGCTAAGGCCTAATAGCCCTAGAATTAGGTGTATAGCAGTCGCACGCAGCGTAACAACGCGCAGTTCTCGTCTCTCTCGTCTCTAGGTAGCTAGGCTTAGGAATCCTCGTAAGCACTGCAGTTTGGATCGAGTAACGGCCACGCTCGCAGTTACGCTTCTACGTTTAGCTTACGAACCCTCGTGTTAGCTACATCGTCTCTCGTAATAGCTAGCAGGGCGGGTACGCACAGAACGTGTAATAATACTAGAACTGTAAACAAGAAACGTAGGGTAGATAATTAATTAATATAGAGAAGAGCCTAAGCTCGTGCTTTTGTAGGCCCCCGAGCTGCTAAGGATATGCGGTTTCCGCCTATTAGTAGTCTTCTACCTGCACCCCGCATTTGTTTTTTAGTTCTTCCCTAGCATCTAATAATCTATTATAATATAGGGATAGAACCTTCCTGCCCTTCCTTATATAAGCTAGAGCTGTCTTATAAACTCCTAAAACTATAGCCTATTCTTTAGTTTAGTTAGGCTATTAGCAACTATCTCCTTTATTAGAACATATTCTACTATAATCTTTCTCTACTACTAGAGATGCCTAATATAGTTATATATAATATTAATATGCTTAGATCTCTTATAGGTATATATATCTTTAATAAGTATTAAGGCTGCTTAGTTGTCCCCTATAATCTGCACTAGCATTAGCTCTCTTACTATATTAGGATAGGCTTTAATAAGTAGCTAAAATAGGCATTCTCCTACTAGCTCTATATAGTCTATCTCTCTTAAGAGTGCTACTAGGAATTAAGATTGCTTTGCATATGCATTTATAGCTATATACTTAGCTTCTATTATTAATATTATAATAGACTTTTGCTTCCTACTTATCTAAGAAACTAGGGCTCTATAGAGGAAGAAGATGCTTCTAAGGATTAAGACTCTATCTGCCTTGTCTATTATATAGTTAGAGTCTAAATATCCTATTAGCTTTCCCTTACCTCTCCTAAATATTAACCCTAAGTCTTAGGATAATCTTAGGTACCTTGCTAGTTTCTTTAGAGCTTGCAAGTATCTCTTAGCTAGATCTAAGATATATAAGCTTAGCCTTTTAAGAGAGAAAGCAATGTCTAGTCTTATTATAACTATAAGCTATATCTAGGTACTAATTTAGCTCTAGTACTCTGTCTTGTTCCCTCTCTTATTATATAAGCCTATTAGTCTTAGACTATTATAACTGTCTATTAGTAAGAGAGTTAGGTTAGCTATCTCCTTAGTTATTCCTAGCTTTATAAGGTTCTCCTAGATAAAGTGCTCCTAATTAAGCTTTAATATTCTAGCTTATCTATCTCTTATTAACCTTATTCTAAGGATCTTCTCTAGTTCTCTAAGATCTTTAATCTTAAACACCTTACCTAGCTATTCCTTAAACTAAAGCATATCTTCTAGCTTTAGTACTATAATTAGAATATTATCTATATAGGTTAGGATTAGAATATCCCTTTCCTTATAGATAAGAAGGCATAGGTCTACTTCTAATTATATAAACCTAATCTGTTTTAACTTTAAGATATAGAGTTTGTTCTAGTCTCTTACTACTTGCTTTAGTCTATATAAGCTTCTTAGGATTTATAGGACTATATTAGGTAGAATCTTAACTCCTAGTAGTAGAATTATAAAGATTTCTTCCTAGAGTTTGCTCTTAGCAAATATATTATTTATATCTACTTAGTAAAGTTCTAGGTCCTTTTTATAAACTATAGCTATAAATACCCTTAGGGTATTATGCCTAACTATTAGTATAAAGGTTTCCTAAAAGTTAACTCTAAATTTCTAAGAGAAACCTCTTATAACTAGTCTTGCTTTAAACTTTTTAATAGCTCTACTAATTAATCTCTTTATATTAAACACCTATTTAGATATTATAAGGTTTGCTTCCTTTAGGGGAATAACCTCTATTTAGGTATTATTACTTCTTAATATAGTTAGCTCCTTCTAGACTATATCCTCCTATATATGTCCCTATTTAGGGTCCTAAATTGCCTCTTTATAGGACTTTAGAATAGGCACCTCTTATCTCTATATAGAGACTTAAGGGGTAAGTGCTATAAATGCAGACTCTTAGACCTCTAATAGAGCTTCCTAGATCTACTCCTAATCTTAGCCTTAGACTTAGCTAAGGAATGCCTTATAATACTTAGTACTTAGCTCTTCCTCTTATCTATATTCTCTCTATCTCTTCTAAAGCACTTATCTTATAACTATACTATAAGCTTTTAGCTCTAGGACTAGTCCTTTATCTAAGATAGATCTCCTTCTCTTTTAGCCGTAAGTTTAGTCTTAGTCTCCCTCCTAGTCCTTATTTTCCTCCCTTAGGTTCTGCTTTACGATATTTAGGGCGAGTATAGGTACGCTACTTACGTTACGTAATAGGCGAACCGAACTAGCTAGTTTAGTTAGACTACGTAACTACTAAACTAAACTAGGTAGTTTAGTTGCTATCTACGGTCTATCCCTAATCTTAGTATTTATATACCTAAGGTTTTCTTCTTCTAGATCCTCTATTCTCTAGTACTCCTCCTTATCCTTTAGTAAAGGTAGCAACTATATAAAGAGTATCTAGCTAGGACCTATAGGTTTAGTTACTATTACTATAGGTATAGCAGTTATAGGTAGTGCAACTGCTATTAGCTTCTTTAGAGGTCTACTAACTAGGTTTCTAATAGGTACATTACTTGCTTAGTTAAGTTTAGGAATATTTAGCTCTATATCTCCTCCTTTCTTATACTTAAACTAAGTTATAGTGCTATAGGCTTTAATAGCCCTTATATTAGGCTCCTAGAAGAGCTATATTTTAGTAGTATTAGGAATATACCTAATAAACATAGCATCCTTGCCTCTATTTATTAGTTTGTCTAACCTTATCCTAGCTAGGTAGGACTTAAGGTCTATATAGACTACTGCTTTATAACCCTAAACTCTAAAGTATAATACCGAGGGTTAGATGCCTAAAAAGGCCTCCTTAGGTAAAACCTTAAAACTATTAATTTCTAGGCTATTAGGGAGAGAATTTCTAATAACTATATAGGCTGCTAAGGCTTCTAGCTAGAATTTAATAGGCATATAAGCATCTTCTAGCATTGCTCTTATATAATCTTTAGAGGTTTAGATTAACCTCTTAACTACTCTATTCTAAATAGAGTTATATGCTTTAGTAGTATAGAAGGAAATTCTATATTCCTTCTCCTACTATTTTAGTATAGTAAGAAGCTCTCTTGCCTTATTACTCCTTATAATCTAGAGGGGATTTCCTAATTATAGCTTAGCTTTTATCCTCTAGTCTCTTAGGATACTTAATACGTCTTCCCTAGACTTTATTAAGAAAGCCTATTTCTTTCTTAAGAAGTTGTTAATAATCTTAAGCTACTATCGGTATCCTAGTCTTAAGATAGGTAAAGGGCTATAGATATTAATAGAAACTAGAGATAACCTTTAGGGTTTCCTCTTAGTTTCTTTCCCTCTATATTTCTTTATCTTTGCTAAGGAATATACCCTATAGAGCTAGTATTCCTTTAGAATAGGAATCTAAGCCTTTAAGTTAGATACCTTATATAGGTTTCTAAGAAGACCCTTTCTAAAGTATATAAGTCTCCTATACTAGAGCTCCTATTGTTTTTAGGACTTCTCTTAGGCTTTAAAGGCATAGGCTTTATTTCCTTAATTCTAATTAAGGTATAGTATTATAAGTTTCTATAAGGCTTTATTAATCTCCTTAATAAATAGCACTCCTCCTAATAGTTTTGTCTAGACAACTAGTTTCCTAGATAATAAAACAAGTATAAATTTTAGTAGTTAAATACTATACTATTAGCTAAATTAGCTCTAAGAAACAAGATTAACTCCTAAGCTAGGCATAAAGAGGATATCCTTAAGTATAATCTATTTTCCTCTTCTCCTACCTATTACTACGTCTCCTATATATATAGCTATTAAATAGCTACTACCGACCTTAATCTACTTTTTCCTCTAAAGAGGTTTTAGTTCTCTAAAAAGTAGTTCCTAGTTAGTTATATATAATAAAGCGTAAGAGTTAAGTAGCTATCTTAATAGTATATACTTACCTTTTGCTTCTATAGTTAAGTATATAACTTTATCTATATTATTATCCTCTAATAGGGATTAAGATGCCTTAGATATTGCTAAAGGTTCTATATCTTCTTAGGTAGTATAGGCCTTCTTAGAAAACTTCCTTAAGCTTTGTCTTTTCTTAAGAGATTAGACTTTTAGGTTAAGTTTCTTTACTATTTCTTTTAATGCTTCTTTATCTAGTAAGGATCTCCTCCTAAAGCTACTCTCTCTAGGTAGTATTCTTCTCTTTTCTACTCTATAGCTCTATCTTAGGTTAATAGTTCTCTTAGCTTTATTAAGGTATAGGCATTTAGTAACACCTCTAAAATGTTCCTCTTTATAAAGGTAGTATTTTAGCTTTATGCCTTAGATCCCTCTTCCCTTAGTAAATATTACTATTTCTTAGGACTAGTGCCTATGCTATATTAACTCCTCTGCTTTAAGAAGTTAGAGAATTTCCTTAGGATCTAGGTCCTTCTAGGCCTAGATAGTTTGCCTTATGCTTTTATACTTTACTAGGAGTGCAAAGAGCAGATGCTTAATTCTTATGCTAGGAGTCTTATAATATAACTCCCTTTTATTAATCTCTGCAATCCTCCTCCTAAGGTTGCTAAGGTAAACCTATAATTTCCTAATTATGTTCCCTAGTTCTATCCTAAAGGTTACAAATTCTTAGATAATGCTTATTATATAGGCCTACTAGACCTTACTATACTTCTTATATAGTTTTATCTAGATATTATATGCCCTTATCTTATCTATTACCTTATCTTAGTTATCTGTCCTAAGGCTCTCTATTAAGATATATATTGCCCTTATATTGTCCTTCTACTATTTTAGGCTAAATTCTAAAAAGGCAGTAGCCTTTCCCTTGCTTAATAAGGCCTTAGATAATTCTAAGGATAGGGTAAGATTTATTAACCCCTTTAAGTCTAAGATTGTCTAGAAGATTTCCTTTCCTCCTAAGATATTTTCCTGCAGCTTAAACTAAAGCCTCTAGTTCTCTCTTATTAAGAGAGGTATCCTTCTCTTGCTATTCTTACTTATTAAATCTATTTCTGCAAAATTAAACAAACAAATCTAACTCTAGAAAATATAAGCTCTTCTAATCTAATAGCAGTTTCTAAATAGCTGCTTTCCTTTATTACTAAGACTCTTCTCTCTTAGCTAAGGTATCTAAGGACTCTTCTCTCTTAGAGGAGTTAGTTAGGTTCTTAGATAGAGAACCTCTAGAAGATCTACCTTCTTAGAAGGGCACTCTAGCTAGTTCTAAGGTATTAGTAGTACTCGGTGCTTAGGCCTAGTCTTATTCTTTTAGGTGCTATAACCTAAGGCTAACCCTTTCCTCTTTATACTCGTCTAATCTTAAGTATGCCTTACTAGGCTTTTCTCTATCTTATCTGCCCTTTAGGGACATCTAGTATACAGCTAGGATTATCTAAAGCTTCTTAGTAGTATAGATAGGATATGCCTCTAGTCTCTCGTATACTCTTTTCCTACTTCTCTGCCTAGTTAATACTATAGGTCCTATAAGAGGTAAAACGTATTACTTTAAGAATAAGAAGGCTAACTCTTACTACCTAGGGCCTCTCTGCAAACCCGGGCTTATAACCTATTAAAAAGACCTTCTTAGGAGGGTTATAGTAGAAGGGTATAACGCGTAGTAGAAGTAGAGATAGTAGGTAGGAACTAACCGAGTTAATTGTATTAGTTAGTTATAGGTTGCACCTTCTCCTAAGATATATTTCCCGGTAGGTTATATAACCTAATATTATATAACCTATATTACCTAACCCTAGAACTAAACTAGCTAGTTTAGTTCGGTGCCTTAGGAAGTACTAACTAGACTACACTTCTTAATAGAGAAGAAGAATATAGCCCTATCTACCTACCTAAAGATTATAGCTAGTGCTATCTAGAAGGCGCGGCGTCTAAATAGTACTAGTAAGCGCCTAACTAAGGCTACTATAGACGCTATGCTCCCTTCTCTAACGGAAGCTAACCTAAAGAGCTAAGTAGAGCTAGATAAGGACTTAACTACTCTATAGGGGTTAGAAAGCGCTAGTCTACGCTATTCTAGCCTAGGTAGGCCCTACTCCCCTATATAATATTTTAGCCTATAGAAATTAGAGCTACCTAATTTCCCCTTAATAATTTCTAAAATTCCTCTTTTTCTCTTATTCTAATTTTCGAATTTTATTAAAATTTCGCTATATCTTATTATATTCCCTCTAGTGCCTATTATTCTATACTAGTCCTCTAGGGTCTAGTCTATCCTTTACTAGCCTATTATAGGTGCGTTTACGCCGCCTAGACGCGGAGTTAGTTACGATAACCTCTTCTCGGGTCTTCTAGTCTAATCTAGCCGATCTTAGTCTAGGTTAGACCTTATTATCTAAGCGGGTTGCCGTTATCTACGACTTCTATACGTTAGTACCTTCTTTCTTATTCTCTTTCTATATACGTCTATTACGAATTTGCTAATATATACTACTAGCTTCTATAAATCGTCTTCCGACCCGTACCTCTTCTAGAATACTAAATATTCCTAGTTTCCTAAGTTATCTATACGTTATTCCTTAATAGCCTCTACCTCGTATACCTCGCCTTTATCTACGTCGAACCTCTATATTAGGGCCTATCTCTAGCTATTCTAGTCTAAGATAGCCTATTCTAGTAGTAAAACGTAGAAGGTCGGGTATATCTTAAGGTTTAATAGAAGCCTTAAGTAGTATATTACGCTATTTATAACCCTTTCTATCGGAAAGGGTCCTATATACTTATAATCTAGCTTCTTAAAGGGCCGTAGTAACTTAATATTCCTTATAAAAAGGTAGACTCGTTCGCCTACGCAAAACGTTATATCCTTATAGTATCGGTTATATGCCGATACCTATTATTTTTATATTATAGCTAGCCTCGTCCTTAACTACTTCTATGCTACGAGGACCTAGTCCGCTAGTATAACCGCCTTAGGTGCCTCTCCCGCCTTCTAGCGTATTCTAGGCTAGTTTAGCTACTATAAGTTACGAACGTAGTTTGCTTAGAATAGCGTATATCCTATAGAGGCGTAACGGCTATCGTTATAAGCGAATTCCGCTATAGATAGTAGTATAGCCTAGTTATCCTATTTAAAGTTATAGTATATACGTAGATACTATTCGAGCGTCTAGTTCTAGCGTTCCGTTTATTTATCTATCTATAGATAGAAGGCGGTACTAAGTTTTCGGCGCACCTTAAGGTAGTAGTATAGTATACTCTAATAATTCGAGGTTAGAATAAGTCCTCTATCGGACGTAATAGAGTAGGGGACGCTATAAAGGCGTATAATCTCTCTAAATAGTAGCTCGCCTAGCCTCTCCGCTATAATATCCTTACGGTATAGGATATAATAGGCTATCTTAGTAAATCTATCGACTACTACTAGGATTAAGTCGTATACCTAGTTCTATAAGCAACTAGGTAGAAGGTCCGTAATAAAATCTATTATTAGGTCCTTCTATAGGCCCGATAATAGTTCCTCTATATATAGAAGGCCGTAAGGTAGGTATCGCTAGGGTTTAGCCCTAGTATACGCTTTATATATACGTATAAAATCCTTAATATACTAGCGCATCTTAAGCTAGTAAAACCTACGCTATAATAATTTTAAGGTCCTAGCGAATCTAAAGTATCTGCTTAGAGGATCGTTATAGTACTTCTAGAGCAACCTTAGGCGTTCTAGTCCTTTCTAGACGTATATTCTACTCTTATAATATAGCTTGCCCTCCTCGGTTGCCTATTGCTAAGCCTACGTAGGTATATTAGTATAGGTTAGTACCTCTTTTACCCTTACTACTATATAGTCTAGCTCCTAAGTCGTACTAATAGTAGCTATAACCGCCGTAGCTATAAGGTAGATTAGGCTAGATTACCTTACTAGTATTAATACTACGTATAGAAACCGCTAGCTTACCCTAGCCTCCTTCTCTATAGCCTATTTTCTCGAATAATTAGCTTTCTTATAGTCGGGTCTATAGCTTAGTGCGTCGGCTCCTTCGTTTATAAGACCGGGATAGTAGATCGTACGGAAATCGATCGTAGATAGCTACTCGGCCTACTATACTTAACGCTTTAAAAGCGTCTTTATTATTATTAATATCTAGAGGTTAGTATAATCCGTTAGAAGTTCGACCTAGTATTATACGCCCTCGAGGTAGTAGTAGAAGTACTTAAAGGACGCTACTATAGCTAGTAGCTTACTATCTTCCGTCTTATAGTTCCTCTCTATAGCTACTATCTTCTATAAGAAGTAGGCTACTAGAAACTACTTCTTCTTCTTATCCCCGAAATTATACTATTAGGTTATAATACTCGAGATAGCCGACTTAGATATATTAGTCTCTATCTAGATAGGTAAGGCTAGGTCGAAATAGCGTAGAATAGGCGCGGCTATAAATACTCCTTTTAGTTCGGTAAAGGTCGTAAGGGTACTAGCGTCGAGCTATAGAGGTCTAGACTCTTCTTTCTACTAAGCCGGCTCTTTCTTTTCTTTAAGGTACCGATTTAGTAGTAATGCGTAAATCCTATACTACTTTAACTAGCTTATAGCTAACTAGGCGTATATATTTATATCGCTAAGGCCTAATAGCCTTAAAATTAGGTATATAGTAGTCGTACGTAGCGTAATAACGCGCAGTTCTTATCTCTTATCTCTAGGTAGCTAGGCTTAGGAATCCTCGTAAGTACTATAGTTTAGATCGAGTAACGGCTACGCTCGTAGTTACGCTTCTATATTTAGCTTACGAACCCTCGTATTAGCTATATCGTCTCTCGTAATAGCTAGTAGGGCGGGTACGTATAGAACGTATAATAATACTAGAACTATAAATAAGAAACGTAGAGTAGATAATTAATTAATGCTATAGAGAAGAGCCTAAGCTCGCGCTTTTATAGGCACTCGAGCTACTAAGAATATGCAGTTTCCGCTAATTAACCCTCCCTTTCTTTATATCTAAATAGATATTCTAATAAACGATATTTTTATTCTAAAAAGATAGTTTAGTAGAGCTAACTTCTATAAAATAATAAACTAAGTACTATCTATTCTTTTTAACGTATTAGACGTTTATAACGTTACTATTTTCCTTTGCCGAACTAAACTAGCTAGTTCTATTTACTATATATATATAGCTATGCTAATCTTCTTAAACTCGTCTTTCTCGTTGTCTAGGTAGTTAGCGCTATCGAACGGAAAGTACTTTAACTAGCCTAAAAGGGCCTTCTTAATATATAAGAAAAAGCTCTAATCCTTCGCTATGCCCTTTTTAGCCTTAACTAAGCACTTATATAGCTGCGCGAATCTCTTCTTTGCCTATAGGACTTAGACTTCTTTATACTACTTCTCGTAGATAGCGCGGTCTATATATAGAAATATAAGAGCCTCTTAGCTTACCTCTAGTTCTTTCTAGCTACGGCGTCCTATTAACGTATCTAAAACTAGCCTAAGGCTATTAAGCTATTACTCCTAGGAAAGTCTACGCTCCTACGGCTTATTAGGGAAATTAGCGCCCGTAAACGTCTTAGATATTAGTAGCATTATAATATTACTAACGAGGACTTCTACGAAGCCTAGGGTATTCTTTCTAACTAGCTCTTAATAACGGTACTTAATAAGCGTTAGGTAGACTATACGTTATAAGGAGACGCTAGGGTTCTCTCTATAGGTAATTATCTAATATATTAGTACTAAGTCGCTAGGTATAGTTAAGACGTTTTATAGGCGTAGGCTAGCGTCCTATAGGCTATCCTTTCCTTAGTCTAAGACGTAGACTAGCGTCTACTTAATATCCGAGTCTTCGTTCTCGTTCTCGTTATTATTAAGCTTATTAACTATATCGTAGATTAAACCTAGGTAGCCGGTACTACCGACGATATTAAACTTAGCGTATTTAGCCTCGTCTTCTTTCTTATTATCGACTTTAACTTACGGCTTATAGTTAGGTATCTATATAACTAGTCTACGGCTAGGGAGGGTACTATTAAGAGAAACTATAATAATTATATAGGCGGTCTCTTATCTATCTTTCTATACTACTAAAGAGCCTTTAATAAACTTCTCGCTAGTAGCCTAGTTCCCCTTAATAATTAGGATTATTAGGTCGATTTAGCTAGTAGGCTCTTTTTATTAGTACTAAGCTATTATCGGGTACGCGATAAATTCGTATATAGCCTTATTGCGTAAAGAATCTTAGGCGAGCATATTAAGTAACTAGATAGTCGGGTCTTATTATATTAGCTACTAGGTAAGAAAGAAGAATATTTTTAGTATCTGTTAAGAAGTGCAGTCTAGTTAGTACTGCCTAAGAACCGATCCGAACCACCTGGTTCAGCTCTAGGGTTATGTAACATAGGTTATATAACACTAGCCGAACTGAACTACCTAGTTCAGTTCTAGGGTTAGGTAATATAGGTTATATAACATTAGGTTATATAACCTACCGAGGAATATATCTTAGGAGAAGGTGCAACCTGTAACTAACTAATACAATTAACTCGGTTGGTTCCTACCTACTGTCTCTACTTCTACTGCGCACGATACCCTCCTTATCCCGTCCCTTACGAAAGGGTTCTCGACAGGTTATAAGCCCGGGTTTGCAGAGAGGCCTTAGGTAGTAAGAGTTAGCCTTCTTATCCTTAAAGTAATACGCTTTACCTCTTGCAGGACCTGCAGTATTAACTAGGCAGAGAAGCAGGAAAAGAGCATACGGGAGACTAGAGGCATATCCTATCTGCACTGCTAAGAAGCTCTAGAAGATCCTAGTTGCGAACTAGAAGTTCCCAGAGGGCAGGTAAGACAGAGAAAAGCCTAGTAAGGCACACTTAAGATTAGACGAGTATAAAGAGGAAAGGGTAAGCCTTAGGCTACAGCACCTAAAAGGATAAGACTAGGCCTAAGCACTTAGTACTACTAATACCTTAGAACTAGCCGGAGTGCCCTTCTAAGAAGGTGGATCTTTTAGAGGTTCTCTACCTAAGAACCTAACTAACTCCCCTAAGAGAGAAGAGTCCTTAAACACCTTAGCTAAGAGAGAAGAGTCTTAGCAACAAGGGAAAGCAGCTATCTAGAAACTGCTATTAGATTAAAAGAGCTTGTGTTTTCTAGAGTTAGGCTATTTGTTTAATTTTGCAGAAATGGATTTAGCAAGTAGAATTAGCAAGAGAAGGGCTGCACTAGTACTATATAAAGAGAACTAGAGACAATAGTTTAGCCTGCTGCAGGACTACCTTAAATTAAAGGATATATTTTAGATTATCTTAGAGACCTTGCCCGAGTCTTCTATAGAATTATTACTATTAGTGCTTAGCCTAAGGCACTTAAGAAGTAACTTAGAATAGGTTAAGGCTAATGCTACTGCTAGGTACGAGATAACAATCTGCCTATTAGAAGATAATTAGGAGGAGACTATTAAGGAGAGACAAGCCTTAAAGATATAGGAGAAGATAAGAGCTAAGTATAGCAAGGTATATACTGCATATGCAATAGCATATATCTAGGAGTTTGTAAACTTCTAGATAATAGAGGACATAACAATTAGAAAGGCATAGGTACAACTAGCTAGTATAGCTAGAAGGATTGCAGAGGTAGACCCTTAGGAGGCATACTATAAGGAGCTAGAGAGGAGACTTAAGCATCTCCTTAATAGCTTGCCTAAGGTATACTAAAGCACAAAGGACACTATCCTTGCCTAGCAGTCTATATTATATAAGAGTGCACTGCAGCTGCTAGAATTATATAAAGCTAGACTAAACTAGTCCTAAGAAACAGCAATGTTTGCTAAGGGGAAAGGGATCTAAGGCACGAAACTAAAATGTTACCTATATAACTAGGAACATTTTAGAGGTGTCGCCAAGTGTCTATACCTTAATAAAGCTAAGAGAACTGTTAACCCGAGATAGAGCTATAGGGTAGAAAAGAGAAGAATACTACCTAGAGAGAGCAGCTTTAGGAGGAGATCCTTACTAGATAAAGAAGCATTAAAAGATATAGTAAAGAAACTTAACCTAAAAGTCTAATCCCTTAAGAAAAGACAAAGCTTAAGGAAGTTTTCTAAGAAGGCTTATGCTGCCTAAGAAGATGCAGAACCTTTAGCAACATCTAAAGCATCTTAATCCCTATTAGAGGATAATAATATAGATAAGGTTATATACTTAACTATAGAGGCAAAAGGCAAGTATATACTATTAAGATAGCTGCTTAACTCTTGCGCCTTATTATATATAACTAACTAAGAATTACTTTTTAGAGAGCTAAAACCTCTTTAGAGGAAAAAGTAGATTAAGGTTAAGAGTAGCTATCTAATAGCTATATATATAAGGAATGCAGTAATAGGTAGAAAGAGAGGAAAGCAGATTGTGCTAAAGAATGTTCTCTTTATACCTAGCTTAGGAGTTAATCTTGTTTCTTAGAGTTAATTTAGCTAGCAGTATAGTATTTAACTACTAAAATTTACACTTGTTTTATTATCTAGGAAACCGGTTATCTAGACAAAACTATTAGGAGGAGTGCTATTTATTAAGGAGATTAATAATGCATTGCAGGAGCTTGCAATATTATGCTTTAATTAGAATTAAGAGAATGAAGCCTATGCCTTTAAAGCCTAGGAGAAACCCTAAGAACAGTAGGAGCTTTAGCATAGGAGACTTGCATACTTTAGAGAGGGTCTTCTTAGAAACCTGCATAAGGTATCTAACTTAAAGGCCTAGATTCCTATTCTAAAGGAACACTAGCCCTATAGGGTATGTTCCTTAGCAAAGATAAAGAAACATAGAGGGAAAGAAACTAAGAGAAAACCCTAAAGGTTATCTCTAGTTTCTATTAATGTCTATAGCCCTTTGCCTATCTTAAGACTAGGATACAAATAGTAGCTTAAGATTATTAACAACTTCTTAAGAAAGAAATAGACCTACCCTATAAAGTCTAGGGAAGATGCACTAAGTATCCTTAGAGACTAGAAGGTAAAGGCTAAGCTGCAATTAGGAAATCCCCTCCAGATTATAAGGAGTAATAGAGCAAGAGAGCTTCTTGCTATACTAAAGCAGTAGGAGAAGGAATATAGAATTTCCTTCTATACGACTAAGGCATATAACTCTATCTAGAATAGAGTAGTTAAGAGGTTAATCCAAACCTCTAAAGATTATATAAGAGCAATGCTAGAAGATGCTTATATGCCTATTAAATTCTAGCTAGAAGCCTTAGCAGCCTATATAATTGTTAGAAATTCTCTTCCTAATAGCCTAGAAATTAATAGATTTAAGGTATTACCTAAGGAAGCCTTTTTAGGCATTTAACCCTCTATATTACACTTTAGAGTTTAGGGTTGCAAAGTAGTAGTCTATATAGATCTAAAGTCCTAGCTAGCTAGAATAAGATTAGACAAGCTAATAAACAGAGGCAAAGATGCTATATTTATTAGGTATGTTCCTAACACTGCTAAAATGTAGCTCTTCTAGGAACCTAATATAAGGGCTATTAAAGCCTATAGCACTGCTACTTAGTTTAAGTATAAGAAAGGAGGAGATATAGAGCTAAATGTTCCTAAGCTTAACTAAGCAAGCAACGCACCTATTAGAAACCTAGTTAGCAGACCTCTAAAGAAGCTAATAGCAGTTGCACTACCTGCAACTACTGCACCTATAGCAATAGCAACTAAACCTGCAGGTCCTAGCTAGATACTCTTTATGCAGTTGCTACCTCTACTAAAGGATAAGGAGGAGTACTAGAGGATAGAGGATCTAGAAGAAGAAAACCTTAGGCATGCAAATGCTAAGATTAGGGATAGACCGTAGGCAGCAACTAAACTACCTAGTTTAGTTCGGCGGTTACGTAATCTAACCGAACTAGCTAGTTTAGTTCGCCTATTACGTAACGCAGGCAGCGCACCTGCACTCGCCCCGAGTGCCGCAGAGCAGAACCTAAGGGAGGAAAATAAGGACTAGGAGGGAGACTAGGACTAGACTTACGGCCAAAAGAGAAGGAGATCTGTCTTAGATAAAGGACTAGTCCTAGAGCTAAAAGCTTATAGTATAGTTATAAGACAAGTACTTTAGAAGAGATAGAGAGAATATAGATAAGAGGAAGAGCTAAGTGCTAAGCATTATAAGGCATTCCTTAGTTAAGTCTAAGGCTAAGGTTAGGAGTAGATCTAGAAAGCCCTATTAGAGGTCTAAGAGTCTACATTTGCAGCACTTGCCCCTTAAGTCTCTGCATAGAGACAAGAGGTACCTATTCCAAAGTCCTATAAAGAGGCAATTTAGGACCCTAAATAGGGACATATATAGGAGGATGCAGTCTAGAAAGAGCTAACTATATTAAGAAGCAACAATACTTAGATAGAGGTTATTCCCCTAAAAGAAGCAAACCTTATAATATCTAAATAGGTGTTTAATATAAAGAGATTAATTAGTAGAGCTATTAAAAAGTTTAAAGCAAGACTAGTTGCAAGAGGTTTCTCTTAGAAATTTAGAGTTAACTTCTAGGAGACCTTTGCACTAATAGTTAGGCATAATACCCTAAAGGTATTTATAGCTATAGTTTATAAAAAGGACCTAGAACTTTACTAAGTAGATATAAATAATGCATTTACTAAGAGCAAACTCTAAGAAGAAATCTTTATAATTCTACTACTAGGAGTTAAGATTCTACCTAACATAGTCCTATAAATCCTAAGAAGCTTATATAGACTAAAGCAAGCAGCAAGAGACTAGAACAAACTCTGTATCTTAAAGTTAAAACAGATTAGGTTTATATAATTAGAAGTAGACCTATGCCTTCTTATCTACTAGGAAAGGAACATTCTAATCCTAACCTATATAGATAATATTCTAATTGCAGCACTAAAGCTAGAAGATATGCTTTAGTTTAAGGAACAGCTAAGCAAGGTGTTTAAGATTAAAGATCTTAGAGAACTAGAGAAGATCCTTAGAATAAGGTTAACAAGAGACAGACAAGCTAGAACTTTAAAGCTTAATTAGGAACACTTTATCTAGGAGAACCTTGCAAAGCTAGGAATAACTAAGGAGATAGCTAATCTAACTCTCTTACTAATAGACAGTTATAAAAGCCTAAAACCAATAGGCCTATATAATAAGAGAGGAAACAGGACCGAGTACTAGAGCTAAACCGGTACCTAGATATAGCCTATAGTTATAATAAGACTAGACATTGCTTTCTCTCTTAGGAGGCTAAGCTTATACGTCTTAGACCTAACTAAGAGACACATGCAAGCTCTAAAGAAACTAGCAAGATACCTAAGGTTATCCTAAGACCTAGGATTAATGTTTAGGAAAGGCAGTAGGAGACTAATAGGATACTTAGACTCTAACTACGCAATAGATAAAGCAGATAGAGTCTTAATCCTTAGAAGCATCTTCTTCCTCTGCGGAGCCCTAGTTTCTTAGATAAGTAGGAAGCAAAAGTCTGTTGCAACATTAACAATAGAAGCTAAGTATATAGCTATAAATGCATATGCAAAGCAATCTTAATTCCTAGCAGCTCTCTTAAGAGAGATAGACTATGCAGAGCTAGTAGGAGAATGCCTATTTTAGCTAACTATTAAAGCCTATCCTAATATAGTAAGAGAGCTAATACTAGTGCAGATTATAGGGGACAACTAAGCAGCCTTAACACTCGTTAAAGATACGCATACCTATAAGAGATCTAAGCATATTAATGTTGCATATAACTATATTAGGCATCTCTAGTAGCAGAGAAAGATTGCAGTAGAATATGTTCTAATAAAGGAGATAGTCGCTAATAGCCTAACTAAACTAAAGAATAGGCTACAGTTTTAGGAGTTTGTAAGACAGCTCTAGCTTGCATAAGGAAGGGGCAGGAAGGTTCTATCCCTATATTATAATAGATTATTAGGTGCTAGGGAAGAACTAGAAAACAAATGCGAGGTGCAGGCAGAAGACTACCTAGCCTAAGTAGGAGTATTAAGAAGTGCAGTCTAGTTAGTACTACCTAAGAACCGATCCGAACTACCTAGTTTAGCTCTAGGGTCATGTAACATAGGTTATATAACACTAGCCGAACTGAACCACCTAGTTTAGTTCTAGGGTTAGGTAATATAGGTTATGTAACATTAGGTTATATAACCTACCGAGGAATATATCTTAGGAGAAGGTGCAACCTATAACTAACTAACACAATCAACTCGGTTGGTTCCTACCTACTATCTCTACTTCTACTGCGCACGATACCCTCCTTGTCCCGTCCCTTACGAAAGGGTTCTCGACAGTATCTATCTATAGGTATTACGGCGGCAGCAGAGATAGTAGCGGTATAGGTCGAATTCTTAGTGCATCTAAGAAACTATATCCGGGTCCTTTGCCTACTAATTAAGAAGGCCGCTAAATACGTTAAAGCTATCTTTAAGGAGCTTTCCGTTATAAGCCTTCTATATATCTTAAATAGTCTCGAATTCTAAGTAAGATAGATAGGTATTAGTAAAGTCTAGCTTAATTTATATAGGCCTAAGCTTATTATCGTTAGACTCTAGGGTAGGCTCTTAAGTAGCTTCTACGTCGCTATAATTATCGTTAAACTAAACTAGCTAGTTCGCTTCGTTTAAGCTTATACGTTGCTTCCCCTTAGCCTTCTTAAACTTCTTTACGGTATAAGCTAGAGGTATAGACGCCGAATCCTCGGTATCTTCGATCTCTAGCTATAGGCGAGTCTTCTTCTTAGAGCTACCGTCTTCTTTATTATTAGTATTAGCTTTACGCTTAGCCTTCTCCTAGGCCTTCTTATTAGCTGCTATCTTTACTATAGCCTTTTCTATATTACGTAGCTAGCTCTTACTAGCCTATTAGTCTATCGCGTCTATCTCTTATATTTATAGGTCTTTTCTTAAGTTATTAGATACGTCGTCGATCGATCCCTTCGCTAGTAGGTATAGTCTATAGAAGATATCCTATAAGTCGTAAAGGTAATTAGACGCCGTTATTATTAATTCTTCTACTAGAAGGCTAACTACTTTAGCTATTTCTACTATATAAGTGTAGTAGAAGGAAGGACTAATATCTAGGGACTCGTACTTATTAAGAGGGATTATATCTAGCTTTCTATATATACTATCCTTATAGCGTTCTTTAAGGTAGTTAGCGTATAGAATAGTAATACGAATACGAACTTCTCCGAGATCTAAATAAGGCTTCTTAATCGCCTTATTAACTAGATCGTCTAATAGGTCCTTATTATAGCTATACGTCTCGTAGCGTATTATTTATTCTTTAACCCTACTAGCTAGTTCGCGTAGACGGACTAAAATAATTATTTCTAGCTCTAGGGCTATAAATCGAAAGTAGGTTACCGCGGCCTAGCCTTAGCTAGCTTCTTCCTACTACTAGCTTAGTGCTTTAAGCTCGCGGTTCTCGTAGTAGAGGTCTATAATCTTATAGTATAGATATATAAACGTATTAGGGCGTAGTTAGTCTTTATTAGCGAGGTTTATCTTCTTACGGACCTAGCGCTTAGCTACCTTACGGAAGCTCTTAAACTCGTCGAAGGCTAAATTAAGGTAGCTAAGAAAGTCGTAGCTAGAATCGGACGGCTTACTAAGTAGCCTACTTACGGCCGAGCCTCTAGCTTTATTATTAGCGTCGAATACTCTAGAGAGCTTATTCTTAAGAATAATAAAGTAGGCGTCTATAATAGCGAAGCCGTTCTTATTAATAATCTAGAGGTTCTTACGGCTAAATAGGTCTAACTAGAATATAGCCTCTACGCTCTTAACGAAGCTAGCCTTCTAAAACTTACTAGAGATATAGCTAGATATAGGCTAGAATAGATTATCTTTCTTTCTATTACGGAGAGCCTAGTATAGTATCTATTTAAACTAGATTAGGCCTAGTAGTCGGAGATTCTTAGTAGGGACGTTCTTAAATAGTATAAAGTAGCGGAGGTGCTAGCTAGCCTTTTTATAGATCTTAAAGGTAGAATTAAGAAAGTTAAAGTAGGGGAACTCTCTGCTCGAGCTAAAAGAGTTCTATAATATATCGAGAAGGCCTTTACGCTTCTTAGCAAACTGCTTGCCTCTCTTATAGATATCTATTACGCCTTTTAGTTCTTCTAATACTCCTTCTTAAGTACGAGAGGAGGCCCGCTAGCTAAGTTCTTAAATAAACTAGAAGATAATAAAGGCGCGGCAGTCGTTATCTCTCTAAATAGCGCTATAAACTAAGCGTAGAATAGTCTACTTCTCTTCTTCTATCCCTACGTTAGTAATAGCTTCTAGTATCTATATATAAGTGCGCTATCCGCTTAGCTTAGAAATATTAAGCGTAAAGTTACGGAAATTAGCTAACTTAGAGTCGGCGGCATAGGCGAGCGCGTCGGGGTTAGAATAGCGGACTACTACCTTAGGCTTAGGGGTAGGCGCTTTAGCGGTTGCGTTAGTTATAGCGATATCCTAGTCGGTTATTATACTAGTAAGGTAGAGGGAGAGAAAATAGACTATATAGGAGGGAGTATACTATATACGAGCGGAGGGAGCTAGTTAGGGGTAGGCGTTTCTATAAGCGAGTTCTTAAAAGTGCGTAAAGCGGAGAACGTACGGGTCTTCTAAATAGATAAGTTTATGCTAGTAGCGGTAAGAATAGTTAGTATGCGTATAGAAGAGGTTATTATATAGAGTTTTCGTAGTTTGTTTGCTTAAAAACTTTATATAACTATCGTTACTACTACTGCCTATACTTAGCGGAACTAGAGTAGTTACTATAGTAACCTTTAAGGGTCGTTATGCTTAAGGTAAATATTAAGGTTAATAAGACTAAGAAGAGACTAGAAGAGCCGAAAAGGAGAGGAGTTTTATACTTAAACCCGCTACCTAGATATAAGGGTATTCGTAGCTATACGTTAGAGGGTTCTTAGCGCTATTCGAAGTAAACTAGCTAGTTCGCTTTATTTTTACCGCTAGAAATAAGAAAGTATATACGTACTCGCGATTACTTTTAGGTAGCTATTAGCTAAAATTAAGTAAGAGTCGCCTAGTCTTATCTCTCGTTGCTCCTAGGAGCCTAGGCTAGTTAGGAACTAGTATTCTCCTAATAGTAGATCCTCTTATTTATAGTAATAGTCCTTTTGTCTAGCTTCCTAAGGTCTATTCTACTTCCGCTACTAATTCTCCCTTTCTTATAGTACTAGCTATATAAGAGTAATAAGTAATACGTTTCTCCCTATTTCTTATACTAATATAGACGTAATAGAAGCAATTTTTTAAAAGAAATTTAGGGGCCTACTAGGATTCCTCTAGTATTAGAATATCTAGCTAGCAGATATACTCCTCCCTCTCTTCTTAAGTTATTCCTAATAGCTTACTAATTCGGACCTAAGGGTATAGGTAGCTACGCGGCCGTAGTTTAGGAGATAGAGGACCTAGCTACCCCGGATTAAAGTTATCCTTCTAAGGAACTATAGCCTCCGGATCCTTCTAGTACGGTACTAGCTTTAGATTAAACCTAGGGAACGTATAGTAAAGGACCTCCCCGCTAAGCTTCTTAATCTTATATGCCTTCCCGCTATAAATAATAGTATATATAAGAAACGGACCGCGCTATTAGTACTATAGCTTATTCGAGAAGCTTATTTTTAGCTCCGATCGGTAAATAACTACTATCTATCTAGAACGAAGCTTCTGCTAATTAGCGTTCTTCTAGTTATTAAAATACTTAATATTATACTTCCGTAGCCGGTCCTACTAAGTACGAGCTTCCTTAAGCGTCGTATATATCCGTTCTATAGCTATAGCTCGTATTACTAATAAGAAAAGACGGTTACGAACTATCCCCTATTTAACTACCTAGTAAGTACGGAATTTAAGCTCTACTAGTAATATAGCGTCCCTGCCTATTATAATCTCTGCTAGAGCTAGCCTAGTTATCTAGTTTATAGTAGTATATTCCGCCTAAAGGACCGAGGGAATATACTTAGCTATAGCGCTTACTCCTCCGCCTATAAGCTTAGAGAGAGCTACTATAATTAGATAGTATTCCCGTTTAACGATTCTATTAGCCTATAGATAGTAGGGGGAGATCGTAACCTACTTAATTCCGTAGCTAGTAAGTAGCGCTTCTTAAACGTTCTCTCTGCCCCCGTCTATATAGATCTCGGCTATAGCCTCCTAGTAGCAAATTAAGTCCTCGTAGATAAACTTCGTAACGTATCTAGCGTTAACCTTGCGATTGTCCGTTATCTATATTAATCGGGCCTCTAGCTATTAAGAAATAGCCTCTCTCGCAATAATAAGGTAAAGTCTAGTACTAATAAATACTACGTCTAGGTACTATCGCTCCTTAAGATATTGCTTCTTAGAAGTATAGAGTAGGCTAGGACGCTAGTAACTATTTTAAAGTATATATTGCTAGCAACTCTTATAGAAACGAACTACTATAGTATAAATGCCGTCCTACTACTATCGCTTAGTAACTATCTTATATATTCGTTCTAGCTCCGGGTGCCTATAGTAATCGTAATAGGTAGTAATAATTCTATTATAATAGTTATTATCGTCGATAACTCTCTAAGAAATACTGCTAGTATAATCCTATCTTATAAGCTAACTCTCCTTACTTATATAGAACTTAAGTATACGTTTGCGTAGAGACCTATATTCTATTAGAGATAGGCCTAGTAGATAACGTAGGTAAGTAAGGAAGAATACGATATTCCTCGAGTTCTAAGAGTAGGTACCGTTTAGCACCTCCTTCTCTAATTCCGCTCGAGTAGGGAATATATAGGTAACGAGGTCGTAGGCGAAGTAGGCGAAAAACTAGTTATCGATTATCTTATTAATATCGCCCTCCTCTACTAGCTCTCGGGTGTCCCGTTCTATTAGAGGCTTGCGGGATAGTCTATTAGCAGCCGTATGCTTCTTCCTAGATATATATACTATATTAAAGTTAAATAGCCTAATCTATACTAGCTATCTTATAATAGCTACGTTCGGGAGGTCCGTAGTAGCCTTATTAAGTTAATAAACTAGCGTATTAGCGTCTATCTCTAGCTAGAAGAAGATACTAAATAACTACGGACGATACTTCTTTAGTACTTTAAGAACACTAAGACACTCGCGCTTCCTAGCGTCGTAGCGTTACTTAAAAGTAGAGAATAGTCCTAACTTAAATCGAGAAGGGTATCGGATCCTACTATCTTTCTAGTCGTATTAAGATATATAGCATCCCTATAAGTAAAGGCTAGAATTTATACCTACTATAATTAGCCCTCTCTCTAGTTTATAGTCTAGTGCTACTAGCGCTAGCGTAGAGATAAGGAGTCCTATAATCGCATTCTTAGACTACTAATATTCTTTCGTCTATACGAACTTAACGTCCTTCTTTAGAAGAGAGAAGAGTAGCCTTAGTAGCTAGGCGAAGTCCTTAAGCTAGATCTTATAGTATACGAACATTTCTATAAGAATACGGACTTCTCTCTAGTCTATAGGAGTTAGCTATTTAACGAGCTTAACTACTCGTTCCGCATCTAGGTATCTACTATATTTATTAGTAACGTAGTCTACTATCTTAATCTATTTATAGTATAACTATAGCTTTTCCCTATAAACCGTTAGTCCTACTCTCTTAAGATTAGTAAGTACCTTATCTAAGTTCTTAATATATTCTACTATAAATCGGCGGAGCCGAGGTTTAACCTCCTCGTTACTATACTTCGTTTTTAGTCCGTAATAGCTATATTATTAAGGAAAGGTTTAGCAGCGTAAGGTATTTAAGTAGTAAGGATAAGCATAATAATTCGGATAAATTAAGCAATAGAGTTCGTAGCTCCCTATAGTAGTATCGTCTAGCGTAGTAGGCTAAGAGAAGTATCGAAACCTATAAGGTTCCGACTTCTTACGTCTAGTAGAATCTAATCGTAGCTAGAGAAGATATTAACTAAGGACGAGATTATATAACCCGCAAAAGCTTTAGAAAACCTATCCGTATTAGGAGAAAAGTTAGTATTACGAATAGTTATAGTATTAAACTTTATTAAAAGACCTTTTAGAAGGGTTATAGTAGAAGGGTATAACGCGTAGTAGAAGTAGAGATAGTAGGTAGGAACTAACCGAGTTAATTATATTATTTAGTTATAGGTTATACCTTCTCCTAAGATATATTTCCTAGTAGGTTATATAACCTAATATTATATAACCTATATTACTTTACCCTAGAACTAAACTAGCTAGTTTAGTTCGGTGCCTTAGGAAGTACTAACTAGACTACACTTCTTAATACTCTTACTTAGGCTAGGTAGTCTTCTACCTATACCTCGTATTTGTTTTTTAGTTCTTCCCTAGCACCTAATAATATATTATAATATAGGGATAGAACCTTCCTACCCTTCCTTATATAAGCTAGAGCTGTCTTATAAACTCCTAAAACTATAGCCTATTCTTTAGTTTAGTTAGGCTATTAGCGACTATCTCTTTTATTAGAATATATTCTACTATAATCTTTCTCTACTACTAGAGATGCCTAATATAGTTATAAGCAATATTAATATATTTAGATCTCTTATAGGTATATATATCTTTAATAAGTATTAAGGCTGCTTAGTTGTCCCCTATAATCTATACTAGCCTTAGCTCTTTTACTATATTAGAATAGGCTTTAATAGTTAGCTAGTAATACGTAAATCCTATACTACTCTAACTAGCTTATAGCTAACTAGGCGTGCATATCTATATCGCTAAGGCCTAATAGCCCTAGAATTAGATATATAGCAGTCGTACGCAGCGTAATAACGCGTAGTTCTCGTCTCTCGTCTCTAGGTAGCTAGGCTTAGGAATTCTCGTAAGCACTATAGTTTAGATCGAGTAACGGCTACGCTCGCAGTTACGCTTCTACGTTTAGCTTACGAACCCTCGTATTAGCTATATCGTCTCTCGTAATAGCTAGTAGGGCGGGTATATATAGAACGTATAATAATACTAGAACTATAAATAAGAAACGTAGGGTAGATAATTAATTAATTCTATAGAGGAGAGCCTAAGCTCGCGCTTTTATAGGCAACCGAGCTGCTAAGGATATACGGTTTCCGCCTATTAATTCTCCTTTTCTTTATATCCGAATAGACACTCTAACAAATAAGATAACTATTCTAAAAAGATAGTTTAGTAGAACTAGTTTCTATAAAGCAATAATAAACTAAGTACTATTTATTCTTTTTAACGTATTAGATATTTATAATATTACTATCTTCTTTTGCCGAACCGAACTAGCTAGTTTAGTTTACTATATATATATAGCTATACTAATCTTCTTAAACTCGTCTTCCTTATTATCCGAGTAGTTAGCGCTATCGAACGGGAAGTACTTTAACTAGCCCTTAAGGGCCTTCTTAATATATAGAAAGAAGCTCTACTCTTTCGCTATAGCCTTTTTAGCCTTAACTAAGCACTCGTAGAGCTAGGTAAATCTCTTCTTTGCCTATAGAACCTAGACTTCTTTATACTACTTCTCGTAGGTAGCGCGGTCTATATATAGAAGTATAAGAGCCTCTTAGCTTACCTCTAGTTCTTTCTAGCTACGGCGTTCTATTAACGCGTCTAAAACTAGCCTAAGGCTATTAAGCTATTACTCTTAGGGAAGTCTACGCTCCTACGGCTTATTAGAGAAATCGGCGCTTATAAACGTCTTAGATATTAGTAGTATCGTAATATTGCTAACGAGGACCTCTACGAAGCCTAGAGTATTCTTTCTAACTAGCTCTTAATTACGGTACTTAATAAGCGTTAGGTAGACTATATATCGCGAGGAGACGCTAGGGTTCTCTCTATAGATAATCGTCTAATATATTAGTACTAAGTTGCTAGGCATAGTCGAGACGTTTTATAGGCGTAGGCTAGCGTCCTATAGGCTATCCTTTCCTTAGTCCGAGACGTAGACTAGCGTCTGCTTAATATCCGAGTCTTCGTCCTCGTTCTTATTAAGCTTATTAACTATATCGTAGATTAGTCCTAGATAGCCGGTACTACCGACGATATCGAACTTAGCGTATTCGGCCTTATCTTCTTTCTTATCGTCGACTTTAACTTATAGCTTATAGTTAGGTACCTATATAACTAGTCTACGGCTAGGAAGGGTACTATTAAGAGCAACTATAGTAAGCGTATAGGCGGTCTCTTATCTATCTTTCTATGCTACTAAAGGGCCTTTAATAAACTTCCCGCTAGTAGCCTAGTTCCCCTTAATAATTAGGATCGTTAGGTCGACTTAGCTAGTAGGCTCTCCTTATTAGTACTAAGCTATTATTAGGTACGCGATAAATCCGTATATAGCCTTATTGCGTAGAGAATCTTAGGCAAGTATATTAAGTAACTAGATAGTCGGGTCTTATTATATTAGCTACTAGGTAAGGGAGAAGAATATATTTAGCATCTATTTATATATATTACGGCGGCGGCGGAGATAGTAGCGGTATAAGTCGAATTCTTAGTATATCTAAGAAATTATATCCGGGTCCTTTGCCTACTAATTAAGAAGGCTGCTAAATACGTTAAAGCTATCTTTAAGGAGCTTTCCGTTATAAGCCTTCTATATATCTCGAATAGTCTTAAATTCTAAGTAAGATAGGCGGGTGTTAGTAAAGTTTAGCTTAATTCTTATAGGCCTAAGCTTATTATCGTTAGCCTCTAGATTAGGCTCTTAAGTAGCTTTTACGTCGCTATAATCGTCGTCGAACTAAACTAGCTAGTTCGCTTCGTTTAAGCTTATATATTGCTTCCTCTTAGCCTTCTCGGACTTCTTAGCCTTCTTAGACTTCTTGCTCTTCTTTAGGGCGTAAGCTAGAGATATAGACGCGGAACTCTCGGCATCTTCGATCTCTAGCTATAGGCGAGTCTTCTTCTTAGGGCTGCCGTCCTCTTTATTATTAGTATTAGCTTTACGCTTAGCCTTCTCCTAGGCCTTCTTATTAGCTACTATCTTTACTATAGCCTTCTCTATATTACGTAGCTAGCTCTTACTAGCCTACTAGTCTATTGCGTCTATCTTCTATATCTATAGGTCTTTCCTTAAGTTATTAGGCACGTCGTTAATTAATCCCTTCGCTAGTAGGTATAGTCCGCGGGAGATATCCTACGAGTCGTAGAGGCGATTAGACGCTATTATTATCGATTCTTTTACTATAAGGCTAACTACCTTAGCTATTTCTACTATATAGGTATAGTAGAAGGGAGGACTAATATCTAGGGACTTATACTTATTAAGGGGGATTATATCTAGCTTTCTATATACGCTATCCTTATAGCGCTCTTTAAGGTAGTTAGCGTAGAGGATAGCAATATAGACGCGGACCTCCCCGAGATCTAAATAAGGCTTCTCGATTGCCTCGTTAATTAGATCGTCTAATAGGTCCTTATTATAGCTATACGTCTCGTAACGTATTACTTATTCTTTAACTTCGCTAGCTAGCTTACGTAGGCGAACTAAAACAACTATTTCTAGCTCTAGAGCTACGGATTAGGAGCAGGTTACCGCGGCCTAGCTTTAGCTAGCTTCTTCCTACTACTAGCTTAGCGCTTTAAGCTCGCGGTCCTCGTAGTAGAGGTCTCTAATCTTATAGTATAGATACGCGAATGCATTAGGGCGCAGTTAGTCCTTATTAGTAAGGTTTATCTTTTTACGAACCTAATGCTTAGCTACTTTATAGAAGCTCTTAAACTTGTTAGAGGCTAGATTAAGGTAGCTAAGGAAGTCGTAGCTAGACTTAGACGGCTTACTAAGTAGCCTACTTGCGGCCGAGCCTCTAGCTTTATTATTAGCGTCGGATACTCTAGAGAGCTTATTCTTAGGGATAATAAAGTAGGCGTCTATAACGGCGAAGCCGTTCTTATCGATAATCTTAAGGTTCTTATAGCTAAATAGGTTTAACTAGAATATAGCCTCTACGCTCTTAACGAAGCTAGCCTTCTAGAATTTACCCGAGATATAGCTAGATATAGGCTAGAATAGATTATTCTTCTTCCTATTATAGAGAGCCTAGTATAGTATCTATTTAGACTAGGTTAGGCCTAGTAGTCTAAGATTCTTAGTAGGGACGTTCTTAAATAGTATAAAGCAGCGGAGATACTAGCTAGCCTTCTCGTAGATCTTAAACGTAAAATTAAGGAAGTCGAAGTAGGGGAACTCCCTGCCCGAGCTAAAAGAGTTCTATAATATATCGAGGAGGCCTTTACGCTTCTTAGCAAACTGCTTGCCTCTCTTATAGATGTCTATTACGCCTTTTAGTCCTTCTAATACTCTTTCTTAAGTACGAGAGAAGGCCCGCTAGCTAAGTTCTTAAATAAACTAGAAAATAATAAAAGCGCGGTAGTCGTCGTCTCTCTAAATAGCGCTATAAACAGAGCGTAGAATAGTCTGCTTCTCTTCTTCTATCTCTATATTAGTAATAGCTTCTAGTATCTATATATAAGTGCGCTGCCCGCCTAGCTTAGAAATATTAAGCGTAAAGTTACGGAAATTAGCTAGCTTAGAGTTAGTAGCATAGGCGAGCGAGTCGGGGTTAGAATAGCAGACTACCGCCTTAGGCTTAGGGATAGGCGCTTTAGCAGTTACGTTAGTTATAGCGATATCTCGGTCGGCTATTATACTAGTAAGGTAGAGAGAGAGAAAAACAGACTATATAGAAGGGAGTATACTATATACGAGCGGAGGGAGCTAGTTAGGGGTAGGCGTTTTCGTAAGCGAGTTTTCGAGAGCGCGTAAAGCGGAAAATGCGTAAGTCTTATTAAATAGGTAGGTTTATGCTAGCAGCGGTAAGAATAGTTAGTATACGTATAGAAGAGGTTATTATATAGAGTTTTCGCGGTTTGTTTACTTAAAAACTCTATATAACTATCGTTACCGCTACTGCCTATACTTAGTAGAACTAGAGTAGTTACTATAGCAACCTTTAAGGGTCGTTATACTTAAGGTAAATATTAAGGTTAATAAGACTAAGAAGAGACTAGAAGAGCCGAAAAGGAGAGGAGTTTTATACTTAAACCCGTTACCTAGACGTAAGAGTATTCGTAGCTATACGTTAGAGGATCCTTAGCGCTATTCGAAGTAAACTAGCTAGTTCGCTTTATTTGCACTGCTAGAAACGAGAAAGTATATGCGTTTTTGCGATTACTTTTAGGTAGCTATTAGCTAAATTTAAGTAAGAGTCGCCTAATCTTATCCCTCGTTACTTCTAGGAGTTTAGGCTAGTTAGGAACTAGTATCCTCCTAACGGTAGATCCTCTTATTTATAGTAATAGTCCTTTTGTCTAGCTTCCTAAGGTCTATTCTACTTCCGCTACTAATCCTCCCTTTCTTATAGCACTAGCTATATAAGAGCAATAAGTAATACGTTTCTCCCTATTTCTTATACTAAGACGGATGTAATTAGAAACAATTTTTAAAAATTAGGGGCCTACTAGGATTCCTCTAATATTAGAATATCTAGCTAGTAGATATACTCTTCTCTCTCTTCTTAAGTTATTCCTAATAGCTTACTAATCTAGATCTAAGAGTATAGATAGCTACGCGGCCGTAGCTTAGAAGGTAGAGGACCTAGCTATCCTAGATTAAAGTTATCCTTCTAAGGAACTATAGCCTCCGGATCCCTCTAGTACGGTACTAGCTTTAGGTTAAACCTAGGGAACGTATAGTAAAGGACCTCCCCGCTAAGCTTCTTAATCTTATATACCTTCCCGCTATAAATAATAGTATATATAAGAAACGGACCGCGCTATCGGTACCGTAGCTTATTCGAGAAGCTCGTTTTTAGTTCTAATCGGTAAACGACTACTATCTATCTAGGACGAAGCTCCTACTAATTAGCGTTCTTCTAGTTATTAAAATATTTAATATTATGCTTCCGCAGCCGGTCCTACCGAGTATAAGCTTCCTTAAGCGTCGTATATATCCGTTTTATAGCTATAGCTCGTATTGCTAATAAGAAAGGACGGTTACGGACTATTTCCTATTTAACTACCTAGTAAGTACGGAATTTAAGCTCTACTAGCAATATAGCGTCCCTACCTATTATAATCTCCGCTAGAGTTAGCCCGGTTATCTAGTTTATAGTAGTACGTTCCGCCTAAAGGACCGAGGGAATATACTTAGCTATAGCGCTTACCTCTCTGCCTATTAGCTTAGAGAGAGCCGCTAGAATTAAACGGTGTCTCCGTTTAACGATTCCGTTAGCCTATAGATAGTAGGGGGAGATCGCAACCTACTTAATTCCGTAGCTCGTAAGTAGCGCCTCTTAAACGTTCTCTCCGCCCCCGTCTATATAGATCTTAGCTATAGCCTCCTAGCGGCAGATTAGGTCCTTATAGATAAACTTCGCAACGTATCTAGCGTTAACCTTGCGATTATCCGTTATTTATATTAACCGGGCTTCTAGCTAATAAGAAACGGCCTCTCTTATAATAATAAGATAGAGCCCGGTGCTAATAAATACTACGTCTAGGTACTATCGCTCCCTAAGATACTATTTCTCGGAATTATAGAGTAGGCTAGGACGCTAGTAACTATTTCGGAGTATATATTACTAGTAACCCTTATAGAAACAAACTACTATAGTATATATACCGTCCTACTACTATCGTTTAGTAACTATCTTATACGTTCGCTCTAGTCCTAGGTATCTATAGTAATCGTAATAGGCAGTAATAATCCTTTCGCAATAGTTATTATCGTCGATAACTCTCTAAGGGATACTACCGACACGATTCTATCTTATAAGCTAACCCTCCTTACTTATATAGAACTTAAGCGTACGCTTCCGTAGAGACCTATATTCCGTTAGGAATAGGCCTAGTAGATAACGTAGGTAAGTAAGGAAGAATACGATATTTCTTAAGTTCTAAGAGTAGGTACTGCTTAGTACTTCCTCCTCTAATTCCGCTCGAGTAGGGAATACTTAGGCGACGAGGTTATAGGCGAAGTAGGCGAAAAACTAGTTATCGATTATCTTATCGATATCGCCCTCCTCTACTAGTTCTCGGGTATTCCGTTCTATTAGAGGCTTGCGGGATAGTCTATCGGCAGCCGTATGCTTCTTCCTAGGTATATATACTATATTAAAGTTAAATAGCCTAATCTATGCTAGCTATCTTATAATAGCTGCGTTCGGGAGGTCCGTAGTAGCCTTATTAAGTTAATATACTAGCGTATTAGTATCTACCTTTAGCTAGAAGAAGATACTAAATAACTACGGACGATACTTCTTTAGTACTTTAAGAACACCGAGACACTCGCGCTTCCTAGCGTTATAGCGTTACTTAGAAGCGGAGAATAGTCCTAACTTAAAGCGTAAAGGATATTAGATCCTACTATCTTTCCGGTTATATTAAGATATATAGTACCTCTACGAGTAAAGGCTAGAATCTATACCTACTATAATTAGTCCTCCCTCTAGTTTATAGTCTAGTACTAATAGGCGGAAACCGCACATCCTTAGCAGCTCGGGCGCCTACTTAAGCGCGAGCTCAGGCTCTCCTCTATATTAATTAATTATCTACCCTACGTTTCTTATTTACAGTTCTAGTATTATTATACGTTCTGTGCGTACCCGCCCTGCTAGCTATTACGAGAGACGATGTAGCCAACACGAGGGTTCGTAAGCTGAACGTGGAAGCGTAACTGCGAGCGTAGCCGTTACTCGATCCAAACTGCAGTGCTTACGAGGATTCCTAAGCCTAGCTACCTAGAGACGAGAGAGACGAGAACTGCGCGTTGTTACGCTGCGTGCGACTGCTATACACCTAATTCTAGGGCTATTAGGCCTTAGCGATATAGATATGCACGCCTAGTTAGCTGTAAGCTAGTTAGAGTAGTATAGGATTTACGCATTAAAATGGAGCCGAAGGTAGGGCTATATAACATCTTCTACGGACAAGAACTACCGAAAACAAGAAAGGGAAGAAGTTACTTATAGTCTAATGGCACGAACCACGACACGAGAAGCAAGCGATTAATTACGACAAGCCGCTAGAACGCACTTTATTGTGTGTAAGCCTAGGCGGAACTAGACAACTCGGGAGGACTTAAGAGCATTAAGGCCACCTTCTGCATAGGGATAGTCTTTGACCCTAAGAAAGTTATGAACCCTTGGTCCTGTTACGACTTAGAATCGACGGTGTTTTAAGACGCCGACGATTGGTTATAGAAGGCTAACGGTACAGCTTATCTATAGCTTTCCGAGGATTCGCTTAGGGTTACTATGCCTATGCAGAGGGGTCGTTATAGCTAGAATAGCCGAGAAATACGATATTACGAGCTGCACGGAGTTTAGCGAGCTAGGGAAAGGACGCAGGATCGTGTTACTACTCGCACTCCCCGGTTTCGCCGTAAGGCTACGTTTCGCAACTTCGGTTGCCCTGTTTTCGGAAGGGTTTAATAACTCTTCCTATGTTTAGTATAGGCTTGGAACGGCCCCTATACTTCCCTATCGGAGATTACCTAAAGGCTCTAGGAACATATAGCACGGAGGGATTACCGATAGGCCGGACGTTTACGATAATATAGGTTGGGAGTATTATAAGCCGGATAGACTAAGAAACTAACCTCTAGGAAAGTATTACGGGTAACTACTAGGTATCACTAGCTACCCCTAGTTTCGGGAGAGTTTAATTAGCTCTTCCTATATTTAGTATAGGCTTAGAACGGCCCCTATACTTCCCTATCGGAGATTGCCCGAATGCTCTAGGAAAACATAGCATAGAGGGATTACCGATGGGCCGGACGTTTAAAATAATACGGGTCGGGAGTATTACGAGCCGGATAGACTAAGAAACCGACCCCTAGGAAAGTTTATAGGTAACTACTAGGTATTACTAGCTACCCTTACTCGCAATTTACGAAGTTACGAATTTCCTTTTACTATATCTAGATCTGGAGTTTCTGCTTCTTGTTTTGTTTTTAATTTAGCGAGAACATTCCTTTCGTTATGCAACAAACTAGTACTACCATTACTACTAACTTTATCTAACGCCAACTAAACTAGCTGGTTCAGTTCGTTATTACCGACCTTCGGCCGAAAATATGCCGAACGATCCGACTAACGATTCCTCTGCCGGCACTAACAACCCGGACACTGCTATTAACTCTAGCAGTGTCTCGGATGATGTTAGTGTAGAGGATCGCAATTAAGAGTTCCGTTACCAACCTGCCTAGTTTGTCGGACCTAATAGAGGAGTTAAACGACCGGTTAGGAGCTCTCTAGGCTCTGCTAACCTTTTAGCTCGTCCTAACGAAACGATAGGAACGGGTGACACTCATTCTCGTCGACGAGGGGCTGTGGGACTACAACTCCCTATTAACACTACTGTTAGCTTAAGCGTCGAGCAGTTTCAAGCCTTAATTTCTGCAAGCCGACCTCCTATGCCTTTGCCTAGTTTTAAGGAGATAGGATACTTCGAAGGGTTAGACGTTACTAAGTTCGTTAAGCGTTTTAAAGACCTGTACCGAACTTATAGAGGCGACTAGGGCGATGAAGCTGCTAAAGTCGAGAAGCTAGTTAGCTACGTTTATCGACATTAGCGTCCTATAGTTAAGAAGCTCGAAGGGTACGAAAGTCGTAACTATAGACTGTTTAAAAGCAACCTTCTTAAGGAGTATCGCGAGTTTAACAGTTAACGCATACTCGGAGATCGGTCGTACCTTTCCTAGCTATCCCTATAGAAGCTAGATAAGCTAGAGGAGATTTCCGAGTATATTCGGAACTTCGAGATCTCTTCTGCTATAATTCCTCTAGAAGATCTGGACAACTTTAGCCGTACCTAGATGTTTTTAAAGCCTCTATCTAAGCCTATGCGGAAGAAGATTTAGAATAAAGCGAACCTAGATATAGATCGCCCCTATACGTTTCGTAACTTTACGAGAGTAATTTTAGCTGCAAAAGCCGAGTTGCGAAAGGATAAAACCGATAAAGCCTTATATAAGGATAATCGCTCTATTCTAGCAGGAAAGCTAGTTAAAGCGATAAGGAATACTGCTCCTCGCCTAAATCCGGTCTCCGCAGCGACAAGCGCTATATCTAGGGTAAGCCCTAACGTTAAGAAGCTAACTAAATAGTTAGCTGCCCTTGCCCTTGCTCTTTTAAAGAACTAGGAACCTGCGTATAGACCCCTGCGCAGTAGCTAAAAGGATAAGGAAGCACTAGAGATTTAGGCTATAATTATAGCCTATGCTGCCTTAGAAATTAAGATAGGTACCGCTTGCTAGGAGTATAGTTTGGAAGGCCACCGTAGCGGAGACTGTCCCTACTTCAATTAGCTTCTAGATTAAGAATTTCTCTATAAGGACAAGACTCGCCGAATATATCCTAGCCGAGCTAGCGGAGAAACAAGACCTCTCGGGTACAGCTAGGATAAGAAGTCTCCTCGATTAAAAGTTGTTCTCCTAGCTCTTAAATAAGCTATCGGTTCGATTAACGTTAGCAAATATATTAGCTTTAATACTCTGCGAGCCTCGTAGCAATCTAACCGGCGTAAACGTCCCGTCTCGATTAACGCTAGCATAGCTAGGTTTAGGACTATAGAGTATATAGAGGAATGTAAGCCTATAGGATCTCTCTTTGTTCTAGGAGAAGAAGAGGAAGAAGAGGATTATAACGCTGCCTACGCAGCTATACGGTCCTCTTAGAAAACCGTCTAGAATCCCTCTCGCCCGACTGCGTCTCTAACAAAAGCTGCGAAGGCGAACATAGAGAAGCAGAAGCAGGCTGCTAAAACGGGAACGAGCAACTCTCGCAGAGAGCAAGCACTGCTAGAGATAATAAAACATTATCGTAGGGGTGAACTAAGCTCGTCTTAAGGAGCGGCTTCGTCTTAGACATAGGGAAGATCCTAGACTCTAGCGGTTCCGAATTCCTAGGATGCGGAGATGCAGGATGCCTAATTCGGTCCTGCAGTCCCTCCTAGAGGCAAAGCGAAAGGGGCGCAAAGAGCTAAGCCGAAAACGCAGAGATTAGACAACCTGCTTAAGAAGGCTGTTTCTATAGACGAATAGGAAGCGTTCTAGTCTAATAGGCTCCTTAGAGCACCTCTAGTTATAGAACTTAGAGAACTATAGCTGTTCGAGCAGCAAGCTCTTAGTCGGTTCCTATACGGAAGGAAGCCTATAGATCTGTCCTATAGCGCTGCACTCGAGCGCTATTGTGCGTTAAAACGGAGGCTAGACGGCACGGCTACCTCCGCTATTAACTTCGCTCAAATCTATAATAGGATATAGGAGTATAATTCCGCTAGCTATTCCGACGAAGATAGCGAAGCGTCTAGAAAGGAGGAGAGCGAAGATAATAATAAGGGCGACGTAGGCCTTTATCGGTACGGAGAGCTAGAGATTAATGCTTTCCTAATGGACTCTTTCGACTCTTTTAAGCAGCCCGAGGAAGAGTAGGTGTCCTTAGCCGATAACTAGGAGGAGCTAAGCGACGACGAAGTCTAGTTCGATGCGAAGGAGTAGAATAATACCGAAACATAGCCCTTATCTGTTTCTCTTAATTGGGAGGAAGCGGACGAGGAGATCGTTCGACAAGATGTGCTAGAGATTACTGTTATAATGGCAGTAGATCTCTCGGTTCGGCTAGTCTCTAGTATAGAGGCGTTGCCGTACATTCCTGCTTCTAAGCTATATGCGGACCCGGACAGTGTCCTCCTAGACTTCTATAAGGACTACCTGCTTGTTCTAAGCATCTATGTCTATGCGACTCTCGGGGAGGCTCGATAAGTATACGATGTCCTAATTAATAAGGGAGCGGAGAGCATAATTATAAGCTACGAGAGGGCTCGGAGCTTAAGGCTTCCTATTTCGACTAACATTACGGCTACTATGCGTAGTGTCTTAGGCAAGGTTACCTTTATTAGGATGTGTCGTAACGTCCGAGTAGAGGTATACGGAGTTGTCGTCTTTATAACTTTCTTTATTGCCAGCGATCTTAAGACGCTAACTCTTCTAGGAAGGCCGTAGGCCCGAAGAACTCGCCTTTCCTCTAGGAACTATAATAATAGCTCCTAGGAAGGTACGATCGCTAACGACCGTAGAAACCTAGTTTATTTCACCGGCATAGTAGGAAACAATAAGTGCAGAACGGTAGACGATATTCTTCGCAGGTCGGGAAAAGATTAGGTGCTAAGGTCCGCTTTAGCCCGATCTTAAGCACTAATATAGGTAGGGCTAAAACGCGCCAAACCGAGCTAAAGAGTATCCTTAAGAGGACAGCTAAACTAGTGCCTAGAGTAAACACGGCGCTAGACTATAGGATGCTCGAGAAACTAGCGGGGAAGCTTACTAAAGAAGAGGAGGACCGGTTTAATAAGCCTATCTGCGAGCATCCTCGCAGCAAAACCATCTTCTTTAAGAATGAAGGCGAGTATAACTACCTTAGTCACTAGCACCGTTCCTACTTTAGAGATCCTAAATTCGAAGGACTAGTCTTTAACTGCGTAGCCTAGTATAAGTTTCTCGTAGAGTTGTATACGGATCCCGAAGGCTTAGGGGCTTATAACGAGATAAGAGAATTTATCGGGAAACAAGTTCGGAACGTCCCTCCGTTGTCCCCGCTAATTCGTCCTAGCTAGAAGTCTAACAACACCCTCTGCCGGGGCCTCTAGCACAAGTTTACGCAGAACCCGGACCTTTAGGAAAGGCTTTTATCTACTATACTACATAAATTAGTATACTCTAAGGCTAAAGACCGCTCTTATAGTATAGGGTTCTCTTGCAATAAAGCTCCTACGAAGCGTCGAAGCGAATAGGGGCGGAACAAGCTTAGGAAGCGCCTTATAGAGCTAAGGGAGTATCTGTTTAGATGGCTAGATCTTGCTAGTAAGAGCCCTAGGCTACTTCTAGGAGCCTCTAAGGCTGGTTCTAGGACTGCTAGGACAGCTTCCGGGGCTAGTAGGGGTAGTCTTAGGAGCTTCGGGGCACTTACGGATGCTAGTAGGGGGAGCTTCGGGACAGCCGCGGGACGGAGTAGGGAGCTAAATAGGCAGCTTCGGGCACTAAGGGGGAACCGACTAGGAACGATTAGGGATGCTAATGTTATAGAAGGGGCGCTAAGTAAAGTCTTAACTAATCTGCGCACGGACTAGCGGAACTTGCCGAGTAAACTAGCTAGTTTAGTTCGATTGTTATATAACGACTAGCGGAACTTACCGAGTAAACCAGCTAGTTTAGTTCGATTATTACGTAACGCATATAACAATCTTATATTCTTACTCTTCCCGGAACTAGTCGGGCATCGTTTAGGAAGCCTAGAGCTCTGTTCCTAGGAGGATCCTCCTAGTAACCTGCTCTTTCCTAACTGCTTTGGGAACCTCTTTTCCCTATAGGACTTAGAACTTAAGGTTCTCCTTCTAGATGAGTATTCTTACGACTCTAAAGATAGATACAAATCTAAGGGCGACTACGAACGAGCTACAGTTGCTAACGTTGTTTACGAGGAAATCTGCCGGAGTTATAGGGTTCGCCGTAGTAAACTGCTACTAAACGTACTCCTAGACCCGGATACGCAAGCTAAATTCTCTCTAGAAATTGGGGCGTTTATAATGCACAAGCGTGTCGCAGACAAGGTTAGATCCGTTAACGCGGACGTGTCTATAACGGATGGATCGAATCCTAGTAGTAATCTACATTAGAGAAAGAAAGCACTTGCTGCGGAGGAAGCTATGCTACCTAGAACGGGCCCCTTTAACGGGAGATACTTAATTAAAAAGTTTTCTAGCATTCCGAAAGGTTTAAGGCTTACGCTAGAACGGCTCGCTTAAATTAAGCCTACTATTTCGCTAATAGAACGGGAGCTGTATCTTCTAACTAAGATGCTATACAATCGGGAAGCTGCACTTGCTTAGGATTTTAAGCATCTCGGTTGTATTAAGCCTGCTGTTGCTCCTCCTTAGGTTATCCGTACGATCCCGCATAAGCTATAGCAGCATCCTAGTTTCCGACTCTAGAGCTCTCTCGAGGGGGAAGTTATAAAAATGCTCCGCAAGCGTATAGATGCAGGCGCTCTTAAACTATGCTATAGTGCCTACCGGAACCCGTACTTTCTCGTAAAGAAGAAGACTAACCTAGGAGAACTAAAGAAGTATCGCCTAATTAATGCTGCATAGAAGTTTAATGCTATAACTATTCGCGATGCTAACCTTCCTCCTAATACGGATGGTTTTTCTAAAGCTTTTGCAGGTTATATAATCTCGTCCTTAGTTAACATCTTCTCTAGCTACGATTAGATTCTACTAGACGTAAGAAGTCGGGACCTTATAGGTTTCGATACTCCTCTTAGCCTGCTACGCTAGACGATACTACTATAGGGAGCTACGAACTCTATCGCTTAATTTGTCCGAATTATTATGCTTATCCTTGCTGCTTAAATACCTTACGCTGCTAAACCTTTCCTCGACGATATAGCTATTCGCGGTCTAAAAACAAAGTATAGCAACGAGGAGGTTAAGCCTAGGCTCCGCCGATTTGTAGTGGAATATATTAGGAACTTAGACGAGGTGCTTGCCGACCTTAAGAGAGCAGGACTAACGGTTTACGGGGAAAAGCTGCAGCTATGCTGCAAACAGATTAAGATAGTAGGTTACGTTACTAATAAACATAGCAGACACCTAGATGCGGAACGAGTAGCTAAGCTCGTTAAATAGCCTACTCCTACGGATTAGAGGGAAATCCGAATTCTTATAGGAATGTTCGTATACTATAAGATCTAGCTTAAGGACTTCGCCTAGTTGCTGCGGCCGCTCTTTTCTCTCCTAAAAAAGGACGTTAAGTTCGTATAGACGAAAGAACATTAGCAGTCTAAGGATGCGATTACGGAACTCCTTGTCTCTGCGCTAGCGCTAGTAGCGCTAGACTATAAACTAGAGGGAGGGCTAATCGTAGTAAGCGTTAACTCTAGCCTTTACTCGTAGGGATGCTATATATCTTAATGCGACCGGAAAGATAGTAGGATCCGACACCCTTCTCGGTTTAAGTTAGGACTGTTCTCCGCTTCTAAGCAACGCTATAACGCTAGGAAGCGCGAGTGTCTCGGTGTTCTTAAAGCACTAAAGAAGTGTCGTCCGTAGTTGTTTAGTGTTTTCTTCTAGCTAGAAGTAGACGCTAACACGCTAGTGCATTAACTTAATAAGGCTGCTACGGACCTCCCGAACGCAGCTATTATAAGATAGCTGGCGTAGATTAGGCTGTTTAATTTTAATGTAGTACATGTCCCTAGGAAGAGGCATACGGCTGCCGATAGACTGTCCCGCAAGCCTCCGACAGAGCGGGACACCCGAGAACTAGCAGAGGAGGGCGATATCGATAAGATAATCGATAACTAGTTTTTCGCCTACTCCGCCTGCGACCTCGTCGCCTAAGTATTCCCTACTCGAGCGGAATTAGAGGAGGAAGTGCTAAACGGTACCTACTCTTAGGACTCGAGGAACATCGCATTCTTCCTAACTTACCTACGCTATCCGCTAGGCCTAACCCTAATAGAATATAGGTCTCTGCGGAAACGAGCACTTAAGTTCTATGTAAGTGAGGAGGGTTAGCTTATAAGATAGGATCGTGTCGGTAGTATCCCTTAGAGAGTTGTCGACGATAATAACTATCGCGAAAGGATTATTACTGCCTGCTACGACTACTATAGACACCCGGGGCCGGAACGGACGTATAAGACAGTTACTAAACGATAGTAGTAGGACGGTGTTTATACCGCAGTAGTTCGTTTCTATAAGGGTTGCTAGCAATATACGCTTAGGAACGGGCACTAGCGTCCTAGCCTACTCTACGCTTCCGAGAAATAGTATCTTAAGGAGCGATAGTACCTGGACGCGGTGTTTATTAGCACCGGGCTCTATCTTATTGTTGCAAGAGAGGCTGTTTCTCGATAGCTAGAGGCCCGATTAATACGGATAACGGACAATCGTAAGGTTAACGCTAGACACGTTACGAAGTTTATCTACGAGGACTTGATTTGCCGCTAGGGGGCTATAGCCGAGATCTGTATAGACGGGGGCGGAGAGAATGTTTAAGAGACGCTGCTTACTAGTTACGGAATTAAGCAGGTTACGATCTCCCCCTACTATCTATAGGCTAACGGGATCGTTAAACGGGGACACCGTCTAATTCTAGCGGCCCTCTCTAAGCTTATAGGCGGAGGAGTAAGCGCTGCAGCCAAGTACATTCCCTCGGTCCTTTAGGCGGAACGTACTACGGCTAACTAGATAATAGGGCTAACTCTAGTAGAGATAATAATAGGCAGAGATGCTATGTTGCCCGTAGAACTTAAGTTCCGTACTTACCGAGTAGCTAAGTGGGGGACAGTCCGTAACCGCCCTTCCTTATTAGCGATGCGAGCTGCTGCTATAGAACGGATGCATACGACGCTTAAGGAAGCTCGTGCTAGATAGGACCGGCTGCGGAAGCACAATATTAAGTATTTTAATAACTAGAAGAACGCTAATTAGCAGGAGCTTCGTCCTAGACAGATAGTAGTCGTTTACCGATCGGAACTAAAAACGAGCTTCTCGAATAAGCTGCGGTACCGATAGCGCGGTCCGTTTCTTATATATGCTGTTGTTCGTAAAGGGAAGGCGTATAAGATTAAGGAGCTTAGCGGGGAGGTCCTTTACTATACGTTCCCTAGGTTTAACTTAAAGCTAGTGCCGTACTAGAGGGATCCGGAAGCTGTGGTTCCTTAGGAGGATAACTTTAATCCGGGGCAGCTAGGTCCTCCACCTCCTAAACCACGGCCGCGTAGTTATCTACACCCTTAGGTCCGGATTGGCGAGCTATTAGGAATAACTTAAGAAGAGAGGGGGGAGTATGTCCGTTAGCTAGACATTCCAATAATAGAGGAATCCTAGTAGGCCCCTAATTTTTAAAAATTGTTTCTGCTACGTCCGAATCGGCACGAGAAATAGGGAGAAACGTATTACTTGTTACTCTCCTATAGCTAGTGCTGCAAGAAAGGGAGGATTAGTAGCGGAAGCAGAACAGACCTTAGGAAGCTAGACAAAGGACTGTTACTATAAATAAGAGGATCTACCGTTAGAAGAACACTAGTTCCTAACTGGCCTAAGTTCCTAGGAGCAGCGAGGGATAAGATTAGGCGACTCTTACTTAATTTTAGCTAACAGCTGCCTAAAAGTAATCGCGAGCACGCATATGCTTCCTTATTTCTAGCGGTGAAAATAAAGCGAACTAGCTAGTTTACTTCGAATGGCGCTAAGGATCCTCTAACGTATAGCTACGAATACCCTTACGTCTAGGTAGCGGGTTTAAGCATAAAACTCCTCTCCTTTTCGGCTCTTCTAGTCTCTTCTTGGTCTTATTAACCTTAATATTCGCCTTAAGCATAACGACCCTTAAAGGTTGCTGTAGTAACTACTCTAGTTCCGCTAAGTGCAGGCGGCAGCGGTAACGACAGTTATGCAGAGTTTTTAAGCAAACAAACCGCGAAAACTCTGCATAATAACCTCTTCTACACGCATACTAACTGTTCTTACCGCTGCTAGCATAAACTTACCTATTTAGAAGACTTACGCATTCTCCGCTTTACGCACTTGCTTAGGCTCTCGCTTAAGAACTCGCTTACGGAAACGCCTACCCCTAACCGATTCTCTCCGCTCGCATATAGCATACTCCCTTCTGCATAGTCTATTTTCTCTCCCTTTACCTTACTAGCATAATAGCCGACCGAGATATCGCTATAACTAACGCGACCGCTAAAGCGCCTACTCCTAAGCCTAAGGCGGTAGTCCGCTATTCCAACCCCGATTCGCTCGCCTATGCCGCTAACTCTAAGCTAGCTAATTTCCGCAACTTTACGCTTAACATTTCTAAGCTAGGCGGCTAGCGCACTCGGGCATAGATGCTAGAAGCCGTTACTAACGCAGGAATAGAAGAAGAGAAGCAGGCTATTCTGCGCTCCGTTTATAGCGCTATTTAGGGAGACGACGACCGCCGCGCCTTTATTATTTTCTAGTTTATTTAAGAACTCGGCTAGCGTGCCTCCTCTCGCGCTTAAGAAGGAGCACTAGAAGGACTAAAAGGCGTAATAGATATCTATAAGAGAGGCAAGCAGTTTGCTAAGAAGCGTAAAGGCCTCCTCGATATATTGCAGAACTCGTTTAGCTCGGGCAGAGAGTTTCCCTACTTCGACTTCCTTAACTCTACGTTTGAGATCTATAAGAAGGCTAGCTAGCACCTCCGCCGCTTTACGCTGTTTAAGAACGTCCCCGCCGAGAATCTCCGATTGCTAGGCCTAACCTAGTCTAAACAGATGCTGTACTAAGCTCTCCGCAACAGAAAGAAGGAGAATCTGTTCCGCCCTGCATCTAGCTATGTCTCGGGCAAATTTTGGAAGGCTAGCTTCGTTAAGAGCGTAGAGGCTATATTCTAGTTAGACCTATTTAGCCGCGAGAACCTCTAGCTCATCGATAAGAACGGCTTCGCCGTTACAGACGCCTACTTTATTATCCCTAAGAATGAGCTCTTTAGAGTGTCCGACGCTAATAATAAAGCTAGAGGATCGGCCGCGAGCAGGCTACTTAGTAAGCCGTCCGAATCTAGCCACGACTTTCTAGGCTATATAGATCTAGGCTTAGATAAATTTAAGAATTTCCGCGAAGTAGCCGAGCGCTAGGTCCGCGAGAAAATAAACCTCGCCGACAAAGACTAACTGCGCCCTAATGCGTTCGCGCATCTATACTATAAGATTAGAGACCTCTACTACGAGGATCGCGAGCTTAAAGCGCTAAGCCGCTAGCAAGAAGAAGCCGGCTAGGGCTAGGCCGCGGTAACCCGCTCTCGATCCATAGCCCTAGAGCTAGAAATAATTGTTTTAGTCCGTCTACGCGAACTAGCCGGCGGGGCTAAAGAACAAGTAACACGTTGCGAGACGTATAGCTACAACAAGGACCTATTAGACGATCTAATTAACGAGGCGATCGAGAAGCCTTGTTTAGATCTCGGAGAAGTTCGCGTCCGCATTGCTATCCCCTACGCTAACTACCTCGAAGAGCGCTGCAAGGATAGTATATACGGGAAGCTAGACATAATCCCCCTTAACAAGTACGAGTCCCTAGATATTAGTCCTCCCTTCTGCCGCACCTATATAGTGGAAATAGCTAAGGTAGTTGGCCTTATAGTAGAAGAATCGATAATAACGGCATCTAATCGCCTCTACGACTCGTAGGATATCTCCCGCGGACTGTGCCTGCTAGCGAAGGGATTAATCGACGACGTGCCTAATAACTTAAAGAAAGACCTATAGATATAGGAGACAGACGCGATAGACCGATAGGCTAGCAAGAGCTAGCTGCGTAACATAGAGAAGGCTACGGCGAAGACAGCGGCCGACAAGAAGGCCTAGGAGAAGGCTAAGCGTAAAGCTAATACTAATAATAAAGAGGACGGCAGCCTTAAGAAGAGGACTCGCCTATAGCTAGAGATCGGAGAGGCCGAGGGTTCCGCGTCTGCACCTCTAGCTTACGCCCTAAAGAAGTCTAAGAAGTCTAAGAAGAGCAAGAAGTCTAAGAAGGCTAAGGGGAAGCAGCGTACTAGCTTAAACGAAGCGAACTAGCTAGTTTAGTTCGACGACGACTATAGCGACGCAGAAGCCGCTTAAGAGTCTAATCTAGAGGCTAACGATAATAAGCTTAGGCCTATATAAATTAAGCTAGACTTTACTAACACCCGCCTGTCTTACTTAGAATTCGAGACTATTCGAGATGCATAGAAGGCTTATAACGGAAAGCTCCTTAAAGATAGTTTTAACGTGTTTAGCGGCCTTCTTAATTAGTGGGCAAAGGACCCGGACATAGTTTCTTAGATGCACTAAGAGTTCGACCTATACCGCTACTACCTCCGCCGCCGCCGCAACATATATAGATAGATGCTAAACATGTTCTTCTCCCTTACCTAGCAGCTAATGCAACAAGACCCGACTATCTAGCTGCTTAATGTGCTCGCCTAAGATTCTCTACGCGACAAGGCTATATATAGATTTATCGCATACCCGATAACAGCGCAGTACTAGTAGGGTAAGCCTACCGGCCGAATCGACCTAACGATCCTAATTATTAAGGGGAACTAGGCTACCGGCGAGAAGTTTGTTAAAGGCCCCCTAGCAGCATAGAAAGATAGACGAGAAACCGCCTGCACGATTACTATAGTTTCTCTCGACAGTGCCTACCTTAGCCGCGGACCGGTTATATAGGTACCTAACCGCAAGCTACAGAACTAGACTGCTAACGATAACGAAGACGACGAAGAAGAAGACGAGGCTATATACGCTAAGTTTGAAGTCGTCGGTAGCACCGACTACCTAGGTTTAATCTACGATATAATTAATGAGCTTAATAACAACGAGAACGAGGACGAAGACTCGGACATTAAGCAGACGCTAGTCTACGTCTCGGACTAAGAAAAGGATAGCCTGCAGGACGCTAGCCTACGCCTACAGAACGTCTCGACTATGCCTAGCGACTTAGTGCTAATGCATTAGACGATCGCCTATAGAGAAAACCCTAGCGTCTCCTCGCGACGCATAGTCTACCTAACGCTTATTAAGTACCGTAATTAAGAGCTAGTTAGAAAGAATACCCTAGGCTTCGCAGAGGTTCTCGTTAGCAATGTTATAATGCTGCTAATGTCTAAGACGTTTACGGGCGCCGATTTTCCTAATAAGCCGCAGGAGCGTAGACTTCCCTAGGAGCAACAGCTTAATAGCCTTAGGCTAGTTTCAGACGCGTTAATAGGGCGCCGCAGCTAGGAAGAACTAGAGGTAAGCTAAGAGGCTCTTACGCTTCTGTATATAGACCGCGCTACCTACGAGAAGTAGCACGAAGAAGTCTAGGTCCCGCAGGCAAAGAAGAGATTCGCGCAGCTCTACGAGTGCTTAGTTAAGGCTGAAAAGGCTATAGCGAAGGAGCAGAGCTTCTTTCTGCATATTAAGAAGGCCCTTAGGGGCGAGTTGAAGTACTTCCCGTTCGATGGCGCTAACTACCTAGACGAGGAGGAAGACGAGTTTAAGAAGATTGGCATAGCTGCACATGCATAGTAAACTGAACTAGCTAGTTCGGTTCGGCGAAGGAAAATAGTAACGTTATAAACGTCTAACACGTTAGAAAAGAATGAATAGTACTTGGTTTGTTGTTGTTTTGCAGAAGCTAGTTCTGCTAGACTGTCTTTTTAGAATGAAAATATCGTTTGTTAGAGTGTCTATTCGGATACAAAGAAAGGGAGGATTAATAGGCGGAAACCGCACATCCTTAGCAGCTCGGGCGCCTACTTAAGCGCGAGCTTAGGCTCTCCTCTATATTAATCAATTATCTACCCTACGTTTCTTATTTATAGTTCTAGTATTATTACACGTTCTGTGCGTACCCGCCCTGCTAGCTATTACGAGAGACGATGTAGCTAACACGAGGGTTCGTGAGCTAAACGTAGAAGCGTAACTGCGAGCGTGGCCGTTACTCGATCCAAACTGCAGTGCTTACGAGGATTCCTAAGCCTAGCTACCTGGAGACGAGAGAGACGAGAACTGCGCGTTGTTACGCTGCGTGCGACTGCTATACACCTAATTCTAGGGCTGTTAGGCCTTAGCGATATGGATATGCACGCCCAGTTAGCTGTGAGCTAGTTGGAGTAGTATAGGATTTACGCATTAGTACTACTAGCGCTAGCGTAGAGATAAGGAGTTCCGTAATTATATCCTTAGATTACTAGTATTCTTTCGTCTATACGAACTTAACGTCCTTCTTTAGAAGAGAGAAGAGTAGCCTTAGTAACTAGGCGAAGTCCTTAAGCTAGATCTTATAGTATACGAATATTCCTATAAGAATACGGACTTCTCTCTAGTCTATAGGAGTTAGCTATTTAACGAGCTTAACTACTCGTTTTGTATCTAGGTATCTGCTATATTTATTCGTAACGTAACCTACTATCTTAATCTGTTTATAGTATAGCTATAGCTTTTCCCTATAAACCGTTAGTCCTACTCTTTCTAGGTTAGCAAGTACCTCGTCTAAGTTCTTAATATATTCTACTATAAATCGGCGGAGCCTAGGCTTAACCTCCTCGTTACTATACTTCGTTTTTAGCCTATAAATAGCTATATTATCGAGGAAAGGTTTAGTAGCGTAAGGTATCTAAGTAGTAAGGATAAGTATAATAATTCGGATAAATTAAGCGATAGAGTTCGTAGCTCTTTATAGTAGTATCGTCTAGCGTAGTAGGCTAAGAGGAGTATCGAAACCTATAAGGTCCCGACTTCTTACGTCTAGTAGAATCTAATCGTAGCTAGAGAAGATATTAACTAAGGACGAGATTATATAACCTATAAAAGCTTTAGAAAAACTATCCGTATTAGAAGGAAGGTTAGTATCGCAAATAGTTATAGTATTAAACTTCTATATAGCATTAATTAGGCGATACTTCTTTAGCTCTCCTAAGTTAGTCTTCTTCTTTACGAGAAAGTATAGATTCCGATAGGCACTATAGCACGGCTTAAGAGAGCCTACGTCTATACGCTTACGGAGCATTTTTATAACTTCCCCCTCGAGAGAGCTCTAGAGTCTAAAACTAGAATACTACTATAGCTTATATAGGATCGTACGAATAATCTAAGAAGGAGTAATAGTAGACTTAATATAGCCGAGATACTCGAAATCCTAAGTAAGTATAGCTTCCCGATTATATAGCATCTTAGTTAGAAGATATAGCTCCCGATCTAATAGCGAAATAATAGGCTTAATTTAAGTAAGCTATTCTAGTATAAGCCTTAAACCTTTTAGAATGCTAGAAAACTTTTTAATTAAGTATTTCCCGTTAAAGAGGCCCGTTCTAGGTAGTATAGCTTCCTCCGTAGTAAGTGCTTTCTTTCTCTAATATAGATCCCTACTAGGATTCGATCTATCCGTTATAGATACGTCCGCGTTAACGGATCTAACCTTATCTGCGACTCGTTTATATATCGTAAACGCTCTAATTTCTAAAGAGAATTTAGCTTACGTATCCGGGTCTAAGAGTACGTTTAGTAGTAGTTTACTATAGCGAACTTTATAATTCTAGCAGATTTCCTCGTAAATAACGTTAGTAACTATAGCTCGTTCGTAGTTGCTCTTAAATTTGTATCTATCGCTAGAGTTATAAGAATACTTATCTAAGAGAAGAACCTTAAGTTCTAAGTCCTATAGGGAAAAGAGGTTCCTAAAGTAGTTAGGAAAGAGCAGGTTACTAGGAGAATTCTCCTAGGAATAGAGCTCTAGGCTTCCTAAACGATGCCCGACTAGCTCCGGAAAGAGTAAGAATATAAGGTTATTATATACGTTATATAATAATCGAACTAAACTAGCTAGTTTACTTAGTAAGAGCCGCTAGTTCGTACGTAGATTAGTTAAGACTTTACTTAGCGCCCTTTCTACGATATTAGTATCCCTAATCGTTTCTAGATAGTTTCCCGTTAGCGCCCGAACCTGCCTACTTAGCTCCCTACTTAGTTCTATAGCTATTTTGGAGCTTTCTCTACTAGTACCCGTAGGTGTCCTAAAGCTTCTAAGAATGCCTTTACTAGCGTCCGAAGCTATTCTAGCAGTCCTAGAACTAGCTCTAGAGGCTCCCGGAAGTAGCCTAGAACTCCTACTAGTAAGATCTAGCTATCTAAATAGATACTCCCTTAGCTCTATAAGGCGCTTCCTAAGCTTATTCCGCCCCTATTCGCTTCGACGCTTTATAGGAGCTTTATTATAAGAGAACCCTATACTATAAGAGCAGTCTTTAGCCTTAGAGTATACTAATTTATATAGTATAGTAGATAAAAGCCTCTCCTAGAGGTCCGGGTTCTACGTAAACTTATACTAGAGGCCCTAATAAAGGGTATTATTAGATTTCTAGCTAGAACGAATTAGCGGGGATAATAGAGGGACGTTCCGAACTTGCTTCCTAATAAATTCTCTTATCTCGTTATAAGCTCCTAATTCTTCGGAATCCGTATATAACTCTATAAGGAACTTATACTAGGCTATATAGTTAAAAACTAGCCCTTCGAATTTAGAATCTCTAAAGTAGGAACGGTACTAGTAACTAAGGTAGTTATGCTCGCCTTTATCCCTAAAGAAGATAGTTTTACTATAAGGATACTCGCAGATAGGCTTATTAAACCGGTTCTCCTTCTCTTTAGTAAGCTTCCTTACTAGTTTCTCGAGTATTCTATAATCTAGCGCCGTATTTACTCTAGGCACTAGTTTAGCTATCCTCTTAAGGATACTCTTTAGCTCGGTTTAGCGCGCTTTAGCCCTACCTATATTTATACTTAAGATCGGGCTAAAGCGGACCTTAGTACCTAATCTTTTCCTAACCTATAAAGAATATCGTCGACCGTTCTACACCCGTTATTGCCTACTATACCGGTAAAATAAACTAGGTTTCTACGGTCGTTAGCGATCGTACCTTCCTAGAAGCTATTATTATAGTTTCTAGAGGAAAGGTAAGTTCTATAGGCCTACGGCCTTCCTAGAAGAGTCGGCATCTTAGGATCGCTAGTAATAAAGAAGGTTATAAAGACGACAACTCCGTATACCTCTACGCGGACGTTACGATATATTCTAATAAAGGTAACCTTACCGAAGATACTATATATAGTAGCCGTAATATTAGTTAAAATAGGAAGCCTTAAGCTACGAGCCCTCTTATAACTTATAATTATACTCTCTGCCCCCTTATTAATTAGGATATTATATACTTATTAAGCCTCCCCGAGAGTCGTATAGATATAGATGCTTAGAATAAGTAGGTAGTCCTTATAGAAGTCTAGGAGGATACTATCCGGGTCCGTATATAGCTTAGAAGTAGGAATATACGGCAACGCCTCTATACTAGAGACTAGCCGAACCGAGAGATCTACCGCTATTATAATAGTAATCCCTAGTATATCTTAATAAACGACCTTCTCGTCCGCTTCCTTCTAATTAAGAGAAATAGATAAGGGCTATATTTCGGTGTTATTCTACTCCTTCGCATCGAACTAGACTTCGTTATTACTTAACTCCTCTTAGTTATCGACTAAGAATACCTACTCTTCCTCGGGCTACTTAGAAGAGTCGAAAGAATCTATTAGAAAAGCATTAATCTCTAGCTCTCTATACCGATAAAGGCCTACGTCGTCCTTATTATTATCCTCGCTCTCCTCCTTTCTAGACGCTTCGCTATCCTCCTTAAAATAGCTAGCAGAATTATACTCCTATATTCTATTATAGATCTAAGCGAAGTTAACTACGAAGGTAGCTATACTATCTAGTCTCCGTTTTAACGTATAATAGCGCTCGAGTATAGCGCTATAGAATAGATCTATAGGCTTCCTTCTATATAGAAACTAACTAAGAGCTTACTACCCGAATAGCTATAGTTCCTTAAGTTCTATAACTAGAGGTACTCTAAGGAGCCTATTAGACTAGAACGCTTCCTATTCGTCTATAGGAATAGCCTTCTTAAGTAGGTTATCTAATCTCTATATTTTTAGCTTAGTCTTCTACGACCCTTTCGCTTTGCTTCTAGAAGGGACTATAGGACCGAATTAGGCATTCTATATCTCCGTATTCTAGGAATTTAGAACTACTAGAGTCTAGGATCTTCTCTATATCTAAGACGAAGCCGCCTCTTAAGACGAGCTTAGTTCCCTCTTACGATAATATTCTATTATCTCTAGTAGTGCCTACTCTCTATAAGAGTTACTCGCTCCCGTTTTAGTAGCTTACTTCTACTTCTCTATATTTGCCTTTATAGCTTTTATTAGAGACGTAGTCGAGCGAGAGAGATTCTAAACGGTTTTCTAAGAGGACTATATAGCTATATAGGTAGCGTTATAATCCTCTTTATTCTCTTCTTCTTCTAGAATAAAGAGAGATTCTATAGGCTCGCATTCCTCTATATACTCTATAGTCCTAAACCTAGCTATACTAGCGTTAATTAAGACGAGACGTTTACGCTAGTTAGATTCCTATAAGGCTCGTAGAGTATTAAAGCTAATATATTTGCTAACGTTAATCGGACTAATAGCTTATTTAAGAGCTAGGAAAATAACCTTTAATTAAGGAGACTTCTTATTCTAGCTATACTCGAGAGGTCTTATTTCTCCGCTAGCTCGGCTAGGACATATTTAGCAAGTCTTATCTTTATAGAGAAAGTCTTAATCTAGAAGCTAATTAAAGTAGGGATAGTCTCCGCTATAGTAGCCTTCTAAACTATACTTCTAGTAAGCTATACCTATTTTAATTTCTAAGATAGTATAGGCTATAACTATAGCTTAGATCTCTAGTGCTTCCTTATCCTTTTAGCTACTACGTAGGGGTCTATACGTAGGTTCCTAATTCTTTAAAAGAGTAAGAGCAAGGGCAGCTAACTATTTAGTTAGCTTCTTAACGTTAGAGCTTACTCTAGATATAGCGCTTATTACTACGGAGACTAGATTTAGGCGAGGGGTAGTATTTCTTATCGCTTTAACTAGCTTTTCTACTAGAATAGAACGATTATCCTTATATAAGGCTTTATCGGTTTTATCCTTTTGCAACTTAGCTTTTATAGCTAAAATTACTCTCGCAAAATTATAAAACGTATAGAGGCGATCTATATCTAGGTTTGCTTTATTCTAAATCTTTTTCTATATAGGCTTAGATAGAGGCTTTAAAAACATCTAGGTACGGCTAAAGTTATCTAGATCTTCTAGAGAAATTATAGTAGAAGAGATCTCGAAATTCTAAATATACTTAGAAATCTCCTCTAGCTTATTAAGCTTCTATAGGGATAGCTAAGAAAGGTACGACCGATCTCCGAGTATACGCTAGCTATTAAACTCGCGATACTCTTTAAGAAGGCTACTTTTAAATAGTCTATAGTTACGACTTTTATACCCTTTAAGCTTCTTAACTATAGGACGCTAATATCGATAAACGTAGCTAACTAGCTTTTTAACTTTAGTAGATTTATCGTCCTAGTCGCCTCTATAAGATCGGTATAGGTCTTTAAAACGCTTAACGAACTTAGTAACGTCTAATTCTTCGAAGTATCCTATCTCCTTAGAACTAGGCAAAGGTATAGGAGGTTAGCTCGTAGAAATTAAGGCTTAAAACTACTTAACGCTTAAGCTAATAGTAGTATTAATAGGGAGTTATAGTCCTATAGCTCCTCGTCGACGAGAATAAGTATTACCTATTCCTATCGTTCCGTTAGGACGAGCTAAAAGGTTAGTAGAGCCTAGGGAGCTCCTGCCTAGTCGTTTAACTCCTCTATTAGGTCCGATAAACTAGGCAGGTTAGTAACGGAACTCTTAATTACGATCCTCTATACTAATATTATCTAAGATACTACTAGAGTTAATAGTAGTATCTAGGTTATTAGTGCTAGTAAAGGAATCGTTATTCGGATCGTTCGGTATATTTTCGGCTAAAGGTCGGTAATAATAAACTAAACTAGCTAGTTTAGTTAGTATTAGGTAAAGTTAGTAGTAATATTAGTACTAGTTTATTATATAACGAAAGGAATATTCTTGCTAAATTAAGAATAAAATAAGAAATAGAAACTCTAGATCTAGATATAGCAAAAGGAAATTCGTAACTTCGTAAATTGCAAGTAAGGGTAGCTAGTAATACCTAGTAGTTACCTATAAACTTTCCTAGGGGTCGGTTTCTTAGTCTATCTAGCTCGTAATACTCCCGACCTATATTATTTTAAACGTCCGGCCTATCGTTAAGCCCTTTATACTATACGTCTATAGCCTTTTAGCAATCTCCGATAGGGAAGTATAGGGGCCGTTTTAAGCCTATACTAAATATAGGAAGAGCTAATTAAACCCTTCCGAAACTAGGGGTAGCTAGTAATACTAAGTAGTTACCTATAATACTTTCCTAGAGGTCGGTTTCTTAGTCTATCTAGCTTATAATACTCCCGACCTATATTATTTTAAACGTCCGGCCTATTATTAATCCCTCCGTACTATACGTCTATAGCTTTTTAGTAATCTCCGATAGGGAAGTATAGGGGCCGTTCTAAGCCTATATTAAATATAGGAAGAGCTAATTAAACCCTTCCGAAACTAGGGGTAGCTAGTAATACCTAGTAGTTACCCGTAATACTTTCCTAGAGGTCGGTTTCTTAGTCTATCTAGCTTATAATACTCCCGACCTATATTATTTTAAACGTCCGGCCTATCGTTAATCCCTCTATGCTATATATTCCTATAGCCTTTTAGAAACCTTCGATAGAGAAGTATAGGGGCCGTTCTAAGCCTATACTAAGTATAGGAAGAGTTATTAAACCCTTCCGAAAATAGGGTAACCGAAGTTGCGAAACGTAGCCTTATAGCAAAACTAGGAAGTGCAAGTAGTAATATAATCCTATATCCTTTCTCTAGCTCGCTAAACTCCGTATAGCTTATAATATCGTATTTCTCGGGCTATCCTAGCTATAACGACTTCTTTATATAGGTATAGTAACCCTAAGCAAATCCTCGGAAAGCTATAGATAAGCTAAATTATTAGCCTTTTACGACTAATCGTTAGCGTCTTAAAATACCGTCGATTCTAAGTCGTAATAGGGCTAAGGGTTTACGACTTTCTTAGGGTTAGAGACTGTCCTTATATAGAAGGTAGCCTTAATACTCTTAAGTCCTTTCGAGTTGCCTAGCTCCGCCTAGGCTTATATATAATAGAGTGCGTTCTAGTAGCTTATTATAATTAATCGCTTGCTTCTCGTATCGTAGTTCGTGCTATTAGACTATAAGTAACTTCTTCCTTTTTGTGTTTTTAGTAGTTCTTATCCGTAGAAGATATTATATAGCCCTACCTTCGGCTCTATTTTAATGCGTAAATCCTATACTACTCTAACTAGCTTATAGCTAACTAGGCGTATATATCTATATCGCTAAGGCCTAATAGCCCTAGAATTAGGTATATAGTAGTCGTACGTAGCGTAATAACGCGTAGTTCTCGTCTCTCGTCTCTAGGTAGCTAGGCTTAGGAATCCTCGTAAGTACTATAGTTTAGATTAAGTAACGGCTACGCTTATAGTTACGCTTCTACGTTTAGCTTATAAACCCTCGTATTAGCTATATCGTCTCTCGTAATAGCTAGTAGGGCGGGTACGCATAGAACGTATAATAATACTAGAACTATAAATAAGAAACGTAGGGTAGATAATTAATTAATGCTATAGAGGAGAGCCTAAGCTCGCGCTTTTATAGGCACCCGAGCTGCTAAGGATATGCGGTTTCCGCCTATTAGTAGTACTATAAGCCTAGAGAACCTTCTTATAAATCTTTAGTAGTAGTTAGCAAATTCTAGAAATACTTTAATATCTCTAACTAAGTTAGAGATAGGCTACTTCTATGCTACTATAACCCTTTCTACGTTAATCTAGACTCTCTTATATTCTATAACGTACTTAAGAAACTCGACCTAGTCCTTATAGAACTTGCACTTACTTAACTTAGTATAGAGCCTATATTATTATAGTTATACTAGTACCTACTAGACGTAGCCGTCGTATTCTGCCTTATCCTTTAAGTAGACTAGGATATTATCGAGATATACTACGTAGAATATATCGATAAGGCCTATAAGGGCCTAGTTAATATATCTCTAGAATACGCCGGGCGCGTTCGATAGCCTAAATAGTATTACGGTATACTTATAGTAGCCGTATCTAGTCCTAAATGCTATCTTCTACTTATCTCCCTTACGGATCCGGACCCTATAGTACGTATTCCTAATATCTAGCTTAGAGAATATAGTAGCTTCTACTAGCTAGTCTAAGGATTCGATAATTAGTAGTAGTAGGTAGCAGTTCTTAACTATAATAGCGTTTAGCCCTCTATAGTCTACGTAGAGCCGTAGCGTGCTGTCTTTCTTACGTATAAATAGAATTAGTGCGCCTACTAGCGATATAGAATGCTATATAAAACCTAACTTTAAGTTACTCTTTACGTAGTCGCGCGTATATACTAGTTCCGCTTCGGATATTAGGTAAACTAGGCTCTAAGGGACTTAACTGCCTTCTATTAGGTCGATAGCTATATCGTTCGAGCCGTAGTTAAGTAGCTCTCTAGCGCTCTATTCTAAGAATGCGGTAGTATACTTCTAGAAGGTAATAGGGACCTTCTCCTATCCCTTCGTATCTCTATCTAATACTTCCTAGACCGATAAGATATAAACTATATTACTTTAGAACGACCCGTAGTCTTACTAGAAATATATTATATCTATAACTACTATAGTTTACCTCTTCCTCGGCTTGCGCCTCTAGACTAGTATCTTTATCGCAAAGTCGATAAATAGGTTTAGCGCCTCTAACTATAGTATTTCTAGGATAATCTAAAACCTATAGATATAGCCTACCTATATCTAGGCCTTATACTTACGGACCTAGCCTAGGCTATCGTAGACTAATAATAGGCCCTTCGTACTACTTATAATCTATAGACTCTAGCCGTTAAGCGCTATAAACTACGTACTACTATTAAAGGTAGTATTTTATCCTACCTTCTTTATAAGTATAGCGTCTATAAAGTTTGCTGCTATGCCTAAGTCGATTAACCCTATAACCTCTCTAGGCCTATCTAGCCTAACGATCGTAGCTATAATAGTAATAAGCCTAGAGTAGTAGTAGCCTCTAGGCCTACTCGGCTCTACTACTCTTCTCTATTTCTCGCTATATTAGATATAGCCTATAACCGCTATAGCCTCTAGGAGTAGACCCTCTCTTTTTCCGAGTTGCAGTTCTAGAGGTTAGAGTTAGGGCATTCTTTTTTCTTATAGCCTACCTACCTATAACCGTAGTATATAGGAGGCAATCTAAGCTATTCTAGTCCGTCCCTATCTTAGAACGGCTTAGGCAAACGCTACTTATTTGCATATTTGCTCTTCGGCGGGAAGGTAGCTATCTTTATACTAGTACGCTTATAGTTTTATATCGCCTACCTATTCTTACGCTACTTATTTTTATCTACTATATCGCTAATAAGATAGTAAGCTTAGTTCGCCTACTCTTCTACTTCCTTTAGCGACTTAGCTAGTACTAGGTATAACTATATATAGTATCGTAGTAGTAGTAATAAGGTAAAGTAAAATGCTAGGATCTTATAGCTTTCTCGATCCTTCTAGACTTCTTTCTAGAGCTTCTTTATCTCCTTTAGGAGCTCTATAGAGGTGCGCCTACTCTATTTAATTGTCTTTAATATATTATAGGCTCTTTAGCGTCGCTTAAATAGCGAACTTATAGAGTTAATTATAACCTCCTTTATTATAGGCTAGGATAGGGTAGTCCCTAGCGCTAGCTAATTTATATATCGCTCCTAGTAGTCTTGCTAGAGCTTGCCTATATAATCTACGGCGTAATCCGTTTTTTAGTTCTCGCGACTATTAAAACCCGGATATCTATAGAATAGTCGTTCTATAGTATAGGTCTAGTTATTATATTAAGCCTAGCTCTTCCCTTTAAACGTAGGAGGTTCTTTAGCCTTTAGGAGCTAGTTGCTACTAACTAACCTATCCTAGTCTAGCCCGGCTAAGGCAACCCTCTATTAGGTAGCTTCTACTTTAAGTCGCCTAATATCGGCTTTAACTTAGAGTATCTATTATCGTAACTCTATAAGGCGTAGCCTTCTTTTCTTACCTATAATCTTCCCGTCTTCTATAGGCGCGTCTAGAGTAGGCTTATACCTCTATCTATCTCTATCGTTAAATTAACGTTCTAGGTCTTTTATAGTAGCGTCGTCGCCTATCCTACGTAGCATTTCGGATAGGGTGCCTTCTACGGCGCTATTCTAGTCTATAGCGGCGTCGTCTAGCGCGGAGCGCGTTCTTCTATCTAATATCCCTTAAGCTATTATATAGTTTAAGGAGATATTTGCGTATTAGAGTTATTAGGTAGGTACTATAGGCTAGTAAGAGGATAATAGGCTCTAGATTATAACTATACGAATATCTACCTCGTTATCCTAGATGCGACGGCAGTAGCGAAGAGTATCTCCTTACTAAGCTAGATAGGCTCGGCCCGTCCTTACTATAGCTATCTAAAGATAGGCCGGGCTAGCATATTCTATCCGTATCTATATAGGGTATCCTTATAGATTATAGCTACTAGTAGCGTTAAATAGACTAAGGTTGTCTTCCTTCTACTAAATATAATATCGCGAATATAGCCTCTTAATTAAGGAATTATTCGCGCCCTTAAGGCGTACTACTAGAAGAGCTAGCTAAACTATATAATTAAAGAGGTAGATAGTAGCCGTAATCCGCTAAAGATAATAAATATATTATAGGCTATTCGCTTCCTTATTCGAGCGTAGAATAAGGTAAAGGCTAATACTATAGTAAATTACTAGCTTTATAGTAATTTACTTAGCAAACGAGCGATATACTTTATATAGCGGTAGTTTATAGACTACTACGGAACTAGTTATAACCTTCTAGGCTATATCTAAGAAGACGAGATTAATTAGCGCCGCCGCGTTTAATTAGGCCTTACTACTAAACCTTAAGAGGTAGAAGAAGAGGTAGAACTATAGATAAAGAAACTAGTACGATTACGCGTAGTAGACGCGGCTATAGATATTAATAACTTCCTTAATCTACGAGAAGAGGTTATTATAGATAATAAAGATAACTGTTAAGAAGTATAGTCTAGTTAGTACTTCCTAAGGCACCGAACTAAACTAGCTAGTTTAGTTCTAGGGTTAGGTAATATAGGTTATATAATATTAGGTTATATAACCTACTAGGAAATATATCTTAGGAGAAGGTATAACCTATAACTAACTAATATAATTAACTCGGTTAGTTCCTACCTACTATCTCTACTTCTACTACGCGTTATACCTATCCGATAAGTACCTACGAGAATATAATTTAAATAGGTATTTAATAGGTTATAAGCCCGGGTTTATAGAGAGGCCCTAGGTAGTAAGAGTTAGCCTTCTTATTCTTAAAGTAATACGTTTTATCTCTTATAGGACCTATAGTATTAACTAAATAGAGAAGTAGGAAAAGAGTATACGAGAGACTAGAGGCATATCCTATCTATACTACTAAGAAGCTTTAGATAATCCTAGCTATATACTAGACGTCCCTAAAGGGCAGATAAGATAGAGAAAAGCCTAGTAAGGCATACTTAAGATTAGACGAGTATAAAGAGGAAAGGGTTAGCCTTAGGCTATAGCATTTAAAAGGATAAGACTAGGCCTAAGTACTTAGTACTACTAATACCTTAGAACTAGCTAGTAGTGCCCTTCTAAGAAGGTAGATCTTCTAAAGGTTCTCTATCTAAGAACCTAACTAACTCCCCTAAGAGAGAAGAGTCCTTAGATACCTTAGCTAAGAGAGAAGAGTCTTAGTAATAAAGGAAAGTAGCTATCTAGAAACTACTATTAGATTAAAAGAGCTTATGTTTTCTAGAGTTCGGTTTATTTATTTGTCTTTATAGAAATAGATTTAGCAAGTAGAATTAGTAAGAGAAGGGCTATACTAGTACTATATAAAGAAAACTAAAGATAATAGTTTAGCCTACTATAGAACTACCTTAAATTAAAGGATATATTTTAGATTATCTTAGAGACTATGCTAGAGTCTTCTATAGAGTTATTACTATTAGTACTTAGCCTAAGGCACTTAAGAAGTAACTTAGAATAGGTTAAGGCTAATACTACTACTAGGTACGAGATAATAATCTGCCTATTAGAAGATAACTAAGAGGAGACTATTAAGGAGAGACAAGCCTTAAAGATATAGGAAAAGATAAAAGCTAAGTATAGCAAGGTATATACTATATATGCAATAGTATATATCTAGGAGTTTATAAACTTCTAGATAATAGAGGATATAATAATTAGAAAGGCATAGGTCTAACTAGCTAGCATAGCTAGAAGGATTATAGAGGTAGACCCTTAGGAGGTATACTATAAGGAGCTAGAGAGGAGACTTAAGTATCTCCTTAATAGCTTACCTAAGGCGTACTAAAGCATAAAGGATACTATCCTTACCTAGTAGTCTATATTATATAAGAGTGCACTATAGCTACTAGAATTATATAAAGCTAGACTAAACTAGTCTTAAGAAATAGTAATATTTACTAAGGGAAAAGGGATCTAAAGCACTAAACTAAAATATTACTTATATAACTAGAAACATTTTAGAGGTATTACTAAATGCCTATACCTTAATAAAGCTAAGAGAACTATTAACCCGAGATAGAGCTATAGGGTAGAAAAGAGAAGAATACTACCTAGAGAGAGTAGCTTTAGGAGAAGATTCTTACTAGATAAAGAAGCATTAAAGGAAATAGTAAAGAAACTTAACCTAAAAGTCTAATTCCTTAAGAAAAGACAAAGCTTAAGAAGGTTTTCTAAAAAGGCTTATACTACCTAAGAAGATATAGAACCTTTAGTAATATCTAAGGCATCTTAATCTCTATTAGAAGATAATAATATAGATAAGGTTATATACTTAACTATAGAAGCAAAAGGTAAGTATATACTATTAAGATAGCTACTTAACTCTTGCGCTTTATTATATATAACTAACTAGAAACTACTTTTTAGAGAACTAAAACCTCTTTAAAGGAAAAAGTAGATTAAGGTCGGTAGTAGCTATTTAATAGCTATATATATAGGAGACGTAGTAATAGGTAGAAGAAGAGGAAAATAGATTATACTTAAGGATACCCTCTTAGTGCCTAGCTTAGGAGTTAATCTTATTTCTTAGAGCTAATTTAGCTAGTAGTATAGTATTTAGCTACTAAAGTTTATACTTGTTTTATTATCTAGAAAACTAGTTATCTAGACAAAACTATTAGGAGGAGTACTATTTATTAAGGAGATTAATAAGGCCTTATAGGAACTTATAATACTATGCCTTAATTAGAATTAAGAGAATAAAGCCTATACCTTTAAAGCCTAGGAGAATTCCTAAGAATATTAGAAGCTCTAGTATAGAAGACTTATATACTTTAGAGAGGGTCTTCTTAGAAACCTATATAAGGTCTCTAACTTAAAGGCTTAGATTCCTATTCTAAAGGAATACTAGCTATATAGGGTATATTCCTTAGCAAAGATAAAGAAATATAGAGGGAAAGAAACTAAGAGGAAACTCTAAAGGTTATCTTTAGTTTCTATTAGGAAGTATAGTCTAGTTAGACATTCTAAGAGACACTTTAGGGATTAGGATTAGGTAATATAGGTTATATAACACTAGGTTATATAACTTAGCTAATGCCTATCTTAGGAGTAAGATTTAACCTATAACTAAAAAAATACAATTAACTCGGTTAGTTCCTACCTACTATCTCTACTTCTACTATACGTTATACCTACCCTTCCGAGATATTATTTAATAGGTTATAAGCCCGGGTTTATAGAGAGGCCCTAGGTAGTAAGAGTTAGCCTTCTTATCCTTAAAGTAACACGTTTTACCTCTTATAGGACCTATAGTATTAACTAAATAGAGAAGCAGGAAAAGAGCATACGAGAGACTAGAGGCATATCCTATCTATACTACTAAGAAGCTTTAGATAATCCTAGCTATATACTAAACGTCCCTAAAGAGTAGATAAGATAGAGAAAGGCCTAGTAAGGTATACTTAAGATTAGACGAGTATAAAGAGGAAAGGGTTAGCCTTAAGCTATAGTACCTAAAAGAATAAGACTAGGCCTAAGCACTTAGTACTACTAATACCTTAGAACTAGCCGGTAGTACCCTTCTAAGAAGGTAGATCTTCTAGAGGTTCTTTACCTAAGAACCTAACTAACTCCCTAAAGAAAGAAGAGTCTTTAGATACCTTAGCTAAGAGAGAAGAGTCTTAGTAATAAAGGAAAGCAGCTATCTAGAAACTACTATTAGATTAAAAGAGCTTATGTTTTCTAGAGTTAGGTTTATTTATTTAACTTTATAGAAATAGATTTAGTAAGTAGAATTAGCAAGAGAAGGGCTATACTAGTACTATGCAAAGAGAACTAGAAATAATAGTTTAGTCTGCTATAGGACTACCTTAAATTAAAGGATATATTTTAGATTATCTTAGAGACTATACCCGAGTCCTCTATAGAGTTATTACTATTAGTGCTTAGCCTAAGGCACTTAAAAAGTAACCTAGAATAAGTTAAGGCTAACGCTACTACTAGGTACGAGATAATAATCTACCTATTAGAAGATAATTAGGAGGAGACTATTAAGGAGAGACAAGCCTTAAAGATATAGGAAAAGATAAGAGCTAAGTATAGTAAGGTATATACTATATATATAATAGCATATATCTAGAAGTTTATAAACTTCTAAATAATAGAGGATATAATAATTAGAAAGGCATAGGTATAACTAGCAAGTATAGCTAGAAGGATTATAAAGGTAGACTCTTAGGAGGCATACTATAAGGAGCTAGAGAGGAGACTTAAGTATCTCCTTAATAGCTTACCTAAGGCATACTAAAGCATAAAGGATACTATCCTTGCCTAGTAGTCTATATTATATAAAAGTGCACTATAGCTACTAGAATTATATAAAGCTAGACTAAACTAGTCCTAAGAAATAGTAATATTTACTAAGGGGAAAGGGATCTAAGGTACGAAACTAAAATGCTACCTCTATAATTAAGAGTATTTTAGAGGCGTTGCTAAATGCCTATACCTTAATAAAGCTAAGAGAACTATTAACCCGAGATAGAGCTATAAAGTAGAAAAGAGAAGAATACTACCTAGAGAGAGTAGCTTTAGGAGGAGATCCTTACTAGATAAAGAAGCTTTAAAAGAAATAGTAAAGAAACTTAACCTAAAAGTCTAATCTCTTAAGAAAAGACAAAGCTTAAGGAAGTTTTCTAAGAAGGCCTATACTACCTAAGAAGATATAGAACCTTTAGCAATATCTAAGGCATCTTAATCCCTATTAGAGGATAATAATATAGATAAAGTTATATACTTAACTATAGAAGCAAAAGGTAAGTATATACTATTAAGATAGCTACTTAACTCTTACGCTTTATTATATATAACTAACTAGGAACTACTTTTTAGAGAACTAAAACCTCTTTAAAGGAAAAAGTAGATTAAGGTCGGTAGTAGCTATTTAATAGCTATATATATAGGAGACGTAGTAATAGGTAGGAGAAGAGGAAAATAGATTATACTTAAGGATATCCTCTTTATGCCTAGCTTAGGAGTTAATCTTGTTTCTTAGAGCTAATTTAGCTAATAGTATAGTATTTAACTACTAAAATTTATACTTGTTTTATTATCTAGGAAACTAGTTGTCTAGACAAAACTATTAGGAGGAGTGCTATTTATTAAGGAGATTAATAAAGCCTTATAGGAACTTGTAATACTACGCCTTAATTAGAATTAAGAGAATAAAGCCTATGCCTTTAAAGCCTAAAAGAAACCCTAGGAATAGTAGGAGCTCTAGTATAGGAGACTTATATACTTTAGAGAGGGTCTTCTTAGAAACCTATATAAGGTCTCTAACTTAAAGGCTTAGATTCCTATTCTAAAGGAATACTAGCTATATAGGGTATATTCCTTAGTAAAGATAAAAAAATATAGAAGAAAAGAAACTAAGAGGAAGCCCTAAAGGTTATCTCTAGTTTCTATTAATGTCTATAGCCCTTTACCTATCTTAAGACTAAGATATAAATAGTAGCTTAAGGTTATTAATAACTTCTTAAGAAAGAAATAGACTTTCCTAATAAAGTCTAAAGAAGATATACTAAGTATTCTTAGAGACTAGAAGGTAAAAGCTAAGCTATAATTAGGAAATCCCTTCTAGGTTATAAGGAGTAATAGGGTAAGAGAGCTTCTTACTATACTAAAATAGTAGAAGAAGGAATATAGAATTTCCTTCTATACTACTAAAGCATATAACTCTATCTAGAATAGAGTAGTTAAGAGGTTAATCTAAACCTCTAAAGATTATATAAGAGCAATACTAGAAGATGCTTATATACCTATTAAATTCTAGCTAGAGGCCTTAATAGCCTATATAGTTATTAGGAATTCTCTTCCTAATAGCCTAAAAATTAATAGTTTTAAGGTTTTACCTAAGGAGGCCTTTTTAGGCATCTAACCCTCGGTATTATACTTTAGAGTTTAGGGTTATAAAGTAGTAGTCTATATAGATTCTAAGTCCTACCTAGCTAGGATAAGGTTAGATAAACTAATAAACAGAAGCAAGAATACTATATTTATTAGATACGTTCCTAATACTACTAAAATATAGCTCTTCTAGGAGCCTAATATAAGGGCTATTAAAGCCTATAGTACTATAACTTAGTTTAAGTATAAGAAAGGAGGAGATATAGAGCTAAATATTCCTAAGCTTAACTAAGTAAGCAATACACCTATTAGAAACTTAGTTAGCAAACCTCTAAGAAAGCTAATAGTAGTTATACCCCCTATAACTACTATACCTATAGCTATAGCAATAAAGCTAGTAGGTCCTAGCTAGATACTCTTTATATAGTTACTACCTCTACTAAAGGATAAGGAGAAGTACTAGAGGATAAAGGATCTAGAAGAAGAAGACCTTAAGTATATAAATACTAAGATTAGGAATAGACTATAGGTAGCGACTAAACTACCTAGTTTAGTTCGGCGGTTATATAATCTAACCGAACTAGCTAGTTCGGTTCGCCTATTACGTAACGTAGGCAGCGCACCTATACTTGCCCTAAATATCGTAGAGTAGAACCTAAGGGAGGAAAATAAGGACTAGGAGGAAAACTAGAACTAGACTTATAGCTAAAAGAAAAGGAGATCTATCTTAGATAAAGAACTAATCCTAGAGCTAAAAGCTTATAGTATAGTTATAAGATAAGTACTTTAGAAGAGATAGAGAGAATATAGATAAGAGGAAGAGCTAAGTACTAAGTATTATAAGGCATTCCTTAGCTAAGTCTAAGGCTAAGATTAGGAGTAAATCTAAGAAGCCCTATTAGAGGTTTAAGAGTCTATATTTGTAGTACTTGCCCCTTAAGTCTCTATATAAAAATAAGAGGTACCTATTCTAAAGTCCTATAAAGAGGCGATTTAGAACCCTAAATAGGGATATATATAGGAGGATATAGTCTAGAAGGAGCTAACTATATTAAGAAGTAATAATACCTAGATAGAGGTTATTCCCCTAAAGGGAGCAAACCTTATAATATCTAAATAGGTATTTAATATAAAGAGATTAATTAGTAGAGCTATTAAAAAGTTTAAAGCAAGACTAGTTATAAGAGGTTTCTCTTAGAAATTTAGGGTTAACTTCTAGGAAGCCTTTATACTAATAGTTAGGCATAATACCCTAAGAGTATTTATAGCTATAGTTTATAAAAAGGACCTAGAACTTTACTAAGTAGATATAAACAATATATTTACTAAGAGCAAACTCTAAGAAGAAATCTTTATAATTCTACTACTAAGAGTTAAGATTCTACCTAATATAGTCCTATAAATCCTAAGAAGCTTATATAAACTAAAGCAAGTAGTAAGAGACTAGAATAAACTCTATATCTCGAAGTTAAAACAGATTAGGTTTATATAATTAGAAGTAGACCTATACCTTCTTATCTACTAGGAAAGGAATATTCTAATCCTAACCTATATAGATAATATTCTAATTATAGCACTAAAGCTAAAAGATATACTTTAGTTTAAGGAATAGCTAAGTAGGGTGTTTAAGATTAAAGATCTTAGAGAACTAGAGAAGATCCTTAGAATAAGGTTAATAAGAGACAGATAAGCTAGAATTTTAAAGCTTAATTAGGAATACTTTATCTAGGAGAACCTTATAAAGCTAGGAATAACTAAGAAGATAGCTAACCTAACTCTCTCCCTAATAGATAGTTATAATAGTCTAAAACTAATAGGCTTATATAATAAGAGAGGAAACAAGATAGAGTACTAAAGTTAAACTAGTACCTAGATATAGCCTATAGTTATAATAAGACTAGATATTGCTTTCTCTCTTAGCAGGCTAAGCTTATATATTTTAGACCTAGCTAGGAGACACTTGCAAGCTCTAAAGAAACTAGCAAGGTACCTAAGATTATCCTAAGACTTAGGGTTAATATTTAGGAGAGGAGGGGGAAAGTTAATAGGATATTTAGACTCTAACTATATAATAGATAAGGCAGATAGAGTCTTAATCCTTAGAAGTATCTTCTTCCTTTATAGAGCCCTAGTTTCTTAGATAAGTAGAAAGCAAAAGTCTATTATAACATTAATAATAGAAGCTAAGTATATAGCTATAAATATATATATAAAGTAGTCTTAATTCTTAGTAGTACTCTTAAGAGAGATAGACTATATAAGGTTAGTAGGAGAATGCCTATTCTAGCTAACTATTAAAGCCTATCCTAATATAGTAAAAGAGCTAAGGCTAGTACAAATTATAGGGGACAATTAGGCAGCTTTAACCCTTATTAAGGATGCATATACCTATAAGAGATTTAAATACATTAATATTGCATATAACTATATTAGACATCTTTAGTAGCAAAGGAAGGTTATAGTAGAATATATTCTAATAAAAGAGATAGTTACTAATAGCCTAACTAAACTAAAGAATAGGCTATAGTTCTAGGAGTTTATAAGATAACTCTAACTTATATAAGGAAGGGCAAAAGATTCTTGCCCTAACTATAGATTAAACTCTAGACCTTAGAGAGGCAAAAGAAAAATCTATTTCTTACTACTTTATATAAGAAGTAGGAGATCTAGATTATACTAAGCCTAAGAGTTGCACTATAGGAGAAGTAGCTTGCTATACTTAATAAGTAATTAGGATCTAGGAATTAGTTTTAAATGCAAGCAGAAGACTATCTAGCCTAAGTAGGAGTATTAGGAAGTATAGTCTAGTTAGACATTCTAAGAGACACTTTAGGAATTAGGATTAGGTAATATAGGTTATATAATACTAGGTTATATAACTTAGCTAATGCCTATCTTAGGAGTAAGATTTAACCTGCAACTAAAAAAATACAATTAACTCGGTTAGTTCCTACCTACTATCTCTACTTCTACTATGCGTTATACCTACCCTTCCGAGATATTATTTAACAGTTTCTATTAATGTTTATAGCCCTTTACCTATCTTAAAACTAGGATATAAATAGTAGCTTAAGGTTATTAATAACTTCTTAAGAAAGAAATAGACTTTCCTAATAAAGTCTAGAGAAGATATACTAAGTATCCTTAGAGACTAGGAGGTAAAAGCTAAGCTGCAATTAGGAAATCCCCTCTAGGTTATAAGGAGTAATAGGGTAAGAGAGCTTCTTACTATACTAAAATAGTAGGAGAAGGAATATAGAATTTCCTTCTATACTACTAAAGCATATAACTCTATCTAGAATAAAGTAGTTAAAAGGTTAATCTAAACCTCTAAAGATTATATAAGAGCAATACTAGAAGATGCTTATATACCTATTAAATTCTAGCTAGAGGCCTTAGTAGCCTATATAGTTATTAGAAATTCTCTTCCTAATAGCTTAGAAATTAATAGTTTTAAGGTTTTACCTAAGGAGGCCTTTTTAGGCATCTAACCCTCGGTATTATACTTTAGAGTTTAGGGTTGCAAAGTAGTAGTCTATATAGACCCTAAGTCCTACCTAGCTAGGATAAGGTTAGACAAACTAATAAATAGAGGCAAGGATGCTATGTTTATTAGGTATATTCCTAATACTACTAAAATATAGCTCTTCTAGGAGCCTAATATAAGGGCTATTAAAGCCTATAGCACTATAACTTAGTTTAAGTATAAGAAAGGAGGAGATATAGAGCTAAATGTTCCTAAACTTAACTAAGCAAGTAATGCACCTATTAGAAACCTAGTTAGTAGACCTCTAAAGAAGCTAATAGCAGTTGCACTACCTATAACTGCTATACCTATAGTAATAGTAACTAAACCTATAGGTCCTAGCTAGATACTCTTTATATAGTTGCTACCTTTACTAAAGGATAAGGAGAAGTACTAGAGAATAGAGGATCTAGAAGAAGAAAACCTTAGGCATATAAATACTAAGATTAGGGATAGACCGCAGATAGCAACTAAACTACCTAGTTTAGTTTAGCAGTTACGTAGTCTAACTAAACTAGCTAGTTTAGTTCGCCTATTACGTAACGTAGATAGCGTACCTATACTTACCCTAAATGCTATAGAGTAGAACCTAAGAAAAGAAAATAAGAACTAGAAGGGAGACTAGGACTAGACTTATAGCTAAAAGAGAAGGAGATCTATCTTAGATAAAGGACTAGTCCTAGAGCTAAAAGCTTATAGTATAGTTATAAGACAAGTGCTTTAGAAGAGATAGAAAGAATATAGATAAGAGGAAGAGCTAAGTACTAAGCATTATAAAGCATTCCTTAGCTAAGTCTAAGGCTAAGATTAGGAGTAGATCTAGAAAGCCCTATTAGAGGTCTAGAAGTCTATATTTATAGCACTTACCTCTTAAGTCTTTATATAGAGATAAGAGGTACCTATTCTAAAGTCCTATAAAGAGCTAATTTAGGACCCTAAATAGAGATATATATAGGAAGATATAGTCTAGAAGGAGCTAACTATATTAAGAAGCAATAATACCTAGATAGAGGTTATTTCCCTAAAGGAAGCAAACCTTATAATATCTAAATAGGTATTTAATATAAAGAGATTAATTAGTAGAGCTATTAAAAAGTTTAAAGCAAGATTAGTTATAAGAGGTTTCTCTTAGAAATTTAAAGTTAACTTCTAGGAAACCTTTATACTAATAGTTAGGTATAATACCCTAAGGGTATTTATAGCTATAGTTTATAAAAAGGACCTAGAACTTTACTAAGTAGATATAAATAATATATTTACTAAGAGCAAACTCTAAGAAGAAATCTTTATAATTCTACTACTAGAAGTTAAGATTCTACCTAATATAGTCCTATAAATTCTAAGAAGCTTATATAGACTAAAGCAAGTAGTAAGAGACTAGAATAAACTCTATATCTCGAAGTTAAAATAGATTAGGTTTATATAATTAGAAGTAGACCTATACCTTCTTATCTACTAGGAAAGGAATATTCTAATCCTAACCTATATAGATAATATTCTAATTATAGCACTAAAGCTAAAAGATATACTTTAGTTTAAGGAACGGCTAAGTAGGGTGTTTAAGATTAAAGATCTTAGAGAACTAGAGAAGATCCTTAGAATAAGGTTAATAAGAGACAGATAAGCTAGAATTTTAAAGCTTAATTAGGAATACTTTATCTAGGAGAACCTTATAAAGCTAGGAATAACTAAGAAGATAGCTAACCTAACTCTCTCCCTAATAGATAGTTATAATAGTCTAAAACTAATAGGCTTATATAATAAGAGAGGAAACAAGATAGAGTACTAAAGTTAAACTAGTACCTAGATATAGCCTATAGTTATAATAAGACTAGATATTGCTTTCTCTCTTAGCAGGCTAAGCTTATATATTTTAGACCTAGCTAGGAGACACTTGCAAGCTCTAAAGAAACTAGCAAGGTACCTAAGATTATCCTAAGACTTAGGGTTAATATTTAGGAGAGGAGGGGGAAAGTTAATAGGATATTTAGACTCTAACTATATAATAGATAAGGCAGATAGAGTCTTAATCCTTAGAAGTATCTTCTTCCTTTATAGAGCCCTAGTTTCTTAGATAAGTAGAAAGCAAAAGTCTATTATAACATTAATAATAGAAGCTAAGTATATAGCTATAAATATATATATAAAGTAGTCTTAATTCTTAGTAGTACTCTTAAGAGAGATAGACTATATAAGGTTAGTAGGAGAATGCCTATTCTAGCTAACTATTAAAGCCTATCCTAATATAGTAAAAGAGCTAAGGCTAGTATAAATTATAGGGGACAATTAGGTAGCTTTAACCCTTATTAAGGATATATATACCTATAAGAGATTTAAATATATTAATATTGCATATAACTATATTAGACATCTTTAGTAGTAAAGGAAGGTTATAGTAGAATATATTCTAATAAAAGAGATAGTTGCTAATAGCCTAACTAAACTAAAGAATAGGCTATAGTTCTAGGAGTTTATAAGATAACTCTAACTTGCATAAGGAAGGGCAAAAGAATCCTGCCCTAACTATAGATTAAACTCTAGACCTTAGGAGGGCAAAACAAAAGATTTAATCTATATAGGCTAAGTTTTTAACTATATAAATCGGAAAACTAAGCCTAGGAGTTATACTATAGGAGAAGTAGCTTACTATACTTAATAACTTATTATAATTTAGGGAGGGATTTAAATGCAAGCAGAAGACTATCTAGCCTAAGTAGGAGTATTAAGAAGTGCAGTCTAGTTAGTACTTCCTAAGGCACCGAACTAAACTAGCTAGTTTAGTTCTAGGGTTAGGTAATATAGGTTATATAATATTAGGTTATATGACCTACTAGGAAATATATCTTAGGAGAAGGTGCAACCTATAACTAACTAATATAATTAACTCGGTTAGTTCCTACCTACTGTCTCTACTTCTACTACGCGTTATACCTATCCGACGAGTACCTACGAGAATATAATTCGAATAGGTATTTAATAATAACGACGATTAAGCTTTTAAAGAGATAATAGAATTATATAAGCTAGTAGTATAAGATAATTAGCCGGCGGAAATTAAGGTTATTATAGATATAATTAGCTATATAGAGGCGCTTAAGGCGCTTTAAAGGCTACGGCTTTATAAAGAATAATAGCTAACTAGGTCTAATAGCAGATAGTTATTTAAGTACTAGAAGCAAGAGGCAGTACTATTTGCTAGGAAGAATACTTTACTAGTTTAAGGGGATATCTATAGTATATTTGCAAAATAGGTAGCAAAGTAGTATTTATTTAATATCGCGTTTTAACTATATTTTAATCGTATCTTAATAATATTAATATAAGTTTAATAGTTTAAATCTATATAAGATTTAAATCTACTACTAAGACTACTATATTTTAGGATAAACTATAGACTTCTATAGGCGTATTAGCCGTATTTCTACTATACCTATAGTAGCTAAAGCTTAGGGTTTATATCTTAGGGTTGCTAGAATTCTAACTTTAGGTACTAGTAATACTACTAAAACGCACGATTCTATATACTTTAATAAGCTTATTTAATTCTTAACCTCTAACTAGTTAGAACCTTTAATATAGCGAGTTTCTAAGAGTTGCTACTATTGCAAACCGTCGCTAAACCTTAGTTTCTAAAATAGTAGCGATATAATAGTATAAATTAAGCTTAAAATACTATATCGTTAATAATACTACTAAAAGTTAGCGGTTTAATAGTATCGTTATATAGAAAAAACTCTAACATTTAGTACGTAATTTTGCAGCGTTTAGCAGGTGCACTAAACTCGTTATTAGAATGTTATTTAGGGTATTTATAGTATCGCAGTTTAATGTTCTTTAGCTAGAGGTTGCGGCTATTAGCTATAGCTAATTAGAAGGCGGCTAGCTTAGCTAGATTACGTGCTACTTTGAGTAACGATTCCTCGTTATTACGATAAAAAACGCTAACACGGAGGTATCGTTATAGACAGATTACACTGTACTTAACAGCTATTCTTTGCTGTGGGTAGACTTGCATAGTCTTGAATGCACGCTTCGGTAAGCTCGGGGCTCTCGAATGACGATGCTACCGTGTACGTGCAAATCCAGTAAGACTACAATGCCACTTGCGATGGATTTCATGTTGAATAACCCGAAGGAGGCAATATTGCCAGAAGAGGCGTTACCAATTGACTTCCTTTCGCTACTCGCTACCTCGGGGCGTATCACTTACTACATACGGAAGCCGTTCAGGTCATTGTCTTACTCTGGCTACACCACATAGATCTCTCTTTAATATTGTAGCAGGCACTGATTAGACTTTGCCCTCGGAAGATTCCTGCTCCGCATCGTTATTTTGAGTAGTCGCTTGCTAGGGCCTCATATCACCCCACTTAGGCACCAGAGCTAGCATGACGCTGACACCAAGGAGTGCGAGGCGTCGAGAAAGCAATGAGTGTGAAGACGCCTGCTGTCATGCCTGGAGCTCCCAATCTAGCGATGGCCCTACCAACGACGAGGGCAGTGCTTGTGGGTGCCAAAGCACAAATAAGGCTACCCACTTTGAAGATAAGAATCGAGATAGGAACATGATTCCAATGGGGAAGTATCGGAAGATTTTGCCCCACGTGGACTGAAAAGCAGCAGAGACCAGCATAATTGCAGCTGCGTACCAGCTGACATCTCGAATAGTGTTGAAATCGGTCATGATGTACAGGATAGCGGTTGCAAGGATTGTGGCGTCTATAGTTGGGTTGATTTCTAAACTGTTGATGCTCCCATCTTATGGGACGGAGATCTTAGGCACAACTCACCCATTTTTGCTGCGAAAAGAGCCAAGAACAGTCCTATCATCACCAGGATGAGTCTTTTAGGGTCGGGGAAATCTGATGTATCCATTTGTCATTGTTAATTAGCGCTATCGTCTTGCTGCTCTTTGTGCGTGTCATGACCAGTTTCTGTTGGCCTCTCTGGAGATCCGCTGCCCTTGAAGAAGGAGCTTTTGGTGTCTTTGTTATTATCGACGTGGTACTCGTTACTGGCAGCTGTAGACATCGTGATGTGGATCGCTCGACGTGTGGCAGAGGCTCAGTGCTGCGGTCTTCACACTCTGTAACAAGATCACTTCGTTTGAAATTCTTAGGCTTCTGCGCATATACTGAAGTGACTACGTGCTTCTCGGAGACATATGACGATGTGTTAAAAATCGACGGAAGGCGTTCGATGTGAGCTAGATCTAAAACAGAAACAAGTTTCCGCCAATCACAGGCTGTTCCACCTTCGGAGTCTTGGCTGGTGTTGAATTTCCGAGTTCAGCATGGCTTGTATGTCATGGTAAAGTGGTGTAAGCAGTCTCCTTGAGCTTCGAAAGTGTTTCAATGAGTACGCTTTGCTCTTGAGCGATGGCGACCACTGTTCTTGTCTTGGCTTGGCACTCGTCTTGTGGCAAAGCTAAGGTGGGCCGTAGTGAGTGGACAGCATCCATGTTGATTTGCAGCGGTGCTGGCCGCGGAGGGAGGTCTGAATTGGGCCCTTGCAAAGCTGCATGAAGCATCTGTGAAGCATCTGTGAAGCATCTGGAGCAGCGACCAGCCAAGACTCCGTTCATGTGCGACCGGAGACTTCTTTCCCAATGAGGAAGTACCTGTCCCGACGTAGGTCGCCGCGCGCCTTGAGGCTCTTCGAATAGCTTCGCATTGCATGCATCACATTCGCTCTAGACTCACGGCAACACGAGCATATAGTAAGAGTCATTGGCGCCGATGGGGCTGTGACAGCAACAAGCTCATGACTCTTTTCAAGCTTGAGCGAGGTGGTTGCGAAGTACCTCTCGCAGCAGATAAAACAGTCCGAGCCTTCTAGTCGCGAATGCTGCTGCTGGTCGACAGGAGAGCTTACCGACCATGTGGCCCTCTACGACATATCGTATACCTTTGAGGGACGAAGGCGACGCAGAACAAGGAGCTCTCGGCTCGCTCCGATGTGCAAGGCAACAATTCAGCCCCGTCACCGAAACTAACATTCAAAGGTCAGGAGCTACAGTCCAAGATGAGCATCCCAAGGGCGTGCTGTCTTCCAAGAGCCCGGCAGCTCTACTAGCCTGTTCCAAATTTGCCAAGCTTCATGCTCAAGGGCAGAATGAGGTCTCGGAGGTTGACTCCGGCTTGCCAGTGGACGCCATGTCTCCAGACACTATTCATCTCCTCATTCTGGCTGGTCCGAGGCCAGCGCAAGAGCCAGCATCGGAGGGAAATCCGGAATCCAGAATCACTCCATTGCTCACAGCCTGAAGAGGGGCCCTCAAGGAACTGCCGTTGAATGCAAATCTCGGACAAATGCTTTTCGACCTCCAGGTTAAAGTGGAGGCGGATTACGAAGACGAACTTCGCGCATTCATTCAGCTTTTCGGCTTCGTGATATCCGTGAAAGCGCGCGAGAGTGAGAGGAATGAGAAGTCAGGAGGGTTGATTCATTTTAGAATCACAGCGGAAAGATCTCGGCACGGGGCTGGAGAACCTAGCTGAACCTGGGTCTCATCCTCAGAATGTTCGAAGTGTCCCGCTTTGATGGAATGTGGCGAGACTGGCAGGACATCCGGATAGTCCCAGAGTGAATGGGCCAAATGTCCGAGTTAAGAAGATGAAAGACGTGGGCTATGTTCCACCGGGGCGAGATGCAGGTGCGTGACGTCGGAGAGAGTCTGCTCAAGCAGGCAGAGTACATAGATACGTACTCAACGAACTACTGTACCCTTGCCTGCGAGGCAGGGCAGCATTCGTTTCCGCCTGCTTGACAAAGTGCCGCACCGGAGTCGCCTTGGTCAGGTCCGGCAGTTGATGGCGTGTGACGGAGTGCATGAAACACGACTTCCACAAGAGCGATTGCTCTGTAGGTCCGAACGAGGGGATGACTCGACACTCCGGCAGTCGAAGTATGGAAAGACTGTAGTACTGTTGCTCCCTTCGATCTCTCCAGCCCTACGACTGTTCCAAGCATTCTGCCGCAATCGCAAGGCCTGGCCTGGCCCGGCCCGGCCCGGGCCTTAATCAACCTTGGCAGTAGACTACAGTATACTGGATGTACTGTAGTAGCAATAGTCGAATTGTCCGCAAGATCAATCTTCCGACCGGTTGTTCAGACCCGCCTGGGCGAGATTGTGTAGGGATACCCCCGTCAGACGTGTATAGTCCTACTCAGCGACAACGACGGCCGAGCAGTGGACGACGTGTCGCGCCCCAGGATCGAGATTATTTGGCGCGACAAGTGCAGTCGTGGAACGTGGTCCCAACCAACGACACGGCGTTCGGCGACAAAAGCTGCCGACTGTCCGCTCTTGGCGGCCGCGTAACTTGGCAGCGTCCCCACACACACTGCGAGCTTCGTCGGTCACGAGCCTCATGCGGTAACGCTGCCACCAACTGTCGCCACGGCGGAGCTTGCATGCTTCATCAGGGTCGCACCGCCCTGAATGAAGGCGGACGACTTCGACTCTACGCCAGACGACTCTGTCGGCGGGCAGTGCCGATGGCAATGCTGACGGATGCCGCTCATTCAGAAGATCACCATGAATCATCACACAGTCATCACGGCGATGCCCATGGTCTACGGACGCTCGACGCACACATCAGCTTTCCAAGCGTCTGCACGACCGTACTACGTACATGTGCGTGCTACGACTGGGATTGCATGTGATTTACACGCGACTGTTCCCCTTTGGTGGAGAAGCGCAATAGCTTCATCATCTCTGATTCGCCAAGAACATGTACGACTGCTGATCGCGGCCAGCCCATATTGCCCACACGCTGAAGCGGGCCACGGGCGATGCGCTGCTTTAGTCCCGAGTCAAGAATTTATGCTCAGCATAAACGCCGGCAGACCAGTGTCCGCCGACTTGCCCGCGATGCATCATAGCGACACGGTGGAGATGTGAGGTATGTGCTTGGCCATCCAAGGCATATAAACGGCGCCAGCTCCTCCTTTAAACGTCCTCGCTCCTGCCAAATCAACCACTGAGAAGTGACACGCTCACGATGTTGGTCCACGACCTCCCCGTTAGGAGTCTTTCTCCGAGCGAGATCGCCAGAGTATCTGGGTCCTGCATCCTCCTCTACATCCTCTTCTCTCTCGCAACAGCCTTCTACAATGCTTTCCTTGGCCCTCTTCGCAAGTATCCAGGCCCACCACTCCGCGCTCTGTCAAAGCTGCCCCTGCTTTGGTCCACAGCACGGGGGAACGAGGACCGTGAACGTGTTCAACTGCACCAAAAGTACGGTCCAGTGGTCCGAGTAGCGCCCAATCAGTTATCTTATGCTGGGTAAGCATCATCGCGGAAATTTTGCGGTGCACCTCGAGATCTGTGCTGACGGTGCATCGATTGCTCGGTGTAGAGGTGCCCAGGCATGGAAAGACATCTACGGACACCGCAAACATGGCCAAGCTAGTAACAACAAATTCTTGCAATTCTACGCCAAGCCCTTCAACGAAATCGACAGCCTGATCACCGCCGATGACCCCAGCCACAGTCGGCAACGCAGAATTGTCTCGCATTCGTTCGCGGACCGCACATTGAAGGATCTTGAACCATTATTGATGCGCTGGATAACGAAAATGAGAGGCAAGCTTGAAGAAAAGTCACAGACCACGGAGCAGATCGATCTTCTCAAGTACTACAATTGTAGGTGAAGGCCAGGTGCAATGCTTCAGTCGCGGATGGTGCAGCTGCTGACGAGTCTCTCAGGCACAACATTTGACATCATGGTATGCACGCAACTGTCCTGATCGAGCCCAAGTCGAAGATACTAACATTACCTAGGGTGATCTGACATTCAGCGCAAGCCTGGGCATGCTTGACAACGGTGAATACTCATCATGGGTCAAGGCCATTTTTGAAGGAATCAAAGGCGGCACGATCTTGCGCACGATCCGAGATGTCAACAGCGTCACCAACTGGATCTTCGCAAAATTCGTCATGTCGAGCCCCAAATTTGCAAAGAAACGGGTAGAGCATTGGAACTACTCCGCAGAAAGGGTCGCTCGTAGACTGGAGACTACTCCCGACACGCCGGACTTGTGGGCCAAAATCTTGGAAAAGGGCAGTGGTCCGAACGGTCTTAGCTATGGAGAACATGAGAGTAACGCGTCGCTGTTCATGATTGCTGGAACAGAGGTACGTCCGTTAAGAAGCGTTCCCAACATCTCATTCGCTGACCACGAAGCAGACCACAGCCACATTGCTTTCCGGCACGACCTACTACCTCCTTCGCAACCCGCAATACCTCGAGAAGCTCACTCGCGAAATCCGCGACGCGTTCGGGAGCTTCGAAGAAATCAACATGGAGTCGGTCCAGCGTCTCAAATACCTCCACGCCGTCCTGCAAGAAGGTCTTCGCGTGTACCCTCCCGTTCCCACCCTCCTGCCCCGCGTAGCTCCCAAAAACGGCGCCATCATCTGCGACGAATTCGTGCCCGGGGGAACCGTCATCGGCGTGCACCAGCTCGCCACCTATCGCAGCGAAGCAAACTTCAAAGACTCCCTCGAATTCCGCCCCGAACGTTGGCTCGGAGATCCCGCGTATCGCAACGATCGCCTCGACAGCGTTGAGGCCTTCTCTGTCGGCCCACGGAACTGTCTAGGCAAGAACCTCGCCTGGCATGAGATGCGCTTGATTTTGGTGACAGTCCTACACGCATTCGACTTGAAGCTTTGCGCAGAGAGCGAGCAGTGGAGAGACCAGAGAAGCTACACGATTTGGGAGAAGAAGCCGCTCATGGTGCAATTGAGTCCTGCGAAGCGCGAGAACTAGAGACTACTGAGCAAGCTACGTACTGAGCGATTTTTTGGATGAGCGAATAGAGCGTGGGCACAGTCCTCGGTGGACGAAGCCGAACGGGGCAGGTCTTTCCAGGGGAGAGCTCGACAGATACCGCCAAGGTAAGCTACCCTGCACAGAACACCAGTAGTGCTTCGACGGTTTTGGGCTAGGCGTATACAATAGAGAGAGAGGGATAGACGGCATCAAAAATTTATGCAGAAAAGCAACAGAGGTGAGCAATTGCATCTGAACTCGCGGCGGCGGTATTCCATCTGTCTACACAGGCAGCATCACAATGACGTGCCATCGCTGTATATCCAGGCAAAGCCAACTAGCCGTTCAATATATTCCACATGATTTGACATGTCAATCTCGCTGACATCCCAGACGATTGGACACGAATGCTACAACTTGGCAAATACCAAGTCAATTCTCCGACAGTAATCTGAATTATGAAGCCTCGAATTTACCCGTCGGCTCGATCGTGCCTTTTCCCTTAGATCATCACGATCTCCCAAGTGCTACAGGGATGTTTGTTTCAGTTCTATTTTCAACAACAACAAGTCGAAGAATTCAAGGCCCGAATGCCAAGTCTTTCGTGCACAGCGCGTCGAGATCGGGGGTTCTGGGAGACTTGGCCCGGGGATTCGTGCGAAAGGGAGTCTTGTAGTGGTAATTCGAACCTTTCTCGTTGGATTCGTAGTCCTTCGTGGGTGGACTAGCTATCTGAAGGTGCTCCGGCGGAGATTGGATGGACCTAATTGTTTGGAACGCCGATTTTGAGCGGCTCGCCGGTTTGGAGTTGGTACCATTTGGTCGAAGGAGCGAACTTGAGTATAAAAAGGAGAGACAACGAGAAGGAGACCGAGAGGCGGCGAAAGAAGCGGCAGAGTGGAGTGCTGTCGAGATTGGCCTTAGCAGCGAAGACTGCTAGAAGACTTGCTGACATAGATCGTGACTACGATGTCAGAGCTTCCGTCTGTGAAATGCTCATCGCCTCTTGAAAAATGTTCCTGTTGAGGGCATATCTTGAGTGAACATGTTCTGTTGTCAAGAGTGAAGGAATTGTGGAGGAGGTACCTACATGTAGGATGGAGGTGGAGAGTTTTGCTTAGTAATAGAACTAGTTCTATGGCGCTCCCGTCCCGTCGGGCCTCACAGTGACGACACTTGCCCTCGGGTACAACATGCACAACTTGCACGCGCGATCACACCTCGATGTTTCCATGATGTGAGAGGTAAATACTGCATTGCGTAGGAAGAAATCGCAGAGGTAGGTGGAACATTTTCCGGGACCTTGCGACCCTACGGGACCTACGGGATACAAGCACTGTCCACGCCATACCATATAGTAGTAGCATTGACATGAACGCTACACTTCGCCTCGATCTTTACGCTGACCAGGTGTAGTCCAGCATCACCGTCAACATGTCGAGCTACAGGGTGGCCGTACCAGAGGAAAAGCTGATCACTCTCAAGATCAAGCTTGCACAGGCAGAATTCCCAGACGAGGCATGCATTCTTTCCCTCAGGCATACCTTGCTTGACACTGACTCAAGGCTCAGCTCGAAGGCGCAGATTGGAACTATGGAGCTCCGCTTGCAGACGTGAAGCGTCTTGCGAAGCACTGGCGGACGAAATTCGATTGGTATTGACACCATTGCCCCGCATAGCGTCTATCTGCTAACTTGGTGTGCGTGTTGTACAGGAGACAGCAGGAAGCAAAGCTCAACGAATTGCCAAATTATCAACGAAGCGTCAACGTCGAAGGATTCGGTGATATTGACATTCACTACCTCCATCAGCCTTCGGAAAGTCCCAACGCTATTCCACTACTCTTCGTCCACGGATGGTAAGTGCAGCCTCGGAAATGGAAAGAGTCGGCTGACACTCCACAGGCCGGGCAGCTACCTGGAGGTGGTGAAGATGTTACCTGCGTTGCGCAACGGCAGCAAAGGAGTCGCCTTTCACGTAGTAGCACCATCACTGCCAAACTTCGGCTGGTCCCAAGGCATTTCGAGAACAGGCTTTGGGCCCGCGCAGTATGCCGAAACCTGCGATCAGCTCATGCAGTCCTTGGGCTACAAGCAATACGCGACTCAAGGTGGCGATTGTAAGTCAACATGCATTCCATGTTCAGGAGGAAAATCGTACTGACTGTTCAAGGGGGCTTCATGATCACCCGCGTGATCGGACTTCGCTACCCACAACGCTGCTTAGCATCACATATCAACATGATCCGCGCAAGTCCTCCAACTTGGCTGAAGAATCCGATTCTGGCACTCCAGCATTCCCTCCTGCCATACGACAAAGCCACTAGAGATGGCTTCGCACGCTCCCAGTGGTTCCTCAACGAAGGCTCAGGCTATCGTTCGATACAAGCGACCAAGCCTCAAACTCCTGGCTACGGTATCCATGATTCTCCCGTGGCTTTACTGGCCTGGATCTATGAGAAGTTGCATGACTGGACTGATGATTATCCCTGGACGAACGATGAGATCCTCACCTGGGTATCGATCTACTACTTCTCCACCGCTGGCCCCGCTGCTTCGCTTCGCATATACTACGAGGCCACTCATCTATCCGGCCTCAACAATGTTCACCGAGACAGAACGCATGACTGGATTCCGAACGTGAAGCTGGGCTTGTGCCATAGCCCAAAAGAACTGACGCTCGTTCCGAGCACTTGGGCAAGGACCCTTGGCCCTGTCGTCTATGAGGACCGGAAGAAGAAAGGCGGGCATTTCGCAGCTCACGAGATCCCAGAGGAGATTGTGAAGGACCTGATCGCCATGTTTGGCAAAGGCGGGCCGTGCTATGGTATCATCAAGACGAAGGCGAAATTGTAGCTATGCGACGACAATCACGAAGGACTTGCTGTCACGAATACACATGATACCAGCGACCGCCATCAACAGAGCGGTATGCGTTCTTTGTACCAAAATAGGATCATCACGCCACCAATTTCTGGCTTTGTCTACACAAGAATACAATGAACTTAGGGCCTGCGATATATTCATATCCTCGACGCACACTCTTGAACTCACTCACTTCTGCTTCCCGCACCTCTACACTCATTCATTCCATTTTCATTGCTGTCAATTCCCTTCTCGTCCATGCTCCATGTCATCTCCAGAGGAAACCCGCCGCATACAATCCGAAGTCGACTCAGCGCTGGCGCTGCTGACTTTCCCCACCACCACCGATCCGCACGTAATCCACTTCCTCCGCAGAGTTTACACCAAAGAAGCCACGCGCAATTCCATCCATCCCCTCCTCGCCTGGAAACAATGGAAAAACATCTCCAAGGAACAATATCTCTCCCTCCTCCCCGCCCTCGCCCTTGCCTCACACATGCTCACCGAACCGCTCACAGCCAACTTCATCAACGCCCTCATCTACTGCCCAACAAGCATAAAATTCGACAACCTCGGCAAACCGCGCAAAGTCTTCAAATGGCTCTGCGAAGATCTCGAGCAACCGCTCCGCCCCGCCGCCCAGAGACGCTACGAAGAAGCGCTCGAAAAACTGGTCCCCCACGTCCGTTTGGCACCCGTCGCATGGCCGAGGAACATCTGCGCCGTCACCGAACCCAAAGAAGCCATACAAGGCCGAGGGCCGGGCGTGCAAAGCGAGCTTCAATTCTCCTTGGAACGCGTCAACGACCTCAACCCGCGAACTAAAAGCCTCGACTCCCTTTTGCTCTGCTACCTCGAGCTCGTGCAAATTCTGCTGCACGAACTCATGCACGCGATCGCGTTCGCGTCGGACGGAGCGAAGTATGGCGAGAGGTTTTTTTGCGATAATCCCTATGTGGAAAATGGCTTCTCGTGGGAAGAAGCTGTTCTGGGAGGGATTTTGGAGCTGGAAAGGAGGAATTCGAGAGATGTGATGTTGACGTTGAAGGATTTGGATCTGGCGGCGCTGGTGAGTTGTCATACGGCGAGGAATATTAGTTTTCCGGTCACGAGCTGTGAGGGGTTGGCGGGGAGGATTATTAGGGAGGTTACGACGCAGGAGGTTATGTTGAGGTTTGAGAGGTTGTTGCAGAGGGAGTGATGTGTTGGTCGTAGTCTTGACATGTACGCAGCATTCATACCAAGTCAACACTTGCATTGCCCGCTTCCTTTTGGCCGCACAGTTGAACGCTGACTCTCAACCACCTGACTGGGGAAAATCCTGCAACGTACAACCACGATATTCATGCATAGAACCCACTACCCTTTGTTCCGCCGCAAAAAAAAATTCATCAATCTCGCTTATGCTTTGTATCGCCCTTGCACACCTTATACTAACAAACCGACGTGCGAACAAAGAAAACCCCAATCCCAATGGACCCATCTCCCCGTATCATGTTAACCAAAGGGATTTCAAAATTCAATTCATCAATTCTTTTAACCGAAAGAATACAAGTCCTTGTTCTACGAACGGATCGCTTTATACTATACTACACAACTAAGTATCTAAAGTAGTCGTTCGAGTATCTAAAGTAGTCGTTCGAGTATCTAAAGTAGTCGTTCGAGTGTCGTTCGAGTATCTAAAGTAGTCGTTCGAGTAACTAAAGTAATTCCTCGAGTATTTAAAGTAGTTGCCCGAGCATCTAAAGTAATTACCCAAGTATCTAAAGTAGCTATTCGAGTATCTAAAGTAGTTCCTCGAGTATCTATAATAGTTCCTTAAGTATCTAAAGTAGTTCCTCGAGTATCTATAATAGTTCCTTAAGTATCTAAAGTAGTTTTTCGAGTATCTATAATAGTTCCTTAAGTATCTAAAGTAGTTTTTCGAGTATCTAAAGTAGTTGCCCGAGCATCTAAAGTAATTACCCGAGTATCTAAAGTAGCTATTCGAGTATCTAAAGTAGTTCCTCGAGTATCTAAAATAGTTCCTCGAGTATCTAAAGTAGTTTTTCGAGTATCTAAAGTAGTTGCGTATCCGTACATTCCTTAGCGTTCTCCTTGCCACAACCAATCGCATCATTTCCCTGCTCATCAGATACAATTGGCTACAAGTCTACCAAAGCTAACGGAAGACCCGGGCGGCCGGCGGAACCAGGTTTCTATTTGCAAATCGCGACCTGCTGAGACTTTTTCGGGTCCGTTCCTAAACGCTACTCGCTGCAGATGGACGCAATTCTCTACATACCTTTCCTATCGACGATTTCATAATCAATCTTGATCACGTCGTCGAAGATGGCGGATTTGGGCAATCCAATCAGGATCCGCGGCGAGTGCAACTATGAAGCCGCGTTGGCGCCTTTCTCGGCCTGTGTATATGAAGATGGTGGGAATAGACATAGCGCGCGTAATGTACACTCCTGAATTGAAAATGTTCGCTATGCTGATGCTTGGCACTATCATTACTTAATTGGACACCGATTATCGTATAGGCACTGCCTCCCATTTCCCCTTGAACTCATTCTCTTGATCAGACGCCGGAGTGTCAGTATATAGGCTCTCTTGTCTGTAAAGGCCCGGCTTCGTCTCTCCACCTCGGTCACCTCCTCGCTGCATGTATGTTCTGTCATCGTCCGGATCGTCATCCCAGTGTGCTCTTTTCACATGCGGCGTCCGCGGAGTCTGCACATATCCCGTCTGACCCATGGTCGCGAACGGAGCCTGATGCATTTCATATTCGTCCGGCGGTTCCACGCCAAAGTCTTTCCGTCCAAAGTCTTCACCCTCTGGCGTGTACATGTGCTTTTTGTTGTAATAGTATATTGCGGCCGACAAACCTCCAAATACGACAGCCATGATTGCGACTGCAGCGCTGTAGCCTACGACAGAACTTCCCGAAAAGTTAAGGCCGAGACCGCCGTTGATGACACCCAATACCAAGATCGATATGCCGAGGAGACGATGAATTTTGCCTAATGGAGTCGGCGTGCCAGAGCGCAGGAAGATGATGTGATGGCTGAGTCCAATTCCGATTTGGAGGAGGATTCCAGCGAAGATGAACAAGCCGATTATCTGATGCGCCGATCTGAAGTGTTTTGACTGCACAATGTTAGTGAGCTTCGCTCGGTATTGTGCCACGATGGACGAACCTTGTTGTATAGTTGCGATGCGTATATGCCGAGTCCAAATCCAATTACGACAAGTCCAAGGCCTACCATCTGTATTCCTGCATGAAGAGGAGCTCTCCTGAACAGCCGAAGGCTGACAGCGCCAAGTGGGAACACCAGAAGGAAGGCCAGAGACATGAAGACTGCATGCACAATCTGTGCCCAGGCCGCGTCGTGACCAGTGTTGTAGGCAGTCGAGCTGAAGTAATTGGCAAAAGCCCAGTATGAGTCCCCGATCGCCAATCCAGGGTCTTGTGGGGCAGGCACTCTTCCATACCACCCGGAGGAGTTGGTCGCGACAGTCATGTCGAGTTGGAAGACGCCATGAAACTCGTGGATATGTAGAGGCGCATTGAGATCATCCGAGTGCAGGGTGACGTTCGGACCAAGAGCGAAGATGAAAGGCTGGGTCTTGCTGGTTGTGTCAATGCGACCAGTTGCCCACGATGAGCAGTTTCGGCACACGGCGTGCGAAATCAAGACGCCGTCTGGACTAAGGCTGTTGTGGAATGGAGCGTAGGTGTCGTTGCGGACGGGATCGATTTGGATGTCCTTCTCCCACTCTGGCTCCGAGTGGCCTTTGGACATTCGCGGGCTGTTGATCAGCGTGTGGCCATCGGCACCGATGTAGGAGATTATCATCCTCGTGTCCTTCATGCTACTCCCAAAGCCGACGCCCATCCATGAATGCGAAGCAGGCGCATTCATGTGAAAGTAGACATCTCCATTCTCAGCCACGTTCAGCGCGAAGACGTAGTGCTGATACGCCAGGACAAAGTATGCGGCCTTTGCATGTTCATCGATCCCGGCCGCTTTGATCTCCTCCTCGTTGCCGGCCCAGACCAGCTGAAAGGCCAACAGAAGAATGCAGACGATGCGGTTCATGTTGGCGGTTTTCGAGAATGCGGCAGCGCCACCCGCAGAGCTATCGGCGTGGAGGCGGCGCAGGAACGGAGGAAGAAGGTGGAAAGGTGTGATGTGGCAGCAGAAGTGCCGCTCTCAAGTCGAACGACAGGCGCGCCGCGGGAGAGGACTCGTCACTCCAGCTATTCTCGCCATACAGTCAGACTGTAGGCGCCCGCCACGTCGAGACGTCGCACGGGGATTCCAGGGCTGAGAGGCTATTAAGCGCTGCGGTGGGGTTGCTGCATACACCCGCGTCCTATCACCGCTCGCCGTCCTCCTGTTCGCTGCTGCGGGCGACAACTACCGGTCGCTCCATGCTGACGGTGCTGCAAGCTCGGTGGAAATAGCGCGGTCGAGGATGTCGCTGTACAGCGGTACATCAGCTTCACCAGCGTGATGGTTGGCGGAGGAGGTGATGATGGAGGTGATGCGAACGATGGCGCGTGAGGAGAACCTGGAAGTGTTAAGCGGCAGGTCCCGTCGTCCGACGGGGCTGATGAGTCAGCACTGAGCAGTCATGTTTTCGCCAAGCCAGCTCGACACATGTCTGGCACATCTCAACTGCTCTTCTCTTCATCACATCACGCCTCTCATCTTCCGTCGCCATTGTTACCGCGGCTCTTCTTCACTGATACATGCAGTTGTTGCATTCACATCACCCAATTGCTCGACCACCTCGAAGCTCCGTTTCTGGCGATAGAAAAAAAATCGGAGAGGGCACTTGTTACCGAGAGCAATGGTGCATGAATCGTCTCCCCGGGACGACAATCATCAAGAAAGGCCGACTCCTTCGGGCCACATCTGCATCGTCAGTCTGGCATGTGCACGAGTTCGAGCAACGCGTGCATTCGCGGCATGACGGAAGTGCTCCGGACTTCGATGCATCCTTCGGACTTGTAGTAGAAGCGAGGGCCTTCTGGCTCTAGTCATTCAGCTCCTTTCCGTCTGCTCGATCTCACAGGCTTCCAGGCACTAAATCCAGCCCCGAGCGGCATATGCCTTGGCACACCGCAACGAAATTCTACCCACTGCATGCAAACACTAATAATAGACATTCCGAAGTGCTTGACTGTGCTTGACACTCTTCTTCGTCAAAGACTTTGTGCTTAGCAGGTCCTAAGCTCACCATGAGGACGACATTGTGATCCTGAGATGTTTCGACTACAAGCCACTCAACCGGTCCTTGTGTGTCCGACTGCTTCAATGATACACCGCAACATGCGTCTTCGCCCTTGCCACGGGTCCCGACTTCAAGAAAACGTCTAACCGACGCAAGGGCTGACGTATTTCCGGCACCATGTTTGGCACTATCGTGAACGGGACCGCATGTCACTACCCTGTCGACACATTCTCGTGTCTGCATGTCCGCAGAACGCGAGCGAATAGAGACCATGGCGAGTTCGAGCAAAGTGAACGCCACCGACTCCCATGCTCGCTGCTATGCATACTCACGAGTTCCGAGGGCGTTTCCAGTTCCTGTTCCGCGGCCTATGCATCGCTTGCGAGGGCGGAACTGCTGAATACCTCCTGACGTCCGAGTACAGAAAAGTCATAAGAGCAGGCGTTCTGCCATCGGGCCCTCATACTGTGCTTGTGCATTGATTCGGTCATCGTGAAAGAATTCACTATGCTGTTCCCTTTTCTTAGCTCTGCCCTACTGGCTGCTTTGGTTGCTGCTGACACAGTAAACACCTACTCGCAGCAAATGTGCCGGACAGCTTTGAGACCTTCGCAAGGATCAGGAGGGACAACGACAAGTTCCACTACCCAACATCTGACGAAAACTGTCACACGGATCATTACACCAACATCAACGATCACCCCGACCAGTACTACGCTCACGAAGAGAACAACTACTACGAGGTGGTTCACGCAGACCTTGCCACAGAGCACGAACACTTTCTCCACCACTCTGTCTTTCACGCAAACTAGCAGTGCTTACATTACTTTGATCAGCACGATCACTTCCTCCGTGACTTCGACCACTACTAGCACCTTCACAACCACCACAATTCAACCTTCGCCAGGTTTCGTTGCCATTTCGTCTGCATTGGCTGCCGAAGGTCACACCGCTGCTAAGAGAGCCAGAAGGGAGACCGAAGTTGCTTCTCGTGAGCCTAGCGCAGTTGATCTTCAGGAGCGCGCGACTCAGCAGAAGATCATTTGTGGTAATGATGGCAAAATTACCTACGAGCCACCGCAATACAAAGGCTCGGTCACTTGCCACAAACGGGTGCAAATCGTCACCACCAAGACTGTCACATCCACTGCAAAGACTACGAAGACAATCCAAGCACCTCGTGGCACTGTAACCCAGGTGAGCGATGCCAATCAGTCCATAGTCGAGATACTTCTAACATCAAACAGACCTTCACATCCACTCAGACCAGTACCACAATAACCCGTCGCCCAATAGCCTCCACGACCATCACTTTCTCAACCACAAGCACCCTAAGCACAACCATCACATCCTCCTCAACAACAACAACCCTCCTCACCACTCTCTCCACCACCTACCTCCCCCAACCAACCTACTACGCCGCCTGCTCGCCAAACAACATCATTTCCTACGTCGACAACACCCGCATCTCCAACATCGTCACCACCAATCCCGAAGTCGGCTTCTCCTTCGGCTCCGGCGCGACAAACGCCTACGAATGCTGCGTGCAATGCCTCTTGACCGGCAGCACATGCGGTGCTTCGACTTGGCATCCTGCGGCAAGCGTTTGTTATTTCTTCCCGTTTGGCACAAGCAATACTTGCGACGCGACTGAAGAGGTTGGGGAATTTGCAAAGGGAAGTGGGAGTGCGAGTGTGGGGTTTGTGGTTTCCAATGGGAATTGTGGGGAGGTGGGGTTTGCTGGGTAAGTATTTCCCAGAGATGACTCGAAGGTGAACATGGAGGAATCAAGCGTGATGGGGAGGAGGTGGTGCACGGATGGTTGAATGGGTAGATGAAAATATGACGGGTATCTCTAGAAATCCGAAAGTCCATGTCCGAGGCCGATGCATATACACAACAGACGCGCAGTTGTTCGAAACCCAAAAAAAAATCGCCGCTCGTTCGCTCGTCTATTGGTTCATTAACCTATAACCACCAAATCCAAAATCCCTTGTTATCTTTCCTCGGCTTATAGAAATCCGTGAAAGCGCCCACGGAACTCGTCTGTTTATCCCTGTGCAATCCAATCCAATTAGTCGTGATCGTATGGTAATCACTAGCTACTTGTGATGTCCTTACCTCGCTTTCTCCCACTCCTTAAACCTCTTCTGCTGAGCGATTTTCCATTGCGGAAGAGGCGGCTCTTCTTCTTTTTTCTTGAGTCGTGAGAACATGTTTTTACGTTCTTTGGGCTCGAATGATGGCTTTTTCGGGCTTTCGTTGTCGACTTTTGTTGAGTATTGTGAGTTGGAGAGGGTCGGAGTGGAGGAGGACATCTTTATTGCAATGTAGTGATGTAGTAATGTAGTGTGTCGAAGTGCGTGTGTTTTGTAGCTGGGTATTGGGTGTGCGAAGGGAGGTGGATTTTGTAGTTCTACTGTGTTCTGGTGTTGAGATGTATGCCATGCCACGATGCTGCGGCGCAGCCGTGCAGAGAAACCAGGTGACTCCTTTGTCTGTTTAGGGCTGATACAGAGGCTGAGAATGAACTTTCGACCCTCTCGAGTTCTCAAAGTGGATGAATTACTTGGAGATCAGTGTGGCTCAACGGGCTTGGGTTGCACTATACTTTCATCGACACGGCAGGAAGGCAGCAAGACAGCAAGGCAGTGTATGGAGATCGTTCGAAGGTGGCTTTGTTCGCTTGGCGTACGTATCGGAGGTCCGAAGGATCTCGCACTCGCTTGCTTTGCTGGCTGCGGAAAGGGATTGAAGTGGCGGCAGGCTGTGCGGGCGCAGCAGCACTTGCACCAGCGATTGCTAGTACACACAAGTGCGTCGAAATGCGCGGAGGTGTGATTCCGTGAGAAGTAGGAATCGAGTCGAGCACGGTGGCATGCTGCAGGTCATCTGCACTGGATCAAATTGGGCATTCGTCACTAGGCGAGCACAGAAGGAACCAATCAGACCCCTGCCATCTGGTCTCGCGCTAGCGGATGTTTGTTCTTCAAAGTGGTCGGTGCAAGGCATAGTTTGACAGGGGTCAGTAGCTCCTTCGTTCTTACGGCGACAGGTCTTTGGCTTTTAGCACCATCAACATCTCATGGCGTTGATCTCAGCTTGTCATCAGAAGGAGAGAAGAAAAGCGATGGCCAAGGGCGTTTGCTTTGCGAAGGTCTGTCAGTTCGTATTGTATGCTAATTCTTGAGCAGCGCGGCGTAACGTGCAGGCATTGCTGCCATTTGATCCTGAAGCCATCAGCCGCACGTCGAAGGATTCGTATTGCTCGCCCAGCCCTGAGTCCGTCCCTCATCGTGCGAATATTGTCTCTGCATAAAATGAACTCGAAGAGTGAAGTGACTCCAGTCGCCATCGAATAGCCATTCTCCAAGTAAAATCGACACTGGCTCTTTAGAACTTGTTCTGGTGTCCAAAGACCCCATCCTACTCCACCATGGCACGCACAAAGCAGTTGTCGGACTTGATCAAGCCCCACGAGTTGCAGGAAACGTATAACTTGACACCACATCCCGAAACAGGCCGCAAAATCGACAATCATCCTGGGACGCGGACGAAACCCATGAGACTGCTCGTCTTGGGTGCTTCCCGCACAGGAACCATGTCCATCTACTCTGCCCTCGAAACTCTCGGCTACACTCCCTACCACATGGCCAAAGCTGTCCAAGCCCCAAAATCGAATCTCCACGTCTGGGCAGAAGGCCTCGAAGCCAAATATGAGGGAAAAGGCAAGCGCTTTGGTCGAGCAGAATTCGACAAAATTCTCGGCAATTTCGACGCTTGTACAGACGTCCCTTGTATCGCCTTCGCCGAGGAACTCATCGAGGCATATCCGGAAGCTAAGATTCTGATTTCTACGCGTGATGTGGAGAAATGGTTGTACAGCATGCAGACGACCGCGGGAAGGGTGCTCGGGTGGAAATCATGGCAATGGCTGGCTCCTTGGGATAAAGCTCTGAGCGAGCCTTTTTGGCGTCACGCGAATGTCTTGATGCCCAACTTTTTTGGGACAATGACCGACTGGTCGGTTGATGGTCCTGCTCACAAACGATTTGTTGAGCATTATGAGCTTGTGCGCCGAGTGGCGCCTCCCGAGCGGACGCTCGACCACTACCGGGTCGTGGATGGCTGGGAGCCACTTTGCAGGTTCCTTAGCCATGAGGTACCGCAGGAGGACTTCCCGCGCATGAACGACGCGACGCAATTTGTTTTGGCGCATCAGGCCATGTACTACATTGCGCTTTCCAAGTTCGTGCTCAAAATATCGGTGTTCGCCGCACCTGTACTGGCCATTGGCGCCGTGAAATGGTGGAAGCCAGAACTCTGGCAAAGACTGTGGTAGTTTATAGCAATCTCAACCCGCCAAATCAAGCTTCATGAGTACTTTCTCGCCATTCTCCCTTCTTGCCACTTCTCGCCAGCTTTGCTGTTGAAGCACTGTGTACATTCTCTCAAATCTTTTGGGATAGGTGCATATAGTAAGTGCCTGTGCTTTGGCCTCGCGAGCATGTTGCATGGCGTGTTGCATCAAAAATGCAAAGACACCAGAGCCACGGCTGGCAGGATCGACAGCTGCAAGCCATATGTGCGGGAACTCAACACCCAGCTCAGGTGCGGCCCGCGCGACGACAAACAGGAAGCCGAGTGGAATGTTATCGTTCTCCGCACGAGCAGCGTACAACACAGCTGATCCATTCCGATGCAGTTGGTCCTCCCACCCGCACAGCTGGCTCGAGGGTCTGTGTTCGTCTTCTTTTGCTGCGAAGACTCTTTTCGAAAGAGCGAAGACTTGTGTCAATGCCTCGTGTGATGTATTGTGCGGGCCAAGTACATGACATACGAGATGCTGATTCCGCATGTTGTTTTCGGTGAGAGCATGGGATGAAGTTGATGAAGTTCGTGGAGTCAATCTTGGGATTGCAGCTACATATGTCCAGGTGTACACCTTACGTCGAAGCCTGGATGACTCATCCACTTCACTGTGCAAGTGACATACTGTCTCCCCTCGTCCACCAACACAAACGAAATTGCGATTCGAACCAAGGCGTCTGAAGTCTTGATCTGATCTCGATGCTTATCGCAATACGTTGATGGAAGGGCTGGTCTGTCATTTTGATCAAATGTAAGCTTCCTTTGGACGTGCATTTGCCGTTATGTATGCCTGCGATGACGATGGGCGCTTTCAAGTAAGTCTATGTATTGGACGCGGTCGCACCTGGGGAGGCATATTAAGGCAACGCCATTCCGGGCCCCTAATGATGGCGGTAATGATTGGTGTCTCCGTGCGTACATCCCTCATTCCATCGAGTTTGGGCACTGTGGTGCCACAGCCCGGGTTAAAGCACGGCAATGTCTGTTCCTGAGTGTCAAAGTGAAAATTCCCCGAGGCAAGCGCATTCCTGAACTGCCACTTTGCAGCACTTTCATCCGAAATAGGGCTGCACTTGTCGCAAATTCCAAGATCTCCTTTCAACCTTTGATCGTGGCAGACTCTCAATGGCGATACGACGGGAATGTCGTCAGCACACAGGCTACCGCGATGTACGGCCAACTGCACCGCCTCACGGCGCAGGGAACAGCTCCATCGAGTACACCGCGGTGTACAGCACTGCGGTGCTGCAAACGCCGCCAATTTCTGCGTCCGGGAATTGGATGTCCTTCATTTGGCCGGCAAGTGGTGGGAGAGAGAGGTTGAGCGTTAGCACACCGGCTAACTTCGGTTCATGCGTCTTCTGGTGTCGTTCTACTCGACCGGTCCAGGTTCAGTGTCTTAGCACATTCAACGGCACGTGGATGGCTTCTCACACGTGCCGTTCAGGTCAACCCGGCCTGCGAAGCTGACGATGCTGCAAGACGTAATGTCGTCACGTCGCGGTGCAAGAAAGTTTGTGCGCCGCACAACCGCTGGGAGCTGCCGATGCCGACCTTTTGTGCATGCATGAATTATGCAAACACGTCCACACCCCTCAGATGCGAAGCGGAGGATGATGAAGCAGATGCTGCGACGTTTGAGCATTCGCATTTTTCATAAGCAGAGCAGAGCATATTTTATTCTTGGACCCTGCAGCCACGCGGACGGCGTGCATTGACGTCGCTGCGACTCGTTGGATGCATGTGGATCTGAACGAATCTGACGAGAGATGTCATCGTCGGGGCTCGCTGCTTGCAAGCGCCGATTCCTCGGCACAGCAACCTTCCGCCAGTCAAGCTCATCGTTGAGCTTGGTAGAGACGGTGATGCCTCCACCCCAGCACGGTCCATACCTCGGGGAGGCACGGCTGGGATGCTTCTTCGAGCACTAGAGCCGCCACGACCATCCCAAACCCGGACATTGCGTGGCAAACGACACGGTGTTAGCAATGCCTCTCGCCGGTCCGCCGACACGGGCCTATGGTTCTCCATCCTCAAGTAAAACCCCTTCCCTCGACCATTCCCGCCTTTTCTTCATCATTGTTTGCGCTGTCGATCCACTAATACTTGGGACCCGGACCTGTCCTCCTCGACTTGGCCCGGTTCAAAAGCAATCATAAGCACGCGCCGTCATCGAAAACTTGTTTGGCACCACACTTTGGTTTCAACTCTTGCAACAGTACCGAAAGCCAACACGCACGTCGCCGACGCTTCTCTGGAACCAGGGTCGAACGCCAACTGCCGATTCCCGAGAGCACCCTCCATCCTCTCACTGGCGCGCATTTTCGACAAAGGACGAACGACATCGACGACATCCACCTCTGCTCTCGTGCCGCGACTGCGCGATCCCACGCAGAGGGACTGAGCTTTCGGCGAGATCTGCTGGGCAGGAGCCATGGCCGACAAGGACGCGGAAGCAGGGACGCCTCGACAGATACCACATTTCAAGCAGGTGCTCTCCAAGGCGGGCATCACACCAGAAGTTCGAGACTGGCAGTATGAAGGGGCGGGAACGGAAGAAGACCCCTACGTTGTGGTGTGGATCGACAATGACCCAAGAGATCCAATGGGGTACAGCGACGGCAAGAAATGGGGATTGACTGCGGTGGTAGCTCTCGTAACCCTCGCAGTGGCTTTCATCTCCAGCGCATACTCTGGTGGGATTGCACCCATCATTCGCGAATTCGGTTGCAGTCAGATCGTGGCGACGTTGGGAGTATCGCTGTATGTGCTGGGGTTTGCAGTTGGGCCGTTATTGTGAGTTCTCCGGTGCTTCTCCGAAAATTGCTGGAGCATTGCTAACGACGATTTAGATGGGCCCCACTTTCCGAGATGTACGGACGACAAATCTGGTTCACCATCACGTATGCCTGCTTGGCGGCCTTCACTGGTGCCGCAGCTGCCTCGCAGAACATCTGGACATTGCTCATTCTGCGCTTCTTTGCAGGCTCCATTGGCTCAAGTCCGCTCACGAATGCAGGAGGTGTGATTGCAGATATCTTTCCCGCAAAACAACGAGGTCTGGCCATGGCTCTGTTCGCGACAGCGCCATTCATGGGACCGGTATGTGCTCATGTTGATACATTGTATAGCCAGTACTGATTCTGGTCTAGGTCTTGGGACCCATTGTGGGCGGCTTCACCAGCGAGTACGCAGGATGGAGATGGAACCAGGGCGTCATGGCGATTTTTTCCGGACTTCTCTGGGTTCTGGGTACCTTCCTTGTCCCCGAAACCTATCCTCCCGTTCTTCTCCGTGCGCGTGCGACGGAGCTGAGCAAAATGACCGGGAAAGTCTACAAAACGCAAGGCGATATTCGAGCAGGCGAAACATCGTTCATGGAAGTGTTCAAGACTTCCATCTCGAGGCCGTGGATCCTTCTTTTCACGGAGCCGATCGTGTTGCTCTTGTCAATCTACATGGCCATCATCTACGGAACGCTCTACATGTGCTTCGGCGCATTCCCCATCGTCTTCCAGAGAGGACGAGGCTGGTCCCCGGGTATTGGAGGTCTTGCTTTCATCGGAGTCGCCGTGGGCATGATCTTCGCCGTCTCATACTCCGTGTTGGAGAACAAAAGATATGCCAAGATTTCAGACAAACATAGAGGTTTCGCACCACCTGAAACCCGGCTTCCAATGGTCACCGTGGGCGCCATCGCAGCCCCTGTCGGCCTCTTCTGGTTCGCCTGGACGAATTCGCCCTCGATCCACTGGATCGTCCCCATCATCGGTACAGCCCCCTTCGGCTTCGGCATGGTCCTCATCTTCCTCGGTTTGATGAACTACCTCATCGACGCCTACACCATCTTCGCCGCCTCCGTCCTCGCCGGAAACTCCGTCCTTCGGTCCCTCTTCGGCGCCGCTTTCCCTCTCTTTACCAGCCAAATGTTCGGCAACCTCGGTATCCACTGGGCGTCGTCAGTTCCCGCCTTCCTCGCTCTCGCCTGCGTGCCATTCCCCTTTTTATTCTACAAATACGGCGCCGCCATCCGCAAGAAGTGCAAATACTCTGCCGAATCCGACCGCTTCATGAAACAAATGGCCGGACAAGCAATCAGCGACGACGAAGAGGAGGAAGCAGCAGACGACGATTCAACCAACGAGAAGGATTCCGCAGACCGCAAATCCGACTCCGAAAAGACCAGTCACAATATGGCTCCTGATACCACTGCTGCAGCTTCCGCCGAGCAAGGATCGAGCAGAATAGAGCAACGGGCACCGAAAGAAGAAGTCGAAGAGCCCCGCCGCGTATCCATGGTTTCTTCGGCGTCCGACACCGAAGAGGATTCGCCGCGCTTCGCGCCCATCACGCAGACGAAGTCGAAGACGAGCATGAAGAGCACGAGAAGTCAGCGAGCAGGCCATGCAGGATACGACTCGAGTCCGTTCGATTTGGACAGAATTAATACCCGAGAGAGCTTCAAGGCTGCGCACGATGCCAAGGCTGCTCAGCGGACTCCTTCGATTGGGTCGAAGAAGAGTCGAAAGTGAAGAGTGTAAACGAGTAATGGTTGTTGTTTCTGGCACAGCGCTTTGATCTTTGGCTTGGCGTCATTGAGATTTCCCCAGCGAGATATCCGATCCGGCAAGGCATGAAGGGCGTTTCTCGCAGTTTATAGATACGATGGCTTGCTTGAAAGCATCAGTACTGGCATGGAGAGTCAGGGAAGATTTGTACAGTAATGTCATGACATTGCATCATCGACGACGTTAACGAAGTCAGGTTGACTCTAATGTTTTTTGGGGGCTCCAAAGTTCGCGTTGTGGCTGCCATTCGCCTTGGCCTGCTCCAATCTTCCCGCCTGCGCCCTTTGATTCTACCGGAAAGAGAGACGACATCAATCTTGCGGACACTGTGCCGTACTTTCTGGCACATTGCAATTCTTCTCGACCGAAGTGGCCCGGCACCCCGCTGGTGCGCTGCCGTTGGAATAGTAAATTCCCCAGCTCAGCACAGTAGCCGGCTCACCATTGACAGTTCTCTCGCAAGCTGGATCATTCGTCAGCACGAAAACCACAACAAACTTCAAATGCGATACTCCTGGCGAAAATAGAAACTCACCGAGGAACAAATTATTCGCCGCAGCGAGCTTGCGATTGATGCTCGAATACTTATCGCTGACGAGCCATTCTTCTTGCTGCCAGCCCTTGACAGCATTGATTGTCGTTGCGATGCCGTAGACGGAGCCCTATTCCTCGCGTATCAGGTACAATTCAAGCTGCACCATAGTACTGGGGAACTATGAGGGAATGACTACTCACGACATCCGCTGCGAAAAGACCATACGAAGAGCCATCGACATCCAGATTCAACGCCACATAGTCAAAACCATTGGCCGTTGGGGGCTGGGTGTTGTTCGTGTACGCTGGCGTTCCGGTGAATGCTGCAGGGCGCTGGCCGACGAGGAGGAGTTCTGGGTTGGTGCCGTTTTGCGTGGCCACGAGGGCTACGGAGGTTGGGTTGCCGTTTGGGACGGGGACGCGCATGATGAGGCCAAATTCGGCGTTGCTGAGGGGTTTGGAGGGAGGGGTTTGGTAGCTGGATGGTGGTGGTGGTGGTGGTGGTGGTGGTGGTGAGGACTGAGGTGCGGCGAGGACGGGTGTAGATGCAACAGCAGCAAGGGCGAGGAAGAGGTTGGTCAGCATCGTGGTGGATCAGGTATTGAGGGAGATTGTCTCTGGCGTGGTTGGTCTGATGAGGGCTTTTCTTCGTGCGAAGTGTGTATAACACGTACATGTAAGTGCGTGGTATATGAGGTGTGGGAGACAAAGATTGGAATGTGCAGAACTACTGCAGCATGACGGGCAGGATCGACGGTCTATTCTTGTACGCGCCCTCACATGATGATCGATCTTGCATTGCTAATGCTGGCTCGCGGCAGGAAAGTGCGGATGTTGCACGCAGGAGTAACGTCGCACCGCAACAGCCATTTCAACTTACGAACAAAGACTGAATGAGAGAAGCGGCGTGAGATCAGCTTGGAAGGACCGATGATGCTTTGGTACGACGACTGGTCAGGACGACGGCAGCTGCGACAAGGATGTGGGGCACTAGCGCAACGCCAAGACTAAGCTAAACTCTCAGGCATCCTATTTCGTGCCTGGAAGAAGTGAAGGCAGATCTTCCTCGCCGAACCTTGTCCACAACAAACATCATCATCCTCCAAAACCCGCGAGACTTATCATCACTGTATCACGACCGGCATATGCATGTCAACACCTGTGCTGCCACGGACGTGCCCCGCTGATTGCTTCACCAAACGAGCGGCACCATCATGAATCAGGAAGAATAATTTGCATTTTATCACTATCGTCTTCTCAAGAATACCACCACGCATCCGCATGCTTCAACTCCCGCAGCCCACTGAGCTGCGGCCAACTCGTCAAAGGATCAACCAAATCCCTCCCCATATCCGTCTCCTGCACTCCCGCACGCCCAAATCGCGTCCCATTGTCATCATCTACACTCCTCCTTCTCCTCCTTTCCCTCTTGCTCAAAACATCCGAAAGCTCCCCATCACTTTCCACATCATCACCACCTTTCACTGTTCCACTCATCCTCTCCTCTACAAGCTGCGAAACCCTCACCGCCTGCTCAATCCTCCCGCGCAGCCTGCGCTCCGCGCTAGCTATCCTTCCCGCATCACGGGCGCTCAAACCGCCAGCAGCATCCAGTGAGCGTGTAAGCTCGGAGCGCTCGGCGAGTTCAGGCAGCCTTGGATCCGTGAGGGCGTCGAGAGCCGATTGGCGGGCCATTAACTTGTATTCCCGTTTGGGATGGGGTTTGGCCTTGTTACTGTTATCGTTGCTAGTGATGATACCGGTACTGGTATTATGACCTTTTTCTTCTTCTTCTTCTTCTTCTTCTTCTTCTTCTGGAAGGCCGACAGGAACTTTGCAAAAGCCCACGGAATCATCTTTGCAGTCCGCGAGGGTGGCGACGTTGATTTTCTGGAGAGAGTCGTGGACAATCGTCTCGAGACGTTTGGCGACTTTGGCCACGTCGTCGAGGGTTGCGGGATGTGGTTCTTGCGCTTCGCTTTCGATTTGCGTAAGGCTGTCGAGTGTGCGTCGTTCGAGCCTTCGCGGTTCAGTACTCCCTGCTTCCATCCTCGATTCTGCCACTTCTTCTCGCTCCGATCTAGTATACGCCAGCGTCTCACTGGGCCGTTCCAAATGCGCCACTCTCGAATATCTTCTCGTCAAGTAAGGTTTTGGTATTTCGGCACTGACGCAGTTCAGGCCATTGATTGTTGCTTCGCCCGTTTGCTGCGAGAAATCATTAGTGCATGGCGATCAATCCTCAACCAGAAAACAAAACTCACTTGTGTAGCGAAGCTGGATTTGCAACACACTGGTATGCTGGACAACATCCCAGTCGGACATTCATGATGTAGAAAAGGCGTGAAGCTCTCGATGGGATTACCTTGATCGTATCAGTCAGCATTGATGCAGTGAATCAAGGAAGCTCAACTCCCACTCACGACTCCTTCGCACCATCTGCGTAGCGACAAGACAATCTTCTACTCCCCCATTGGAGCGGACTTCCGCCGGACAACACAGCCCCGCATTCTGATTCGCAGAACAAGTGAACGTCGAGCCAATCTGATCAGGAAATCCGATCGGACTGGCGTAACATAGAGAAACTAGCAGAAAGAGTGTCGTCGTTGTCGAAAGAGCGGACAGAGGCATGATCGGCAGTAGTGAGAACATTTTTAAACGACAGCTGATAGGATTAGATTATGCCACCAAAAGAAAAGAGAGAGACATGAAGCGTGTGAAGCATGAACGACAGTGAATGAGTGAGTGAGTGAGTGAGTGAGTGAAAGAACAGTATCAGCGGAAGCAACTCTCGCAAGGCTTCATATACATACACACTGCGAGCTACTCCTGTGGGCGGGGCATCAATCGAACAGCCATCCATTTGGGACGAAAAAAAGCTTGGTATGGAGCCGTTGCCAACGATGATGACGAGAGTCGGTGTGCTTGCCGTGTTGCAAGTATTGCTTAGCAGGTTAAACGTCGAAAGAGGATGCAGTCCAGATGTTCACAGCGCTCGCGTCGAAGCTGGGAGCTTCAACGAAAACAGCTCTGCCAAAGTTTTGGGCAGAGCGTTGGACGGGCGTGGGTCTGGAGCATCGATGAACAAGATGGAATTCCCATCACAGCTTAAACGGTCATCTCGGACGTTGGGTTGCGTGCTTCCGGTCCCTGGAAAGAAGAACGGCGAGGGCAAAGCAAGCACGCTGTGTGCACGCAACAGCGAAGGGAACTTCACGAGCGCCGAACGTTCTTCACACGTTGTACGTTCGCCGCGAGATATGAACTGTTGTTTCAAGGTATAGAAGTTATCTTACCTTTGAACTTCCCATTCTGTCCTGACATGCAGCACGAGTACAGCATCACGAAGGGAGGTACCCGGCTCATCAATTTCCCTTCATCCCACTCCCATAGCCAACACGAGCTCTTCCACGGCATATCGAGACGTTGCGGCGCACCTGCATTTTTCCCAACCGGCTTCCGAAGCCGTTGACTCCGGACCTCAGGAGTCGTTTCCAGACCCCGGATGCACCGGCGATCGACATCCGTCCCAGACCCTCGAACGTGATTCTTTGTGAGCTCCGAACACCGACTTTTTCAATGCGTGTGCACGAGTGACCGCCTGTCTGGTCTTGTTGCGGTCTCTTTCGGTCCTTTGTTTAGCTACACTCTTCCTCGCCACACGTGTTCAAGTCGATGGTCCTTGCCGGCTTGCTTCGCCAAGTGGATTTGAGCGCTGGAGGGCCGACTCGAGCATGTTGTTACGTGTTTGCAGCTGGTCGTTTTGTGCCCTGAGGGCCAACACACGTGCTTGTAATTCGGCAATCTTGCCGCGTTGTCTATCGCGATACGCTCTTTGACTGTGATCACGCGTGTCAGCGCGACGTGGCGTGGCATGGCCGTGTCTCGTGTCAGCTTACGAGGCTCGATTCTGCTCTCGTCGTCGCAGCCGCTTGTTTGCACCGGCCCCAGTGGCCACAGTACTGCCTTGCGCCGTCTCTGACGCTGCGTCATCGAAAGCGGACATCGGGGTGCCGATTTGCGAAACATCGAGAAAGTCTTCGTGACAGAGGTTCGGATCCAGCTTGGAGTATGGCTCGGGCGACGATGACGAAGACTGCTCTGAAGGAACGTAGTCGGTCGTCTCATATGTCTAAAGACCCTTCTCAGCATCGATGTTGACCAATGAGAGAAGCGTGAATCCTACCCATTGCCAGAAGGGTTGCATTGTGTGTTGTACCTGAGAATTATGGTACTCTGCGAGCAGGTTGTTGGTTATCTCGGGTGACCATTCGGCATACATGACGTGGGATGGACTTGTCATGGTGAGATGATCGTGTGTTCGTCTTCGACTGCTGGAGCTATGGGGCTATGCTGAGCGCATGGTGTTGGTACTGCTGTCGACTGTGAAAAACGAACCTGATCTGACAAGGTAGAGATCTGCGATGATATAGGTAAGAGCTGAACGGTAGCCTGATGTTCCCCTCTGTATTGCGAGTGCGAGCGGGTGCGGTGGCTGAAGAGCCAAGTCCCAGTGGCGAGCTCGAGATAGCAATGAAACAGCCCCATGAGATAGAGTACTTGCCCTGTACGCTATGCAGTCTAGCACAAGCCAGTGAGATAGGCTGCTGTCAGTAGAAGTCAGCGTTGCAGCGACACGGAAACACCGCCAGCTCACGACTGCGACGGCATGCCGAAACAACTTTCTATTGCAGTCTTCTTGACGCCAAGCGGTTAAGGCTGTGCAACGCAGAGCTGCCAAGACGTATACGCTCGTTGCTAACCTCATGGAAGCGTTCCATGGCTGCTTGGCATCCAAGCCATCGGAGGCATGCGAAGTCGCTGTTTGCAGTAACTTCCCTATGCGGTAGACGCCACGAGTGCGGCCGGCATCACGTGAAGCAACATGGGGCCAGAATCACGTTGGCCGAAGGATTGAGCCCTGGTGGCAGGCACTTGGAACAAGCCTCCACGAGGCAGACGCACGAATGGCGCTGCTGGGACTTGCGACTTACTACATCCGCCCGTCGCTCGCCCCGAGGACGCAGCACACGACGACGCATTGGAAGCCAATGAGCTCGCGCCAGCACCGCGTGTGTATAGCAGCGTCCAATGTGGAAAGTGCATGGAGCACACCGCACGTGGTTGTGGGCCCGACGGGTGAAGTGAGACGTTTGTCGCCGTGGTCTGATCAGACCCTTCCGGGCAACGCTGCCTCGGCGGGTCGTCCCATGCAGTCTAGACTACAGGTGAAAGAGGCCGCTTGGGCAAGGCCGAGTTCACTCTCGAGCAGCGGGTCGGCGGTATTGTGCTATGCCTTTGATCTTCTTGTTGCTCATTGTTGTTATCGTCGAGGCTTCGGAGCTATACTTGGGATTGCGCTTGCTGGGCGAGTCATCAGCACATTGGAGAGTTGGCTGGCACACTGATGGCTGCAACAGGCTCTGACCGACGTGTTTCCGGCACGATATGCACCTTGGGTCGGGATGCCTTGGGTCAGAAGCGCGTCAATGCACATTGTTGGTGGTGGAGGATGTGAAGCGGGGCTGCAGAATCGAGCCCAGACCGCTTGGCTGAAAGTCTGTGATGCCTGAGGCATCTAACACGGACACATCTCGGCTAAAATGGGCAGATCAAGTCCTTGTCGTTGTCTGCCTGCGAACATCGTCTATCCCCAACAGTCACGACTACGGGGAAGAACATGAGCTTGGCCGGCGAACAACCCGCTCCCAGCAGCATGCCCCACTCGATGAAGTCCTCCGTATGCGGCTGAACGCAATGTCGATCGTGCCCGGATCTCAGGCGACCCGCTCGCCGGATGAGCATGGCACTTCCCTACCACAACTTGTCCATGACCTCGTCCACCGACATATCGAGTTCAAGATACCATAATGGGCGACTCAGAAGCTTCCAAAGCACGGTATGAGAACATTGAGGATCCGAAGCTCGACAAACTTGTTCGCGAAGTCCTGGACGAGTTTCACAGTCCTGGTTTGGCAATCGCGATCATTCATAACGGCAAAGTCAAGGCGAAAGGATACGGCTATGCTGATTTGGAGGAGAAGGTTCCAGTCGAGCCAGAGACACTCTTCTGCTGTGCGTCCACGACCAAGTCCTTCACCTCTGCTATAGCCGGTGGTCTTGTCGAATCTCCAGATCATCCGACTACCTGGCAGACCCCACTTGCCGAGCTCATACGAGACGACTTCGTGCTCGATCAGCGGTCTGCTAGTGGTCAATGGGCGACGAACCATGTGACTCTGGAAGATGCTCTTTCGCATCGAACAGGATTGCCAAGGCACGATCAAACCTGGATCAATGGGACCTGCTCAGATCGCGAGGTCGTGCGGTCGTTGCGTTTCGTAAGCAAACAACAAAGACCCCTTCTCTCGGGACACGTTAATGATCAGGATGCACTAGCTTCCAATGCACAATGAGCTCAGAGCAAAGTGGGAATACTGCAATGTGCCTTATACTGCTGTATCACATGCTATTGAAACCGTGACTGGTGTTCCCTTCAAAGAATTGCTTCATGACCATATTTTCAATCCGCTGGGCATGCTCAACACCACGTATAGCTTGACTGACGCACGAAAGCTTTGTGAGAAGGATGAAAAGGTTCGGCTAGCTAGAGCCCATCTGTGGAAGGAAGCCAGCCATGGTTACGAATGCGTTTCGTGGGACGATATTCCGCCTGCCCATGGCTCAGGTGGAATCATTTCCAACGTTCTCGACTACACTCAGTGGATGAAGCATCTCATGGTGCCCCAGGCTCTGAATCATGTGCTGAGTAAGAATGTCGTGGATGCACTCCGCAAACCAAGAATGCTCGTCGAGAAAAACAGCAAACGACCTTGGGTCGGACCAGAAGCATATTGCCTTGGCTTGTACTCGCGAGTCTATCGTGGACGCGAGAATTTGTCACATACAGGGGGTATCGCTGGATACATGTCAAATATGCTTATGGTTCCTCCAACAGCCGCCGAGATGGAAAAGGGCGAAACAGGGTGGGCCGTGGTTCTCTTCCAGAACTCGTACAGCATGGCACATGAAATCATCGTTCAGCATCTTCTCGACGATTACCTCGAAACACCGGAACAAGAACGTTTTGATACGCCAAGGTTCATGCGAGAGGCCCGAAAAGACCGAGAGGCGGAATTCAAGGAGGACGCCGTCGTAAAGAAGCTGTTTGGAGAAAAAGCCATGTCTTCTCATATCCCGCCATCGCTACCTGTGCAGAGATTCGAGGGCGTCTACCAGCACCCTGCTTACCACGCATATCGACTTTCCATGTCAAAGCCGGCCCGGCATGGTGTTGACGCTGAAGATCATGTAGAGGGACAAAGCCATCAAGAAGAGGCTGGTGTGCCACTTTACCTCACACCTGCAGGCAAGAGCTATCTTGACGTTACAGCAACGCTTCATCATGTCTCTGGCGACTTCTGGTGGGCACACCAATGCATGGGCCCAAGCACTTGGATAACAGATGAAGCATTGAAGGTTCAATTTGTAGTTGGAGCAGACGGAGAGGTCAAAGGCATGAGATTCCAGGCCGAACCTGCGATGCAAGATGAGTTGGCTTTTTTTCTAAAGGTCGAGTGAGCTCCAGAGCTCTCAAAAAGAGCCACACACATGTAACACCGCAGGTACTTCAGTACCCGTCCCAGCCGAGCACTGTGAGAGCTTACCTGTGCTTGTGACAATGACGAAGCTCTGTGAAGGGAGCTGCTAGAATACGAACTGTGCGGAGTCACCCGATGACTAGGAGGTACGTCTCCTGACACATTGATCGACCTCAGCTTCAATTGGCCGGCATTTTGCGGCCGCTAATGGATGTGCTGAATCTGCCACCTACGCTCGTCACCCTTCTTTCACCGACTTGCTTCCTTTCTTCACACTCGAAGTTCGTTGCACCCTGCTACACCTGGTCTGTCCAGTGAATCAGGCACAAGTCTGCATGGAATGTAATGTGAGGTGAAGACAGACATGAACTGCTCATGCGAGAGGTGATGCTCACCGCCTTCGTGGTGGGCAAAGTTCGAAAGCAACATCGCTTCGCTCGCAATTCCTGTGGCGCTTTGAAAAGAAAAATTGCATACCCAAATGCTACGAGGAGCTGCTCTTACAGTAATGATTGTGCTGCGAACGTCTGCCGCCCGTAAGTGAATTGTTCTACTGTAAGCGCGGAGAAATCGGGAGCATCATCCGAACCTTGCCATCCTGCGGGAGCTCAGCTGAACGTGCCATACACCGTTCTTGCATTTCATACAATCCAGGCATGGTTTTACATGACACTGACTTCGATGAGAACCACAGATTCCGCACTCTCCTTCCCAGACTCCCAATGTCGTCAAGCTCCGCATGACCCGCAGTAAAACACAAGAATCCCTAATAGCAACAACACTCAATATCCCACAATCAAAAGAACCGCCGCTCACCCTCACCAAGCGCACCAACAAGCCAATCATACGCGACGACCTAGGTCATCTCATCACAGATCACAGCAATCTAATTCCGCCAAACGCTCACCATCACAGTCCTCGAAGGCCACAAACCTCTTCTTCACCGCAGACGACTACGGCACAAGCATAATATCCAACGCCTCCAACCTCCTCCAAAAAGCCCAGAATTGACTCTTTCGCCCTCAACATGGCAATTACAACAACGAGGATATAGTTCCTTGACTCTCACCCCTCAGCCCACCCAAAACGCTACAACATATCAATCATCATTATTCTACTGTTCTCCATAGCCGGCCCAACCCATGTCCCCAATTTTTTTTTCTTCAAGCTATTATCAATCGATTATAAAGAAACCCTTCCCTGTCTTTTCCCCCCTCAACCTTCGCCGAGCTCGACACAAATTCCAGCCCTCGCCAAGCCCCCGGGTAGTCTTTTTTTTTTCTCTCTAAAGTAGACGAACGAATCGACAAAAGCAGAATATCTCGAAATATCATACTCTGCATGTATCCAACAAACAGTCCGCGCGAAAGTGCGAAACGTAGGCTATGAGGCCGAAGAAGGGGAGAGAAGAAAAATTGAATGCCCGATTCGATGGATCGAAATATGAAGATTGAGAGGAGGAGGAGGAGAGATTCAAGCGAGAAGGGAATTCGAATGACAACTTTTTTTTCTCTTTTTTTTTTGCCTTTCTTGAAGATTTCGTTTGTTACTGCTATAATCATTGGAGATCTTCTCTTGTAGTCATCATCATCATCATCATCATCATCATCAGTCGAATGATGCAGACGGTAGAAATCTGGCGAGTAGAAGAGATCGGTCCGCGAGAGAGAGAGAGAGAGATGATTTTGGGGGAAGGGAGTTTTTTTGTCAAAGCATACAGAGAAAGTGGGAAGGACATCAAGGAAACTCAATAACGGGGAAGTGTATAGAGATTAGAATTGTCGAGGGCGTAAGGATGTTGCGTTCGTCATCGAGGCAATATCGGGGTCTCTTGGAAGGGAGAGAAGAGGCCGAAAGGGCGCAAGACTTTGATCGAATTGCGGTTTTTTCCGAAGAGGACGTATGGGTATAGGGTAGGGTATATGGATGCGGCAGAGGCATTGGAGGAGGCTATTGACAATGGGCAGGCAGGGAAGCAGAATCATCTACTGTACTCTGTCATCGCCCATGTGCTCAGGAATAGGGCATCGGCTTATTTCTCGCCTCGCCTCGTAGAACGTCACACCCTCACTTAAACATTCCAGTATCCATGTACAGCAGCAGTTCGTTACGTACGAACAATCAAATCTCAACTCGTCATGTTCACGTGACAAGGACCAGAGAGACAAACATCAATCAAGACTGGAAAAAAGAGAAGAGTGTGAGTAACAAGAGTGCCGCACCACGTGCGTATAGCATTTCCGTGCTGTGAGCCGCGTGCTCGCTCAATTAAGAATTGTGTCAAAAAATGCACAAAACTCGCCGTCCCGAGGTAAGACAGACAGGTCTCTCCCTCTCTCTCTCACACACACACAGACACACACTCTCTCTCCGCCTTGCGCCACTGTACACGTTCGCAATTTCCAAACCAAGCCCGCGCCAAAATATCCCGCTAATGACCCATCCACGCGCGCACAAACAGAGACCTAAAATCTCTTGCGTCCCATCCGATCTTCGCGGCATTGTGGTTGAACATCTGCCGACCTCATTCGTTCTCTTCTTGCAATGTATGTCCAAGAACTCTCAATCTTGAACATTACAATTCATGCATCCCTTCTCCTTCAGTTGTTCAAGAAGACGACTGCCACTTCTTCTCCCTCACATACTGTTCTCTTCCCGCCTTCTTCCTCTCCCCCGTAACTTCTTCTTTCCACGACCAGTATTCCTTAAAGCGGCCTTCGGCGTATTTGACGTAATCGAAGTCGATTTGGCTGATGTTGGCTTGGATGAGGGCCCAAATGCCCCACTACACATCGCAAGATAATCAGTACCTGCGTCTCCACGTGTAATTTTTGTAGAACAGAGAAGAAGAGAGAAGGGCAAGGGAAAGACGTACGTAAAATCCTGGCAAGCCCCGGAATAAATCAACCTGTACCATCAGAGTGTCGATATCTTTCTGAAAGTCGATTTCAATCGTCGCATCGCCTTCGGGGATCGCGTGGTATCGGTATGAAGCGACATAGTGCTGAATAAACTCGCGTCTTTGAGATTTGTTGGGAACACAGGCGTGATCGCAATCGTAGCCTGCCCATTCTGCGAAATGGTTTGCGATATCGAAGGCGGCCGGGCCGGGAGTCGCGTATTCGTAGTCGATGAAGCTGACGGGCTTCTCCTTCGCATCGGAGTGGATGTCGACAATGACATTGCCGCAGAGCAGATCGTGGCTTTGGAACTCAAGTCAGTATCAATTGGTTCCGGCACACCGAGATACTGGGTTGCCAATCTTACTGTGCAAAGACGAATTCTCTGCCGTCGAAGCTGGTGTTGCCGAGTTTTGGCTCGAGCCATTCAAGTTCTGTGTCAATCATCTTGATACGCTCTCTTTCCTCGTCGGTGCTTTTGGGCAAGGCCTCAATCCACTGGCGCATGGTCGCCCAGGTGTTTGGGTATGGGCGGGTGCTGTTGCCATTGACAGGCGCAAGGTGCTCTTGGGCATTGGGCTCGCGATCGAGGATGGGCGTGGAGGTGATGGCACCAATGGGCAGGGAATGCCACTGCCCGAGCATTTTGGCTACTTGGCGCGAGATCTCTGGCTTTGCGAGGTCCCGGTGCGAGCAGACATGACCGGGGATGAATGCATACATCAGACCATTATCAAAGCGTGCGAGCAAAGGAGGCGCGAGGCCGAGATTGGCCAGGAGGTTATGTGCTCGAAGCTCTCTTTCACGGTCTATGATAACATCTGTGCCCTTGCCATATGCTCGCATCAAGATGGCGTTGCGGTCAATCTCCAGCTCCGTCATGCCCGGCCGCCGCTTGACCGCCTTCATGAGAGTGTTTGTGATGCCGTCTGTGAAGCGCACAAACTCCACTGGACCCTCCTCCGTCTTCCATTTGGGATCATATTGCTCGATGAGCGCCAGGGCACTCTTCTCAGGCTCGGAGCTGTCGAAGTGGAAGGAGATGTGGCGGAGGGCGAGCGGCGAGTCGACGCGGTCAGGTCGGGAGGCGGAAGAAGGGTTTTGAGGCGAAGACATTGTCTGTGGTGTGCGCGGAAGCACCAAATCGCATTATTTTAAGGAGATGGCATAAGGAGAGTCGCGGTCGACGAGGAGCGAGGGGGATCTGTCGGGCGGTGATCAGGCCAATTTCGGAGGGAGTTCCTGTGCGCGCGTGGTGAGAGCGGGAATTGTCTTTAGCTGCGGGCGTCGGCAATGACTTATACTGTAGCAGCAGCAATAAGGGCGCGGCGGGAGTACCGTAGTGTGTGTCCCTCTCGGCAACTGCCACTGGTCATGGCTGCGTGCCTGGACGGGCGCTCGGCAGCCTGACGTACGGGCATGCAGGCGCTGATGAGCGGGGCGACTAGTTCTACAGTACTGAATGTGCCGCAAGCACAGGGTCTGGTCGTCACGCATGTGAAACCCAGCCGGATGGCCGCCTCAGGCAAACATGGCGCTGCGAAGGTGTCGTTGCGGCGCATTCTCCCTGCTCCGACACCGCATTGCATCCCTTTTCAAACAAAAAAGACAATGCGTCTCGCCGTACAGCATCCACAAGCATCTCTGCTGGAAAAGCACGCTACGGCGGCCCAGCACAAAAGCCTGGTGGGAGACGTGGACGTGACTGCAGTGGCGCGGAAAAGTGGTGGACACAAGACAGGTCGCAGCGCGTGTCTCGTCTTGTCTGCGTCGGCCGTTGAGCGATCCGCTCCCATGTGAACCGTTGGCCTGTACTGTAGGAAACCTCTTCAGAACCTCACTGCAGGAGGTCCCGTCGTACGTACAGTCTTTCGTACAGTAAGACCCAGTCGATGTGTCTACAGTATCGGTCTCAGAGAGCACAGTCTTCTGGATCCGCTCCGAATAGGAATGAAAGAAAAGTGGCCGCGACTTTCTTGCCATACACTGCTGCAGTAACTAGTGGACCCTTGCGAGATTTCCTTTGGATCGTCGTGGCGTCCTTGGCTTCCACGTTCGATGGCTTTTGCCGGCCGAGCAAAGCACGGCAAGTGGTCTCGTGCACAGCAGGGAATAAACATTCCTCGCCATCGGATCCGGATTGTTGCAGGACGTCACTGCGACGGTTCTTCCAACTCATCGATCATGCCTACATGTATCGCATGTCGGGATAGTTGCAATGCGCGTCTAAGTCTACAGGTCTGCTACTTGTACATCATCGCTGCCCACTTCCAGCCGACGGCTCACGTCGCAGTAGCGGTACCGCCCCCTGCTGCCGCCGCTTTCTCTGCCAGGAGACTCTGCCGCTGACCGTAGCCCTGGCTGAGGTAGCTACCAACACCAGCGGCACCAGGATAATTGCCACCGCTCCCTCCGTGTCCTTCAGCTGCCAGTCTCCGCTCTCGGTACTTGCGCCCATTAATGATATTCTGCAATCGTTTCCTCTCCCTGGGCTCGGTGATCTTGGTCCAATCGAGATCCTCTCCGGGCTCTGCATAGTTCACGATATCTGCCATGGTGCTCGCGCTGATCTGTCCCTGGCCGCCAGTCGAAGCGCCCGTGTACAGATGAGAGTTGGGGTTGATGCTATCATCGCGCGGGCGAGCGGGCGTCGGCATCGGCGTTGCCATCGGGAACGACGCTGCATCAGACTGCAGCTGCGAAATGAGTCGTTGAGGTTGCACTGGCTGGGCATATTGCGGAATATGAGCTTCGCGGGACCCTTGGTTTTTCTCGTGTGCAAATAGTCGCGCGTTCCAAGGCGGTAAGCGCTTATCTCGTTCGTAAAGGAGGCCGCAGTTATTGCACAGCGTCTGCGTGAACGTTAGAATATCATGAGGCTGAGCGAGGGCACGCAAACTTACTCTTGGGCCTGCCGGTCCATCGCGGACGCCCCAGATTGCTGCACCCCACACGCAACAGTGCGAACAGTGCCAGTACTGGCGCTCGCCCTCGGTGAGCTGGTAGGATGTGCCCCCAAACCCTGCGGCTTCGGGCGTTTCGCGACCGACCGGAGACAGACTCCTAAACCGTCTCTTCTGTTTCGACCGTGCACCCCTTCCCATACGCTCCTCATCCCCGCCGACGGAAGCTTGTGAAGCGCCGAGACCACCCGAAAAGTAGTCGTTGAGCCCACTGCTCTGCGTCTGGTACGTGAGGTTCGTCGTGAACCGAGCTGTCTCCCGTCGCTGGCGCCGGATTTGCCTCTCTCGATCACCTTCACGCTTCTCAATCTCGTCTTTGCTGAGCACCTCAATTTTGGGCTCCCAGTCAGCGCCAAGTCCATCTTCGTCGAACCTCCAGCCTGCGCCAACACCGAGCGCAGATTCTGCAGTGCCGTGGTACTCGCAAGCTTCATTCTCGACTACTCCCCACCCGTCCACACCGCTACCCACCACCCCAGCAAGTGTGCCATTGTTGTCCACCATATCCTTCTTGAGACGCAGACTGGCCTCGTAGATTGCATGTGCCATCGTGGGAACCCACTCACTCGGAAGTCCTATATCGGCACATGTCTGACGGGCAAAGATCTCGGGAAATCCAGGCGGATGGAGTAATGACCACTCAAACTTGTCCGTATACAATCTATTTTGTACGTTAATGGACAGCGTAATGACGCACCGATGCGAGTCTGCGGGATTGATAGCTGAGGATGTCAGTGACTCTCTTGCGACCGGGGTTGCTGTTACAGCCATTGCAGGAGTGGAAGTGCCATTTTCGACAGGCGTGGCCGCATCTGATGACGGCTCGACCCCATTCATGTGAGGAAGATCGAGATGTCTGTTGATCGGAGTGCCCATTTGCAGCGGCGTTGAGGAGTCTTCGCGAGACGGGCCCGGTCGCAACGAGGGAGTGGGAGCATTTGTGGTAGTAGCTGGTCCGTTTCCTGCGTCGGGCTGAAATAGCGGATGCAGTGCAGTCGGCGCATGCTCCTCCAACTGTATCCGAATCTGAGTAGCAATTTCGTTGATCATCTGCTGTTTGCGCATTACAGGGAAGTCTAGCTCGTCGACCAGTGTCTTGGCGAACATGTCTGGAGTGATCAGCGCTTCGTGCAAATTCCACAGAAATGTGTCCTTCAGCCTATATGGCGGCGTTGGCTCCGGGGCCTTGTATGCTGGAAGATTCTCGTCAATCCCAAAGTCCTTCGCGTTGTTTGGCGTAGGCAACGCCGCCTCGGGCCTGAAAGGCGCAATGTCCAGATCGATCTTGATGGGTATCAACGTGGTCGGTAGTGCAGACTGAACATGCATTTGTCTCTCCGTCAGTGTCCGCTTAGGTTTCCCCATCCAGTCTCTCCAAATGCCCTGCACGTCTACTGGCGCGTGAATCTCCTTGCCCAGCTCCTTGACCTTCTCGACCATGGGATCAGGCACATTTCGTTGCTGGGCGGTCCGCAGGCCTGTTGCGCGCCGTGAAGGCCCATCTGAGTCATCGATGCTATCGTCTTCGAAATCGTCGGCATAGTTGATCACGGTCGTGCCTCGTTTCGTTGTTCGCGCAGGCGGAAGGATAGTTTGTGGCACCACAGGTGTCAATAGGGAGTTTCCGTAAGTGCGTATTCGCGGAGCATAGCTGGAGACAAACGCTTGCGGTGCGTTCACGCGCGTTGAATTGACCGCTGCGGTAGCCATCTTGTCGATTCGCGATTGTGGTGCGGTACAGGTCTCTCAGTCGCGATGGAGCTGGCGGCGCAACGCGTTAGGCGACTATGGCAACATGAGCATCATCGAGTTCGCATCGGGTCGGCGATCACGGCGAGGTATTTTCTGGGAGCGGCGGTATGTGGGTGGTGGTGCTGATGGCAGCCGTTGGCTCTGCAAGGGACCGACGTGTGTTGCTCGTCCATCGCGCTTTCTTCCAGACGTGTGGAGTTGTGCTCGGCAGAAAGCCGAAAAGCCCTATGCAAGCTGACTCAGCGAGGTGCGTCGCAACCTACCCAAGTTAACGCGATCTCCCTTGCATTTCACAACAACAACATGATGAATGTCCTCGCCAACCCGGCACGTCATGCTGCCCATCGCGACGTCTCCACTTGCTATGCATCAATCTGACCTGACCTGATTCACGAAGCCATGACGGCATCCGAGCGAGCGACTCCGAAGCGAGCTCTTCACTGCAGCAAGGCGGCGCGTACTTTGCGTTTCAGCTTGGACGTCTTGTCTGTAACCGCACGACCACAGCGCCTGGCTGCTCGGCAGCTCATGCCGAACATCGCGCCTGGAACAACGCCTGTGGCCTTTGCGCGCCGCACAATGCGCACTCTCTGCAAGTCTTTGTGCTTCTTTCTTGTCGCAGGTCCGATCTTACGTCTGAATCCCTGGCGCACCTCCATACCGACACAAAGCTTGAGAAGGCTTGGTGCTCGTGAAACATCGAGTCGCGTTGAACAATGCGCACTCCTTTGCCAACCAGCGCTTCGAGCCTGAAGAGACGCCCGTCACTGTCCTGCAGGACCCACCTGGAACGCGTGAATGCGACCATTGTGCGGCCAATCCTTTGTTGAAGGTCGACAATGACAAGCCATTCATTGTGTTACCGACACAATAGATTGTGAATGAAAGGCCCTTCCGTCGTCTTCTTCTTCAACTTTTAAGTTCTGCAAACCACTCTCCCTGTCTCTTCTTTCCCTCGTTCACACTTGAATCAACTCACAACTCGTCTACACAGACAACCTCAACACACTCTCTCGCAAACGCACACCAGCTCCCACAAGCCACCCACAGCTCACACAGCAACCGCGTGCATTTCTAGCTGGTCTAGAATTGCAAGCACTCAACCACAACAGACTCGAAACACGAAATCGACAGCAACGAACAAGATGTTCACCAACACACTCCCCTGCACCCTCGCGGTGCTCGCTCTCCTCGGCCAGGTCTCTGCACACATGAAGATGGCGCAGCCCGTTCCTTACAACCTCAAAACCACATTGACTACTTCCCCGCTCAATACCGACAAGAGCGACTTTCCTTGTCAAGTACCCGCCGGCGGAGCCTATACAGTCGAGCAGTGGAACATGATGCCTGCAGGTGCCGATCAGGTGCTTTCATTCTCAGGCAGCGCCTCTCACGGAGGTGGTACTTGTCAGCTGGCAATATCTCTCGACACGGAGCCAACAAAGGATTCTGTTTTCAAGCTGATCCAGGTCTTCGAGGGAGGATGTCCGACTTCTGGTGCTGGCAACGATGGTTCGCACCCCTTCACCTTCAAGGTACCAGAGGGATTTCCAGACGGCAACGCAACGCTAGCTTGGACCTGGTACAACAAGATCGGGAATCGCGAGATTTACCAGAACTGCGCTCCAATCACTGTGACGGGTGGCTCTGACAACCACGATGTTTACGACTCGCTTCCTGAGCACTACATCATCAACCTCCCGCCTTCAGAATGTTCCAGCGTAGAGACTTCTGACCAAATTATTCCCTTCCCAGGCCAGTACATCCTCAAGGGAGAGGGCGCTAAGCCATCCTCTGCCACTGGACCATCTTGCGAGGCATCGGCTGCTGCTATGACCAAGAACGTTAAGGGTTACAAATCCGAAGCCAGTGACAACGGCGCTGCATACACAGCTCCAGCTGGTGACAGTGGCTCCGGCGCGAGCGTGCCTGCTTCTAGTGCTGCCCAAGCCACTTCTGCCGCCGGTTATGGTGGTGCTTCAAGCAGCTACAACGATGGCCAGTACTCCGCACCCGCTACGACTTCTGCTGCGACATCCGTTGCGACATCCGCTGCAGCACCGACAAGCAACCCTCCTGCGGCATCTTCAGAAGCTGAATCAACGCCTATCAGCTACCCAACACTCACCGTTACAAGTGGGGCTGGAGTCAGCGCTCCAGCTTCAGGCACTGTCTCTGCTTACGCTCCGGTCGACACTGGTAGCACTTCTGCTCCCAGCGACGGGTCTTCGTCTAGCAACGGCATCATCTGCGACGCCTCTCACGCGGGTCAATTCGGTGTCGATGTTGGAGGCCAGACTGTGTGGCGTGCAGTCGCTGCAGGGACTACATGCGAGCAAATCGCCGCGTACCGCAAGAGATCCCTTCGACATGCTCACATCCGTCGACACATTCAGAATGCGGGTCTGATATAGATGTCTCGGTCTTGGAATTTGCGCGTTGAATGTACCACTCCGGATTGGGAGGCTTGAATGACTTCACGAATTGATTTGACTTTTTTGCATAGCGTGGTGTCGGGCATGAAATCAATGCATAGCATGGCACCCAGCACAGGGATAGAATAGAAATAGAAACCAGCCCCATGGCTCCATGTAAATCTTTTTCTCGTGTGTTCCTTTTCGTCTTTCAGCCATCGCGATCATTTTCATAGCACGAATACATCTCCAATGTCTGGGCCTGTTTTCACAGAACGTGGTCGCATTCTGTGATGACTAAGCCTGATGCCATTTCCATTGGACTCCCGGTCCTTCCATCGTACTCCTCGGAACATGTACAATATGTCTTTCTCCTCCATGTCATACTATCTCGACACATTAAGTCAGCATGCCTCACAAGATATTCTATTCCACGCTGCTTATTTTCAGATCGCACATGGTCGGCCATCGGCGTTCGAGCTTGCATGCAGACACCAGGCCGCACGAATATCCAGTGTCATGGCACGAACCCATGCAAATCCTCCCGAGTATGCCCTCCGAGGACCAAGGTCCCGCGAAGTCTTGATTCTATGAACGATTCAATGATCCGTGAGTTTGAGACCTGATAGGCACTCTGCGATGCAGGAATGCGGCACTGCTCTACAGAGCCGCTGGCTGCGGCACAGTAGAGTTTCTAAGCGCCCAGCTCCACATCAATGCCAGCGATGCCCACGATATATCAATGCTGCTCCAGAAGACCAATGTGCAATGTTCGCTACGTCTCGTTCACCTTGTAATATAATTCTCAGCGCAGCTGGACTGTCGCAGCCACCCTAGCTCATCTCTGTTTTCACACAGCACAGGACATCGCATGCTCTGCAACTTACTGGACCCTCATCGATTGCAAGTCGTCCATTATGGAGCCAAAGCTTGGGACTCGGCGAAGAGTACATTGGGCAATGCCTGGAATTCTACTGTCCTCACTCTTGGTCGGGATTTGCCTGGGCATTGGACATCATGCTTTCTAGCAAAGTCTGCACGGAACCACTGTAACCTCGGAACCTATGAACGTAGTCGGCTGCAGGACTTCGAAATAACAGTTATATCGGTCGATGGCACTGCTATTGCCTCCGTATTTAAAGCTAGCCTCGTCCTGTGTGCCACTATTGCGTACATGCAGCTTTTCTTCCACGCAATCGTCAATGAGAACTTCACCATCGAGCATCTGGATCGATGGCTTACTGGCCTGGAAGACATAAGGTCTCTGCTTTGTGTGGCAACGTATTGGAGATTCCCTGGCTTGCCACTGGTTGCCCTGACTGCGTGGTAAGTTGAAAAAAGGTTAGAACAGAGTTCGTATTGATTAATCCTCGTGCACAGGCTTCTCCCTCTCCCAGCGATATTCTCACCATCCTCATTATCAGTACAGTTATAAGCTCGACCCGGTGCCCACCAGGTTGATACCGGTAGCCCAACCCGCGTTCAGAAGCCTCGCCTTTGGGACTCACCCCCCAAAAACGGACGCGGTAACAACATCACAAGTGGTTTGTCCCCTCATGACCCAGGCCAAGAGGTGAACCGGATCGTCAACGCTGTAGCTTCTGGAGGTTCCATTCTTCCTATCACGCCTCCAGAAACGAATGCGTCCTGGACGATGACCATCAAACTGCCCAAGTTGACATGCAACCTTTTCAGTGCAGACTTGCGCCAGAAGGCAGAAAACAACCTATTCACCGTTCTCAAGAATGTTATGATGCCAGCCTAGACAAATAACAAACTGGAACACAAAATGTTCGCGTATCTTGCTTGTTTGAGTATCCCTGGTCATCCGGATTTGAGACTCGGAGAGCCTTTCGAGCAAGATGATTCAGGCAAACGGCAGCTATCGAGTATGGGCAAAAAGGGTGCAGGACAACTCTTCTGGGGGAGCATGACCAGCGGCGTCGATTTCTATGTCGCGATTGTTCCCCGAGCCCGGAACTATACTGTGCCTGATGGGTACAGTGGAATTCCTCCCGGCACTGCTTGGTTCGATGGTGATGAAGAATACAGCAAGATCGAGCTCCTTTTTTTCGCTGGTACATGGAGACCGCTACTTTTTTCACCTGCAACCTAGGCGCCGCGAACTACACTCTGAAGTTTTCATATGTCAACGAGCATCAGAATATTGGCATTCTGCGGGCTGGGAATACTTCCCCAGTCGATGCACCCTACTACTTGATGGACTTTAGAGTCGCCAGTAATGGCTCTTTGCAATACGACACTGAGGATTCCAGTCTGGGTAACGGATACAACATGCGACTGGTGTCCTACGCAACGATTTACCGATCCACTCTGGACATGCTCGGTGGCGCATATAATTACGGTCGAGATTCCGCAAGATACCTTGGCCGGGACAACCTTGGAAACGACATCTAATCCACACGAGTCTTCGCGACAAGCTTGGTGAACAGCAAAGAACTGTCGGAGCTCAAGCTGTGGCATCCAACGGCAGCCGACATTAGCAATGCTACTTCCGGAATCGCTTATGACACCGCACAAAGTCTTCTGCCCACGACCGAGGCCTGGAAGGACTCAGGGCGTCCATTTCTAGAGATGCTGGATGAGCTATTCTTCAACATCACGATATCAATGGCAAGCTCCGAAGCCTTGTTGTAAGTTTTTTACGTCCACGAAATTCACGTGCCTACCTGGCACATCCTCCTATAGATACAATCAATCATCTCCATTCGCGCCACCGCCTCAAAATGTGAGCTAGTGATGTGCCAGTTACAGTAACTAGGCTGTAACCCTATGTAACTAGTTATACTGGTTACAGCCCTTACTGTAACTCGTATCTCTATCGTACCTTGCTTATATACCTTAGAAATATTAGTATATCTATATTCTATATACTATAAGGTACTAGGAAATCGCTTTAGTAAGGCTCTACTCCTTATAGTACGATACTAAACTTGCATTTTCTATAGAATCTCGGAGGCTTTTGCAGTTTTGCTCGTAGATAATTTAGCTTTACTTACTAGGCTCCCCTTACTTGCTAGGATGCTACCCTTGCTTCTAACCCCTGCCCTTACTAAATCTGAAAAGTAGTTACATATAACTAACAGCGAGTTGCACGCCTATTTACTCGGTTACAGCTAGTTACGTAGTTACATGCTTGTAACTGTAACTGAAGCTCCAACACTAATGTAAGCTTCAATCTACACGGCAACGTCTATTTCCTACGACGCCCAGAAACTCTGGCTCGCATCTAGTATCGCACTCGGCGTCAGCCTTTTGAATCTGACATTGAGATTGTGGGCAATGCTGAGCATGGGGGCATCTTTCTCAGAAACTTCTCGAGCGTAGCACGAATTGCAGGGAATTCCAACATTGATGCGGACTTGACAGAGGACATGGCTGGAAAGGATTCTCTGCCCAAATATATGGCGACGGCGACGCTGAGTCTCAATCCACAAGACGCGCAACTGAAGATTGGGAAGCCGAAGCTGGTTGAGACCGTTCGGGAAGTTCGGCCATATGGGTGATGATTGCGTAGTTGCGAAGTTGGTTGTGAGATGTGTATGATGGAAGTCATGTCAAGTTGTCAACACATCGAATTACTCTTCATGTCCCGACAAACTTTTTGCTCTTTTTACGATCATCCACTTCCTCCCGGCAAGGTCAGTTAATTGTAAACCTTACGTTCGCACCAACGGAGTACTGTACTTTATTTCGCGTGAGTGCCCAGGTCCCAAACTCACGTCACTGACGGCGGACCAGGATAGCTCTCCCCCAGCTCCATTATAAACGGAGCTCTGGCCGCATACCACCACTAGTTCTACCACATTGCATTCTTCAGCAGTCCTTCAAATACTTCACACACACACACACAAAAGCACACCATACGACCACCTCTACACAAATTCCATCGCCACCATGTCCACAATGCGCACCCTCCAACCCCTCCTCCTCGTCCGCAGCACCCCACGCCTCGTACCCCGCAACACCACCACCACCATCTTCCCAATCAAACAAAAACAACAACTCCGCCACCTCAACAAATCCACCGCTCCCTCTCTCTACGCCGCGCACGCAACCGTCACCGGCGCCCGCAAAGGCAAAATCTCCGCCGAAAATCTCAACCTCCAACTCGCGCAGCCCAAAGCCATGGGCGGCAGCGGCGGCGGCACGAACCCCGAAGAGCTCTTCGCAGCCGGCTACGGCGCGTGTTTTCAATCCGCGATGAACGCTGTAGCGCCTATGATGGGAGTGAAATTTCCGAGCGATAGTGTGGTGGATACGACGGTGCATTTGATTGGGAGTTTGAAGGAGTTGGATTTGGGGATTCGGGTGGAGATGAAGGTGAAGGTGAGCAAGGGGAGCGGAGTTCAGAAGGAGGAGGTGGAGAAGTTGGTGGAGAAGACGAAGGGGGTTTGTCCTTATTCGAGGGCGACGGAGGGGAATGTTGTGACGAGCGTGGAGGTTGTGATGGAGTAGATGGGATGTGTTTGGGTGATGTGTAAATTTACTTGTGAATGGTATTGTACTGGTTTCGACTGGATGATGTTTGATGTGAAAAGGATCCGCTCGGCTTGATTCGAATTGATATCCCCATACGTACTCGAGGCTGAGCAGGTTTATGATCAAATTGTGCGTGTTCGCTCACCATGTGCGTCTATCCTTATACCCCATTCATAAAATCCATCGCATAGTCCGCAAAGGTCTGCTGCTCTCGTGGCGGTTCAGCTGGTCCAGGCAGCCTCTGGTCGACTTTCGTGGCAGCACTGGGCTGCGCGGAGCAGTATCCGACAAAGACAGCCCTCTCGGTGGCGCTTTTCAGGATCTGTTGTATGCCGACAAGTCTCTTCAGCGTGTCCAACACTACTCCACCATGTTCAAAGCTCAGCACAATACTACATCGCACCGTGACGGCAGCCAGCCATTTTCGAGTCTCATCTTCCTCCCCATTGGGCTCTGTGTGAAGGTGAAAACCAAGCGAATCGGGATTCGCACAAGCTCCAGCAATCAGTGTGATGAAGAACAAAACTCCAGCTGCGTGACCCCAGCAATCGCTCAGATTGGTTGCCATGAGAGCTTTCTGGATCAGAGTATGCCAGCTTAGGCTTCCAATGTCCTGGTTGTGCAAGTGATCAGAGCCGAGATTACAGCTCCCCGTGATGCCGTTGTAGACGCGACTTAGCTGAGCCGATGCAGCAGAGAAGGGAAGCCTAGAAGCCAGAGCGTGAGCGTATACGAGAGCGGTAAGTCGGAGCGACTCATACTGCGAACGAGTGTGAACAGAACCAAAAGATTTTGTGATATTGCTAGCCGAAGGAAGAGCAAAGATCCTTTCTCGCAGCGAATAAACACTGTCAAATTCCTTCCCAGGTCCAGATCGGGATGCCAGCCTCGTGTTTTCCCGAACAAAAGCATGCGTCAGGCGGCGGAGCAACTGCAGGAGGTCCCATGTTGGACTTGATTCCGGTATCGCTCGCTTGATGCTTTCGTAGCCCGTTGATCGAGTATACAGCGGCGACTCTGGTATATGCCCGGATACATGGTGCACCGAACTCCGAGTTTGGCTTGCATGATTCACATACTCAACCCGCGGCTGGGTCTCCCGAAGCGCAGCCATCACATACATCGTGATGGTGATGATGCTCGCTAATTGCCCCTCGAGGCCCAGCTCGCTGAGGCCTCCTCGCTGCTCGACAAGATCGTGTAAGCCATTCTGATGTATCTGCATAATGTTGTCATCACAACCCATTATCTCGCTGTTCAAAACCTGCAATATAGCAATGATTGTGCCGTCAGTGCTTTGTGTCTCGGGATTCGCTAGAGCTTGATTGATTAAACCCAGGACTTCAGACCGGACCTTCAATCTGGCTTCAGAGCCATATGGTAGACGCTCGTGCGGTGCTTGTTGGCCTCTCATCATTATGTCATCGTGAGAGGCTGAGATGCATATTGTACTCAAAAACGCATGTCTAGATTTGAGCAAAGTTGGCACCCAGTGTAGACTGATCCCACGAGTACCGAATTTGCGGCTGCAACTCCATTTGAGCTGTTCTACGTTGAGCGAAGGATCGTCTGGCGTCGGCCAGCACGCGAACGGCTGTATATTGCTTCCGAGGTAGGACTCGGGGCCTGGAATCTTTCGCAACGACGCTCGCAGATACCGTGAGTTGTTGAAGCCACCAGCAATTCCTCGAATAAGGGGTGCTATGTCATCAGCGAACCTGACGGGTTTGGCTTCAAACTCTTGCTGGGTCGACGGCAATTCTAGAAATGTGGGGACGGCGGTATCGCGCTCTATTGATTGAATTGCTCGATTGCTGGGGCACGAATTGCGTGCTGAGCTTTTGCGACTCGTAGATGGAGTAGTTTGCCGCTGTGAGAGGATGATACTTGGCATGGCATCGTTGGTTGTCGCTGCTGTGGCTAGACTCGAACGCTTACGCTTCCTGGACTGCCCAGATTTCGTGATGCGGATGTCTTTGCTTGTCGGCTTCTGGCGTTCCTTATCAAGGTAATCATGCATGACATGCTGGCGGTTGGCTTTGAGCTGAGTTTTGTCTTTGAGCTGCTTCGGGTCATCGACCACGAAAAATCGCAGGGCCGTCGATTTTGCCGTGTGCTCGCCAGCTGTCTGAAGGGTTTTGGCAGATGACTTTCGCCGCCTCAGAGGGAGACAAGCTTCGGGTGATGCACTTGATGCAAGGTACGAGCTGCTCGGTGTGAGGTACTCATGCCCACTCTGCGTATCGGAATCCGTGAAGATCATCGAAGTGCTGCTTAAGGGCGAGTCTACCTGTATGAGTGGTGAGTGCCACACGGCTGGCAATCCGTATGACGCGCTAGCTATTGCAGCCGGAGCGCTGGAGAGTAATGGAGCCATGGTGAAGTTGTGTCTGGCTGCAACACAGTAGAAGTCCTCACCGAACACTGATACGTTGTTTTAAGACGCAGATTCCCAATGTGGATCCGCTGGCACACGAAGGATCCTATTGGCCTTCGAGCCAATGCCAGTATCAGCGTTCGGCCCAGCTTGCCGTAGTGAGTTGAGCAATCTGTCGGTGGCCTCGGTGTCCTTTGCGCGTATATGCCAGTCTCTCTGCTCAACGGATTGATGCGAGGCGAGTACAGTTCTGGAGGTCAGCCAGATATGGCGCCGAGGCTGATGATAGGCGGAAGTGGGCTGGCGGCTGCAGCAATCAGGTAGTGTGATAGTGGCTTGAAGCTCCACGCTCGCTTCCTACACAAGACTGCCGAACTTCCCGAGCAGATAGTGGAGGAGGAAGGTGGGAGAGATGCTGCCTCTGGGAAGGTCAGTAGTAACAAGTATAATTGACCATGTTCTGTAGATACATGTAGGTTCGAGGGCAGCGGTCGGTCGGTCGGTGCAAAGCCCACTTGTGCACTCGGGCATCCTGCTCGTGCGACAGCATGGGGGCGATTGAGGCTGGACGCGCTTCACCGGTGAGAGCAGTATGCAATGCATAGACGAAGCCTTCACACGTTGGTTGCACACCGATTCCCGTGCGCACTCTGTCGATGGGCGTCAGTGAGTAAGATGGACGAACAGGCGGTGCGTGCCTGCACTGCATGCAACCTGAGGCTGATATCACAGTGACAGTGAGGCTGAGTCGGGTGGGGCAGATGATAGTCTAGATCCTGCAAGGGTGCAACATTCTAGCCGAGCATCACGTGTCGACGCGATCACATCGTGACTTCTGTGCTTCGAGTGTTCCACATCAACTCTCTCCCAGAACACGACGCGACCATGTCATGGACAACCTCTTGCAGGGCCTGAATCCTGCGCAGAGAGATGCCGTGGCCTCAGATGCCTCCGTGCTGCAGGTTCTGGCGCCGCCCGGCTCAGGCAAGACCAAGACCCTCACGGCACGCGTCGCGTATCTGATCGCGCACCGCGGATTGCAGCCATGGAACATCATCGTATGCACATTCACTGTGAAAGCAGCGAGTGAAATGAAAGAGCGCATCACGAGCTTTGTTGGACCCGAGCTGGCGAAACAGCTGAAACTGGGCACTTTCCATTCGGTGGCGTTGCGATATCTCAAAGCCTACGGACAGCATATTGGTCTTGCCAAGGATTTTGGAATCGCCGATACGGCTGATACCAAAGCGATTTTGAAGCGACTCATCAAGCAGCTCGGTCTCTCGATCGAGCCAGGTCCGGCTCTTGGTCGCATCTCGTCTCGCAAAGTCAAAGGCGAGCCCGCAAAGAAGACGCCAAACAGTGTTGACCAACAAGAATTCACGCGCTTGTTCGACGAGTATGAGGCAACGCTGGCAGCCTCAAATCTCCTCGACTACGATGACATCCTGTTGCGGTGCTCGTTCCTGCTCAAAAGTCATCCGCAATGTGTGGCGAACGTGCAGGCCGTTTTGATCGATGAATTTCAAGACACGAACAACATCCAGTATGATCTGATGACACTCTTCGCACAGAAACACAATGTCATCACGATCGTTGGAGATCCCGATCAGAGCATCTATGGCTTTCGAGCTGCCGAGATCAAGAACTTATCGCGGATGAAGAAGCAATGGCCCGATACGCTCACCATCAATCTTGCGGAGAATTACAGATCTTCCGGGGCTATCTTGCATGCTGCACAGAACGTCATAGAGCAGGATGATAGCCGCCCGCCCAAGAAGCTACAGGCAACGCACACATTCGGCTTGCGTCCAGTGCTTCGAAAACTACCCTCGGCCGCGGCCGAGGCGGACTGGTTGGTATCGGAAATCAAACGCACCCGTTGTCTTTCCGGGGACATGATAGATCTCAGCGACTATGCCATCCTGTTGCGATCAGCAGCGCTCTCGCGAGCTATAGAGACGGCTTTGGGCAATGCTGGACTTGCTTATCGCATGGTAGGCGGGCTGCGATTCTATGATCGGGTCGAGGTGAAACTCGTTGTTGATTACTTGCGGGTGATACACCAGCCTGATAACAGCGAAGCGGTGGAACGGATCCTGAATGTGCCTTCAAGACACATTGGAGAGGCTACGATCAAGAAAATGCGAGCAGAAGCGCAGAGCAAAGCGACATCCCTGTGGTCAATGGTTTTGGGCATTGCGCAAGGGCGGTATACGTCAGGGGCTAAAATCATGGAAAAGACACAGAAAGGTCTTTCGACTTTCGTGGACGTGATCCTCAGTGGCCGCAAGAAGGTGGAGTCCTGGGCACTCGAGAAAGATGAGAAGCCATCAGTGGTAGACCTGATCGACCTGATCTCGCAGAAGATCAAGCTGCAGTCATATTTGAGAGACAAGTTTCAGGCAGAGGAGACTTTCGAGGCACGCTGGACCAATGTTGAGGAGCTCATGGCGCAAGCGGCAGAGATCACCAAACCCGAAAATCTGGCTCACCTTGTCGAGCTAGACGGCTTGCCAATGTTGGATGATATCGAGCAGAGATTGGACACCAACCAAGATCTGCTTTCAAGCTTTCTCGACAACATTGCTCTGACAGCTTCTGCAGAGAAAAAGGCCGATGAGGAGAATGAAAAGGCGCAACAGATCACGATCTCCACCATACACGCTGCCAAGGGGCTGGAGTGGCCCGTGGTGTTCATTCCGGCATGCTATAACGGATCCATACCACATTCACGAGCCGACGACAATGATGAGGAGCGTCGTTTACTCTATGTTGGCATGACGCGAGCGCAAGCTCTGCTATACTTAAGCTGTCCCGTGAAGAACACACAACGTGAGACGACCGACATGTCCTCCTTTCTGACCCATTCCGGTGCAGGAAGTTTCTTCGAGGAGCATGGCCCAAGTCTGCCGCCGGCAGCCTTGAAGAGTTTATCGATAACACTGAGAAAAAGCTGTCCCGATGGAGCGAAGCTGGCCGCGACCAGAAAGACACTGGAGCGTGACGAAGACAACTATTGGCCCCTGACTGGCGAAGAACCTGCCGAAGAGCTGTCAAAATGGAATCGCGCCAAAACTGGCGAATCCTATTCTCATGCCAGTTTCGTATCTGCGCTGACACACACAACGACGTCCGTCCAGCAAGGCTTCTCGACTGCAACGGCAACTATGCCAGTCCAGCAAGGTTTTGTCAGCGTAGCCGCACGCTATGACGAACTTATGGAACAAGCGCAATTGCGCAAAGTCGATAAACGAGTCGAGCAGAAGCAGCAACAAATCAAGACAGAGGAACCTTCGACAACCGCAGCCGCACCCAAAGGTCGAAAACGACAAATCGCAGGCCAAGGCAGCATCGCCAGCTTCTTTTCCAATAGCAATGTCAGTGGCACGGGATCAACAGCTCTCAAGAAGCAAAAGTCAACCACCTCTGTCGAAGAAGAAGAAGGCGCTGCTGGATCCAGCCTTCCTTCCATGTCCACAGCCTCAACGACAGCATCCTCAAAACCTCAACCTTTGCGTGAGATCTCAAACATACCTGATGCTCGCAGCAGTGCATTTTCCAAAGCACGAGTGGATTGCATGACCGCCAGACAAGTTGGTCTCCCAACGCATAAACCGCGTTCCACCCCCATGTTTAGCAAACCTGCTTCCTCTTCTTCTGCAATGCAAACAGCAGCGAGTAGACGACACGATTCCAGGCGCGAGAACAACATTGGTACCGCTTTTGACCATGACGATGACAATAACGAAGAACCGGTGCAGAAACAAGAGAAATATGTCTTTTTGTCGAGTTCGCCTGCAAAACCTGAAGCAGACGAAAGCACTGCATCAACGTCATCCCTCATAAAGGAATCTGAGCATAAAAGGGGCGGGTCATCTGGAATGTTTCAGCCTGCGAGCACGTTCCATGCGACTTCAATGAGCAGTTTGGCCGCTGGGTCGGGCGGTAAGAACGCGTCGTCATCACAGCAGCAGCAGAGAAAGACGTTGGGGGTAAGGAGGAGTATGAATGGCTGGGCAGCGAGGATGAATAGATAGATAGACCATCAGAGACAGCTTCATAGAAACAACTAGTTCGACGGGAAAGCGCAGACCGTCGTGGTCATGCTGTTACTTTTTCATTGGGGGTATCATTACTTTCGTCATGAAGTTGAAGGCTCTTCATCTTCCTCTTCCTCGCTGTTACTGTCTCCAGCGTGAACTTCCACACCTCCCTCGTCGGCGCCGTCTGCACTTTCATCCTCTTGCTCTTCTCCATCCTCTTCGAACCCTTCAAAATCTTCATCCTCATCCTCCTCCGCCGCCGCCTGCATCTCCCCCAACTTTCTCTTATGCGTAATCCCCAACTTCTCATCCCTACTCCCTTCCTTCTTACTCTCCAACGCCTCTTCCCCTTCCGATTTCGGTGGCGCACTGAACCAAGGAATCTTCCCTCTCAAAAAGTCGTTCAACACCATCTTCGCCACACCATCCATATCTGCCTCGCCACCCTTTAACAACCTTCCACCTTTCCGCGCGAGCAGTTCGAGAAACTCGACGGATTCCGTGACGCGTTCTTTGTCGGATTTCTCTTCGAAGGGTCGGGAATCTTCGGTCCAATTCTTGATTTGGTATGTGCGTTCGAGGTGGTGTCGTTTGCAGCGGCCGAGAACCGCAGGGATATATTGTGCTGGGTTCTCGACGTTTTCCACGCGGACGACGCCTCGGAGGAGGATGTCTTCGGGCGTGTCGGTGATGCTCGGTGGGACGATACCGGGACAGTCGATGAGGTAGATGCGTTTCATGAGAGTGATGTATTGCCAGACTTTAGTCTCGCCGGGAATGGGAGCTGTGGTGCAGACCTTCTTCTTGCGGAGGGTGTTGATGATAGATGACTTTCCGGTGTTCGGGTAGCCGATAAAACCCACGGAAATTTGTTTGCGAGAGCTGTGGAGTGAAGAGAACTGGCGGAGGAGGGATATTAAGGAGCCCTTGCCGAAGGAATTTGTCATGCTGGCATGGAAAGCGAGGGTAGGGTATTCGCGCGAGAGGATCTTCACCCATTTGGCCTAACAAAGCATTGTCAGTACGCTTTGTTCGATGTTGGAGTGCTCAGAAATTCCCAGGTGACGTGAAGAGATGTACGTCCCGTTACTAAGCTGTCCATCACGGGATTGAAGCATGAAGCTATCCGGATCGCTACTCAAACAAGACACAAATGCTCCGAGGTGACCATGCCAAAACGGCAGGGGATCGGGTGGAGCTGGGGTTTGATCTGCCATCGCTGTAACAGGTCTGCTTCATTGACTTGCCGGAGATGGCGGAAGCAAACCTTGACTTGAGCAATGGCAATCATGTGCAGGGTACGAGAAGAAAGAGAAAAGTAGCAGACTTACCGCGACAGTAGTCGGCACCAGATCGCACTTATTGAGGAGGAACACCAGATGCTTGTGTGGTGCCTCCTCCCTCATGTATTTCTCCACACTGCGACATCGCGTGCCTTCCGGATCTCGACAGTCAATGACGTGGATGATCACGTCTGAACTGTCAATGACCTTGTACAGTTCATTCCATATTCGCTTGCTTTGGCCTTTTGAAAAGACAGGTTCCTTTGCTGTTGTAAGCTCGCCATTTTTGTAATCTTCGCCACCAGTGAAACCAGGGTCCTTTGGGGCATCGCCAGCGCCCGATAGCAGCCGCGCCTCTTCCAATCGTTGTTCGTAGGTATCGTAGTCTTTACCAGATGCATTCGCAAGGTCTTCGATATTCGATACCGCCAGTCGAGGTCGCTTCCGCTGTGCCTTGGGCCCGAATGTATCACCGAACTTTTCACTCTCAATCCGTATCTTGGCCTTGTGCTGTATGAGACCATCTTTACGCTCCTTGTCTTTGTTGTCATTGATCAGGCTCATTGGGAGCTTGTTCTGCTTGAGCAAGTAGCTGTATGGATCCTTGCTCTGTGCCTCCACCGCCCCGCGAAATTTGTCGAGCGCATCTTGCGATATCACTCGAGTGTTGGTGAACCATTTCCTGTTCGGCTCGATTCGGGCGCTGGGCTTTTCTTTGCTCTGGTATGAGGCGGCTTGCACAATGTCTCCTTTTGCGTTGCGCACAGCCTTGCCATCCTTGTACATGTTCAGCGTCTTCACTCGCTTTGCGCTGCGATAGAAGTTCTCGCCCTTGGTTTTGACGTTGCCCATGCCATCGCCTGTCTTGCCCTGCCGCTCCTTGCGGGAGGCCTCTTTCTTCCCGGTACCCATGGCGACTGTCTATTCGAAATGTCGCGGACAGAGACGGTATTGTAAAATATGTGTATGGCGGTGGAAGGGAAGAGTGGCTGGACTTTGGCGAAACTTTTTGAGCGACAGCGTCGCCAAGATTTCAGTTGAGCCTCCGCGCGCTCGGGGGTCCGCAGAGACAGACACAGCAGCCATCTCGCCTTGCGCAGCACAATCATCCACCATGCCGCCCCGGGGCTCATTACCGACGCTGTCGGCATGGAAGTGTCCACAATGCACCGCTCGATTATTCTCCACCACCCCTCGACAGCTGGCCGTCGGCCCTGAACATCCTCGTTTCGTGGAGATTCCTGAACCACCACAACAGACTGCGCCTTCCTTTCCGCCAGTCAAAGGAGTCTTGCCAGTGCCTCGCAATGTCTTCGCTGGGACTCCAAAAGATCTTTCATCAGATGAGCAGATCGCTCTTGCTACGAAACCACCAGCGCGAGAGAAGAAAGTCGCCCCACGAAGCAGAGAAGAATGGAAAGTCAAGATGAGCGAGCTTCGACGACAAAATCTTCGCGAAGGTCTGAAGAGCTTGAAGGCGCGGCAGCAAAGCGAGCAGCAGCGCGTCGCAGCTCAATCGCGAGCCAAGCAAGCGGAGCGGATGGAACGACTGAACATGCCCGAGCGCGAAGACGAACGCTTGACAGCTTCCAGCAACAATCTCGATTTGGACGCTCTTTTCAACAAACCAATCCCTGATCCTACACGTGAAGAACGATTGGAGAGGAAGCGTCTGAATGTTGAAGCAGCTCTCCTTCGGAAACAGGAAGAACGCATGGATGCCCTACATTCGCTCTACATGAACGCCCGCCAGTTCATTGTTACGCCAGAACAGCTAAACAATGCAGTGGATAAGGCGTTTGGTACACCTGAGAATCCAGTCCGCTTTGGTGTTTCCATGGGCCTTTGGGATAATCAAGGGACAGGCAAGTCCATCTGGGCCGAAGGGAGACCTGCTCGTGTACAGGATCTCCTCAAGAGGTCGAAGAATGCTCCATCGGACAGAGCAATGGATGACGCAGTTGGACACAGCGAGATCAACAAGGACAGAATTAGAAGAATTGCCGAGTCGCTCACGGGAGGCAAGATGGACAAGACGGCGAGACAGTAAACGACCCATCTCTGTGGTGGATGTACATATAAATTGTATGAGGTGCTACCAGAAGGTACGGCAGCAGATGCTCTGCAATGGTCGGAATTCCGGCACATGAGTTGATGTTCCTGGCCAGTTGCCAGACCTTCAGTTCCAAGGTTCACATGCTCTTCAAGCTGCCGGTCCACGGATTACTCATCACTAATTCGACGATCCATCTCAGAGCTAACCTCCTACCTCGGACCCTGCAACATGATTACTCGACAGCTTCGAGCACATATACGTTGCTCGCGTCCGTAGTTCTATCCACGCTCTTCATTAGCATACAGTAGGTCTGCATGCTCTACGTTTTTCGCCAAGTGTCACAGATACTTCCAGCAACTCAGAGAAGAGCTCACGACCAATGGCTCCCAGCAGCAACAAACCCATCGCTCTCGTGATTGGCGCCTCAAGAGGCATAGGACGACAAGTCGCCATAGATCTCGCGAAGAACGGCTACGCAGGTAAGCCCAAGGCCAAACACCATTCCAAATGCCTCTACACAGCTAACCAATCCATCACTACCACAGTAATCCTCTCCGCCAAATCCACCTCTTCCCCGTCCTCCACCACACCCTTTCCACCCGACCCCAACTCTTCCTCCTCAACAATCACAACCGTCGCCCGCGAAATCTCCTCCCTCGGTCACGAATCCCTCGCCATCGCCTGCGACAACCGCTATCCCGACCAAATCCAATCCCTCATCACGCAAGCCTTCGCATGGAAACACCGCCTTGATGTGGTGGTCTACAACTCCGGCGCGATCTGGTGGAGCTCCGTCGAAAAAACCGACCTGAAGCGCTTCCAATTGATGCAAAAAATCAATCCCGAAGGCCTCTACGCCGTCGTACAAGAAGTGTTGAAAGTCTGGAACGACGGACAAAACAACGCGCATCGGAGAATCGTAGTCGTCAGTCCGCCAATATATTCTCGGTTCGTCAAAGGCAAGACAGCGTACGCCAGTACGTAGATCCTCCTCTTTCCTTTTCCCCCATCCATTCCCCTGCCGCACATGTCTCCAGAGAAGAAACAAACCCCATCATCACTAACTCACCCCTCTCCAGTGGGAAAATTCGCCATGTCAACCCTAACCCTCGGCCTCGCCGTCGACTTCGAACGCCAAAACAAACCCAACACGGCCATAACGAGCATCTGGCCCGCCGCAGCAATCGACTCCGCCGCAACACAATCCAACCGCACGCGCGAAGCCCGCAGCGCCTTACGAACACCCACCATTTTCTCCGATGCGATCTTGGCCATCATTCGCTCGCGGGCGCAAGACGTCAATGGCAAACTCGTGCTGGACGAGGACTTTTTGCGCGAACATGAGGGGATCACGGATTTTGGGAAATATGCGCTGGTGGAGGGCACGGAGCCGAGAAGGATTATGCCGAAGAAGATGCCGGATTTGAGAGTCGAGGAGCAGGATGATGAGGGGGTGAGGGTGGATAGTACGGAGATGAGACGGGATAGAGGCGCGAAATTGTAGAGTGAGTGAGTGTACTAAGTAGACGGACATACAGGACATTGAAAGCGAGACACAGGAACGAGGAAAGGAAGCAGAAGATTAACAAAGTCTTTTGGATTTCAGAACTGCTAATGCTGTTGATACAGAAAAGGTCGTCACTCAAGTTTCCCATAATGCATGCCAAATGCCTCTTTTTTTTGTGCATCACCCCCAAAGAGGACACAGTAAAAAAACGCCGCTTTGCCTGAACCGTGTCTCTAAGCCGTTATGCTTTCTTCAATTCACTCGTGAACCCATTGCACATTACTTGACTGTACACACATGTATGCATCTAGTCAACCTCCTCCATGGCGCTCTCGGCGGCGCCCTCGGCGGGAGCTGGTGCGGCAGCTTCTGCTTCGGTCTCGACGTCCTCATCGACGTTGAGGCCGAGCGACACGAGCTTGTGGATGCGCTCGGCGAAGTCGGCTGGCTCATCGATAGTGAAGCCAGAGACAAGCAGCGAGGTCTCGTAGAGAAGGGTGGTAATGCTCTTGACGGTGCGGTCGCTCTCGCCGTCAGACTCAACCTTCTTCTTCAACTCTTTGATGATTGGGTTCTTGGGCGAGATCTCAAAGGTCTTCTTCGAGCTCATGTAGCTGGACATGGAGGTGTCACGGAGAGCCTGGGCCTTCATGATACGCTCCATGTTGGCTGACCAACCGAACTGGCCGGTACGGATGGCGCAAGGAGCACCGACGAGCTTGTGGCTGACGACGACCTTCTCAACCTTGTCACCGAGCACGTTCTTGAGGGACTTGGCAAGAGCCTCGAACTCCTTCTCCTCTTCCTCGCGCTGCTTCTTCTCATCGTCGGTCTCCTCAAGCTCGAAGTCCTTGGTGATGTCGACGAGCTTCTTGCCCTCAAACTCCTTGAGCTGGGTGAAGGCGTACTCGTCGATGGGGTCGACGAGGAAGAGCACCTCGAAGTTCTTGGCCTTGAGAGCATCAAGGAATGGCGACTTCTCGACGGCCTTGATGGATTCGCCGGTGATGTAGTACATTTGCTTCTGGTGCTCTGGCATGCGGGTGACGTAGTCCTGGAGGGAAGTGGTCTCCTCGCCAGACTTGGTCGACTGGTAGCGGAGGAGCTTGGCAAGAGCAGAGCGGTTCTGGCTGTCCTCGTGGATACCGAGCTTGATGTTCTTGGCGAAAGCGGTGTAGAACTTGTCGAAGTTCTCCTTGTCCTCAGCGATCTCCTGGAACAGCTCAAGAGTCTTCTTGACGATGTTCTTCTTGATGACCTTCATGATCTTGTTCTGCTGGAGAGTCTCACGGGACAGGTTGAGTGGGAGATCCTCAGAGTCGACGACACCCTTGATGAAGGAGAGCCACTCTGGGATGAGATCGGTGGCATCGTCGGTGATGAAGACACGGCGAACGTAGAGCTTGATGTTGTTCTTGGTCTTCTTGGTCTCGAAGAGGTCGAATGGTGCACGCTTGGGCACGAAGAGGATGGCGCGGAATTCGAGCTGACCCTCGACGGAGAAGTGCTTCACGGCAAGATGGTCTTCCCAGTCGTTGGAAAGCGACTTGTAGAAAGCGCCGTACTCCTCTTGTGAGATGTCTTGTGGGTTGCGAGTCCAGATTGGCTTGGTCTTGTTGAGCTCCTCTTCCTCGATCTTGCTCTCCTTGACCTTCTTGGTCTTCTTCTCCTTCTTCTCTTCCTCCTCGTCGTCGACCTCCTCGACCTTGGGCTTGTTGTCGGCGTCTTCTTCCTTCGTCTCTTCGGCGTCCTCGTCTGGGACCTCCTTCTCGGTCTCCTTCAGCACGTGAAGGTAGATGGGGTAGGAAATGAACTCGGAGTGCTTCTTGACAACCTCCTTGATCTTGCTCTCGCCGAGGTAATCAGTTTGCTCATCCTTGAGGTGGAGCACAATCTTGGTACCACGGCCGAGCTGCTCGCCGTCGGTGTCTTGCTGGATGGTGAAAGTGCCACCGGCGCTCGACTCCCACGTGTACTGCTCGTCATCGTTGTGCTTCGATGTGACTGTCACGCGGTCTGCGACGAGATATGCGGAGTAGAAGCCAACGCCGAACTGTCCAATCATGGACACGTCGGCACCTGCTGAGAGGGCCTCCATGAACTGCTTGGTGCCGGAGCGGGCGATGGTACCAAGGTTGTTGACGAGGTCGGCCTTGGTCATGCCGATACCGGTATCGCGGATCGTCAGCGTCTTGTTCTCCTTGTCGGGGATGATGTCAATGCGCAAGTCTTTCGCCGAGTCGAGCTTTGAGGGATCTGAGAGAGCCTCGTAGCGGATCTTGTCGAGCGCGTCGGAGGCATTGGAGATGAGTTCTCGCAGGAAGATCTCCTTGTTGCTGTAGACGGTGTTGATGATGAGCGACAGGAGCTGCGAGATCTCCGCCTGGAACTCGAACGTCTCGCCCGACATGATTGCGGTGGTGTGATGTGAGTGTTGGAGGTGCGCTGGATGATGTCTGATGCAGAGGTCAGTGGATGTGATCGGATTGGAGCAACAAACAGGCGGGCTGCGAGAAGGCGGGCTCTGATGGCCTAGCAACGGTGGCGTCGAGAGACTCACAGTAATCTAGTTCGACAGTGTGTGTGTGTGTGTGTGTGTGTGTGTGTGTGTGTGTGTGGAAGGTCGAGTGTGGATGATGAAAGAGCGCGGAAGCGGAAAGCGCAATGGGGTATCTCAGTTGCAGAGAAGAAACGGAGAGGTGCGTGTAGCTGTGAAGAAATAGTTTGGAGCTCGGCCTGGCGCACCTGCCTCCACTGAAACTCCAGCGATTTCTCGTACCTTCCATAGAACTATCACTTTCCAGCTGCACTAACTTAGTTAGCGCCGGCTACTGCCGCTTTTCGAACTGTGAACAGAGCAGAGCACCGAATGTTGTTCTTCATCAAGCACCGGTCAGAGAATGATGCGGCCTCACCGAGCTGGCTGTTGATAAGAACATTCAATCACAACACTCGCACACCAATAGGGGAGTCGTTGGGGGCACACCGGCTCTCGGGGAGGGTATTGCTGCTATGCTGCTATCCACGGCTAAGTTTGAGTATGAAGACCCTTCTCGCGTTCTCTCTCTACTACTCTTTCCCTCGTGTTAACTTCCATCTTCAGCACTGTGCTACCTACCATTAGGGACCTTGTGGTGGCTATTTGACCCCTGTTATTATAGCGTAAAGTTAGTAATATAGCGTAATAATTAAAGTTTAATCGCATGCCGTATTAGTAACCTTATAGAGCCGGTTTAATTAATAACCTCGGTTTAAGGCAGCCCTGCTAAGCGTAGCTAAAGTATCGCAATCCGCTAATAACTGCAGTTGTCGTAATTATTATCGTAATTATTCCGGCTATAGACGACTTAACTACTAGTATTATTACCGGCGTTATTACGCTATTAATAGCAGTAATAGCGGACGAATTACTCTCTAATTATAAATACGAAGGTAACCTTTACGCGTAGCGGCGTAATAGTAAAACTAACCGTAAATACTAGTACTATTAGAGTCGTAGAAACCGGCTATATAAGGAGCTAAGGGTATATAGGCGGCTGCTACTTAGATTTACTCTCGCTAATTATTTAGAGGCTAACTATAAAAGCGACTTCCGGTTTACTAAGGCGTAGTTATTTAAACTATCGGAGTTACTAGATATATAGTTAATTAAGCTACTAAGAGAGTACGCCGCTATACTAAAAACGATACTTTATATACTATATAAGAAGTTATTAGGGCTAGGGTATTAAAAGGATTTAAGCGACTTATTCGGCCGTAACGCTAGTTAGATAAGTTTAGTTTTTAATGCCGTAGTAACTTAGTTAGCGATAAGATATAAGGCGTTCTTAGAGTTCGGTTTAAGAAGGCTTACGGTACTATATTTATAGTCGCTAGTAGCGTTACTATAACCTAAAGTTAGTATTAGTAGCGTATTTAGATATATTAATAGAACTACGTAGAAGATAGCGAGGCCTAGCCGCAATTAGAGGGTATTTTATAATAGCTATAAGAAGTACTATTATCTTAAGTACTAGGGTATTATATTACCTAATAGCATATTACTAGTTTATAGCCCTTACTTTAGCTCGTTTAGCGACGGAAGGTTAGTACTAGAAAGCGGAATTTAAGAACTCTAGCGTAAGCGATTTAGTAGCCTACCGGAGGTAAGAAGGCTCTACCTATTTAGTAATACGGCTTATAGTATTGCTAATAGCGTTATTAGTAGCTAGAAGTCTAAGAGAGGCAAGTATCGTAACCCTAATAAGAAGGAGGTTACTAGAAAGATATTAGCGATAAGATAGAGCGTAGAATAGAGTTTTAGCAATATAATTAACTACTTCGGTTTCTTCGACTATAAGAAGGGATTATAGTTAGAGTTAATGCTAGTTAGCGTAATATACTTAGTAGCAGTGCTGCTTACTAATTATATCGCCTACTATAGAGGTAATAAGGTCGCTACCTATTATAATCTAGAGATACCGGATATTTATAACTACTTAGGCGTCGCGCTACTAGTAGTATCGTTAAAAGTAGCAGCTACGGCGCTGCTTAATATAAACCCTAATAGTAATAGAATAGTAGTTAGAAGTAATAGCAAATAGGACGAGGTTAATTCTAATAGTATTAATAAAGAATAGTAAGGTTATTATCGAGAAAGAAGTAGTTTAATAGCAATTAAGGTACCTAAAGTTAAGATAATTACGTTATTTCGTAAGTAGGCTTATTCGACCCCTCGAATTAAGCTTAAATCGAGCCCTTTATATACCTACTAGATAAAAGTAGGGCTATACTATAAATTTATATAGAGATATACTAAAATAGCGGCCTCTAATTAGCTTAACGCTAGGCTTAGCGCTGCTCTTAAATACGTTACTCGATCGTTTTAGATATAATTTAGATGCTAAGAGGTCGATTCTTCCTAAAGTGTAGCTAAACTAGCACCTCTGCTAGTACCTCTAACTTTACCTTATAAGCAGCTAGACTTGCAGATAACGATAATACTCTAAATTATTATAACTTATAGTACTAATTAGGTAATAAAGCTCCTTCTAAAAGAGACGATTAATCCCTAGTAGGTCCTACGCCTCTATCGCCTATTCTAGTATTAAATCGATAATCTCGTACTAGTTTACTTCTACTCTCTACCTTCTATTAACTATTAAACTCTAATAGTTCTTTATTATTAAAGAGTTCGATAAAACTATCTCTATCTTTAGTAATATCGCGTCTGCTAGCGTTACTATTGCCGTCGCCGCCGCCGCCGCCTATTAGTATATTAAGGTTAGCGAGAAGTTTATCGTTAAACGATAGGTCTAGTTCCTCGATTAAAGGCGACCTTTACTACGACTATAACTAAGTAAGAGGCGACGGATTAAAGGGTATATAAGGCAGCAACTACTATATTATCTTTATAAATAAGTAATTAATAGCACGTACTATATCGGCCTATATTCGCTATATACGCTTCCTAGTACGCTCGTTAATAGCGTTAATTCGGCGTATTAAGTAGTTATGCGATTCCGCTAAGAACTAAGGCCTAGTTACTATCGCCTTAGCTATCTTCTTAAGGTAGTTAATTACTAGCCTTATAACTTCTAGTAAGGCTACCTTCTTTATATTAGTCGCCTACCTTAATCGTTCTACCTCGAAATCTAGCCTCTAGTAAGTCGTAATAATAGTAGTATTAGAGTAAGTTAGCCTCGCTAAATCCGGTAACGACGAGGGCTCTAGAGTCGCTAAATTAGCTATAGGCGCCTAAACTCTCTATAATATAATAACTAGTATATTATCCTACGCTCGTTAAGTTAGGGTATTAAATACGCGCCTCTCGTTCTTAGTTAAGAGCTTATTACGAAGTCTCTTATTATTAAGAAAAACGGCATCCTTAAACTTATTTAATAACTGCGTAAATTTAGTATTATTTACGACAACCCCGGAGGCAGTTAAATCGTTACGATTCTCGGCGATTCGCTTCTTTAACTACCTCTTAATTAGCGTTCCGAGGCCCTTTAAGGTATATTATCTAGTAGGCCGAGAGTTATTAATTTTACGCTAAGAGTTCCTTATTATATTACGTATTTAGCCCTTAATATAGAATATACTATAGCGTTTAAGGACCTAAATAATAAGCAGTTTAAACGCCTCTAATAGTCTAGTATTACTACTAGTTCTATTATAATCTAGGTAGATATCGTCCTCGGATACGCTAGTATCGGCGTTTACTTAACTAGTAGTAATATTATCTTTATTGTTAATAATAGCGTCCTTAATAGTTAGCTAGAATCGTGCCTAATAAGCCTTAATTAAGGTATTAACGCCTTGCTAATTAACTAGCCGGATAGGTGTTAGTTAAGGCGATTCTATAGGTACGGGGTCGTCTAGTATTAAGGCAATTAATATAGCCCTTAGCTAATAGATTAGCCCTATAGAAGGTACTAAATTAGCGGCAGGTATAGGCATTAAAGTACTAGTTTCTAGGCGATAATTACTAAGGTAGAGATTAAGAGGCTATCCGTATATCTAGTAGCTCTACGGCTATAGTAGTAGAGAAGTTATAAAGGTAGTAGTTAAGGAAGAATTATATAAATTAACGACTTTAGATATAAGGACGCCCTATATAGATACGGATAGGATATGCTAGCTCGGCCTATCTTTAGATAGCTATAGTAAGGACGGGCTAAGCCTATTTAGCTTAGTAAGGAGATACTCTTCGCTACTACTATCGTACCTAGAATAATAAGGTAGATATTCGTATAGTTATAATCTAGAGCCTATTATCCTCGTACTAGCCTATAGTATATACCTAATAACCCTAATACGCAAATATCTCTTTAAACTATATAACGGCTTAAGGGATATTAGGTAGAAGAACGCGCTCTGCGCTAGACGATACTACTATAGACTAGAATAGCGCCGTAGAAGGCACCCTATCTAAAACGCTATATAGGATAGGTAATAACGCCGCTATAGAAGACCTAGAACGTTAATCTAATAACGGAGATAAACGGAGGCGTAAGCCTACTTTAGACGCGCCTATAGAAGATAGAAAGATCGTAGATAAGGAAAGGAAACTACGCCTTATAAAGCTATAATAATAAATACTCTAAGTTAAGGCCGATATTAGGCAACTTAAAGTAGAAGCTACCTAACGGAGGCTTGCCCTAGCTAGGCTAGACTAGAATAGGTTAGTCGGCGGCAACTAGCTCCTAAAGGCTAAAGAACCCCCTACGTTCGAAGGGAAGAGCTAGGCTTAGTACGATAACTAGACCTATACTATAGAATAACTATTCCGTAGATATCTAGGTTTTAATAGTTACGAGGACCGAAAAACGGATTACGCCGCAGATTATATAGGCAAGCTCTAGTAAAACTACTAGGAGCGATATATAGATTAGCTAGCGCTAGGGACTACCCTATTCTAGCCTATAATAAAGGAGGTTATAATTAACTCTATAGGTTTGCTATTCGAGCAACGCTAGAGGGCCTATAACGCGTTAAAACGGTTAAATAAGGTAGGCGCACTTCTATAAAGCTCCTAGAAGAGATAAAGGAGCTCTAGAAGAAAGTCTAGGAGAATCGAGAAAGCTATAAGATCCTAGTATTCTACTCTACCTTATCGCTACTACTACGATATTATATATAGTTATACCTAGTACTAGCTAAGTCGCTAAAGGAAGTAGAAGAGCAAGTAAACTAGGCTTACTATCTTATTAGTAATACGGCGGATAAGAATAAGCGGCGTAAGAATAGGTAGGTAGCGTAGAACCGTAAGCGTACTAGTACGAAAATAGCTACCTCTCCGCCGAAGGGTAAGTACGTAAATAAGTAGCGTTTGCCTAGGCTATTCTAAGATAGGGATAGGCTAGAACGGCCTAGATCGCCTCCTATATACTATAGTTATAAGTAGGTAGGCTATAAGAAAAGAAAATACCCTAACCCTAACCTCTAGGACTATAACTTAGAAAAAGAGAGGGCCTACTCCTAGAAGCTATAGCAGTTATAGGCTACGTTTAATATAGCGAGAAATAGAGAAGGGTAGCAAAGCTAAGTAGGCCTAGAGGCTACCGCTACTTCGAGCTTATTACTATTATAGTTACGATCGTAGGGCTAGATAGGCCTAGAGAGGTTATAAGGTTAATCGACTTAGGCGCGGTAGCAAACTTTATAGACGCTATACTTATAAAGAAGGTAGGATAGAATACTACCTTTAATAGTAGCACGCGGTTTATAGCACTTAATAGCTAGAGTCTATAGATTATAGGCAGTACGGAGGGCCTATTATTAGTTTATAATAGCCTAGGCTAGGTCTATAGGTATAAGGCCTAGATATAGGTAGGCTGTATCTATAGGTTTTAGATTATCCTAGAAATGCTATAGTTAGAAGCGCTAAACCTATTCGTCGACTTCGTAATAAAGATACTAATCTAGAGGCGTAAGCTAAGAGAGAGGTAAACTATAGCGGTTATAGGCGTAATATAATTCTAGCAAGACTATAAGTTATTCTAGAGCGATACGGTTTACGCCTTATTAGTCTAGGAAGTGCTAGGTAAGGATACGAAGGAATAGGAGGAGGTCCCTATTACCTTCTAAAAGTATACTACTATATTCTTAGAATAGAGCGCTAGAGAGCTACCTAACTACGGCCTAAACGATATAGCTATCGACCTAGTAGAAGGTAGTTAAGTCCCTTAGAGCTTAGTTTACCCGATATCTAAAGCGGAACTAGTATATACGCGCGACTACGTAGAGAGTAACTTAAAGTCGGGCTTTATATAATATTTTACGTTACTAGTAGGCGTACCGATCCTATTTATATATAAGAAGGACGGCACGCTATAGCTCTACGTAGACTATAGAGAGCTAAACGCTATTACGGTTAAGAACTACTACTTACTACTACTAATTATCGAATCCTTAGACTAGCTAGTAGAAGCTACTATATTCTCTAAGCTAGATATTAGGAATGCGTACTATAGAATCTAGATCCGTAAGGGAGATAAGTAGAAGATAGTATTTAGGACTAGATATAGCTACTATAAGTATACCGTAATGCTATTTAAGCTATTAAACGCGCCCGGCGTATTTTAGAGGTATATTAACTAGGCCCTCGCGGGTCTTATCGATATATTCTACGTAGTATATCTCGACGATATCCTAGTCTACTTAAAGGATAAGGTAGAATATAACGGCTACGTCCGGTAGGTACTAGTATAACTATAATAATACGGGCTCTACGCTAAGTTAAGTAAGTATAAGTTCTATAAGGACTAGGTCGAGTTCCTTAGGTACGTTATAGGATATAAGAAGGTCTAGATTAACTTAGAAAGGGTTAAAGCAGTATAGAAGTAGCCTATCCCTAACTTAATTAGAAATATTAGAGTATTTCTAGGATTTGCTAATTACTACCGAAGATTTATAAGAAGGTTCTCTAGGCTCGCAATACTACTAAATCGGTACCTTAAAGAGAAGAAGAGGCCGGCTTAGTAGAAAGAAGAGTCTAGACTTCTATAGCTCGACGCTAGCGCTCTTACGGCTTTTACTAAACTAAAAGAGGCGTTTATAGCCGCGCTTATCCTACGTTATTTCGACCTAGCCTTACCTATCTAGGTAGAGACTAATATATCTAAGTTAGCTATCTTAGGCATTATAACCTAATAGTATAATTTCGGGAATAAAAAGAAATAGTAGTTTCTAGTAGTATACTTCTTATAGAAGATAGTAGCTATAGAGAGGAACTATAAGATAGAAGATAGTAAGCTACTAGCTATAGTAGCGTCCTTTAAGTACTTCCGCTACTAACTCGAGAGCACGTAATACTAGGTCGAACTTCTAACGGATTATACTAACCTCTAGACGTTAATAATAACGAAGACGCTCTTAAGGCGTTAAGTACGGTAGGCTAAGTAGCTATCCGCGATTAACTTCTATATAATCTACCGTTCCGGCCTTATAAACGGAGGGGCCGATATACTAAGCCGTAGACCTAACTATAAAGAAGCTAATTATTTAGGGAAATAGGCTATAGAGAAGGAGGCTAGGGTAAGCTAGCAGTTCCTACGCGCGGCATTAATACTAGTAGGGCAATCTAGCCTAATCTACTTTATAACTATAGCGGTTATAGCCGCTACTAGCGCGACCTAGAAGCCGGACTATATAGTAGTAAGGGTAAGAGAGGTACTAACTTATACCGACGTACCTACGTAGGCTTAGCGATAGGCAACCGAGGAGGGCAAGCTATATTATAAAGGCAGGATATACGTCTAGAAAGGACTAGAACGCTTAAGGTTGCTCTAGAAGTACTATAATAATCCTCTAAGCGAATACTTTAGGTTTGCTAGGACCTTAGAATTATTATAGCGTAGGTTTTACTAGCCTAAGATACGCTAGTATATTAAGAACTTTATACGCACGTGCGAAGCGTATACTAGAGCTAAGCTCTAGCGACACCTACTTTATAGCCTTCTTTATATAAAGAAGCTATCGTCGGGCCTATAAGAGGATCTAATAATAAATTTTATTACGGACCTTCTACTTAGTCGCTTATAGAACCGGGTATATAACTCGATCCTAGTAGTAGTCGATAGATTTACTAAGATAGCCTATTATATCCTATACTATAAGAATATTACGGCAGAAGGGCTAGGCGAGCTACTATTTAGGGAAATTATATGCCTTTATAGCGTCCCCTACTCTATTACGTCCGATAGAGGACCTATTCTAACCTCGAATTATTAGAGTATACTATACTACTACCTTAGGGTGCGCCGAAAACTTAGTACCGCCTTCTATCTATAGATAGATAAATAAACGGAACGCTAGAACTAGACGCTCGAATAGTATCTATATATATACTATAACTTTAAATAGAATAACTAGGCTATACTACTATCTATAGCGGAATTCGCTTATAACGATAGCCGTTACGCCTCTATAGGGTATACGCCGTTCTAAGCAAACTACGTTCGCGACCCGCGGCGGCTAAACTAGCCTAGAATGCGCTAGAAGGCGGGAGAGGCACCTAAGGCGGTTATACTAGCAGACTAGGTCCTCGTAGTATAGAAGTAGTTAAGGACGAGGCTAGCTATAATACGAAAATAATAGGCATCGGCGTATAACCGATACTATAAGGATATAACGTTCCGCGTAGGTAAATAAGTCTACCTTTCTATAAGGAATATTAAGTTACTACGGCCCTCTAAGAAGCTAGATTATAAGTATATAGAACCCTTCCTAATAGAGAGGGTTATAAATAGCGTAATATACTACTTAAAGCTTCTATCGAACCTTAAGATATACCTAACCTTCTACGTCTCGCTACTAGAATAGGCTATCTTAGACTAGAATAGCCGGAGATAGGCCCTAATATAGAAGTTCGACGTAGACGAAGGTAAGGTATATAAGGTAAAGGCTATTAAGGAATAATATATAGACGACTTAGGAAACTAGGAATATTTAGTATCCTAGAAGGGGTACGGGTTAGAAGATAATTTATAGGAGCTAGTAGTATATATTAGCAAATCTATAATAGACGTATATAGGAAAAGAATAAGAAAGGAGGGACCGATGCGTAGAAGTTATAGATAACGGCAACCCGCTAGGATAACGAGGTCTAGCCTAGGCTAAGATTAGCTAGATTAGACTAGAAGACCTAAGAAGGGGTTATTATAACTAACCCCGCGTCTAGGCGACGCAAACGGACCTATAATAGGCTAGTATAGAATAGACCGGACCCTAGGGGACTAGTATAGAATAATAGGCACCGGAGGGAATATAATAAGATATAGCGGAATCTCGATAGAATTCGAAAATTAGAATAAAAGGAAAAAGGAGATTTTAAAAATTATTAAAGAGAAATTAGATAGCTTTAATTTCTATAGGCTAAAATATTATATAAGGGAGTAGGGCCTACCTAGCCTAGAATAGCGTAGACTAGCGCTTTCTAACCCCTATAAGGTAGTTAAGTCCTTATCTAGCTCTACCCGGCCCTTTAGGTTAGCCTCCGTTAGAGGAGGGAGTATAGCGCCTATAGTAGCCTTAGTTAGGCGCTTACTAGTACTATTTAGACGCCGCGCCTCCTAGATAGCACTAGCTATAATCTTTAGGCGGGCAGATAGGGCTATATTCTCCTTCTCTAAAGTAGCGTAGAACTTAGTACTAGACTCTAAGAACTTTATACGCTTCTTAGGCGTAGAAGTATCCTAGCTAGGTTAGTAGGCGCTAGAATAGTCTAGACTAATTCGACTTACTATATTCTTAAGAAGCGCGGTAGTAGAGCGATCTCTCTTAGCGATCTTAGAGCTAGACTTATCCTATATATTTACGCTAAGGTACGCGCTAAGGCCGTTCTTACTACGAATACTGCTACTAAGGCTACTAGAAAAGTAGGCGGGGTTAGTAAGAGCTAAAATAGTATAGAAAGGGATAATATATAGTATAATGCTACTAGCCTAGATCTCGATATAATCTTTAAAGTCCTTTATAGCAGCTCGGTCGAGAGTAGAGGTTAGAATAGGTCGGGTCGGGTCCGAGTTAGGTCTAAGACCTAAGTTTAGAAAAACTATATAGTTAGGTCGGGTCTAGACCGGTTCCTACCTAGGTCCGGACTCGGAGAGAAAAGTCTAGGTCCTAACGGGTCTATAATAGGTCTCTAAACGGGTCTATACCCGGGTCTAAGAATTCTAAATAGCTAAGAACTCTAAAAATTATCGTCGCTATTAATCGTAAGTTATAGAAGTAGTTATAGTAAGAAAAAGAGAGATAAGAATAAGATAGAAAATTCGACAATTTTAATATTTATACGCTTTTATTCGTGCTTTACGCTACGTATCGAGAATCTATACCGGCTATATATACCGACTATAGGATATAATACTGCCTATTTTATAGAACAACTTCGCACTCGCTAAGTTATTTAGGCTTAAAAATATAAACCCTAAAGTTACTTAGGATTCTCTTTATAAATAGTATATCCTTCTTCTAAATCGTAACCCTATTAGCGTAGACGGTAGCTAGATTACTACCTAATATAATTTTAAGTATATAGATAACGTAGACAAATACTAAGGGACTTACTTTTAAAAAGCTATACTATAGCAGCTTTAGTATACTCTTATAGAGCATTAAGAGCGCTAGCTTAAAAGCGGCAGTTAGGCTTATAACCTAAAGCGATCTTATAGATTAGATAGTAGAAAGGGGACTTAGGGAGGAGAAGCTCGGTAGTCTTCTAGTATCTATAGATTTCGTAGAGAGCGATAGCTAAGAGGAGCGTTAGTAATACCGACTATAGATACTAACTATAAAACTTACTACCTAGCTTATAGCGGTAAGGCTTTTTAACTTCTTCTTTAGCTATACGATTTAATCCTCCTTTTATAGGACCTTTTCTAGGAGCTTTTCCTACCGGTATCTTCCGGGTATCTTTCCTAGCTCTCTTATTACGGGCATAGAATTATACGAGTTTCTATCTATCGATGCCTCTCTTCTTCTTCTTCTTATTGCCGCTAGGTTAGGTCGTTATTAGAGTCTTAACGCTAATCGGCGGCAGTTCTAGAATAGTCTTCTATAGCGCCTTTGCGCTATATTATCCTCTAGTCGCACTAACGCTAGAAATAGGATCTAGACCCTTATTATCCTCGCTCTCGTCCTCGCCCTTAGTATTATTATTATTATCGTTCTAGTCTCCGCCGATATCTAGCGCCTATCTACTAATATCTAGCGCCTATTCGCCGAATTAAAAGTGCCTATTTGTTCCGAAATTTTCTAAAAACGTATTAGTATATATCGAGGAGTATAAAAATAGCGTTATACTTACGCAGATTAGAGTTAATCTAATGCTCTATACTTAGCTAGTAGAAGGGCTTAGAGCTAGGGGATTTAGCGAGAGGGTATCTATCCTTAAATCTACTTAGCTATAGTTACGGGTATGCGCTATTATCTTAAGGGGCGTCTAGATCGCCGTATCTAGTTCCCTTACCGCTCGATATACCTTAGAGACTAGAAATAGCGCGCGCTACTATAACTTTTATATAGAAATTATATAACTTAATAGAAGGGTATTTTAAGGCGAGGCGATAACGTAATAGGCATAGTAAAGGCGCCGATAAGGTAGTAGTAGTAGTGCAAGTAGTAGTAGTACTAGTAGCGTTAATATTATAGTAAGGGTAGATAGGCTAACTTCCGCTAGCTTTAAGCTTACTAGCGCCGGCTTTAGCCGTAACGCCGGAACGCTATATAATTCTAGTACCGGAGGAGATATAGGCTACGAAAACGTAGTCGGTACTTATAGTTAGCAGAATATTATAAACCCGTACTAGTTTTGCCTCCTCTATCTTGCCCTATAAATCGACGTTATAAACGACCGTAGAGATATATATCTTTCGCTAGTAGAGTAACCTACTTTGCATAAATCGCTAGGAGATTAGAAACCTCGAGTTTAGTAGTAAGAAAAGCTTCTACTGCCTCCTAGAGATAATCTAGCGCTAACGCTTAGATATAAAGGCTATTACTAAACTATATTATAATCTCGCGGACTAGTTATTAGAACGGGACCTTCTAAATATATAGCGCGGTTGTCTTCTAAAGCTTTCGAATCTTACGGAGAGCTATCGTTTCTAGCTTAAACTGCCTTTTCGTAATACTAGATTAGAGCCGTCGGAGTATAGTCTTTATAGCTATTATCCTTTTTCTTAAAGCTAGTAGTTTACGGTATATAGAAGACTCCGTTCTCGTAGCCTTTAGGAGCTATATACGTCGACGTAGATTCGATTTTAAAGTACCTAGTCGCGGCCCCCTAGAACTAGATAAATCTCTAATCTATATATTAGTAAGACCTAAAGGCGGGCTAGAGTTTAATACTAGCCCGTCGGAATTACTATCTAAATCGTCTAGTAGAAGGGAAGGTATCGTAGATAGAAGAAAAAAGAGATAGTACGAGGGTTATTAGAGGTTAGATAAAAAAGGAGATAGATAGAATCGAGAGTATTAGGGCATCGAGAGGTACTAGAAATTAAGGCCGTACGTAGGAGTATACCTAGCCTAGGTAGCTATAGAACTTTTTTAAGTATATATACTATACTCCTAGCCTTCCGTAGCTGCCGATACGCTAGCCTATCTTAGATATATATTAGCTTTCCCGCTATCGTTATCGCTATAATACTCTTATATGCCGTTATACTTAGATAGGACAAATCGCCCGCTATAGTATATTCGTAGGCTCTCTTAGCGTATCTTCGAGGATATATTATTAGAAGAACTATTCTATAATGCCGTAGTACGTAATAGTACTAGCAATAGTTTATATTATATTCTCTCTAGTACCGTAGAATTACTGCCGACTATAATCGCTAACTATAAAACTATAGCTAGAGAAATGCATAGTTATAGTAGAGCGCAGCCTTCTATAAATTATATAACGGAAAGATTGCTACGATTAGCGTATATTTCTACTATAGGTTCGACGACTTGCTACTAACGATATTTATAAGTATTATAACGGTCTTCCTAAGGTCTATCTTATCTATAAGAATACCGCCCCTACGCTTATAGAGCTCGGTCTCGCGCTTATATATAAAGGTAGTACTAAGAACTTAGTAATGCTTTAATATTAACCTTATCCCCTTAATAAGCTAATTACTATCTAGACTCGCTTTAATAGCGCTAGTGCCGTTAAATAACTTATAAGCCTCGTTAAGAAAGCGCTTATCTATAGTAGCGGTCTTACAATTCTCCTATAGTATAGAGGCGATAAGTTGCTTTAATATATTAGCTTTGCGCTTTGTCCTACTAAAGTTCGGCTAGTTATAAAGATTAGCGTTCTTCTCGGTATCCTTAAATACGTTTGTTCTAAATATGCTCTTAATATTATAAGATTAGCTTAAGCCTAAAGGGCTTGCTTCTTTACGCGCCCTCTATACTTACTTGCAGCCTTACCCTTCTTTGCGTTATTCTTTATTCTATCGTCGGCCTTATTTAAGACGGCATTAATATCGACGTCCGTAAACGACTAGCAAGTAGGCTACTTATAGGGCTTCGCTATATTCTATATTATAGCTATAGTAGAAGTAGCGTCGTTATCCTCGTTAATAGTAGCGTCGTTATCCTCGTTAATAGTAGCTTTGCGTTTAGTACCTAATCTAGTTCGGGTAGCAAACGGAAAAGACGCTCTGCCTTTATTATTACTAGACTCTATACTATACGGTACGAAGTAGTTAGTATTACGGATAAAGAGCCTACTTTTAGTATTAGGCTCTAGCGACTAATCTTCGTCGGCACGCCTATCTATATCGATCTTTTACTAATAGGCATCGCGGTATACGCTAATTTTTATAAATTCGATTTCTTCCTCTATCGTTAGAGTACTAGCCTTTAATTTTTTATTATAGGTAGCCTTTTACTTCTAAAACTTAGCTTCTAAGGCGGTATTATCTAGTCGAGGAGCCGGCGGTAGTAGCATCGATATAGTAGCTTCTATAGAGTTTTAGCGTAAGAACGCTCTAGAGCTAGTTAGTAGTAGAGTTACTACGCGGCGGTAGAGGATAGCTAATTCTTCTTGCTTTTTACGCTACTTTCCGAGTATACTATTACCGAAATCTAGTAGGCGTAGCGGTTCTTATAAGCGTTTAGAGTCGCTAAAGGGCTAGTTAGTAGTAGAGTTACTATGCGGCGGGGATAGCTAATTCTTCTCGCTTTCTATGCTACTTTCTAAGTATACTATTGCTAGAATTTAGTAGGTATAGCGCTTCTACTAAGCGTTCTAGCCTACTAGAGGCTATTATAATAGTGCCGGCGCCGTTAAATTAGAGGTTAAGATGCTTTATAGTATTAGCGTTAGCGGTTAAGGAAGGTAAAAAGGTTATAAATAGTAGTCGAGATTATTATTAGTAGTAGGTTATATAATAAGTAGCGGAAGTATAGGAGAAGAGGAAGCTATATAACGGCCTACTCGCCCGGGAAGTTAACGATATAAGAGGGAATATATAGGTCCTATCTAGTATAGTATTAATACTACCGACTACTATCGCCGACTACGAAATTATAGATAGAGAAATTCGGAGTTATAGTAGGGTAGTAGAAGCCGGTACTAAGACTTTACGCTAGTAAACTCCCGAATTCGTTATAGCTAGCTTCTATAATATTACTAACTATCGCATTTAGCGCTACCTACGCCGCTATTACCGCTACTACTATTCTATTAATAATAATTATACGCGCATTAAATTTATAGCTCGCAATAGTATTTATATTAAAGGCGATATATTTCTAATATATCTGCAACTATAGCGCCTAAGAAGCGATACGTAATAAGTAAGAAGATAACTAATAATACTTCTAAACGCGCTCGTATTAATAGCGATAATATTAATACGCCTACTAGTAGCGGACTTATAGCGCGTCTAGGCGGCATTAAGAAAGATATAGCTAACTACTCTACTAACTCTAATACTCTCCGCGAGCGCAGCCGATACGCGGATATATTAGTAGAAGAAAAAGCGGTAGATAAGCATCGTAAGGCTAGAAATATAGCGTTTACTAGATATAAAGAGAAGCAGATTAGCGAGTATACTTAGTAGGCTAGCCTATCTTCTAGGGAATAAAAGCTATAGATTAAGACCTAGAGAAAGGCGTACTACGCCGAATATAATTAGAGAGTATAAGTTAATAATCCCGTAGTTAGCGTCTATAGTCGGCAATACTAATAGGTTATAGTAAGGATAAAGAGTTAAAGGCAGCCCGCGACGTACCTACTAAAAAGGCGGCTAAAGAAGATCCGGAGTCCTTTTACTATAAACTAGGTAATAGTAGAGACTTAAAAGAGGCGCGCGTACTATACTATAATCTACCTACTAATTATAAAGATTTAGAAGACTAGTAGTAGCATTTAATTCCGGACTCTAAACTAAATTCGAAGTAGTTTAAGTAGTACTAGCTCCCTGCCTAAAGTAACGACTATAAGGCGGTAGGCGTAATAAGGGCTACCTAAAACGAGTAGGCTATATAAGATAGCTATATAACTTACGGCTTCTAGTATAAAGCTATATAGTAATTTAAGAATAAAGTGCGGGCAATTATTCTTCTAGGGAAGTATAATAGCTAGATAGAGTTCCTAGCTAAGTTGTCGAAAGAGCGACCGAGTTCTAGCGGGCAGAGAGTAAATCTAGTACCCTAGTATAAAAAAGGCAATGCGCGGAAATACGTATAGAATAATATAGAAGTAGAGGTAAGTTAACGTATTAATACTAAACGCTTATAGCAACTAACGAGTCTAGTAGAAAATATACCGCTAGCTTAGGTCGAACGAGAAATATATAATACGCTAGTTTAGGAAGCTATACTTAAGGCTAATATAAATCCTACGGACTTTAGTCTCGGCCCGGAAGGCATAGGTAAGGCGTTGCTAACTACGTCTGCTAACTATACGCTAACTATTAATAGGAGCTTATTAGGAATAGCCGCCCGCTTATAGCTATAGAGATTTTCCTCTAATATTACTATACTATCTTTCGCAACTATATATCCTAGAGAACTAAGAAATAAGATAAGGCGTTTAAGCTTCCTAATATAACTCGTATGCCTAGACTAGACTAGCTTATTCTAGCTAACTACGATTAGTTTAGTAACGGGTTCTATATTCCTATTACTAATACTATACTACGGCTAAATAAGCTAGCCTTCGAGGTCTACGCTTAGCTATTTAATATAGATAAGAGTAAATACCGTAGCATCGTTCTAGATACTATTATCGATAAAGGCTACGATAGCGGAGCTAGCTTTTAAGATATTCTTACCTAGCTGCTATATAAGGGTAAGAATAAGCTATATATCGTAGATAACTTTCCTACCCGCTTTTAGGAGATAGAGAGGCTATATTATATAGCAGCCGGCAAAATCGGGAAGGATAAGTTAAAAGCCTAATCTATACTATAGAAAGGCTAATGCAATTGCTTATAGGTCTTTTTCTAGGGGTCCGTAGCTAGTATACGCGATAAAAAGCTAATTTACCCTTACCGTCGCTTAGTCCTATCTTATATATAACTATACTATTCTCTCTATTTTTACGGTCCTCCGTTTTATACTAATACTATTTTTAAAGCTATACTATCTACGATACTGCCGATTATATCCTTAAGAGCTACGATAGGTACTATACTACCTTCCTCTAGACGGTCTAGTGCTCGCCTTCGCGAGCGTTAATAGTCGTTGCTAGCGTTATAATCGTCGTCCTTTATAGACTCTAGCTCTATTAAGTCCGTTATTAATTATTAACAAGTACGCCGGGCGATCGCTAGCTCTTCTAGTCGTTCTAGGGCCGATAAAGATCGAACGCTACCTCTAGCTACCCTTACCGAGCTACCGACTAGTTATAAATCCTAGGACAAGATTAATAATATATAAATATAGCGACTAACCTATAGTAAAGCTTTCGAGGCTTTTTATAACTAGCGCTAGTAGATAGAGACCGCGAGACATCGATAGAAGTATAGAAGGACGTTAACAAACCCTATAAAGTAGAATTTAAATTAGCGAACTTTATAGTCTTAGGAGTTCTTCTAGGAGGGTATTAACTGCGATTCTATAGAGCTAAAAGTCGTATATATTAGATACGATTCGGTGCTTAAGCATCTAGGACTAGGAGACGGGACTAGGGCATTAGCGAAGCATCTATACTCTATAGACTGCTAATAAACTGCTTATAAGAGGGAAACGATAATAGAGATAATTAGTGCCGTAAGGGCGAGAGCTATAAGTATTCGCGTACTCTATACTAGCTAGGCAAGCTAACTATAGATGCTAACTATAGATGCCGACTATACTATATACCCGCTTTTAATAGCGCGAATATTACGAACTATATATAGAACTTATATAAGCTAACGCTACCTTTATATAGGATTAATAGAAGAAAGGTTATACTAGAACTAATTATTGCTATCGCTCTAAGTTCCCGGAGTTATATAGCTTAATAGTTTCTAAGCTTAGCTTGCCTTTAAACTTCTTCGAAAGCCCTACTATCTAACGTACTTATAAGTACCTTATAGAGGAAGTTAGCACTATCGATTTTAAGAGCGTAGGTACTATAAAGACGTATATTTAGGACGCTATCGCTTAGTCCGAATAGAAGCTTAAAGAATAGCTTACTAGTACTTTCTATATAGCGGTTGCGCTTAATAGGTAGTATACTAGCATCTTATAAGTATTCTTTCTTACTATTAGATGCTATTAGATTAACGATTAATAGAGCTAGCATAAGGCAATGCTAGCCTTCCCTTATATTATAGGCTCCTATACCGGTAATTATCTCGCTAATATACTCTACGACACCCTTACCTAATTTAATATATATAAAAGACTTATAGCTCTTACTATAGATAATACTACGAATAATAATACTCTTTATGCTACTATATATACTTATGCCTCCCCCCTATATTAAGTACTTAGCTAATATATTAAAGTATATAAGCTATTAATATCTGCTTCCGATAACGTACGCGTATCGTAAAACTATTAGTATTAATATACGATCTCCCTTTTCTACTACCGGAGTCCGAGGAGATAAAGATTTCTCGTCCGGAACGGTTTCTATACTTTATATACGTTATTTAACTATTATTAAAAGATTTCTTTACTACTCTAAAGATTAACTCTAAGAACGAGCTATAGAAAAGATAGGAAGAGGAGGCTAATATACGCGCGCTTAACTAGATTAAACTAGGCCTAATAACGTAGGGCGATATTAGGATTCTAGCTATTCTTCTAAAGGTACTATTTAACTATCCTTCGCTCGGAAAGTTACGTAGCCTAGTATAGTCGTTATATATAGTCGGCAAAAGCTTATACGCTTAAGATAGGTCCGTAAGCTAGCTATAAAGGTTAACTCTAGTACGTAACGTTACGAGGCATTTATATAGTTATAAAGAGATCGATTATAGGATCCTTTACTATATCCGAAGTAGTATAAGCGATAGAAGAAAGTCCCCGCTATACGACTACTACGACTAATATAAGATATAAAGACCCGCTAGAGCTCTACTACGATTATACTTATCTGCTACTTATAACTACGAGATATTATCGATAAGTTTATCGAGAATTAAAGCTAGCCTAAATTAAGCCTAGGTTATATAGAGTAGAAAAGAATCGAATATATTATTAACCTTACGCTACTATTCGCGGAAGCTACGACTATAATCGGCACTACTAAAGGCCTAACTATATACCTTATTCTTAGGTACTATAATACCCTCTTCGATATCCTCGATATTGCAGACGAGAAATTAAAATATAAAACCGAGCCGTAGTAGTAAGAGATCTACGCCGCGCTATAGGCTGCGTTTACGAAACTCGTTAAGTACTATACTACTACTTAGGACCGTTTTAGCGATATATATAGTATTGCAATCTTACTTAATTTAGCAATAAAACGTAATTTTTAGAGTTAGGACGCCTTTTCTAGTAAAGAGCTAGACTCGTTATTTAAGGACTACTACTAGTCTAAATTCCGCCTTAAATATACGTAATATAAACCTATAGCGGCTATAACTAGGGCTAAGTCTTAATAGCCCTTACGCCGCTCTGCTACCTCCTTCGCTATAGGTATGCGTTCTATATCTAACGATAACGACTCTAACTCTACTAATACCCTATAGCTAATATCTTCTATTATTCGATCTTCTACTAAACTAGATAAAGTTACGCGCTATTAATATATAAGGTTTAAAGACTCGAACGCTTATTCTATCGAGCATCTACTACGCTTCTAGAAACTTATCGTATTAGAGTATCCTATATATACGCTTATAGCACGCGACTTCCTATATATACTAGTAGCTAGTATAGGTTATAAGCGAGACTTTAGTATAGCAAGGCACTAGAGCCGCTATAATCGATTATATAACCCTTCGACGTTTAGTAATATTATATGCTATTACTCTCGAGAGCGTAATAAGTAGTAGCAAGCTCGAGATGCCCTAGTAGAGGAGGCGCCGCTAATATTAAGTGCGTTCTAGCCTTTAGTACCTAAAGTTAACGTATAGTAGTATTAGGTTTAGGCAAATTATAAGGCAATATTAAGTTAGAGGAGGTTCGAAGCGATTAGTAATAACGAGGAACCTATAGCTTCGAAATATGCTCGTAAGAGTATACGCAAGCGGAAGGAGTTATTTTCGCAAAAGCTAAGCGGTGCGTACTAGCCTTAATACTCTATATAGTATAGTCGGCAACGGTAGTCGGCAGCTATAGTCGGTATATATATTTAGAATACCTTATATGCATATCCTTAATCTAGATCTTTTGCGAGTACCGACTTATTCTTTATACTTATATATTTTACTATATATAGAATTGCACCCTCTATCGATCCTATTAGTAATATTCCCGATTATAATTTGTTTTTCTACGGACCTAACGGTTTTAGTTAGGTCCGGAGTTAGAACCTATCCTAGAACTAGCGACTATAAGACCCGACCTAACTCGATTCGGGTCGGGTCCGAAGACCCGGCTACTTAGGTCTAGGTCTAGGTTCCCTAAGAACCGACCTAAACCCGGAACCGACCTAATTTATAGGACCTATTCTAACCTCTAGTCGAGAGGGAGGCTATCTATATATATATAGTTAATCTTACCCTTAAATGCGTCCTACTTAGCCTTATATTTAGGCGGGAGCTATAAGATTAGTATATCTAGTATAAACTAAGATAATCTAGACCTACTTAGAGGCAATTAGCGTTCTTATTATCTTAATAGGATAAGCAGTTATAGGTAAGGCCTAGAGGGGCCTTCTCGCCGACGATCTAGTAGAAGTTATAGAGATCGAGGCACTTAGAAGCCTAGCTAATATAGGCGAAGTAGGGGTTAGTATTCTTAGGCCTAGTTTAAGCCTTATCTAGGTAGCTCTTATAGAATTTAGCGGCGGCCGACGATATCTTATATAAGCTAGGCTAAGTTAGTATAGTTCTACTCTATTCTAGCGCTACCTAGCGTAGAAAGAATATACCGAAATCTAGGCAAATATAGATAAGAGAATAGTAGAAGAGGTTTAGAATAGAATAGCTAAACCCTAATAGTAGTATTAGCTAAAACGCTCTATAATTAGCTAATAGTTTTTTACGGCCTATCTCTCCTGCTACCTCTAATTAGTTAGAATAACGAACCTCTAGAATTCGCGATATATAGTAACGAAACTCTAATACGCGATAGTACTATCGCACTACGAGAAATACGCGCTACGGATAGCGCTCTTAGAAGAGGGGAGGGGATAATATAAGGACGCTCTATATAGATACGGATAGAATATACTAGCTCGGCCTATCTTTAGATAGCTACGGTAAGGATAGGCCGAGCCTATCTAGCTTAGTAAGGAGATACTCTTCGCTACTACTATCGCACCTAGAATAACGAGGTAGATATTCGTATAGTTATAATCTAGAGCCTATTATCCTTATACTAGCCTATAGTATATATCTAATAACCCTAATATTAGACCTTCGTAGAGGAGTTACTAGATTCGGAGGGTCTACTATAGAGGTTAATTGCTAATAAACTATATATAGATTGCCTTCTAGCGCGACTACTAGTTACTTTATACTCTCCCCTCTAGTCCTTATATTAACGCGACTATTTTACGCTCTCTTCTACGCCCTCCGTACGGTTATAATAACGCGTCTTCTACGCACCTCTAGCGCGTATTCTAAGCCTTTAATCTTTCTTAAGTTATAACCGTTATCGCTATAGCTACTACTAGGGTTAGTATTATTGTCGTAGTTAGAGGCATAGATAAAGGCACTATATAGACGAGCTAGTAGCGATAGCTAGTTTTAAAGGTTTAATAGCTAGAGGCGCCACCTCCGCTAATTCCGCAGCTACTAAACTTAACTTAATTTAATGCTAACTCTAATAGGTTAATAAAGGATTTAAACCCCTACGAGTTTATAAATTTAGCGTCTTTATTAAAATAAACGGCCGCGTTTAAAACGCTATAACCATAGGGGTGAATTAGACAAACACCCCTGTCGTAAACGGAGTTAATTTACGCACTTGTAGCTGCGGAAGTAGCCTTATTCACTTACTTGGCAAATTGCAGGGGTGTTTGCCGTCCACCACAAGGTCCCTATTGGGAGCGTCAGACAGCGTCGGTCTTCTTGTCCATGGTCGAAGCACCTCGTCAGTCATGCAGCATGGCTGGCGGCCCGTCGGTTCGGCCGACGCGCAGTAGACTAAGTTACAGTAAAAGTTTTAGCGAAAGAGGGCGCAGGCAGCGATGCGCCAGCTGAACATGACCCACCGCACACTCACTCTGCTGCATGCGTACACCACACGCTGCGTCTATTTCTGACTCACTGCAGCTCATCTATGCTCGCCTGCCTACTTCGCCTCACGTACCCCATTTTCAACTAACTGACTCCCATTGCATTTTCCTCCCTCAACTTCCTCCTCTTCAGCATGTGGAATTGCGGTGCAACTGAAGGCAAACTCCTGCCCGACCCATACCCGTCGAGCACAAAATACCGTACCGTCTTTCACACGTTTCACAAGCCTCCTGAGATCGCGTGATTGCCTGCAGCCCATCCGAGCATTCACACAATATCAACGACACGACGCTCGACCCTTCTTCGGCATACCTCTAGACTATTCTAAGTGACCAAAGCGTCAAGTCCAACGGCATCGGCCCGGCTGCCGCCAACATGCCCGCTCCCTCGGCGCCGATGCCAATCCACCTTTCCCTCAGCTTGTTCGAAGTCGCCACTGGCCTTCGCTCGGGAACGGCAGAGATTTTCGATCTCAACGCTGAAAAGGTGTGCAAAAATGCTTTGCGCATAGTACAGCGGCGCTCGCCATTCCTTGCAAAGGCCATTTCCACACTGGTGCCACTCGCCTTCCTTGGCTATGGCTCATATCTCTATCTCTGGAAGCCACTACGGCTGGACACCGCAATCGACTACGTCACGTCATTCTTCTTTGCTGACGTTGTGGTTGAAGGCAACGACACCGCCCGTCAACACGTCAAGGACTGGATCGCTGACCAGACTTCCTCCCCTCAAGGCCGCTCCGTGACGCTGGTCCTTGAGGGCACCTACGGACGCTCCTCCGACAGCCCATACAAATACGTCTCCAGCGCACAGACTTCCTGGTTCAAGTACGATGGTCATTGGCTGCGCTTCGAAGACCAGGCACTGCCTGAAAAGCCCGCCGAGTCTGACGGATATGGTCGGAGAGCTCGCATAAACCCCAAGCCTGATTTGAAAATATCCTGCCTATCCTTGACTGGCGACAATGGGCCCGTACGAGACTTTCTGGAACACGTCAAGGACGACAACAAGGACGAGTCGTACACTTACATATATCGTGTACAGCGCTACTCTTGCGACAGCGACTTATGGGATCAACCGATTTCTCGCCCTGTGCGCACTCTCGATACGGTGGCGATGGAGGTGGTCACAAGGCAGAATATCATTGCGAGCGTACAGAAGTACCTGGCGCCGGAGACAGGCAACTGGTATGCCCAACGCGGCCTTCCTTTGCGGAAAGGCATCCTGCTACACGGACCCCCCGGGACTGGCAAGACTTCGTTTAGCACCGCGCTCGCCGGACATTTTGGTCTCGACCTCTACATTCTTTCCTTCACGAGTACCGAAATGGATGACGGTAAACTCGCTACCCTATTCTCGGAGCTTCCAGAAAAGTGTGTTGTCCTTATGGAGGACGTCGATTCTGCTGGTATCGAGCGGGAGAACATTGTGAAGCCCAGCACTGATCTCCTGGCCCCGAAGAAGCGCGTGACGCTCTCCGGGCTCTTAAATGTTATCGACGGCGCAGGCGCTGCAGAGGGCCGACTGCTCATCATGACCTCCAACTCCGCCAACAGCCTGGATCCTGCTCTCGTCCGCCCGGGCCGAATCGACCACAAGATCTTCATGGGTAATGCCAGCCAAGAAGTTGCCAACATCCTCTTCACGCAAATCTACTCAGATAATGACGAAGAGTTGAGTGACACTGAGACCGTGGTGGATTCGCAACCCAACATTGACCTGCTGGCAAAGACATTTGCGTCCAAGGTTGAAGCCAACCTATTCACGCCTGCCGAAATCCAAGCTTTCCTCCTCTCGCATCGAGAGAATCCAGAAAATGCACTCGATGGCGTCGATGAATGGGCTGAGAAGCTCAAGGATATCAAGGTTGCAGGCCACAATGTGAAGGAGTCGTATTCTGCTGCTGCCAGTCAAGCCACGACCATTGCTTCAAACGATTGGCAAGAGTGGGGGGATCCGCCATCGCAGCAAGAGTGGACCCAGCCCTGGCAGCAGGAGCGCACCCAGTCGTTGCAGCATGGCCGACCGATTTCACGGAGACACAGCTGGTCATATGTTTACGCCAATACGAAGACGTCTGTTTGAAACCGGAGGATGACTTAGATCGCAAAGACCTTGACGTGGATATCCCAGACATTTGACGAGACCATGATTACCGTTCGAAGGTGTAACTTGATTCCAATTCAGCAGATGAATCCGCACCATACAGCTGGCACATACCAGCAGCGCAGGGGTCAAGAATCGTTGCTGCGAGTGTGAGCAGAATATCACGAGACCATGAACTTAGATCACGCAGGCATATACGTGAGAAAAGGCCTGCTCACCACAAGAACAGACTATGCAAGATCATGCAGACTTCTAAGCCTGCAATCTTGCAGTCAATAATCTATAAATACTGTAACTACTACTACCTACTGTGATGACCCATTCTTCTTCTTCTCCTCTCCACTATCCATCGACACCTCATCTCCTTCCAATTCCCGATCCTTGACATGAAAGCTAAAATCGATAACTCCGACCAATGTTTTCACGTGCCTAGTGTCAAAGAAATAGTCAGCACAAACGTCCCCACATACACACAACACCAAATCTCATTCTCGAAAAGAGCAAGAACTTGCAAGAAAAAAAAAGAAAGAAAAAAAAAGAGAATCTCACCTCGTAATCTTCATAACATCATCATTAATACACCCCGCACAAATCTGAATCACCGCAAACGCCCCATACTCCGGCTCTTCAATATGTCTGACGCTCAAAATCTGCCGATCAATCCTTTCCATTTTTTGAATATATTTTGCGTGTTGCGGGATTTCGAGGTAGGGTGGGAGAGCTCGGGCGTCGGTGATGCTGGAGGATAGTAAGGAGAGGAGAGAAGTGAGTTTGTGCGAGGTTGCGTTGACTGATGTGAGGAGTTTGCGGAAGTCGTGGGACCAGGCGATGTGGCGGGCTGTAGAGGTGGTGGTGGTGGTGGTGGTGGTGGTGGTGGTGGTGGGGTCGTTGTTGGGGGAAGATGAGGAGGCGGAGGGACAGGTGAATGAGCGGGAGGCGTAGGATATGAGTGTGGTGTATTGCAGTACGCGCTGAATACTAGCGATGAGACCGACGTATTCCTCGTGAGGAAAGCGGCCGCCGACGCGGAGTTGGAATTTGGAAAACGCGGAATTTTGTTCCAGGGTGGTGAGGAGGGAGAGGGTTTTGGTAAAGACGACATTTCGCGCTTTCTCGAGGTGGAAGGCGCGCGTGCCTTTGGTGCTTTCTTGGCCTGCGACGTTTTGGATGCGAGCGCGCACGAGCTCGTTGACGATGGAGTTGAGGTTGGCGAGCATGTAGAGGGCTGCGCCGACGTCTTTGCGGAGTTCGGTGGATTCGCTGACGGGGTAGGGGAAGATGGTCCAGATGTAGGCTACGGCGAGGCCGCCGCAGACGGTGGCGAGGCGGTAGGGGGCCAGGAGGTAGGTTTCGTAGAAGGGTTGGCCGCTGGCTTCGCTGGCTTTGATGCCGAGCACACGGCTCTGGAGTTCGTAGCCGATGATGAGGATCGCTGTGACCGCCTAGATGATGAATTAGTATGGTTCACAAAGGTATGGGGATGGACTTACGGAAATGATGCCTGCTAGAAGCAGTGTCTTCTGCTTGAGCAGAATGTAAAAGGCCAGGAACAGCCAAAACCATAAGAACACGATCACACCGGCCGTTTTCCCGTCAACGATATACCAGATGACATACGCCGCGATCATGGCAATCGCCGTTCCAGCGATTCTCAACGCAAACGACCAAGTGGACTGGCCCGCTGTCCTGGTCATACTGATCGCCACCATAATCATCGCCCAGATGAGTCGATGCCTGATAAACCATAATTGCGAGTCGTGCAGATAGCAGATGATTGCAATCGTCATCGTAGCGCACGCAACTCGAAACCCAAAAGCTGAGGCATCACTCCTGAGTGCCCCCGGGATCAATCTGATCTTCTCCCCAATTTTCTCCCACGTATTCCGTGGTGGCAGATGTTCTGGGTCTTTTGATTTACCGAAGGATTCTCCAAGGTCCAGCACACGTCCAGCAGAAATGTCAGCGGTCAAGAGATTTTCGTCGTGCAGGTCTTCTTTGCCGAACGAAGAGAACAACCACTTTTTGAATGTCTTCAGTCCGGGGATAATGAAGCGTGACTTTTGCAACGCGCCGGAAGCTTTGCGTTCGTCAGCGTATAGGACTAATTCGAGCGCGGCTTCGCCGGCTTTGTGGAGAAGATGGTGGACATAGAGGGCGAAGAAGAGATGCCGCTGATCTCGTTCGCGGGAGTGCTCGGAGCGCTCATCGGTCCATTCTTCCGGTTGCTCAAAGGTAGGCTCGAAGAAATCTTCTGGGAGGTCGAAACCATGCTGTTGGCACCATTCTTCTACAGAATGCTTCTTCGAGTGGTAGAATTCGTCCAGTTGCCTTCGGAAACCTTCAGCATACGTCGCTGTCCCGGGGATGGGCCTGGCCTCGGCACTCTCTTCGTCTCCGGACTTGTTCTTCTTAGGCGGCTTCGTGAGCTCTAATGTGTAGAGAACATGCTGAAAGGCGGCATCAAGATGAGCTCCCTGTGTGGCTACCGGTTCATGCAAAGACTTCATCAGCTCGTGCAAATCGTCAATCTGCCTCCTTTGCGAACGCTCGTCGGCCTCGTTCGTGGTCTGTTTCTCCCATCCTGCTTCTTCAGAACGTCGCTGCAAGACATCCAATACGGCATTGAGCCCAATGATAGGCACCAGTATGGACCTCATTCGCTTCCACGTCTCGGTGATGTCCTTTGGCGAAAGTTTTCCAAATGCAACTTCCTTCTTCGCAAAGGAAATATCCGTCGGCAGCTTCGTGTGGAGCTCGAGAATTTTTTGCAGAGCAGCTTTCAACTTTTTTCCAGATTCTGTCATCATCAATGGCGTTGGCCCCTTTTGCTTTTTGTTATTATACCCGTCCATTCCGGGCCTTTGGTCCTTTCCTTCTGGTTCCCAGGTCTCCAAACTTTCGAGATACGCGCCCTGAAGTTTGAGCATTCCACTCATGCCCTTCAAGTATCCTTCCATTTCCTTAAAGACTACTTTCCTTGAACTCATGGGGAACACGAAGAACGAAACTCCTGCTGCGAGCGCAAACCCCGTCAAGAATGTTTGGACGAGCCGTTTCATGAAATTGAGAGCAAATTCCATTGTAGGAAACTGTGTTCCTACGCAGCATTAGCTACACTCTTGTCTGTCACAGCTCGCCTCGTACCATTTGTCATTGACACCGAGATGAAGATAGAGAAAATGATGACCGGAAACTGCATCTGAGGGAGAGCCGCTCGCAGCACATTGGCAAGATAGACGAAAAAGAAAAGCCACACTGCTAGAACGGCTGAAGCACTCGAATTGTAACCCATCGGAGGAGCACCTGCTGGAGTCGTGTGTATTCGTGCTTGGATGGAGGAGTATAGTGCGAGAAGACATATTGCCGCGCCGACACACACGCCCAAAATGTTTAGGGTACTGGTAGCAGATCAGTATTGTGCTCTGGGCGAGGTCTAACCCGAGACATAGCGTGAAGCAAAGACAGAAGTTCAGGATCACTCACATCGTCTGCACGAACATCGCCCTCGGCATAATGCACATTCCCAGCACCGACGTGATGGCAATCAGATAACCCAGCGTGGTGTACGTCCTCGCAACTGCGGGGCTCTGATACATCGCGATTCCAATCGTAGGCGGCAAAGATGCCTTGAACATCATCATGACAGTGGGGACATCGAGGTCAAGCTTTTGCCGAAGCCTCTTGAACATGTTTGGCGTCTGTTTTGTCGATTCCGAGGAAGGGTCCTGGTGCCGCTCATGGACTGCTTTCATCGTCGCGTCGTTCTCTATCGAAGTATTTGGAGAAGGATTGTTGTGAAGACTGCCATCGCGTTGCTGTGCCGCCATGACCCGGGTCCACGCGCGGAGGGGCCGGGAGCCCAGTGTCTCTTAGGATGTACGGCCAGCAGAGGTGTTCGATATTGCGCTGCACCAATCTGTAGTCTTGGCAATGAAGAACCCGATGCCGCGGATCCGAGAATATCAATCGCGTGAATGCGCGTGGTAGCAAGGGGCGGTAACTAGAGGTAGAGACACATACTATTGGTTTGCTTGGCACCAAAGTTTTTCGGAGGTGCTTTCGGTAATTGATAAATACGGCGTAATTACCGTTCTCTCCCGCTATTGTCGGCAATACTTAGCCGCAAAAGCTATAAATACTACAATTAGATACTCACTAAAAATAATATAGTTTTTCTTATTTCTTACTAGAATCTATAAGCTATATAACTAATAGTAAGAAGTCTAGGTTTCTATAATAACTTAATTATTTAATACGCGTTTTAATCTATAACTACTATAATACTACCTTACCTATTACTATAAGACTATAAACTCTAATTATAATTATCTAAAGATGTCTTTAGTTATTATTAAATTAGATTCGTATAAGATACTCGTCGGAAGATATAATACGTAGCAGAAATAGAGGCGGCGAGGTAGGAACAAACCGATTTAATTATATTAGTTATAAATAGTTTATATCTCTCTCTTCTAAGATAAACTAATAGGTAGGTTATATAACTATATATTATATAGCTTATATTATCTAATCTAGTCTCTGTCAGTCACTAGGCTACGAGTTGAGGAAGTGAGGGCATTTGTGATCAGTGGCGGTCGAAGTGTGCACACGTCGCCCAACCGACCCCCAGGCTGCCGTGCCGCCATGGCCAGAAGTAGCTGCATATAGGCAACATGGCTGCAGTGCCGCGGCGCAGCTGCAGTTGGGTGGCGGCGCTGTTCTTAGGCGGCACAGATAGTCCACACTTTATCTGCCTCCTTGCTCTTCTTCTTCCTCTCTCCACCACATGGCTCTTTTACGTCCGCGTACTTCTAATTACGTCGATCGTGCAGACCTTGCTATATTGCAGAAGCGCTTAGTGGCGAAGTGTCGAGTCGCCACTGTTGCTTTGGCCACTTGCAGCAATGTCCTGGTCATCGTTGGCGCAGGTATCTCAACGTTAGCAGGGATCCTAGACTCCGTCCCATAGGCCAAATGGAATTCGAGCTGAATATGAGCTGTGACGACTTTGCCATGTTCATGGAACCTCTACCCACTGGAACATATCTCGGACCAGCGTCGATTCTTTCATGTAGCTCAAGTTCTGTCCGTATCCCGGCAGCCGCACAACGTGGACGCCATGCCCGGTTGGAGCATAGCTCTACCCAGCACTGCTGCTGTCGCTGGCGCAATGTACTTCACGCTCGGCCACATTGCCGCCCCTGCCTGTTCGGCAACCGCGGTACGACCTCACAGCGTGGGTGAAGATCAAGGAATCGCTCCCTGCGTGACAGATTTATCCGTTCAGGGACGCGAAGAGAAGTCGCATCGGAAGCTTCTGAACCTGTCGATCGCATTGATTAGCGCTCCATTGGTGCTCAAGCAAGTGGGAGTGGTAGACACACTTGAGGAAGCGGCAGAGGGGAATCGCGGTCATAGTGGCTGTTGAGGACGCGCAGGTGTCAGACGTGAAGTCTTGCCATTTCCTAATTGAGAGAGATTGTTCTCCAGGTCATCGATAGCCCAGTGCATCCGCAATCATTTGCGTTCGAGTATGAAGGCAATGCTTTTCAAATTCAAACCAAAACAAACGAAGTGTACCCAGATGCGACAAAAGCCAACAAATGCGCAAAACGCCAGAACTACGAACACCATGACAAGACTGCTCCACCAACTTGTCACGATGGTGCTGGCCTCCGTCGCTTCGCAACAGTCCCGTGGTCAAGCGTCAGCTCGTCTGCGGATGTCTCCGAGCTAAAAGACCTTCCGGATGCAAAGGATGAAGCCTCGGCATTGCTTTCAGTTTGGCTGACTGAGATCCTATCAGCAGACATTCTTAGTGCGGCGGAGTTCGCTCTGGAGATCAAGTCGTCTCGCTGTTGCTGAGTCCAGTCCCTAGCATTACGATATGCTGCGGCACCCTGTCGGAAGCCGTTTTCGTTGCCGGTGATTGCGTAGCTGTTCACTTGTGTCGTGCAATACTCCGTTCCTCCCGTCGTAGACTCTCTTGGATGGGTAGCATAGATTTTCAGCTGGCCGTCACAATAGCTAGCTGCCATTGTATATGCATTGCCATCATATGCCAATGTAGGCTTGCGATAGTTCTGAAGCTGAAGCATGCCGCGGGCTCCTATAGCTCCATCGTACATAGCCTGATTCTGGGCTACATCTGGCCTCCCTAACGCGCTTTTGCCTTCTAGAAAGAAATTTGGTGCTGCCGGAAGGCTTGAACGACTGGACGGGACGATATAGTCGGCGAGGTCACGGCGCACGCGGCGATTAATTTGGGCTGGCTTGGCACCGTAGGAGATGTCGGGCTTAGGAGTAGACAAGTCAGGGTCGAACTTCTTTAGACGAGTAAAAGGTACATCTCCAGCGCACTCTGACTCTTTGTCCTTTAATCCAGCGATGGTGAGGATCACATCTAACATTGCCTTAGACTCTGTTTTCGCTCGACGATTATCGCGCTGAAATTGGCAGAAACTGCTTGCGGAGAATCGAGACGGCGAAAGGGAACCTCGCGTTTGAGCAAGTGCATATCGGATGGCTTCGATGTTTTGAGGCTCCCGCTGAGAGTCGTCGTCTTGCTCCTCGTATCCATCAGGGTACACGCCTTGATCAACTAGCTTCTGCTCGAACTCGCCGCTATATGGCGTTGTACTCTTGGTTTTGCCTGAAGCACTGCTCTTCGATAAGCGTAACGACAAACCTCTTTTGCGGCTTTGCGAGGTCTGTTGACTTATAGTGTGTAGCTTTACGATGGCGTTAGAGTACTGCTTCCGGTTAGCACATACTCGATATGCAACTATCGTAGACACAGACTTACACCTCGAAGCGCACTCAAGTCTGGGCCACCACTACTCGCCAGCTGATTCAGGCGAGGATAATCCGATCTCAACAATCGTTCTCGTGTTCTACCAGCTCTTCGTTGCTCCAACACAGGTGCGACTACGTCCAGCTCGCACCTCCGATCGAACTCTTTGAGCGCTCGCCGCGTCAGACGCACTTCGGACAGTGTATCCCAAAAGCGTGGCGTATAGTCGTTCGTCTTGCGTCTTTTCGCGGTACGACAGTGATCGTTCTCGAACTGCGCGCTGGAATGCTCTCGTTGTCGTTTTCGCGGTTTGGCAGGAGCGGGAGAAGGCATGAGAGGAAGGAAGTGCGCTGGTGCGAAGCGCAGACATGTTTAGGCTGCAGAAGAGACGCGACACAGTCGCCTGCCAGTGTCGTTCTGTCCATTCGTCCACGTTGCACAGAAGCCAAAGCCATCAAAACAGCTGCTACCTTGCTCATGCAGGGTTGGTCTAGCGGGGCGGGGCGTTCCGCTGGCTGTCGGCTGCCTTGGCAACGGTTGACTTCCAGCCCGTCCCTCCAGTCCTTTTCAACATATCGCAATGCTTTAGAGCCCGTTCGGTTGGCCGTAATCCAGTGGCGTTATTGACTTCTAAAATCTTAATATTTAATAATTGGCTAGGATTCCGTGCCGTGTTCGGTTCGCTAGTTCGACAATCCTTAATCTTAATATTAAATAACGCTACTATCTAGTTATTAAGTTTAGCTATAATATATAGCATAAAAGGCTAATTAAAGGGGTTAAAGGGTAATAAAACCCTTATTTATAGCGTAAGCTACGCTAGCACGTAGAATAGAGATAGAGTGCAGCAATCTGCTACTAGTAAGGCGCGAATCTACGTAATATCGGGATTAAGCGACTTCTAAGGGTATATTAACGAGATACGCTACTATTAAACTACTCTCTCTCGATCGTTTTATATATAGTTTAGGTAGTAGCGCATCGGATTCGAGTATAGCTAACTCTAAGGAACTCGCTTAGGCTTTAGCGTTACTATAATATTATCGTTACCTTTGCTACTATACTAGTAGCAGAATATTTAAACTCTATAAGTAGAGGCGTTCTAACTATCTATAGCAATTATTAGCGCGGTAACTAGTTTATACGCAAATTACTCGATTTAATTAATAGTAGCTAGCTTTACTACTATACTTAGTTTAATTATCTAGCTTTTATAGAGTTATTTACGCTTATATAGCCGCACCTTCGGACTTTTTATAGCTAGGCTAGGAATTAATAAAGTAGTCTCGAGTATATCTAGTTTTTCTACTATATACTACCTCTCGCTAAAGTATATAGCTAGTAGCTAGGCTAAGGTAGATATACTACTAGGCAGGCGTACTAGTATAGTAGCTAGGCCTAGGCAGGCGCACTAGCATAGTAGCTAGGCCTAGGTAGGCGCACTAGTATAGTAGCTAGGCCTAGGTAGGCGTAATAATTACCTCCTTTCTATTCTAAAAAAAGGTAGCTATTCTTAGCCGTACTATATTATATCGATAAACCGCTACGTCTTCTAAACTGCGCTATATTCCTCTTATCGGCTTATTCTATCTATTATATAGTAGCGTTTATACTCTTAGCTCTAGTAGCTATTCTACTATTAGCCTATTCTATTAGTAGCGTTTAATAGGCTAACTCCTAGCTATAGTAGTTAATAGACGTAGAGCTCTTCGTCTAGCTATTTCTTACGTAAAAGATAGAAGAAACGCTCTTAAAGAGCTTACTTACTAAGAGCTACGTAATAGGGCTATTACTAGTATCTCGTCTACTTAATTCTAGCGCTCTTAAGAGTTTTCTCGTTCGCCTTCTTAGTTAGTTCTAGGCGTAGGTACTAGTAGTAGAGCTCTATAATAAGAGTTATTATTGCGTTAAAATACTTATATAGGGTCTTTATTATTATCTTAGGCGAGCTATTATTTATAGTATTAATAGCCGCGTCCGTAATTAGCTCTAAATCGAGCTCTATAGCCTAGATAAGGCCGTCTTCTATCCGCTTTAGTAGCACCTTCTAGTCTAAGAGGCGAATAATCTCGTTCTTATCTCTATTATTATAAGGCTTAATAGAGCTAGCTACCTTCTAATAGATTTTCCTATCTAGATTATAGCCGACTAGTAGCTAGTTTCCTTTAGTAAGGCTATAGACTAGGTAGTTAGCATTATTAAGTATAAGGTACGGCTAGCTATATAGCTCGCGCTAAGAGCGGACGTTACTCTTTAAGTCGAAAACTACTAGCTACTAGTTACCGAGCTAGTTCTTACTAAAGAGGCTAAGGCGTTTAAGCTAGAGGAGCTAGCTAATAGTATAGTCGTCTAGGCAAACGCTAATAAGTAGTAGCGTCTTTAGTATAATCGTACTAAGAGCTATATAGAGTAGAACTAGCGCTGCCTTATTCTTAGCCTACTTACTAGCGCTATATAAGGTTAGAGTTATCTAGTTATCTAAAGGGTAGAGTACCTCTACTCTTAGACTCTCTAATAGTATTCGCCGGCAGAGCCTTAGCTAATATAGCCTAGGTAGTCGGCTTCCTTATATTACTAAGCTATCTTTAGGTAGCGCTTTAGGTCCTTTAGCTTCTCGTCTAAGTACTAGCTATCCTTTACCTTAATTTTCTTTCTAGAGCCTTTATTCGACTTATTATTAGAATCCTCTTTAGATATATTACTCTAGCTAACCTATATAATTTTATTACTAGGGCCTTAAGCGTTATTAGCTTTAGTTCTCTTCGAGACTAGAGTATCTAGTTCTATAAGGCGGCGCTTCTATTTCTAGCTTAGTCGGGTAAGGTCTAGGCTATTTAACCCTAGTAATAGTATACTAGCTAACGGGAACCTCGATAGTAGACTACTAGCGCGGCTACTACTAATTAATTAGAAGCAGCTCGGCGCGCTATACTATCTGCTATCCTAGAGCTAGCTTAGAGATAGTTAGGCGGCCCTTAGCCTATTAAAATAATGCTAATTAGTAGAAGGTAACGACTATTATTACCTCTAAAGCTAGTCTTCTTATTTCTCCTTCTACTATAATTCTCTTATAAGTTATACTCTAGTCTTTCTATTCTAGGCCTTTAAAGCCTTCCGCTATTAAGATATCTTCTATCCGTACTATATCTCTAGCTAGTTCTATTAGTTCTAGCCTAGATTTAGCTAGTATCCTCGCGATACCTTCTAGCTAACTTTATTCTAGAGCTCGTACTAGTTATTCTAAGTAGCCGTAGAGCGCTAATTATAAGAGGAAGAGTACTTAGAGTTATCGATATTAGCGTAGGCCGCTCTCTCTTATTTCTCTTAGTAGTAGAGGTAGGCCTAGTTAACGTCCTAGAGCTAGTCGTTATTATCTCCGCTAGTAGCTTCTAGAGCTCTAAGCTTAGCTTACCTCTATATCTTCTGCTTTTATTTTGCGCGCTATTTATTAACTATCTTCTCTACGCGCTCTTTAGTAATAGGTAGAGTCGCCTTATTAGTTGCTATTATTTTTAGCTATAAGTGCGGTAGCTTTAAATCTAGTAGCGCGTATATCTCTAATATAGCTAGTAGCTTACTAGGTATTATTCTAGCTTTCGGATTATTAGCTTTTAAGGTTAGCTTACTAATATTCTAGTAGACGTAGTTAGCTAAGATAGGCGGCTAGTATAAGCCTAATACTACTAACTTAAGGGGCCGCTAGGTCCTACTATTTAGCTCGTTAAAGGGAATTACTAGTAGGACGTCTATATTGCTACGCTTCTTCTAAAGTAGGAGCAAAGGCCCGGCATTATAGTATTAGATATAGTTAAGAAGAGTCTCTAAGCCGGGTAGCTAGAAGGTTAGCTTAGGGTTAGTATTTATCTAGCCTAATACCTTCTCTATTAGGAACTCGATATAAGCTAGCTAGAAATAGTTTATATATTCTAATATCTAGAAACACCCTAGCAATATGCCTATATCTCTAGCTATTTAGTTAGCGTTAGTTAGCTTAACTAGTTCTTATACCTAGAACTTTCTAGCGTATTCGACGTCTTATATAGCCTTTTAGATAGATATATTAGCTATATTCTAGGTAGCAGCTAAGTTCTCGATACTAGCCTAGTATATATTTTAGATATAAGCTTATACTTATAGTTAAACCTATTCTAGTGCTATTATTAGTAGTAGGGGTCCTAGGACGAAGTCGTCGCTAGGTGCGACGTCTATAGCTTATTTATCTTAAGCTTTATAGCAAGCGGCTATCTCGTAGCTACGTCGGGTATACTCGTTCTTTTCTAACTACTAATTATTTATTAGCTACTCGTGCTACTACTTAGTATAGGCAGATGTCTTATAGCACGTCGACTAGTCGTATATCTACTTATAGATACGATTATTCTAGCTATTAGCCTACTACTAGGTATAATAGAAATTTCGGTCTACTTCTATAGTCTATTAGTTTTAAGAAACTAGCGCGTAGGCCGTCTATAGGTTAGTAATAACAGCCTTACGCGTCTATTTATAACCTACTATAGCGGAGTTATACTTATACTTATTTATTCTTATTAGGATAGCCTATAAAGTCCTATTATACGCCTCTACGCGGCCGTAGGTAGAAATAGGTACTTCTAGAGTATGCTAGCAAAGTATAAGAGCAAAGATAAGATAAGATAAGACAAGATAAGACTACTCTTCTCTACTATCGCTACGTAGCTAAGAATAACTATAAAACCTAAGAATCCGAAGATAGAACTAATAACCTAAACCTAACGATAAATAGAAAAAGAGAAGGAGAAAACGAGATAAATAGAGATAAGTAGGAAGGCAGAGACGAGAGGCAGCTACTAGAGTAAAGAGAAAAACTATCTAAACTACTAAAAAGGGCCGTAGAAGGGAGAGATAAAGGTAGACTCTCCCTAACTAGAAACTATACTATCTAGAGGGTACTAGGGCTCTCTAGAAAACAAGACGGATAGGTAGGAAGGCTCTCTATACCTCTATCGACACCGAAACTACCTACTTCTACTAGTACGATAGATACCTCTATTTCGACATTTATAGGCTTAGCGCTAGGTGCTAAGTAAGTGCTAAGGCGTATAAGCTTAGCAAAAGCTAAAATTCTAGAATTCTAGAAAAAAAAGAAAAACAACCGACTAGAAAACTCCGATAACTAACCTAGGAACCCTCCCTTTTCTTTCTCTTTCTACTCGAACGAGCCTCTCTTAGGCATCGGCCTATAATATATATCGTAGCGCAAATAAGACACCTCTAGATAGAATCTAACCGGTAGCTGCCTATAGCTCCCGTCCTATATAGTCTTCGACTCCTAAAGGACGTTAATAGAATAATTAATTAATTAATCTTATTAGGATAATAGCTATAACTATAGCTATATCGCTTCGGTTAATGCTAATAGTTAGCTCTAGTCTCTCTAGTATATTAGTTATACTAATAACCGCGGACTAAAGCTTAGCCTTATAGATAGCCGGGTTATTTAAATCCTACTTATTATAGTAATTAACTATCTAGTACTATATAGCATACGCGTTAGCTAGCTAGTAGGCCTATAAGTAGAGGATATTACTTATAGCGACTTTTTAGAAGTAAGTTAGCAGAAAGCCTAAAGTACTATAGAAACTTTAAGTTCTTTAGTAGCGGCGATAGAGTTATTAGGTTATTAGCAAAGAAGGTCGTAATAGGCAAGAACGTAGTAAAAGATATTATAATAGAGTAGCGCACCGCTATAATCTAGTATATTGCTACTCTATTAATACTATTCGCGCTAATATAGTACTTACGTTATTAATAGTATTATTAAGATATAATATATATATCGCAAAGATAGTAGTAGTAGTAAAGGTATAGAGACGATAGTAGAAGAAAGCAAATAAAGCAGAGTCTATATATTATTATCGGCTTATATCGCTTAAATACTAACTAAGTAGTAGTCGCTAAATAGAATATTCTAGGTTTAGTTTATATCTCTTAGAAATGCTAACTAAGTAGTAGTCGCTAAATAGAATATTCTAGGTTTAGTTTATATCGCTTAGAAATGCTAATTAAGTAATACCTTAAATAAAATATTCTAGTAATAGCGTCTAGAGGTTAGCTTAATATAGGCTACGCCTAGCGGCTCTTTTACCTTAGGCTATAGTAGCGTTCGCGTTCGCGTTTCCTCGTAGCGGCAATAGTAAGGCATCTAGAGCTACGCGCTAGCCGAGGCTATTATTTACTACTACTAATAGGCGGAAACCGTATATCCTTAGCAGCTCGGGTGCCTATAAAAGCGCGAGCTTAGGCTCTCCTCTATAGCTATTAATTAATTATCTACTCTACGTTTCTTATTTATAGTTCTAGTATTATTATACGTTCTATACGTACCCGCCCTACTAGCTATTACGAAAGACGATATAGCTAATACGAGGGTTCGTAAGCTAAACGTAGAAGCGTAACTACGAGCGTAGCCGTTACTCGATTTAAACTATAGTGCTTACGAGAATTTCTAAGCCTAGCTACCTAGAGACGAGAGACGAGAACTGCGCGTTATTACGCTATATACGACTACTATACGCCTAATTCTAGGGCTATTAGGCCCTAGCAATATAGATATATACGCCTAGTTAGCTATAAGCTAGTTAGAGTAGTATAGGATTTACGTATTAAAATAGAGCCGAAGGTAGGGCTATATAATATCTTCTACGGATAAGAACTACCGAAAATACGAAAAGAAGGAAGAAGTTACTTATAGTCTAATAGCACGAACTACGATACGAGAAGCAAGCGATTAATTATAATAAGCCGCTAGAACGCACTTTATTATATATAAGCCTAGGCGGAACTAGATAACTTAGAAGGACTTAAGAGTATTAAGGCTACCTTCTATATAGGAATAGTCTCTAACCCTAAGAAAGTTATAAACCCTTAGTCCTATTACGACTTAGAATCGACGGTATTTTAAGACGCCGACGATTAGTCGTAGAAGGCTAATAATTTAGCTTATCTATAGCTTTCCGAGGATTCGCTTAGGGTTACTATGCCTATATAGAGGGGTCGTTATAGCTAGGATTGCCTAAGAAATATAATATTATAAGCTATACGGAGTTTAGCGAGCTAGGGAAAGAATATAGGATCGTATTACTACTCGCACTCCCTAGTTTTGCTATAAGGCTACGTTTTATAACTTTAGTTACCCTATTTTCGGAAGGGTTTAATAACTCTTCCTATATTTAGTTATTATAGGCGGTATAGAGACGGAAGATAGGTATAGTCGCTAATAGTTTAGATATAGATGCTATAGATAGAGTATAGTACTCGGTCTACCGTATAGGTAGCCTTAAACGATAGGACGTAGCTTAAAGGAAGGAAGCCTCTTCCTTAAGCGTTAGTAAAAGAAACTCTTCTCTATAGGTTACTTAACCTATAGGGGATATATAAGCCGTAGGCCCTTAGAGCGGCCCTACCGTACGGGTTACGTATCTACTACTATCTAGTAACCCGTTAGATATATATAGGCTAGTAGTTACGGGCCTAGCCCGTAATAGTACCTCCCCTTCTAGCGTAAAGTCCTCTATAACTTCTTCTTAGTATAGTAGTACTAGTAGTAGTACGAATATAGATAGTAAGCGTAGCGGCAAGTACGTATAGTAGGAAGGTAGAAAAGAATAAGGTAGAGTAGAGTGCAAAATAACCCGCCCCCTTATCGGGGGCTTAGCTAGCGCTATTTATATAACCTTAGGTTTATCTATACTTACTATATAACTACGTCTTTAGAACTACTTCCGTAGGTATAGCGCTAGGGCATTATACTTATTATCGTACCGATACTTAAATTAGTAGTCTTAGATGCGGAGAACTCTACTCCCTCTATGCGGCGTACTAAAGTATTCGGACCGTAGAGGGCCCTTAATATAATAAAGCCTCTAAGTAGACGTATCTTAGGCCTACCCTTCTCTAGCTTTATTAGTTAGCTATATAACTTAGTAGGAAATTAGATCTATTATAACTTTAAAAATTAGGGGGTAGCCTCCTTAGCCTAATAGTAAGGCAGCTTAGCGCTAGAGCGGGAAGGTTAGTAGTTCGAATTTTATCCGGAGTAGCGGCGAAAGTATCGGTTTATAGTAGTAGCGACGTTATAGGCGGAGCGAAGGGTACTAAAACGCTAGCGGCGGAGTTACGTAATTTTTTCGGAGCCTATAGAAGCGTACGGCGGTAGCTATACTAGTATTTAATAGAAGGCCGGTTTTAGCGGGTATCTCTAGTAGAAATTGCGGACGAGGTACGGGACATCCTCTATTATTATCTCGGCTAGTTCGGTTATAGGTATATTATAGCTCTTTTACTTAACTACGTAACGGAGGTGCTTCTAGCCTCCGGAGCCCTTATAGTTAGTTTTCGAGTTAATAATATCTTCGACTTCCTACTTATCGACTCCGTATACCTCGACTAGTAGTAGCAGTTCTACGCGTTAATTTAGATATAGGTCTTCTATAGTAGGCGTAAGAAGGTTATTATTAAATACTAGATATAGCTTAATAGTTAGCGGTAGTTCTAAGCAGCAGGTATACGGCTTTACTTTAAGGACTATAAATAGGCCTAGGTTCTTCTAGTCGAGCTTCTTAGTTAGGCGGAGCGTCTTAATATTCCGGGCGTCTAGCTAGACTTTCTAGCTAACGGTAAACGTATATAACGGACTACGGTGCCTATTTATAGCGTCTTCGTAGCGGAACTAGGCTAGGCTAGTCTTAGCCTTTAGGAAGTTAGTAATTGCTTTTATATCCTTAACGAAGGACTCTATATCGCAGCTAGCTAGCGGATTAGTACTAGACTATAGAATCTTTATACCTAGAAGTAGTTAGTAGCTATAAGTAGCTAGGAACGGAGAGAGCCTAGTAGTTTTAGAGAATATAGAGTTTGCGGAGAATTCTGCTAGTAGAAGCTACTCTACCTAGTTATCTTATAGATAGGATACGTAGGCGCGGAGGTGCTATTCTAAAATAGCGTTTATCCGTTTAGTCTAACTATTAGTTTGCAGGTAGTAGGAGGTTAAAGGGGAGCACTTAATCTTAAGCCTTTATATAAGGTACTTTTAAAAGTTAGATATAAACTTAGCGTCTCGGTTAGATACGATATCTAGTAGTTTACTATATAATTAGAATATATTCCTAACGAATAGGTAGGCAATTTCCTCGGCTCCGTCGGTTATAAAGTAGGGAACGTAGTAGTATAGTTTAGTAAGGTAGTCTACGATAACGAAGATAGTATCGTACCCGTTAGACTTTAGTAGGTACGTAATAAAGTCTATTAAAATATAGTCTTAAGCGCGGGTCGGGGTTAGCAATAGCTATAGTAATCCGTAGTATCTCTATTTACTTAGCTTAATTCTACTATAAGTATAGCAGTTCTAGACCTAACGGCAGATATAAGCGCTAAGGCCCCTTTAGTAATAGCTACGCGAGACTATCTAATAGGTCTTCGCTCTTTTAGGGTATCCTATAGCCGGGATCTTATAATAGAGGTAGAGTACCTAGTTATATATCTCCTTATTATTTAGAATATATAGGCGGTTCTAGTAGAAGAGACGGTTATCCCTTATTATATATTAGGATAGTTAGATTAGTAGGTAGCGGTTCTTGCCTTTATAAAGAGCATCTAGGATCTCTTATAGAGTCTCGTCGGTAGAATAAGTATAGTTTAGAAGGGCGTATAGTTCTTCGGGGATCTAGATAGCTATTATTTCTTCGGAAGGTTGCTCTTACGTTTCTTATCCTCTTCTACGAATAGGGAATATATAGAGTTATTATTCCTCCTTAGATAGGAACCGGATAGATATAGTTTCTAAGAACGAAACCTTCTTCTTTAACGGAGTTTTCGGCGGCGGCTAGAGTGCTTCTAAGGCAGGGTCTAGTAGGTTCTCGCGTTTTAAAACTACTTAGCTCTAGTAGTAGAGGCGCTTATCTCCCTCTTTAAGTAAATTACCTAACCTTCTAGTTAGGGAGTCCGGTTTTTAGCCTAGCTTACCTAGTTAGTATATAATTTTAAAACGGAACTATAATAGAAACTTAGACTAGTAGGCTTAGCGACGATTAAGCTGCTTTATCGTCGTAAAGTACTCTAGGTTTTTATAGTCGGATAGTACTTTAATCGGGTGTTTAGCTTCTTTTAGCTCGGGACGCTATTTCTCGAAATAGCGGATAATTGCTAATAGTTCCTTATCGTATATCTCGTAGTTATACTTAGTAGAGGAGTATTTCTAGGAGAAGAAGGCAACTAGGCATAATACCCCTTCGTTATTATACTATAAGAGTATACTAGTAGAGACGAAGTCGGAGGCATTAGTTTTAATAACTACTTCTTTAGTCTAGTCGAACGGTACTAGAATAGAACTATCTATAAACGCGTCCTTAAGGCAGCGGAAGGCGGAGTCGTAGTTAGTAGACTAGGAGAACGGGATATCCTTATAGGTTAGTTTCGTAAGTAGTTAATAGATTTTAGAGAATTCTCGGATAAAATAGTAGTAGAAGTTTGCGAAGCCTAAGTAGAATTATACGTCGGTTATATTCTTAGGCGTAGGCTAGTTATAGATAGCCTAGACCTTATTAGAGTCTATATAAATGCCGTTATAGCCTATAATTATGCCTAAGAATCTTATCTCCTCTTTAAAGAATTTGTATTTCGAAAGTTTAGCGTAGAGGCCCGCGTCTCTTAGCTTCTTTAGGATAGCTTAGAGGTAGTTCTTATACTCTTCCTAGGTACGGCTATAGACTAGGATATTATCGAGGTAAGCTAAATAAAACTAGTCTAGGTATTCGCGTAGTATATCGTTAATAAACCTCTAGAAGGTTCCTAAGGCTCCGGTAAGTTTAAACGGTATAACTAAGCTCTCGTATAGTCTAAAACAGGTACGGAAGGCAGTAAGGTACTCTTAGCTAGGTTTTATTCTTACGTTATTAAAGGCGGAGATAATATCGATCTTAGAGAAGTACTTTATTCTATTTAAGTTATTTAGCGTTTCGGTTATAAGTAGTAGTAAGTAGTAGTTCTTTATAGTAAGCTTATTAATCGTATAATAGTCTACGTAGAGCTATAGGCCTCCTCTAGGTTTCTTAATAAATAGAATAGATAAAGTAATAGGCAAGGAGCTAAGGCGGATAAACCCCTTATTAAGGTTCTCTATAAGCTACTCTTTTAGAGCTTATAGTTTATCGCGGAATATACTATAAAGAGGTTCGAATAGAGGTTCTTTACCTTCTTTAAGCTTAATCTTATAGTCGTACGGATAGTATAGTAGTAGTTTATTAGCGAGCTTTAAAGAGAAGACGGAACTAAACTCCCTTAGATAGTCTAGTAGTTAGGATTCTAATTTAGCTTTTTCTTCTATAGAGAAAATAGATAAGAGATCCTCGATAGTCGTATAGTAGAGGCGGTAACCTCGTCTCTATATAGCTAGTAAGGCGTAGAATACTACGATCTAGAAAGAGATCTAGTAGACTTAAGTTATTTAGTAGAAGTCTTTCTTTATTTAAAGGAGGCATTTTATATATATTTAGACCGGTTTAGATATAGTAGGTACGAAGTAGTTCTTCTAGTAGTAGGTACTTAAAAACGAAAGTATAGAGTAGCTAGGACGGAGTTCCGGATCGTAGGCCTCTAACTAAGGGTAGCCTAAGATAATAGGGCTTTCTTCTATATCGGTAAGGTAGAAAACGACTTCTTCTTCTAGATAGTCGCGGATACGAAGGTTATAGTAGGTGCCGTAGCGTATAGCAAGCTCTCTACTATTATCTTTAATATCGAATAAGAGCATTACTACTTCTTTCTCTAGTAGTAGAATCTTAAGGCCTTAGGCCTTAGCCTATTATAAATCTATTATTATATAGGCTTCCGAACTAGTATCGACTAACGTATAGTTAAAAATAACCTTATCTTCTATAGAGATAGTAAACGGGATCTTTAGGGAAGTTAACTAGTCGTATTTATACGGGACCGCGAGTTAGAAGATAGCAGAACGGGAGATACGGGCTACCTTAAGAGTAGGGTCGTGCGTTTCTAACGCCTAACTACGGCTATAAATAGGCATATACCGTTTTCCGTTAGTAGGGAAGAGAGGGACGTAGGTCTACTCTATAACGGGGGTAACCGTCCTCTCTTAGAAGAGAGAGACTCCTAAGTAAAGAAACGAGTAGCTAAATTTGCCCTACGGCGTTTAGCGTTACGTTTCTAGATATATAGAGAGTAGGTATCGGGTTTTAGGTAGTCTCGAATAAAGTATTCTAATTCTCTATATCGGTAATAGGAGAGAGAGTCCCTAGGAGCCTTCTTAGACCTATCGAGGTCTATAGGCTCTCCTTAGGAGGTAGTCTTAGTAGCGGTAGTATACGACTTATTCTACTATAGCGATAGACGGTTCGGAAGTATAGAGGTATAGGGGTTTAGGACTAGGGGTACTTAGTAGTAGTAATAGCGATAGTTCTTAAGGTCTTATAAGTATATAGCAAGCTTAAGATAGTCCTAGGTTAGTAGAGGGCTATAAACTAGCATCTACTTAATTTCGTTTAAGTAGGCCTATTCTAAGAGAGTAGATAGGAATTCTTCGGTTATCTCTACTTCTAACTCTAGGCGTTAAAATTTAGCGAAGAAGGCCGCAAAGTCTTTACCTATCTAGCGGTAGCGAAAGAGCTCTACGTAGGCGTTCTAGATATAATTAGGGTCTCTATAAGCGTTATCGAGAATCTATAGTATATTCTTATAGTCCGGAAGTTAATAGACGCCGTTACGAATATATAGAAGGATCTAAGAGTATAGTACCCCTAAGAGCTAGCTAGTAACGTATAATATATAGGAGGTAGAGGTCGGAAAGCAGTCGTAGTTTATAGTTAGTTTTTCGTAAATCTAAGAGAGAAAGCGGCGAAGGTTCTTTCGATCTCCGATAAACTCTTTTAAGTCGAGTAGCCTTTTAGATTATTAAGTAGGCTAGGAAGGTAAGGCGGAGCGAGGTATAGGCATTTCTAGAGAAGGATCTACGCTAATCTTAGTAGGAGAGTTAGTAGGAATAGATAGAGTAGGCGTCGATATAGTAGGTTCGGTAAGGTAGAGGGCTTTATCGGCTTCCCTCTAGGCTCTTATAGTCTAGTCGTAGTATTCGGCTTCTATCTTCTTATACTAGGCCTTTTAGAAGTTAATAACCGCGCGGAGTTAGCTATTTTTAGCGTAAAGAGACTAGAGGTTATTACGAACCTTAGTAGCCTAAATTTTCTCGCAAATAAGCTTATACGCCTATTCCTTCTCCTTTATTCCGTAGCGGTTAATATACTAGTAAGCGCTCTAAAAGTAGGCGTACTAGGCGTCGGGGTACGTAGTAATATATTTAGCGAACTCTACCTCTATTTCCGAAAGGAGCGGTAGTAGAGAGCAGTCGGTAGCAGCTATACCTAATAGTTAGAGCTATATAGTATTACGGATAGTATAGAGATAGAAGGTAGGTATAGTTACTAACAATTTAGATATAGATACTATAAATAGAGTATAGTACTTAATCTACCGTATAGGTAGCCTTAAATAATAGGACGTAGCTTAAAGGAAGAAAGCCTCTCCCTTAAGCGTTAGTAGAAGAAACTCTTTCCTATAGGTTACCTAACCTATAGGGGATACGTAAGCCGTAGGCCCTCGGAACGGCCCTGCCGTACGGGTTACGTATCTACTACTACCTAGCAACCCGTTAGGTATATATAGGCCGGTAGTTACGGGCCTAGCCCGTAATATTAGTATAGGCTTAGAACGGCCCTTATACTTCCTTATTAGAGATTACTAAAAGGCTATAGACGTATAGTATAGAGGGATTAATAATAGGCCGGACGTTTAAAATAATACGGGTCGGGAGTATTATAAGCTAGATAGACTAAGAAACCGACCCCTAGGAAAGTTTATAAGTAACTACTAGGTATTACTAGCTACCCTTACTCGCAATTTATAAAGTTACGAATTTTCTTTTGCTATATCTAGATTTAGAGTTTCTATTTCTTATTTGTTTTTAATTTAGCGAGAATATTCCTTTCGTTATATAATAAACTAGTACTACTATTACTACTAACTTTACCTAACGCTAACTAAACTAGCTAGTTTAGTTCGTTATTACTAACCTTCGGCCGAAAATATACTAAACGATCTAACTAACGATTTCTCTACTAGCACTAATAACCTAGATACTACTATTAACTCTAGTAGTATCTCGGATAATATTAGTATAGAGGATCGCAATTAGGAGTTCCGTTACTAACCTGCCTAGTTTATCGGACCTAATAAAGGAGTTAAACGACTAGTTAGAAGCTCTCTAGGCTCTACTAACCTTTTAGCTCGTCCTAACGGAACGATAGAGATAGGTAATACTTATTCTCGTCGACGAGGAGCTATAGAACTATAACTCCCTTTTAATACTACTATTAGCTTAAGCGTCGAGCAGTTTTAAGCCTTAATTTCTATAAGCCGACCTTCTATACCTTTGCCTAGTTCTAAGGAGATAGAATACTTCGAAGGGTCTAACGTTACTAAGTTCGTTAAGCGTTTTAAAGACCTATACCGAACTTATAGAGGCGACTAGGGCGATAAAGCTACTAAAGTCGAGAAGCTAGTTAGCTACGTTTATTAATATTAGCGTCCTATAGTTAAGAAGCTTAAAGAGTACGAAAGCCGTAACTATAAACTATTTAAAAGTAGCCTTCTTAAAGAGTATTGCGAGTTTAATAGCTAGCGTATACTCGGAGATCGGTCGTACCTTTCTTAGCTATCCCTATAGAAGCTAGATAAGCTAGAGGAGATTTCTAAGTATATTTAGAACTTCGAGATCTCTTCTATTATAATTCCTCTAGAAGATCTAGATAACTTTAGCCGTACCTAGATGTTTTTAAAGCCTCTATCTAAGCCTATACGGAAAAAGATTTAGAATAAAGCAAACCTAGATATAGATCGCCCCTATGCATTTCGTAACTTTGCGAGAGTAATTTTAGCTATAAAAGCCAAGTTGCGAAAGGATAAAACCGATAAAGCCTTATATAAGGATAATCGTTTTATTCTAGTAGAAAAGCTAGTTAAAGCGATAAGGAATACTACTTCTCGTCTAAATCTAGTCTCCGTAGCGATAGGTACTATTATTACGAGCTAGGCCCGTAACTACCGGCCTATATATACCTAACGGGTTGCTAGGTAGTAGTAAATATATAACCCGTACGGTAGGGCCGCTCCGAGGGCCTACGGCTTACGTGTCCCCTATAGGTTAGATAACCTATAGGGAAGAGTTTCTTCTATTAACGCTTAAGGGAGAGGCTTCCTTCCTTTAAGCTACGTCCTATTATTTAAGGCTACCTATATAGTAGACTAAGTACTATACTCTATTCGTAGCATCTATATCCGAACCGTTAGTAACTATACCTACCTTCCGTTCTTATACCGCTTATAATACTACGTAGCTCCTACTATTAGGTATAGCTACTACCGACCGCTCTTTACTACCGCTTCTTTTAGAAATAGAGGTAGAGTTCGCCGAATATATTACTATATACCCTAATATTTAGTATACCTACTTTTAGAGCGCCTACTAGTATATCGACCGCTATAGAATAAAAGAGAAGAAATAGACGCATAAGCTTATCCGCGAGAAAATTTAGGCTACTAAAGTTCGTAATAACCTCTAGTTTCTCCGTGCCGAAAATAGCTAACTCCGCGTAGTTATTAACTTCTAAAAGGCCTAGTATAAGGAGATAGAAGCTAAATACTGCAACTAGACTATAAGGGCCTAGAGGGAAGCTAATAAAGCCCTCCGCCCTACCGGACCTACTATATCGACGCCTACTCTATCTATTCCCGCTAACTCTTCTACTAAGGTTAGCGTAGATCCTTCTCTAGAAATGCCTACGCCTCGCTCTACCTCGCCTTTCTAGCCTACTCGATAATCTAAAAGGCTACCTAACCTAAAAGAGTTTACTAGAGATCGAAAGGACCTTTGCCGCTTTCTCTCTTAGATTTACGAAAAACTAACTATAAACTGCAACTGCTTTCTAATCCCTACCTCCCGTATATTATATATTACTAGCTAGCTCTTAGAGGTACTGTAAGAGGGTATGTAGCAACGTATAGACTACCTTAGACCTCCGTCCGAAGATAGCGCTAATTCTTGCCGAGTTATTATATGTCGCATGCTTCGCGCATGCGAATACTATGCGCTAAGCAATGCGGCAGCAGCCGCTTGCTAAGCACTAGTAAGGCCTAAGGCCCCTAACTTCTAGCTTTACTTCGCTCTTACAACTGCCTCCCTCCCCCTATCGAGCTGTCCTAGCTCGACAGGCGGGCAGCAGTCTTCTCGCATGCGCAACGTCCCTATTGCGTCCGCGTATCTCTTATTGCTCGTAGGCCTTCTATTAAGTTCTATCGCACGTTACTATTGCGATTCGCGTGCGTAACGCAAGTAAGTCGTTGCTATGTATTATTATTAATAGTAACGCGCGTTATTATATTTGTTGCGGTAATAGCATTATAAATTCTTGCTTGCGCGCTTCTAAACTTCTTCTACAATACTAATACTTAGTTGTTTTGGTTTTTTATAGACGCGCTCCGCACTCGCCTCGCTATATATATATATACTCCTCGCACTCTCTACGTACGCTCTACGCACGCACTTAAGAACTACTATAAGATAGGCCCTAAGAAGAACAAGAATCTACCTAAGGGCAAAGAGGCTGCTATAGCCCCCCTATTAAGCGGCTCGCAGGCGGGCCTAGAGCGCACCGGTAGAAATACTAGTACGCTTAGCAGCCGCGCCCTAAGTTTAGCTAGTAGCTAATCCCCCCTTTTACGTCTAGGCAGCATTATACTAGGTAAGGGCGACTAGACGGGTGGCATGCGCGGCGCGCGCTCGCCTTAGGCGAGCCTTAATGCCCCCGGTAGTAGCCCGCAGCTAAGCTTATTTTTAGCCCCTAACACTGCTAGACGTCTTAGAGGAGATAGCTATAATAGCAACTATATTAGCTCTAGCCTAATAATAAGTAGAGGCTAGGGTAAGCGTACGCCGGGCGGGTCGCTATCGGCCTAACTCCTGCTCGGCGGCGGTACGCCTACGAAGCGCGCTCGCTCCCCGTTCTCGGAGCTAGGCTCCTTGCTAGACCTTATTACTAATAGACCTATAGCCCCTTCTAACCGCACGCTAGCTGCGAAGCGCTAACGCCTCGCAGGCGCCGCTACTATACTACGTACTAGCGCCGCACTCGGCCCGGCTCCCGCTACTCCTCGTATTAGTGCAGCTAAGACTAAGTACCTTAAGTAGTGTAATCGCTATGTCCGCAATAACTGCGATCTAGGTAAACGCAACCGTAAGTCCCTTCCTACTCGCTGTCTCGTCGCATTCTGTTCGTATGCTAACCGCGGTGTAGGCTAGGCTAAGTGCTCTAGCAAGCTACCTAAGGATATTAACATTAAGAAGTGCATACGCTATATACGTAGCAAGTATGCCTATAAGTAGACCTACCGCGAAGCCGTTAAGTCGGTAGTGCGTCGCATATACGACGCACGCGACGCGCTAGTGCGTCGCTAGGCCGAGCTCGGCCGCTATAGGACCGATGCAGCACGAGCTAATAGCTAGCAAGCGGTAGTAGATGCCTAGACCTAGCTAAACGCTGCCTACGCCGGTAAGTTCTCCTTTTAATGTCGCGCGTAGCGTACGCGTCGCTTGCGTCTCGCATTTGCTAACTACGCGTATAGAGACTAAGACGGTTATAAAGCGCCTCTAAACTAACGATAGCAAGCTAGCTAGCGGTAAGCCTACTAAGAAGGAGAGCGGCGGCGGCGCCCCGTAGGGGTCCCGCGCGCTCGTCTATAAGGCTACCTAGCTTAATAGCACCCTTAGGGGTATAATAGAGCTGCTTACTTAGGTATGTCTAGTAGCTTGTCGCTTTCGTGTCGCATGCTAACCGCACTCGTAGATCGCTAAGTATAGCGGCGTCCCGGTAGAGCGGGACGCTATTAACGCCGCTATTAGCCTCTATTTATCCTTAGAGGAGGAGGATAAGGCAGAGGAGGCCTCCTTAGAGGAGGAGGCCTCTAAGTATAAGCTAGCTGCAGAGGATATTTAAGCTAGCGCTCCTTACGCTTCTTTATACTTCCGCATATACGCTGCTCGCGCGTACCGCGTGCGATACGCTATAATAAATGTTTTAGTTAGCTCCCTATAAATAATGCAAAGCTTGTCTATAGAATAAAAAGCTGTTTATTCTACCTTTTATGCCTGCGTATTACGTGCGACGCGCCGTCGCGTCGCCTTTAGGCTGCGCTTATTTACCTTGCGCGTCGCCTCGAATTTGTCTAGTGCCTTATATTCTCTAATATGCTCGACTAGTTCCTACGTATTGTGTTCTTCCGGCTAGCCTGTCCACTTAACTAACTACTAACGTTTCTTATATCTAACTCGCGTGTCTAGGATCTCTTTAACTTGCTACTCGCCTAAGTCTTCTTCTGCGAGCGGCATGCCTTCCGTATCCGCGTCGCCTGCGGCGCCCTTCTAAGGCTCTAGCAAAGATACGTAGAACACGTTATAAACGCGCCATGCGCTTAGTAAGGCTAGGCGGTACGCCTGCTTCCCGATCGCGTTAATTACCTTAAATAGACCTACGAACTTCGGTGCTAACTTCTTTATAGGCACCTTTAAGCGGAGGTTCTTCGAGGACAATAATACTATGTTGCTAACCTTAAACTCTATCGGCTTGTGCCTAGCATTAAAGTATCTAGCTTGCGCTTTAGCTGCGTATCGCTAGCGTTTCGCAAGGTCCTTATGCGTTTCTCGCAGTCGCTTCGCAGCGTCGATTGCTGCTAGTGCCTCTCTCCTAGAGAGCTCGTCCCGAGCGACTCGCGTGCTCGTCGCAATCTCCGCGTCGTAGCCGTGCACTACCTTAAACGGACTTATTTTAAACGTTAAATGCACCGCGTTATTATAAGCTAATTTCGCCTAAGGCAGCAACGTCGCCTAGTCGTCCTACTTGTCGTTATAGAAGATACGCAAGTACTGTTCTAGCGTCTAGTTAGCACGTTCCGTCTGCCCGTCGGTCTGCGGATAGAAGGCTATAAACAGCTTGCGGTTTATATGCGACTCGAAGCAGAAGTCCGACTAGAACTAGCTAGTAAAGATAGTGCCTCTATCGCTTACGATTCTATATAGCATTCCGAATCGGCAAATTACCCTATTAATTAGGATCTATGCGAGATCTACGCTCGTATATTTCTTAGTAGTTAGCACGAAGAGGTTTATCTTCGAGTACCGGTCGACAATTACTAGGACCGCATCGTATACGCATGCGTCTCGCTTGCTAGGCGGCAGGTCCGTAATAAAGTCTATAGTTAGCTCCTTCTATAGGAGCTCCGGCTGCGGCAATGCTAATAGCTCGCCGTATAGTCGATAGCGTCTCGCCTTCGACACTTAACACTCCTAATAGGATTGGACGTACTAGCTAATGTCCGTAGACATGCCCGGCTAGTAATACTTCTGCTATACTAACTCGGTAGTTTTGTCCTTGCTAAAGTAACTAGCGAGTAGATTATCGTAGTATATGCGGATTACCTACGTCCGCAGTGCGTAGTCCTTAGGAAGATACAGCTAATCGCTATAATATAGTACTCCTTCCCTAATGCGATACCTATCGCATTCGCCTCTACTGCGCTGCGCCTCCTTAAAGAGTTCTTTCGCATTAGGCTCCTATAGCGTTAGCGATTTAGCAAAGTTAAGAACTAGGTCTAAAACATTTAGGTATAGTCCTTCTGCAGCAACCGCTGCGCGTGCGATACGCACGCTACTCGAGAAGCAGTCTTATGCGCACCCTTCCGGAAGCTGCCCTAAGGCTATGCTTGCGAGTTGCTCTTATGTCGTAATTGCGACACGCCGGAGGAACGCCTAATCGCCGCACTCGGCTCTTATACTATATACCTAGAGCTTCTTCTGCAATGTTAGCAGCAGGTTCGATATATGCGCCTGTTCGCGTGCGTAGTTACTGCGTCTCGACGGCGCATCGGCTAGGTTCGTTTTCCCTAGTCGATGCTTAATTACGAAATTAAATAGGGCTAGAAACACGGCCTAACGAGCCTATCTGCCTATAAGTTGCTTTATTATTATAAAGGCTTTAAGGTTAGCGTAGTCGATAAGCACGGTAACCGAATGCGAGGCGCCTTCGAGGTACGGCCGCTACGCCTTAAATGCTTCTATAACAGCTAGAAGCTCTTTATTATAGGTCTTATAGTTGCATTCTGCTAAAATTATCTTCCGTAAGAAGAATGCTACTAGATGCTAGTTCCTATCCTTAAATAACTAGCTTAGGATGCCCGCAATCGCGAAGTCCGACGTATCGGTTTCGACTCGCGTGCGTGCCGCAGGGTTATAGTGCCTTAGTAGTAGAGCAGCTTAGAATGCGTCTTTAATCCTGCGGAACGCAAGCTCCTTGCTTTCGCCCTAGCTAATACGCCCTAGCTTCTTGCCTACTTTAGCCCCTTTCGATAGTGCTATTAAAGCAGCGATAATCCTAGAGTACCTATATATAAATCGCCGATAGAAATTAGCGAACCTAAGGAACGACTATACCTTAGTAAGCGTTGTAGGCGTTAGCTACGCCGTAATTGCGTCGACCCTGCGAGGATCTATCGTTACGCTCTCGGGCCGTACGATAAATCCGAGGAACTTAACCTCCTTCTTAAAGAAGTGGCATTTTACGCGCTAAGCATATAATCCGAACTTCCGGAGTCGCTCTAGCACGGCACGTACGTCTCGCATATAGGCCTTACGCGAGGCGCTATATATAAGGATGTTATCTAGGTACACTATATAGCATACATCTACGAGGCCTAAGAGGGCTCTGTTAATATACCCCTAAAAGGTAGCTAGTGCGTTAGTTAACCCGAAAGGCATTACCTTATACTAAAAGTGTCCGTACCGCGTGCGAAACGCAGTCTTCTAGCGGTCGGTTAGCCTTATACGGATGCGATAGTACGCATCTGCGAGGTCTAGCGACGTAAACTATACGGCTCCTATAAGCCTATTAAGCGTCTCGCTAATAAGTAGCAGGGGATGGCGATTCTTTACCGTGATCTTATTTAATCTACGGTAATCTACGTATAACCGCAGGGTACTATTCTTCTTCGAAACGAATAGGATAGGCGCACCCGCCTCGCTTTCGCTCCGCTCGATCTAATCGTGCTCTAACGCTTCTTAGAGGTAACGACTTAACTTACTAAGCTCGCGGCTAGACTAATAATATAGTGGCTTAAACGGCGGCTTAGTGCTAGGTAGCAGGTTAATCATATGCTTAGCGCCTTCGACTAGTATGCTCCTTATCTCCTCTATAAGATTAAAGAGGTCTGCAAAGTCCTAGAACTCCGCAGGCAGCGGCTCTTAGCTAGCATTTACCTTCTAGAGTAATATAGCAAAGACATGCGGGGCCTTTTAAAGGTCCTTATAAAACTTATACGCTTCGCGCACTTATACCGCATGCGTCTCGCCTCCGGACCTAAAGGTCTACTTATCCGTGCTAGCATCCTCTATTACTCTATAAGCTGCACGCTATGGCCGGCCTAGCAAGACGTAAGGAGTTAGCATATTATATGCATAAAAGATGCTCCCGTATATACGAGTCGCTCCCTTAGAGTCGGTAGCTCGCAGGCGTATATAATGCGCACCGTAGTAGTGCCTTAGCTGCCTAGTAAAGGACGTGGCTAGCGGCAAAGCAGCATTCTTCCTTACTAGAAGGTTATGCTACAGAGCGTAGGATCTAGAGACTATATTAATGTCGGCGCCCCTATTAAGCACGCACTCGGCTCGCATATGGCCCGCATCCGTCTTAACCTCGGCTACGATAGGAATCGCTAGCCTGCTCTATATAGGCAGGTAATCTGTCCCGCTTATTACGGCATCTAGAGCTTGCGGGTCTTCCTAGATGCCTTGCCTTTTAGCGGCCCGCCTATAGCTACCCTACGTATAGCAGGCAGCTCCTATAGGTCTAGCCGGGGGCATTCCGACCGGATGTGCCCCTTTTCCTTGCACCTATAGCATTTAGCTTTAAGTTTCTAGTCCGGGTCGTCTTTATCCCTCTTAGATTAACGCTGCCCGCTAGGGCGGGATCTCTCTTTCCCGAATCGCGCCGCAGTGTTATCGCTGCCCTTGCGCTTATAGTTCGCCTGCGTCTCGCGTCCGATATGCTTGCCTAGCCCGCTTTTGCTTAACGAACCTCTATAGTTGCCCCGTAAGGATATAGCCTTCTCGGCCTATTCTAAACGCATCGCAAGCGCTACGAGGTCGGCTCTCTTAAACCCCGTCGTATTATAGTTCTTAATAATGTCCCTCTGCAAGGGAGCTCTTAACTTCGCGAGTAGCTAGCGAACTAGCTGCGGCTCGCGGTAGTCGCTAAGTTGCGCCTCTAGATAGGCTAACTCGTTCGCGAACTGTCGTACGCTCTGCCCTTTACGCTAATGGGCCTTCTTGTACTCGATAGTAGTGAGAAGCGTGCGGTTCGCCTAATCCCCGACTACGTCGTATGCAAACCGCTAGAAGTCTTCTTAGCTATACTTAGCTAAAAGATTTTTAGCGTCGTACTAGTTATGCCACGTGTCCTTCGCCTCGCCTGCGAGCTATATAATAGCATATAGCGCCTTCTTGCGAGGGCTATAGTACGTTGTCGGATTATTAACGAAGATTATCTTAAGGTAGCGGATAAACTCCCGAGCCTTATCTTCGCTTTTACCCTTAAACGGCTTTAGATCGCGTATCTTCGCGCCCTTCGCTAACGAGCTTCCCGATAGCGCGTCGCGTACGCTCCGCGTATCGGCCGTACTAGCGTCGCTAGCTTCTTCTTCTTCCTCTCTAGCGTTCCCTTCCGCGCTACTCTGCGTGCGGCGGGCTTCGGATCCGCCGGAAGGAAAGTCGTCGCCTTCTAGTGTCGCAGCGAGCTCGCGCTCGAGACGCTTACGCTCTTCTCGGAGCATGCGTACTACGAGTCGCTTGCGAAGCTCCTCCGTCTCGCGTTCGAGTTGCCTATACTCCGCGTTAACGTTATCGTCTACTATTGTCTCCTTAAGGTTTAGCGTCTCTTCGCTTAGTTCCTGCATTAGTAGAGCTCGTAGTATAGAGCCTGCGTTCTCGGTGCGACGCGCTCGCGATTCTCGTTCGTCTAACATTAGTGTCTATAGGCCGCTACCCTATATAGGGTAGAAGAATTAGAACTATAAGAGGGTATATAGCAACGTATAGACTACCTTAGACCTCCGTCCGAAGATAGCGCTAATTCTTGCCGAGTTATTGTATGTCGCATGCTTCGCGCATACGAATACTATGCGCTAAGCAATGCGGCAGCAGCCGCTTGCTAAGCACTAGTAAGGCCTAAGGCCCCTAACTTCCAGCTTCACTTCGCTCTTATAGGTACTATACTCTTAGATTCTCCTATATATCCGTAACGGCGTCTATTAACTCCCGGACTATAAGAATATACTATAGATCCTCGATAACGCTTACGGAGACCCTAATTATATCTAGAACGCCCGCGTAGAGCTCTTCCGCTACTACTAGATAGGTAAAGACTTTACGGCCTTCTTTACTAAATTTTAACGCCTAGGGTTAGAAGTAGAGATAACTAAAGAATCCCTATCTACCCTCTTAGAATAGGCCTACTTAAACGAAATTAAGTAGATGCTAGTTTATAGCCCTTTACTAACCTAGGACTATCTTAAGCTCGCTGCGTACCTATAAGACCTTAAGAACCGTTGCTATTACTACTACTAAGTACTTCTAGTACTAAACCCCTATACCTCTATACTTCTAAACTATCCGTCGCTATAGTAGGATAAGTTATACGCTACCGCTACTAAGACTGCCCTCTAGGGAGAGCCTATAGACCTCGATAGGTCTAAGAGGGCTCCTAGGGACCCTCTCTTCTATTACCGATATAGAGAATTAGGATACTTTATTCGAGACTACCTAAAACTTAATACCCGCCTTCTATATATTTAGAAACGTAACGCTAAACGCCGTAGGGCAAATTTAGCTACCTATTCCTCTACCTAGGGGTCCCTCTCTTCTAAGAGAGGACGGTTACCCCCGTTACGGAATAGACCTACGTCTCTTTCTCTTCTATTAATAGAAAACGGCGTACGCCTATCTATAGCCGCAGTTAGGCGTTAGAAATATGCGATCCTACTTTTAAGATAGCCCGTATCTTCCGTTCTACTATCTTCTAACTTGCGGTCCCGTATAAATATAACTAGTCGACTTCCCTAAAGATTCCGTTTACTATCTTTATAAGAGATAAGGTTATTTCTAACTATACGTTAGTCGATACTAGTTTAAAGGCCTATATAATAATAGATTTATAATAGGCTAAGGCCTAAGGCCTTAAGATCCTACTACTAGAGAAAGAAGTAGTAATACTTCTATTTAATGCCGAAGATAATAGTAGAGGGCTTACTATACGCTACGGCACCCGCTACGACCTCTATATCTATAACTACCTAAAAGAAGAAGTTGTTTTCCGCCTTACTAATATAGAAGGAAGCCCTATTATCTTAGGCTACCCTTAGTTAGAGGCCTACGATCCGGAACTCTATCCTAGCTGCTCTATACTTTCGTTTTTAAGCACTTACTACTAGAAGAACTACTTCGTACCTACTATATCTAAACCGGTTTAAATATATACGAAACGCCTCTCTTAAATAAAGGAAGACTCCCGCTAAATAACTTAAGTCTACTAGATCTCTTTCCGGACCGTAGTATTCTACGCCTTACTAGCTATATAAAGACGAGGTTACTACCTCTACTATATAACTATCGAGGATCTCTTATCTATTTTCTCTACGGAAGAAAAAGCTAAATTAGAATTCTAACTACTAGACTATCTAAGGAAGTTTAGTTCCGTCTTTTCCCTAAAGCTTACTAATAAACTACTACTATACCGTCCGTATAACTATAAGATTAAGCTTAAAAAAGGTAAAGAACCTCTATTCGGACCCCTCTATAGTATATCCCGCAACGAACTATAAGCTCTAAAAGAGTAGCTTACTAAGAACCTTAATAAGGGGTTTATCCGCCCTAGCTCCTTGCCTATTGCTTTACCTATTCTATTTATTAAAAAACCTAAAGAAGGCCTATAGCTCTACGTAGACTATTATGCAATTAACGAGCTTACTATAAAGGACCGCTACCCGCTACTACTTATAACCGAAACGCTAAATAACTTAAATAGAATAAAGTACTTCTCTAAGATCGATATTATCTCCGCCTTTAATAATATAAGGATAAAACCTAGCTAAGAGTACCTTACTACCTTCCGTACCTATTTTAGACTATACGAGAGCTTAGTTATACTATTTAAACTTACCGGAGCCCTAGGAACCTTCTAGAGGTTTATTAACGATATACTACGCGAATACCTAGACTAGTTCTATTCGGCTTATCTTAATAATATTCTAGTCTATAGCCGTATCTAAAAAGAGTATAAGAACTACCTTCGAGCTATTTTAAAGAAGCTAAGAGACGCAGGCCTCTACGCTAAACTTTCGAAATATAAATTCTTTAAAGAGAAGACGAGATTCTTAGGTATAATTATAGGCCGTAACGGCATCTATATAAACCCTAATAAGGTCTAGGCTATCCGTAACTAGCTTATACCTAAGAATATAACTAATATATAATTCTACTTAGGCTTCGCAAACTTCTACTACCGCTTTATCTAAGGATTCTCTAAAATCTATTAACTGCTTACGAAACTAACCCGTAAGGATACCCCGTTCTTCTAGTCTACTAACTGCGACTTTGCCTTCCGCTACCTTAAGAACGCGTTTATAGATAGTCCTATCCTAGTACTATTCGACTAGACTAAAGAAGTAGTTGTCGAAACTAATACCTCCGACTTTATCTCTGCCGGTATACTCTTATAGTACGATAACGAAGGGGTATTACGCCTAGTTGCCTTCTTCTCCTAGAAATACTCCCCTACTAAGTATAACTATAAGATATATAATAAGGAACTATTAGTAATTATCCGCTATTTCGAGAAATAGCGTCCCGAGCTAGAAGGAGCTAAATACCCGATTAAAGTATTATCTAACTATAAAAACCTAGAGTACTTTACGACGACGAAGTAGCTTAATTGTCGCTAAGCCTACTAGTCTAAGTTCTTATTATAGTTCCGTTTTAGAATTATATACTAACCGGGCAAGCTAAGCTAAAAACCGGACTTTCTAACTAGAAGGTTAGGTAATCTACCTAAAGAGAGAGATAAGCGCCTCCGCTACTAGAGCTAAGTAGTTTTAAAACGCGAGAACCTACTAGACCCTACCTTAGAAGCACTCTAACTATAGCTAAAAACTCTATTAAAGAAGAAGGTCTCGTTCTTAGAAACTATATCTATCCGGTTCCTACCTAAGAAGGAATAATAACTCTACGTATTCCCTATTTATAGAAGAGGATAAGAAACGCGAGAGTAATCTTCCGAAGAAACGATAGCTATCTAGATTCCTAAAGAACTGCACGCTCTTCTAGACTACGCTTATACTACCGACGAGACTCTATAAGAGATTCTAGACGCTCTCTATAAAGGTAAGAACCGCTACCTACTAATCTAACTATCCTAATATATAATAAGGGATAACCGTCTCTTCTACTAGAACCGCCTATATATCCTAAACGATAAGGAGATATATAACTAGGTACTCCGCCTCTATTACGAGATCCCGGCCGTAGGATACTCTAGAAGAGCGAAGACCTATTAGATAGTCTTATATAGCTATTACTAAAGGGGCCTTAGCGCCTATATCCGCCGTTAGGTCTAGAACTGCTATACTTATAATAGAATTAAGCTAAGTAGATAGAGATACTATAGATTACTATAGCCGTTGCTAACTCTAACCTACGCTTAAAACTATATTTCGATAGACTTTATTACGCACCTATCGAAGTCTAACGGGTACGACGCTATCTTTATTATCGTAGACTACCTTACTAAACTATACTACTATATCCCCTACTTTATAACTAACGGAGCTAAGGAAATTGCCCGCCTATTCGTTAGGAATATATTCTAATTATACGGTAAACTACTAGATATCGTATCTAACCGAGACGCTAAGTTTATATCCGACTTTTAGAAGCACCTTATATAGAGGCTTAAGATTAAGTACTCCTCTTCGACCTCTTACTACTTGCAAACCGATAGTTAGACTAAACGGATAAACGCTATTTTAGAATAGCACCTCCGCGCCTACGTATTCTACCTATAAGATAACTAGGTAGAGTAGCTTCCGCTAGTAGAATTCTCCGTAAACTCTATATTCTCTAAAACTACTAGCCTCTCTCCGTTCCTAGCTACTTATAGCTACTAACTGCTTCTAGATATAGAGGTTTTATAGTCTAGTACCGATCTACCGGCTAGCCGCAATATAGAGTCCTTTATTAAGAATATAAGAGCAATTACCGACTTTCTAAAGGCTAAGACTAGCCTAGCCTAGTTCTACTATAAAGACGCTATAAATAGGTACTATAGTCTATCGTATATATTTACTATTAGCTAGAAAGTCTAGCTAAACGCCCGGAATATTAAGACGCTCCGCTTAACTAAAAAGCTTAACTAGAAGAACTTAGGCCCGTTTATAGTCCTCGAAGTAAAGCTATATACCTACTACTTAGAACTGCCGCTAACTATTAAGCTATACCCGGTATTTAATAATAACCTTCTTACGCCTACTATAAAAGACCTATACTTAAATTAACGCGTAGAACTGCCGCTACTAGTTAAGGTAGATAAAGTCGATAAGTAGAAAGTTAAAGATATTATCGACTTAAAAACCGATCGTAGAAGCTTTAAAGGCCGGAAGTACCTTCGTTACGTAGTTAAGTAGAAGGGCTACGACGTACCTACGACCGAACTAGCCGAGATAATAATAGAAGACATCCCGTACCTTGTCTGCAATTTCTACCGGAGATATCTACTAAAACTAGCTCCCTATCGAATGCTAGTATAGCTACTACTATATATCTCTATAGGCTCCGAAAAAATTACGTAACCCCGCTACTAGCGTCTTAGCACCCTTCGCTCTACCTACGACGTTGCTACTACTATAAACTAATACTTTTGCTACTACCCTAGGTAGGATTCGAATCGCTAACCTTTCTGCTCTAGCGCTAAGCCGCCTTACTATTAGGGTAAAGAGGCTGCCCTCTAATTTTTAAAGTTATAATAGATCTAATTTCCTACTAAGTTATGCAGCTAACTAATAGAGCTAAAGAAGGGTAAGCCTAAGATACGTTTACCTAGAGGCTTTATTATATTAAGGGCCCTCTATAGTCCGGATACTTCGGTGCGTTACGTAGAGGAAGTAGAGTTCTCCGCATCTAAGACTACTAATTTAAGTATTAGTACGATAATAAGTATAATACTCTAGCGCTATACCTATAGAAGTAGTCCCGAAGACGTAGTTATATAGTAAGTACGAACGAACCTAAAAGTCGTATAAATAGCGCTAGCTAAGCCCCCGATAAGAGGGCGGGTCGTTTTATACTTCGCTCCGCCTTATCCTTTTATACCTCTCTACTATACGTACCCGCCGCTACGCCTACTATTTATATTCGTACTACTACTAGTACTACTATACTAAAGAGAAGTTACGGAGGACTTTACGCTAGAAGGGAGGGTACTATTACGGGCTAGGCCCGTAACTACTAGCCCGTATATACCTAATAGGTTGCTAGGTAGTAGTAGATACGTAACCTATACGGTAGGGCTACTTTAAGAGCCTACGGCTTATATATCCCCTATAGGTTAGGTAACCTATAGAGAAGAGTTTCTTCTATTAACGCTTAAGGGAGAGGCTTCCTTCCTTTAAGCTACGTCCTATTATTTAAGGCTACCTATATAGTAGACTAAGTACTATACTCTATTCGTAGCATCTATATCCGAACCGTTAGTAACTATACCTACCTTCCGTTCTTATACCGCTTATAATACTACGTAGCTCCTACTATTAGATATAGCTACTACCGACCGCTCTTTACTACCGCTTCTTTTAGAAATAGAGGTAGAGTTCGCTAAATATATTACTATATACCCTAATATTTAGTATACCTACTTTTAGAGCGCCTACTAGTATATCGACCGCTATAGAATAAAAGAGAAGAAATAGACGCATAAGCTTATCCGCGAGAAAATTTAGGCTACTAAAGTTCGTAATAACCTCTAGTTTCTCTATGCCGAAAATAGCTAACTCCGCGTAGTTATTAACTTCTAAAAGTTTAGTATAAGGAGATAGAAGCTAAATACTGCGACTAGACTATAAGGGCCTAGAGGGAAGCTAATAAAGCCCTCCGCCCTACCGGACCTACTATATCGACGCCTACTCTATCTATTCCCGCTAACTCTCCTACTAAGGTTAGCGTAGATCCTTTTCTAGAAATGCCTACGCCTCGCTCTACCTCGCCTTTCTAGCCTACTCGATAATCTAAAAGGCTACCTAACCTAAAAGAGTTTACTAGAGATCGAAAGGACCTTTACCGCTTTCTCTCTTAGATTTACGAAAAACTAACTATAAACTGCAACTACTTTCTAATCCCTACCTCCCGTATATTATATATTACTAGCTAGCTCTTAGAGGTACTATACTCTTAGATTCTCCTATATATCCGTAACGGCGTCTATTAACTCCCGGACTATAAGAATATACTATAGATCCTCGATAACGCTTACGGAGACCCTAATTATATCTAGAACGCCCGCGTAGAGCTCTTCCGCTACTACTAGATAGGTAAAGACTTTACGGCCTTCTTTACTAAATTTTAACGCCTAGGGTTAGAAGTAGAGATAACTAAAGAATCCCTATCTACCCTCTTAGAATAGGCCTACTTAAACGAAATTAAGTAGATGCTAGTTTATAGCCCTTTACTAACCTAGGACTATCTTAAGCTCGCTGCGTACCTATAAGACCTTAAGAACCGTTGCTATTACTACTACTAAGTACTTCTAGTACTAAACCCCTATACCTCTATACTTCTAAACTATCCGTCGCTATAGTAGGATAAGTTATACGCTACCGCTACTAAGACTGCCCTCTAGGGAGAGCCTATAGACCTCGATAGGTCTAAGAGGGCTCCTAGGGACCCTCTCTTCTATTACCGATATAGAGAATTAGGATACTTTATTCGAGACTACCTAAAACTTAATACCCGCCTTCTATATATTTAGAAACGTAACGCTAAACGCCGTAGGGCAAATTTAGCTACCTATTCCTCTACCTAGAGGTCCCTCTCTTCTAAGAGAGAACGGTTACCCCCGTTACGGAATAGACCTACGTCTCTTTCTCTTCTATTAATAGAAAACGGCGTACGCCTATCTATAGCCGCAGTTAGGCGTTAGAAATATGCGATCCTACTTTTAAGATAGCCCGTATCTTCCGTTCTACTATCTTCTAACTTGCGGTCCCGTATAAATATAACTAGTCGACTTCCCTAAAGATTCCGTTTACTATCTTTATAAGAGATAAGGTTATTTCTAACTATACGTTAGTCGATACTAGTTTAAAGGCCTATATAATAATAGATTTATAATAGGCTAAGGCCTAAGGCCTTAAGATCCTACTACTAGAGAAAGAAGTAGTAATACTTCTATTTAATGCCGAAGATAATAGTAGAGGGCTTACTATACGCTACGGCACCCGCTACGACCTCTATATCTATAACTACCTAAAAGAAGAAGTTGTTTTCCGCCTTACTAATATAGAAGGAAGCCCTATTATCTTAGGCTACCCTTAGTTAGAGGCCTACGATCCGGAACTCTATCCTAGCTGCTCTATACTTTCGTTTTTAAGCACTTACTACTAGAAGAACTACTTCGTACCTACTATATCTAAACCGGTTTAAATATATACGAAACGCCTCTCTTAAATAAAGGAAGACTCCCGCTAAATAACTTAAGTCTACTAGATCTCTTTCCGGACCGTAGTATTCTACGCCTTACTAGCTATATAAAGACGAGGTTACTACCTCTACTATATAACTATCGAGGATCTCTTATCTATTTTCTCTACGGAAGAAAAAGCTAAATTAGAATTCTAACTACTAGACTATCTAAGGAAGTTTAGTTCCGTCTTTTCCCTAAAGCTTACTAATAAACTACTACTATACCGTCCGTATAACTATAAGATTAAGCTTAAAAAAGGTAAAGAACCTCTATTCGGACCCCTCTATAGTATATCCCGCAACGAACTATAAGCTCTAAAAGAGTAGCTTACTAAGAACCTTAATAAGGGGTTTATCCGCCCTAGCTCCTTGCCTATTGCTTTACCTATTCTATTTATTAAAAAACCTAAAGAAGGCCTATAGCTCTACGTAGACTATTATGCAATTAACGAGCTTACTATAAAGGACCGCTACCCGCTACTACTTATAACCGAAACGCTAAATAACTTAAATAGAATAAAGTACTTCTCTAAGATCGATATTATCTCCGCCTTTAATAATATAAGGATAAAACCTAGCTAAGAGTACCTTACTACCTTCCGTACCTATTTTAGACTATACGAGAGCTTAGTTATACTATTTAAACTTACCGGAGCCCTAGGAACCTTCTAGAGGTTTATTAACGATATACTACGCGAATACCTAGACTAGTTCTATTCGGCTTATCTTAATAATATTCTAGTCTATAGCCGTATCTAAAAAGAGTATAAGAACTACCTTCGAGCTATTTTAAAGAAGCTAAGAGACGCAGGCCTCTACGCTAAACTTTCGAAATATAAATTCTTTAAAGAGAAGACGAGATTCTTAGGTATAATTATAGGCCGTAACGGCATCTATATAAACCCTAATAAGGTCTAGGCTATCCGTAACTAGCTTATACCTAAGAATATAACTAATATATAATTCTACTTAGGCTTCGCAAACTTCTACTACCGCTTTATCTAAGGATTCTCTAAAATCTATTAACTGCTTACGAAACTAACCCGTAAGGATACCCCGTTCTTCTAGTCTACTAACTGCGACTTTGCCTTCCGCTACCTTAAGAACGCGTTTATAGATAGTCCTATCCTAGTACTATTCGACTAGACTAAAGAAGTAGTTGTCGAAACTAATACCTCCGACTTTATCTCTGCCGGTATACTCTTATAGTACGATAACGAAGGGGTATTACGCCTAGTTGCCTTCTTCTCCTAGAAATACTCCCCTACTAAGTATAACTATAAGATATATAATAAGGAACTATTAGTAATTATCCGCTATTTCGAGAAATAGCGTCCCGAGCTAGAAGGAGCTAAATACCCGATTAAAGTATTATCTAACTATAAAAACCTAGAGTACTTTACGACGACGAAGTAGCTTAATTGTCGCTAAGCCTACTAGTCTAAGTTCTTATTATAGTTCCGTTTTAGAATTATATACTAACCGGGCAAGCTAAGCTAAAAACCGGACTTTCTAACTAGAAGGTTAGGTAATCTACCTAAAGAGAGAGATAAGCGCCTCCGCTACTAGAGCTAAGTAGTTTTAAAACGCGAGAACCTACTAGACCCTACCTTAGAAGCACTCTAACTATAGCTAAAAACTCTATTAAAGAAGAAGGTCTCGTTCTTAGAAACTATATCTATCCGGTTCCTACCTAAGAAGGAATAATAACTCTACGTATTCCCTATTTATAGAAGAGGATAAGAAACGCGAGAGTAATCTTCCGAAGAAACGATAGCTATCTAGATTCCTAAAGAACTGCACGCTCTTCTAGACTACGCTTATACTACCGACGAGACTCTATAAGAGATTCTAGACGCTCTCTATAAAGGTAAGAACCGCTACCTACTAATCTAACTATCCTAATATATAATAAGGGATAACCGTCTCTTCTACTAGAACCGCCTATATATCCTAAACGATAAGGAGATATATAACTAGGTACTCCGCCTCTATTACGAGATCCCGGCCGTAGGATACTCTAGAAGAGCGAAGACCTATTAGATAGTCTTATATAGCTATTACTAAAGGGGCCTTAGCGCCTATATCCGCCGTTAGGTCTAGAACTGCTATACTTATAATAGAATTAAGCTAAGTAGATAGAGATACTATAGATTACTATAGCCGTTGCTAACTCTAACCTACGCTTAAAACTATATTTCGATAGACTTTATTACGCACCTATCGAAGTCTAACGGGTACGACGCTATCTTTATTATCGTAGACTACCTTACTAAACTATACTACTATATCCCCTACTTTATAACTAACGGAGCTAAGGAAATTGCCCGCCTATTCGTTAGAAATATATTCTAATTATACGGTAAACTACTAGATATCGTATCTAACCGAGACGCTAAGTTTATATCCGACTTTTAGAAGCACCTTATATAGAGGCTTAAGATTAAGTACTCCTCTTCGACCTCTTACTACTTGCAAACCGATAGTTAGACTAAACGGATAAACGCTATTTTAGAATAGCACCTCCGCGCCTACGTATTCTACCTATAAGATAACTAGGTAGAGTAGCTTCCGCTAGTAGAATTCTCCGTAAACTCTATATTCTCTAAAACTACTAGCCTCTCTCCGTTCCTAGCTACTTATAGCTACTAACTGCTTCTAGATATAGAGGTTTTATAGTCTAGTACCGATCTACCGGCTAGCCGCAATATAGAGTCCTTTATTAAGAATATAAGAGCAATTACCGACTTTCTAAAGGCTAAGACTAGCCTAGCCTAGTTCTACTATAAAGACGCTATAAATAGGTACTATAGTCTATCGTATATATTTACTATTAGCTAGAAAGTCTAGCTAAACGCCCGGAATATTAAGACGCTCCGCTTAACTAAAAAGCTTAACTAGAAGAACTTAGGCCCGTTTATAGTCCTCGAAGTAAAGCTATATACCTACTACTTAGAACTGCCGCTAACTATTAAGCTATACCCGGTATTTAATAATAACCTTCTTACGCCTACTATAAAAGACCTATACTTAAATTAACGCGTAGAACTGCCGCTACTAGTTAAGGTAGATAAAGTCGATAAGTAGAAAGTTAAAGATATTATCGACTTAAAAACCGATCGTAGAAGCTTTAAAGGCCGGAAGTACCTTCGTTACGTAGTTAAGTAGAAGGGCTACGACGTACCTACGACCGAACTAGCCGAGATAATAATAGAAGACATCCCGTACCTTGTCTGCAATTTCTACCGGAGATATCTACTAAAACTAGCTCCCTATCGAATGCTAGTATAGCTACTACTATATATCTCTATAGGCTCCGAAAAAATTACGTAACCCCGCTACTAGCGTCTTAGCACCCTTCGCTCTACCTACGACGTTGCTACTACTATAAACTAATACTTTTGCTACTACCCTAGGTAGGATTCGAATCGCTAACCTTTCTGCTCTAGCGCTAAGCCGCCTTACTATTAGGCTAAAGAGGCTGCCCTCTAATTTTTAAAGTTATAATAGATCTAATTTCCTACTAAGTTATGCAGCTAACTAATAGAGCTAAAGAAGGGTAAGCCTAAGATACGTTTACCTAGAGGCTTTATTATATTAAGGGCCCTCTATAGTCCGGATACTTCGGTGCGTTACGTAGAGGAAGTAGAGTTCTCCGCATCTAAGACTACTAATTTAAGTATTAGTACGATAATAAGTATAATACTCTAGCGCTATACCTATAGAAGTAGTCCCGAAGACGTAGTTATATAGTAAGTACGAACGAACCTAAAAGTCGTATAAATAGCGCTAGCTAAGCCCCCGATAAGAGGGCGGGTCGTTTTATACTTCGCTCCGCCTTATCCTTTTATACCTCTCTACTATACGTACCCGCCGCTACGCCTACTATTTATATTCGTACTACTACTAGTACTACTATACTAAAGAGAAGTTACGGAGGACTTTACGCTAGAAGGGAGGGTACTATTACGGGCTAGGCCCGTAACTACTAGCCCGTATATACCTAATAGGTTGCTAGGTAGTAGTAGATACGTAACCTATACGGTAGGGCTACTTTAAGAGCCTACGGCTTATATATCCCCTATAGGTTAGGTAACCTATAGGGAAGAGTTTCTTCTATTAACGCTTAAGGGAGAGGCTTCCTTCCTTTAAGCTACGTCCTATTATTTAAGGCTACCTATATAGTAGACTAAGTACTATACTCTATTCGTAGCATCTATATCCGAACCGTTAGTAACTATACCTACCTTCCGTTCTTATACCGCTTATAATACTACGTAGCTCCTACTATTAGATATAGCTACTACCGACCGCTCTTTACTACCGCTTCTTTTAGAAATAGAGGTAGAGTTCGCTAAATATATTACTATATACCCTAATATTTAGTATACCTACTTTTAGAGCGCCTACTAGTATATCGACCGCTATAGAATAAAAGAGAAGAAATAGACGCATAAGCTTATCCGCGAGAAAATTTAGGCTACTAAAGTTCGTAATAACCTCTAGTTTCTCTATGCCGAAAATAGCTAACTCCGCGTAGTTATTAACTTCTAAAAGTTTAGTATAAGGAGATAGAAGCTAAATACTGCGACTAGACTATAAGGGCCTAGAGGGAAGCTAATAAAGCCCTCCGCCCTACCGGACCTACTATATCGACGCCTACTCTATCTATTCCCGCTAACTCTCCTACTAAGGTTAGCGTAGATCCTTTTCTAGAAATGCCTACGCCTCGCTCTACCTCGCCTTTCTAGCCTACTCGATAATCTAAAAGGCTACCTAACCTAAAAGAGTTTACTAGAGATCGAAAGGACCTTTACCGCTTTCTCTCTTAGATTTACGAAAAACTAACTATAAACTGCAACTACTTTCTAATCCCTACCTCCCGTATATTATATATTACTAGCTAGCTCTTAGAGGTACTATACTCTTAGATTCTCCTATATATCCGTAACGGCGTCTATTAACTCCCGGACTATAAGAATATACTATAGATCCTCGATAACGCTTACGGAGACCCTAATTATATCTAGAACGCCCGCGTAGAGCTCTTCCGCTACTACTAGATAGGTAAAGACTTTACGGCCTTCTTTACTAAATTTTAACGCCTAGGGTTAGAAGTAGAGATAACTAAAGAATCCCTATCTACCCTCTTAGAATAGGCCTACTTAAACGAAATTAAGTAGATGCTAGTTTATAGCCCTTTACTAACCTAGGACTATCTTAAGCTCGCTGCGTACCTATAAGACCTTAAGAACCGTTGCTATTACTACTACTAAGTACTTCTAGTACTAAACCCCTATACCTCTATACTTCTAAACTATCCGTCGCTATAGTAGGATAAGTTATACGCTACCGCTACTAAGACTGCCCTCTAGGGAGAGCCTATAGACCTCGATAGGTCTAAGAGGGCTCCTAGGGACCCTCTCTTCTATTACCGATATAGAGAATTAGGATACTTTATTCGAGACTACCTAAAACTTAATACCCGCCTTCTATATATTTAGAAACGTAACGCTAAACGCCGTAGGGCAAATTTAGCTACCTATTCCTCTACCTAGGGGTCCCTCTCTTCTAAGAGAGGACGGTTACCCCCGTTACGGAATAGACCTATATCTCTTTCTCTCCTATTAACGGAAAACGGCGTACGCCTATCTATAGCCGCAGTTAAGCGTTAGAAATACGTAATCCTACTTTTAAGATAGCCCGTATCTTCCGTTCTACTATCTTCTAACTTGCGGTCCTATATAAATATAACTAGTCGACTTCCCTAAAGATTCCGTTTACTATCTCTATAAGAGATAAGGTTATTTCTAACTATACGTTAGTTAATACTAGTTTAAAGGCCTATATAATAATAGATTTATAATAGGCTAAGGCCTAAGGCCTTAAGATCCTACTACTAGAGAAAGAAGTAGTAATACTTCTATTTAATGCCGAAGATAATAGTAGAGGGCTTACTATACGCTACGGCACCTACTATAACCTCTATATCTATAACTACCTAAAAGAAGAAGTTGTTTTCCGCCTTACTAATATAGAAGGAAGCCCTATTATCTTAGGCTACCCTTAGTTAGAGGCCTACGATCCGGAACTCTATCCTAGCTGCTCTATACTTTCGTTTTTAAGTACTTACTACTAGAAGAACTACTTCGTACCTACTATATCTAAACCGGTTTAAATATATACGAAACGCCTCCCTTAAATAAAGGAAGACTCCCGCTAAATAACTTAAGTCTACTAGATCTCTTTCTAGACCGTAGTATTCTATGCCTTGCTAGCTATATAAAGACGAGGTTACTACCTCTACTATATAACTATCGAGGATCTCTTATCTATTTTCTCTACGGAAGAAAAAGCTAAATTAGAATTCTAACTACTAGACTATCTAAGGAAGTTTAGTTCCGTCTTTTCCCTAAAGCTTACTAATAAACTACTACTATACCGTCCGTATAACTATAAGATTAAGCTTAAAAAAGGTAAAGAACCTCTATTCGGACCCCTCTATAGTATATCCCGCAACAAACTATAAGCTCTAAAAGAGTAGCTTACTAAGAACCTTAATAAGGGGTTTATCCGCCCTAGCTCCTTACCTATTGCTTTACCTATTCTATTTATTAAAAAACCTAAAGGAGGCCTATAGCTCTACGTAGACTATTATATAATTAACGAGCTTACTATAAAGAACCGCTACCTGCTACTACTTATAACCGAAACGCTAAATAACTTAAATAGAATAAAGTACTTCTCTAAGATCGATATTATCTCCGCCTTTAATAATATAAGGATAAAACCTAGCTAAGAGTACCTTACTACCTTCCGTACCTATTTTAGACTATACGAGAGCTTAGTTATACTATTTAAACTTACCGGAGCCCTAGGAACCTTCTAGAGGTTTATTAACGATATACTACGCGAATACCTAGACTAGTTCTATTCGGCTTATCTTAATAATATTCTAGTCTATAGCCGTATCTAAAAAGAGTATAAGAACTACCTTCGAGCTATTTTAAAGAAGCTAAGAGACGCGGGCCTCTACGCTAAACTTTCGAAATATAAATTCTTTAAAGAGAAGACGAGATTCTTAGGTATAATTATAGGCCGTAACGGTATCTATATAAACCCTAATAAGGTCTAGGCTATCCGTAACTAGCTTATACCTAAGAATATAACTAATATATAATTCTACTTAGGCTTCGCGAACTTCTACTACCGCTTTATCTAAGGATTCTCTAAAATCTATTAACTGCTTACGAAACTAACCCGTAAGGATACCCCGTTCTTCTAGTCTACTAACTGCGACTTTGCCTTCCGCTACCTTAAGAACGCGTTTATAGATAGTCCTATCCTAGTACTATTCGACTAGACTAAAGAAGTAGTCGTCGAAACTAATACCTCCGACTTTATCTCTGCCGGTATACTCTTATAGTACGATAACGAAGGGGTATTACGCCTAGTTGCCTTCTTCTTCTAGAAATACTCCCCTACTAAGTATAACTATAAGATATATAATAAGGAACTATTAGTAATTATCCGCTATTTCGAGAAATAGCGTCCCGAGCTAGAAGGAGCTAAATACCCGATTAAAGTATTATCTAACTATAAAAACCTAGAGTACTTTACGACGACGAAGTAGCTTAATTGTCGCTAAGCCTACTAGTCTAAGTTCTTATTATAGTTCCGTTTTAGAATTATATACTAACCGGGCAAGCTAAGCTAAAAACCGGACTTTCTAACTAGAAGGTTAGGTAATCTACCTAAAGAGAGAGATAAGCGCCTCCGCTACTAGAGCTAAGTAGTTTTAAAACGCGAGAACCTACTAGACCCTACCTTAGAAGCACTCTAACTATAGCTAAAAACTCTATTAAAGAAGAAGGTCTCGTTCTTAGAAACTATATCTATCCGGTTCCTACCTAAGAAGGAATAACAACTCTACGTATTCCCTATTTATAGAAGAGGATAAGAAACGCGAGAGTAATCTTCCGAAGAAACGATAGCTATCTAGATTCCTAAAGAACTGCACGCTCTTCTAGACTACGCTTATACTACCGACGAGACTCTATAAGAGATTCTAGACGCTCTCTATAAAGGTAAGAACCGCTACCTACTAATCTAACTATCCTAATATATAATAAGGGATAACCGTCTCTTCTACTAGAACCGCCTATATATCCTAAACGATAAGGAGATATATAACTAGGTACTCCGCCTCTATTACGAGATCCCGGCCGTAGGATACTCTAGAAGAGCGAAGACCTATTAGATAGTCTTATATAGCTATTACTAAAGGGGCCTTAGCGCCTATATCCGCCGTTAGGTCTAGAACTGCTATACTTATAATAGAATTAAGCTAAGTAGATAGAGATACTATAGATTACTATAGCCGTTGCTAACTCTAACCTACGCTTAAAACTATATTTCGATAGACTTTATTACGCACCTATCGAAGTCTAACGGGTACGACGCTATCTTTATTATTATAGACTACCTTACTAAACTATACTACTATATCCCCTACTTTACGACTAACGGAGCTAAGGAAATTGCCCGCCTATTCGTTAGGAATATATTCTAATTATACGGTAAACTACTAGATATCGTATCTAACCGAGACGCTAAGTTTATATCCGACTTTTAGAAGCACCTTATATAGAGGCTTAAGATTAAGTACTCCTTTTCGACCTCCTACTACTTACAAACCGATAGTTAGACTAAACGGATAAACGCTATTTTAGAATAGCACCTCCGCGCCTACGTATTCTACCTATAAGATAACTAGGTAGAGTAGCTCCCGCTAGTAGAATTCTCCGTAAACTCTATATTCTCTAAAACTACTAGCCTCTCTCCGTTCCTAGCTACTTATAGCTACTAACTGCTTCTAGATATAGAGGTTCTATAGTCTAGTACCGATCTGCCGGCTAGCTGCAATATAGAGTTCTTTATTAAGAATATAAGAGCAATTACCGACTTCCTAAAGGCTAAGACTAGCCTAGCCTAGTTCTACTATAAAGACGCTATAAATAGGTACCGTAGTCTATCGTATACGTTTACTATTAGCTAGAAAGTCTAGCTAGACGCCCGGAATATTAAGACGCTCTACTTAACTAAAAAGCTTAACTAGAAGAACTTAGGCCCGTTTATAGTCCTCGAAGTAAAGCTATATACCTACTACTTAGAACTGCCGCTAACTATTAAGCTATACCCGGTATTTAATAATAACCTTCTTACGCCTACTATAAAAGACCTATACTTAAATTAACGCATAGAACTGCCGCTACTAGTTAAGGTAGATAAAGTCGATAAGTAGAAAGTTAAAGATATTATCGACTTAAAAACTAATTATAGAAGCTTTAAAGGCCGGAAGCACCTTCGTTACGTAGTTAAGTAGAAGGGCTACGACGTACCTACGACCGAACTAGCCGAGATAATAATAGAAGACGTCCCGCACCTCGTCTGCAATTTCTACTAAAGATATCCGCTAAAACTAGCTCCCTATCGAATGCTAGTATAGCTACCGCTATATATCTCTATAGGCCCCGAAAAAATTACGTAACCCCGCTGCTAGCGTCTTAGCACCCTTCGCTCTACCTACGACGTTGCTACTACTATAAACTAATACTTTTGCTACTACCCTAGGTAGGATTCGAACCGCTAACCTTTCTACCCTAGCGCTAAGCCGCCTTACTATTAGGCTAAAGAGGCTGCCCTCTAATTTTTAAAGTTATAATAGATCTAATTTCCTACTAAGTTATGCAGCTAACTAATAGAGCTAAAGAAGGGTAAGCCTAAGATACGTTTACCTAGAGGCTTTATTATATTAAGGGCCCTCTATAGTCCGGATACTTCGGTGCGTTACGTAGAGGAAGTAGAGTTCTCCGCATCCGAGACTACTAATTTAAGTATTAGTACGATAATAAGTATAATACTCTAGCGCTATACCTATAGAAGTAGTCCTAAAGACGTAGTTATATAGTAAGTACGGACGAACCTAAAAGTCGCATAAATAGCACTAGCTAAGCCCCCGATAAGAGGGCGGGTCGTTTTATACTTCGCTCCGCCTTATCCTTTTATACCTCTCTACTATACGTACCCGCCGCTACGCCTACTATTTATATTCGTACTACTACTAGTACTACTATACTAAAGAGAAGTTACGGAGGACTTTACGCTAGAAGGGAGGGTACTATTATAGGCTAGGCCCGTAACTACTAGCCCGTATATACCTAATAGGTTGCTAGGTAGTAGTAGATACGTAACCCGTACGATAGGGCTACTTCGAGAGCCTACGGCTTATATATCCCCTATAGGTTAGGTAACCTATAGGAAAGAGTTTCTTCTATTAACGCTTAAGGGAGAGGCTTCCTTCCTTTAAGCTACGTCCTATTATTTAAGGCTACCTATATAGTAGACTAAGTACTATACTCTATCTATAGCATCTATATTCGAACCGTTAGTAACTATACCTACCTTCCGTTCTTATACCGCCCGTAATAGCTATATCTAGAGTAAGCTCTAATATTAAGAAGCTAACTAAATAGTTAGCTACCCTTGCCCTTACTCTTTTAAAGAATTAGGAACCTGCGTATAGGCCTCTACGTAGTAGCTAAAAGGATAAGGAAGCACTAGAGATCTAAGCTATAGTTATAGCCTATACTACCTTAGAAATTAAAATAAGTATAGCTTACTAGGAGTATAGTTTAAAAGGCTACCGTAGTAGAGACTATCCCTACTTTAATTAGCTCCTAGATTAAGACTTTCTCTATAAAGACAAGACTCGCCGAATATATCCTAGCCGCGCTAGCGGAAAAATAAGACCTCTTAGGTATAGCTAGAATAAGAAGTCTCCTCGATTAAAGGTTATTCTCCTAGCTCTTAAATAAGCTATCGGTCCGATTAACGTTAGTAAATATATTAGCTTTAATACTCTATAAGCCTTATAGGAATCTAACCGGCGTAAGCGCCCTATCTTAATTAACGCTAGTATAGCTAAGTTTAGGACTATAGAGTATATAGAGGAATGCGAGCCTATAGGATCTCTCTTTATTCTAGGGGAAGAAGAGGATAAAGAGGATTATAACGCTACCTATACGGCTATATAGTCCTCTTAGAAAACCGTCTAGAATCCCTCTCGGCCGACTACGTCTCTAATAAAAGCTATAAAGGCGAATATAGAGAAGTAGAAGTAAGCTACTAAAATAGGAATAAGCAACTTTCGTAGAGAGTAGGCGCTACTAAAGATAATAGAGTATTATCGTAGGGGAGAACTAAGCTCGTCTTAAGGAGTAGCTTCGTTTTAGACGTAGGGAAGATCCTAGACTTTAGCAGTTCCGAATTCCTAGGATATAGAGATATAGAATACTTAATTCGGTCCTATAGTCCCTTCTAGAAGTAAGGTAAAAGAGGCGTAGAGGGCTAAGCTAAAAACGTAGAGATTAAATAACCTACTTAAGAAGGCTATTCCTATAGACGAATAGGAAGCGTTCTAGTCTAATAGGCTTCTTAGAGTACCTCTAGTTATAGAGCTCGGAGAACTATAGCTATTCGGGCAGTAAGCTCTTAGTTAGTTTCTATATAGAAGGAAGCCTATAGATCTATTCTATAGCGCTATACTCGAGCGCTATTATGCGTTAAAACGGAGGCTAGACAGTATAGCTACCTTTATAGTTAACTTCGCTTAGATTTATAATAGAATATAGGAGTATAATTCTACTAGCTATTCTAACGAAGATAGCGAAGTATCTAGAAAGGAGGAGAGCGAGAATAATAATAAGGGCGACGTAGGCCTTTATCGGTACGGAGAGCTAGAGATTAATGCTTTCCTAATAGATTCTTTCGACTCCTCTAAGCAGCCCGAGGAAGAGTAGGTATCCTTAGTTAATAACTAGAAGGAGCTAAGTAATAATAAAGTCTAGTTCGATATAAAGGAGTAGAATAATACCGAAACACAGCCCTTATCTAATTCTCTTAATTCTAATTAGAAGGAAGCGGACGAGGAGATCGTTTATTAAGACGTACTAGGAATTACTATTATAATAGCGGTAGATCTCTCGGTTCGGCTAGCCTCTAGTATAAAGGCGTTGCTATATATTCCTACTTCTAAGCTATATACGGACCTAGATAGTATCCTCCTAGACTTCTATAAGAACTACCTACTTATTTTAAGTATCTATATCTATACGACTCTTAGGGAGGCTCGATAGGTATACGATATTCTAATTAATAAGGGAGCGGAGAGCATAATTATAAGCTACGAGAGGGCTCGTAGCTTAAGGCTTCCTATTTCGACTAATATTACGGCTACTATACGTAGTATCTCTAGTAAGGTTACCTTTATCGGGATATATCGTAACGTTCGCGTAGAGGTATACGGAGTTATTATCTTTATAACTTTCTTTATTACTAGCGATCCTAAGACGCTAACTCTTCTAGGAAGGCTATAGGCCCGAAGAACTCGCCTTTCCTCTAGAAACTATAATAATAGCTTCTAGGAAGGTATAATTGCTAACGACTATAGAAACCTAGTTTATTTTACTAGAATAGTAGGTAATAACGAGTATAGAACGGTCGACGATATTCTTTATAGGTCGAGAAAAGATTAGGTACTAAGGTCTGCTTTAGCCCGATCTTAAGTACTAATATAGATAGGGCTAAAACGCGCTAAACCGAGCTAAAGAGTATCCTTAGGAGGATAGCTAAACTAGTACCTAGAGTAAATACGGCGCTAGATTATAGGATGCTTAAGAAACTAGTAGGAAAGCTTACTAAAGAGGAGGAGGACTAGTTTAATAAGCCTATCTATAAGCATCCTTATAGCAAAACTATCTTCTTTAAGAATAAAGGCGAGCATAACTACCTTAGCTACTAGTACCGTTCCTACTTTAGAGATTCTAAATTTAAAGGACTAGTCTTTAACTATATAGCCTAGTATAAGTTTCTCGTAAAATTATATATAGATCCCGAAGGATTAGGAGCTTATAACGAGATAAGAGAATTTATTAAGAAGTAAGTTCGGAACGTCCCTCCGTTATCTCTACTAATTCGTCCTAGCTAGAAATCCGATAATATCCTTTATTAGGGCCTCTAGTATAAGTTTATATAGAACCCGAATCTTTAGAAACGGCTTTTATTTACTATACTATATAAATTAGTATACTCTAAGGCTAAAGACCGCTCTTATAGTATAGGGTTCTCTTATATTAAAGCTCCTATAAAGCGTCGAAGCGAATAGGGGCAAAATAAGCTTAGGAAGCGCCTTATAAAGCTAAGGGAGTATCTATTTAGGTAGCTAGATCTTACTAGTAGGAGTTCTAGGCTACTTCCGGGAGCCTCTAGAGCTAGTTCTAGGGCTACTAGGATAGCTTCGGACGCTAGTAGAGGCATTCTTAGAAGCTCTAGAATACCTACGGGTACTAGTAGAGAGAGCTTTAGAGCAGCTATAGGACGAAGTAGGGAGCTAAGTAGGTAGGTTCGAGCGCTAATAGGGAACTATCTAGGAACGATTAGAGATACTAATATCGTAGAAAGGGCGCTAAGTAAAGTCTTAACTAATCTACGTACGGACTAGCGGCTCTTACCGACTAAACTAGCTAGTTTAGTTCGGTTATTACGTAAGGACTAGTAGAACTTGCCGAGTAAACTAGCTAGTTTAATTCGATTATTACGTAACGTATATAATAATCTTATATTCTTACTCTTTCCGGAACTAGTCGGGTATTATTTAGAAAGCATAGAGCTCTATTCCTAGGAGGATCCTTCTAGTAACCTACTCTTTCCTAACTGCTTTAGAAACCTCTTTTCTCTATAGGACTTAGAACTTAAGGTTCTCCTTCTAGATAAGTATTCTTACGACTCTAAAGATAGATACGAATCTAAGGGCGACTATAAACGAGCTATAGTTGCTAACGTTATTTACGAGGAAATCTGCTAGAATTATAGGGTTCGCTATAGTAAACTACTACTAAACTTACTTCTAGACTTAGATACGCAAGCTAAATTCTCTTTAGAAGTTAGGGCGTTTACGATATATAAGCGTATCGTAGATAAGGTTAGATCTATTAACGCGGATATATCTATAACGGATAGATCGAATCCTAGTAAGGATTTATATTAGAGAAAGAAAGCACTTACTATAGAGGAAGCTATACTACCCGGAACGGGCCCCTTTAACGGGAAATACTTAATTAAAAAGTTTTCTAGCATTCTAAAAGGTTTAAGGCTTACGCTAGAACGGCTTGCTTAAATTAAGCCTACTATTTCGCTATTAGATTAGGAGCTATATCTTCTAACTAAGATGCTATATAATTAGGAAGCTTTACTTACTTAGGATTTTAAGTATCTCGGCTATATTAAGTCTGCTATTACTCCTCCTTAGGTTATTTATATAATCCTATATAAGCTATAGTAGTATTCTAGTTTCCGACTTTAGAGCTCTCTTAAGAAGAAAGTCGTAAAAATGCTCCGTAAGCGTATAGACGTAGGCTCTCTTAAGCTATACTATAGTGCCTATTAGAATCCGTACTTTCTCGTAAAGAAGAAGACTAACCTAGAAGAACTAAAGAAGTATCGCCTAATTAATACTATATAGAAGTTTAATACTATAACTATTCGTAATACTAACCTTCCTCCTAATACGGATAGGTTTTCTAAAGCTTTTACGGGTTATATAATCTCGTCCTTAGTTAATATCTTCTCTAGCTATAATTAGATTCTACTAGACGTAAGAAGTCGGGACCTTATAGGTTTCGATACTTCTCTTAGCCTACTACGCTAGACGATACTACTATAGGGAGCTACGAACTCTATCGCTTAATTTATCCGAATTATTATACTTATCCTTGCTACTTAGATACCTTACGCTACTAAACTATTCCTCGACGATATAGCTATTTATAGGCTAAAAACAAAGTATAGCAACGAGGAGGTTAAGCCTAGGCTCCGCCGATTTATAGTAGAATATATTAAGAACTTAGACGAGGTGCTTACTAACCTAGAAAGAATAGGACTAATAGTTTACGAAGAAAAGCTATAGCTATACTATAAATAGATTAAGATAGTAGGTTACGTTACGGATAAATATAGTAGACACGTAGATATAGAACGAGTAGTTTAGCTTATTAAATAGCTAACTCCTATAGACTAGAGAGAAGTTCGTATTCTTATAGGAATATTCGTATACTATAAGATCTAGCTTAAGGACTTTGCCTAGTTGCTAAGGCTACTCTTCTCTCTCCTAAAGAAGGACGTTAAGTTTATATAAACGAAAGAATACTAGCAATCTAAGGATGCGATTACGGAACTTCTTATCTCTACGCTAGCGCTAGTAGTACTAGACTATAAACTAGAGGGAGGACTAATTATAGTAGGCGTAGATTCTAGTCTTTACTCGTAAGGATACTATATATCTTAATACGACCGGAAAGATAGTAGAATCTAATACCCTTCTCGGTTTAAGTTAGGACTATTCTCCGCTTCTAAGTAACGCTACGACGCTAGGAAGCGCGAGTGTCTTAGTATTCTTAAAGTACTAAAGAAGTATCGTCCGTAGTTATTTAATATCTTCTTTTAGCTAGAGGTAGACGCTAATACGCTAGTGCATTAACTTAATAAGGCTACTACGGACCTCCCGAACGCAGCTATTATAAGATAGCTAGTATAGATTAGGCTATTTAACTTTAATATAGTATATATACCTAGAAAGAAGCATACGGCTGCTAATAGACTATCCCGCAAGCCTCCGATAGAACGGGACACTCGAGAGCTAGTAGAGAAGAGCGATATCGATAAGATAATCGATAACTAGTTTTTCGCCTACTCTACCTATAACCTCGTTACCTAAGTATTCCCGGCTCGAGTAGGATTAGAGGAGGAAGTACTAAACGGTACCTACTCTTAGGACTCGAGAAATATCGCATTCTTCCTTACTTACCTACGTTATTTACTAGGCCTATCCCTAACGGAATATAGGTCTCTACGAAAACGTTCGCTTAAGTTCTATATAAGTAAGGAGGGTTAGCTTATAAGATAGGACCGTATTAGTAGTATTTCTTAGAGAGTTATTAATAATAATAACTATCGCGAAAGGATTATTACTACCTACTATAACTACTATAGGCACCCGGGCCTAGAACGGACGTATAAGATAGTTACTAAGCGATAGTAGTAGGACGGCGTTTATACCGCAGTAGTTCGTTTCTATAAGGGTTGCTAGTAATATGCACTTAGGAACGGTTACTAGCGTCCTAGCCTACTCTATACTTCTAAGAAATAGTATCTTAGGGAGCGATAGTACCTAGACGTAGTGTTTATTAGCACTAGACTTTACCTTATTATTACGAGAGAGACTATTTCTCGATAGCTAGAGGCCCGATTAATACGGATAACGGATAATCGCAAGGATAACGCTAAATACGTTACGAAGTTTATCTACGAAAACCTAATCTACCGCTAGGAGGCTATAGCTAAGATCTATATAGATAGAGGCGGAGAGAACGTTTAAGAAGCGCTGCTTATAAGCTACGGAATTAAGTAGGTCGCGATCTTCCCCTACTATCCGTAGGCTAATAGAATCGTTAAATAGGGATACTATCTAATTCTAGCGGCTCTCTTTAAGCTTATAGGCGGAGGAGTAAGCGCTATAGCTAAGCATATTTCCTTAGTCCTTTAGGCGAAACGTACTATAACTAACTAGATAATAGGGCTAACTCTAGCAGAGATAATAATAGGCAGAGATGCTATATTGCTTATAGAGCTTAAGTTCCGTACTTACCGAGTAGCTAAGTAGAGGATAGTCCGTAACCGCCCTTCCTTATTAGTAATACGAGCTACTACTATAGAACGGATATATACGACGCTTAAGAAAGCTCGTACCTAATAGAACCGGCTACGGAAGCATAATATTAAGTACTTTAATAACTATAAGAATACTAATTAGTAGGAGCTTCGTCCTAGATAGATAGTAGTCGTTTACTAATTAGAACTAAAAACGAGCTTCTCGAATAAGCTACGGTACCGATAGCGCGGTCCGTTTCTTATATATACTATTATTTATAAGGGAAAGGCATATAAGATTAAGGAGCTTAGCGGGGAGGTCCTTTACTATACGTTTCCTAGGTTTAACTTAAAGCTAGTACCGTACTAGAGGGATCCGGAGGCTATAGTTCCTTAGGAGGATAACTTTAATCCGAGTAGTCCTTTACCTCCTAAGCTACGGCTGCGTAGCTATCTATACTCTTAGGTCCGGATTAGTAAGCTATTAGGAATAACTTAAGAAGAGAGGAAGGAGTATATTCGCTAGCTAGACATTTTAATACTAGAGGAATCCTAGTAGGCCCCTAAATTTCTTTTAAAAAATTGCTTCTATTACGTCCGTATTAGTATAAGAAATAAAGAGAGACGTATTACTTATTACTCTTATATAGCTAGTACTATAAGAAAGGGAGGATTAGTAGTAGAAGCAGAATAGACCTTAGGAAGCTAAATAAAAGGACTATTACTATAAATAAGAGGATCTACTATTAGGAGAATACTAGTTCCTAACTAGCCTAGGCTTCTAGAAGCAACGAGGGATAAGATTAAGCGACTCTTACTTAATTTTAGCTAATAGCTACCTAAAAGTAATCGCGAGCACGTATATGCTTCCTTATTTCTAGCGGTAAAAATAAAGCAAACTAGCTAGTTTACTTCGAATAGCGCTAAGGACCCTCTAACGTATAGCTATAAATACCTTTATGTCTAGGTAGTAGGTTTAAGTATAAAACTCCTCTCCTTTTCGGCTCTTCTAGTCTCTTCTTAGTCTTATTAACCTTAATATTTACCTTAAGCATAACGACCCTTAAAGGTTACTATAGTAACTACTTTAGTTCCGCTAAGTATAGGCGGCAGTAGTAACGATAGTTATGCAGAGTTTTTAAGCAAATAAACCGCAAAAACTCTATATAATAACCTCTTCTATACGTATACTAACTATTCTTACTGCTACTAGTATAAACTTATCTATTTAGAAGACCTATACGTTCTCTACTTTACGCGCTCTTAAGAACTCGCTTATAGAAACGCCTATTCCTAACTAGCTTCCTTCGCTCGCATATAGTATACTCTCTTCTATATAGTCTATTTTCTCTCCCTTTACCTTACTAGTATAATAACCGACTAGGATATCGCTATAACTAACGCGACCGCTAAAGCGCCTATCCCTAAGCCTAAGGCGGTAGTCCGCTATTCTAACCCCGACGCGCTCGCCTATACTACTAACTCTAAGTTAGCTAATTTCCGCAACTTTACGCTTAATATTTCTAAGCTAGGTAGGTAGCGCACTTATATATAGATACTAGAAGCTATTACTAACGTAGGGATAGAAGAGGAGAAGCAAACTATTCTACGCTTAGTTTATAGCGCTATTTAGGGAGACAACGATCGCTACGCCTTTATTATCTTCTAGTTTATTTAAGAACTTAGCTAGCGGGCCTCCTCTCGTACTTAAGAAGGAGTATTAGAAGGACTAAAAGGCGTAATAGACATTTATAAGAGAGGTAAGTAGTTTGCTAAAAAGCGCGAAGGCCTCCTCGATATACTATAGAACTCGTTTAGCTTAGGCAGGGAGTTCCCTTATTTTAACTTCCTTAATTCTACCTTTAAGATTTATAAGAAGGCTAGCTAGCACCTCTACTGCTTTATACTATTTAAGAACGTCTCTACCGAGAATCTCCGACTACTAGGCCTAACCTAGTTTAAATAGATGCTATACTAGGCTCTTTATAATAGAAAGAAGGATAATTTATTCCGGCCTATATCTAGCTATATCTCTAGTAAGTTTTAGAAGGCTAGCTTTATTAAGAGCATAGAGGCTATGTTTTAGTTAGACCTATTTAGCCGTAAGAACCTTTAGATTATCGATAAAAACGGCTTTGCTATTATAGACGCCTACTTTATTATCCCTAAGAATAAGCTCTCTAGAGTATCCGACGCTAATAATAAAGCTAGAGGCTCGGCCGCGAGTAGGCTACTTAGTAAGCCGTCCGATTCTAGCTACGACTTCCTTAGCTATCTTAATTTAGCCTCTAATAAGTTTAAGAGCTTCCGTAAGGTAGCTAAGCAATAGGTTCGTAAGAAGATAAACCTCGCTAATAAAGACTAACTACGCCCTAATACGTTCGCGCATCTATACTATAAGATTAGAGACCTCTACTACGAGGACCGCGAGCTTAAAGCGCTAAGCCGATAGTAGGAAGAAGCTAGCTAGAGCTAGGCTGCGGTAACCTGCTTCTAATCCGTAGCCTTAGAGCTAGAAATAGTTATTTTAGTTCGCCTACGCGAACTAGCTAGTAGGGTTAAAGAATAAGTTATATATTACGAGACGTATAGCTATAATAAGAACCTATTAGACGATCTAATTAATAAGGCGATCGAGAAGCCTTATTTAGATCTCGAAGAAGTCTGCGTCTATATTACTATCCCCTACGCTAACTACCTTAAAGAGCGCTATAAGAATAGCGTATATAGGAAGCTAGATATAATCCCCCTTAATAAGTACGAGTCCCTAGATATTAGTCCTCTCTTCTACTATACCTATATAGTAGAAATAGCTAAGGTAGTTAGCCTTATAGTAGAAGAATCGATAATAACGGCGTCTAATCGCCTTTACGACTTATAGGATATTTCCTATAAACTATACCTACTAGCGAAGGGATCGATCGACGACGTGCCCGATAACTTAAGGAAAGACCTATAAATATAGAAGATAGACGCGATAGACCGATAGGCTAGTAAGAGCTAGCTACGTAATATAGAGAAGGCTATAGCAAAGATAGTAGCTAATAAGAAGGCTTAGGAGAAGGCTAAGCGTAAAGCTAATACTAATAATAAAGAAGACGGCAGCCCTAAGAAGAAGACTTACCTATAGCTAGAGATTAAAGATGCCGAGGGTTCCGCGTCTATACCTTTAGCTTACGCCCTAAAGAAGAGCAAGAAGTCTAAGAAGAGTAAGAAGTCTAAGAAGGCTAAGAGGAAGTAGCGTATAAGCTTAAACGAAGCGAACTAGCTAGTTTAGTTCGACGACAATTATAGCGACGTAGAAGCTACTTAAGAGCCTACCCTAGAGTCTAACGATAATAAGCTTAGGCCTATATAAATTAAGCTAGACTTTACTAATACCTGCCTATCTTACTTAGAATTTAAGACTATTCGAGATATATAGAAGGCTTATAACGGAAAGCTCCTTAAAGATAGCTTTAACGTATTTAGTAGCCTTCTTAATTAGTAGGCAAAGGACCTAGATATAGTTTCTTAGATATACTAAGAATTCGACCTATACCGCTACTACCTCCGCCGCCGCCGTAATATATATAGATAGATACTAAATATATTCTTCTCCCTTACTTAGCAGCTAATATAATAAGACCCGACTATCTAGCTACTTAATATACTAGCCTAAGATTCTCTACGCGATAAGGCTATATATAGATTTATTACGTACCCGATAATAGCGTAGTATTAGTAGGAAGAGCCTACTAGCTAAATCGACCTAACGATCTTAATTATTAAGAAGAACTAGGCTACTAGCGAGAAGTTTATTAAAGGCCCTTTAACGGCATAGAAAGATAGATAAGAGACCGCCTATATAATTACTATAGTTTCTCTTAATAGTACCCTCCCTAGCTATAGACTAGTTATATAGATACCTAACCGCAAGCTATAGGCCGACCTTAATAGTAACGATAATAAGGAAGAAGACGAGGCCGAATACGCTAAGTTCGAAATCGTCGGTAGTACCGGCTACCTAGGACTAATCTACGATATAGTTAATAAGCTTAATAAGAATAAGGACGAAGACTCGGATATTAAGCAGACGCTAGTCTACGTCTCTAACTAAGGAAAGAAAGGCCTATAGGACGCTAGCCTACGCCTATAAAACGTCTCGACTATACCTAGCGATTTAGTACTAATATATTAGACGATTGCCTATAGAGAGAACTCTAGCGTCTCCTTGCGACGTATAGTCTACCTAACGCTTATTAAGTACCGTAATTAAGAGCTAGTTAGAAAGAATACCCTAGGCTTCGTAGAGGTCCTCGTTAGTAATATTACGATACTACTAATATCTAAGACGTTTATAGGCGCCGATTTCCCTAATAAGCCGTAGGAGCGTAGACTTCCCTAGGAGTAATAGCTTAATAGCCTTAGGCTAGTTTTAGACGCGTTAATAGGACGCCGTAGCTAAGAAGAACTAGAAGTAAGCTAAGAGGCTCTTATGCTTCTATATATAGACTACGCTACCTACGAGAAGTAGTATAAAGAAGTCTAGGTCCCGTAGGCAAAGAAGAGATTCGCGTAGCTCTACGAGTGCTTAGTTAAGGCCGAGAAGGATATAGCGAAGAGTTAGAGCTTTTTCTTATACGTTAAGAAGGCTCTTTTAAGCTAGCTAAAATACTTTCCGTTTAATAGCGCTAACTACCTAGACGATAAGGAAGACGAGTTTAAGAAGATTAGCATAGCTATATATATATAGTAAATAGAACTAGCTAGTTCGGTTCGGAAAGATAGTAACGTTATAAACGTCTAATACGTTAAAAAGAATAGAAAGTACTTAGTTTGTTGTTTTATAGAAGTTAGTTCTACTAAACTATCGTTTTAGAATAAAAATATCGTTTATTAGAGTATCTATTCGGATATAAAGAAAGGGAGGATTAATAGGCGGAAACCGTATATCCTTAGCAGCTCGGGTGCCTATAAAAGCGCGAGCTTAGGCTCTTCTCTATAGCTATTAATTAATTATCTACCCTATGTTTCTTATTTATAGTTCTAGTATTATTAAACGTTCTATGCGTACCCGCCCTACTAGCTATTACGAGAGACGATATAGCTAATACGAGGGTTCGTAAGCTAAACGTAGAAGCGTAACTGCGAGCGTAGCCGTTACTCGATCTAAACTATAGTGCTTATAAGGATTCCTAAGCCTAGCTACCTAGAGACGAGAGACGAGAACTGCGCGTTATTACGCTACGTGCGACTACTATATACCTAATTCTAGGGCTATTAGGCCTTAGCGATATAGATATGCACGCCTAGTTAGCTATAAGCTAGTTAGAGTAGTATAGGATTTACGCATTAATAGTAGCTATAAAGGAACGATACGATATAATATATTAGCTAATTACTTTCTAGTCTAGCTAGAGAGTCCTCCTACGTCTATATAGAGGCTACTACTAATAGGCGGAAACCGCATATCCTTAGCAGCTCGGGTGCCTACTTAAGCGCGAGCTTAGGCTCTCCTCTATATTAATTAATTATCTACCCTACGTTTCTTATTTATAGTTCTAGTATTATTATACGTTCTATACGTACCCGCCCTACTAGCTATTACGAGAGACGATGTAGCTAATACGAGGGTTCGTAAGCTAAACGTAGAAGCGTAACTGCGAGCGTAGCCGTTACTCGATCTAAACTATAGTGCTTACGAGGATTCCTAAGCCTAGCTACCTAGAGACGAGAGACGAGAACTGCGCGTTATTACGCTACGTGCAACTGCTATATACCTAATTCTAGGGCTATTAGGCCTTAGCGATATAGATATGCACGCCTAGTTAGCTATAAGCTAGTTAGAGTAGTATAGGATTTACGCATTACTACTCGCGTATAGCTATGCCTTTAGAGCTAGTTCTCTAGGTAAGTTTAGTTATATTCTTAGACTAAGTCTACTACGTCTTATAAGTCGTCTATATCGTACTAAACGTTATGCCTATAGCTATAGCCTATCTATTTTATAATTTTTACTAGGTACTAGCGCCGGCTATAAATAGTCCGGCAGCCTAGTAGTCTCTCGATCTCGTAGTACGAGGCCTTATTATTCTTTATAGCTTCTACTAGGCCTAGTTTAGAAGTCTTACGCTAGTATAGATCGACGCTAGCTAAGTATAGCTTAAGCTAGGCTATAGAGACTATAGAATAGATTTGCTATATAGAAGGAATAACTAGCTTATAGGCTAGACGGCCTACGGCTCTATTTACTATAAACGAGCTAACTTACTAGTAGGAAAACTTTCGGTTAGCTACTCCGAGCTAGCGGTAGCCTCTATATAGACGTAGAAGGACTCTCTAGCTAGGCTAGAAAGTAATTAGCTAATATATCGCATTATATCGCTTCTTTATAGCTACTATAGCCTAAGCTATTAAATTAGTAGCTTTATCTTATACTTCCTACTATAGGGTAGTATAATCTATAGTTAGTAATTTAGCTAGAGGTAATAGCGCGTCTAGATTATTCTTATAGCCCTAGATAAGGATATTAGGTACCTCGCCTATAGATGCATTCTAGTAATTATTAAGCTCGGCCTAAATATATAGTAAGGCTTCGGTCTATAGAGTATCTAGAAAAGAGATAATAAAAAAGCAGAGGGCGATCTCTACCGTCTAGTTAGTTCTTTTACTCTAGCTATCTACTTATAGATAGTAAGCTATTATAGCTAGAAAATATATTCTAAGTTTACGGAAGATAGCCTATATAAATTCGGACATCTAGATAGAATCGCGATTACTAATTATAATTAAGAGTAAAGAGCATTTATTTGCTATATAGCTATAAATCTACGCTACCTTATACTTAGCTGCTATCTAAGTAGACTTAGCCTTTATTAAGATAATATACTTTAAGAACTTATATATTTCTATTAGAAATCCGTTATATCTACTATCCTCTAGTAGGCTAAAAACCTAGTCTATAGTAACTATATAGTCGGGCATAGCAATAGCCTAGATAGGCTATAATTCCCTATAAAGCTAGTAATAGTAGGTCTAGTTTAAGATGCAGTCTAGATAGAACCTAATATATTAGCGAAGCTTCTTAGCTAGATGCCGGACGTAGAAGGAAGCTATTACGCGAGCATATAAATAGTAGAAACTAGAGTAATAATAGTTATTATACGCTATTTTAAAAATCTTCTTATATAAAGGCCGAGGAATATATAAATGCTTATAGCTATCCCTATTATCTTTAAAATAAATTAAATTATGCTAAAGGAAAAACTATAGGCCTAGTAGAGCGGCCTCGGGCTCTCTCTCCCTAGGGTCCTCCTAGCCGGCGTAAGGATCGTTCTAGATAGAGCTATTAAGCGCGGCTACGCGACGCCGCTTAGCTTATTATAGCTATTCTAAACGTCGGGCCTATTAAGAGTCGTTTCGATATTCTTCCTATAGCTTCGTTTTAAAGTTCTTAGATATCTCTACGAGGACTAAGTAGAATACTATAGCCTTTAGTAAAGTATAACTCCGGCTAGTCCTCTCGTCTATTAACGTCGCGTAGAAGTAGCTAGCATCCTCGTAGGGTCTAGAGTATAGGCATACGAGATTGCCTAGCTTCTAGATAGTATTAGTAAATATATCGAGATTATTATAAGCGAGCGGGTCGAGATTATTGCTAATATCTTCTATATTAACCTAGCGTTCTAAGATAAAACGGCTTAAAGTATCTAGAACTATATATAGGCATCCCGGTCGATATACTATCTTTATTTTATAGAACTAGAATAGATACTAGCCGGCACGTATAAGTCGCAGGTTAAGCTTATCTACGGAGGTAGTAGTCGTTAGTAAACCGGCTATAGCAATCTCTAGTATAGCTATATAGTCCGTAAAGATATAAATAGGCTAGCAGCTAGCTTATAGAATATATCTAGCCTTCCGAGCGGTCTAAAGAAGGCTAGAGACCTCTAATTCTATAGTAGAATACTAGAATTCGATATCGGATAGGGCCTTACTAAGAAATAGTATAGGTTAGATAGCTATTACTACGAATCTAATAGGTTTTGCTAGGTCTAGTACTAGGTTAGACTTTACTATATAAACGACCGTAGCGTAGCTAAGTTAGCTAGAATCGAGATTAATATAGAGAGGTTAGTCTAGATCTAAATAGTATAGAAAGATAGCTATATAATAAATATTCTATAGTAAGGTAAAGAAGCGGTAGGCTAGGACTAGATTCTCGGCATCGTCCTATATAAGTATTCTAGTTATATAGCGCTTACGCGCATTTCCTTTCCGCTAGTTAGACGGGGCTAGGCTAAGGAGATATTTCTTTCTAGCCTCGAACGGAGTAATTAATTAAGAGAAGTAGAGGATATAATATCTCTACTAGCCTATAATACTAATATAGAATTCTAGATTCTTTAGCGCATTAGAGAATAGCAAATCTAATATAGCCTAGACCTTCTTCTTATAGGTTATATAACCTAAACTACTAACGTACTAGCCTAGTAGCTACGTAGATAGGAAACCTATAAAGGTCTTAGCCGGAGATATACTAATATCTATATTATTAAGAGCCTAGAAAACTCTATCTAGGTCCTAGAGGTGCTTATCGAAGGTCTTAGAAAAGATAACGATATTATCGATATAGGCACGTAAGTAGTAGTAAAGTTTCTTTAGGATTCGGTCTAGTTATCTCTATACGTACTAGATACTATTTGCAAAACCTATAATAGCTACGCCTAACTACTTCTAGCCTCTATAGCTATTAATAGTAAACTTATAGCAGTTAGTCTTAGCTACCTACTACTAGTAGAAGAAAGATACTATATTAATCGTAGTAATAAAATAGCTGCTCTTTAATACTACTATAATATCCTTCTATCTCGGTAGAAGATAGAAGTCCTTAACTGCCTATTAGTTTAGGCTACGGATATTAACTATAGCCTAGCCTTTGCGTACTAGTATGCCTTCTACCTCGACGATTTTCTAGACTATAAAGACTAGGAAACTAAAAGACGTAGGCTAGGTAGTATTAGATAGCTTTCCCTAGATCTTAAGCGGATCGAAGGTATTATCGACTATAGCCTAGTCTAGGCTAGATAAGGAATAAATAATAGTTAGTATATAATAGGCCTCGGCCCCTAGAAGTAAGGTTACTAGTATATATTTAGATTTAAGTATCTTTACTATAGTGCCTTTGTTCTAGAATAGGCGATCGTACTAGTATATAAGCTGCTAGTATTTCTATTACTAGTTAGTTATCTCGTAGATAGTAGCTCTATTAGCTAGCCGTTACTCTATACTTTTATTAGGTACCTCTAGACGTAGTAAGAATATATTAGCGTACTTAGTAGACTTACGAGCTAGGTAGCTCTACCTACGAAAATTCGACTAAATAGCGAGTTTATATCGACTAGAGTGAACGTAATACCTGCCTAAGATAGAGATCTTAGAAATAGTACTAATATAGGTCTGCCTAGAGATCGTAGCTAGGATATCTATATCGTTGCGGATAAAGACGAAATTAGTAGTAGAATTAATAATAGCCGAGTATACTTCTAGCCGGTTCTACTAGCCGCCTAGGTATCTAGGCTAGACGTAAAATTTAAAGTCCTATCCGGCTAGAATTAGTTCGTAGGTAGTTACCGGGACGCGTACTACTAAGCAAGCTAGTACTACTACTAGCTCCTACGTAGCTAGCACTATATAGAAAGCTAGCTAGTCCTTCCTCTTTACTAGTAGCGGAGCTCTAGTAAAGCGGGCGGCACTTAGAGTTATTATCTTTTATACTAGGTCGATTTTAATAGCTTAGGGGCCTATAATATCTATAGTAATTAGTATCTTTAGACGCAAAGTCGGAATAATATAGACTTTATAGCGTATATATACTAGAATACGCTTGCTATTATATAAAGCTAGTACCTAGATATCTAGCTCTATATACTTATAGGTAGAAATTACTATAGATAAACTATTAACTCGTAGAGGCTAGACTAAGTAGCGTCGTAAGATATCTAGATAGAACTAGGTTAGAAAACTATTATTAATAATAGATAAAGTTGCGCTAGTATCTAAATATACTATATAATCCGGTCCGTTCTAGGTTAAACGCAAGTATATTCTAAGGTAATAGGCTATCTAGAAGGTAAAGCTAGCTTTTAGAACGAACGTCGCTCTTAACTCGAGCACCTCTATCTCCCTACTTAGAGAAGCCGAGCCGTATTAGCGCTAGTAAGCCTTTAGCTTAGCTTAGGTTAGGAACTCGGCTCTATAGATAGTATAGCGGCACTTCTAGGTCTACGGATAGGCCGAGAAAGGCTTTAAATTATAGAAGGGTAGGTCGTTCGTATAGGCTACGTAGATAGATAGCGTAGGTAGATCGTTCTAGCTAATAACTAGCTTATTATTAGAAGTAGCATAGTCGACGATATAATTAAAATATTCGTAAATATTAGCCTATATCGAAACCTATTAAATAACTATTAAGTTATATCCTCGTAGGTACTTATCGGATAGGTATAACACGTAGTAGAAGTAGAGGCAATAAGTAGGAACTAACCGAGTTTATTATATTAGTTAGTTATAGGTTGCATCTTACTCCTAAGATAGGCATTAGCTAAGTTATATAACCTAGTGTTATATAACCTATATTACCTAATCCTAATCCCTAAAGTATCTCTTAGAATATCTAACTAGACTATACTTTCTAATACTCCTACTTAGGCTAGACAGTCTTCTACTTGCATTTAAATCCTTCCCTAAATTATAATAAGTTATTAAGTATAGTAAGCTACTTCTTCTATAGTGCAACTTCTAGGCTTAGTTTTCCGATTTATATAGTTAAAAACTTAGCCTATATAAATTAGATCTTTTGTTTTGCCCTCCTAAGGTCTAGAGTTTAATCTATAGTTAGGGCAGGATTCTTTTGCCTTTCCTTATATAAGTTAGAGTTATCTTATAAACTCCTAAAACTATAGCCTATTCTTTAGTTTAGTTAGGCTATTAGTAACTATCTCTCTTATTAGAATATATTCTACTATAACCTTCCTCTGCTACTAGAGATATCTAATATAGTTATATGCAATATTAATGTATTTAGATCTCTTATAGGTATATGCATCCTTAATAAGGGTTAAAGCTGCCTAATTATCCCCTATAATTTGCACTAGCCTTAGCTCTTTTACTATATTAGGATAGGCTTTAATAGTTAGCTAGAATAGGCATTCTCCTACTAACCTTATATATTCTATCTCTCTTAAGAGTGCTACTAAGAATTAAGACTACTTTGCATATATATTTATAGCTATATACTTAGCTTCTATTATTAATATTGCAATAGACTTTTGCTTTCTGCTTATCTAAGAAACTAGGGCTCTATAAAGGAAGAAGATACTGCTAAGGATTAAGACTCTATCTGCTTTGTCTATTGCATAGTTAGAGTCTAAATATCCTATTAGCTTTCCCCTATTTCTCCTAAATATTAACCCTAAGTCTTAGGATAATCTTAGGTACCTTGCTAGTTTCTTTAGAGCTTATAAGTGTCTCTTAGCTAGGTCTAAGATATATAAGCTTAGCCTCCTAAGAGAGAAAGTAATGTCTAGTCTTATTATAACTATAGGCTATATCTAGGTACTAGTTTAGCTTTAGTACTCTGTCTTGTTCCCCCTCTTATTATATAAGCCTATTAGTCTTAGATTGTTATAACTATCTATTAGTAAGAGAGTAGGATTAGCTATCTCCTTAGTTATTCCTAGCTTTATAAGGTTCTCTTAGATAAAGTGTTTCTAATTAAGCTTTAAAGTCCTAGCTTATCTGTCTCTTATTAACCTTATCCCTAGGATTTTCTCTAGTTCTCTAAGATCCTTAATCTTAAATACCTTACCTAGCTATTCCTTAAACTAAAGTATATCTTCTAGCTTTAGTGCTATAATTAGAATATTATTTATATAGGTTAGGATTAAGATGCTCCTTTTCTAGTAGATAAGAAGGCATAGGTCTACTTCTAATTATATAAACCTAATCTGTTTTAACTTTAAGATATAGAGTTTATTCTAGTCTCTTGCTACTTGCTTTAGTCTATATAAGCTTCTTAGGATTTATAGAACTATATTAGGTAGAATCTTAACTTCTAGTAGTAGAATTATAAAGATTTCTTCTTAGAGCTTGCTCTTAGTAAATATATTATTTATATCTACTTAGTAAAGTTCTAGATCCTTCTTATAAACTATAGCTATAAATACCCGTAAGGTATTATGCCTAACTATTAGTATAAAGGTCTCTTAGAAGTTAACTCTAAATTTCTTAGAGAAGCCTCTTATAACTAGTCTTGCCTTAAACTTCTTAATAGCTCTACTAATTAATCTCTTTATATTAAATACCTACTTAGATATAATAAGGTTTGCTTCTTTAGGTAGAATAACCTCTATTTAGATATTATTGCTTCCTAATATAGTTAGTTCCTTTTAGACTATATCTTCCTATATATATCCCTATTTAGGATCCTAAATTGCCTCTTTATAAGACTTTAGAATAGGTACCTCTTATCTCTATATAGAGACTTAAGGGGCAAGTGCTATAAATATAGACTCTTAGACCTCTAATAGGGCTTCCTAGATCTACTTCTAATCTTAGCTTTAGACTTAACTAAGGAATGCTCTATAGTGCTTTATACTTAGCTCCTTCTCCTATCCCTATTCTCTCTATCTCTTCTAAAGTACTTATCTTATAACTATACTATAAGCTTTAGGCTTTAGGACTAGTCCTTTATCTAAGATAGATCTCCTTCTCTTTTAGCCGTAGGTCTAGTCCTAGTCTTCCTTCTAGTCCTTGTTTTCTCTTAGGTTCTACTCTATAGTATTTAGAGCGAGTATAGGTGCGCTACCTACGTTATATAATAGGCGAACCGAACTAGCTAGTTCGGTTAGATTACGTAACCGCTAAACTAAACTAGGTAGTTTAGTTGCTACCTGCGGTCTATCCCTAATCTTAGTATTCGCATGCCTAAGGTTTTCTTTTTCTAGATCCTCTATCCTCTAGTACTCCTCCTTATTCTTTAGTAGAGGTAGCAACTATATAAAGAGTATCTAGCTAGGACCTATAGGTTTAGTTACTATAGCTATAGGTATAGTAGTTATAGGAAGTGCAACTGCTATTAGCTTCTTTAGAGGTTTGCTAACTAGATTTCTAATAAGTGCATTGCTTACTTAGTTAAGCTTAGGAATATTTAGCTCTATATCTCCTCCTTTCTTATGCTTAAACTAAGTTATAGTGCTATAGGCTTTAATGGCCCTTATATTAGGCTTCTAGAAGAGCTATATTTTAGTAGTATTAGAAATATACTTAATAAATATAGCATCCTTGCCTCTATTTATTAGTTTATCTAACCTTATCCTAGCTAGGTAGGACTTAGAATCTATATAGACTACTGCTTTGCAACCCTAAACTCTAAAGTATAATACTAAGGATTAGATGCCTAAAAAGGCCTCCTTAGGTAAAACCTTAAAACTATTAATTTCTAGGCTATTAGGAAGAGAATTTCTAATAACTATATAGGCTACTAAGGCTTCTAGCTAGAATTTAATAGGCATATAAGCATCTTCTAGTATTGCTCTTATATAATTTTTAGAGGTTTAGATTAACCTCTCGACTACTCTATTCTAGATAGAGTTATATACTTTAGTAGTATAGAAGGAAATTCTATATTCCTTCTCCTACTATTTTAGTATAGTAAGAAGCTCTCTTGCTTTATTACTCCTTATAACCTAGAGAGGACTTCCTAATTGTAGCCTAGCTTTTAACTTCTAGTCTCTAAGGATACTTAGTATATCTTCCCTAGACTTTATTAAGAAAGTCTATTTCTTTCTTAAGAAGTTATTAATAATCTTAAGCTACTATTTATATCCTAGTCTTAAGATAGGCAAAGGACTATAGATATTAATAGAAATAAGAGATAATCTTTAAGGTTTCCTCTTAGTTTCCTTCCTCCTATGCTTTTTTATCTTTGCTAAGGAACATACCCTATAGGGTTAGTATTCCTTTAGAATAGAAATCTAAGCCTTTAAGTTAGATACCTTATATAGGTTTCTAAGAAGACCCTCTCTAAAATATATAAGTCTCCTATACTAAAGCTCCTACTATTTTTAGGATTTCTCTTAGGCTTTAAAGGTATAGGCTTTATTCTCTTAGTCTTAATTAAAGCATAATATTGCAAGCTCCTATAATGCATTATTAATCTCCTTAATAAATAGCACTCCTCCTAATAGTTTAGTTTAGATAACTAGTTTCCTAAATAATAAAACAAGTATAAATTTTAGTAGTTAAATACTATACTACTAGCTAAATTAGCTCTAAGAAACAAGATTTACTTCTAAGCTAGGTATAAAGAGAATATTCTTAAGTATAATCTATTTTCCTCTTCTCCTATCTATTACTATATCTCCTATATATATAGCTATTAGATAGCTACCCTTAACCTTAATCTACTTTTTCCTCTAAAGAGGTTTTAATTCTCTAAAAAGTAATTCTTAGTTAGTTATATATAATAAAGCATAGGAGTTAAGTAGCTATCTTAATAGCATATACTTGTCTTTTGCTTCTATAGTTAAGTATATAACTTTATTAATATTATTATCCTCTAATAGGGATTAAGATGCCTTAGATATTACTAAAGGTTCTATATCTTCTTAGGTAGTATAAGCCTTCTTAGGAAACTTCTTTAAGCTTTGTCTTTTCTTAAGGAATTAGACTTTTAGGTTAAGTTTCTTTACTATTTCTTTTAATATTTCCTTATCTAGTAAGGATCTCCTCCTAAAGCTGCTTTCTCTAGGTAGTATTCTTCTCTTTTCTACCCTATAGCTCTATCTTAGGTTAATAGTCTTCTTAGCTTTATTAAGGTATAGGCATTTAGCGACGCCTTTAAAATATTTCTAGTTATATAGGTAACATTTTAGCTTTATACCTTAGATCCCTCTTCCCTTAGCAAATATTACTATTTCTTAGGACTAGTTTAGTCTAGCCTTATAAGATTCTAGTAGCTATAGTATGCTTTTATATATTATAGACTACTAGGTAAGGATTATATCCTTTATGCTTTAGTATGCCTTAGGCAAGCTATTAAGGAGATGCTTAAGTCTCCTCTCTAGCTTCTTATAATATGCTTCCTAAGGGTCTACCTTTATAATCCTCCTAGCTATGCTAGCTAGCTATACCTATGCCTTTCTAATTATTATGTCTTTAGTTATCTAAAAGTTTATAAACTCCTAGATATATGCTATTGCATATATAGTATATACCTTGCTATACTTAGCTCTTATCTTCTCCTATATCTTTAAGGCTTGTCTCTTCTTAATAGTCTCCTCTTAGTTATCTTCTAATAGGCAGATTATTATCTCGTACCTAGTAGTAGCATTAGCCTTAACCTATTCTAGGTTACTTCTTAAGTGCCTTAGGCTAAGCACTAATAGTAATAACTCTATAGAAGACTCTAGTATAGTCTCTAAGATAATCTAAAATATATCTTTTAATTTAAGGTAGTCCTATAGTAGGCTAAACTATTGTCTTTAGTTCTCTTTATATAGTACTAGTATAGCTCTTTTCTTGCTAATTCTACTTGCTAAATCTATTTCTGCGAAGTTAAATAAATAAACCTAACTCTAGAAAATATAAGCTCTTTTAATCTAATAGTAGTTTCTAGATAGCTGCTTTCCTTTATTACTAAGACTCTTCTCTCTTAGCTAAGGTATCTAAGAACTCTTCTTTCTTAGAGGAGTTAGTTAGGTTCTTAAGTAGAGAACCTCTAGAAGATCTACTTTCTTAGAAGAGCATTACTAGCTAGTTCTAAGGTATTAGTAGTACTAAATGCTTAGGCCTAGTCTTATCCTTTTAGGTGCTATAGCCTAAGGCTAACCCTTTCCTCTTTATACTCGTCTAATCTTAAGTGTGCCTTACTAGGCTTTTCTCTATTTTATCTGCCCTTTTAGGGACGTCTAGTATATAGCTAGGATTATCTAAAGCTTCTTAGTAGTATAGATAGGATATGCCTCTAGTCTCCTATATGCTCTTTTCCTACTTCTCTATCTAGTTAATACTATAGGTCCTATAAGAGGTAAAATATATTACTTTAAGGATAAGAAGGCTAACTCTTACTACCTAGAGCCTCTCTATAAACCTAGGCTTATAACCTATTAAAACCTATTAAATAACTATTAAGTTATATCCTTATAGGCACTCGTCGGATAGGTATAATACGTAGTAGAAGTAGAGGCGATAAGTAGGAACTAACTAAGTTTATTATATTAGTTAGTTATAGGTTGCATCTTACTCCTAAGATAGGCATTAGCTAAGTTATATAACCTAGTGTTATATAACCTATATTACCTAATCCTAATCCCTAAAGTGTCTCTTAGAATGTCTAACTAGACTATACTTTCTAATAGCCTAGCTAGATTTTCGTCCGCAACTTAAAGACCTATTAAGGCTATAAGGTAGCGAGCGTCCGCGGCTGCGACTATAGCTTAGAGAGCAGTTATTATTAATATAGTAGTTCTAGCTATACTATTTAGCCTACGGCTCGAGATACTCTTATAAAAAGTAGCCTTCTTCTCTATAGTTATAGTAGACGCGATTGCCTATCTAGCCCGGCTCTATCTTAACCTTCGTATTACTAGCTTCTTTCTTAACGCGGTTACTTTCTTAGTCTAGAGGCTAGTAATAGCGATTATTTGCAGTTAGATAGTTACGCTTATAGCCGTAGTTATAGCTATTATTTTGCTATAGTTTTCTATTAGGTAGTTTATATTAACTATAGCTAGAATTACGCAGATATTTAGGCTTAATATCGCAAGCGATAAATCGCCTATCTATATCGTAGCTAGCTCTCGTATAATTAGCTACTTCTTATTTTAATTTATTATACTTACCTCGCAGATGCTCTTATAATATCTATCTTTAGCTAAAGAGCTATATTTTTATCTAGCTTATAAATTAGTCTACTATAGTAGTCGGAGTAGAGTAGGAAATAGTCGTTTATAGTTTATAATAAAGTTTTATCTATACCTAAGTTAGCTAGGCTAGACGGTCGGTAGTACGAGCCTCCTAGGCCTAGTAGACTATATTAAGGACAAATTCTCCTAGAAGCTAGTTATCTCTTACGTCCTGCTAGTTATAGCGCTTACTTTCTAGCTTACTTAGAGCCTCGGCTAGTAGTAGCTAGAACTTATTACGGAGAGCCTTCTTCTAGCGTTTAATACTATAGCCTCTATAAAGAATCTACCTATCGTACTTATTTAACTCTCTAACTAGCTACTAGAGAGCTATACTATAGAAGTACTTAGAAAAGTAGGTCCGAGCGAACTAGCTACTATTAATTATAGCGTAATCCTTAGCTATATCTAAGAAGAGGTATACTAAATAGTAAAATGTCTTACTACTATAGTCTATAATATCTCCGTCTAGAAGGTCGTTAAAAGAGGCATCTAGGTAGAAGAAACTAATCTTCTCTAGCTTAAACTAAGCATTTCTAGGTAGGCTATAGCGTAGAGAATAGGAAGGCTACTAATAACTATTACGATAAGAGTCTAATCTATTATCTAAGAAATAGGGGTCCGACTCTAAGAGCGAGTATTAATAGCTAGAGCAGTAGTAGCGTTTACGTCCGTAGTTATTATAGTTTCTATCGCGACGGCTATTATTTCTTAGCTACGAGGTATTACTACTATTATTAGGTAGCGGAGGGCTACTATTAGGCTAGCGCTAATAATAGTAATGCGTAAATCCTATACTACTCTAACTAGCTTATAGCTAACTAGGCGTATATATCTATATCGCTAAGGCCTAATAGCTCTAGAATTAGGTATATAGTAGTTATACGCAGCGTAATAACGCGTAGTTCTTGTCTCTCGTCTTTAGGTAGCTAGGCTTAGGAATTCTCGTAAGCACTATAGTTTAGATTAAGTAACGGCTACGCTCGTAGTTACGCTTCTACGTTTAGCTCGCGAACTCTTATATTAGCTATATCGTCTCCCGTATTAGCTAGTAGGGCGGGTACGCATAGAACGCGTAATAATACTAGAACTATAAATAAGAAACATAGGGTAGATAATTAATAGCTATAGAGGAGAGCCTAAGCTCGCGCTTTTATAGGCACCCGAGCTACTAAGGATATGCAGTTTCTACCTATTAATCCTCCCTTTCTTTATGTCCGAATAGATACTCTAATAAACGACTTTTTTTTATTCTAAAAAGATAGTTTAGTAGAACTAACTTCTGCAAAATAATAAACTAAGTACTATCTATTCTTTTTAATATATTAGATATTTATAACGTTACTATTTTCCTTTACTAAACTAAACTAGTTAGTTTAGTTTACTATATATATATAGCTATGCTAATCTTCTTAAACTCGTCTTCCTTATCGTCTAGATAGTTAGCGCTATCGAATAGAAAGTACTTTAGCTAGCCCGAAAGGGCCTTCTTAATATATAAGAAGAAGCTCTAATCCTTCGCTATACCCTTTTTAGCCTTAACTAAGCACTTATATAGCTACGCAAATCTCTTCTTCGCCTACGGAACCTAGACTTCTTTATACTACTTCTTATAGGTAGCGCGGTCTATATATAGAAGTATAAGAGCCTCTTAGCTTACCTCTAGTTCTTCCTAGCTACGGCGTCCTATTAATGCGTCTAAAACTAGCCTAACGCTATTAAGCTATTACTCCTAGGGAAGTCTACGCTCCTACGGCTTATTAGGGAAATTAGCGCCTATAAACGTCTTAGATATTAGTAGTATTATAATATTGCTAATAAGGACCTCTATAAAGCCTAGGGTATTCTTTCTAACTAGCTCTTAATTACGGTACTTAATAAGCATTAGGTAGACTATATGTCGCGAGGAGACGCTAGGGTTCTCTCTATAGGCAATTGTCTAATATATTAGTACTAAGTCGCTAGGTATAGTCGAGACGTTTTGCAGGCGTAGGTAGCGTCCTATAGGCTATTCTTTCCTTAGTCCGAGACGTAAACTAGCATCTGCTTAATATCTAAGTCTTTGCCTTTATTCTCGTTATTATTAAGTTTATTAACTATATTATAGATTAAACCTAGGTAGCTAGTGCTACCGACGATATTAAACTTAGCGTATTTAGCCTCGTCTTCTTCCTTATTATCGACTTTAACTTATAGCTTGCAGTTAGGTACCTATATAACTAGTCTATAGCTAGGAAGGGTACTATCGAGAGAAACTATAGTAATCGTATAGGCGGTCTCTTATCCGTCTTTCTATACTACTAAAGAGCCTTTAATAAACTTCTCGCTAGTAGCCTAGTTTCCCTTAATAATTAGGATTGTTAGGTCGATTTAGCCGGTAGGCTCTTCTTATTAGTACTAAGCTATTATTAAGTACGTAATAAATCTATATATAGCCTTATCGCGTAGAGAATCTTAGGCGAGTATATTAAGCAACTAGATAGTCGGGTCTTATTATATTAGCTGCTAGGTAAGGGAGAAGAATATATTTAGTATCTATTTATAGATATTATAGCGGCAGCGGAGGTAGTAGTAGTATAGGTCGAATTCTTAGTACATCTAAGAAACTATATCTAGGTCCTTTGCCTACTAATTAAAAAGGCTGCTAAATACGTTAAAGCCGTCTTTAAGGAGCTTTCTATTATAAGCCTTCTATATATTCTAAATAGTTTCGAATTCTAAGTAAGATAAGCAGATATTAGCGAAGTCTAGCTTAATTTATATAAGCCTAAGCTTATTATTATTAGCCTCTAGATTAGGGTCTTAAGTAGCTTCTACGTCGCTAGGATTATTATCGAACTAAACTAGCTAGTTCGCTTCGTTTAAGCTTACTCGCTACTTTCTAATAGCCTTCTTAGACTTCTTACTCTTCTTAGACTTCTTTAGGGCGTAAGCTAGGGGTATAGACGTAGAACTCTTAGCATCTTTAATCTCTAGCTATAGGCGAGTCTTCTTCTTAGAGCTACCGTCTTCTTTATTATTAGTATTAGCTTTACGCTTAGCCTTCTCCTAGGCCTTTTTATTAGCTACTATCTTTGCCGTAGCCTTCTCTATATTATGTAGCTAGCTCTTACTAGCCTATCGGTCTATCGCGTCTGTTTTCTATATCTATAAGTCTTTCCTTAAGTTATTAGGCACGTCGTCGATTAATTCCTTTACTAGTAGGTATAGTCTACGGGAGATATCCTACGAGTCGTAGAGGCGATTAGATACTATTATTATTAACTCTTTTACTAGAAGGCTAACTACCTTAGCTATTTCTACTATATAGGTGCGGTAGAAGGAAGGGCTAATATCTAGGGACTCGTACTTATTAAGAGGGATTATATCTAGCTTTCTATATATACTATCCTTATAGCGTTCTTCGAGATAGTTAGTATATAGAATAGTAATATAGACGCGAACCTCTCTAAGATCTAAATAAGGCTTCTCGATTACCTCGTTAACTAGATCGTCTAATAGGTCCTTATTATAGCTATACGTCTCGCAACGTATTACTTATTCCTTAACCCTACTAGCTAGTTCGCGTAGGCGAACTAAAATAACTATTTCTAGCTCTAGGGCTATAAATCGAGAGTAGGTTACTATAGCCTAGCTCTAGCTAGCTTCTTCTTGCTAGTAGCTTAGCGCTTTAAGCTCGCGGTCCTCGTAGTAGAGGTCTCTAATCTTATAGTATAGATGCGCGAACGCATTAGGGCGTAGTTAGTCTTTATTAGCGAGGTTTATTTTCTTATAGACCTAGCGCTCGGCTACTTTGTAGAAGTTCTTAAACTTATTAGAAGCTAAATTAAGGTAGCTAAGGAAGTCGTAGCTAGAGTCGGATAGCTTACTAAGTAGCCTACTCGCAGCTAAGCCTCTAGCTTTATTATTAGCGTCGGATACTCTAGATAGCTTATTCTTAGAGATAATAAAGTAGGCGTCTATAATAGCGAAGCCGTTCTTATCGATAATCTAGAGGTTCTTATAGCTAAATAGGTCTAACTAGAACATAGCCTCTACGCTCTTAATAAAGCTAGCCTTCTAGAATTTACCCGAGATATAGCTAGATATAGGCTAGAATAGATTATCCTTCTTTCTATTATAGAGAGCCTAGTATAGCATCTATTTAGACTAGGTTAGGCCTAGTAATTAGAGATTCTCGGCAGGAATGTTCTTAAATAGTATAAAGTAGTAGAGATACTAGCTAGCCTTCTTATAGATCTTAAAGGTAGAATTAAGAAAGTTAAAGTAGGGGAACTCCCTACCCGAGCTAAAAGAGTTCTATAGTATATCGAGGAGACCCTTACGCTTCTTAGCGAACTGCTTGCCTCTCTTATAGATATCTATTATACCTTTTAGTCCTTCTAGTACTTCTTCTTAGGCGCGAGAGAAGGTACGCTAGCTAAGTTCTTAAATAAACTAGAAGATAATAAAAGCGCGGTAGTCGTTATCTCTCTAAATAGCGCTATAAATAGAGCGTAGAATAGTCTGCTTCTTCTTTTCTATTTCTATATTAGTAATAGCTTCTAGTATCTATACCTAAGTGCGCTATCCGCCTAGCTTAGAAATATTAAGCGTAAAGTTACGGAAATTAGCTAGCTTAGAGTTAGTAGCATAGGCGAGCGCGTCGGGGTTAGAATAGCGGACTACCGCCTTAGGCTTAGGAGTAGGTACTTTAGTAGGCGCGTTAGTTATAGCAATATCCTAGTTAGCTATTATACTAGTAAGGTAGAGGAAGAGAAAAACAAACTATATAGAAGAGAGTATACTATATACGAGCGGAGGGAGCTAGTTAAGAGTATCTTAAACGAGAGCCTAAGTAAGTGCGCGAAGTAGAAAATACGTACGGATCTTCGAAATAGATAAGTTTATGCTAGTAGCGGTAAGAATAGTTAGTATACGTATAGAAGAGGTTATTATATAGAGTTTTTGCAGTTTGTTTACTTAAAAACTCTATATAACTATTATTACTACTGCCGCCTGCACTTAGCGGAACTAGAGTAGTTACTATAGCAACCTTTAAGAGTCGTTATGCTTAAGGTAAATATTAAGGTTAATAAGACTAAGAAGAGACTAGAAGAGCTAAAAAGAAAAGGAGTTTTATACTTAAACCCGCTACCTAGACGTAAGGGTATTCGTAGCTATATATTAGAGGATCCTTAGTATTATTTAAAGTAAACTAGCTAGTTCGCTTTATTTTTACTACTAGAAATAAGAAAGCATATGCGTTTTTGCAATTACTTTTAGGCAGCTATTAGCTAAAATTAAGTAAGAGTCGCCTAATCTTATCTCCCGCTATTTCTAGGAGTCTAGGCTAGTTAGAAACTAGTATTCTCCTAACGGTAGATCCTCCTATTTATAGTAATAGCTCTCTTATCTAGCTTCCTAAGGTCTGTTCTACTTCTACTACTAATCCTCCCTTTCTTATAGCACTAGCTATATAAGAGGAATAAGTAATACGTTTCTCCCTATTTCTTATACTAGTACGGGCGTAATAGAAATAATTTTTCGAAATTTAAGGGCCTAGAAATTCGGGGGCCTACTAGAATTCCTCTAGTATTAGGATATCTAGCTAGCGGATATACTCCTCCCTTTCTCCTTAAGTTATTCCTAATAGCTTACTAATCCGGACCTACGGGTATAGATAGCTACGCGGCCGTAGCTTAGGAGGTAGAGGACCTAGCTACCCCGGATTAAAGTTATTCTCCTAAGGAACTATAGCCTCCGGATCCCTCTAGTATAGCACTAGCTTTAGGTTAAACCTAGGGAACGGATAGTAAAGGACCTCCCTACTAAGCTCCTTAATCTTATATGCCTTTCTTTTACGAATAATAGTATATACTAGAAACGGACTATACTATTAGTACCGTAGCTTATTCGAGAAGCTTATTTTAAGTTCTAATTAGTAAACGACTACTATCTATTTAGGACGAAGCTCCTGCTAATTAGTATTCTTATAGTTATTAAAGTACTTAATATTATACTTCCGTAGCTAATTCTATTAGGCACGAGCTTCCTTAAGCGTCGTATATATCCGTTTTATAGCTATAGCTCGTATCGCTAATAAGAAAGGATAGTTATAGATTATCCCCTATTTAGCTACTTAGTAAGTGCGGAATTTAAGCTCTACTAGTAGCACCGCATCCCTACCTATTATTATCTCCGCTAGAGTTAGCCTTATTATCTAGTTTATCGTAGTACGTTCCGCCTAAAGTACTAATAGAATATATTTAGCTATAGCGGTTACTTCTCTACCTATTAGTTTAGAGAGAGCTACTAAAATTAGATAGTATCCCCGTTTAACGATCCTATTAGCCTATAGATAGTAGGGGTAGATCGCGACCTACTTAATCCTATAGCTTATAAGCAGCGCTTCTTAAACGTTCTCTTCGCTCCTATCTATATAGATCTTAGCTATAGCCCCCTAGCGGTAGATTAAGTCCTCGTAGATAAACTTCGTAACGTATCTAGCGTTAACCTTATAATTTTCTATTATCTATATTAACCGGGCCTCTAGCTAACGAGAAATAGCCTCTCTTATAATAATAAGATAAAGCCCGGTGCTAATAAACACTACGTCTAGGTACTATTGCTCCCTAAGATAATGTTTCTTAGAAGTATAGAGTAGGCTAGGACGCTAGTAACTATTTTAGAGTATATATTACTAGCAACTCTTATAGAAACGAACTACTACGGTATAAACGCTATCCTACTACTATTACTTAGTAACTATCTTATACGTCCGTTCCGGTCCTAAGTGCCTATAGTAGTCGTAGTAGGTAGTAATAATCCTTTCGCGATAGTTATTATCGTCGATAACTTTCTAAAGAATACTACTAATACGATCCTATCTTATAAGCTAACCCTCCTTACTTATATAGAACTTAAGCGTACGTTTTCGTAGAGGCCTATATTCTATTAGGAATAGGCCTAGTAGATAACGTAGATAAGTAAGGAAGAACGCGATGTTTCTCGAGTCCTAAGAGTAGGTACCGTTTAGCACTTCCTCCTCTAATTCCGCTCGAGTAGGAAATACTTAGGCGACGAGGTCGTAGGTAGAGTAGGCGAAAAACTAGTTATTAATTATCTTATCGATATCGCCCTCCTCTACTAGTTTCTAAGTGTCCCGCTCTATCGGAGGCTTACGAGATAGTCTATTAGTAGCCGTATACTTCCTCCTAGGTATATATACTATATTAAACTCGAATAACCTAATCTATACTAGCTATCTTATAACGGCTGCGTTTAGGAGGTCCGTAGTAGCCTTATTAAGTTAATGCACTAGCGTATTAGCGTCTATCTCTAGCTAGAAGAAAATACTAAATAACTATAGACGATACTTCTTTAGTGCTTTAAGAATACTAAGATACTCGCGCTTCCTAGTATCGTAGCGTTACTTAGAAGCGGAGAACAATTCTAACTTAAATCGAGAAGGGTATCGGATTCTACTATCTTTCCGGTTATATTAAGATATATAGCATCCCTACGAGTAAAGGCTAGAATCTATACCTACTATAATTAGTCCTCCCTCTAGTTTATAGTCTAGTGCTATTAGTACTAGCGTAGAGATAAGAAGTTCCGTAATCGCATTCTTAGATTGCTAATATTCTTTTATCTATACGAACTTAACGTCCTTCTTTAGGAGAGAGAAGAGTAGCCTTAGTAACTAGGCGAAGTCCTTAAGCTAGATCTTATAGTATACGAATATTTCTATAAGAATACGGACTCCTCTCTAGTCTATAGGAGTTAGCTATTTAACGAGCTTAGCTACTCGTTCCGTATCTAGGTATCTGCTATATTTATTAGTAACGTAACCTACTATCTTAATCTATTTATAGCATAGCTATAGCTTTTCCCTATAAACTATTAATCCTGCTCTCTTAAGGTTAGTAAGTACCTCGTCTAAGTTCTTAATATATTCTACTATAAATTAGCGGAGCCTAGGCTTAACCTCCTCGTTACTATACTTCGTTTTCGGTCCGCAAATAGCTATATTATTAAGGAAAGGTTTAGTAGCGTAAGGTATTTAAGTAGTAAGAATAAGTATAATAATTTAGACAAATTAAGCGATAGAGTTTATAGCTTCCTATAGTAGCATCGTCTAGCGTAGTAGGCTAAGAGGAGTATCGAAACCTATAAGGTCCTAACTTCTTATATCTAGTAGAATCTAATTATATCTAGAGAAGATATTAACTAAGGACGAGATTATATAACCTATAAAAGCTTTAGAAAACCTATCTATATTAGAAGGAAAGTTAGCATCGCGAATAGTTATAGCATTAAACTTCTATATAGCATTAATTAGGCGAAACTTCTTTAGTTCTCCTAGGTTAGTCTTTTTCTTTATAAGAAAGTAAGGATTCTAGTAGGCACTATAGTATAGTTTAAGAGCGCCTACGTCTATACGCTTACGGAGCATTTTTATAACTTCCCTCTTAAGAGAGCTCTAGAGTCGGAAACTAGGATGCTACTATAGCTTATATAGGATCGTACGAATAACCTAAGGAAGAGTAATAGCTAGCTTAATATAGCCGAGATGCTTAAAATCCTAAGTAAGTGCGGCTTCCTAATTATATAGTATCTTAGTTAGAAGATATAGCTCCTAATCTAATAGCGAAATAGTAGGCTTAATTTAAGCAAGCCGTTCTAGCGTAAGCCTTAAACCTTTTAGAATGCTAGAAAACTTTCTAATTAAGTATTTTCTATTAAAGAAGCCCGCTCCGGGTAGTATAGCTTCCTCTATAGTAAGTACTTTCTTTCTCTAATATAGATTCCTACTAGGACTTAATCTATCTATTATAGACACGTCCGCGTTAATAGATCTAAACTTATCTGCAATACGCTTATATATCGTAAATGCTCTAATTTCTAGAGAGAATTTAGCTTATATATCTAGGTCTAGGAGTAAGCTTAGTAGCAGTTTACTATAGTAAACCCTATAATTCCGATAGATCTCCTCGTAAATAACGTTAGCAACTATAGCTCGTTTATAGTCGCCCTTAGATTTATATCTATCTTTAGAGTCGTAAGAATACTTATCTAGGAGAAGAACCTTAAGTTCTAAATTCTATAGGGAAAAGAGGTTCCTAAAGTAGTTAGGAAAGAGTAGGTTACTAGGAGGATCCTTCTAGGAACGGAGCCCTATACTTCCTAAATACTACCTAACTAGTTCTAGAAAGAGTAAGAATATAAGATTATTATATATATTACGTAATAATTAAACTAAACTAGCTAGTTTACTTAGTAAGTTTCGCTAGTCTATACGCAGATTAGTTAAGACTTTACTTAGCGCCCTTTCTATAATATTAGCATCCCTAATTGTTTCTAGCTAGCTTTCTATTAGCGCCCGAACCTACCTACTTAGCTTCCTATCCTATCCCGTAGCTATCCTAAAGCTCCTCCTACTAGTACTCGTAGGTGTCCTAAAGCTCCTAAGACTACTCCTACTAGCGTCCGAAGCTATCCTAGTAGTCCTAGAACTAGCCCTAGAGGCTCCTAGAAGTAGCCTAGGGCCTCTACTAGTAAGATCTAGCTACCTAAATAGATACTCCCTTAGCTCTATAAGGCGCTTCCTAAGCTTATTCTGCCTCTATTCGCTTCGATACTTTATAGGAGCTTTATTATAAGAGAACCCTATACTATAAGAGCGGTCTTTAGTCTTAGAGTATACTAATTTATATAGTATAGTAGATAAAAGCCTTTTCTAGAGATTTAGGTTCTACGTAAACTTATACTAGAGGCCCCGATAAAGGGTATTATTAGACTTCTAGCTAGGACAAATTAGTAGAGATAACGAAGGGACGTTTCGAGCTTATTTCCTAATAAATTCTCTTATCTTATAGTAAGCCCCTAAACCTTTAGGATCTATATATAACTCTACGAGAAACTTATACTAGGCTATATAGTTAAAGACTAGTCCTTCGAATTTAGGATCTCTAAAGTAGGAATAGTACTAGTAACTAAGGTAGTTATACTTGCTTTTATTCCTAAAGAAGATAGTTTTGCTACGAGGATACTTATAGATAGGCTTATTAAACTAGTTCTCCTCTTCTTTAGTAAGCTTTTCTACTAGTTTATTAAGTATTCTATAATCTAGCGCTATATTCGCTCTAGGTACTAGTTTAGCTACCCTCTTAAGGATACTCTTTAGCTTAGTTTAGCGCGCTTTAGCTCTATCTATATCTATACTTAAGATTAGGCTAAAGCGGACCTTAGTACCTAATTTTTTCCCGACCTACGAAGAATATCGTCGACCGTTCTATACCTATTACTACCTACTATACTAGTAAAATAAACTAGGTTTCTACGGTCGTCGGCGATCGTACCTTCCTAGGAGCTATTATTATAGTTCCTAGAGAAAAGGCGAGTTCTTTAGGCCTATAGCCTTTCTAGAAGAGTTAGCGTTTTAGGATCGCTAGTAATAAAGAAGGTTATAAAGATAATAACTCCGTATATCTCTACGCGGACGTTACGGCATATTCTAATAAAGATAACCTTACTAGAGATACTACGTATAGTAGCTATAATATTAGTTAAAATAGAAAGCCTTAAGCTATAAGCCCTCTCGTAGCTTATAATTATACTCTCTACTTCCTTATTAATTAGGACATCGTATACTTATCGAGCCTCTTTAAGAGTCGCGTAAATATAGATGCTTAGAATAAGTAGGTATTCCTTATAGAAGTCTAGGAGGATACTATCTAGGTCCGTATATAGCTTAGAAGTAGAAATATACGGCAACGCTTTAATACTAGAGGTTAGCTAAACCGAGAGATCTACTACTATTATAATAGTAATCCCTAGTATATCTTTACTAACGATCTCCTCGTTCGCTTCCCTCTAATTAGGATTAAGAGAAATAGATAAGAGCTACGTTTTAGTATTATTCTACTTCTTCGCGTCGAACTAGACTTTATTATTACTTAGCTTCTCCTAGCTATTATCTAAGGATACCTACTCTTTCTCGAGCTGCTTAAAAGAGTCGAAAGAATCTATTAGGGAAATATTAATCTCTAGCTCTCCGTACCGATAAAGGCCTACGTCGCTCTTATTATTATCCTCGCTCTCCTTCTTTCTAGATACTTCGCTATCTTCGTTAGAATAGTTAATAGAATTATACTCCTATATTCTATTATAGATCTAAGTAAAGTTAACTACGGAGGTAGCTATACTATCTAGTCTCTACTTTAACGTATAATAGTACTTAAGCGTAGCGCTATAGGATAGATCTATAGGCTTCCTTCTATATAGAAACTAACTAAGAGCTTATTGCTCGAATAGCTATAGTTCTCCGAGTTCTATAACTAAAGATGCTCTAAGGAGCCTATTAGACTAGAACGCTTCCTATTCGTCTATAGGAATAGCCTTCTTAAGTAGGTTATCTAATCTCTCTATTTTTAGCTTAGTCCTCTACGACCCTTTCGCTTTGCCTCTAGAAGGGACTATAGGACCGAATTAGGCATTCTATATCTCTATATCCTAGGAATTCGGAACTACTAGAGTCTAGGATCTTCCTTATACCTAAGATAAAGCCGCTCCTTAGGACGAGCTTAGTTTACCTCTACGATAATGCTCTATTATCTCTAGTAGTACCTACTCTCTATAAGAGTTGCTTATTCCTATTTTAGTAGCTTACTTCTACTTCTCTATATTCGCCTTTATAGCTTTTATTAGAAACGTAGTCGAGTAGAAGAGATCCTAGACGGCTTTCTAAGAGGAACGTATAGCCGTATAGGTAGCGTTATAATCCTCTTTATTCTCTTCTTCTCCTAGAATAAAGAGAGATCCTATAGGCTTGCATTTCTCTATATACTCTATAGTTCTAAACCTAGCTATACTAGCATTAATTAAGACGGGACGTTTACGCTAGTTAGATTCCTACGAGGCTCGTAGAGTATTAAAGCTAATATATTTGCTAATATTAATTAGACCGATAGCTTATTTAAGAGCTAGGAGAATAACCTTTAATTAAGAAGACTTCTTATCTTAGCTATACCCGAGAGGTCTTATTTCTTTACTAGCTTAGCTAGGACACATTTAGCGAGTCTTATCCTTATAGAGAAAGTCTTAATCTAGAAGCTAGTTAAAGTAGGAATAGTCTCTGCTACGGTAGCCTTCTAAACTATACTCCTAGTAAGCTATATCTATTTTAATTTCTAAGGTAGTATAGGCTATAACTATAGCTTAGATCTCTAGTGCTTCCTTATCCTTTTAGCTACTACGTAGGGGTCTATACGTAGGTTCCTAGTTCTTTAAAATAGCAAGGGCAAGGGTAGCTAATTATTTAGTTAGCTTCTTAACGTTAGGGCTTATTCTAGATATAGCACTTATCGCTACGGAGACTAGATTTAGGCGAGGGGTAGTATTCCTTATCGCTTTAACTAGCTTTTCTGCTAGAATAGAACGATTATCCTTATATAAGGCTTTATCGGTTTTATCCTTTCGCAACTTAGCTTTTATAGCTAAAATTACTCTCGTAAAGTTACGAAATATATAGGGACGATCTATATCTAGGTTCGCTTTATTCTAAATCTTTTTCCGTATAGGCTTAGATAGAGGCTTTAAAAACATCTAGGTACGGCTAAAGTTATCTAGATCTTCTAAAGAAATTATAGTAGAAGAGATCTTAAAGTTCTAAATATACTTAGAAATCTCCTCTAGCTTATCTAGCTTTTATAGGGATAGCTAGGAAAGGTACGACTAATCTCTAAGTATGCGCTAACTATTAAACTCGCGATACTCTTTAAGAAAGTTGCTTTTAAATAGTCTATAGTTACGACTTTCGTACCCTTCGAGGTTCTTAACTATAGAACGCTAATATTAATAAACGTAGCTAACTAGCTTCTCGACTTTAGTAGATTTATCGCCCTAGTCGCTTTTATAAGATTAGTATAGGTCTTTAAAACGCTTAATAAACTTAGTAACGTCTAACCCTTTAAAGTATCCTATCTCCTTAGAACTAGGTAAAGGTATAGGAGGTTAGCTCGTAGAAATTAAGACTTAAAACTACTCGACGCTTAAGCTAATAGTAGTGTTAATAGGGAGTTATAGTCCTATAGCTCCTCGTCGACGAGAATAAGTATTACCTATTTCTATTATTCTATTAGGATAAGCTAAAAGGTTAGTAGAGCCTAGGAGCTCCTGCCCGGTTATTTAACTCCTCTATTAGGTCCGACAAACTAGGTAGGTTAGTAATAGAACTCTTAATTGCGATTCTCTATACTAATATTATCTAAGATACTACTAGAGTTAATAGTAGTATCTAGGTTATTAGTACTAGTAGAGGAATCGTTATTTAAATCGTTCGGCATATTTTCGGCCGAAGGTCGGTAATAACGAACTAAACTAGCTAGTTTAGTTAGTATTAGGTAAAGTTAGTAGTAATAGTAGTACTAGTTTATTGCATAACGAAAGGAACGTTCTTACTAAATTAAGAATAAAATAAGAAATAGAAACTCTAGATCTAGATATAATAAAAGGAAATTCGTAACTTCGTAAATTGCGAGTAAGAGTAGCTAGTAATACCTAGTAGTTACCTATAAACTTTCCTAAGAGTTAGTTTCTTAGTCTATCTAGCTCGTAATACTTCCGACCTATATTATTTTAAACGTCCGGCCTATTATTAATCCCTCCGTACTATACGTCTATAGCCCTTTAGCAACCTCCGATAGGGAAGTATAGAGGCCGTTCTAAGCTTATACTAAATATAGGAAGAGCTAATTAAACTCTCCTAAAACTAGAGGTAGCTAGTAATACCTAGTAGTTACCTATAATACTTTCCTAGAGGTCGGTTTCTTAGTCTATCCGGCTCGTAATACTCCCGACCTATATTATTTTAAACGTCCGGCCTATTATTAATTCCTCTATGCTATGTATTTATATAGCCTTTTAGAAACCTTCGATAGAGAAGTATAGGAGCCGTTCTAAGCCTATATCTAATATAGGAAGAGTTATTAAACCCTTTTAAAAATAGGGCAACCGAAGTTATAAAACGTAGCCTTACGGCGAAACTAGGGAGTGCGAGTAGTAATACGATCCTATATCCTTTCCCTAGCTCGCTAAACTCCGTATAGCTCGTAACGTTATATTTCTTAGGCTATCCTAGCTATAACGACCCCTCTGCATAGATATAGTAACTCTAAGCGAATCCTCGGAAAGCTATAGATAAGCTAAACTATTAACCTTCTATAACTAATCGTCGGCGTCTTAAAATACTATCGATTCTAAGTCGTAATAGAACTAAGAGTTTACGACTTTCTTAGGGTTAAAGACTATCCCTATATAGAAGGTAGCTTTAATACTCTTAAGTCCTTCTAAGTTATCTAGTTCCGCCTAGGCTTATATATAATAAAGTGCGTTCTAGCGGCTTATCGTAATTAATCGCTTGCTTCTTATATTATAGTTCGTGCTATTAGACTATAAGTAACTTCTTCCTTTTTGTGTTTTTAGTAGTTCTTGTCCGTAGAAGATATTATATAGCCCTACCTTCGGCTCTATTTTAATGCGTAAATCCTATACTACTCTAACTAGCTTATAGCTAACTAGGCGTGTATATCTATATCGCTAAGGCCTAATAGCCCTAGAATTAGGTATATAGTAGTCGTATATAGCGTAATAACGCGCAGTTCTTGTCTCTCGTCTTTAGATAGCTAGGCTTAGGAATCCTCGTAAGTACTATAGTTTAGATTAAGTAATAGCTACGCTCGTAGTTACGCTTCTACGTTTAGCTCGCAAACCCTCGTATTAGCTATATTATCTCCCGTATTAGCTAGTAGGGCAGGTACGCATAGAACGCGTAATAATACTAGAACTATAAATAAGAAACGTAGGGTAGATAATTAATAGCTATAGAGGAGAGCCTAAGCTCGCGCTTTTATAGGCACCCGAGCTGCTAAGAATATGCGGTTTCCGCCTATTAATAGAGTTAAGCGCTATCTATATATAATCGCTACTACTAAACCTATAGGCCGGCTTTCTAGAGATAGTTAATTCGGCTATAGTATAGGCGGTTATTAGCATCTCTATTAATACGGCCTTCCCGTAGCTTCTTATTCTCTAGGTTAATAACTACTAGTTCCTAATAGGAAGCTAGTATAGCGCTAGCTACTAGCCGCTATTCTAGAGCCTATAGGCGGGCTATAATACCCTACTCTAGCTAGGCTACTTTATTATTCTATTAGTCCCTTAGTAGGCTAATTTAGTCGATTTAAGCTATAGCTTATATAGCTAAAAGGTCGCGAATTTGCGTTATAAACTCGTTAGGCAAAAGCCTAGCTACTAGAGGTTTAGTTCCTCTACTAGGTTAGGTATTTATAGCCTATCCTAGCGGTATAGGTAGATAGCCTCGTAGTTATTATATTCTAGCCTAAGCCGGGCTATAGGATATTCTAACTTGCGGTTCTATCTAGAGCGTAAGTAGCGCGCTAGAGGCAAATAGTTCCTAGCCTAGTAGTCCTAGTAGGCAGATATAGAAAGAACTAGTAGGGCCTAAGAGGTAGTCTTTATTAGAGGCTATATCTACTTACGCGTTATATATATTTGCTAGCGCTAGGTTAGCTATCTTCTAGTTTGCTCTATTACGTACTAGAGAGCTAAGGGAGTAGTTACGGCGCTAGGCTAAGCCGCTACTATTATCTATACTTGCCTTCTACTCTTCTATCTAGTAGAGACGAAGGCTTAGTAGTTCGGAATAAATAGAGTTTACTAGCGAGAGTAGTAGAGAGTATCTTAGGGAACCGTTAGGACTCGTATCTAGCTATAGACAAAGTCCTTCTAGCTAGATAAAAGGCCGTAGCAAAGGAGTTCTTAGAGATCGTATAGAAGACGTCGTCTATAGCCTCCGAGTACCTAGTAGCTACTAAGCGGCTATTTAGTAATAGGTAGCGTTAAAGAACTTAATCGGCTAGTAGCAAGCTACTACCTATCGCTATACTTCTTTAGAAGGTTCTTATTAAGTATAAGAGAATATATAGCAACGTATAGACTACCTTAGACCTCTATTCGAAGATAGCGCTAATTCTTATAGAGTTATTATATATCGTATACTCCGCGTATGCAAATACTATGCGCTAAGCAATGCGGTAGCAGCCGCTTACTAAGTACTAGTAAGGCCTAAGGCCCCTAACTTCTAGCTTTACTTCGCTCTTATATCGAGACTAGTTCTATTACGGTTCTTCTTAAGGCTAGTTCTACTATAGGCTCTACTCTTATTCTTATTATAGACGCTTCTACTATAGATACTCTTACTATAGCCGTTTTTACTATAACCGTTCCTACTATAGCCGTTCCTACTCGGCTACTAAGAGCCGAAGGAGAGGTTTAATCTCTACTTAGAGGTAAAGGACTTATTTAGCTACTTATATTACTACTAATAGGTTTACTACCTACTTCTACGAGTATTCTAGAGCTACCTACTCTCGTACTATCTATCTAGAAGAAGAATACTCTTAAGGCTACTAGTAGTTCTAGACTAAGAACTAAACTAGAGCCTAGAGTGCTAGCTTCTGCTTTTTAATCCTTCTAGAGAGTCCGTTATAGTTAAAGAAGACGCTAAAGAAAAAGGCAAGAGTAAGAGTATAAGCGTCTACGTCGGGAAGTATAGGAGAAGCTAGTTTAGTATATAATAAGCGCTATAGTCTTAGAGGCACGCTAAAAAAGCATATATAACGCTAAAAGCGCTATAAGGCTATAGTAAGCTATAAGAGGCGGCTAGAATTAGAACTAAAAGATAGTTATTATAGTTATTATAGTTATTATAGTTATTATAGTTATTATAGTTATTATAGTTATTATAGTTATTATAGTTATTATAAAAAAGATAGTAAGAAGCGAGAGTAATACGTAATCGAGAGTACCTTTCTATAATAGAGGGAAAGAACTAATAACTAAGAGTACTCGTTACCGTGCGCTTACTAGTAACTTCCTAAACCTAATATAAATAAAGGCTAGTAGCTTAGCAAAGCAGTATAGTATAGTATAGTAGCTAGAGGCTAGCGATAGTATAGCTAATAGCTAGTAGAAGTAGTATATGCTTATATTCGTAGGCCGCGGCTAGGCTAGAATTTAAATTTAGATTTAGCTTTAGTTAGTTCTAGTCGCGCTAGGTGTCCTACTAGACGCTAGTACTATATAGAGGGCGTAGAGGCCGTTTATTAGAAAAAGTAGGTTCTTCTAAACTAGCTAGATTATTAGACTCTTTTTCGAGCTACTACGTTATTATAGCTAGGCTAGGAATTAATAAAGTAGTCTCGAGTATATCTAGTTTTTTTTACTATATACTACCTCTCGCTAAAGTATATAGCTAGCAGCTAGGCTAAGGTAGGCGTACTACTTAGTAGGCGTACTAGTATAGTAGCTAGGCCTAGGTAGGCGCACTAGTATAGTAGCTAGGCCTAGTATAAGAGGGTATATAGCAACGTATAGACTACCTTAGACCTTCGTCCGAAGATAGTACTAATTCTTATAGAGTTATTATATATCGTATACTCCGCGTATACGTATACTATACGCTAAGCAATATAGTATTAGCTGCTTGCTAAGCACTAGTAAGGCCTAAGGCCCCTAACTTCTAGCTTTACTTCGCTCTTATAACTGCCTCTCTCCTTCTATTAAGCTATCCTAGCTCGATAGGTAGATAGTAGTTTTCTCGTATGCGTAACGTCCCTATTACGTCCGCGTATCTCTTATTATTTATAGGCTTTCTATTAAGTTCTATCGCACGTTACTATTACGATTCGCATACGTAACGTAAGTAAGTTATTACTATATATTATTATTAATAGCAACGCGCGTTATTATATTTATTGCGGTAATAGTATTATAAACTCTTACTTGCGCGCTTCTAAACTTCTTCTATAATACTAATACTTAGTTATTTAGTTTCTTATAGATACGCTCTATACTTGCCTCCTAATATATATATATATACTTATTATACTCTCTACGTATACTTTACGCATGCACTTAAGAACTACTATAAGATAAGTCCTAAGAAGACTAAGAAGCTATCTAAGGGCAAAGAGGCTACTATAGCCTTTTTATTAAGTAGCTTATAGGTAGGCCTAGAGCGCCTTTATTGCGCCTACCTAGGCCTAGCTACTATAGTAGTGCGCCTACCTAGGCCTAGCTACTATGCTAGTGCGCCTACCTAGTAGTACGGCTGCCTTAGCCTAGCCGCTAGCCGTATACTTTAGTAAGAGGTAGCAGATAGCAGAAAAACTAGATATACCCGAGACTACTTTATTAATTCCTAGCCTAGCTATAATAACGTAGTAGCTTAGAAAAGGTCTAACGATCTAGCTAGTTTAGAAGAACCTACTTTTTCCGATAAACGGCCTCTACGCCCTCTATACTACGCTAGCGTCCGGTAGGACACCCGGCGCGACTAGGACTAACTAAAGCTAAATCTAGATTTAAATCCCGGCCTAGCCGCGGCCTGCGAATATAAGTATATACTACTTTTGCTAGCTGCCGGTTATACTATTACTAGCCTCTAGCTACTATACTATACTATACTATACCGTACTACTTCGCTAAGCTACCGACTTTTATTTATATTAGGTTTAGGAAGTCGCCGGTAAGCGTACGGCAACGAGCACCCTTAGTTATTAGTTCTTTCCCTCCGATTATAGGAAGGTGCTCTCGATTGCGTATTACCCTTACTTCTTACTACCTTTTTTATAATAACTATAATAACTATAATAACTATAATAACTATAATAACTATAATAACTATAATAACTACGATAACTATCTATTAGTTCCGATTCTAGCCGCCCCTTATAGCTTACTATAGCTTTATAGCGCTTTCGGCGTTATATACGCTTTTTTAGCGTGCCTCTAAGACTACGGCGCTTATTATATACTAAACTAGCTTCTTCCGCACTTCCCGATATAGACGCTTATACCCTTACTCTTGCTTTTTCCTTTAGCGTTTTCTTTAACTATAACGGACTCTCTAGAAGGATTAAAAAGCAGAAGCTAGTACTCTAGGCTCTAGTTTAGTTCTTAGTCTAGAACTACTAGTAGCTTTAAGAGTATTCTCCTTCTAGATAGATAGTACGAGGGCAGGTAGCCCTAGGATACCCGTAGAAGTAGGCAGTAAACCTATTAGTAGTAATATAAGCAGCTAAATAAGTCCTCTACCTCCGAGTAGAGATTAAACCTCTCCTTCGGCTCTTAGCGGCCGAGTAGAAACGGCTATAGTAGGAACGGCTATAGTAAGAACGGCTATAGTAGAAGCGTCTATAATAAGAGCGAGAGTAGAGACCGTAATAAGACTAGTCTCGATAATAACCTCTAATATAGAAGTAGGCTACGGACGAAGAATAGCCCCCGCTATAGTAATAGGTAGTAGCCTAGCATTAGCTAATTAAATCCTTTAACGCCGCCTATTGCCGAGTAGCTGCCTAGCGGCCGCTACGCGTACGGAGGCTATAGATAACGTCCTTATTATAAACCCCGAGAACTCCCTTGCTACGGCCTTTCGTCTAGCTAAAAGGACTTTATCTATAGCTAGATATAAGCTCCGACTATTCTCTAAAACGCTCTCTACCGCTCTTACTAGCAAACTCTATCTATTCCGAACCTCTAAGCCTTCGCTCTCGCCGGATAGAAGAGTAGGAAGTAAGTATAGATAATAGCGGCGGCTTAGCCTAGCGCCGTAACCGCTCTCTTAGCCCTCTAGTATACGATAGAATAGACTAGAAGGCGGCTAGCCTAGCGCTAGCAAATATATATAACGCGTAAGTAGATACGGCCTTTAACGAAGACTACTTCTCGGGCTCTACTAGCTCTTTCTATATCTGCCCTCTAGAACCGCTAGGCTAGGGACTATTTGCCTCTAGTGCGCTACCTACGTCCTAGATAGAACCGCAAGTTAAGATGCCCTATAGCCCGGCTTAGGCCGGGATATAATAATAGCGAAGCTATCTACCTATACCGCTAGAATAAGCTATAAATGCCTAACCCGATAGAGGAACTAAACCTCTAGCGGCCGGGCTTTTGCCTAATAAGTTTATAACGCAGATTCGCGACCTTTTAGCTATATAAGCTATAGCTTAAATCGACTAGATCGGCCTACTAAGGGACTAATAGAATAATAGAGTAGCCTAGCTAGAGTAGAGCATTATAGCCTGCCTATAGGCTCTAGAATAGCGGCTAGTAGCTAGCGCTATACTAGCTTCCCGCCGGGAACCGGCAGTTATTAACCTAGAAGATAAGGAGCTACGGGGAGGCCGTATTAATAGAAACGCTAACGACCGCCTACGCCGTAGCCGGATCGATTAGCTCTAGAAAGCCGGCCTATAGATTTAGCAGTAATAGAAGCTACGCGCGGATAGCGCTCGACCTTATTATTAACGCTAGCCTAATAGTAGCCCTCTACTACCTAATAATAGTAGTAACGCCTCGTAGCCGAGATATAATAGCTATTGCGATAGGAATTATAATAACCGTAGGTATAGACGCCGCTATCGCTCTTCGTTAGGCTATCGACGCTCGCTATTAGGTTTAGACCCCTACTTCTTAAACGGCGAATTAGACCTCTATCGAAATAGCTATTAGCGGCCTTCCCGCTCTCTACGTCGCAGCCTACCTAGGAATACTTAGTTTAAGCTAGAGGAGATCGGTTTCTTCTATTTAGACGCCTTTTTCGACGATCTTCTAAATAGAGATATTATAGACTAAGGTAGTAAGACCTTTTACCGTTCGGTCTATCTCTTTTTAGACGTAGCTAAAGACTACGCTATAATTAATAGTAGCTAGTTCGCCCGAACCTATCTCTTTAAGTATTTCCGTAGTACGGCCCTCTAGTAGCTAGTCGGAGAATTAAGTAAGTACGACTAATAGACTCTTCGCGAAGGCTATAGTATTAAGCGCTAGAAGAAGGCACTTCGTAACAAGTTCTAGCTACTACCGGCCGAGGCCCTAGGTAAGTTAGAAGGCAAGCGCTACGACTAGTAGGACGTAAGAGATAACCGCCTACTAGGGGAATTTATTCTTAATATAGTTTGCTAGGCCTAAGAGGCTCGTACTACCGATCGGCTAGCCTAACTAACTTAGATATAGATAAAACTCTATTACGAACTATAGATAACTATCCCCTATTCTACTCCGACTACTATAGTTAACTAGTTTATAAGCTAGATAAAGACGCAGCTCTTTAGCTAGAGATAGATGCCGTAGGGGCGTCTACGAGGTAAGTATAATAGACTAAGACGAGGGCCGCTAGCCGATTACGTAAGAACCGGCCGTAATACAAAAGGGCGATTTATCGCTTATAAAGTCGAGCCTAGAGATAAGCGTAATCCTAGCCGTAGCTAATATAAGCTGCCTAATAAGAAACTATAGCGAGATATTAGCCGCAACCGCAGCCGTAAGCGCGACTATCTAAGCGGAAACGATCGTTATTATTAGCTACTAGACCGAGAAAGCGACTATATAAAGAAGAAGGCCGGAGATATAAAGGTTAAGACTAAACCGGGCTAGGTAGGCAATCGTGCCTACTATAACTATAGAGGGGAAGGCTACTTCTTACGAGAATATCCCGAACTATAAACTAAGCGTTATAGCTAAAACTACTATATCGACAATAGCTACTTCCTAAGCCGTAGCCGTAGCTATAGACGCTTACCGAATAGGTCTCTAGACTATAGACGTAAGCCTAGCTAGGCTAATATATACGACTATTTTAACTATATTATCGACTACGTAGCTTCCGATAATAAGCTAGCTATTAGCTATAACGATCTACCTACGCCGTCTATTTACGCGGCCTATACTAATAACCTGCCCTCTTATAATTTAGAGCCTTTCTCGGCCCGTCCGCAGACCTAGAAGTGCCGCTATACTATCTATAGGGCCGAGTTCTTAACTCGTACTAAGCTAAAGGCTTACTAACGCTAGTATAATACGGCCCCTCCGAAGAGGAAGATAGAGGTACTTAAGTCGAGAGCGGTATTTGTCCTAAAAGCTAGCTTTGCCTTCCGGACTGCCTACTACCTTAGAATATATCTGCGTTTAGCCTAGGACGGCCTAGATTATATAGTCTGCTTAGATACTAGCGCGACGTTATTTATTATTAATAATAAGTTCCTAACCTAGTTCTGCCTAAAAGTCTTACGACGCCGATTAGCCTAGCCTTTATAGGTTAATAGTTTATTAGCGGTAATTTCTATCTATAAGTACGTAGAACTAGACTTCTAGATACCGGCGTTATACGAGGGCAAGTATATCCTAGTATATATGCGCTACGAAGTGCATATTATCCCGACTCTACGCCCGAAGATATTAGTTGCTATAGATATTATAGGCCCCTAAGCTATTAAAATTAATCCTATACGAAAGATAATAACTCTAGGTGCCGCCTATTATGCTCGGGCCCCTTTAATTATAAAGAGGAAGGACTAGCTAGCTTTTCGCACGGTACTAGATATATAGGAACTAGTAGTAGTTCTAGCTCGCTCGATAGCGCGCATCCCGGTAACTGCCTATAAACCTATCCTAGCCGGCCGAGATTTTAAATTTTACGCCTATCCTAAATACCTTAGCGGACTGCAGACCTAACTAGGAGTATACTTAGCTATTATTAATTCTACTACCGATTTTGTCTTCGTCTATAACGATACGGACGCCCTAGCTACGATCCCTAGCTAGACCCGTATCGGTGCCGTTTTAGAAATCTCCTTCTTAGGCGGATATTACGTCGATTTTAGTCGATACGAGCTCGCTACTTAGTCGGATTTTTATAGGTAGAGCTACCTAGCTCGTAAGTTTACTAAATACGCCGATATATCCTTACTGCGACTAGAGGTACTAGACGAGAATATAGAGCAACGACTAGCTAATAGGGCTACTATCTACGGAACGACCGACTAGCGACGGAAATACTAGTAGCTTATATACTAGTACGATCGCCTATTCCGGGATAAGGGCACTATAGTAAAGGTGCCGGAATCTAAATATATACTAGTAACCTTACTACTAGGGGCCGAGGCCTATTATATACTAACTATTATATATCCCTTATCTAGCTCGGACCGGGCTATAGTCGATAATATATTCGACCTACTTAAGATTTAAGGAAAGCTATCCGATACTACTTAGCCTACGCCCTTCGGTTTTCTAGTTTTTATAGTCTAGAAAATCGTCGAAGTTAATAGCGTAGTAGTACGCAAGGGCCGGGCTATAGTTAATATCCGTAGTCTAAACTAATAGGTAGTAAAGGACTCCTATCCTCTACCGAGATAGGAAGATATCGTAGTAGTATTAAAGGGCAGCCGTTTTATTACTATAATCGATATAGTATCGTTTTTCTACTAGTAGTAGGTAGCTAAGGCTAACCGCTATAAGTTTACTATTAATAGCTATAGAGGCTAGGAGCAGTTAGGCGTAGCTATTATAGGTTTTGCAAATAGCGTCTAGTACGTATAGAGATAACTAGACCGAATCCTAAAGAAGCTTTACTACTATTTGCGTACCTATATCGATAATATTATTATCTTTTCTAAGACCTTTAACGAGCATCTCTAGAACCTAGATAGAGTCTTCTAGGCCCTTAATAATATAGATATTAGCATATCTCCGACTAAGACCTTTATAGGCTTTCCGTTAATACGGCTACTAGGTTAGCGCGTTAGTAGTTTAAGTTATACTACTTATAAGGAGAAGGTCTAGGCTATCTTAAATTTACTATTTCCTAATACGTTAAAGGACCTAGAATTCTATATCGGCATTACGGGCTAGTAGAGATATTATATTCCCTACTTCTCTTAGTTAATCGCTCCGTTCGAGGCTAGAAAGAAATATCTCCTTAGCCTAGCCCCGTCTAACTAGCGAAAAGGGAACCTACGCAAGCGCTATATAGCTAGAATGCTCGTATAGAACGATGCCGAGAATCTAGTTCTAGTTTACCGCTCCTTTAGCTTACTATAGGATATTTATCGTATAGCTACTTTCCTATACTACCTAGATTTAGACCGCCCTCTCTATATCGATCTTAATTTTAGTTAGCTTAGCTACGCTACAGTTATCTATATAGTAAGGTATAATCTAGTACTAGACCCGGCTAAACTCGTTAGATTCGTAGCTACGGCTATCTAACCTATACTATTTCTTAGTAAGGCTCTATTCGATATCGAATCTTACTACCTAGCTACGGAACTAGAGGTCTCTAGCCTTCTCTAAACCGCTCGGAAGGCTAGGTATATTCTCTAAGCTAGCTACTAACCTATCTATATCTTTATAGACTATATAGCTACTCTAGCAATCGCTACGGCTAGTTTACTAACGACTACTACCTCTATAAATAAGCTTAACCTACGATTAGTACGAGCCGGCTAGTATCTATTCTAGTTCTACGGAATAGAGGTAGTATACCGGCCGGGACGCCTATATACGATTCCGGATGCTTTAAGCCGTTTTATCTTAGAACGCTAGGTTAAGGTAGGTATTAGTAATAACCTTAACCTACTTACCTATAATAACTTCGATCTATCTACGGATACTATCTAGAAACTAGGTAATCCCGTATACTTATACCCTAGGCCCTATAAGGACGCTAGCTATTTCTACGCAACGCTACTTAATAAAAGAACCGGCCGGTCTTATACCTTACCGGAGGCTATAGTATTCTACTTAGTACTCGTAGAGATATCCGAGGACTTTAAAATAGAGCTATAGGAGAGATATCGGAATAACCCTTAATAGGCCCGACGATTAAAATAGCTATAGCAAGCTAAGCGACGTTATATAGCCGCCCTCGATAGCCCTACCTAAGACGAGGCCGGTGCTTACTAGAAGGATCCTAGGAAGAGGGAGCCGGAAGCCGCTCTACTAGGCCTATAGTTTTTCCTAAGGCATAATCTAATCTATTTTAAAGATAATAGAGACGGCCGTAAACGTTTATATATTTCCTAACTACTATATAAAGAGATATTTAAGATAGCGTATAATAACTATTATTACTCTAGGTTCTACTACTTATACGTACGTATAATAGCCTTCTTCTACGTCCGGCATTTAGCTAAGGAACTCCGCTAGTATATTAAGTACTATCTAGATTATATCTTAGACTAGACCTACTATTACCGGCTCTATAGGGAATTATAGCCTATCTAGGCTATAGCTATACTCGACTATATAGTTACCGTAGACTAGGTTTTCGGCCTGCTATCTAAGAACGGCGGATACGACGGGTTTCTAATAGAGATATGCAAATTCTTAAAACGAGTAATCTTAATAAAGGCTAAGTCTACGTAGATAGCGGCTAAGTACGGGGCAGCGTAGATCTATAGCTATATAGTAAACGAGCGCTTTCTACCCTTAATTATAATCGGCGACCGCGATCCTATCTAAATGTCTAAATTTATATAGGCGGCCTTCCGCAAACTAGGGATATACTTTCTAGCTATAATAGCTTACTACCTATAGGCTAACGGCTAGAGTAAGAGAACTAACTAGATAGTAGAGATCGCCCTCTAGTTCTTTATTACCTTATTCCCGGATACGCTATAGGCCGAGGCCTTACTATATATATAGGCTAAACTTAATAATAGCTAGAATACGTCTACGGGCAAGGCACCTAACGTCCTTATTTAGAGCTATAAGACTAATCTAGACGCACTAATGCCCTTAGCCGAGCTACTAACTGCGGACTACGCCGCTCTATGCTAGGAAGCACGCGATAAAGCCGCTAATTTAATAGCTTAGGCCGTAGTAGCTATAAAGGAACGATACGATATAGCATATTAGCTAATTACTTTCTAGCTAGGCTAGAGGGTCCTCTTACGACTATATAGGAGCTATTGCCGGCCCGGGGTAGCTAATAGAAAGTTTTCTTACTAGCGAGTTAAACCTTTTATAGTAGAAAGGGCCGTAGGCCGTCTAGCCTATAAGCTAATTATTCCTTCTATTTAGCGAATCTACCCTATAGTCTCCGTAGCCTAACTCGAGCCTTATCTCGCTAGCGATAATCTATACTAACGCGACACTCCTAAACCTAGCCTAGTAGAGGCTATAGAGGACGACGAGGCTCTATACTATAAGATCGAGAGACTACTAGGCCGCCGGACGGTACGTAGCCGGAGTTAGTACCTAGTAAAATAGATAGGCTATAGCTATAAGCATAACGTTTAGTACGATTTAGACGACTTACGAGACGTAGTAGATATAGTTTAAGAATATAACCGGACTTACCTAGAGGACTAGCCTTAGAGGCGTAACCGCACTAGAGCCCGGCCGAACGACGGCCCTAGCTAGTAGGCAGCGCTAGGTACCTCTCCGCTACCGCCCCCCGCTATCTCCCCGCCGCGGCGGAACGCTACTATAGAGCGAGGCGAGAGGGCCGCTAGGCGTAGCCTACGCTAAGCGGCTAGACGCTATTACTAGGGCATTTTATTTAAAGTATTACTTAGTTAGCATTTTCTAAGTAATATAAACCGAATCTAGAACGTTCTATTTAGCGACTACCGCTTAGTTAGTATTAGCCTACGCTAAGTAGCTAGACGCTATTACTAGGGCATTTTATTTAAAGCATTGCTTAGTTAGTATTTTCTAAGCAATATAAACCGAATTTAGAACGTTCTATTTAGCAACTACCGCTTAGTTAGTATTGCTAAGCGATATAAGCCGATAATAACGCACGGACTCTATATTATTTACTTTCTTCTACTATCGCCTCCGTACCTTTACCTCTACTACTACTACCTTCGCGATATATATATTATATCTTAACTATAGTATTAATAACGTAGGCGCCGCATTAGCGCGAATAGTATTAATAGAGCAGTAATATACTAGATTACGGTAGTGCGCTACTCTATTACGATATCTTTCGCCGCTTTCCCGCCTATTACGACCTTCTCCGCTAATAATTCGATAACCCTACTGCCGCTACTAAAGGACTTAAAGTTCCTATAGTACTTCGGGCTTTCCGCTAACTTACTTCTAAAAAGTCGCTATAAGCGATATTCTCTACCTAAGGGCCCTTTAGCTAGCCGACGCGTATACCGTATAGCGCTAGATAGTTAATTACTATAATAAGTAAGATTTAAATAACCTAGCTATCTACGAGGCTAAGCTTTAGTCCGTAGTTATCGGCATAATAGATATTTTAGAGAGACTAGAGCTAACGGTTAGCATTAACCGAAGCGATATAGCTGCGGTTATAGCTATTATCCTAATAAGAATAGACAAGTATAAGTATAGCTCCGCTATAGCGGGTTACGAATAGACGCGTAAGGCCGTTATTACTAACCTATAGACGGCTCGCTTACTAGTTCCTTAGAACTAATAGGCTACGAAGTTAGAGCAAAATTTCTATTATACCCGATAGTAGGCTAATAGCTAGAATAACCGTATCTATAAGCGGATATTCGACTAGTCGACCCGCTATAAGATATCTGCCTATACTAAGTAGCGGCACGAGCAACTAATAAATAATTAGTAGGCGGAAAAGAACGAGTATACCTAATACGGCTACGAGATAGCCGCTCGCTATAAAGCTTAAGACAAATAAGCTATAGATATCGCATCCGGCGACGACTTCGTCCTAGAACCTCTGCTACTAATAATAGCACTAGAATAGGTTTAACTATAAGTATAAGCTTATATCTAGGATATATACCGGGCTAGCATCGAGAGCTCGGCTGCTATCTAGAATATAGCTAACGTATCTATCTAAAAGGCTATATAAGACGTCGAATACGCTAGAAAGTTCTAGGCATAAGAACTAGTTAAGCTAACCGACGCTAACTAAATAGCTAGAGATATAGGCGTATCGCTAGGGCGTTTCTAGACATTAAGATATATAAACCGTTCCTAGCTAGCTTATATCGAGTTCCTAATAGAGAAGGTATTAGGCCGGATATATACTAACTCTAAGCCGACCTCCTAGCTACCCGGCTTAGAGACTTTCCTTAACCGTACCTAATACTATAACGCTAGGCCTTTGCTTCTACTTTAGGAGAAGCGCGGTAATATAGACGTCCCGCTAGTAATTCCCTTTAACGAGCTAAATAGTAGGACCTAGCGGCCCCTTAAGTCGGTAGTACTAGGCCTATACTAGCCGCCTATCTTAGCTAACTACGTCTACTAGAATATTAGCAAGCCGACTCTAAAAGCTAATAATCTAAAGGCTAGAACGATATCCGGGAAGCTGCTAGCTACGTTAGAGATATACGCGCCGCCGGATCCGAGGCTACTATACTTATAGCTAGAGATAACGGCAACTAATAAGACGACTCCGCCTATCGCTAAGAAGCGCGTAGAGAAGATAGTCGATAAATAGCGCGCGAAACGCAAGTAGAAGATATAGAGGCAGGCGGAGCTTAGAGCCCTAGAAGCCGCTAGTAGAGATAATAACGACTAGCTTTAGGACGTTAACTAGGCCTACCTCCGCTACCGAGAGGAATAAGAGAGGGCGGCCTACGCTAATATCGATAACTCCGAGCACCCTTCTACTTATAATTAGCGTCCTACGGCTACTTAGAATAACTAGTATAAGTACTAGAATAAAGTCGGCCGGGAGGTATTATAAGGACGCTAGCTAAATCTAGGCTAGGACCGATAGGACTAGCTAGAGACGTAGCACGGATAAGAGGTATCTTAATAGTAGAAGGCTTTAAAGGCCTAGGATAGAAAGACTAGAGTATAGCTTATAAGAGAATTATAGTAGAGAGAGGAATAGGAAGACTAGCTTCGGAGGTAATAATAGTCGTCGCCTTCTACTAATTAGCGTTATTTTAATAGGCTAAGGGCCGCCCGACTGTCTCTAAGCCGGCTTTAGGATAGTAGATAGCATAGCGCGCCGGGCCGTTTCTAATCGATTAGCGGCAGCCGCGCTAGCAGCCTACTATCGAGGTTCCCGTTAGCCGGCATACTATTACTAGGGTTAAATAGCTTAGACCTTACCCGACTAGGCTAGAAATAGAAGCGCCGCCTTATAGAACTAGACACTCTAGTCTTAAAGAGAACTAGAGTCGATAACGCTTAAGGCCCGGGTAACGAGATTGCGTAGGTCGGCTAGAATAATATATCCGAAGAGAATTCTAATAATAAGTCGGATAAAGGCTCTAGAAAGAAAGTTAGGGTAAAGGACGGCCGGCACTTAGACGAGAAGCTAAAGGACCTAAAGCGCTACCTAAAGACGGCTTAGTAGTATAAGGCAGCCGACTACCTAGGCTATATTAGCTAAGGCCCCGCCGGCGAATACTATTAGAGAGCGGGGGTGCTCTACCCTTTAGACGACTAGATAACCCTAACCTTATATAGCGCCGGCAAGTAGGCTAAGAATAAGGCAGCGCTAGGACTACTCTATATAGCTCTTAGTATAATTATACTAAAGACGCTACTACCTATTAGCGTTCGCCTAGATAACTACGCTATCGGCTAGCTTCTCTAGCTTAAACGCCTCGGTCTCTTTAGCAAGAACTAGCTTAGTAACTAGTAGCTAGCGGTTTTTAATTCGAAGGGCAACGTCCGCTCTTAGCGCGAGCCGTATAGCTAGCTATACCTTATACTTAATAACGCTAACCGCCTAGTCTACGGCCTCGCCGAAGGAAACCGGCTGCTAGTTAGCTATAACCCGGATAGGAAGATCTATTAGAAGGTAGCTAGCTTTATTAAGCCCCGTAATAATAGAGATAAGAACGAGATTATCCGCCTCTCGGACTAGGAGGTGCTACTAGGCCGGATAGAAGACAGCCTCGTCTAGGCTATAGAGCTCGATCTAGAGCTAATTACGGACGCGGCTATTAACGCTATAGACGATAGCTCGTCTAAGATAATAACGAAGACCCTATATAAGTATTTTAACGCGACGATAACTCTCGTTATAGGACTCTACTACTAGCACCCGCGCCTAGAACTAACTAAGAAGGCGGACGAGGAGACCCTTAAGAGCGCTAGAATTAAGTAGACGAGATACTAGCAATAGCCCTATTACGTAGCTCTTAGCGAGCAAGCTCTATAAGAGCGTTACTTCTATCTTTTACGCGAGGAATAGCTAGACGCAGGGCTCTATATTTATTAGCTACTATAGCCGGAAGTTAGCCTATTAAACGCTGCCGATAGAATAGGCTAATAGTAGAATAGCTACTAGAGCTAAGAGTACGGACGCTGCCGCGTAATAGATAGAATAAGCCGATAATAGGAATACGGCGCAGTTTAGAAGACGTAGCGGTTTATCGATATAATATAGTATAGCTAAGAATAGCCGCCTTTCTTTAAAACGGAGGGGGGGTAATTATTGCGCCTGCCTAGGCCTAGCTACTATAGTAGTACGCCTGCCTAGGCCTAGCTACTATGCTAGTACGCCTGCCTAGTAGTGCGGCTACCTTAGCCTAGCCGCTAGCCGTATACTTTAGCGAGAGGTAGCAGATAGTAGAAAAACTAGATATACCCGAGACTACTTTATTAATTCCTAGCCTAGCTATAATAGCCTTAGTAGAAATACTAGTGCTTCTAGTAGCTACGCCCTAAGTTTAGCTAGTAGCTAATCCCTTCTTTTATGTCTAGGTAGTATTACTTTAGATAAGGATAGCTAGTCGGATAGTATACGTAGCGTACGCTTACTTTAGGCAAGCTCTAATGCCCCTAGTAGTAGTCCGTAGCTAAGCCTATTCCTAGCCCCTAATACTACTAGTCGTCTTAGAGAAGATAGCTATAGTAGTAGCTATATTAGCTCTAGCCTAGTAATAGGTAGAGGCCTAGGTAAGCCTACGCTAGGTAGGTTACTATTAGTCTAGCTCCTACTTAGTAGTAGTACGCCTACGAAGCGTACTCGCTCCCCGTTATTAGAGCTAGGCTTCTTGCTAGATCTTATTACTAATAGAGCTATAGGCCCTTCTAATCGTATACTAGCTACGAAGGGCCTATACCTCGTAGGCGCCTCTAATATACTATGCCCTAGTACTATACTTAGCTCGGCTCCTACTACCTCTTATATTAGTGCGGCTAAGACTAAGTACCTTAAGTAGTATAATCGTTGCATTTGTAACGACTATAATCTAGGTAGACGTAACCGTAAGTCCCTTCCTACTCGCTATCTCGTTATATTCTATTTATATACTAACTATAGTATAGGCTAGGCTGCCTACTCTAGTAAGCTACCTAAGAATATTAATATTAAGAAGTATATATATTATATACGTAGTAAGTATACTTATAAGTAGACCTACTATAAAGCTATTAAGTTAGTAGTATATCGTATATATAACGTACGCGATACGCTAGTACGTCGCTAGGCCGAGCTTAGCTACTATAGGAACGATATAGTACGAGCTAATAGCTAGTAAGTAGTAGTAGATGCCTAGACTTAGCTAGATACTGCCTATACTAGTAAGTTCTCCTTTTAACGTCGCGCGTAGTATACGCGTCGCTTGCGCCTCGTATTTACTAACTACGCGCGTAGAGACTAAGATAGTTATAAAGCGCCTCTAGACTAATAATAGTAAGCTAGCTAGCGGTAAGCCTACTAAGAAGGAGAGTAGCGGCGGCGCTCTATAGAGGTCCCGCGCGCTTATCTATAAGGCTACCTAGCTTAATAGTACTCTTCGGAGTATAATAGAGCTACTTACTTAGATATATCTAGTAGCTTATCGCTTTTATATTATATACTAACTATACTTATAGATTACTAAGTATAGTAGCGTCCTAGTAGAGCGGGACGCTATTAACGCTACTATTAGCCTTTATCTATCCTTAGAGAAGGAGGATAAGGCTAAGAAGGCCTTCTTAGAGAAGAAGGCTTTTAAGGATAAGCTAGCTAAAGGTAGTACCTAAGCTAGCGCTCCTTACGCTCCTCTATACTTCTATATATACGCCGCTCGCGTACGCTACGTGCAATATACTATAATAAATGTTTTAGTTAGCTCCCTATAAATAATATAAAGCTTATCTATAGAATAAAAAGCTATTTATTCTACCCTTTTTACCTACGTATTACGTACGATATACTATCGCGTTACCTTCGGGCTATACTTATTTACCTTACGCGTCGCCTCGAATTTATCTAGTGCCTTATATTCTCTAATATGCTCGGCTAGTTCCTACGTATTATATTCTTTTAGCTAGCCTATCTACTTAACTAACTACTAACGTTTCTTATATCTAACTCGCGTGTCTAGGATCTCTTTAACTTACTACTTGCTTAAGTCTTCTTCTATAAGCAGTATACCTTTTATATCTGCGTCGCTTATAGCGCCCTTTTAAGGCTCTAGTAAAGATACGTAGAATATATTATAAACGCGCTATACGCTTAGTAAGGCTAGGTAGTACGCCTACTTCCTAATCGCGTTAATTACCTTAAATAGACCTACGAACTTTAATACTAACTTCTTTATAGGCACCTTTAAGTAGAGGTTCTTTAAGGATAATAATACTATATCGCTAACTTTAAACTCTATTAGCTTATACCTAGTATTAAAGTATCTAGCTTATACTTTAGCTACGTATTACTAGCGTTTCGTAAGGTCCTTATACGTTTCTCGTAGTCGCTTTATAGCGTTAATTACTACTAGTGCCTCTCTCCTAAAGAGCTCGTCCTAAGCGACTCGCGTACTCGTTGCAATCTCTATATTATAGCTATATACTACCTTAAACTAACTTATCTTAAACGTTAGATATACCGCGTTATTATAAGCTAATTCTACTTAAAGTAGTAACGTCGCCTAGTCGTTCTACTTATCGTTATAGAAGATACGTAAGTACTATTCTAGTATCTAATTAGCACGTTCCGTCTATCTATTAGTCTGCGGATAGAAGGCTATAGATAGCTTATAGTTTATATGCGACTCGAAATAGAAGTCCGACTAGAACTAGCTAGTAAAGATAGTGCCTCTATTACTTACGATTCTATATAGTATTCCGAATTAGCAAATTACCCTATTAATTAGGATCTATACGAGGTCTACGCTCGTATATTTCTTAGTAGTTAGTACGAAGAGGTTTATCTTCGAGTACTAGTTAATAATTACTAGGACTATATCGTATACGCATACGTCTCGCTTACTAGGTAGTAGGTCCGTAATAAAGTCTATAGTTAGCTTCTTCTATAGGAGCTCTAGCTACGGTAATACTAATAGCTCGCTATATAGTCGATAGCGTCTTACCTTCGATACTTAGCACTCTAAATAGGATTAGACGTACTAGCTAATATCCGTAGACATTTCTAGCTAGTAATACTTCTACTATACTAACTCGGTAGTTTTATCCTTACTAAAGTAACTAGCGAGTAGATTATCGTAGTATATATAAATTACCTACGTCTATAGTATATAGTCCTTAGGAAGATATAGCTAATCGCTATAATATAGTACTTCTTCTCTAATATAATACCTATCGTATTTGCCTCTACTATATTACGCCTTCTCGAAGAGTTCCTTCGTATTAGGCTCTTATAGTATTAGCAATTTAGTAAAGTTAAGAACTAAGTTTAAGATATTTAGGTATAGTCCTTCTATAGTAACCGCTACGCGTGCGATATATATGCTACTTAAGAAGTAGTCTTATATATACTCTTTTAGGAGCTGCTCTAAGACTATACTTATAAGTTGCTCTTATATCGTAATTACGATACGCTAGAGGAACGCCTAGTCTCCGTACTTAGCTCTTATACTATATACCTAGAGCTTCTTCTATAATATTAGTAGTAGGTTCGATATATATACTTATTCGTATACGTAGTTACTACGTCTTAACGGCGTATTAGCTAGGTTCGTTTTCCCTAGTCGATGCTTAATTATAAAATTAAATAGGGCTAGAAATATAGCCTAACGAGCCTATCTGCCTATAAGTTACTTTATTATTATAAAGGCTTTAAGGTTAGCGTAGTCGATAAGTATAGTAACTAAATACGAGGCGCCTTTAAGATATAGCTACTATGCCCTAAATGCTTCTATAATAGCTAGAAGCTCTTTATTATAGGTCTCGTAGTTATATTCTACTAGAATTATCTTCTATAAGAAGAATGCTACTAGATACTAGTTCCTATCCTCGAATAACTAGCTTAGGATACTTATAATCGTAAAGTTTAATATATTAGTTTCGACTCGCGTACGTACTATAGAGTTATAGTACCTTAGTAATAGAGCAGCTTAGAATATATCTTTAATCCTATAGAACGTAAGCTTCTTGCTTTCGCCTTAGCTAATATGCCTTAGCTTCTTGCCTACTTTAGCCTCCTTTAATAGTACTATTAAAGCAGCGACGATCCTAGAGTACCTATATATAAACTACTAATAGAAGTTAGCAAATCTAAGGAACGACTATACCTTAGTAAGCGTAGTAGGCGTTAGCTACGCCGTAATTGCGTCGACTCTACGAGGATCTATCGTTACGCCTTTAGAGCGTACGATAAACTTAAGAAACTTAACCTCCTTCTTAAAGAAGTAGTATTTTACGCGCTAAGTATATAATCTAAACTTCTAGAGTCTCTCTAGCACGGCATATACGTCTTATATATAAGCCTTACGCGAGGCGCTATATATAAGGATATTATCTAGATATACTATATAGTATATATCTACGAGGCCTAAGAGGGCTCTATTAATATACCTCTAAAAAGTAGCTAGTACGTTAGTTAACCCGAAAGGCATTACCTTATACTAGAAGTATCTATATCGCGTGCAAAACGTAGTCTTCTAGTAGTTAGTTAGCCTTATATAGATATAATAGTATACGTCTACGAGGTCTAGCGACGTAAACTATATAGCTTCTATAAGCTTATCGAGCGTCTCGCTAATAAGTAGTAAGAGATAGCGATTCTTTACTATAATCTTATTTAATCTATAGTAATCTACGTATAACTATAAGATACTATTCTTCTTTAGAACGAATAGGATAAGTATATCTACCTCGCTTTCGCTCTACTTAATCTAATTATACTCTAACGCTTCTTAGAGGTAACGACTTAACTTACTAAGCTCGCGGCTAGACTAATAATATAGTAGCTTAAACGGCGGCTTAGTGCTAGGTAGTAGGTTAATTATATACTTTAGAGGTTAGAATAGGTCCTGCAAATTAGGTCGGTTCCGGGTTTAGGTCGGTTCTTAGGGGACCTAGACCTAGACCTAAGTAGCTAGGTCTTCGGACCCGACCCGAATCGAGTTAGATCGGGTCTTATAGTCGCTAGTTCTAGGATAGGTCCTAACTTCGGACCTAACTTAAACCGTTAGGTCCGTAGAAAAATAAGTTATAATCGGGAATATTACTAATAGGATCGATAGAGGGTGCAATTCTGCATATAGTAAAATATATAAGTATAAAGAATAAGTTAGTACTTGCAAAAGATCTAGATTAAGGATATGCATATAAGGTATTCTAAATGCATATGCTAACTATAGCTGCTAACTACCGTTACCGACTATACTATATAGAGTATTAAGGCTAGTACGCACCGCTTAGCTTTCGCGAAAACAACTTCTTCCGCTTATATATACTCTTATAAGCATATTTCGGAGCTATAGGTTCCTCGTTATTGCTAATTACTTCGAACCTTCTCTAACTTAATATTGCCTCGTAATCTACCTAAACCTAATGCTACTATACGTTAACTTTAGGTACTAAAGGCTAGAACGTACTTAATATTAGCGGCGCCTCCTCTACTAGGGCATCTCGAGCTTGCTACTACTTATTACGCTCTCGAGAGCGATAGCATATAATATTACTAAACGTCGAAGGGTCGTATAATCGATTATAGCAGCTCTAGTGCCTTGCTATACTAAAGTCTCGCTTATAACCTATACTAGCTACTAGTATATATAGGAAGTCGCGTGCTATAAGCGTATATACGGGATACTCTAATACGATAAGTTTCTAAAAGCGTAGTAGATGCTTAATAGAATAAGCGTTCGAGTCTTTAAACCTTACGTATTAATAGCGCGTAACTTTATCTAGTTTAGTAGAAGATCGAACGATAGAAGACGTTAGCTATAGGGTGTCGGTAGAGTTAGAGTCGTTATCTTTAGATATAGAACGCATGCCTATAGCAAAGGAGGTAGTAGAGCGGCGTAAGGGCTATTAAGACTTTGCCCTAGTCGTAGCCGCTATAGGTTTATATCGCGTATATTTAAGGCGGAATTTTAACTAGTAGTAGTCCTTAAATAATAAGTCTAGCTCTTTACCGGAAAAGGCGTCCTAGCTCTAAAAATTACGTTTTATCGCTAGATTAAGTAAGATTATAATACTATATATATTGCTAAAACGGTCCTAGGTAGTAGTATAGTACTTAATAAGTTTCGTAAACGTAGCCTATAGCGTAGCGTAGATCTCTTACTACTATAGCTCGGTTTTATATTTTAATTTCTCGTCCGTAATATCGAGGATATCGAAGAGGGTATTATAGTACCTAAGGACGAGGTATATAGTTAGGCCTTTAGTAGTGCTAATTATAGTCGTAGCTTTCGCGAATAGTAGCGTAAGGTTAATAATATATTCGATTCTTTTCTACTCTATATAACCTAGGCTTAATTTAGGCTAGCTTTAATTCTCGATAAACTTATCGATAATATCTCGTAGTTATAAGTAGCGGATAAGCATAATCGTAGTAGAGCTCTAGCGGGTCTTTATATCTTATATTAGTCGTAGTAGTCGTATAGCGGGGACTTTCTTCTATCGCTTATACTACTTCGGATATAGCAAAGGATCCTATAATCGATCTCGTTATAACTATATAAATGCCTTATAACGTTACGTACTAGAGTTAACCTTTATAGCTAGCTTACGGACCTATCTTAAGCGTATAAGCTTTTGCTAACTATATATAACGACTATACTAGGCTACGTAACTATCTAAGCGAAGAAGAGTCGAATAGTACCTTTAGAAAAATAGCTAGAATCCTAATATCGCCCTACGTTATCGGGCCTAGTTTAATCTAGTTAAGCGCGCGTATATTAGCCTCCTCTTCCTATCTTTCCTATAGCTCGTTCTTAGAGTTAATCTTTAGAGCGGTAAAGAAATCTTTTAACGATAGTTAAATAACGTATACGAAGTATAGAAACCGTTCCGGATAAGAAATCTTTATCTCCTTAAACTCCGGTAGTAGAAGAGAGAGATTATATATTAATACTAACGGTTTTATAATACGCGTGCGTTATTAGAAGCAGATATCGATAGCTTATATACTTTAATATATTAGCTAAGTACTTAATATAGGAGGGAGGCTTAAGTATATATAGCAGTATAAAGAGTATTATTATTTGCAGCATTGTCTATAGTAAGAGCTATAAGTCTTTCGTATATATTAAATTAGGTAAGGGTGTCGTAGAGTATATTAGCGAGATAATTACCGGTATAGAAGCCTATAATATAAGGGAAGGCTAGTATTGCCTTATACTAGCTCTATCGATCGTTAATCTAATAGTATCTAATAGTAAGAAAGGATGCTTATAAGGTGCTAGCGTACTACCTATTAAGCGCAACTACTACGTAGAAAGTACTAGTAAGCTATTCTTTAAGCTTCTATTTAGACTAAGCGATAGCGTCCTAAATATACGTCTTTATAGTACCTACGCTCTTAAAATCGATAGTACCGACTTCCTCTATAAGGCACTTATAAGTACGTCGGATAGTAGGGCTTTCGAAGAAGTTTAAAGGCAAGCCGAGCTTAGAAACTATTAAGCTATATAACTCCGGGAACTTAGAGTAATAGCAATAATCGGTTCTAGTATAACCTTTCTTCTATTAATCCTATATAAAGGTAGCGTTAGCTTATATAAGTTCCGTATATAGTTCGTAATATTCGCGCTATTAAAAGCGGGTGCATAGTATAGTCGGCATCTATAGTTAGCTTGCCTAGCTAGTACGAGGTACGCGAATACTTATAGCTCTCGCCCTTACGGCACTAATCCTCTCTATTATCGTTCCCCTCTTATAAGCAGTTTATTAGTAGTCTATAGAGTATAGATACTTCGCTAATGCCCTAGTCCCGTCTCCTAGTCCTAGATGCTTAAGCACTAAATCGTATCTAATATATACGACTTTCGGCTCTATAGAATCGCAGTTAATACCCTCCTAGAAGAACTTCTAAGACTATAAAGTTCGCTAATTTAAATTCTACTTTATAGGGTTCGTTAACGTCCTTCTATACTTCTATCGATATCTCGCGGTCTCTATCTACTAGCGCTAGTTATAAAAAGCCTCGAAAGCTTTGCTATAGGTTAGTTGCTATATCTATATATTATTAATCTTATTCTAGGATTTATAACTAGTCGGTAGCTCGGTAAGAGTAGCTAGAGGTAGCGTTCGATCTTTATCGGCCCTAGAACGACTAGAAGAGCTAGCGATCGCCCGGCGTGCTTATTAACGATTAACGACGGACTTAATAGGCCTAAAGTCTATAAAGGATAACGATTATAACGCTAGCAACAACTATTAACGCTCGCGAAGGCGAGTACTAGACCGTCTAGAGGAAGGTAGTATAGTACCTATCGTAGCTCTTAAGGATATAATCGGCAGTATTATAGATAGTATACCTTTAATAATAGTATTAGTATAAAACGGAGGACCGTAAAAATAGAGAGAATAGTATAGTTATGCATAAGATAGGACTAAGCGACGGTAAGGGTAAATTAGCTTTTTATCGCGTATACTAGCTACGGACCTCTAGAAAAAGACCTATAAGCGATTATATTAGCCTTTCTATAGTAGAAATTAGGCTTTTAACTTGTCCTTCCCGATTTTGCCGGCTGCTATATAATATAGCCTCTCTATCTCCTAAAAGCGGGTAGGAAAGTTATCTGCGATATATAGCTTATTCTTACTCTTATATAGTAGCTAGGTAAGAATGTCTTAAAAGCTAGCTTCGCTATCGTAGCCTTTATCGATAATAGCATCTAGAACGATACTATAGTATTTACTCTTATCTATATTAAACGGCCGAGCGTAGACCTTAAAGGCTAGCTTATTTAGCCGCGGCGTAGTATTAGTAATAGGAATATAGAACCCGTTACTAAACTAATTATAGTTAGCTAGAATAAGCTAGTCTAGTCTAGGCATACGAGTTATATTAGGGAGCTTAAACGCCTTATCTTGTTTCTTAGTTCTCTAGAATATATAGTTACGAAAGATAGTATAGTAATATTAGAGGAAAATCTCTATAGCTATAGGTAGGCGGCTATTTCTAATAAGCTCCTATTAATAGTTAGCGTATAGTCGGCAGACGTAGTTAGCAACGCCTTACCTATACCTTCCGGGCCGAGACTAAAGTCCGTAGGATTTGCATTAGCCTTAAGTATAGCTCTCTAAACCGGCGTATCGTATATTTCTCGTTCGACCTAAGCTAGCGGTATGTTTTCTACCGGACTTGTTAGTTGCTATAAGCGTATAGTATTAATACGTTAACTTACCTCTACTTCTATATTATCTTATACGTATTTCCGCGCATCGCCTTTGCTATACTAGGGTACTAGATTTACTCTTTACCCGCTAGAACTCGGTCGCTCTTTCGATAACTTAGCTAGGAACTCTATCTAGCTATTATACTTCCCTAGAAGAATAATCGCCTGCACTTTATTCTTAAATTGCCGTATAGCTTTATACTAGAAGCTATAAGTTATATAGCTATCTTATATAGCCTGCTCGTTTTAGGCAGCCCTTATTACGCCTACCGCCTTGCGGTCGTTGCTTTAGGTAGGGAGCTAGTACTACTTAAACTACTTCGAATTTAGTTTAGAGTCCGGAATTAAATGCTACTACTAGTCTTCTAAATCTTTATAATTAGTAGGTAGATTATAGTATAGTACGCGCGCCTCTTTCGAGTCTCTACTATTACCTAGTTCGTAGTAGAAGGACTTCGGATCTTCTTTAGCTGCCTTTTTAGTAGGTACGTTATAGGCTGCCTTTAACTCTTTATCCTTACTATAACCTATTAGCATTGCCGACTATAGACGCTAACTACGGGATTATTAACTTACGCTCTCTAATTATATTTAGCGTAGTGCGCCTTTCTCTAGGTCTTAATCTATAGCTTTTACTCCCCGGAAGATAGGCTAGCCTACTAAGTATACTCGCTAATCTGCTTCTTCTTATATCTAGCAAACGCTATATTTCTAGCCTTACGATGCTTATCTGCCGCTTTTTCTTCTACTAATATATCCGCGCGTTAGCTACGCTCGCGGAGAGTATTAGAGTTAATAGAGTAGTTAGCTATATCTTTCTTAGTACCGCCTAGATACGCTATAAGTCCGCTACTAGTAGGCGTATTAATATTATCGCTATTAATGCGAGCGCGTTTAGAAGTATTATTAGTTATCTCCTTACTTATCGCGCGTCGCTTCTTAGGCGCTATAGTCGCAGATATATTAGAAATATATCGCCTTTAATATAAATACTATCGCGAGCTATAAATTTAATACGCGTATAATTATTATTAATAGAATAGTAGTAGCGGTAATAGCAGCGTAGGTAGCGCTAAATATAATAGTCGGTAATATTATAGAAGCTAGCTATAATAAATTCGGGAGTTTACTAGCGCAAAGTCTTAGCACCGGCTTCTACTACCCTACTATAACCCCGGATTTCTCTACCGATAATTTCGTAGTTAGCAATAGTAGTCGGTAGTATTAATACTATACTAGATAGGACCTATATATTCCCTCTTATATCGTTAACTTCCTAGGTAAGTAGGCCGTCGTACGGCTTCCTCTTCTTCTATATTTCCGCTACTTATTATATAACCTGCTACTAATAATAATCTTAACTACTATTTACGACCTTTTTACCTTCCTTAACCGCTAACGCTAATACTACGAAGCATCTTAACCCCTAATTTAACGGCGCCGGCACTATTATAATAGCCTCTAGTAGGCTAGAACGCTTAGTAGAAGCGCTACGCCTACTAAATTCCGGTAATAGTATAATCGGAAAGCAGCGTAGAAAGCAAGAAGAATTAGCTATTCCTACTGCATAGCAACTCTACTACTAACTAGCTCTCTAGCAACTCTAAACGCTTATAAGAACCGCTACGCCTACTAGATTTCGGCAATAGCATACTCGGAAAGTAGCGTAAAAAGTAAGAAGAATTAGCTATTCTCTACTACCGCATAGCAACTCTACTACTAACTAGCTCTAGAGCGTTCTTACGCTATAACTCTATAGAAGCTACTATATCGATGCTACTACCGCCGGCTCCTTAACTAGATAATGCCGCCTTAGAAGCTAAGTTTCGGAAGTAAAAGGCTACCTATAATAAAAAATTAAAGGCTAGTACTCTAACGACGGAGGAAGAAATCGAATTTATAAAAATTAGCGTATACCGTAATGCCCGTTAGCGAAAGATCGATATAGATAGGCGTGCCGACGAAGATTAGTTACTAGAGCCTAATACTAAAAGTAGGCTCTTTATCTATAATACCGACTACTTCGTGCCGTATAGTATAGAGTCTAGTAATAATAAAGGCGGAGCGTCTTTTCCGTTTGCTACTTAAACTAAATTAGGTACTAAACGCAAAGCTACTATTAACGAGAATAATAACGCTACTTCCGCTATAGCTATAATATAGAATATAGCAAAGCCCCGCAAGTAGCCTACTTGCTAGTCGTTTATAGACGTCGATATTAATGCCGTCTTAAATAAGGCCGATAAGAGAAGAAAGAATAACGCAAAGAAGAGTAAGGCTATAGGTAAGCCTAAAGAGCGCGCAAAGAAGTAACCCCTCTAGGCTTAAGCTAATCTTACTAATATTAAGAGCATATTTAGAACAAATATATTTAAGGATACCGAGAAGAACGCTAATCTTTATAACTAGCCGAACTTTAGCAGAACGAAGCATAAAGCTAATATATTAAAGCAACTTATCGCCTTCGTACTATAAGAGAATCGTAAGACCGCTGCTATAGATAAGCGCTTTCTTAATAAGGCTTGCAAGTCCTTTAATAGTACTAGCGCTATTAAAGCAAGTCTAGATAGTAATTAGCTTATTAAGGGGATAAGGTTAATATTAAAGCATTACTAAGTCCTTAGTACTACCTTTATATGCAAGCGCGAGACTAAGCTCTATAAGCGTAGGGGCGGCATTCTTATAGATAAGATAGACCTCGGGAAGACTATTATAATACTTGCAAATATCGTTAGTAGCAAGTCGTTAAACCTACGGTAGAAATATACGCTAATCGTAGCAATCTTTCTATTATACAATTTATAGAAGGCTACGCCCTACTATAACTACGCATTTCTCTAGCTATAGTTTTATAGTTAGCGATTATAGTCGGTAGTAATTCTATAGTACTAGAGAGAATATAGCATAAACTATCGCTAGTACTATTACGTACTATAGTATTATAAAATAGTTCTTCTAGCAATATGTCCTCGAAGATACGCTAAGAGAGCCTATAAATATACTATAGCGGGCGATTCGTTCTATCTAAGCATAACGGTATATAAGAGTATTGCAGCGATAATAATAGCGGGAAAGCTAATATATATCTAAAATAAGCTAGCGTATCGGCAGCTACGGGAGGCTAGGAGTATAGTATATATACTTAAAAAAGTTCCGTAGCTACCTAGGCTAGGCATACCCCTACGTATAGCCTTAATTTCCGGTACCCCTCGATGCCCTAATACTCTCGATTCTATCTATCTCCTTTTTTATCTAACCTCTAATAACCCTTGCACTATCTCTTTTTCCTTCTATCTACGATGCCTTCCCTTCTACTAGACGATTTAGATAGTAATTCTAACGGGCTAGTATTAAACTCTAGCCTGCCTTTAGGTCTTACTAATATATAGATTAGAGATTTATCTAGTCCTAGGGGGCCGCGACTAGGTGCTTTAAAATCGAATCTACGTCGATATATATAGCTCCCGAAGGCTGCGAGAATAGAGTCTTCTATATACCGTAAACTACTAGCTTCGAGAAAAAGGATAATAGCTACGAAGACTATACTCCGACGGCCCTAATCTAGTATTACGAAAAGGCGGTTTAAGCTAGGAACGATAGCTCTCCGTAAGATTTAAAAGCTTTAGAAGACGACCGCGCTATATATTTAGAAGGTCCCGTTCTAACGACTAGTCCGCGAGATTACGATATAGTTTAGTAATAGCTTTTATATCTAAGCGTTAGCGCTAGATTATCTCTAGAAGGTAGTAGAAGCTTTTCTTACTACTAAACTCGAGGTTTCTAATCTTCTAGCTATTTATGCAAAGCGGGTTACTCTACTAGCGAAAGATATATATCTCTATAGTCGTTTACGACGTCGATTTATAGGGTAAGATAAAGAAGGCAAAACTAGTACGGGTTTATAATATTCTGCTAACTATAAGTGCCGACTACGTTTTCGTAGCCTATATCTCCTCTAGTACTAGAATCGTATAGCGTTCTAGCGTTACGGCTAAAGCCGGCGCTAGTAAGCTTAAGGCTAGCAGAAGTTAGCCTATCTACCCTTACTATAATATTAACGCCGCTAGTACTACTACTACCCGCACTACTACTACTACCTTATCGGCGCCTTCGCTACGCCTATTATATTATTGCCTTGCCTTAAAATACCCTTTTATTAAGTTGCGCAATTTCTATATAAAAGTTGCGGTAGCGCGCGCTATTTCTAGTCTCTAAGGTATATCGACCGGTAAGGGAACTAGATACGGCGATCTAGACGCCCCTTAAGATAATAGCGCATACCCGCAACTATAGCTAGGTAAATTTAAGGATAGATACCCTCTCGCTAAATCCCCTAGCCCCGAGCCCTTCTACTAGCTAAGTATAGAGCATTAGATTAACCCTAATCTACGTAAGTATAACGCTATTTTTATACTCCTTAATATATACTAATACGTTTTTAGAAAATTTTAGAATAAATAGGCACTTTTAATTAGGCGGATAGGCGCTAGATATCGGCGGATAGGCGCTAGATATCGGCGGAGACTAGGACGATAATAACGATAATGCTAAGGGTAAGGACGAGAGCGAGAACGAGAGCGAGGACGAGAGCGAGGACGAGAGCGAGGACGAGAGCGAGGACGATAAGGGTCTAGATCCTATTTCTAGCGTTAGTACGACTAGGGGATAATATAGCGTAAAGGCGCTATAGAAGACTATTCCGGAACTGCCGCTAATTAGCGTTAAGACTCTAATAATAACCTAACCTAGCGGCAATAAGAAGAAGAAGAAGAGAGGTATTAATAGATAGAAACTCGCATAGTTCTATACCCGTAATAAGAGAGCTAGGGAAGATGCCTAGAAGATACCGGTAGGAAAAGCTCCTAGAAAAGGTCCTATAAAAGGAGGATTAAATTATATAGCTAAAGGAGAAGTTAAAAAGCCTTACCGCTATAAGCTAGGTAGTAAGTTTTATAGTTAGCATCTATAGTCGGCATTACTAACGCTCCCTTTAGCTATCGCTCTCCGCGAAATCCGCAGATACTAGAAGACTACCGAGCTTCTCCTCTCTAAGTCCCCTTTCTACTATCTAATCCGTAAGATCGCTTTAGGCTATAAGCCTAACTACCGCTTCTAAGCTAGCGCTCTTAATACTCTATAAGAGTATACCGAAGCTGCTATAGTATAGCTTTTTAAAAGTAAGTCCCTTAGTATTTATCTACGTTATCCGTATACTAAAAATTATATTAGGCAGTAATCTAGCTGCCGTCTACGCTAATAGGGTTATAATTTAGAAGAAGGATATGCTATTCGTAAAGAGAATCCTAAGCAACTTTAGGGTTTATATTTTTAAGCCTAAATAACTTAGCGAGTGCGAAGTTATTCTATAAAATAGGCAGCATTATATCCTATAGTCGGTATATATAGCTAGTATAGATTCTCGATACGTAGCGTAAAGCATAAATAAAAGCGTATAAATGTTAAAATTGTCGAATTTTCTATCTTATTCTTATCTCTCTTTTTCTTACTATAACTACTTCTTTAACTTACGATTAATAGCGACGATTATTTTTAGAGTTCTTAGCTATTTAGAATTCTTAGACCCGGGTATAGACCCGTTTAGAGACCTATTATAGACCCGTTAGGACCTAGACTTTTCTCTCCGGGTCCGGACCTAGGTAGGAACCGGTCTAGACCCGACCTAACTATATAGTTCTTCTAAACTTAGGTCTTAGACCTAACCCGGACCCGACCCGACCTATTCTAACCTCTAGTATACTTAGTACCTTCGACTAGTATACTCCTTATCTCCTCTATAGAATTAAAGAGGTCTATAGAGTTCTAGAACTCTATAGGTAGCGGCTCTTAGCTAGCATCTACCTTCTAGAGTAATATAGCAAAGATATACGAGGCCCTTTAAAGGTCCTTATAAAACTTATATGCTTCGCGTACTTATACTATATATATCTCGCCTCTAGACCTAAAGGTCTATTTATTAGTACTAATATTCTCTATTACTCTATAGGCTATATACTATAGCTAGCCTAGCAAGACGTAAGGAGTTAGTATATTATATATATAAAAGATGTCCTTATATATACGAGTCGCTTCCTTAGAGTTAGTAGCTTATAGGCGTATATAATACGTACCGTAGTAGTATCCTAGCTGCCTAGTAAAGGACGTAGCTAGCGGCAAAGTAGCATTCTCCCTTACTAGAAGGTTATACTATAGAGCGTAGGATCTAGAGACTATATTAATATCGGCGCCTCTATCGAGTATATACTTAGCTTATATATAGCTCGTATTCGTCTTAACCTTAGCTATAATAGGAATTGCTAGCCTACTCTATATAGGTAGGTAATCTGTCCTACTTATTACGGCATCTAGAGCTTATAGGCCTTTCTAGATGCCTTACCTTTTAGTAGCCTACCTATAGCTACTCTACGTATAGTAGGTAGCTCCTATAGGTCTAGCTAGGAATATTCCGACTAGATATATCCCTTTTGCTTATACCTATAGCATTTAGCTTTAAGTTTCTAGTCTAGATTGTCTTTATCCCTCTTAGATTAATACTACCTACTAGAGTAGAACCTTTCTTTCCTAAATTATACTATAGTATTATCGCTACCTTTGCGCTTATAGTTCGCCTATATCTCGCGTCTAATATACTTACCTAGCCTACTTTTACTTAACGAACCTTTATAATTACTTCGTAAGGATATAGCCCTTTTAGCCTATTCTAAATATATTATAAGCGCTACGAGGTTAGCTTTCTTAAACCCCGTCGTATTATAGTTCTTAATAATATCCCTCTATAAGGGAGCTCTTAACTTCGCGAGTAGCTAGCGAACTAGCTATAGCTCGCAGTAGTCGCTAAGTTACGCCTTAAGATAGGCTAACTTGTTTGCAAACTATTATACGCTCTGCTCTTTATGCTAATAGGCCTTCTCGTACTCGATAGTAGTAAGGAGCGTATAGTTCGCTTAATCCCTAACTATATTATATATAAACTGCTAGAAGTCCTCTTAGCTATACTTAGCTAGAAGATTTTTAGCGTCGTACTAGTTATGCTATATATCCTTTGCCTTGCCTACGAGCTATATAATAGTATATAGCGCCTTCTTGCGAGGGCTATAGTACGTTATTAGGTTATTAACGAAGATTATCTTAAGGTAGTAAATAAACTCCTAAGCCTTATCTTCGCTTTTACTCTTAAATAGCTTTAGATCGCATATCTTCGCGCTCTTTGCTAACGAGCTTCCTAATAGCGCGTCGTATATACTCTACGTATTAGCTATACTAGCGTTGCTAGCTTCTTCTTCTTCCTTTTCTATATTTTCTTCTATACTACTTTATATGCGGTAAGCTTCGGATTTACTAGAAGAAGAGTCGTTACCTTCTAGTATTATAGTAAGCTTACGCTCGAAGCGCTTATACTCTTCTTAGAGTATATATACTATAAGTCGCTTACGAAGCTCTTCTATCTTACGTTTAAGTTACCTATACTCTATATTAATATTATTATCTACTATTATCTCCTTAAGGTTTAGCATCTCTTCGCTTAGTTTCTATATTAGTAGAGCTTATAGTATAGAGCCTATATTCTCGGTACGATACGCTTACGATTCTCGTTTATCTAATATTAGTATCTATAGGTCGCTATCCCGTATAGAGTTAAAGAATTAGAACTATAAGAGGGTATATAGCAACGTATAGACTACCTTAGACCTCCGTCTAAAGATAGTACTAATTCTTATAGAGTTATTATATATCGCATGCTTCGCGTATACGTATACTATACGCTAAGTAATATAGTAGTAGCCGCTTACTAAGCACTAGTAAGGCCTAAGGCCCCTAACTTCTAGCTTTACTTTGCTCTTATACCTAGGCAGGCGCACTAGTATAGTAGCTAGGCCTAGGTAGGCGCAATAGAACTAGCTATATTATTAGTCGCGAATAGAAGTTATTAATATTCCTATATTCTATAGCTACGGACGATTATTATAGAGATATTATAGAAGACTTCTACTATTTGCTAATAACTATAAGTAGCTATTTCTACGAGGTATTAGAGGCTATAACGCAAGTATACGGCTAGCTTATTATTTTAGCTAAACGCGCTAATTAAGAACTACTCCGCTACTATAGTAACTAGACTAAGTACTAGCTATATTTTAAGAGTTATATTAGTGCGCTTAATAGCTCGTATATTAAGGCGCACGTTCTATTTAATAAATAGGTAGCGTAGCGTAATAGAAAGAGTAATCTATTATAGAACGTACTAGTAGTAGTAGACTATAGTATAAAGTTTATATACGTTCTAGCTAGCTAGAAAGGGTTAGCGTATAACGGCTACGTACTTATAAACGCGCGTTTGTCCTATTTATTCGGGATGCTAGAGAGTTATTACTACCTAGCAGACGCTAGTTATTTAAATAATTAGCCCTATCTCGTCTTATATAGGGGGTAAGATACTACTTAAGGAAGTAGTACTTAGTCTTATAGCGACCTACGAACACTAAGAAGTTATTTAACCTCTAGCATTCTAGCCTCTATAATATTATTAAGCAATTATTTAGCGTACTTAAATAACGATTCTATATATTTATAAGCGTACTCGAGTTCTTAATTTAGGTTTAGATAGCTATAGTTTATACTATAGTTGCTCTTTATAACCTCCTCTAAGATATGCGCGTATTAGCTAAGAACGTAGATCTAATAGAAGATAGTACTAATACTATCTTAGAACCGGACTATATAATAGTAAAGGAAGAAGATACGCGTCTAAAGGGCCTAATAAATCGAATGCGAGATAGGATAGCAGCAGAGATATAGAGTAACTATAAATATTAGAATACTAGTAATATATAGCCTAGGAGGTAAAGTAGTAGCGAAGGTAGTAGCGGCTATTAATTGCGTTATTAGCTGCTATTAATAATAGTAGTTTAAGAAGAGTCGTAGAGGTTTAATACTAAGAATATTAATCTATATATAAATTTAGCTATATATAAGTATTAATATATAAGCGATTCTATTTACTATTCTAAAAGTCCCTATATAACTACTCGCGCGCTAACCTAGAGTCTTAAACTCGATATCGCCTACTAACTCTATAATAATACCTACTATTATCCCCTACGCCGTCTCTTATAGCACTACTATTACTATATTAATAATATTATTAGTTATATAATAAACGTACTAATAGATAAACCGCTTCTAGCGCATTATTAGGTCCGCTAACTCGTCTACCTTTATATAGAACCTGCGATTAAATACGAGCTAGACGAGCCTCTAATACGGGGTTATAGGCGCTAGTAGCGGCTGCGATAATACTTCTACTAACCTATTAATCGAACTAGCGACGGTAGAAGGGCCTAATTATCGCTTCTTTTTAGCTCTAGCTTATTTATAGGCATTACGACGACGCTTCTAAGTCTTGCTACGAGCTATCTCGTATTTGTTATTCTTCTTCGCTAGGCTATTCCTAGTAGTTAGTATACTAGAATTGCCTAAAGAAAGAGAAAAAGGGTTATTAAGAAGGCTCTAGATACTTAGCGCATATGCGCTTATTATAGTTATAGTAGTAAATAGCTAATCTAACTCGGTTTAGAATAATAGTAGTTTCTTTAGAAACTTCTTAGCCTTAGAATAAGCCTACTAGAACGGTTAGTAAACCGAAGAATTAGGAGAATAACTACTAGTATTTACCTTAAAGTAGTTCTCTATTACCTTCTCTAGTAGGGTTATATAGCCCTAATTATTAATACCTGCGCTAGATTAATTATAGAGCTTATTCTATATCTTCTAATTGCCTTTTATAGCTATATACTATAGTTAATAGTTATAATTAAACTACCCTGCTATTTTATATAAAGTTGCCGATATACCTTATTCTTATATATATTTTTAGTAAAGTACTTCTTCCGCTATTCCGCCTCTGCTGCCTATACGTATATATCGCGTACTAGCATCTATACCTACTTCTTAATACTACTATCTATACGTATTCTATAGTTATTATACTAATTATTATAGGTATTAATTAGAGCCTTAAATTCCGACTATCGCTATTTAAACTAAGTAATCGAGTCTGCGGTTTATAGTTAAGAAGAAATAAGCGACTGCGAAAGGTACTAAGTAGCCTGCGACTATAGCAGGGTTTATAGTAGTAGCGTAAATAACTGCGAACTATCTATTCTAAGAGGTCTTACTAGCTAATAAATAGCCTATCTAGAAGACAGGCGCGTATAAACAAACCGCACGTATATACTAAGAGGCTACCCCTTCTATAGTCGCTATTAAATACTGCTATAACGCGTATAGTTAGGTTCTATTAAGAAGGTTCGAACTACGGCCTTAACCGCAGCTATAACTATTAAACCGATAATCTAGCTACTAAATTAGACTAGAGGCACCGGACAGACACTATTATTCAATCCAGTTATCGTAGCGTACGCTAATACAACTTAGAAAGTAGATAATGGCCGTGCGCTACGCCACTGGATTGCGGACTGGATTTTGCAACCGAACGGGCTCTTACTTTGAACATGGGCGACTTTCTCGCAAAGCTCCACAAGAGGAGAATAGCTTCGAAGTACTCGCTGATCCGTAAGCTTGGTCAGGGCGGCTTCGGAGCTGTTTATCTTGGTACAAGTGTAGTACCTTTGTACGTGAACAGGGAATACTGACTTGCATAGGACGGGACTTTGAGACTGAACAAGAGGTTGCGCTGAAGCTGGAACATCGACTGCATGAACCCTCTGTGCTTGCGGAAGAAGCAGAGCGATACGCTGCGTTCAAAGGTCTATCAGGGTTCCCTAATATGTATTGGTATGGTCAGCAAGATGACTATAAGATCATGGCCTTTGAACTTCTCGGACCGAGTCTCGAGGACGTATTTGCCTTCTGCGGCCGGATGTTCTCGCTCAAAACTGTTATATTGACTGTGGATCAGCTCATCCCTAGATTGGAGGCTCTGCATCTGAGCGGACTCCTCCATCGCGACATGAAGCCACAGAATTGCTTACTTGGGACCGGCCTGCTTGGCAACGTAGTGTACATAACAGACTTCGGGCTCTCTCGTAAGTACAACGCGAGTCCCGACGAGAGTGTACGTGATAATAGTGGCTATCCTAGGCTTATCGGAACTGCAAGATATGCGAGCATTCGGGCGCACCAGGGCGGATGTAAGACTCCCTCCATGTCGAGTGACACCCCACTGATGTTACATAGCACAAACCCCAGCAGACGATCTCGAGTCCCTAGGGTACATTATGATCAACTTTCTCCGTGGTCACTTGCCCTGGCAAGGATTGAAAGCACACGACAGGAGCGAAAAGGAGAGACTAATTATGGAGAAGAAGAAGGCATTGACCATAGAAGACTTATGTGAGGGACTACCCCGAGAATTTGCGGAGTACTTAAGGTGCATTATGTCGGTACTACTAATGGGCGGAAACCGCACATCCTTAGCAGCTCGGGTGCCTACTTAAGCGCGAGCTTAGGCTCTCCTCTATAGCAATTAATTATCTACCCTACGTTTCTTATTTACAGTTCTAGTATTATTACGCGTTCTATGCGTACCTGCCCTACTAGCTAATACGGGAGACGATATAGCTAATATAAGGGTTCGCAAGCTAAATATAGAAGCGTAACTGCGAGCGTAGCCGTTACTCGATCTAAACTATAATGCTTACGAGAATTCCTAAGCCTAGCTACCTAAAGACGAGAGACGAGAACTACGCGTTATTACGCTATATATAACTGCTATATACCTAATTCTAGGGCTATTAGGCCTTAGCGATATAAATATATACGCTTAGTTAGCTATAAGCTAGTTAGAGTAGTATAGGATTTACGTATTAAAATAGAGCCGAAGGTAGGGCTATATAATATCTTCTATAGATAAGAACTACCGAAAACATAAAAAGAAGGAAGAAGTTACTTATAGTTTAATAGCACGAACTACGATACGAGAAGTAAGCGATTAATTACGATAAGCCGCTAGAACGCACTTTATTATATATAAGCCTAGGCGGAACTAGACAACTTAGAAGGACTTAAGAGTATTAAGGCTACCTTCTACGTAGGAATAGTCTTTAACTCTAAGAAAAGTTATAAACCCTTAGTCCTATTATAGCTTAGAATCGACGGTGTTTTAAGACGCCGACGATTAGTCGTAGAAGGCTAATAATTTAGCTTATCTATAGCTTTCTAAGAATTCGCTTAGGGTTACTATGCCTATATAGAGGGGTCGTTATAGCTAGAATAGCCCGAGAAATATAATATTATAAGCTATACGGAGTTTAGCGAGCTAGAGAAAGGATATAGGATCGTATTACTACTCGCACTCCTCGGTTTCGCTATAAGGCTACGTTTCGCAACTTTAGTTACCTTATTTTCGGAAGGGTTTAATAACTCTTCCTATATTTAGTATAAGCTTAGAACGGCTTCTATACTTCCCTATCGAAGGTTACTAAAAGACTATAGGAATATATAGCACGGAGGAATTAACGATAGGCCGGACGTTTAAAATAATATAGGTCGGGAGTATTATAAGCTAAATAGACTAAGAAACTAACTTCTAGGAAAGTATTACGGGTAACTACTAGGTATTACTAGCTACTTCTAGTTTTAGAAGGGTTTAATTAGCTCTTCCTATATTTAGTATAGGCTTAGAACGGCCCCTATACTTCCCTATCGGAGATTACTAAAAGGCTATAAACGTATAGTACGGAGGGATTAACGATAGGCCGGACGTTTAAAATAATACGGGTTAGAAGTATTACGAGCCGGATAGACTAAGAAACCGACCCCTAGGAAAGTTTATAGGTAACTACTAGGTATTACTAGCTACCCTTACTTGCAATTTACGAAGTTATAAATTTCCTTTTATTATATCTAGATCTAGAGTTTCTGTTTCTTATTTTGTTCTTAATTTAGTAAGAAAATTCCTTTTATTATATAATAAACTAGTACTACTATTACTACTAACTTTACCTAATACTAACTAAACTAGCTAGTTTAGTTCGTTATTACCGACCTTTAGCCGAAAATATGCCGAACGATCCGAATAACAATTTCTCTACTAGTACTAATAACCTAGATACTACTATTAACTCTAGTAGTATCTTAGATAATATTAGTATAGAGAATCGCAATTAAGAGTTCTATTACTAACCTGCCTAGTTTGTCGGACCTAATAGAGAAGTTAAACGACCCGGTAGGAGCTCTCTAGGCTCTACTAACCTTTTAGCTTATTCTAATAGAATAATAGAAACGGGTAATACTTATTCTCGTCGATAAGGAGCTATAGGGCTATAACTCCCTATTAATACGACTATTAGCTTAAGTATCGAGCAGTTTTAAGCCTTAATTTCTGCGAGCCGACCTCTTATACCTTTACCTAGTTCTAAGGAGATAGGATACTTCGAAGGGTCGGATGTTACTAAATTTGTTAAGCGTTTTAAAGACCTCTACTAATCTTATAGAGGCGACTAGGACGATAAGTCTACTAAAGTCGAGAAGCTAGTTAGCTACGTTTATCGATATTAGTAGAGGTCAGAATGGGTCGGGTCGGGTCCGGGTTGGGTCCAAGACCCAAGTTTAGAAGAACCATATAGTTAGGTCGGGTCTAGACCGGTTCCTACCTAGGTCCGGACCCGGAGAGAAAAGTCTGGGTCCTAACGGGTCTATAATGGGTCTCTAAACGGGTCCATACCCGGGTCCAAGAATTCTAAATACCTAAGAACTCTAAAAATAATCGTCGCTATTAATCGTGAGTTTGAGTTATAGAGGTAGTTATAGTAAGAAAAACAGAGATGAGAATAAGATAGAAAATTCGACAATTTTAACATTTGTACGCTTTTATTCGTGCTTTGCGCTACGTATCGAGAATCTATGCCGGCTACATATGCCGACTATAGGATATAATGCTGCCCATTTTGCAGCACAACTTCGCACTCGCCAAGTTATTTAGGCTCAAAAATGTGAACCCCAAAGTTGCTTAGGATTCTCTTTACAAACAGCATATCCTTCTTCTAAATCGTAACCCTATTAGCGTAGACGGCAGCCAGATTACTGCCTAATATAATTTTAGTATACGGACAACGAAGACGAACATTAAGGGACTTACTTTCAAAAAGCTGCACTATAGCAGCTTCGGTATACTCTTGCAGAGCATTAAGGGCGCTAGCTTAGAAGCGGCAGTTAGGCTTGTAGCCTAAAGCGATCTCACGGATTAGACGGTAGAAAGGGGACTTAGGGAGGAGAAGCTCGGTAGTCTTCTAGTATCTGCGGATTTCGCGGAGAGCGACAGCTAAGGGGAGCGTTAGCAATGCCGACTACAGATGCCAACTATAAAACTTACTGCCTAGCTTGTAGCGGTAAGGCTTTTTAACTCCTCCTTTAGCTATACGATTTAATCCTCCTTTTGCAGGCGCTTTTCTAGGAGCTTTTCCTGCCGGTGTCTTCCGGGCATCTTCCCTAGCTCTCTTGTTGCGGGCATAGAATTGTGCGAGTTTCTCTCTGTCGATGCCTCTCTTCTTCTTCTTCTTCTTATTGCCGCTAGGTAGGTTCGTTATTAGAGTCTTAACGCTAATCGGCGGCGGTCCCGGAATGGTCTTCTATAGCGCCTTTGCGCTATACTATCCCCTAGTCGCACCGGAAACAGGATCTAGACCCTTATCGTCCTCGCCCTTAGCATTATTATTGTTGTCGTCCTAGTCTCCGCCGATATCTAGCGCCTGTCCGCCGAATTAAAAGTGCGCATTTGTTCCGAAATTTTCTAAAAACGTATTAGTATGCATCGAGGAGTATAAAAACAGCGTTATACGTACGCAGATTGGGGTTAATCTAATCCTCTATGCTTGGCTAGTAGTAGAACTCGGGGCTAGGGGATTTGGCGAGAGGGTATCTTTCCTTAAATCCACCTAGGTATAGTTGCGGGTATGCGCTATTATGTTAAAGGGCGTTTAGATCGCCGTATTTAGTTCCCTTACCGGTCGATATAGCTTAAAGACTAGAAATAGCGCGCGCTACCGCAACTTTCGTGCAGAAATTGCGCAACTTAATAAGAGGGTATTTTAAGGCGAGGCGACAACGTAATAGGCGTAGCGAAGGCGCCGACAAGGTAGTAGTAGTAGTGCGGGTAGTAGTAGTGCTAGCGGCGTTAATATTGCAGTAAGGGTAAATAGGCTAACTTCCGCTAGCCCTAAGCTTGCTAGCGCCGGCTTTAGCCGCAACGCCGGAACGCCACACGATTCTAGCACCGGAGGAGATGCAGGCCACGAAAACGTAGTCGGCACTTATAGTCGGCAGAATATTATAAACCCGTACTAGTTTTGCCTCCTCTATCTTGCCCTATAAATCGACGTCGTAAACGACCGCAGAAATGCATATCTTTCGCTAGCAGAGTAACCCGCTTTGCATAAATCGCTAGGAGATTAGAAACCTCGAGTTTAGTAGTAAGAAAAGCTTCTACTGCCTCCTAGAGACAATCTAGCGCTAACGCTTAGATGCGAAGGCTATTACTAAACCGCATCGTAATCTCGCGGACTAGTCGTTAAAACGGGACCTTCTAAATGCATAGCGCGGTCGTCTTCTAAAGCTTTCGAATCTTACGGAGAGCTGTCGTTCCTAGCTTAAACCGCCTTTTCGTAATACTAGATTAGGGCCGTCGGAGTATAGTCTTCGTAGCTATTATCCTTTTTCTCGGAGCTAGCAGTTTACGGTATATAGAAGACTCCGTTCTCGTAGCCTTCGGGAGCTATATACGTCGACGTATATTCGATTTTGAAGCACCTAGTCGCGGCCCCCTAGGACTAGATAAATCTCCAATCTATACATTAGTAAGACCTAAAGGCGGGCTAGAGTTTAATACTAGCCCGTCGGAATTACTATCTAAATCGTCTAGTAGAAGGGAAGGCATCGTAGATAGAAGGAAAAAGAGACAGTACGAGGATTGTTAGAGGTTAGATAAAAAAGGAGATAGATAGAATCGAGAGTATTAGGGCATCGAGGGGTACCGGAAATTAAGGCCGTGCGCAGGGGTATGCCCGGCCCGGGTAGCTACGGAACTTTTTTAAGTATGCATACTATACTCCTAGCCTCCCGCAGCTGCCGATGCGCTAGCCTATCTCGGACATATATTAGCTTTCCCGCTGTCGTTGTCGCTGCAATACTCTTATATGCCGTTATGCTTAGATAGGACGAATCGCCCGCTATAGTACATTCGCAGGCTCCCTTAGCGTATCTTCGAGGACATATCGCTAGAAGAACTGTTCTATAATGCCGTAGTACGTAATAGTGCTAGCGATAGTTTATGCCGTATCCTCTCTAGCACCGTAGAATTACTACCGACTATAATCGCCAACTACAAAACTATAGCTAGAGAAATGCGTAGTTATAGTAGGGCGCAGCCTCCTATAAATTGCATAACGGAAAGATTGCTACGATTAGCGTATATTTCTACCGTAGGTTCGACGACTTGCTGCTAACGATATTTGCAAGCATTATAACGGTCTTCCCGAGGTCTATCTTATCTATAAGAATGCCGCCCCTACGCTTATAGAGCTCGGTCTCGCGCTTGCATATAAAGGCAGTACTAAGGACTTAGTAATGCTTTAATGTTAACCTTATCCCCTTAATAAGCTAATTACTATCCGGACTCGCTTTAATAGCGCTAGTGCCGTTAAAGGACTTGCAAGCCTCGTTAAGAAAGCGCTTGTCTGCAGCAGCGGTCTTGCGATTCTCCTATAGTACGGAGGCGATAAGTTACTTTAATATATCGGCTTTGCGCTTCGTCCCGCTAAAGTTCGGCTAGTTATAAAGATTAGCGTTCTTCTCGGTATCCTTAAACACGTTTGTTCTAAACATGCTCTTAACATTATAAGATTAGCTTAAGCCTAGAGGGCTTGCTTCTTTGCGCGCCCTCTAGGCTTACCTGCAGCCTTGCCCTTCTTTGCGTTGTTCTTTGTTCTATCGTCGGCCTTATTTAAGACGGCATTAACATCGACGTCCGTAAACGACTAGCGAGTAGGCTGCTTGCGGGGCTTCGCTACATTCTATATTGCAGCCGTAGCGGAAGTAGCGTCGTTATCCTCGTTAATAGTAGGGTCGTTATCCTCGTTAATAGTAGCTTTGCGTTTAGCACCTAATCTAGTTCGGGTAGCAAACGGAAAAGACGCTCCTATTAAGAAGTGCAGTCTAGTTAGTACTGCCTAAGAACCGAACTAAACCACCTGGTTTAGTTCTAGTGTTATATAACATAGGTTATATAATACTAGCCGAACTAAACTACCTAGTTTAGTTCTAGGGTTAGGTAATATAGGTTATATAACATTAGGTCACATAACCTACCGAGGAATATAGGTCCTATCTAGCACAGTATTAATACTGCCGACTACTATCGCCGACTACGAAATTATAGGTAGAGAAATCCGGGGTTATAGTAGGGCGGCAGAAGCCGGTGCCAAGACTTTGCGCTAGTAAACTCCCGAATTCGTTATAGCTAGCTTCTATAACATTACCGACTGTCGCATTTAGCGCTACCTACGCCGCCATTACCGCTACTACTGTTCCATTAATAATAATTATGCGCGCATTAAATTTATAGCTCGCGACAGTATTTGCATTAAAGGCGATACATTTCCGATACATCTGCGACTATAGCGCCTAAGAAGCGACGCGCGACAAGTAAGGAGACAACTAACGATGCTTCCAAACGCGCTCGCATTAATAGCGATAATATTAACACGCCTACTAGCAGCGGACTTGTAGCGCGTCTAGCCGGCACTAAGAAAGATATAGCTAACTACTCTACCAACCCTAACACTCTCCGCGAGCGCAGCTAACGCGCGGACATGTTAGCAGAAGAAAAAGCGGCAGACAAGCATCGCAAGGCTAGAAATATAGCGTTTGCTAGATATAAGGAGAAGCAGATTAGCGAGCACACTTAGTAGGCCAGCCTATCTTCCGGGGAGCAAAAGCTGCAGATTAAGACCTAGAGAAAGGCGCACTACGCCGAATACGATTAGAGAGCGTAAGTTAACAATCCCGTAGTCGGCGTCTATAGTCGGCAATGCTAATAGGTTGCAGCAAGGACAAAGAGTTAAAGGCAGCCCGCGACGTGCCTACTAAAAAGGCGGCTAAAGAAGATCCGGAGTCCTTCTACTACGAACTAGGTAATAGCAGAGACTCGAAAGAGGCGCGCGTGCTGCACTACGATCTACTGTCACGGGCGGTATAGGGACGGAAGGTAGGTATAGTCGCTAGCGGTTCGGATACAGATGCTACGGACAGAGTACAGTACTCGGTCTACCGTATAGGTAGCCTTAAACGACAGGACGTAGCTCAAAGGAAGGAAGCCTCTCCCTTAAGCGTAGGCAGAAGAAACTCTTCCCCATAGGTCACCTAACCTATAGGGGACACGTAAGCCGTAGGCCCTCGGGGCGGCCCTGCCGTACGGGTCACGTGTCCACTACTACCTAGCAACCCGTTGGGTGCATACGGGCTGGTAGTTACGGGCCTAGCCCGTGACAGTACCCCCCTTCTAGCGTAAAGTCCTCCGTGACTTCTCCTCGGTATAGGTACGCATAGTAGGGAGGTGCAAAAGGATAAGGCGGAGCGGGGTGCAAAACGACCCGCCCCCTTGTCGGGGGCTTAGCCAGCGCCATTTGTGCGACCCTTAGGTTCGTCCGTACTCGCCGCATAACTGCGTCTTCGGGACTACTTCTGTAGGTATGGCGCTGGGGCATTACACTCATCGTCGTGCCGATACTTAAATTAGCAGTCTCGGATGCGGAGAACCCTGCTCCCTCTACGCGGCGCACCGAAGTGTCCGGTCCGTAGAGGGCCCTCAATACAACAAAGCCTCCAGGTGGACGTGTCTCAGGCCCACCCTTCTCTGGCTCCATTGGTCAGCTGCATGACTCAGCAGGAAATCAGATCTGTTATAACTCCAAAATTGGGGGGCAGCCTCCTTGGCCCAGTGGTAAGGCGGCTCGGCGTTGGGGCGGGAAGGTCAGCGGTTCGAATCCCACCCGGGGCAGCGGCGAAAATGTCGGTTTGCGGTAGCAGCGACGTCGTAGGCGGAGCGGAGGGTGCCAAGACGCTAGCGGCGGGGTCACGTGATTTTTCCGGGGCCCGTAGGGGCGTACGGCGGTAGCTATACTGGCATTCGAGGGGGGGCCGGTTTTAGCGGGTATCTCCGGTGGAAATTGCGGACGAGGTGCGGGACGTCCTCTATTATCGTCTCGGCTGGTTCGGTCGTAGGTACGTCGTAGCCTTTCCACTTAACTACGTAACGGAGGCGCTCCCGGCCTCCGGGGCCCCTACGGTCGGTTTTCGAGTCGATAATATCTTCGACTTCCCACTCGTCGACTCCGTCTACCTCGACTGGTGGCGGCGGTTCTGCGCGTTGATTCGGGTACGGGTCCTCTGCGGCGGGCGTAAGGAGGTCGTTGTTAAATACCGGGTGTAGCTTAACGGTCGGCGGCAGTTCTAAGCGGCAGGTGTACGGCTTTACTTCGAGGACTGTAAACGGGCCTAGGTTCTTCCAGTCGAGCTTCTTAGTTGGGCGGAGCGTCTTAATATTCCGGGCGTCTAGCCAGACTTTCTGGCCGACGGTAAACGTATACGACGGACTGCGGTGCCTGTTTGCAGCGTCTTCGTAGCGGGACTGGGCTAGGCTAGTCTCAGCCTTTAGGAAGTCGGTAATTGCTCTCATATCCTCGACGAAGGACTCTGCATCGCGGCTAGCCGGCGGGTCGGTACTAGACTGCAGAACCTCCGTGCCTAGGAGCGGTTGGTAGCCGTAAGTAGCTAGGAACGGAGAGAGGCCAGTAGTTTCAGAGAACATAGAGTTTGCGGAGAATTCTGCTAGCGGGAGCCACTCTACCCAGTCGTCTTGTAGGTAGGATACGTAGGCGCGGAGGTGCTGTTCTAAAACAGCGTTTATCCGTTCGGTCTGACCGTCGGTTTGCGGGTGGTAGGAGGTCGAAGGGGAGCACTTAATCTTAAGCCTCTGTGTAAGGTGCTTCCAGAAGTCGGACATAAACTTAGCGTCTCGGTCGGATACGATATCTAGCGGTTTACCGTGTAATCGGAATATGTTCCTAACGAATAGGCGGGCGATTTCCTCGGCTCCGTCGGTCGTAAAGCAGGGGACGTAGTGGCGTAGTTTAGTAAGGCGGTCTACGATAACGAAGATAGCGTCGTACCCGTCGGACTTCGGCAGGTGCGTAATAAAGTCCATCGAAATATAGTCCCAAGCGCGGGTCGGGGTCGGCAACGGCTGTAGTAATCCGCGGTGTCTCTGTCTGCTCGGCTTAATCCTACTGCAAGTATAGCAGTTCTGGACCCAACGGCGGACATAGGCGCTAAGGCCCCTCCAGTAATAGCTACGCGAGACTATCTGATAGGTCTTCGCTCTCCCAGGGTGTCCTGCGGCCGGGATCTCGTGACAGAGGCGGAGTACCTGGTTATATATCTCCTCGTCGTTCTGGATATATAGGCGGTTCCGGTAGAAGAGACGGTTATCCCTTATCGTACATTGGGATAGTTGGATTAGCGGGTGGCGGTTCTTGCCTTTACGGAGAGCGTCTAGGATCTCTTGCAGAGTCTCGTCGGTAGGATAAGCGCGGTCTAGAAGGGCGTGCAGTTCTTCGGGGATCTGGACAGCTATCGTTTCTTCGGAAGGTTGCTCTCGCGTTTCTTGTCCTCTTCTACGAATAGGGAATACGTAGAGTTGTTGTTCCTCCTCGGGTAGGAACCGGATAGATATAGTTTCTGAGAACGAGACCTTCTTCTTTAACGGGGTTTTCGGCGGCGGCTGGGGTGCTTCTAAGGCAGGGTCTGGCAGGTTCTCGCGTTTTAAAACTACTTGGCTCTGGTGGCGGAGGCGCTCATCTCCCTCTTTAGGCAGATCACCTGACCTCCTGGTTAGGGAGTCCGGTTTTTGGCCTAGCTTGCCCGGTCGGTATACGATTTTAAAACGGAACCGTGATAGGAACTCGGACCAGCGGGCTTGGCGACGATTAAGCTGCTTCGTCGTCGTAAAGTACTCTAGGTTTTTGTGGTCGGACAGTACTTTAATCGGGTGTTCGGCTCCTTCTAGCTCGGGACGCCATTCCTCGAAACAGCGGATAATTGCTAATAGTTCCTTATCGTATATCTCGTAGTTACACTCAGCGGGGGAGTGTTTCCGGGAGAAGAAGGCAACTGGACGTAATACCCCTTCGTTATCGTACTGGGAGAGTATGCCGGCAGAGACGAAGTCGGAGGCATCGGTTTCAACGACTACTTCTTTAGTCCAGTCGAACGGTGCTAGGATAGGACCATCTACAAACGCGTCCTTAAGGCGGCGGAAGGCGGAGTCGCAGTTAGTAGACCAGGAGAACGGGGTATCCTTACGGGTTAGTTTCGTAAGCGGTTGACAGATTTCAGAGAATCCTCGGATAAAACGGCGGTAGAAGTTCGCGAAGCCTAGGTAGGATTGTACGTCGGTTATATTCTTAGGCGTAGGCCAGTTGCGGATAGCCTGGACCTTATCGGGGTCCATACGGATGCCGTTACGGCCTACGATTATGCCTAAGAATCTCGTCTCCTCTTTAAAGAATTCGCATTTCGAAAGTTTAGCGTAGAGGCCCGCGTCTCTTAGCTTCTTTAGGATAGCTCGGAGGTGGTTCTCATGCTCTTCCCGGGTACGGCTATAGACTAGGATATCGTCGAGGTAAGCCGAACAGAACTGGTCTAGGTATTCGCGTAGTATGTCGTTAATAAACCTCTGGAAGGTTCCCGGGGCTCCGGTAAGTCCAAACGGCATAACTAAGCTCTCGTACAGTCCGAAACGGGTACGGAAGGCAGTAAGGTACTCTTGGCCAGGTTTCATCCTTATATTATTAAAGGCGGAGATAATATCGATCTTGGAGAAGTACCTCATTCCGTTTAAGTTGTTTAGCGTTTCGGTCGTAAGCGGCAGCGGGTAGCGGTCCTTTATAGTAAGCTCGTTAATCGCACGATAGTCTACGCAGAGCCGTAGGCCTCCTCCGGGTTTCTTAACGAATAGGACAGGTGAAGCAACAGGCGAGGAGCTAGGGCGGATAAACCCCTTATTTAGATTCTCTGTAAGCCACTCTTTTAGGGCTTGCAGTTCGTCGCGGGACATGCCGTAGAGGGGTCCGAATGGAGGTTCTTTGCCTTCTTTAAGCTTAATCTCGTGGTCGTACGGACGGTGTGGCGGTAGTTTATCAGCGAGCTTCGGGGAGAAGACGGAACTAAACTCCCTTAGACAGTCTGGCAGTTGGGATTCTAATTTGGCTTTTTCTTCCGCAGAGAAAACAGACAAGAGATCCTCGATAGTCGTATAGCAGAGGCGGTAACCTCGTCTCTGCATAGCTGGCGAGGCGTAGAATGCTGCGGTCCGGAAAGAGATCTGGTAGACTTGAGTTGTTCGGCGGGAGTCTTCCTTTATTCGGGGGAGGCGCTTCGTATACATTTGGACCGGTTCGGATATAGCGGGTACGGAGCAGTTCTTCCGGCAGTAGGTGCTTAAAAACGAAAGTGTAGAGCGGCTAGGACGGAGTTCCGGATCGTGGACCTCTAACCAAGGGTAGCCTAAGATAATAGGGCTCCCTCCTATGTCGGTAAGGCGGAAAACGACTCCTTCTTCTAGGTGGTCGCGGATACGGAGGTCGCAGCAGGTGCCGTAGCGTATAGTAAGCCCTCCGCTATTATCTTCGGCATCGAATGGGAGCATTACTACTTCTTTCTCCAGCAGTAGGATCTCGAGGCCTTGGGCCTTAGCCCATTGTAAATCCATCATTGCGTAGGCCTCCGAACCAGTGTCGACTAACGCGTAGTCGGAAATAACCTTATCTCCTATAGAGATAGTAAACGGGATCTTCGGGGAAGTCGACCGGTCGTATTTATACGGGACCGCGAGTCGGGAGATAGCAGAACGGGAGACACGGGCTACCTTAGGGGCGGGGTCGCGCGTTTCTAACGCCTGACCGCGGCTGTGGACAGGCGTACGCCGTTTTCCGTCGGCAGGGGAGAGAGGGACGTAGGTCTACTCTGCAACAGGGGTGACCGTCCCCTCTTAGGAGAGGGGGACCCCCGGGTAGAGGAACGGGTAGCTGAATTTGCCCTACGGCGTTCGGCGTCGCGTTTCTGGACATGCGGGGGCGGATATCGGGTTTTGGGCAGTCTCGAACAAAGTGTCCTAATTCTCCACATCGGTGACAGGAGAGAGGGTCCCTAGGAGCCCTCTTAGACCTATCGAGGTCCATAGGCTCTCCCTGGGGGGCAGTCTTAGCAGCGGTAGCGTACGACTTATCCTGCCGCGGCGACGGACGGTTCGGGGGTATAGAGGTACGGGGGTTTGGCACTGGGGGTGCTTGGTAGTAGTAACGGCGACGGTTCTCAAGGTCTTGCAGGTGCGCGGCGAGCTTAAGATAGTCCTGGGTCGGTGGAGGGCTGTGAACTAGCATCTGCTTAATTTCGTTCGAGCAGGCCTGTTCTAAGAGGGTAGATAGGGATTCTTCGGTCATCTCTGCTTCTAACCCTAGGCGTTGAAATTCGGCGAAGAAGGCCGCAAAGTCTTTACCCATCTGGCGGTAGCGGAAGAGCTCTGCGCGGGCGTTCTGGACACGATTAGGGTCTCCGTAAGCGTTGTCGAGGATCTGTAGTATATTCTCATAGTCCGGGAGTTGACAGACGCCGTTACGGATATACGGGAGGATCTGAGAGTACGGTACCCCCGAGAGCCGGCTAGTAACGTATGACATACGGGAGGCAGGGGTCGGAAAGCGGTCGCGGTTTACAGTTAGTTTTTCGTAAATCTGAGAGAGGAAGCGGCGAAGGTCCTTTCGATCTCCGGTAAACTCTTTCGGGTCGGGTAGCCTTTCGGATTGTCGAGTAGGCTGGGAAGGCGAGGCGGAGCGAGGCGTAGGCATTCCTAGAGAAGGATCTACGCTAACCTTAGCGGGAGAGTCGGCGGGGATAGATAGAGTAGGCGTCGATATAGTAGGTCCGGCAGGGCGGAGGGCTTTATCGGCTTCCCTCTGGGCCCTTATAGTCTGGTCGCGGTATTCGGCTTCCATCTCCTTATACTGGGCCTTTTGGAAGTCGATAACCGCGCGGAGTTGGCTGTTTTCGGCGCGGAGAGACTGGAGGTTGTCACGAACCTCAGCAGCCTGAATTTTCTCGCGGATAAGCTCGTGCGCCTGTTCCTCCTCTTTTATTCCGTAGCGGTCGATATACTGGTAGGCGCTCTGAAAGTAGGCGTACCAGGCGTCGGGGTGCGTAGTAACATGTTCGGCGAACTCTGCCTCTGTTTCCGGGAGGAGCGGTGGCAGAGGGCGGTCGGTAGCAGCCATACCTAATAGTAGGAGCTACGTAGTGTCACGGGCGGTATAGGGACGGAAGGTAGGTATAGTCGCTAGCGGTTCGGATACAGATGCTACGGACAGAGTACAGTACTCGGTCTACCGTATAGGTAGCCTTAAACGACAGGACGTAGCTCAAAGGAAGGAAGCCTCTCCCTTAAGCGTAGGCAGAAGAAACTCTTCCCCATAGGTCACCTAACCTATAGGGGACACGTAAGCCGTAGGCCCTCGGGGCGGCCCTGCCGTACGGGTCACGTGTCCACTACTACCTAGCAACCCGTTGGGTGCATACGGGCTGGTAGTTACGGGCCTAGCCCGTGACATCTACTTACTAATTATAAAGATTTAGAAGACTAGCAGCAGCATTTAATTCCGGACTCTAAACTAAATTCGAAGTAGTTTAAGCAGTACTAGCTCCCTGCCCAAAGCAACGACCGCAAGGCGGTAGGCGTAATAAGGGCTGCCTAAAACGAGCAGGCTATGCAAGACAGCTATACGACTTACGGCTTCTAGCATAAAGCCATACGGCAATTTAAGAACAAAGTGCGGGCGATTATTCTTCTAGGGAAGTATAACAGCTAGACAGAGTTCCTAGCTAAGTTGTCGAAAGAGCGACCGAGTTCTAGCGGGCAGAGGGTAAATCTAGTACCCTAGTATAGGAAAGGCGATCCGCGGAAATACGTATAGGACAATATAGAAGCAGAGGTAAGTTAACGTATTAATACTAAACGCTTATAGCAACTAACGAGTCCGGTAGAAAACATACCGCTAGCTTAGGTCGAACGAGAAATATACGATACGCCGGTTTAGGGAGCTATACTTAAGGCCAATGCAAATCCTACGGACTTTAGTCTCGGCCCGGAAGGCATAGGTAAGGCGTTGCCGACTACGTCTACCGACTATACGCTAACTGTTAATAGGAGCTCATTAGGGATAGCCGCCCGCCTATAGCTACAGAGATTTTCCTCTAACATCACCGTGCTGTCTTTCGCAACTACATGTCCTAGAGAACTAAGAAACAAGACAAGGCGTTTAAGCTCCCCGATATAACTCGCATGCCTAGACTAGACTAGCTTATTCTAGCTAACTACGATTAGTTTGGTAACGGGTTCTATATTCCTATTACTAACACTACGCCGCGGCTAAACAAGCTAGCCTTCGAGGTCTGCGCTCGGCCGTTTAATATAAATAAGAGTAAATACCGCAGCATCGTTCTAGATGCTATTATCGATAAAGGCTACGATAGCGGAGCTAGCTTTCGAGACATTCTTACCTAGCTGCTATATAAGGGTGAGAATAAGCTATGCATCGCAGATAACTTTCCTGCCCGCTTTTAGGAGATAAAGAGGCTGTATTATGTAGCAGCCGGCAAAATCGGGAAGGACAAGTTAAAAGCCTAATTTACACTATAGAAAGGCTAATGCAATCGCTTATAAGTCTTTTTCTAGGGGTCCGTAGCTAGTGCATGCGATAAAAAGCCAATTTACCCTTACCGTCGCTCAGTCCTATCTTGTGCATACCTACACCATTCTCTCCATTTTCACGGTCCTCCGTTTTATACTAATGCTATCCTTAAAGCTATGCTATCTGCGATACCGCCGATTACACCCTTAAGAGCTGCGACAGGTACTGCACCACCTTCCTCTAGACGGTCTAGTGCTCGCCTTTGCGAGCGTTAATAGTCGTTGCTAGGGTTACAATCGTCGTCCTTCGTAGACTCTAGCCCTATTAAGTCCGTCGTCAATCGTTAACGAGCACGCCGGGCGATCGCCAGCTCTTCTAGTCGTTCTAGGGCCGATAAAGATCGAACGCTACCTCTAGCTACCCTTACCGAGCCACCGACTAGTTATAAATCCTAGGACAAGATTAATAACATATAGATATAGCGACTAACCTATAGCAAAGCTTTCGAGGCTTTTCATAACTAGCGCTAGTAGATAGAGACCGCGAGACATCGACAGAAGTATAGAAGGACGTTAACAAACCCTATAAAGTGGAATTTAAATTAGCGAACTTCATAGTCTTAGGAGTTCTTTTAGGAGGGTATTAACTGCGATTCTATAGAGCCGAAAGTCGTGTGTGTTAGATGCGATTCGGTGCTTAAGCATCTAGGACTAGGAGACGGGACTAGGGCATTAGCGAAGCATCTGTACTCTATAGACTGCTAACAAACTGCTTACGAGAGGGGAACGACAATAGAGATAATTAGTGCCGCAAGGGCGAGAGCTATAAGTATTCGCGTACCCCGTGCTAGCTAGGCAAGCCGACTACAGATGCCAACTATAGATGCCGACTATACTATGCACCCGCTTTTAATAGCGCGAGCATTACGAACTATATACGGAACTTATATAAGCTAACGCTACCTTTATATAGGATTAATAGAAGAAAGGTTATACTAGAACCGATTATTGCTATCGCTCTAAGTTCCCGGAGTTGTGTAGCTTAATAGTTTCTAAGCTCGGCTTGCCTTTAAACTTCTTCGAAAGCCCTGCTGTCCGACGTACTTACGAGTGCCTCGTAGAGGAAGTCGGCACTATCGATTTCAAGAGCGCAGGTACTATAAAGACGTACATTTAGGACGCTGTCGCTTAGTCCGAACAGAAGCTTAAAGAACAGCTTACTAGTACTTTCCGCGTAGCGGTTGCGCTTAACGGGTAGTACGCTAGCACCTTGCGAGCATCCTTTCTTACTATTAGATGCTATTAGATTAACGATCGATAGAGCTAGCACGAGGCAATGCTAGCCTTCCCGTACATTATAGGCTCCTATACCGGTAATTATCTCGCTAATATACTCTACGACACCCTCACCTAATTTAATATATACGAAAGACTTATAGCTCTTACTGCAGACAATGCTGCGAACAACAATACTCTTTATGCTGCTATGTATGCTTAAGCCTCCCCCCCGCATTAAGTACTTAGCTAATGTGTTGAAGTATGCAAGCTATCGATATCTGCTCCCGACAACGCACGCGTGTCGTAAAACCGTTAGTATTAATACACGATCTCCCTCTTCTACTACCGGAGTCCGAGGAGATAGAGATTTCTCGTCCGGAACGGTTTCTATGCTTCGCACACGTTATTCAACTGTCGTTAAAAGATTTCTTTACCGCTCTAAAGATTAACCCTAAGAACGAGCTGTAGGAAAGATAGGAAGAGGAGGCTAATACACGCGCGCTCAACCGGATTAAACTAGGCCCGATAACGCAGGGCGATATTAGGATTCTAGCTATTCTTCTAAAGGTACTGTTCGACTATCCTTCGCTCGGAAAGTTACGTGGCCTAGTATAGTCGTTATATATAGTCGGCAAAAGCTTACACGCTTAAGATAGGTCCGCAAGCTAGCTATAAAGGTTAACTCTAGTACGCAACGTTACGAGGCATTTATGCAGTTACAACGAGATCGATTACAGGATCCTTTACTACATCCGAAGCAGCATAAGCGATAGAAGAAAGTCCCCGCTATACGACTACTACGACTAATATAAGATATAAAGACCCGCTAGAGCTCTACTACGATTATGCTTGTCCGCTGCTCACGACTACGAGACATTATCGATAAGTTTATCGAGAATCAAAGCTAGCCTAAATTAAGCCTAGGTTATACGGAGTAGAAAAGAATCGAATATATTATCGACCTTACGCTACTATTCGCGGAAGCTACGACTACAATCGGCACTACTAAAGGCCTAACTATACACCTCGTCCTCGGGTACTATAACACCCTCTTCGATATCCTCGATATTGCGGACGAGAAATTAAAACACAAAACCGAGCCGTAGCAGCAAGAGATCTACGCAGCGCTGCAGGCTGCGTTTACGAAACTCGTTAAGTACTATACTGCTACCTAGGACCGTTTTGGCGATATGTATAGCATTGCAATCTTACTTAATCCAGCGATAAAACGTAATTTTTGGAGTCGGGACGCCTTTTCCGGTAAAGGGCTAGACTCGTTATTTAAGGACTACTACTAGTCTAAATTCCGCCTTAAATATGCGCGATACAAACCTATAGCGGCTGCGACTAGGGCCAAGTCTTAACAGCCCTTACGCCGCTCTGCTACCTCCTTCGCTATAGGCATGCGTTCTATGTCTAACGATAACGACTCTAACTCTACCGACACCCTACGGCTAACGTCTTCTATCGTTCGATCTTCTACTAAACTAGATGAAGTTACGCGCTATCGACACGCAAGGTTTAAAGACTCGAACGCTTATTCTATCGAGCATCTACTACGATCCTAGAAACTTATCGCATTAGAGTATCCCGCATGTGCGCTTATAGCACGCGACTTCCTATATATACTAGCAGCTAGTATAGGTTGTAAGCGAGACTTTAGTATAGCAAGGCACTAGAGCCGCTATAATCGATCGTACGACCCTTCGACGTTTAGCAATATTATGTGCTGTCGCTCTCGAGAGCGTAATAAGCAGCAGCAAGCTCGAGATGCCCTAGCAGAGGAGGCGCCGCTAATATTAAGTGCGTTCCAGCCTTTAGTACCTAAAGTTAACGTATAGCAGCATTAGGTTCAGGCAGATTACGAGGCAATGTTAAGTTAGAGGAGGTTCGAAGCGATTAGCGATAACGAGGAACCTATAGCTCCGAAACATGCTCGCAAGAGTGCACGCAAGCGGAAGGAGTTGTTTTCGCGAAAGCTAAGCGGTGCGCACTAGCCTTAATACTCTATATAGTGTAGTCGGCAACGGTAGTCGGCAGCTATAGTCGGCATATGCATTTAGAATACCTTATATGCATATCCTTAATCCAGATCTTTTGCGAGTACCGACTTATTCTTTATGCTTATATATTTTACTATATGCAGAATTGCACCCTCTATCGATTCTATTAGTAACATTCCCGATTGTAACTTGTTTTTCTACGGACCTAACGGTTTTAGTTAGGTCCGGAGTTAGGACCCATCCTAGAACTAGCGACTATAAGACCCGACCTAACTCGATTCGGGTCGGGTCCGAAGACCCGGCTACTTAGGTCTAGGTCTGGGTCCCCTAAGAACCGACCCAAACCCGGAACCGACCTAATTTGCAGGACCCATTCTGACCTCTAGATATTAGCGTCCTATAGTTAAGAAGCTCGAAGGGTATAAAAGCCGTAACTATAGACTATTTAAAAGCAACCTTCTTAAAGAGTATCGTAAGTTTAATAGCTAGCGTATACTCGGAGATTAGTCGTACCTTTCCTAGCTATCCCTATAGAAGCTAGATAATCTAGAGGAGATTTCTAAGTATATTTAGAACTTCGAGATCTCTTCTACTATAATTCCTTTAGAAGATCTAGACAACTTTAGCCGTATCTAGATGTTTTTAAAGCCTCTATCTAAGCCTATGCAGAAGAAGATTTAGAATAAAGCGAACTTAGATATAGATTGCCCCTATACGTTTCGTAACTTTATAAGAGTAATTTTAGCTATAAAAGCTAAGTTACGAAAGGATAAAACTAATAAAGCCTTATATAAGGATAATCGTTCTATTCTAGTAGAAAAGCTAGTTAAAGTAATAAGGAAAACTGCCCCTCGCCTAAATCCGGTCTCTCTAGCGATAAGCGCTATATCTAGAGTAAGCCCTAACGTTAAGAAGCTAACTAAATAGTTAGCTACCCTTGCCCTTACTCTTTTAAAGAATTAGGAACCTACGTATAGACCTCTATATAGTAGCTAAAAGGATAAGGAAGTACTAGAGATCTAAGCTATAGTTATAGCCTATACTACCTTAGAAATTAAAATAGGTATAGCTTGCTAGGAGTATAGTTTAAAAGGCTACTATAGCAGAGACTATCCCTACTTTAATTAGCTTCTAGATTAAGACTTTCTCTATAAAGATAAGACTCGCCGAATATGTCCTAGCCGAGCTAGTAGAGAAATAAGACCTCTTAGGTATAGCTAGAATAAGAAGTCTCCTCGATTAAAGGTTATTCTCCTAGCTCTTAAATAAGCTATCGGTTCGATTAACGTTAGTAAATATATTAGCTTTAATACTCTACGAGCCTTATAGGAATCTAACTAGCGTAAACGTCCTATCTCGATTAACGCTAGTATAGCTAGGTTTAGGACTATAGAGTATATAGAGGAATGCGAGCCTATAGAATCTCTCTTTATTCTAGAAGAAGAAGAGGATAAAGAGGATTATAACGCTACCTATATAGCTATACGGTCCTCTTAGAAAATCGTTTAGAATCCCTCTCGCCTAACTATATCTCTAATAAAAGCTATAAAGGCGAATATAGAGAAGTAGAAGCAAGCTACTAAAATAGGAGCGAGTAACTCTCGTAGAGAGTAGGTACTACTAGAGATAATAGAATATTATTATAGGGGGGAACTAAGCTCGTCTTAAGAGGCGGCTTCGTCTTAGATATAGGAAAGATCCTAGACTCTAGCAGTTCTAAATTCCTAGGATACGGAGATATAGAATGCCTAATTCGGTCCTATAGTCCCTTCTAGAGGTAAAGCGAAAGGGTCGTAGAAGACTAAGCTAAAAACGTAGAGATTAGATAACCTACTTAAAAAGGCTATTTCTATAAATAAATAGGAAGCGTTCTAGTCTAATAGGCTCCTTAGAGCACCTCTAGTTATAGAACTTAGGGAACTATAGCTATTTAGGTAGTAAGCTCTTAGTCGGTTCCTATATAGAAGGAAGCCTATAGATCTATCCTATAGCGCTATACTTAAGCGCTATTATACGTTAAAACGGAGACTAGATAGTATAGCTACCTCTATAGTTAACTTCGCTTAGATTTATAATAGAATATAGGAGTATAATTCCGCTAGCTATTCTAACGAAGATAGCAAAGTATCTAGAAAGAAGAAGAGCGAGAATAATAATAAAAGCGACGTAGGCCTTTATCGGTATAGAGAGCTAGAGATTAATACTTTCCTAATAGATTCTTTCGACTCTTTTAAGTAGCCCGAGGAAGAGTAGGTATCCTTAGTCGATAACTATAAGGAGCTAAGTAATAATAAAGTCTAGTTCGACGCGAAGGAGTAGAATAATACCGAAACATAGCCCTTATCTATTTCTCTTAATCCTAATTAGAAGGAAGCGGACGAGGAGATTATTAGTAAGGATATACTAGGGGTTACTATTATAATAGTAGTAGATCTCTCGGTTCGGCTAGCCTCTAGTATAGAGGCGTTGCTATATATTCCTACTTCTAAGCTATATACGGACCTAGATAGTATCCTTCTAGACTTCTATAAAAACTACCTGCTTATTCTAAGCATCTATATCTATACGACTCTTAGAGAGGCTCGATAAGTATACGATATCCTAATTAATAAGGGAGCGGAGAGCATAATTATAAGTTACGAGAGGGCTCGTAGCTTAAGGCTTCCTATTTCGACTAATATTACGGCTACTATACGTAGTATCTTAGGTAAGGTTACCTTTATTAGGATATATCGTAACGTCTACGTAGAGGTATATAGAGTTATTGTCTTTATAACCTTCTTTATTACTAGCGATCCTAAAACGCTAACTCTTCTAAGAAGGCCGTAGGCCCGAAGAACTTGCCTTTCCTCTAGGAACTATAATAATAGCTCCTAGGAAGGTACGATTACTAACGACCGTAGAAACCTAGTTTATTTTAGTAGTATAGTAGGTAATAATAGGTGCAAAACGGTCGATAATATTCTTCGTAGGTTAGAAAAAGATTAGGTACTAAGGTCCGCTTTAGCCCGATCTTAAGTATAGATATAGGTAGGGCTAAAGCGCGCTAAACCGAGCTAAAGAGTATTCTTAAGAGGATAGCTAAACTAGTGCCTAGAGTAAATACGGCGCTAGATTATAGGATACTTAAGAAACTAGTAGGAAAGCTTACTAAAGAGGAGGAGGACCGGTTTAATAAGCCTACTTATAAGCATCCTCGTAGCAAAACTATCTTTTTTAAAAATAAAGGCGAGTATAACTATCTTAGTTACTAGCACCGTTCCTACTTTAGAGATTCTAAATTCGAAGAACTAGTCTTTAACTATATAGCCTAGTATAAGTTTCTCGTAGAGTTATATATAGATCCCGAAGGCTTAGGGGCTTATAACGAGATAAGAGAACTTATTAGGAAATAAGTTCGAAACGTCCCTCCGTTATCCCTACTAATTCGTCCTAGCTAGAAGTCTAATAATACTCTTTATCGGGGCCTCTAGTATAAGTTTATATAGAACCCGGGTCTCTAGGAAAGGCTTTTATCTACTATACTATATAAATTAGTATACTCTAAGGCTAAAGACTACTCTTATAGTATAGGGTTCTCTTATAATAAAGCTCCTATAAAGCGTCGAAGCGAATAGAAGTAGAATAAGCTTAGGAAGCGCCTTATAGAGCTAAGGGAGTATCTCTTTAGGTAGCTAGATCTTACTAGTAGAAGCCGTAAGCTACTTCTAGGAGCCTCTAGGGCTAGTTCTAGGACTACTAGGATAGCTTCGGACGCTAGTAGGGGTAGTCTTAGGAGCTTTAGGACACCTACGGGTGCTAGTAGAAGGAGCTTTAGGACACCTACGAGTGCTAGTAGAGGGAGCTTCGGGATAGCTATAGAACGGAGTAGGGAGCTAAGTAGGTAGGTTCGGGCGCTAACGGAGAGCTAGCTAGAAACGATTAGAAATGCTAATATTATAAAAAGGGCGCTAAGTAAAGTCTTAACTAATCTACGTATAGACTAGTAGAACTTGCTAAGTAAACTAGCTAGTTTAGTTCGATTATTACGTAACGTATATAATAATCTTATATTCTTACTCTTCCCGGAACTAGTTAGATAGCGTTTAGAAAGTATAGAGCTCTATTCCTAGGAGGATCCTTCTAGTAACCTACTCTTTTCTAACTGCTTTAAGAACCTCTTTTCCCTATAGGACTTAGGACTTAAGGTTCTTCTCCCGGATAAGTATTCTTACGACTCTAAAGATAGATATAAATCTAAGAGTAACTACGAACGAGCTATAGTTACTAACGTTATTTACGAGGAAATCTACTAGAATTATAGAGTTTACTATAGTAAACTACTACTAAATATACTCTTAGACCCGAATACGCAAGCTAAATTCTCTCCGGAAATTAGGGCGTTTATAATATATAAGCGTATCGTAGATAAGGTTAGATCCGTTAACGTAGACGTATCTATAATAGATAGATTAAATCCTAGTAGGGATCTATATTAGAGAAAGAAAGCACTTACTACGAAGGAAGCTATACTACCCGGGATAGGCCCCTTTAATAGGAGATACTTAATTAAAAAGTTTTCTAGCATTCCGAAAGGTTTAAGGCTTACGCTAGAACGGCTCGCTTAAATTAAGCCTACTATTTTACTAATAGATTAGGAGCTATATCTTCTAACTAAGATGCTATATAATTAGGAAGCCGTACTTACTTAGGATTTTAAGTATCTCGGCTATATTAAGCTAGCTATTGCTCCCCCTTAGGTTATTTATACGATTCTATATAAGCTATAGTAGCATTCTAGTTTCCGACTCTAGAGCTCTCTTAAGGAGGAAGTTATAAAAATGCTCTATAAGCGTATAGACGCAGGCGCTCTTAAACCGTGCTATAGTACCTATCGGAATCTATACTTTCTCGTAAAGAAGAAGACTAACCTAGAAGAGCTAAAGAAGTATCGCCTAATTAATGCTATATAGAAGTTTAATACTATAACTATTCGCGATACTAACCTTCCTCCTAATATAGATAGTTTTTCTAAAGCTTTTATAGGTTATATAATCTCGTCCTTAGTTAATATCTTCTCTAGCTATAATTAGATTCTACTAGACGTAAGAAGTTAGGACCTTATAGGTTTCGATACTTCTCTTAGCCTACTACGCTAGACGATACTACTATAGGGAGCTATAAACTCTATCGCTTAATTTATCCGAATTATTATACTTATTCTTGCTGCTTAAATACCTTACGCTACTAAACCTTTCCTTAATAATATAGCTATTTATAGACTAAAAACGAAGTATAGTAACGAGAAGGTTAAACCTAGGCTCCGCCGATTTATAGTAGAATATATTAAGAACTTAGATAAGGTGCTTACTAACCTAGAAAGAGTAGGACTAACAGTTTATAAAGAAAAACTATAGCTATGCTATAAATAGATTAAGATAGTAGGTTACGTTACTAACGAATATAGTAGATACCTAGATGCGGAACGAGTAGTTAAGCTCGTTAAATAGCTAACTCCTACGGACTAGAGAGAAGTTCGTATTCTTATAGGAATATTCGTATACTATAAGATCTAGCTTAAGGACTTCGCCTAGTTACTAAGGCCGCTCTTCTCTCTCCTAAAGAAGGACGTTAAGTTCGTATAAATAAAGGAATATTAGCAGTCTAAGAATGCAATTACGGGACTCCTTATCTCTACGCTAGCGCTAGTAGCACTAGACTATAAACTAGAGGGAGAACTAATTATAGTAGGTATAGATTCTAGCCTTTACTTATAAGGATGCTATATATCTTAATGCGACTAGAAAGATAGTAGGATCCGATACTCTTCTCGATTTAAGTTAGGACTATTCTCCGCTTTTAAGCAACGCTACGACGCTAGGAAGCGCGAGTGTCTTAGTATTCTTAAAGTACTAAAGAAGTATCGTCCGTAGTTATTTAGTATCTTCTTCTAGCTAGAGGTAGACGCTAATATACTAGTTTATTAACTTAATAATGCTACTACGGACCTCCCGAACGTAGCTATTATAAGATAGCTAGTATAGATTAGGCTATTTAACTTTAATATAGTATATATACCTAGGAAGAAGTATACGGCTGCTAATAGACTATCTCGTAAGCCTCCGATAGAGCGGGACACCTAGAAACTAGTAGAGGAGAGCAATATTAATAAGATAATCGATAACTAGTTTTTCGCCTACTCCGCCTATAACCTCGTCGCCTAAGTATTTCCTACTCGAGCGGAATTAGAGGAGGAAGTGCTAAACGGTACCTACTCTTAGGACTCGAGGAATATCGTATTCTTTCTTACTTACCTACGTTATCTACTAGGCCTATCCCTAATAGAATATAAGTCTCTACGAAAACGTTTACTTAAGTTCTATATAAGTAAGGAGGGTTAGCTTATAAGATAGGATCGTATTAGTAGTATCTCTTAGAGAGTTGTCGATAATAATAACTATCGCGAAAGAATTATTACTACCTACTATAACTACTATAGGCACCTAGGCCTAGAACGGACGTATAAGACAGTTACTAAGCGATAGTAGTAGGACGGCGTTTATACTGCAGTAGTTCGTTTCTATAAGAGTTGCTAGCAATATATACTTAGGAATAGTTACTAGCGTTCTAGCCTACTTTACGCTTCTAAGAAATAGTATCTTAGGGAGCGATAGTACCTAGACGTAGTATTTATTAGCACTAGACTTTACCTTATTATTACGAGAAAGGCTATTTCTTAATAGCTAGAGGCCTAGTTAGTACGGATAACGGATAATCGTAAGGTTAGCGCTAGGTATATTATAAAGTTTATCTACGAAGACCTAATCTGCCGCTAGGAGGCTATAGCTAAAATCTATATAAATAGGAGTAGAGAGAACATTTAAGAAGCGCTGCTTATAAGCTACGGAATTAAGTAGGTTATAATCTCCCCCTACTATTCGTAAGCTAATAGAATCGTTAAACAGGAATACTATCTAATTCTAGCGGCTCTCTCTAAGCTAATAGGCGGAGGAGTAAGCGCTATAGCTAAGTATATTCCCTCGGTCCTTTAGGCGGAACGTACTAATAGGCGGAAACCGCATATCCTTAGCAGCTCGGGTGCCTATAAAAGCGCGAGCTTAGGCTCTCCTCCAAATTAATTAATTATCTACCCTACGTTTCTTATTTATAGTTCTAGTATTATTATACGTTCTATGCGTACCCGCCCTACTAGCTATTACGAGAGACGATATAGCTAATATAAGGGTTTATAAGCTAAACGTAGAAGCGTAACTACGAGCGTAGCCGTTACTCGATCTAAACTATAGTGCTTACGAGGATTCCTAAGCCTAGCTACCTAGAGACGAGAGACGAGAACTGCGCGTTATTACGCTACGTACGACTACTATATACCTAATTCTAGGGCTATTAGGCCTTAGCGATATAGATATGCACGCCTAGTTAGCTATAAGCTAGTTAGAGTAGTATAGGATTTGCGCATTAAAATAGAGCCGAAGGTAGGGCTATATAACATCTTCTACGGATAAGAACTACTAAAAATATAAAAAGGAAGAAGTTACTTATAGTCTAATAGTATAAACTACGATACGAGAAGCAAGCGATTAATTACGATAAGCCGCTAGAATGCACTTTATTATATATAAGCCTAGGCGGAACTAAATAACTTAGAAGGACTTAAGAGCATTAAGGCTACCTTCTATATAGGGATAGTCTCTAACCCTAAGAAAGTTATAAACCCTTAGTCCTATTACGACTTAGAATCGATAGCGTTTTAAGACGCCGACGATTAGTTATAGAAGGCTAACGGTATAGCTTATCTATAGCCTTCCGAGGATTCGCTTAGGGTTACTATACCTATGCAGAGGGGTCGTTATAGCTAGGATAGCCTAAGGAATACGATATTACGAGCTGCATAGAGTTTAGCGAGCTAGGGAAAGAATATAGGATCGTATTACTACTCGCACTCCCCGGTTTTGCCGTAAGGCTACGTTTCGCAACTTCGGTTACCCTATTTTCGGAAGGGTTTAATTAGCTCTTCCTATATTAGGTATAGGCTCGGAACGGCCCCTATACTTCCCTATCGGAGATTTCTAAAAGGCTATAGACGCATAGCACTAAGGGATTAACGATAGGCCGGACGTTTATAATAATATAGGTCGGGAGTATTACGAGCCGGATAGACTAAGAAACCGACTTCTAGAAAGGATTACGGGTAACTACTAGGTATTACTAGCTACCTCTAGTTTTAGAAGAGTTTAATAGCTCTTCCTATACTTAGTATAGGCTTAGAACGGCCCCTATACTTCCCTATCGGAGATTGCTAAAGGGCTATAGACGTATAGCACTAAAGGATCTACGATAGGCCGGACGTTTAAAATAATATAGGTCGGAAGTATTATAAGCCGGATAGACTAAGAAACCGACCCCTAGGAAAGTTTATAGGTAACTACTAGGTATTACTAGCTACCCTTACTTGCAATTTACGAAGTTACGAATTTCCTTTTGCTATATCTAGATCTAGAGTTTCTATTTCTTGTTTTGTTTTTAATTTAGCGAGAACATTCCTTTCGTTATATAATAAACTAGTACTACTATTACTACTAACTTTACTTAACGCTAACTAAACTAGCTAGTTTAGTTCGTTATTACCGACCTTCGGCCGAAAATATGCCGAACGATCTAACTAACGATTTCTCTACCGGTACTAATAACCCGGATACTACTATTAACTCTAGTAGTATCTCGGATAATATTAGTATAGAGAATCGCAATTAAGAGTTCCGTTACTAACCTACCTAGTTTATTAGACCTAATAGAGGAGTTAAATAACCGGTTAGGAGCTCTTTAGGCTCTGCTAACCTTTTAGCTCGTCCTAACGGACCGATAGGGATAGGTAATACTTATTCTCGTCGACGAGGAGCTATAGGACTATAACTCCCTATTAATACTACTATTAGCTTAAGCGTCGAGCAGTTTTAAGCCTTAATTTCTATAAGCTAACCTTCTATACCTTTACCTAGTTCTAAGGAGATAGGATACTTTAAAGGGTCTAACGTTACTAAGTTTATTAAGCGTTTTAAAGACCTATACCGATCTTATAGAGGCGACTAGGACGATAAATCTACTAAAGTCGAGAAGCTAGTTAGCTACGTTTATCGATATTAGCGTCCTATAGTTAAGAAGCTCGAAGGGTATAAAAGTCGTAACTATAGACTATTTAAAAGCAGCCTTCTTAAAGAGTATCGCGAGTTTAATAGTTAGCGCATACTCGGAGATCGGTCGTACCTTTCCTAGCTATTCCTATAAAAGCTAGATAAGCTAGAGGAGATTTCCGAGTATATTCGGAACTTTAAGATCTCTTCTACTATAATTCCTCTAGAAGATCTAGATAACTTTAGCCGTACCTAGATGTTTTTAAAGCCTCTATCTAAGCCTATATAGAAAAAGATTTAGAATAAAGCGAACCTAGATATAGATTGCCCCTATACGTTTCGTAACTTTGCAAGAGTAATTTTAGCTATAAAAGCCGAGTTGCGAAAGAATAAAACCGATAAAGCCTTATATAAGGATAATCGTTCTATTCTAGTAGAAAAGCTAGTTAAAGCGATAAGGAATACTGCCCCTTGCCTAAATCCGGTCTCTATAGTAATAAGCGCTATATCTAGAGTAAGCCCTAACGTTAAGAAGCTAACTAAATAGTTAGCTGCCCTTACCCTTGCTCTTTTAAAGAACTAGGAACCTGCGTATAGACCCCTACGTAGTAGCTAAAAGGATAAGGAAGTACTAGAGATCTAAGCTATAGTTATAGCCTATACTACCTTAGAAATTAAAATAGGTATAGCTTGCTAAAAGTATAGTTTAGAAGGCTACCGTAGCGGAGACTATCCCTACTTTAACTAGCTTCTAGATTAAGACTTCCTCTATAAAGATAAGACTTGCCGAATATATCCTAGCCGAGCTAGTAGAGAAATAAGACCTCTCGGGTATAGCTAAAATAAGAAGTCTCCTCGATTAAAGGTTGTTCTCCTAGCTCTTAAATAAGCTATCGGTCCGATTAATATTAGCAAATATATTAGCTTTAATACTCTACGAGCCTTATAGGAATCTAACTAGTATAAACGTCCCGTCTCGATTAACGCTAGTATAGCTAGATTTAGGACTATAGAGTATATAGAGGAATATAAGCCTATAGGATCTCTCTTTATTCTAGGAGAAGAAGAGAATAAAGAGGATTATAACGCTACCTATATAGCTACGCGGTCCTTTTAGAAAACCGTCTAGAATCCCTCTCGGCCGACTATATCTCTAATAAAAGCTATAAAGGCGAATATAGAGAAGCAGAAGCAAGCTACTAAAACGGGAACGAGCAACTCTCGTAGAGAGCAGGCGCTACTAGAGATAATAGAGCATTATTATAAAGGAGAACTAAGCTCGTCCTAAGGAGCGGCTTCGTCTTAGATATAGGGAAGATTCTAGACTCTAGCAGTTTCGAATTCCTAGGATACGGAGATATAGGATGCCTAGTTCGGTCCTATAGTCCCTTCTAGAGGCAAAGCGAAAGGGTTATAGAAGACTAAGCCGAAAACGTAAAGATTAGACAACCTACTTAAGAAAGCTATTCCTATAGATAAATAGGAGGCGTTCTAGTCTAATAGGCTCCTTAGAGCACCTCTAGTTATAGAACTTAGGGAACTATAGCTATTTAGGCAGCAAGCTTTTAGTCGGTTCCTATACGGAAGGAAGCCTATAGATCTATTCTATAGCGCTATACTCGAGCGCTATTATGCGTTAAAACGGAGACTAGATAGTATAGCTACCTCTATAGTTAACTTCGCTTAGATCTATAATAGGATATAGGAATACAATTCTGCTAGCTATTTAGATAAAGATAGCGAAGTGTCTAAGAAGAAGAAGAGCGAGAATAATAATAAGGGCGACGTAGGCCTTTATCGGTACGGAGAGCTAGAGATTAATGCTTTCCTAATAGATTCTTTTAACTCTTCTAAGTAGCCTAAGGAAGAGTAGGTATCCTTAGTCGATAACTAGGAGAAGTTAAGTAATAATAAAGTCTAGTTCGATACGAAGGATTAGAATAATACTAAAATATAGCCCTTATCTATTTCTCTTAATTAGAAGGAAGCGGACGAGGAGATTATTTATTAAGATGCGCTAGGAATTACTATTATAATAGCGGTAGATCTCTCGGTTTAGCTAGCCTCTAGTATAGAGGCGTTGCCGTATATTTCTGCTTCTAAGCTATATACGGACCCGGATAGTATCCTCCTAGACTTCTATAAGGACTACCTACTTATTCTAAGTATCTATATCTATGCGACTCTTAGGGAGGCTCGATAGGTATACGATATCCTAATTAATAAGGGAGCGGAGAGCATAATTATAAGCTATAAGAGGGCTCGTAGCTTAAGGCTTCCTATTTTAACTAATATTACGGCTACTATACGCAGTATCTCTAGTAAGGTTACCTTTATCGGGATATATTATAACGTCCGCGTAGAGGTATACGGAGTTGTCGTCTTTATAACTTTCTTTATTACTAGCAATCCTAAGACGCTAACTCTTCTAGGAAGGCCGTAGGCCCGAAGGACTCGCCTTTCCTTTAGGAACTATAATAATAGCTTCTAGGAAGGTACGATCGCTAACGACCGTAGAAACCTAGTTTATTTTACTAGGATAGTAGGTAATAACGGGTATAGAACGGTCGACGATATTCTTTATAGGTCGGAAAAAGATTAGATGCTAAGGTCCGCTTTAGTTCGATCTTAAGTATAGATATAGATAGGGCTAAAGCGCGCTAAACTAAGCTAAAGAGTATCCTTAAAAGGATAGCTAAACTAGTGCCTAGAGTAAATACGGCGCTAGATTATAGGATGCTCGAGAAACTAGTAGGAAAGCTTACTAAAGAGGAGGAGGACTAGTTTAATAAGCCTACCTATAAGTATCCTCGTAGTAAAACTATATTCTTTAAAAATAAAGGCGAGCATAACTACCTTAGTTACTAGTATTATTCCTACTTTAGAGATCCTAAATTCGAAGGACTAGTCTTTAACTATATAGCCTAGTATAAGTTTCTTATAGAGTTATATACGGATCCCGAAGGCTTAGGGGCTTATAACGAGATAAGAGAATTTATTAGGAAACAAGTTCGGAACGTCCCTCCGTTATCTCTACTAATTCGTCCTAGCTAGAAGTCCGATAATACCCTCTACTAGGGCCTCTAGTATAAGTTTACGCAGAACCCGGACCTCTAGGAAAGGCTTTTATCTACTATACTATATAAATTAGTATACTCTAAGGCTAAAGACCGCTCTTATAGTATAGGGTTCTCTTTAGAGGTTAGAATAGGTCCTATAAATTAGGTCGGTTCCGGGTTTAGGTCGGTTCTTAGGGGACCTAGACCTAGACCTAAGTAGCCGGGTCTTCGGACCCGACCCGAATCGAGTTAGGTCGGGTCTTATAGTCGCTAGTTCTAGGATAGGTCCTAACTCCGGACCTAACTTAAACCGTTAGGTCCGTAGAAAAATAAGTTATAATCGGGAATATTACTAATAGAATCGATAGAGGGTGCAATTCTGCATATAGTAAAATATATAAGTATAAAGAATAAGTCGGTACTCGCAAAAGATCTAGATTAAGAATATATATATAAGGTATTCTAAATATATATGCCGACTATAGCTGCTAACTACCGTTGCTAACTATACTATATAGAGTATTAAGGCTAGTACGTACCGCTTAGCTTTCGCGAAAATAACTCCTTCCGCTTACGTATACTCTTACGAGTATGTTTTAGAGCTATAGGTTCCTCGTTATTGCTAATCGCTTCGAACCTCCTCTAACTTAATATTGCCTTATAATCTGCCTAAACCTAATACTACTATACGTTAACTTTAGGTACTAAAGGCTAGAACGTACTTAATATTAGTAGCGCCTCTTCTACTAGGGCATCTTAAGCTTGCTGCTACTTATTACGCTCTTAAGAGCAATAGCATATAATATTGCTAAACGTCGAAGGGTTATACGATCGATTATAGCAGCTCTAGTACCTTGCTATACTAAAGTCTCGCTTATAACCTATACTAGCTGCTAGTATATATAGGAAGTCGCGTACTATAAGCGTATATACGGGATACTCTAATATAATAAGTTTCTAGGAGCGTAGTAAATGCTCGATAGAATAAGCGTTCGAGTCTTTAAACCTTACGTATCGATAGCGCGTAACTTTATCTAGTTTAGTAGAAGATTAAACGATAGAAGACGTTAGCCGTAGAGTATCGGTAGAGTTAGAGTCGTTATCTTTAGATATAGAACGCATGCCTATAGCGAAAGAGGTAGCAGAGCGGCGTAAGGGCTATTAAGACTTTGCCCTAGTCGCAGCCGCTATAGGTTTATATCGCGTATATTTAAGGCGGAATTTTAACTAGTAGTAGTCCTTAAATAATAAGTCTAGCTCTTTACCGGAAAAGGCGTCCTAGCTCTAAAAATTACGTTTTATCGCTAGATTAAGTAAGATTGCAATACTATATATATCGCTAAAACGGTCTTAGGTAGTAGTATAGTACTTAATAAGTTTCGTAAACGTAGCCTATAGCGCGGCGTAGATCTCTTACTACTACGGCTTAGTTTTATATTTTAATTTCTCGTCCGCAATATCGAGGATATTAAAGAGGGTATTATAGTACCTAAGAATAAGGTATATAGTTAGGCCTTTAGTAGTACTAATTATAGTTATAGCTTTTATAAATAGTAGCGTAAGGTTAATAATATATTCGATTCTTTTCTACTCCGTATAACCTAGGCTTAATTTAGGCTAGCTTTAATTCTCGATAAACTTATCGATAATATTTCGTAGTTATAAGTAGCGGATAAGTATAATCGTAGTAGAGCTCTAGCGGGTCTTTATATCTTATATTAGTCGTAGTAGTCGTATAGCGGGGACTTTCTTCTATCGCTTATACTACTTCGGATATAGCAAAGGATCCTATAATCGATCTTATTATAACTATATAAATGCTTCGTAACGTTACGTACTAGAGTTAACCTTTATAGCTAGCTTACGGACCTATCTTAAGCGTATAAGCTTTTGCCGACTATATATAATAACTATACTAGGCTATATAACTATCTAAGCGAAGGAGAGTCGAATAGTACCTTTAGAAGAATAGCTAGAATTCTAATATCGCTCTATATTATTAGGCCTAGTTTAATCCGGTTAAGCGCGCGTATATTAGCCTCCTCTTCTTATCTTTCCTATAGCTCGTTCTTAGAGTTAATCTTTAAAGCGGTAAAGAAATCTTTTAACGATAGTTAAATAACGTATACGAAGTATAGAAACCGTTCCGGACGAGAAATCTCTATCTCCTCGGACTCCGGTAGTAGAAGAGGAAGATCGTATATTAATACTAATAGTTTTACGATACGTATGCGTTATTAGAAGTAGATATCGATAGCTTGCATACTTTAATATATTAGCTAAGTACTTAATACGGGGGGGAGGCTTAAGTATATATAGTAGTATAAAGAGTATTATTATTCGCAGCATTATCTATAGTAAGAGCTATAAGTCTTTTATATATATTAAATTAGGTAAGGGTATCGTAGAGTATATTAGCGAGATAATTACCGGTATAGAAGCCTATAATATAAGAGAAGGCTAGCATTGCCTTATACTAGCTCTATCGATCGTTAATCTAATAGCATCTAATAGTAAGAAAGGATGCTCGTAAGGTGCTAGCGTACTACCTATTAAGCGTAACTACTACGCGGAAAGTACTAGTAAGCTATTCTTTAAGCTTCTATTTAGACTAAGCGATAGCGTCCTAAATATATATCTTTATAGTACCTACGCTCTTAAAATCGATAGTACTAACTTCCTCTATAAGGTACTCGTAAGTACGTTAGATAGTAGGGCTTTCGAAGAAGTTTAAAGGCAAGCCGAGCTTAGAAACTATTAAGCTATATAACTCCTAGAACTTAGAGCAATAGCAATAATCGGTTCTAGTATAACCTTTCTTCTATTAATCCTATATAAAGGTAGCGTTAGCTTATATAAGTTCCGTATATAGTTCGTAATATTCGCGCTATTAAAAGCGGGTATATAGTATAGTCGGCATCTATAGTCGGCTTGCCTAGCTAGTATAGGGTACGCGAATACTTATAGCTCTCGCCCTTACGGCACTAATTCTCTCTATTATTATTCCCCTCTTATAAGCAGTTTATTAGTAGTCTATAGAGTATAGATACTTCGCTAATGCCCTAGTCCCGTCTCCTAGTCCTAGATGCTTAAGCACCGAATCGTATCTAATATATACGACTTTTAGCTCTATAGAATCGCAGTTAATACCCTTCTAGAAGAACTCCTAAGACTATAAAGTTCGCTAATTTAAATTCTACTTTATAGGGTTTGTTAACGTCCTTCTATACTTCTATTAATATCTCGCGGTCTCTATCTACTAGCGCTAGTTATAAAAAGCCTCGAAAGCTTTACTATAGGTTAGTCGCTATATTTATATATTATTAATCTTGTCCTAGGATTTATAACTAGTCGGTAGCTCGGTAAGGGTAGCTAGAGGTAGCGTTCGATCTTTATCGGCCCTAGAACGACTAGAAGAGCTAGCGATCGCCCGGCATACTCGTTAACGATTAATAACGGACTTAATAGGGCTAGAGTCTATAAAGGACGACGATTATAACGCTAGTAACGACTATTAACGCTCGCGAAGGTAAGTACTAGACCGTCTAAAGGAAGGTAGTACGGTACCTATCGTAGCTCTTAAGGATATAATCGGCAGTATCGCAGATAGCATACCTTTAATAATAGTATTAGTATAAAACGGAGGACCGTAAAAATAGAGAGAATAGTATAGTTATGCATAAGATAGGACTAAGCGACGGTAAGGGTAAATTAGCTTTTTATCGCGTATACTAGCTACGGACCTCTAGAAAAAGACCTATAAGCAATTGCATTAGCCTTTCTATAGTAGAAATTAGGCTTTTAACTTGTCCTTCCCGATTTTGCCGGCTGCTATATAATATAGCCTCTTTATCTCCTAAAAGCGGGTAGGAAAGTTATCTACGATATATAGCTTATTCTTACTCTTATATAGTAGCTAGGTAAGAATGTCTCGAAAGCTAGCTCCGCTATCGTAGCCTTTATCGATAATAGCATCTAGAACGATGCTGCGGTATTTACTCTTATCTATATTAAATAGCCGAGCGTAGACCTTAAAGGCTAGCTTATTTAGCCGCGGCGTAGTATTAGTAATAGAAATATAGAACCCGTTACTAAACTAATCGTAGTTAGCTAGAATAAGCTAGTCTAGTCTAGGCATACGAGTTATATTAGGGAGCTTAAACGCCTTATCTTATTTCTTAGTTCTTTAGAATATATAGTTACGAAAGATAGTACGGTAATATTAGAGGAAAATCTCTATAGCTATAGGCGGGCGGCTATCCCTAATAAGCTCCTATTAATAGTTAGCGTATAGTCGATAGACGTAGTTAGCAACGCCTTACCTATACCTTCTAGGCCGAAACTAAAGTCCGTAGGATTTATATTAGCCTTAAGTATAGCTTCCTAAACTAGCGTATTATATATTTCTCGTTTAACCTAAGCTAGCGGTATATTTTCTACCGGACTCGTTAGTTACTATAAGCGTATAGTATTAATACGTTAACTTACCTCTGCTTCTATATTATCTTATATATATTTCCGCGCATTGCCTTTACTATACTAGGGTACTAGATTTACCCTCTGCCTACTAGAACTCGGTTGCTCTTTCGATAACTTAGCTAGGAACTCTATCTAGCTATTATACTTCTTTAGAAGAATAATCGCCCGCACTTTGTTCTTAAATTGCTATATAGCTTTATACTAGAAGCCGTAAGTTATATAGCTATCTTATATAGCCTACTCGTTTTAGGCAGCCCTTATTACGCCTACTACCTTGCGGTCGTTACTTTAAGTAGGGAGCTAGTACTACTTAAACTATATTAAATTTAGTTTAGAGTTCGGAATTAAATGCTGCTACTAGTCTTCTAAATCTTTATAATTAGTAGGTAGATCGTAGTATAGTACGCGCGCCTCTTTCGAGTCTCTACTATTATCTAGTTTATAGTAGAAGGACTCTAGATCTTCTTTAGCCGCTTTTTTAGTAGGCACGTTGCGGGCTACCTTTAACTCTTTATCCTTACTATAACCTATTAGTATTGCTAACTATAGACGCTAACTACGGGATTATTAACTTACGCTCTCTAATCGTATTCGGCGTAGTACGCCTTTCTCTAGGTCTTAATCTGCAGCTTTTGCTCCCTAGAAGATAGGCTAGCCTACTAAGTATACTCGCTAATCTACTTCTTCTTATATCTAGTAAACGCTATATTTCTAGCCTTATAATGCTTATCTACTGCTTTTTCTTCTACTAATATATCCGCGCGTTAGCTACGCTTACGGAGAGTATTAGAGTTAGTAGAGTAGTTAGCTATATCTTTCTTAGTGCCGCCTAGACGCGCTATAAGTCCGCTACTAGTAGGCGTATTAATATTATCGCTATTAATACGAGCGCGTTTAGAAGTATCGTTAGTTATCTCCTTACTTATCGCGTATTGCTTCTTAGGCGCTATAGTCGCAGATATATTAGAAATATATCGCCTTTAATATAAATACTATCGCGAGCTATAAATTTAATATGCGCATAATTATTATTAATAGAATAGTAGTAGCGGTAATAGCGGCGTAGGTAGCGCTAAATGCGATAGTCGGTAATATTATAGAAGCTAGCTATAACGAATTCGGGAGTTTACTAGCGTAAAGTCTTAGTACCGGCTTCTACCGCCTTACTATAACCCCGGATTTCTCTACTAATAATTTTGTAGTTAGCGATAGTAGTTAGTAGTATTAATACTATACTAGATAGGACCTATATATTCCCTCTTATATCGTTAACTTCCTAGGTAAGTAGGCTATTATACGGCTTCCTCTTCTCCTATATTTCCGCTACTTATTATATAACCTACTACTAATAATAATCTCGACTACTATTTACGACCTTTTTACCTTCCTTAACCGCTAACGCTAATACTATAAAGCATCTTAACCCCTAATTTAATAGCGCCGGCACTATTATAATAGCCTCTAGTAGGCTAGAACGCTTAGTAGAAGCGCTACGCTTGCTAAATTCTAGTAATAGTATAATCGGAAAGTAGCGTAGAAAGCGAGAAGAATTAGCTATCCCTACTACGTAGTAACTCTACTACTAACTAGCCCTCTAGCGACTCTAAACGCTTATAAGAACCGCTACGCCTACTAGATTTCGGTAATAGTATACTTAGAAAGCAGCGCAAAAAGTAAAAAGAATTAGCTATCCTCTACCGCTACGTAGCAACTCTACTACTAACTAGCTCTAGAGCGTTCTTACGCTATAACTCTATAGAAGCTACTATATCGATGCTACTACCGCTAGCTTCTTAACTAGATAATGCCGCCTTAGAAGCTAAGTTTCGGAAGTAAAAGGCTACCTATAATAAAAAATTAAAGGCTAGTACTCTAACGACGGAGGAAGAAATTAAATTTATAAAAATTAGCGCATACCGCGATGCCCGTTAGTAAAAGATCGATATAGATAGGCGTACCGACGAAGATTAGTCGCTAGAGCCTAATACTAAAAGTAGGCTCTTCGTCCGTAATACCGACTACTTCGTGCCGTATAGTATAGAGTCTAGTAATAATAAAGGCGGAGCGTCTTTTCCGTTTGCTACCTAAACTAGATTAGGTACTAAACGCAAAGCTACTATTAACGAGAATAACGACGCTACTTCCGCTATAGCTATAATATAGAATATAGTAAAGCCCCGTAAGTAGCCTACTTACTAGTCGTTTACGAATGTTAATATTAATGCTATCTTAAATAAGGCTAACGAGAGAAGAAAGAATAACGTAAAGAAGAGCAAGGCTATAGGTAAGCCTAGAGGGCGCGCAAAGAAGCAACCCCTCTAGGCTTAAGCTAATCTTACTAATATTAAGAGCATATTTAAAACAAACGTATTTAAGGATACCGAGAAGAACGCTAATCTTTATAACTAGCCGAACTTTAGCGGAATAAAGTGCAAAGCTAATATATTAAAGCAACTTATTACCTCTATACTATAAGAGAATCGCAAGACTGCTACTATAGATAAGCGCTTTCTTAACGAGGCTTGCAAGTCCTTTAATAGTACTAGCGCTATTAAAGCAAGTCTAGATAGTAATTAGCTTATTAAGGGGATAAGGTTAATATTAAAGCATTACTAAGTCCTTAGTACTACCTTTATATACAAGCGCGAGACTAAGCTCTATAAGCGTAGGGGCGGCATTCTTATAGATAAGATAGACCTCGGGAAGACTATTATAATACTTGCAAATATCGTTAGTAGCAAGTCGTTAAACCTATAGTAGAAATATACGCTAATCGTAGCAATCTTTCTATTATGCAATTTATAGAAGGCTACGCCCTACTATAACTACGCATTTCTCTAGCTATAGTTTTATAGTTAGCGATTATAGTTAGTAGTAATTCTACGGTACTAGAGAGAATACGGCATAAACTATCGCTAGTACTATTATATACTATAGTATTATAAAATAGTTCTTCTAGCAATATATCCTCGAAGATACGCTAAGAGAGCCTATAAATATACTATAGCGGGCGATTTGTTCTATCTAAGTATAACGGTATATAAGAGTATTATAGCGATAATAATAGCGGGAAAGCTAATATATATCTAAAATAGGCTAGCGCATCGGCAGCTACGGGAGGCTAGGAGTATAGTATATATACTTAAAAAAGTTCCGTAGCTACCCGGGCTAGGCATACCCCTATATATAGCCTTAATTTCTAGTACCCCTCGATGCCCTAATACTCTCGATTCTATCTATCTCCTTTTTTATCTAACCTCTAATAACCCTTATACTATCTCTTTTTCCTTTTATCTACGATGCCTTCCCTTCTACTAGATAATTTAGATAGTAATTCTAATAGGCTAGTATTAAACTCTAGCCCGCCTTTAGGTCTTACTAATATATAGATTAGAGATTTATCTAGTTCTAGGAGGCCGCGACTAGGTGCTTTAAAATCGAATCTACGTCGATATATATAGCTCCTAAAGGCTACGAGAATAGAGTCTTCTATATACCGTAAACTACTAGCTTCGAGAAAAAGGATAATAGCTACGAAGACTATACTCCGACGGCCCTAATCTAGTATTACGAAAAGGCGGTTTAAGCTAGGAACGATAGCTCTCCGTAAGATTTAAAAGCTTTAGAAGACGACCGCGCTATATATTTAGAAGGTCCCGTTCTAACGACTAGTCCGCGAGATTACGATATAGTTTAGTAATAGCTTTTATATCTAAGCGTTAGCGCTAGATTATCTCTAGAAGGTAGTAGAAGCTTTTCTTACTACTAAACTTAAGGTTTCTAATCTTCTAGCTATTTATACAAAGCGGGTTACTCTACTAGCGAAAGATATATATCTCTATAGTCGTTTACGACGTCGATTTATAGAGCAAGATAAAGAAGGCAAAACTAGTATAGGTTTATAATATTCTACTAACTATAAGTGCCGACTACGTTTTCGTAGCCTATATCTCCTCTAGTGCTAGAATTATATAGCGTTCTAGCGTTACGGCTAAAGCCGGTGCTAGTAAGCTTAAGGCTAGTAGAAGTTAGCCTATCTACTCTTACTATAATATTAACGCCGCTAGTACTACTACTACCCGCACTACTACTACTACCTTATCGGCGCCTTCGCTACGCCTATTACGTTATTGCCTTGCCTTAAAATACCCTTTTATTAAGTTGCGCAATTTCTATATAAAAGTTGCGGTAGCGCGCGCTATTTCTAGTCTCTAAGGCATATCGACCGGTAAGGGAACTAGATACGGCGATCTAGACGCCCCTTAAGATAATAGCGTATACTCGTAACTATAGCTAGGTAAATTTAAGGATAGATACCCTCTCGCTAAATCCCCTAGCTCCGAGCCCTTTTACTAGCTAAGTATAGAGTATTAGATTAACCCTAATCTGCGTAAGTATAACGCTATTTTTATACTCCTTAATATATACTAATACGTTTTTAGAAAATTTTAGAACAAATAGGCACTTTTAATTAGGCGGATAGGCGCTAGATATCGGCGGATAGGCGCTAGATATCGGCGGAGACTAGGACGATAATAACGATAATGCTAAGGGTAAGGACGAGAGCAAGGACGAGAGCGAGGACGAGAGCGAGGACGAGAGCGAGGACGATAAGGGTCTAGATCCTATTTCTAGCGTTAGTACGACTAGGGGATAATATAGCGTAAAGGCGCTATAGAAGACTATTCCGGAACCGCCGCCGATTAGCGTTAAGACTCTAATAATAACCTAACCTAGCGGGAATAAGAAGAAGAAGAAGAGAGGTATTAATAGATAGAAACTCGTATAGTTCTATACCCGTAATAAGAGAGCTAGGGAAGATGCCTAGAAGATACCGGTAGGAAAAGCTCCTAGAAAAGGTCCTATAAAAGGAGGATTAAATTATATAGCTAAAGGAGAAGTTAAAAAGCCTTACCGCTATAAGCTAGGTAGTAAGTTTTATAGTTAGCATCTATAGTCGGCATTGCTAACGCTCCCTTTAGCTATCGCTCTCCGCAAAATCCGCAGATACTAGAAGACTACCGAGCTTCTCCTCTCTAAGTCCCCTTTCTACTATCTAATCCGTAAGATCGCTTTAGGCTATAAGCCTAACTACCGCTTCTAAGCTAGCGCTCTTAATACTCTATAAGAGTATACCGAAGCTGCTATAGTATAGCTTTTTAAAAGTAAGTCCCTTAGTATTTATCTACGTTATCCGTATACTAAAAATTATATTAGGCAGTAATCTAGCTGCCGTCTACGCTAATAGGGTTATAATTTAGAAGAAGGATATGCTATTCGTAAAGAGAATCCTAAGCAACTTTAGGGTTTATATTTTTAAGCCTAAATAACTTAGCGAGTGCGAAGTTATTCTATAAAATAGGCAGCATTATATCCTATAGTCGGTATATATAGCTAGTATAGATTCTCGATACGTAGCGCAAAGCATAAATAAAAGCGTATAAATATTAAAATTATCGAATTTTCTATCTTATTCTTATCTCTCTTTTTCTTACTATAACTACTTCTATAACTTACGATTAATAGCGACGATTATTTTTAGAGTTCTTAGCTATTTAGAATTCTTAGACCCGGGTATAGACCCGTTTAGAGACCTATTATAGACCCGTTAGGACCTAGACCTTTCTCTCCGGGTCCGGACCTAGGTAGGAACCGGTCTAGACCCGACCTAACTATATAGTTCTTCTAAACTTAGGTCTTAGACCTAACCCGGACCCGACCCGACCTATTCTAACCTCTAGTTCTCTTATAATAAAGCTCCTACGAAGCGTCGAAGCGAATAGGGGTAGAATAAGCTTAGGAAGTGCCTTATAGAGCTAAGGGAGTATCTGTTTAGATAGCTAGATCTTGCTAGTAGGAGTTCTAGGCTACTTTCGGGAGCCTCTAGAGCTAGTTCTAGGACTGCTAGGATAGCTTCGGACGCTAGTAGGGGCATTCTTAGGAGCTCTAGGATACCTATAGGTACTAGTAGAGGGAGCTTTAGAGTAGCTACGGGACGGAGTAGAAAGCTAAGTAGATAGGTTCGGGCGCTAATAGGAAACTATCTAGAAACGATCGGGGATACTAATATCGTAGAAAGGGCGCTAAGTAAAGTCTTAACTAATCTACGTACGAACTAGCAGCTCTTGCTAACTAAACTAGCTAGTTTAGTTCGGTTATTACGTAAGGACTAGCGGAACTTACTAAGTAAACTAGCTAGTTTAGTTCGATTATTACGTAACGTATATAATAACCTTATATTCTTACTCTTTCCGGAACTAGTTAGGCAGCGTTTAGAAAGCCTAGAGCTCTATTCCTAGAAGGATCCTCCTAGTAACCTACTCTTTCCTAACTACTTTAGAAACCTCTTTTCCCTATAGGACTTAAAGCTTAAGGTTCTCCTTCCGAATAAGTATTCTTACGACTCTAAAGATAGATATAAATCTAAGGGCGACTACGAATAAGCTATAGTTACTAACGTTATTTACGAGGAAATCTACCGGAATTATAGGATTCGCTATAGTAAACTGCTACTAAGCTTACTTCTAGACCCGGATACGTAAGCTAAATTCTCTCCGGAAATTAGGGCGTTTACGATATATAAGCGTATTATAGATAAGGTTAGATCCGTTAACGCGGATATATCTATAATAGATAGATCGAATTCTAGTAGGGATCTATATTAGAGAAAGAAAGCACTTACTACGGAGGAAGCTATACTACCCGGAACGGGCCCTTTTAATAGGAAATACTTAATTAAGAAGTTTTCTAATATTCCGAAAGGTTTAAGGCTTACGCTAGAACGGCTCGCTTAAATTAAGCCTACTATTTTACTAATAGATTAGGAGCTATATCTTCTAACTAAGATACTATATAATCGGGAAGCTATACTTACTTAGGACTTCGAGCATCTCGGCTATATTAAGCCTACTATTGCTCCTTCTTAGGTTATCTATATAATCCTATATAAGCTATAGCAGCATTCTAGTTTCCGACTCTAGAGCTCTCTTAAGAGGGAAGTCGTAAAAATGCTCTATAAGCGTATAGACGTAGGCGCTCTTAAGCCGTACTATAGTGCCTATCGGAATCTATACTTCCTCGTAAAGAAGAAGACTAACTTAGGAGAGCTAAAGAAGTATCGCCTAATTAATGCTATATAGAAGTTTAATACTATAACTATTCGCAATGCTAACCTTCCTTCTAATACGGATAGTTTTTCTAAAGCTTTTGCAGGTTATATAATCTCGTCCTTAGTTAATATCTTCTCTAGCTACGATTAGATTCTACTAGATATAAGAAGTCGGGACCTTATAGGTTTCGATACTCCTCTTAGCCTACTACGCTAGACGATACTACTATAGGGAGCTACGAACTCTATTGCTTAATTTGTCCGAATTATTATGCTTATTCTTGCTACTTAAATACCTTACGCTACTAAACCTTTCCTCGATAATATAGCTATTCGCGGGCTAAAGATAAAGTATAGTAATAAGGAGGTTAAACCTAGGCTCCGCCGATTTATAGTAGAATATATTAAGAACTTAGACAAGGTGCTTACTAACCTAGAGAGAGCAGGACTAACGGTTTATAGAGAAAAACTGCAGCTATACTATAAATAGATTAAGATAGTAGGCTATGTTACTAATAAATATAGTAGATACCTAGATGCAGAACGAGTAGTTAAGCTTGTTAAATAGCTAACTCCTACGGACTAGAGAGAAGTCTATATTCTTATAGAAACGTTCGTATACTATAAGATCTAGCTTAAGGACTTCGCCTAGTTACTAAGGCTACTCTTCTCTCTCCTAAAGAAGGACGTTAAGTTTATATAGACGGAAGAATATTAGCGATCTAAGGATGCGATTACGGAACTCCTTATCTCTATACTAGCGCTAGTAGCACTAGACTATAAACTAGAGGGAGGGCTAATTATAGTAGGTATAGATTCTAGCCTTTACTCGTAGGGGTACTATATATCTTAAAGTAACTAAAAGGATAGTAGGATTCGATACCCTTCTCGATTTAAGTTAGGCCTATTCTCCGCTTCTAAGCAACGCTATAACGCTAGAAAGCGCGAGTGTCTCGGTATTCTTAAAGCACTAAAGAAGTGTCGTCTATAGTTATTTAGTATCTTCTTCTAGCTAGAGGTAGACGCTAATACGCTAGTTTATTAACTTAATAAGGCTACTACGGATCTCCCGAACGTAGCTATTATAAGATAGCTAGTATAGATTAGGCTATTTAACTTTAATATAGTATATATACCTAGGAAGAAGCATACGGCTACTAATAGATTATCTCGTAAGCCTCCGATAGAGTAGGACGCTAGAGAGCTAGTAGAGGAGGGCAATATCGATAAGATAATCGATAACTAGTTTTTTGCCTACTTTGCCTACGACCTCGTCGCCTAAGTATTTCCTACTCGAGCGGAATTAGAGGAGGAAGTCCTAAACGGTACCTACTCTTAGGACTTAAGGAATATCGCATTTTTCCTAACTTACCTAAGCTATCTGCCGGGCCTATTTCTAACTAAATATAGGTCTCTACGAAAACGAGCACTTAAGTTCTATATAAGTAAGGAGAGTTAGCTTATAAGATAGAATCGTGCTAGCGGTATTTCTTAGAGAGTTATCGACGATAATAACTATTATGCTAGGATTATTACTACCTATTACGATTACTATAGGCACCCGGAACTAAAACGAACGTATAAGACAGTTACTAAGCGATAGTAGTAGGACGGCGTTTATACTATAGTAGTTCGTTTCTATAAGGGTTGCTAGTAATATATACTCTAAAATAGTTACTAGCGTCCTAGCCTACTCTACGCTTCCGAGAAGCAATATCTTAGGGAGCGATAGTACCTAGACGTAGTATTTATTAGTACCGGACTTTACCTCGTTATTGCGAGAGAGGCTATTTCTTAATAGCTAGAGGCCTAATTAATACGGATAACGGATAATCGCAAGGTTAACGCTAGACACGTTACGAAGTTTATCTACGAGGACTTAATTTGCTGCTAGGAGGCTATAGCCGAGATCTATATAGACGGAGGCGGAGAGAACGTCTAAGAAGCGCTACTTATAAGCTATAGAATTAAGTAGGTCGCAATCTCTCCCTACTATCCGTAGGCTAATAGAATCGTTAAACGGGGACACTATTTAATTCTAGCGGCTCTCTCTAAACTAATAGGTAGAGAAGTAAGCGCTATAGCTAAGTATATTCCCTCGGTCCTTTAGGCGGAACGTACTACTACTAACTAGATAATAGGGCTAACTCTAGCAGAGATAATAATAGGCAGAGACGCTATATTGCCCGTAGAGCTTAAGTTCTATACTTACTAAGTAGCTAAGTAAGAGATAGTCCGTAACCGCTCTTCCTTATTAGCGATACGAGCTACTACTATAGAACGGATGCATATAACGCTTAAGGAAGCTCGTGCCTAATAGGACCGGCTGCGAAAGCATAATATTAAGTACTTTAATAACTATAAGAATGCTAATTAGTAGGAGCTTCGTCCTAGATAGATAGTAGTCGTTTACCGATTAGAACTAAAAACGAGCTTCTCGAATAAGCTACGGTACCGATAGCGCGGTCCGTTTCTTATATATACTATTATTCGTAAGGGAAAGGCGTATAAGATTAAGGAGCTTAGCGGGGAGGTTCTTTACTATACGTTCCCTAGGTTTAACTTAAAGCTAGTACCGTACTAGAGGGATCCGGAGGCTATAGTTCCTTAAGAGGATAGCTTTAATCTAGAATAGCTAGGCCTTCTACCTCCTAAGCTACGGCCGCGTAGCTATCTATACCCTTAGGTCCGAATTAGTAAGCTATTAGAAATAACTTAAGAAGAGAGGGAGGAGTATATCCGCTAGCTAGATATTCTAATACTAGAGGAATTCTAGTAGGCCCCTAGATTTCTTTTAAAAAATTGCTTCTATTACGTCCGTATCGGTATAAGATATAGGGAGAAATATATTACTTATTACTCTTATATAGCTAGTACTATAAGAAAGGGAGAATTAGTAGCGGAAGCAGAACAGACCTTAGGAAGCTAGACAAAAGAACTATTACTATAAATAAGAGGATCTACCGTTAGGAGAATACTAGTTCCTAACTAGCCTAGGCTCCTAGGAGTAGCGAGGGATAAGATTAGGCGACTCTTACTTAATTTTAGCTAATAGCTGCCTAAAAGTAATCGCGAAAACGCATATGCTTCCTTATTTCTAGCGGTAAAAATAAAGCGAACTAGCTAGTTTACTTCGAATAGCGCTAAGGACCCTCTAACGTATAGTTACGAATACTCTTATATCTAGGTAGTAGGTCTAAGTATAAAACTCCTCTCCTTTTCGGCTCTTCTAGTCTCTTCTTAGTCTTATTAACCTTAACATTTACCTTAAGTATAATAACCCTTAAAGGTTACTATAGTAACTACTCTAGTTCCGCTAAGTATAGGCGGCAGTAGTAACGATAGTTATATAGAGTTTTTAAGTAAATAAACCGCGAAAACTCTATATAATAACCTCTTCTATACGCATACTAACTATTCTTACCGCTGCTAGTATAAACCTACTTATTTAGAAGATCCGTACGCATTTTCCGCTTCGCGCACTTACTTAGGCTCTCGCTTAAGAACTCGCTTATAGAAACGCCTACCCCTAACCGATTCTCTCCGCTCGTATATAGTATACTCCCTTCTATATAGTCTGTTTTTCTCTCCCTCTACCTTACTAGTATAATAACCGACCGGGACATCGCTATAACTAACGCAACTGCTAAAGCGCCTATCCCTAAGCCTAAGGTAGTAGTCCGCTACTCTAACCCCGATACGCTCGCCTATACTACTAACTCTAAACTAGCTAATTTCCGTAACTTTACGCTTAATATTTCTAAGCTAGGCGGCTAGCGCACTCGGGTATAGATGCTAGAAGCTATTACTAACGCGGGGATAGAAGAGGAGAAGTAGGCTATTCTACGCTTAGTTTATAGCGCTATTTAGAGAGACGACGACTGCCGCGCTTTTATTATCTTTTAGTTTATTTAAGAACTTAGCTAGCGTACCTCCTCTCGCGCTTAAGAAGAAGTATTAGAAGGACTAAAGGGAGTAATAGACATTTATAAGAGAGGCAAGCAGTTTGCTAAAAAGCATAAAGGCCTCCTTAATATACTATAGAACTCGTTTAGCTTAGATAGGAAGTTCCCTTATTTTAACTTCCTTAACTCTATCTTTAAGATCTATAAGAAGGCTAGCTAGTACCTCTACCGCTTTACGCTATTTAAGAACGTCCCTACCGAGAATCTCCGACTACTAGGCCTAACCTAGTCTAAATAGATGCTATACTAGGCTCTCTATAATAGAAAGAAGGATAATCTATTCCGGCCTGCGTCTAGCTATATCTTAGGCAAATTTTAGAAGGCTAGCTTCGTTAAGAGCGTAGAGGCTATATTCTAGTTAGACCTATTTAGCCGTAAGAACCTCTAGATTATCGACGAGAACGGCTTCGCTATTATAGACGCCTACTTTATTATTTCTAAGAATAAGCTCTCTAGAGTATCTAACGCTAATAATAAAGCTAGAGGCTCGGCCGCGAGTAGGCTACTTAGTAAGCCGTCCGATTCTAGCTACGACTTCCTTAGCTACCTTAATTTAGCCTCCGACGAGTTTAAGAGCTTCCGCGAGGTAGCCGAGCGCTAGGTCCGTAAGAAGATAAACCTCGCTAATAAAGACTAACTACGCCCTAATACGTTCGCGTATCTATACTATAAGATTAGAGACCTCTACTATAAGGACCGCGAGCTTAAAGTACTAAGCTAGTAGTAGGAAGAAGCTAGCTAGAGCTAGGCCGCGGTAACCCGCTCCCGATCCGTAGCTCTAGAGCTAGAAATAGTTATTTTAGTTCGCCTACGCGAACTAGCCGGCGGGGTTAAAGAATAAGTAATACGTTACGAGACGTATAGCTATAATAAGGACTTATTAGACGATCTAATTAACGAGGCGATTAAGAAGCCTTATTTAGATCTTAGGGAAGTTCGCGTCCGCATTGCTATCCTATACGCTAACTATCTCGAAGAACGCTATAAGAATAGCGTATATAGAAAGCTAGATATAATCCCCCTAGATAAGTATAAATCCCTAGATATTAGTCCTCCCTTCTACCGCACCTATATAGTAGAAATAGCTAAGGTAGTTAGCCTTATAGTAGAAGAATCGATAATAATAGCGTCTAATTACCTCTACGACTTATAGGATATCTTCTATAGACTATATCTACTAGTAAAGGGATCGATCGACGACGTATCTAATAACTTAAGGAAAGACCTATAGATATAGGAGATAGACGCGATAGACCGATAGGCTAGTAAGAGCTAGCTACGTAATATAGAGAAGGCTATAGCAAAGATAGCGGCTAATAAGAAGGCCTAGGAGAAGGCTAAGCGTAAAGCTAATACTAATAATAAAGAAGACGGCAGCCCTAAGAAGAAGACTCGCCTATAGCTAGAGATCGGAGAGGCCGAGAGTTCGGCGTCTATACCTCTAGCTTACGCCCTAAAGAAGTCTAAGAAGAGCAAGAAGTCTAAGAAGGCTAAGGGGAAGTAGCGTATAAGCTTAAGCAAAGCGAACTAGCTAGTTTAGTTCGATAACGACTATAGCGATATAGAAGCTACTTAAGAGTCTAATTTAGAGGCTAATAATAATAAGCTTAGGCCTATACGAATTAAGCTAGACTTTACTAACACCTGCCTATCTTACTTAGAATTTAAGACTATTCGAGATATATAGAAGGCTTATAACGGAAAGCTCCTTAAAGATAGCTTTAACGTATTTAGCGGCCTTCTTAATTAGTAGGCAAAGGACCCGGATATAGTTTCTTAGATATACTAAGAATTCGACCTATACCGCTACTACCTCCGCTGCCGCCGTAATACCTATAAATAGATGCTAAATATATTCTTCTCCCTTACCTAGTAGCTAATATAATAAGACCCGACTATCTAGTTGCTTAATATACTCGCCTAAGATTCTCTACGCGATAAGGCTATATACGGATTTATTACGTACCCGATAATAGCTTAGTACTAGTAAGAAGAGCCTACCGGCCGAATCGACCTAACGATCCTAATTATTAAGGGGAACTAGGCTACTAGCGAAAAGTTTATTAAAGGCCTCCTAGCAGCATAGAAAGATAGACGAGAAACCGCCTATACGATTACTATAGTTTCTCTTAATAATGCCCTCCCTAGCTATAGACTAGTTATATAGGTACCTAACCGCAAGCTATAGGCCGACCTTAATAACAACGATAATAAGGAAGAAGACGAGGCTAAATACGCTAAGTTCGATATCGTCGGTAGTACTAGCTACCTAGGACTAATCTATAATATAGTTAATAAGCTTAATAACGACGAGAACGAGGACTTAGATACTAAGTAGACGCTAGTCTACGTCTCTAACTAAGGAAAGGAAGGCCTATAGGACGCTAGCCTACGCCTATAAAACGTCTCGACTATGCCTAGCGACTTAGTGCTAATATATTAGACAATTGCCTACGGAAAGAACTCTAGCGTCTCCTCGCGACGTATAGTCTACCTAACGCTTATTAAGTACCGTAATTAAGAGCTAGTTAGAAAGAATACTCTAAGCTTCCTAGAGGTCCTTATTAGTAATATTACGATGCTACTAATATCTAAGACGTTTATAGGCGCCGATTTCCCTAATAAGCCGTAGGAGCGTAGACTTCCCTAGAAGTAATAGCTTAATAGCCTTAGGCTAGTTTTAGACGCGTTAATAGGACGCCGCAGCTAAGAAGAACTAGAGGTAAGCTAAGAGGCTCTTATACTTCTATATATAGACTGCGCTACCTATAAGAAGTAGTACGAAGAAGTCTAGGTCCCGTAGGCAAAGAAAAGATTCGCGCAGCTATATAAGTGCTTAGTTAAGGCTAAAAAGGCTATAGCGAAAGAGCAAAGCTTCTTTCTATATATTAAGAAGGCCCTTAAAGGCTAGTTAAAGTACTTCCCGTTCGATAGCGCTAACTACCCGGACGATAAGGAAAACGAGTTTAAGAAGATTAGCATAGCTATATATGCATAGTAAACTAAACTAGCTAGTTCGGTTCGGCAAAGGAGGATAGTAACGTTATAAACGTCTAATATATTAAAAAGGATAAATAGTACTTAGTTTATTATTGTTTTATAGAAGTTAGTTCTACTAAAATGTCTTTTTAGAATAAAAATGTCGTTCGTTAGAGTATCTATTCGGACATAAAGAAAGGGAGGATTAATAGGCGGAAACCGTATATCCTTAGTAGCTCGGGTGCCTATAAAAGCGCGAGCTTAGGCTCTCCTTTAAATTAATTAATTATCTACTTTACGTTTCTTATTTATAGTTCTAGTATTATTATACGTTCTATGCGTACCCGCCCTACTAGCTATTACGAGAGACGATATAGCTAATACGAGGGTTCGTAAGCTAAACGTAGAAGCGTAACTGCGAGCGTAGCCGTTACTCGATCTAAACTATAGTACTTACGAGGATTCCTAAGCCTAGCTACCTAGAGACGAGAGACGAGAACTGCGCGTTATTACGCTACGTGCGACTGCTATATACCTAATTCTAGGGCTATTAGGCCTTAGCGATATAGATATGCACGCCTAGTTAGCTATAAGCTAGTTAGAGTAGTATAGGATTTACGCATTAGTACTACTATAAACTAGATAATAGAGCTAACTCTAGCGGAGATAATAATAGGTAGGGACGCTATATTGCTAGTAGAGCTTAAGTTCCGTACTTACTAAGTAGCTAAGTAGGGAATAGTCCGTAACCGTCCTTCCTTATTAGCGATACGAGCTATAGCTATAGAGCAGATATATACGACGCTTAAGGAAGCTCGTGCCTAATAGGACTAGCTATAGAAGTATAATATTAAGTACTTTAATAACTATAAGAATGCTAATTAGTAGGAGCTTCGTCCTAGATAGATAGTAGTTATTTACCGATTAGAACTAAAAACGAGCTTTTCGAATAAGCTACGGTACTAATAGCATAGTCCGTTTCTAGTATATACTATTATTCGTAAAAGAAAGGCATATAAGATTAAGAAGCTTAGTAGGGAGGTCCTTTACTATCCGTTCCCTAGGTTTAACCTAAAGCTAGTGCTATACTAGAGGGATCCGGAGGCTATAGTTCCTTAGGAGGATAACTTTAATCCGGGGTAGCTAGGTCCTCTACCTTCTAAACTATAGCCGCGTAGCTACCTATACTCTTAGGTCCGGATTAGTAAGCTATTAGGAATAACTTAAGAAGAGAGAGAGGAGTATATCCGCTAGCTAGACATTCTAATGCTAGAGAAATCCTAGTAGGCCCCTAAATTTCTTTTAAAAAATTGCTTCTATTACGTCCGTATTAGTATAAGAAATAGAGAGAAACGTATTACTTATTACTCTTATATAGCTAGTACTATAAGAAAGGGAGGATTAGTAGCGGAAGTAGAATAGACCTTAGAAAGCTAGACAAAAGGACTATTACTATAAATAAGAGAATCTACCGTTAGGAGAATACTAGTTCCTAACTAACCTAGGCTCCTAGAAGTAATAAGGGATAAGGTTAGGCGACTTTTACTTAAATTTAGCTAATAGCTACCTAAAAGTAATCGCGAAAACGCATATACTTCCTTATTTCTAGTAGTGTAAATAAAGCGAACTAGCTAGTTTACTTTAAATAGCGCTAAGGATCCTCTAATATATAGCTACGAATACCCTTACGTCTAGGTAGTAGGTTTAAGTATAAAACTTCTCTCCTTTTCGGCTCTTCTAGTCTCTTCTTAGTCTTATTAACCTTAACATTTACCTTAAGTATAACGACCCTTAAAGGTTGCTATAGTAACTACTCTAGTTCCGCTAAGTATAGGCGGCAGCGGTAATAATAGTTATATAGAGTTTTTAAGCAAACAAACTGCGAAAACTCTATATAATAACCTCTTCTATATATATATACTAACTATTCTTACCGCTACTAGCATAAACTTATCTATTTAGAAGATCTATACGCATTTTCTACTTCGCGTACTTACTTAGGCTCTCGCTTAAGAACTCGCTTATAGAAACGCCTACCCCTAACTAATTCTCTCTGCTCGTATATAGTATACTCTCTTCTATATAGTCTATTTTTCTCTCTCTCTACCTCGCTAGTATAATAACCGACCGGGATATCGCTATAACTAACGCGACTACTAAAGCGCCTACCCCTAAGCCTAAGGTAGTAGTCCGCTACTCTAACCCCGATACGCTCGCCTATACTACTAACTCTAAACTAGCTAATTTCCGTAACTTTACGCTTAATATTTCTAAGCTAGGCGGATAGCGCACTTAGGTATAGATACTAGAAGCTATTACTAACGCGGGGATAGAAGAGGAGAAGTAGGCTATTCTACGCTCCGTTTATAGCGCTATTTAGAAAGATAACGACTGCCGCGCTTTTATTATCTTCTAGTTTATTTAAGAACTTAGCTAGCGTACCTTCTCTTACGCTTAAGAAGGAGTACTAGAAGGACTAAAGGGCATAATAGACATCTATAAGAGAGGTAAGCAGTTCGCTAAGAAGCGTAAGGGTCTCCTCGATATACTATAGAACTCTTTTAGCTTAGGTAGAGAGTTCCTCTATTTTAACTTTCTTAACTCTACCTTTAAGATCTATAAGAAGGCTAGCTAGTACCTCCGCCGCTTTATACTATTTAAGAACGTCCCTACTAAGAATCTCCGACTGCTAGTAATAGGCGGAAACCGCATATTCTTAGCAGCTCGGGTGCCTATAAAAGCGCGAGCTTAGGCTCTCCTCTATAGCATTAATTAATTATCTACTCTACGTTTCTTATTTATAGTTCTAGTATTATTATACGTTCTATGCGTACCCGCCCTACTAGCTATTACGAGAGACGATATAGCTAATACGAGGGTTTATAAGCTTAACGTAGAAGCGTAACTACGAGCGTAGCCGTTACTCGATCTAAACTATAGTGCTTACGAGGATTCCTAAGCCTAGCTATCTAGAGACGAGAGACGAGAACTACGCGTTATTACGCTACGTATAACTGCTATATACCTAATTCTAGGGCTATTAGGCCTTAGCGATATAGATATATACGCCTAGTTAGCTATAAGCTAGTTAGAGTAGTATAGGATTTACGCATTAAAATAGAGCCGAAGGTAAGGCTATATAACATCTTCTACGGACAAGAACTACTAAAAACACGAAAAGGAAGAAGTTACTTATAGTCTAATAGCACGAACTACGATACGAGAAGCAAGCGATTAATTACGATAAGCCGCTAGAACGCACTTTATTATATATAAGCCTAGGCGGAACTAGACAACTTAGAAGGACTTAAGAGTATTAAGGCCTTCTTCTACGTAGAGATAGTCTCTAACCCTAAGAAAGTTATAAACCCTTAGTTCTATTACGACTTAGAATCGATAGTGTTTTAAGACGCCGACGATTAGTCGTAGAAGGCTAATAATTTAGCTTATCTATAGCTTTCCGAGGATTCGCTTAGAGTTACTATGCCTATATAGAGGGGTCGTTATAGCTAGAATAGCCCGAGAAATATAATATTATAAGCTATACGAAGTTTAGCGAGCTAGGGAAAGAATATAGGATCGTATTACTACTCGCACTCTCCGGTTTCGCCGTAAGGCTACGTTTCGCAACTTTAGTTGCCCTATTTTCGGAAGAATTAATAACTCTTCCTATATTTAGTATAGGCTTAGAACGGCCCTTATACTTCCCTATCGAAGGTTTCCGAAAGGCTCTAGGAATATATAGTATAGAGGAATTAACAATAGGCCGGACGTTTAAAATAATATAGGTCGGGAGTATTATAAGCTAGATAGACTAAGAAACCGACCTCTAGGAAAGTATTATAGGTAACTACTAGGTATTACTAGCTACCTCTAGTTTCGGAAGGGTTTAATTAGCTCTTCCTATATTTAGTATAGGCTTAGAACGGCCCCTATACTTCCCTATCGGAGATTACTAAAAGGCTATAGACGCATAGTACGAAGGGATTAACGATAGGCCGGACGTTTAAAATAATATAGGTCGGGAGTATTACGAGCCGGATAGACTAAGAAACTAACTCTTAGGAAAGTTTATAGGTAACTACTAGATATTACTAGCTACCCTTACTCGTAATTTACGAAGTTACAAATTTCCTTTTGCTATATCTAGATCTAGAGTTTCTATTTCTTATTTGTTTTTAATTTAGCGAGAATATTCCTTTCGTTATATAACAAACTAGTACTACTATTACTACTAACTTTATCTAATACTAACTAAACTAGCTAGTTTAGTTCGTTATTACCGACCTTCGGCTAAAAATATACTAAATAATCCGAATAACGATTCCTCTACCGGCACTAATAACCTAGATACTACTATTAACTCTAGTAGTATCTCGGATAATATTAGCGTAGAGGATCGCAATTAAGAGTTCCGTTACTAACCTACCTAGTTTATCGGACCTAATAGAGAAGTTAAACGACTAGGCAGGAGCTCTCTAGGCTCTACTAACCTTTTAGCTTATCCTAACGGAACGATAGGAATAGGTAATACTTATTCTCGTCGACGAGGAGCTATAGAACTATAACTCCCTATTAACACTACTATTAGCTTAAGCGTCGAGCAGTTTTAAGCTTTAATTTCTACGAGCCGACCTCCTATGCCTTTGCCTAGTTCTAAGGAGATAGGATACTTCGAAGGGTTAGACGTTACTAAGTTTATTAAGCGTTTTAAAGACCTATACCGATCTTATAGAGGTAACTAGAGCGATAAATCTACTAAAGTCGAGAAGCTAGTTAGCTACGTTTATCGATATTAGCGTCCTATAGTTAAGAAGCTCGAAGGGTACGAAAGTCGTAACTATAGACTATTTAAAAGCAACCTTCTTAAAGAGTATCGCAAGTTTAATAGTTAGTATATACTCGGAGATCGGTCGTACCTTTCCTAGCTATCTTTATAGAAGCTAGATAAGCTAGAGGAGATTTCTAAGTATATTTAGAATTTCGAGATATCTTCTACTATAATTCCTCTAGAAGATCTAAATAACTTTAGCCGTACCTAGATGTTTTTAAAGCCTCTATCTAAGCCTATATAGAAAAAGATTTAGAATAAAGCAAACCTAGATATAGATCGCCCCTATACGTTTCGTAACTTTATAAAAGTAATTTTAGCTATAAAAGCCGAGTTACGAAAGGATAAAACTAATAAAGCCTTATATAAGGATAATCGTTCTATTCTAGTAGAAAAGCTAGTTAAAGCGATAAGAAATACTACCCCTCGCCTAAATCTAGTCTCCGTAGCGATAAGTACTATATCTAGAGTAAGCCCTAACGTTAAGAAGCTAACTAAATAGTTAGCTGCCCTTGCCCTTACTCTTTTAAAGAATTAGGAACCTGCGTATAGACCCCTACGTAGTAGCTAAAAGGATAAGGAAGCACTAGAGATCTAAGCTATAGTTATAGCCTATACTACCTTAGAAATTAAAATAAGTATAGCTTGCTAGGAGTATAGTTTAGAGGGACACTATAGTAGAGACTATCCCTACTTTAATTAGCTCCTAGATTAAGACTTTCTCTATAAAGATAAGACTCGCTAAATATATTCTAGCTAAGCTAGCGGAGAAATAAGACCTCTTAGGTATAGCTAGAATAAGAAGTCTCCTCGATTAAAGGTTATTCTCCTAGCTCTTAAATAAGCTATCGGTCCGATTAACGTTAGCAAATATATTAGCTTTAATACTCTACGAGCCTCGTAGGAATCTAACTAGCGTAAACGTCCCGTCTCGATTAACGCTAGTATAGCTAGATTTAGAACTATAGAGTATATAAAGGAATGCGAGCCTATAGGATCTCTCTTTATTCTAGAGGAAGAAGAGAATAAAAAGGATTATAACGCTACCTATACGGCTACGCGGTCCTCTTAAAAAACTATCTAGAATCCCTTTTAGCTAACTGCGTCTCTAATAAAAGCTATAAAGGCAAATATAGAGAAGCAGAAGCAAGCTACTAAAACGGGAATAAGTAACTCTCGTAGAGAGCAGGTACTACTAGAGATAATAGAGTATTATTATAGGGGTAAACTAAGCTCGTCTTAAGAGGCAGCTTCGTCTTAGACGTAGGGAAGGTCCTAGACTCTAGCAGTTCCGAATTCCTAGGATATAGAGATATAGAATGCCTAATTTAGTCCTATAGTCCCTTCTAGAGGCAAGGCAAAAGGGGCGTAGAGAGCTAAGCTAAAAACGTAGAGATTAGATAACCTACTTAAGAAGGCTATTCCTATAGATAAATAGGAAGCGTTCTAGTCTAATAGAGTCCTTAGAGCACCTTTAGTTATAGAACTTAGGGAACTATAGCTATTTAGGTAGCAAGCTCTTAGTCGGTTCCTATATAGAAGGAAGCCTATAGATCTATTTTATAGCGCTATACTCGAGCGCTATTATACGTTAAAATAGAGGCTAGATAGTACGGCTACCTCCGTAGTTAACTTCGCTTAGATCTATAATAGGATATAGAAGTACAATTCCGCTAGCTATTCTAACGAAGATAGCGAAGTATCTAGAAAGGAGGAGAGCGAGGATAATAATAAGAGCGACGTAGGCCTTTATCGGTACGGAGAGCTAGAGATTAATACTTTCCTAATAGATTCTTTCGACTCTTTTAAGCAGCCCGAGGAAGAGTTAGTATCCTTAGATAATAACTAGGAGGAGCTAAGCGATAACGAAGTCTAGTTCGATATAAAGGAGTAGAGTAATATCGAAACATAGCTCTTATCTATTTCTCTTAATCCTAATTAGAAGGAAGCGGATAAGGAGGTCGTTTATTAAGATATACTAGGGATTACTATTATAATAGTAGTAGATCTCTTAGTTTAGCTAGCCTCTAGTATAGAGGCGTTGCTATATATTCCTACTTCTAAGCTATATATAGACCCGGATAGTATCCTCCTAGACTTCTATAAGGACTACCTACTTATTCTAAGTATCTATATCTATATAACTCTCGGGGAGGCTCGATAGGTATACGATATCCTAATTAATAAGGGAGCGGAGAGCATAATTATAAGCTACGAGAGGGCTTATAGCTTAAGGCTTCCTATTTCGACTAATATTACGGCTACTATACGTAGTATCTCCGGTAAGGTTACCTTTATTAGAATATATCGTAACGTTTACGTAGAGGTATACGGAGTTATCGTCTTTATAACTTTCTTTATTACTAGCAATCTTAAGACGCTAACTCTTCTTAAGAGGCTATAGGCTCGAAGAACTTGCCTTTCCTTTAGAAACTATAATAATAGCTCCTAAGAAGGTACGATTGCTAACGACTATAGAAACCTAGTTTATTTTACTAGGATAGTAGGTAATAACGAGTATAGAACGGTCGACGATATTCTTCGTAGGTTAGGAAAAGATTAGGTACTAAGGTCCGCTTTAGCCCGATCTTAAGTACTAATATAGGTAGGGCTAAAGCGCGCTAAACTAAGCTAAAGAGTATCCTTAAGAGGGTAGCTAAACTAGTGCCTAGAGCGAATATAGCGCTAAATTATAGGATGCTCGAGAAACTAGTAGGAAAGCTTACTAAAAAGGAGGAGGAGCAGTTTAATAAGCCTACCTACGAGTATCCTCGTAGTAAAACTATCTTCTTTAAGAATAAAAGCAAGCATAACTACCTTAGCTACTAGCACCGTTTCTACTTTAGAGATCCTAAATTTAAAGGACTAGTCTTTAACTATATAGCCTAGTATAAGTTTCTCGTAGAGTTATATACGGATCCTAAAGGCTTAGGGGCTTATAACGAGATAAGAAAACTTATTAGGAAATAAGTTCAAAACGTCTCTCTATTATCCCCGCTAATTCGTCCTAGCTAGAAATCTAATAGTACCCTTTATTAGGGCCTCTAGTATAAGTTTATATAGAACCTAGACCTTTAGGAAAGGCTTTTATCTACTATACTATATAAATTAGTATACTCTAAGGCTAAAGACTGCTCTTATAGTATAGGGTTCTCTTATAATAAAGCTCCTATAAAGCGTCGAAGCGAATAGAGGCGGAATAAGCTTAGGAAGCGCCTTATAGAGCTAAGGGAGTATCTATTTAAGTAGCTAGATCTTACTAGTAGATGCTCTAGGCTACTTCTAGGAGCCTTTAGGGCTAGTTCTAAGACTGCTAGGATAGCTTCGGACGCTAGTAGAGGTATTCTTAGAAGCTCTAGGATACCTATAGGTACTAGTAAGAGGAGCTTTAAAGCAGCTACGGGACGGAATAGGAAGCTAAGTAGGCAGGTTTAGGCGCTAATAGGGAACTATCTAGGAACGATTAGGGATGCTAATATCGTAGAAAGGTCGCTAAGTAAAGTCTTAACTAATCTACGTATAGACTAGTAGCTCTTGCCGAGTAAACTAGCTAGTTTAGTTCGATTATTACGTAAGGACTAGTAGAACTTACTAAGTAAACTAGCTAGTTTAGTTCGATTATTACGTAACGTATATAATAATCTTATATTCTTACTCTTTCTAGAACTAGTCGGGTAGCGTTTAAGAAGCCTAGAGATTTATTCCTAGGAGGATCCTCCTAGTAACCTGCTCTTTCTTAACTACTTTAGGAACCTCTTTTCCCTATAGGACTTAGAACTTAAGGTTCTCCTTCTAGATAAGTATTCTTACGACTTTAAAGATAAATACGAATCTAAGAGCAACTACGAACGAGCTATAGTTGCTAACGTTATTTATAAAGAAATCTACTAGAATTATAAGGTTCGCTATAGTAAACTACTACTAAACGTACTCTTAGACCTAAATACGCAAGCTAAATTCTCTCCGGAAATTAGGGCATTTACGATATATAAACGAGTTGCAGATAAGGTTAGATCCGTTAACGCGGACGTATCTATAACGAATAGATCGAATCCTAGTAAGGATCTATATTAGAGAAAGAAAGCACTTACTACGAAGGAAGCTATACTACTTAGAAGGGGCCCCTTTAACGGGAAATACTTAATTAAAAAGTTTTCTAGCATTCCGAAAGGTTTAAGGCTTACGCTAGAATAGCTCGCTTAAATTAAGCCTACTATTTCGCTATTAGATTAGGAACTATATCTTCTAACTAAGATGCTATATAATCGGGAAGCTATACTTACTTAGAATTTCGAGCATCTTAGCTATATTAAGCCTACTATTACTCCTTCTTAGGTTATCTATATAATTCCGTATAAGCTATAGTAGTATCCTAGTTTCCGACTCTAAAGCTCTTTCGAGAGAGAAGTCGTAAAAATACTCCGTAAGCGAATAGACGTAGGCGCTTTTAAACCGTGCTATAGTGCCTATTAGAATCCGTACTTTCTTATAAAGAAAAAGACTAACCTAGGAGAACTAAAGAAGTATCGCCTAATTAATGCTATATAGAAGTTTAATACTATAACTATTCGCGATGCTAATCTTCCTTCTAATACGGATAGGTTTTCTAAAGCTTTTATAGGTTATATAATCTCGTCCTTAGTTAATATCTTCTCTAGCTACGATTAGATTCTACTAGACGCAAGGAGTTAGGACCTTATAGGTTTTAATACTTCTCTTAGCCTACTACGCTAGATAATACTACTATAGGGAGCTACAAACTCTATCGCTTAATTTATCCGAATTATTATACTCGTCCTTACTACTTAAATACCTTACGCTACTAAACCTTTCCTTAACGATATAGCTATTTGTAGACTAAAAACGAAGTATAGTAACGAGGAGGTTAAACCTAGACTCCGCCGATTTATAGTAAAATATATTAAGAACTTAGATAAGGTACTAGCTAACCTTAAGAGAGCAGAACTAACGGTTTACGGGGAAAAGCTATAGCTATACTATAAATAGATTAAGATAGTAGGTTACGTTATAAATAAATATAGTAGATACCTAGATGCGGAACGAGTAGTTAGGCTCGTTAAATAGCTAACTCCTACGGACTAGAGAGAAGTTCGTATTCTTATAGGAATATTCGTATACTATAAGATCTAGCTTAAGGACTTCGCCTAGTTACTAAGGCTACTCTTCTCTCTCCTAAAGAAGGACGTTAAGTTCGTATAGACGAAAGAATACTAGCAATCTAAGGATACGATTACGGAACTTCTTATCTCTACGCTAGCGCTAGTAGTACTAGACTATAAACTAGAGAGAGGACTAATTATAGTAGGCGTTAATTCTAGCCTTTACTCGTAGGGATACTATATATCTTAATGCAACTAGAAAGATAGTAGGATTCGATACCCTTCTCAATTTAAGTTAGGCCTATTCTCCGCTTCTAAGTAACGCTATAACGCTAGGAAGCGCGAGTGTCTCGGTGTTCTTAAAGTACTAAAGAAGTATCGTTCGTAGTTATTTAGTATCTTCTTTTAGCTAGAGGTAGACGCTAATACGCTAGTTTATTAACTTAATAAAGCCGCTACGGACCTCCCGAACGTAGCTATTATAAGATAGCTAGCGTAGATTAGGCTATTTAACTTTAATATAGTATATATACCTAGGAAGAAGCATACGGCTACTTATAGATTATCTCGCAAGCCTCCGATAGAGTAGGACGCCTAAGAACTAGTAGAGGAGGGCGATATCGATAAGATAATCGATAACTAGTTTTTCGCCTACTTTGCCTATAACCTCGTCGCGAAAGTATTCCCTACTTAAGTAGAATTAGAGGAGGAAGTCCTAAACGGTACCTACTCTTAGAACTTAAGAAATATCGCATTCTTTCTTACTTATCTACGTTATCTACTAGGCCTATTCCTAACGGAATATAGGTCTCTATAAAAACGTTCGCTTAAGTTCTATATAAGTAAGGAGAGTTAGCTTATAAGATAGGACCGTATTAGTAGTATCCCTTAAAGAGTTATCGATAATAATAACTATCGCAAAAGGATTATTACTACCTACTACGACTACTATAGGCACCTAGGCCCAAAACGGACGTATAAGATAGTTACTAAGCGATAGTAGTAGGACGGCGTTTATACTATAGTAGTTTGTTTCTATAAAGGTTGCTAGTAATATATACTTAGGAACGGTTACTAGCGTCCTAGCCTACTCTACGCTTTCGAGAAATAGTATCTTAGAGAGCGATAGTACCTAGACGTAGTGTTTATTAGCACCGGACTTTACCTCGTTATTATAAGAGAGGCTATTTCTCGATAGCTAGAGGCCCGATTAATACGGATAACGGATAATCGCAAGGTTAACGCTAGATACGTTACGAAGTTTATCTACGAGGACCTAATCTACCGCTAGGGAGCTATAGCTAAGATCTATATAGATAGGGGCGGAGAGAACGTTTAAGAAGCGCTACTTACGAGCTATAGAATTAAGTAGGTCGCGATCTCCCCCTACTATCCGTAGGCTAATAGAATCGTTAAACAGAGATACTATCTAATTCTAGCGGCTCTCTCTAAGCTTATAGGCGGAGGAGTAAGCGCTATAGCTAAGTATATTCCCTCGGTCCTTTAGGCAGAACGTACTACGACTAACTAGATAATAGAGCTAACTCTAGTAAAGATAATAATAGGCAAAGATACTATATTACTCGTAGAGCTTAAGTTCTATACTTACTAAGTAGCTAAGTAGGGGATAGTCCGTAACTGCTTTTCCTTATTAGCGATACGAGCTACTACTATAGAACAGATATATACGACGCTTAAGGAAGCTTATACCTAATAGAATTAGCTACGGAAGCATAATATTAAGTACTTTAATAACTATAAGAATGCTAATTAGTAGGAGCTTCGTCCTAGATAGATAGTAGTCGTTTACTAATTAGAACTAAAAACGAGCTTCTCGAATAAGCTACGGTACCGATAGCGTAGTCCGTTTCTTATATATACTATTATTTATAAGGGAAAGGCGTATAAGATTAAGGAGCTTAGTAGGGAGGTCCTTTACTATACGTTCCCTAGGTTTAACTTAAAGCTAGTGCTATACTAGAGGGATCCGGAGGCTATAGTTCCTTAGGAGAATAACTTTAATCTAAGTAGTCCTCTACCTCCTAAGCTACGGCCGCGTAGCTATCTATACCCTTAGGTCCGAATTAGTAAGCTATTAGGAATAACTTAAGAAGAGAGGGAGAAGTATATCCGCTAGCTAGACATTCTAATACTAGAGGAATCCTAGTAGGCCCCTAAATTTCTTTTAAAAAATTGCTTCTATTACGTCCGTATCGGCATAAGAAATAGAAAGAGACGTATTACTTATTACTCTTATATAGCTAGTACTATAAGAAAGGGAGGATTAGTAGCGGAAGTAGAATAGATCTTAAGAAGCTAGACAAAAGGACTATTACTATAAATAAGAGAATCTATTATTAGGAGAATACTAGTTCCTAACTAGCCTAGGCTCCTAGGAGTAACGAGAGATAAGATTAGGCAACTCTTACTTAATTTTAGCTAATAGCTGCCTAAAAGTAATCGCGAGCACGTATATGCTTCCTTATTTCTAGCGGAGAAAATAAAGCGAACTAGCTAGTTTACTTCGAATAGTACTAAGGACCCTCTAACGTATAGCTATAAATACCCTTATATCTAGGTAGCGAGTTTAAGTATAAAACTCCTCTCCTTTTCGGCACTTCTAGTGTCTTCTTAGTCTTATTAACCTTAATATTTACCTTAAGTATAACGACCCTTAAAGGTTACTATAGTAACTACTCTAGTTTCGCTAAGTATAGGCAGTAGTAGTAACGATAGTTATATAGAGTTTTTAAGCAAATAAACCGCGAAAACTCTATATAACAACCTCTTCTATATATATACTAACTATTCTTACTACTACTAGCATAAACTTATTTATTTAGAAGACCCGTACGTTCTCTACTTTACGCGCTCTTAAGAACTCGCTTATAGAAACGCCTACCCCTAACTAGCTTCCTCCGCTTATATATAGTATACTCCCTTCTATATAGTCTATTTTCTCTCTCTCTACCTTACTAGCATAATAGCCGACTAGGATATCGCTATAACTAACGCGACTACTAAAGCGCCTACCTCTAAGCCTAAGGCGGTAGTCCGCTATTCTAACTCTAACTCGCTCGCCTATACCGCTAACTCTAAGCTAGCTAATTTCCGTAACTTTACGCTTAATATTTCTAAGCTAGGCAGCTAGCGCACTTAAGCATAGATGCTAGAAGCTATTACTAACGCGGGAATAGAAGAAGAGAAGCAGACTATTCTACGCTCCGTTTATAGCGCTATTTAGAGAGATAACGACTGCCGCGCTTTTATTATCTTTTAGTTTATTTAAGAACTTAGCTAGCGGGCCTTCTCTCGTACTTAAGAAGAAGTACTAGAAGGACTAAAGAGCGTAATAGATATCTATAAGAGAGGTAAGTAGTTTGCTAAGAAGCGTAAAGGCCTCCTCGATATACTATAGAACTCGTTTAGCTCGAGTAGGGAGTTCCCCTATTTTAACTTCCTTAACTCTACCTTTAAGATCTATAAGAAGGCTAGCTAGTACCTCTGCTACTTTACGCTATTTAAGAACGTCCCTACCGAGAATCTCTAACTACTAGGCCTAACCTAGTCTAAATAGATACTATACTAGGCTCTTCGTAATAGAAAGAAAGATAATCTATTCTAGCCTATATCTAGCTATATCTCTAGTAAGTTTTAAAAGGCTAGCTTCGTCGAGAGCGTAGAGGCCGTATTCTAGTTAGACCTATTTAGCCGTAAGAACCTTAAGATTATCGATAAGAACGGCTTCGCTATTATAGACGCCTACTTTATTATCTCTAAGAATAAGATCTCTAGAGTATCCGATACTAATAATAAAGCTAGAGGCTCGGCCGCAAGTAGGCTACTTAGTAAGCCGTCTAAGTCTAGCTACGACTTCCTTAGCTACCTTAATCTAGCCTCCGACGAGTTTAAGAGCTTCCGCGGAGTAGCCGAGCGCTAGGTCCGTAAGAAGATAAACCTCGCTAATAAAGACTAACTACGCCCTAATACGTTCGCGTATCTATACTATAAGATTAGAGACCTCTACTACGAGGATCGCGAGCTTAAAGCGCTAAGCTACTAATAAGAAGAAGCTAGCTAGGGCTAGGCCGCGGTAACCTGCTCTCGATCCGTAGCCCTAAAGCTAGAAATAGTTATTTTAGTTCGCCTACGCGAACTAGCTAGTAGGGTTAAAGAACAAGTAATACGTTGCGAGACGTATAGCTATAATAAGGACCTATTAGACGATCTAATTAACGAGGCGATCGAGAAGTCTTATTTAGATCTCGGGAAAGTCTGCGTCTATATTACTATTCTATACGCTAACTATCTCGAAGAACGCTATAAGGATAGTATATACGGAAAGCTAGATATAATCCCCCTTAATAAGTACGAGTCCCTAGATATTAGCCCTCCTTTCTACCGCATCTATATAGTAGAAATAGCTAAGGTAGTTAGCCTTCTAGTAGAAGAGTTAATAATAACGGCGTCTAATCGCCTCTATAACTTATAGGATATCTCCCGCGGACTATACCTACTAGTAAAGGGATTAATTAACGATATACCTAATAACTTAAGAAAAGATCTATAGATATAGGAGATAGACGTAATAGACCGATAGGCTAGCAAGAGCTAGCTACGTAATATAGAGAAGGCTATAGTAAAGTTAGCGGCTAATAAGAAGGCCTAGGAGAAGGCTAAGCATAAAGCTAATACTAATAATAAAGAAGACGGCAGCCCTAAGAAGAAGACTTACCTATAGCTAGAGATCGAAGATACTAAGGGTTCCGCGTCTATACCTCTAGCTTACGCCCTAAAAAAGAGTAAGAAGTCTAAGAAGAGTAAGAAGTCTAAGAAGGCTAAGAAGAAGTAGCGTATAAGCTTAAACGAAGCGAACTAGCTAGTTTAGTTCGACGACGATTATAGCGACGTAGAAGCTACTTAAGAGCCTACTCTAGAGTCTAACGATAATAAGCTTAGGCCTATACGAATTAAGCTAGACTTTACTAATACCTATCTATCTTACTTAGAATTTAAGACTATTCGAGATATATAGAAGGCTTATAATAGAAAGCTCCTTAAAGATAGCTTTAACGTATTTAGCGGCCTTCTTAATTAGTAGGTAAAGGACCCGGATATAGTTTCTTAGATATACTAAGAATTCGACCTATATTGCTACTACCTCTACCGCCGCCGTAATACCTATAGATAGATACTAAATATATTCTTCTCCCTTACCTAGTAGCTAATATAATAAGACCCGACTATCTAGTTACTTAATATACTCGCCTAAGATTCTCTATACGATAAGGCTATATACGGATTTATTACGTACCCGATAATAGCTTAGTACTAATAGGGAGAGCCTACTAGCCGAATCGACCTAACGATCCTAATTATTAAGGGGAACTAGGCTACTAGCGAGAAGTTTATTAAAGGCCCTTTAGTAGTATAGAAAGATAGATAAGAGACCGCCTATACGATTACTATAGTTTCTCTTAATAGTACCCTTCTTAGCCGTAGACTAGTTATATAGGTACCTAACCGCAAGCCGTAAGTTAAAGTCGACGATAAGGAAGAAGATAAGGCTAAATACGCTAAGTTTAATATCGTTAGTAGTACCGGCTACCTAGGTTTAATCTACGATATAGTTAATAAGCTTAATAATAATAAGAACGAGAATAAAGACTCGGATATTAAGCAGACGCTAGTCTACGTCTTAGACTAAGGAAAGGATAGCCTATAGGACGCTAGCCTACGCCTATAAAACGTCTCGACTATACCTAGCGACTTAGTACTAATATATTAGACAATTGCCTATAGAGAGAACCCTAGCATCTCCTCGCGACGTATAGTCTACCTAACGCTTATTAAGTACCGTAATTAAGAGCTAGTTAGAAAGAATACTCTAGGCTTCGTAGAGGTTCTCGTTAGTAATATTACGATACTACTAATATCTAAGACGTTTATAGGCGCTAATTTCCCTAATAAGCTATAGGAGCGTAGACTTTCCTAGGAGTAATAGCTTAATAGCGTTAGGCTAGTTTTAGACGCGTTAATAGGACGCCGTAGCTAGGAAGAACTAGAGGTAAGCTAAGAGGCTCTTATACTTCTATATATAGACTACGCTACCTATAAGAAGTAGTATAAAGAAGTCTAGGTTCCGTAGGCAAAGAAGAGATTTGCGCAGCTATATAAGTGCTTAGTTAAGGCTAAAAAGGGTATAGCGAAGGATTAGAGCTTCTTCTTATATATTAAGAAGGCCCTTTCGGGCTAGCTAAAGTACTTTCCGTTCGATAGTACTAACTACCTAGACGATAAGGAAGATAAGTTTAAGAAGATTAGTATAGCTATATATATATAGTAAACTAAACTAGCTAGTTCGGTTCGGTAAAGGAAGATAGTAATATTATAAACGTCTAATACGTTAAAAAGAATAAATAGTACTTAGTATTAAAAGACCTTTTAGGAGGGTTACGGTAGAAGGGTATAACGCGCAGTAGAAGTAGAGATAGTAGGTAGGAACTAACCGAGTTAATTATATTAGTTAGTTATAGGTTATACCTTCTCCTAAGATATATTTCCTAGTAGGTTATATAACCTAATATTATATAACCTATATTACCTAACCTTAGAACCGAACTAGCTAGTTTAGTTCGGTGCCTTAGGAAGTACTAACTAGACTGCACTTCTTAATACTCCTACTTAGGCTAGGTAGTCTTCTATCTATACCTTGCATTTGTTTTTTAGTTCTTCCCTAGCATCTAATAATATATCGTAATATAGGGATAGAACCTTCCTGCCCTTCCTTATATAAGCTAGAGCTATCTTATAAACTCCTAAAACTATAGCCTATTCTTTAGTTTAGTTAGGCTATTAGCGACTATCTCTTTTATTAGAACATATTCTACTATAATCTTTCTCTACTACTAGAGATGCCTAATATAGTTATATATAATATTAATATATTTAGATCTCTTATAGGTATATGCATCTTTAATAAGTATTAAGGCTGCTTAGTTGTCTCCTATAATCTATACTAGCCTTAGCTCTCTTACTATATTAGGATAGGCTTTAATAGTTAGCTAAAATAGGCATTCTCCTACTAGCTCTATATAGTCTATCTCTCTTAAGAGTGCTACTAGGAATTAAGATTGCTTTATATATACATTTATAGCTATATACTTAGCTTCTATTATTAATATTGCAATAGACTTTTGCTTCCTACTTATCTAAGAAACTAGGGCTCTATAGAGGAAGAAGATGCTTCTAAGGATTAAGACTCTATCTGCTTTGTCTATTATATAGTTAGAGTCTAAGTATCCTATTAGTCTTCTACTGCCTTTCCTAAATATTAATCCTAAGTTCTAGGATAATCTTAGGTATCTTACTAGCTTCTTAAGAGCTTATATATGTCTCTTAGTTAGGTCTAAGACGTATAAGCTTAGCCTCCTAAGAGAGAAAGCAATATCTAGTCTTATTATAACTATAGGCTATATCTAGGTATCGGTTTAGCTCTAGTAATCGGTCCTATTTCCTCTCTTATTATATAGGCCTATTAGTTTTAGGCTTTTATAGCTGTCTATTAGTAAGAGAGTTAGATTAGCTATATCTTTAGTTATTCCTAGCTTTATAAGGTTCTCTTAGATAAAGTGTTCTTAATTAAGCTTTAGGGTTTTAGCTTATCTATTTCTTATTAACCTTATTCTAAGGATCTTCTCGGGTTCTCTAAGATCTTTAATCTTAAACACCTTACTTAGCTATTCCTTAAACTAAAGTATATCTTCTAGCTTTAGTGCTATAATTAGAATATTATCTATATAGGTTAGGATTAGAATGTTCCTTTCCTAGTAGATAAGAAGGTATAGGTCTACCTCTAATTATATAAACCTAATCTATTTTAACTTTAAGATATAGAGTTTATTCTAGTCTCTTGCTACTTACTTTAGTCTATATAGGCTTCTTAGGATTTGCAGGACTATATTAGGTAGAATCTTAACTCCTAGTAGTAGAATTATAAAGATTTCTTCTTAGAGTTTGCTCTTAGTAAATGCATTGTTTATATCTACTTAGTAAAGTTCTAGGTCCTTTTTATAAACTATAGCTATAAATACTCTTAGGGTATTATACCTAACTATTAGTATAAAGGTTTCCTAGAAGTTAACTCTAAATTTCTAAGAGAAACCTCTTATAACTAGTCTTGCTTTAAACTTTTTAATAGCTCTACTAATTAATCTCTTTATATTAAACACCTATTTAGATATTATAAGGTTTGCTCCCTTTAGGGAAATAACCTCTATTTAGGTATTATTGCTTCTTAATATAGTTAGCTCCTTCTAGACTATATCTTCCTATATATATCCCTATTTAGGGTCCTAAATTGCCTCTTTATAGGACTATAGAATAGGTACCTCTTATCTCTATATAGAGACTTAAGGGGTAAGTGCTATAAATGCAGACTCTTAGACCTTTAATAGGGCTTTCTAGATCTACTCCTAATCTTAGCTTTAGACTTAGCTAAGGAATACCTTATAATACTTAGTACTTAGCTCTTCCTTTTATCTATATTCTCTTTATCTCTTCTAAAGCACTTATCTTATAACTATACTATAAGCTTTTAGCTCTAGGACTAGTCCTTTATTTAAGATAGATCTTCTTCTCTTTTAGCCGTAGGTCTAGTCCTAGTCTCCCTTCTAGTCCTTATTTTTCTCCCTTAGGTTCTACTTTATAATATTTAGGGCGAGTATAGGTACGCTACCTACGTTACGTAATAGGCGAACCGAACTAGCTAGTTTAGTTAGATTATATAACCGCTAAACTAAACTAGGTAGTTTAGCTACTACCTGCGGTTTATTCCTAATCTTAGCATTCGTATACCTAAGGTTTTTTTCTTCTAGATTCTTTATCCTCTAGTACTTCTCCTTATCCTTTAGTAGAGGTAGCAACTATATAAAGAGTATCTAGCTAGGACCTATAGGTTTAGTTGCTATTACTATAGGTATAGTAGCTATAGAGGGTATAGCTACTATTAGCTTCTTTAGAGGTCTGCTAACTAGGTTTCTAATAGGTGCATTGCTCGCTTAGTTAAGCTTAGGAATATTTAGCTCTATATCTTCTCCTTTCTTATACTTAAACTAAGTTATAGTGCTATAGGCTTTAATAGCTCTTATATTAGGCTCCTAGAAGAGCTATATTTTAGTAGTATTAGGAACATACTTAATAAATATAGTATCTTTGCTATTATATAGTAAAGTAACAAGATAGATATAACGCGTAGTAGAAGTAGAGATAGTAGGTAGGAACTAACCGAGTTAATTATATTAGTTAGTTATAGGTTGCACCTTCTCCTAAGATATATTTCCCGGTAGGTTATATAACCTAGTATTATATAACCTATATTACCTAACTCTAGAACTAAACTAGCTAGTTTAGTTCGGTGCCTTAGGAAGTACTAACTAGACTGCACTTCTTAATACTCCTACTTAGGCTAGATAGTCTTTTACTTGCATTTAAAACTAATCTTTAGATTCTAATTACTTATTAAGTATAGCAAGCTACGTCTTCTATAGTGCAACTCCTAGGCTTAGTATTACCTAGACCTCCTACTTCTACGAAGTAGTAGGGAATAGGTTTTTCTTTTGTCTCTCTAAGGTCTAGAGTTTAATCTATAGTTAGGGTAGGAATCTTTTGCCCTTCCTTATATAAGTTAGAGTTATCTTATAAACTCCTAAAACTATAGCCTATTCTTTAGTTTAGTTAGGCTATTAGCAACTATCTCTTTTATTAGAATATATTCTACTGCAACCTTCCTTTGCTACTAAAGATATCTAATATAGTTATATATAATATTAATATATTTAAATCTCTTATAGGTATATGCATCCTTAATAAGGGTTAAAGCTGCCTAATTGTTCCCTATAATTTATACTAGCCTTAGCTCTTTTACTATATTAGGATAGGCTTTAATAGTTAGCTAGAATAGGCATTCTCCTACTAACCTTATATAGTCTATCTCTCTTAAGAGTGCTGCTAAGAATTAAGACTGCTTTATATATGCATTTAGAGCTATATACTTAGCTTCTATTATTAATATTATAATAGACTTTTGCTTTCTGCTTATCTAAGAAACTAGGGCTCTATAAAGGAAGAAGATGCTACTAAGGATTAAGACTCTATCTACTTTATCTATTATATAGTTAGAGTCTAAATACCCTATTAGCTTTCCCCTATTTCTCCTAAATATTAACCCTAAGTCTTAGGATAATCTTAGGTACCTTGCTAGTTTCTTTAGAGCTTGCAAGTATCTCCTAGCTAGGTCTAAAACATATAAGCTTAGTCTGCTAAGAGAGAAAGCAATATCTAGTCTTATTATAACTATAGGCTATATCTAGGTACCGGTTTAACTTTAGTACTCTATCTTGTTTCCTCTCTTATTATACGAGCCTATTAGTTTTAGACTATTATAACTGTCTATTAAGGAGAGAGTTAGGTTAGCTATCTCCTTAGTTATTCCTAGCTTTGCAAGGTTCTCCTAAATAAAGTGTTCCTAATTAAGCTTTAAAGTTCTAGCTTATCTATCTCTTATTAACCTTATTCTAAGGATCTTCTCTAGTTCTCTAAGATCTTTAATCTTAAATATCTTGCCTAGCTATTCCTTAAACTAAAGTATATCTTCTAGCTTTAGTGCTGCGATTAGAATATTATCTATATAGGTTAGGATTAGAATATTCCTTTCCTAGTAGATAAGAAGGCATAGGTCTACTTCTAATTATATAAACCTAATCTATTTTAACTTCGAGATATAGAGTTTATTCTAGTCTCTTGCTGCTTGCTTTAGTTTATATAAGCTTCTTAGGATTTGCAGGACTATATTAGGTAGAATCTTAACTCCTAGTAGTAGAATTATAAAGATTTCTTCTTAGAGTTTGCTCTTAGTAAATATATTGTTTATATCTACTTAGTAAAGTTCTAGGTCCTTTTTATAAACTATAGCTATAAATACCCTTAGGGTATTATACCTAACTATTAGTATAAAGGTTTCCTAGAAGTTAACTCTAAATTTCTAAGAGAAACCTCTTATAACTAGTCTTGCTTTAAACTTTTTAATAGCTCTACTAATTAATCTCTTTATATTAAACACCTATTTAGATATTATAAGGTTTGCTCCTTTTAGGAGAATAACCTCTATTTAGGTATTATTGCTTCTTAATATAGTTAGCTCCTTCTAGACTATATCTTCCTATATATATCCCTATTTAGGGTCCTAAATTGCCTCTTTATAGGACTATAGAATAGGTACCTCTTATCTCTATATAGAGACTTAAGGGGTAAGTGCTATAAATGCAGACTCTTAGACCTTTAATAGGGCTTTCTAGATCTACTCCTAATCTTAGCTTTAGACTTAGCTAAGGAATACCTTATAATACTTAGTACTTAGCTCTTCCTTTTATCTATATTCTCTTTATCTCTTCTAAAGCACTTGTCTTATAACTATACTATAAGCTTTTAGCTCTAGGACTAGTCCTTTATTTAAGATAGATCTCCTTCTCTTTTAGCCGTAGGTCTAGTCCTAGTCTCCCTTCTAGTCCTTATTTTTCTCCCTTAGGTTCTACTTTATAATATTTAGGGCGAGTATAGGTACGCTACCTACGTTATATAATAGGCGAACCGAACTAGCTAGTTTAGTTAGATTATATAACCGCCGAACTAAACTAGGTAGTTTAGCTACTACCTGCGGTTTATTCCTAATCTTAGCATTTATATACTTAAGGTTTTTTTCTTCTAGATTCTTTATCCTCTAGTACTTCTCCTTATCCTTTAGTAGAGGTAGCAACTATATAAAGAGTATCTAGCTAGGACCTATAGGTTTAGTTGCTATTACTATAGGTATAGTAGCTATAGAGGGTATAGCTACTATTAGCTTCTTTAGAGGTCTGCTAACTAGGTTTCTAATAGGTGCATTGCTCGCTTAGTTAAGCTTAGGAATATTTAGCTCTATATCTTCTCCTTTCTTATACTTAAACTAAGTTATAGTGCTATAGGCTTTAATAGCTCTTATATTAGGCTCCTAGAAGAGCTATATTTTAGTAGTATTAGGAATATACTTAATAAATATAGTATCTTTGCTATTATATAGTAAAGGGATAAGATAGATATAACGCGCAGTAGAAGTAGAGATAGTAGGTAGGAACTAACCGAGTTAATTATATTAGTTAGTTATAGGTTGCACCTTCTCCTAAGATATATTTCCCGGTAGGTTATATAACCTAGTATTATATAACCTATATTACCTAACTCTAGAACTAAACTAGCTAGTTTAGTTCGGTGCCTTAGGAAGTACTAACTAGACTGCACTTCTTAATACTCCTACTTAGGCTAGATAGTCTTCTGCTTGCATTTAAAACTAATCCCTAGATTCTAATTACTTATTAAGTATAGTAAGCTACGTCTTCTATAGTGCAACTCCTAGGCTTAGTATTACCTAGACCTCCTACTTCTACGAAGTAGTAGGGAATAGGTTTTTCTTTTATCTCTCTAAGGTCTAGAGTTTAATCTATAGTTAGGGCAGGAATCTTTTGCCCTTCCTTATATAAGTTAGAGTTGTCTTATAAACTCCTAAAACTATAGCCTATTCTTTAGTTTAGTTAGGCTATTAGCAACTATCTCTTTTATTAGAATATATTCTACTGCAACCTTCCTTTACTACTAAAGATATCTAATATAGTTATATATAATATTAATATATTTAAATCTCTTATAGGTGTATGCATCCTTAATAAGGGTTAAAGCTGCCTAATTATCCCCTATAATTTATACTAGCCTTAGCTCTTTTACTATATTAGGATAGGCTTTAATAGTTAGCTAGAATAGGCATTCTCCTACTAACCTTATATAGTTTATCTCTCTTAAGAGTGCTGCTAAGAATTAAGACTACTTTATATATGCATTTATAGCTATATACTTAGCTTCTATTATTAATATTATAATAGACTTTTGCTTTCTGCTTATCTAAGAAACTAGGGCTCTATAAAGGAAGAAGATGCTGCTAAGGATTAAGACTCTATCTGCTTTATCTATTATATAGTTAGAGTCTAAATACCCTATTAGCTTTCCCCTATTTCTCCTAAATATTAACCCTAAGTCTTAGGATAATCTTAGGTACCTTGCTAGTTTCTTTAGAGCTTATAAGTGTCTCCTAGCTAGGTCTAAAACATATAAGCTTAGTCTGCTAAGAGAGAAAGCAATGTCTAGTCTTATTATAACTATAGGCTATATCTAGGTACCGGTTTAACTTTAGTACTCTATCTTGTTTCCTCTCTTATTATACGAGCCTATTAGTTTTAGACTATTATAACTATCTATTAAGGAGAGAGTTAGGTTAGCTATCTCCTTAGTTATTCCTAGCTTTGCAAGGTTCTCCTAAATAAAGTATTCCTAATTAAGCTTTAAAGTTCTAGCTTATCTGTCTTTTATTAACCTTATTCTAAGGATCTTCTCTAGTTCTCTAAGATCTTTAATCTTAAACATCTTGCCTAGCTATTCCTTAAACTAAAGTATATCTTCTAGCTTTAGTGCTGCGATTAGAATATTATCTATATAGGTTAGGATTAGAATATTCCTTTCCTAGTAGATAAAAAGGCATAGGTCTACTTCTAATTATATAAACCTAATCTATTTTAACTTCGAGATATAGAGTTTATTCTAGTCTCTTGCTGCTTGCTTTAGTCTATATAAGCTTCTTAGGATTTGCAGGACTATATTAGGTAGAATCTTAACTCCTAGTAGTAGAATTATAAAGATTTCTTCTTAGAGTTTGCTCTTAGTAAATATATTGTTTATATCTACTTAGTAAAGTTCTAGGTCCTTTTTATAAACTATAGCTATAAATACCCTTAGGGTATTATGCCTAACTATTAGTATAAAGGTTTCCTAGAAGTTAACTCTAAATTTCTAAGAGAAACCTCTTATAACTAGTCTTGCTTTAAACTTTTTAATAGCTTTACTAATTAATCTCTTTATATTAAATACCTATTTAGATATTATAAGGTTTGCTCCCTTTAGGGGAACAACCTCTATCTAGGTATTATTGCTTCTTAATATAGTTAGCTCCTTCTAGACTATATCCTCCTATATATGTCTCTATTTAGGGTCCTAAATCGCCTCTTTATAGGACTTTAGAATAGGCACCTCTTATCTCTATATAGAGACTTAAGGGGCAAGTGCTGCAAATGCAGACTCTTAGACCTCTAATAGGGCTTTCTAGATCTACTCCTAATCTTAGCCTTAGACTTAGCTAAGGAATGCCTTATAATGCTTAGCACTTAGCTCTTCCTCTTATCTATATTCTCTTTATCTCTTCTAAAGCACTTGTCTTATAACTATACTATAAGCTTTTAGCTTTAGGACTAGTCCTTTATTTAAGATAGATCTCCTTCTCTTTTAGCCGTAAGTCTAGTCCTAGTCTCTCTCCTAGTCCTTATTTTCCTCTCTTAGGTTCTACTCTACGGCATTCGGAGCAAGTATAGGTACGCTACCTACGTTACGTAATCGGCGAACCGAACTAGCTAGTTCGGTTAAATTACGTAACTGCCGAACTAAACTAGGTAGTTTAGTTGCTGCCTATAGTCTATCTCTAATCTTAGCATTCGTATGCCTAAGGTTTTCTTCTTCTAGATCCTCTATCCTCTAGTACTCCTCCTTATCCTTTAGTAGAGGTAGCAACTATATAAAGAGTATCTAGCTAGGACCTATAGGTTTAGTTGCTATAGCTGCAGGTATTAGCTTCTTTAGAGGTCTGCTAACTAGGTTTCTAATAGGTGCATTACTTACTTAGTTTAGCTTAGGAACATTTAGCTCTATATCTCCTCCTTTCTTATACTTAAACTAAGTTATAGTGCTATAGGCTTTAATAGCCCTTATATTAGGCTTCTAGAAGAGCTATATTTTAGTAGTATTAGGAATATACCTAATAAATATAGCATCTTTGCCCCTATTTATTAGTTTGTCTAATCTTATCCTAGCTAGCTAGGACTTAGGATCTATATAGACTACTGCTTTGCAACCCTAAACTCTAAAGTATAACATAGAGGGTTAAATACCTAAAAAGGCCTCCTTAGATAATACCTTAAAACTATTAATTTCTAGGCTATTAGGAAGAGAATTCCTAATAACTATATAGGCTGCTAAGGCTTCTAGCTAGAATTTAATAGGTATATAAGTATCTTCTAGCATTGCTCTTATATAATCTTTAGAGGTTTAGATTAACCTCTTAACTACTCTATTCTAGATAGAGTTATATGCTTTAGTAGTATAGAAGGAAATTCTATATTCCTTCTCCTACTACTTTAGTATAGTAAGAAGCTCTCTTGCCCTATTACTCCTTATAATCTAGAGGGGATTTCCTAATTATAGCTTAGCTTTTACCTTCTAGTCTCTAAGAATACTTAGTGCATCTTCTCTAGACTTTATTAGGAAAGTCTATTTCTTTCTTAAGAAGTTATTAACTACCTTAAGCTACTATTTATATCCTAGTCTTAAGATAGGCAAAGGGCTATAGATATTAATAGAAACTAGAGATAACCTTTAGGGTTTCCTCTTAGTTTCTTTCCCTCTATGTTTCTTTATCTTTGCTAAGGAATATACTCTATATAGCTAGTATTCCTTTAGAATAGGAATCTAAGCCTTTAAGTTAGAGACCTTATATAGGTTTCTAAGAAGACCCTCTCTAAAGTATATAAGTCTCCTATACTAGAGCTTCTACTATTCCTAGGATTTCTCTTAGGCTTTAAAGGTATAGGCTTTATTCTCTTAATTCTAATTAAGGCATAGCATTGCAAGCTTCTATAAGGCCTTATTAATCTCCTTAATAAATAGCACTCCTCCTAATAGTTTTGTCTAGATAACTAGTTTCCTAGACAATAAAATAAGTATAAACTTTAGTAGCTAAATACTATACTACTAGCTAAATTAGCTCTAAGAAATAAGATTAACTCTTAAGCTAGGCACTAAGAGGATATCCTTAAGCATAATCTATTTTCCTCTTCTCCTACCTATTACTACGTCTCCTATATATATAGCTATTAAATAGCTACTACCGACCTTAATCTACTTTTTCCTCTAAAGAGGTTTTAGTTCTCTAAAAAGTAGTTCCTAGTTAGTTATATATAATAAAGCGCAAGAGTTAAGCAGCTATTTTAATAGTATATACTTGCCTTTTGCTTCTATAGTTAAGTATGCAACCTTATCTATATTATTATCCTCTAATAGGGATTAAGATGCCTCTAATATTGCTAAAGGTTCTGCATCTTCTTAGGCAGTATAAGCCTTCTTAGAAAACTTCCTTAAGCTTTGTCTTTTCTTAAGGGATTAGACTTTTAAGTTAAGTTTCTTTACTATTTCTTTTAATGCTTCTTTATCTAATAAGGATCTCCTCCTAAAGCTACTCTCTCTAGGTAGTATTCTTCTCTTTTCTACCCTATAGCTCTATCTCGGGTTAATAGTTCTCTTAGCTTTATTAAGGTGCAGATACTTAGTAATACCTCTAAAATATTCCTAGTTATAAAGGTAATATTTTAGTCTTATACTTTAGATTCCTTTCCCCTTAGCAAATATTACTATTTCTTAGGATTAGTTTAGTCTAGCTTTATATAATTCTAGTAGCTATAGTATACTCTTATATAATATAGACTGCTAGGCAAGGATAGTATCCTTTATGCTTTAGTATGCCTTAGGCAAGCTATTAAGGAGATGTTTAAGTCTCCTCTCTAGCTCCTTATAGTATGCCTCCTAAGGGTCTACCTCTATAATCCTTCTAGCTATACTAGCTAGTTATACCTATACCTTTCTAATTATTATGTCCTCTATTATCTAGAAGTTTATAAACTCCTAGATATATGCTATTATATATATAGTATATACCTTGCTATACTTAGCTCTTATCTTCTCCTATATCTTTAAGGCTTGTCTCTCCTTAATAGTCTCCTCCTAATTATCTTCTAATAGGCAGATTATTATCTCGTACCTAGTAGTAGCATTAGCCTTAACCTATTCTAGGTTACTTCTTAAGTACCTTAGGCTAAGTACTAATAGTAATAACTCTATAGAAGACTCGGGTATAGTCTCTAAGATAATCTAAAATATATCCTTTAATTTAAGGTAGTCCTATAGTAGGCTAAACTATTATCTCTAGTTCTCTTTATATAGTACTAGTATAGCTCTTCTCTTACTAATTTTACTTACTAAATCTATTTCTATAAAATTAAACAAATAACCTAACTCTAGAAAATGCAAGCTCTTTTAATCTAATAGTAGTTTCTAGATAGCTGCTTTCCTTTATTACTAAGACTCTTCTCTCTTAGCTAAGGTATCTAAGGACTCTTCTCTCTTAGGGGAGTTAGTTAGGTTCTTAAGTAGAGAACCTCTAGAAGATCTACCTTCTTAGAAGGGTACTACCGGCTAGTTCTAAGGTATTAGTAGTACTAAGTACTTAGGCCTAGTCTTATCCTTTTAGATACTATAACCTAAGGCTAACTCTTTCCTCTTTATACTCGTCTAATCTTAAGTATGCCTTACTAGGCTTTTCTCTATCTTATCTGCCCTTTAGGGACGTCTAGTATATAGCTAGGATTATCTAAAGCTTCTTAGTAGTATAGATAGGATATGCCTTTAGTCTCCCGTATGCTCTTTTCCTACTTCTCTGCCTAGTTAATACTATAGGTCCTATAAGAGGTAAAACGTATTACTTTAAGGATAAGAAGGCTAACTCTTACTACCTAGGGCCTCTCTATAAACCCGGGCTTATAACCTATTAAAAGACCTTTTAGGAGGGTTACGGTAGAAGGGTATAACGCGTAGTAGAAGTAGAGATAGTAGGTAGGAACTAACCGAGTTAATTATATTAGTTAGTTATAGGTTGCACCTTCTCCTAAGATATATTTCCTAGTAGGTTATATAACCTAATATTATATAACCTATATTACCTAACCCTAGAACCGAACTAGCTAGTTTAGTTCGGTGCCTTAGGAAGTACTAACTAGACTGCACTTCTTAACACTTAGTTTGTTATTACTTTATAGAAACTAGTTCTACTAAACTATCTTTTTAGAATAGTTATCTTATTTATTAGAGTGTCTATTTAGATATAAAGAAAGGGAGGATTAATAGGCGGAAACCGCATATCCTTAGCAGCTTAGGTGCCTACTTAAGCGCGAGCTTAGGCTCTCCTTTATAGTAATTAATTATCTACCCTACGTTTCTTATTTATAGTTCTAGTATTATTACGCGTTCTATGCGTACCCGCCCTGCTAGCTAATACGGGAGACGATATAGCTAATACGAGGGTTCGCGAGCTAAACATAGAAGCGTAACTACGAGCGTAGCCGTTACTCGATCTAAACTATAGTGCTTACGAGGATTCCTAAGCCTAGCTACCTAAAGACGAGAGACGAGAACTGCGCGTTATTACGCTGCGTGCGACTGCTATACACCTAATTCTAGGGCTGTTAGGCCTTAGCGATATAGATATGCACGCCCAGTTAGCTGTGAGCTGGTTGGAGTAGTGTAGGATTCACGCATCACTACTGGGGCAGCGGCCGCAATATACGAAATTGCGCGAACTCTTCCGCGCTCTTGCTAAGAAAGAGGGCATAGAGTTCGACAATGTCTTCGACTGGACGGTGCGCTTGTACTTGCAAGGTGTCATACAGTACAAAACATAATACGTTCCACGTGCCTTCTATTCTCGAGCCATCGTCTCCTGATCACACGTTTCGACGTAGGTTGTGGTATCGGCTCTTGAGATTCCACATCCTTCACGATCTCGTACTCGTAAAGCGGTGATAATGACGGCTGTGGACCTTCTTCGGCAGGGTGCTCTTCTAGGACTGTCGACAGCGATGATGGTGATGGCGGAACTCTTGCGGGTGAGTCCACAAGTTCCTTGCAACTGGGCAGATGGCCATGATCATCTGGCTGTTCAAGATCCTGTTTCGTCAAGCAACTCAGAGGGGAAAGTGACAGGATAGTTTCAATCAGTTTCGACCGACCAATTGTGCGGATGGACCGATAGACCGCCCTCGCTCGAGCGTGTTGTCGCTATTTTCGGACCGTTTGTCTCTCGCTGATCCGACCAGATCTCATAGAAACCGTCTGCTTTGCTGACTTACAGGTACATCGGCTACCTCGCCAAGACACGATCGACGCATCAGGGCTCAAGAGCCTTAGAATGTGTGCAAGACACTGAGCCAAGGCCTGACTGAATGTGCAAGATCAGATGAAGTGAAGCTAGCAACCGTAAATTCCCGAGAAGAAGCCACTGCAGTGATAATGATCCTCTCGGTAACGCAATCGCTAGAGAAATCCAGGCCCAGCTTTGGGTCCGTAGGTGAATGTCAATTGGAGTCCATTGCCGGACGGGGTATTGTGGGTAACGGTAGTGTCCTCGCTTTCATCTACAGGGCCTGTTGACTCACGGCTGTAGCGGCCCAGCTCCTCTAGCAACTCTTTCCTAGTCTCGAAATGTCGTGAGCGATTCTCAGCCAACAAGGTTGCGCGATTCGCATCGCCGTCTTGACGTTCGTCGAAGGGATACAGGCAAGCAATCAAATCCTCCCTTATCAAAAGTGCGCTTGATAAACTAACTGACAAACGGAGAGAAGGCTAAGTGCGTGTGCGACAGTGGTTTATAGATATGCATCGCCATTCTGGTGTTTGGACTGCAGCAATAAGAGCTCATAATATTCAAAAGAATTTGCTGCCGCCTGAAATTCTGATGTGGTAACTGGACATTCTATGATTTGGCGCCGTGGTCTCGGCGCGTATGCCGTGGGACAGATAAGTCTCCATACACAACCCAACGTCCCTAGATGAACGCCCTCTGCCCACCGGGCCGATCCGCTAATGACTTTAGAAGCATCGACCGAACTGTTTTTAGATATTCTACTAGTCTTAGAGGCTAGTAGGTAGTTACTAGAGCTTTTAAAGTTACTTTTAAGTTAGAGGATAATAGCCTTCTTCTTTTAGGCGCTTTCTATTCTTATTAATATTTTACTATTACTAGGAGTATAGTAGTATATTAAAAGATTCTAACACCTCTTTTATTTAATAGTTCTCTTATCGTTATACTTTATGTTTTCTATTTTTATAATATAAATATTAGATTTAAAGTAGTATATAAGGGATTACTTTATCTATAATATAGCTACTTATAATATTATTAATAAAAAGAAGAAAAATATAATTAAAATTAACTCTTATCTTACTTATTTCTAATATAACTAGAATCGTTATAACTTATAAGTATAAGAATCTTAACTTTTATATTAATATTTATAATAAGATTTATAATAATCTTCTTAGTAAAACTAAGCTAGAGATTATAAATATAAAGAAAAGAAAAAAATTAAATTTATGTAGCTAATAAGAAGTAACTTTATAATAAGATATAGAAAGAAGATTAAGAATATTATTAACTAGCTTACTAAATTGCTAATTACTAGTAAGTAAATATTACTAATAATTTGCTAAGACTTTTAGTATTAACTAAGAAAGTATATTAGTAAATTAGTACTAAAGTTCTTAAAAGTACTTTTAATAGTTAATAAATATAGCATAATTATAGTTCTCTTACGCTATTATCGGCGATATCTAGTCGTAAAAGCTATAAATACTCTAATTAGATACTTACTAAAAGTAATATAGCTTTAATTATTTCTTACTAGGATCTATAGGCTATATAACTAATATATACTATAGCTATTAAAGTAGTAATAGCTAACGAGCCTATAGAAATTAATAATAGTGGCGCTAGAACTAGATTACGATAGGCCCGAGGAGTCTACGGGCCGTGTAACGTAGGAACTTCGAAGAGGCGCCGGCCCCGGGAGAGTTACAAACACCCGTTTGCCGTATAGCAGTCGTCGTGGTCTTGGCACAAAAAAGAACATATATATCTTTCAGGTTCTTTTAACTCTGTTGCACTGGCGACTACATGTATTTTGTTGTTGCAAGGATAAGGCTTTCACGTCACACAACCAGTTGAGCTTGATGCCACTATTGATTGCTTGTACATCGGTGCACCCCTGCAGATGCAGATTACAGTAACTACCATTATTGTTCGCTCTTCTTGAAGTATGTCAGCAGCGTATTCTTTTGTTTCGCTGGACTTTCTTTCGCCTTGATCTTGCTCGGGCTGCCGTCATTGGCCTTTTTCACACCAACCCCCATCCGCCTCATCAGCTCTTCAAAATTCTCAGGCGCGACAATGCCACCGCTGGCTTGCACGTGCCCACGCGCAAAATTGTCGCCCATTCTTTCCAACAGGGTTGGTTCTGGCGCTGTTACTGCAGGCGAAGCATCTGAAGTGAAGTCATCTTCCACGACGCCGATTTCAGGCAGATTCGCGTACGCCTTGAGGCTCTCGATGATGTTGACTGGAGGCTCTCTGCTCCGTGCACATCGAGTTATGCGACAGCTGAAATTGACCTTGCCTTCGAGATATCCTTCGTTCGCGACCATTACGATTTCGAGCTTCTTCGAATGCAGGTGGCCTGCCCATCGTGTCGCAATCAGCGGATGAACCTGTGCTTCACTCTTGATTCGAAAGACGGCGACTTTGCCATCGGACGAGAACTTGGGTGCCGCATGAGTGCAGCGCTCAAGTTCGGCATTGACCTCCGCTCGAGCATCGCGAAGGCGAATATTCTTCGATATGCTGGAAGGATCATTCGTCTTGCTCAGCGCGTCCCAAGCTGACTGAACATCAACTTGAAGTAGGTCAGCCAATTTTATGTGTCGATATGTGCTATCGCTGTAACTTACATGTGGCCGTCCTTCGTGGAGCGTTCACCAAGGTCACCACGTTCTTCAGCACCTTTTTCTTATATTTCTTGAGCGTTCCTGACATGTCAGGAAACGGCTCGCCCCATTGCAATTTATTGCCCAGATCGCCATGAGTGCCGACGACACAAAGCCAGTCACATGTCGAGGCGACTTCAGCATGCAGCGCTTCGCAGATGTGATATGTCAGAAGCGATGAAGTGGCGACTGGGGGAGACTGACACGCCGTCACATAGCTGCAGCCTTCAGGAAAGTCGGAGGGAGTGGCGAAATGATGGTCTATCACCAGACCAGTGTGAGGCAGGTCGACGAGAGGGGGACCAGCTTGAGAGCCTTGATCTAACACAAAAACGTAGGCTGGATTGAGTGCGGCGATTCGTTGCCTTTCGACATCGCTGTGCACTGAGTTGCCCTTGAGCAGAAAGTGAGCGAAGATTCTGTCGGGCGACACTCCTAGTAGCAACAACGTGTGTCGCAGTATTGCTCCAGCGGATAGGCCATCGGCGTCCTTGTCCGGCACCAAGACGATGTTACCCTCTCCCTCGGCGCAGTTTACGATGATGCTGCGAGCCCGTTTGATTTGTGCGCGCGGCGCCGGCCATTGAATACTCCCGTCCTCGTCCTGGACACTAGGCGTCGTGTGATACTCTGGGATCGCAGCTCTTGCTCGCTTCTTAGCGGGCGTGCTTCTTTGGCTCAGAGGCGCTTTGCGTTTGGAGGGTATCATCGGCCGCGCGCATCCCAGTCGTGGGGCAAGTGGTCGAAGAAGAATGCCGGGGCTGTGTTGGGCGAGCAATGCACGTGCAGGAGCAGTCCCAATGTGGAATGTGCGACTTGACAGGCTCAACATCAGGCGACACGGACGGTGGATGCTTGGATGGGCTCGTATGGACAAAATACTACATACATACAGTTGACACAGGAGGCCGTCTGTGAGTGGACTGGCGCTGCGCGGGCTCGTCATTATTAATCATCATTTCCCATCAGCCCTACAATAACTTACGCCGAGCACGTAGACCACATGTAGAGCCTCACGAGCCTCGTTGACACACTCGCACTGCGACACACTACTGCCACAGCGTGCACTCTCGAGGCACTGCGCTCGTCTCGCACCGCTTGCCGTTCGCAGCCTAGCAGACGGTCACAGAGGTGCGCATGGCTGCCGTGACGATGGAACCCTGCTTCCGCACCGCAGAACATCCCCCTCTCCTCCCCTAGTTCTACCCTCCGTCCGCAAAAGAGCGAAAACGGTTAGCCCCGCCTTCGAGTCCAGCCTCTCATCGCGCCCGGAAAGTTCCACGGCAGGCCGAACACGTCGTATCTCTGCAGTCAGTCACCGTCAGTCGTCAGCTTGCACGCGAACCACCGCCGCACCTCCAGCCTGCCGCCGCCGCGTGTGATCTGCTTTGCTCGATCGCGGCGCGCGAGGACGTGAGGCTCCCATCGGCCATCCCCACCCCACACACCTGCGCCCTTTTTATGCTCGGCAACGCCTGCGAGTGTTGATCGGAACGTTCTAGGCCCACCGCGACACCTCCGCCGAGCTGCTCTCTGCCCGAGTCGGACACGGCGAGCCTGCCTGGGCATACAGTATCGCAGGCGCAACACGCCGCAAGCACGCCCGACCCCCATCACGAACATTCTGCCGCTGCCGCATTCCTCGCACGCGCCCAACGCGGACAGCGTAACGTCATCGCCCCGTCTTGCGGCTGATGACTGGAGAACTGGAGAGGACATGGTCTGGTGCCTCAGGTAGGTATGTCTACCCGCCCAAGCATCCATGCACACCACCGGTACTCGACATACTGTATTCTTCTCCCTCCCACAATCGTGCTCAGCCGCCGGGTCTTATCGCGCGCCATCCGACATTCCCCAGCACGCCCGCACGTCTCGCTTCCGCCGTTGCGACAACCAGAGCTTGGAGCCGCATCCCTCGACTTCATTGCTTGCGCCGGGCTGTGCGACCAGCATGTTCAGCCGGCACAACGTACTGACTCGCTCGCAGAAAGCAACAAGTTGACCTACGAACGTTTGCACTGCACTGTATGGACTTGACGTCGGCCCCCAAACGTTGACATTCATCTCGCATGACTCGGACCGGTGCCCATTCTGTAACCTGTTGCTACCCCAAAACACCATTTCTTCTGGTCTGCCCAATTCGATCGCGACTTCCTCGCCGCGGCACCCATCCCGGGTTTGGGTTCGCTGCCCATTCCAAAGTCAGTCGCGCATCATTTGTCACGGCGCGGCACCGGACGCCATAGTGCGAGCACGCCCAAGGCCATCGAGCGTTGCCGGCCCGCCCGTGATCCCATTTGTTCGCTTCGGTGGAGTTCGCAGCAGTATAGACCTGCGAGCCTCACCTGCCGTGGAGTGGGCCATTCTCGGCACCAACCCTGCCCAGCCTCTTCCACTCTTCACGCGGAACAGGATGTCCGACAAATCCTCATCTACTGCGGCCGCCGGGAGACCTAATATTGTGAAAGCCGGACCCGATCTGCCTGGAGTCCTGCGCTCGCACGATGATGATACCGGCGAAAAGCACTGCACTACCGCCAGTGATGCCTTGAAGGCTACCGCTGCCGCCGCGATGCAAGAGAGCGACCGGGCATCGCGGCCTCAGCAAGAGACCAAAAGTCTTGTGGAGCGAACGAGAATCGATTCTGCCCAGAACAGTGCCGAAAGTGTGCCACAGCTGCCATCGGAGAAGTCTCAGAGTAGTGATGCCGTAACTCCTCTCGAGCTTGGGACCTCTCCCTCGCGAGAGCAACTGCCAGACAGAGGCTCCAGAGATTCGATTGCCAACTCTCCTACATTGCGCAAACACGCCATACCAGTAGAAGAAGGGACTGCAAACACGCTGCCTATCGTGCAACCTACTTCGCCCAGTAGGGAGGCTCCCGCAGCATCGCCAACTGGCCAGAGCTTGCCGTCTTTCAGGCAGTTAACCGGACAGCTAGGACAACTCACAGAGTTGGCGGAAGCAGCAACACAACAAGATTCCCGGCTATCACAAGCCGCTCACCACCACCACCACCACAGCCAATCTTTCAGCTCCGCTACATCGCAATCTCCCATGATGCCCTTTTTCCCGCCGTACGCAAACAGTGCACAGACTTCGCCCACTGCGTTCTACCCGCCTGGTCCGCGGTCTCCAACAAGTGGTGTCGGCGAAAGCCATCATTACGGATCCCCGAAGCAATATGCCGTGTCTGCGTATTACACAGACAGGAGGCGATCATCAGCAGCCACTGAAACAAATCCCAACTTCCCACCACCAATACCTTCCTTGCCTTCGTTGCCCACAAATTCCTCTTCAGGCGACAGTCATGGACAGACCAATTCAAGCGCGGATGGATACAGTACCGCGCAGACGACGCCAACCGAAGGACCCACACCGACAGAAGGAATCCAGAGACCCATTCTGCCGCCGCCTCCAGGAATGACCATTGTCCCGATAGGCGGCTTCAAGTGCGACTATCCTGGATGTACGGCGATGCCCTTCCAGACACAGTATCTTCTCAGGTTCGTCTAAGTGCGAATGCAGTTGCGGATGACGGCTGACTCCAGATAGCTCGCACAGGAATGTGCACTCACAAAATCGACCCCACTACTGCCCTGTGAAAGACTGCCCGCGCAGTGAGGGTGGCAAGGGCTTCAAACGCAAAAATGAAATGATCCGGCACGGACTGGTGCATAATAGCCCTGGATATATCTGCCCTTTCTGTCCCGACCGAGAGCACAGATATCCCAGGCCTGACAACTTGCAAAGGTGAGTCACAGCTCATTCGCCTCTCGCGTTCCTATTCTGATCAGTTCTAGACATGTCCGTGTGCACCACGTTGACCGGGATCGTGATGATCCCGCCCTACGCGAGGTGCTCGCACAGCGGCAAGAGGGCGTTGGCAAGCAACGAAGAAGACGAACACAGTCTTCAGTGGCCGAACCCTCGTAGTGCGAGATGCCACGACGGATTGTAAATGTAATGCTTAGAAACTTGAATGCGGAGGTACTATTAGGCAACCTCAGGTAGCGCGGCGTTCTGGCGCGTTCTGGAGACGGTGTCCCACGAGCGTTTTATTCTTTGGAGAGGGACACCAAGAGCATATGAGTGCTCGTTGGAAGTGTCTTTGTAAGAATCGAGGAGCGAATTCGGCACACACACACACACACACACACATTATTGTGCTTCGTCCATCCATGTGATTAGCTGTGTCGAATCTCTGCGGGTTGATGGGATGGGACATTGCATTTTTGCCAGCCAATGGACGACGAGATTACGATTACTTTAATTTTTGAACAGAAAATTCGTTGTACGCGCGCGCGCGCGCGTGGCAGCGGCGCATGATGGTGCCAATCGATGAGCTTTCTCTTTCTCTGCGTATTATTATTGCAATTTTGCATCATATCCGATAGTACCACATCATATCACTGTCGCGTGATGTCGACCGACCGGGGTAGCTCATGGAGAATGCAGAGCGCCACGTATGCACGAAATTCCACCACGATTTGGTGTGATGAATGCACATAAGAAATCCTTGATGATCTCAGGGTGGACGGGCGGAAGTTGCCGCTGCGGCGCTGCGATGTGGATGGGTGTGAGTGTGGTGAGAGTGAGAGTGAGAGATATGATGATGAGCTGATGGGTTGATGGAACTTCACAGATGACGGGATTCGGGAGGAGGAAGGGGAATGGAAGGATGCTGCGATCAAGCTAGTTCCAAAGAAGCTGATGAGCAGCGACCGCCGGTCGCGCAGCTGGCGGCGGCGACGATTCCGAGCGGAGGTGATCGACCGGCGGGTCCGCGTTGGCGTAAGCGCGAAAAGTTGGTGTTGCGATGCTACTGTACACGTGCGATGAAAATGGCGGAAGCAGCGTTTTGTCATTAGTCCGGTTAGCTAGTACGCACGCGAGTAATCAGATGCTAGGGAATGCGCGGATGGACTGCATTGCGCGGAGGAGTGGTAGGCTACAAGTGGTGGTACTAGCGGGATGCTTGTACGCGTGCATGCGGTAGCAGCGATGGGCTGGGTTGGATTGGATTGGATTGGTAGCGGTGCCGAAGATACGGTGATACTTGCGTAATGTACGGCGGAGCGGAGGTGATGATGATGATGATGATGATGATGAGTTGTGTTGTGTTGGGAAGGAAGAAGAGAAGATGTGGCTCCCATGTGGTGCTGGCTGAGTTGGATGGGCGAGTGGGAGTCCGGCGCAACTGTGCGGGTTTTGGCGGCGAAGGCGTGTGCGATGAGGGACAGAGAAGCGTCGTCACTGGTTCGGCAAGTGTCTGGGCCCGTGCATGAGACAGACCGGGAATGGGTCTGCTGCCGAGCTGGCTCCAGAACGGACGGCCCCAGACATGGTGAGATGCTTGGTGGGGCTTTTTCGTTCTGATCTACCAAACTCCGACCGCAAGTTGTGGCAGACTCGCACAGCTCGAGCGAGGTACTGTACCACATGTCATACGGGGGGTGCTGGTGTGATGTGAGGCAGCAATACGGCGGAGGGAGTGCACATGGCTGGCCGAGGGAGGCGACGAGGTGCTCGAGGCATTACTGTACTGCACAGTACTGTATTAACCCGCAGCCTTGCAGAAGGTTGGCTGCAGGGTCCAATGTCCTTGTGACGGAGGCGTCAAGCGTGCTGAGGTTGGCCTTTGATTGGCGCCAAGCTGCCTCGTTTCAGATGGACCCGGTCCGGCCTTCAGCAGGCTTCGGCCGTGGCGTTTCTAGATCACCGCCCGCCTGCGTTGTCCACGAGCGCATGCAGCACCACGCGGGATGGTGGAGAGGGGAGGGTCGTCTAAGTTAGCGTTTGTCGTTCTGCTGTCTCTCTTCATCTCATCTCAGCTACTACTATTTCCTCTACGTTCTAATTTCACCTCGTCCCCATCTGCGACCCGCCCACTAACGCACGTGGCACGACATTAAGACTGCGACACCTGGATCTGCGCCTGCCGATTATAGCCCGCGGAACTAGCTCCCTCGACACATATACACATTGACGTCCATCTCTCGGCACCGCTCCTCCCCCTCTCCCATCCACCGCCGACCCAGAATACGACGCCCGTGCGACGACACCATCATCGTCGTCATCACCACCCACATTACTCGATGCGGAACCTGCCCGGCGATCTCTAGTATCGGAAGCCGATCAGACAACGACGGGCGAAGATCCTCGTGATTTGGGCATGAAAGGCATTGGGCCGGGGTGGCAGACTGTACGAAACTCAGTACCGCGGTTGTCCTTCGTGTGAGAGCGTGAGAACTAGAAGAATCATGGCCACGGCACCCACACTGGGGGAGCTGCGGAGGAGGGTCACATCGGATGGGCCCGAGCTTGCAAGGCCAGCTGCTGCCGCCGTCCAGGATCACCAACCTGCTGAACAAGCTCGCTCTGGGAGGCCGCGGCGAGCTACGAGTTACTACAACAGCTTCCAAACACGATGTGACGTGTCCAACGACACGCCGCCTCCCTACGCTACCGCTGCACGAACACCCGCGCCGCCGTTGCGGACGTCACAGGATGGAAGAGAACCACTGCCAGGCTACACGTGCACCGTGGGAGACGAGGCCAAAGTTTTGCTGAACCTGGAGTCGATGAACCCACTGCATGGGTGCTGCGAGGGCGAGTGGAGGGAAGTTTATGTTGTGGTATGGGGCACCATGGTCAATTTCCACAGAGTCAAGGACGGACGCGCAGGGAAGCTGCTCAGATCGTACACGCTGCAGCATGCTGAAATTGGGCTGGCCACTGATACCGAGCACACGATTCTGGTCCCGCAAACAAAACTGGCGCATTTGATCCCTTCTTCTGCACGAAGGCGAGCGTGGCAAAAGGATCCGGAACTGTACAAGTCGGTGCCACAGACCATTCTGCGTTTGCGGGTTGAAACGGACCAGATTCTGCTGGCGGACAGCAGCGAGGAGCTCATTTTCCAGCTGGTTCACACCATCAGTGCGGCGATTGATATTTCACATGCCATTGACGAGAGGAACATACCGAGGCAATGCACTGTTCCACGGAGGAGAAGGCGCTATCGGCTACATTACAATAGCAACATGGAAAATCCAAGGTTCCTGGCCGACCAGGAACGTCTATTCCGCCAAATGTATCCTGACTTCGCCGCCGTCAATCCCACGCGGCCTGAAATGCCACGAACGGATACACAAACGACGATGCCGACCACACCTGGACGCGAGGAGGACGAAGTCGACCTGTCGATGATGCGCGAGTACTTCGCTGCTCCCGCCACTTCAGGCGCGCACACTGCGGATGTCACGATGCGTCCTCCGAATGCGAGGCAGACGACCAGCACGACTATGAACTCAGTTCTGGCCGCAGACATGATGTACGCAACGCCTACGACCAATTTCAACGAAGATGGGAAGTGGCAGCCTCCGCATCTGCGCACGGCACAGCAAGCACAAAGATACATCCGGAGATGCATGCCCACACTCAACGCTGATGCTCCACGAGCAAGCGATGTCATTGTGGCAAATGGCCGGCGCATGAAACTGAATTGGCGAATGGAGCTTCTAGAGGAATGGGAACTGCAGCCACCAACATACAAAGCCCACAACTTCAGCGATGGGACAACGAATCAACTCCAGCGAACCACCTCTCAGCGATCCTCTTCGGCATCTGCAGGTCAAGGTCCCGAGCCACAATCTTCGAGCTCTATACTTGGAGAGTGTAATCAGATCCTCCCTCTAGAGACTTCGATAGATGCGCTACAGCTCACGAAGTTGGTCACGAACATGACGAATGCAGGAGACAAGATTGCCACTCAACCGGCGCAATCTCCGACGACGATCAATGAAGAAGAGTCAAAGTCACATCGCTTGCAACAGACGACATCGGCGAGTGTCAGTCCCGCAGACGTGCACGGCGTGGTATTTTGTTTCTGAGCATCGAAGCGAGAAATCGGACTCAGACTTCGAAGCCGCCTCTCTCATCGCGTCACGAATGCGCGTGCCCACGAATCGCACACGAAGTGCTTCTTGCACATACATTACCACGACCCACCACAACTACGACGACCTTAACGAGACCCACGATGCATCACAACAAGCAGGCATCCGAGCATACAGCATTCGCTCCTTTCCTTATTCGTACTGTCTTACATTATGCAAGTGCAAAGTCATCAAAACCGGCGCAGAGGAATAACCATCTTCCACAGCGACCACGATAATGATGACAAAACTGAACGCAAGAGAGAGAGAGAGAGTTCGTGGCATATTATCATCTATCTGCATCTTGGCTCCTCCCTCACTCGAGGTCTCCCTTCGAGGAAGATCAAATCGGTCCGAGAAAATCACCACGTATCTGTTTCCATTGTGCTAGTGTTTTTTTCTGGTTTGCATTTTCTTTTCTTTTCCTCATCGCTCCGAGATACCACTCATATGCGCGCGCGTCATTGGGGGAAATTATGGAACGGCGAAAGACAGGGCGAAGGCGTTTTTTGGGGGCAACAAAGCTATTGTTGGAAAATTATATGTAAATAGATATTTGTGTGGAATGAATGGAATTGTCGCTCGGTATATCTTTTTCACTCTTGCGAGAGATGATTGTGATGAGCGATCACAACTTCACACTACCCTTGTCAATCTGTCTCTCGAATCGTTTCCAAACTAATTAGAGAAAAATAAAATTTCGAGCAAGATGATGAGATTTTTTTTGCACTCCCTCCTCCTCCTCCTCCTCCTCCTCCCACACTACTTTCGCGGGAAATTTCTTATTACCCAGTCCGCGAAGCTCGCTGTTCGAAAGGCGGTGACCGCAGGTGCTGTGCTTGCATGGATGTAAATATGTACTGTAATAAATGCAAGGCTTGCGGGCGATTTTCGATGGTCCGATGCGCTGCAGCTCGGTGCCGGGGTCGGGAAAACTGGGGGTAAAGAGAGAGATTGGGAAAGGATAATACAGTATGTACAAAAACGATGGTAGATGGAGTTTTTTTATTTATTTATTAGTGTGGGGTGGGTGATATGTAATGTGTTTCCTTGTGTTCGTGCTACTAGCTGTAGGTAGGTGGGTAGGTAGGTGGGTAAGTAGGCAAGTAGAACTTTTTTTTTATTTTCTCTCCTCTACTACAGGATAGTAAGCAAAGTACCTTCCCCTCTCGAAGTGTAGAGTCTTGAAAATCATCGGCTGAGGTAGTCGAGTACGAAGGTGACTGACTGACTATTTGTGTTAACTGTTTTGATATAGGAGTCCTCGCTCTCCTACTATTTTGCGCCGAGGAGGCGGAGTCAACGGCAGAAATTGTCTTCTTTAGTTTGGTCCTTCGCGCGTTGTGCGGTTTCTAGACGCGGGAGGTTCAGATGTTCTGCGACGGCGATGTCGAAGGGGAAGGATCCAGACGCCGCCGGTGGAGGGGTAGCCGAGGATTGTGGGACGTTCCGAGTCGAAGCGTGTGCGGTCGAGACTCTCGGGAGTATTGGTATTCTTCGCCGGTGGGACGGGAATATTCGTGAGGACTCTGCGGGTTAATTATATTGTTAACGGGATTGAATCTGGAAGCTGCTACTGCTGCTGCTGCTGATGATGATGATATGCGTCCGGAGAGGAGGAAAGCTAGGAGGATGGTGGTGATGAGGGTGAAGGCGAGTAGGAATGTTCCTCCTCCACTGCCTTGTGGATTTGTTGTGAGCGAGGATAGTTTGTCCCAGTAGCACCACAGGACAAGACCGCCAGCTGTAAGGAAGAAGTAGGTCGCAGCTATCTTGTAAGGAAGCGGTATATCGTGGTTGATGAGGTTCAACATGTCATTGGAAAGTCTGTCGTCTTGCGTAAAGGGCTGTGGCCTGGAATATGACAGCGACTGATGCCAGTTCTAGTACCTCCTACCACGCATTGTGAGGTAGTATATTGTTCTGCCCGAAATCATCTGACTAGGTCGGTCAGTGGGAGGGAGACCATGCAGCTCGAGAATCCTGCCTGTAGCTGCGGCGTCTAGATTGGCTGTACTTTCTGGAAATGTTGGGAGACTATTTCTACGATGACTTTTTGTGTTGGTGGCGATACGAATTGCCGCCGGCGCCTATTAGGAGCCCGCATTGAACTGCGCTTTTCAAAGGATCAAATCCTTTGGCACTTTTGCGATCTGATAAGAAGTCAGAGGATGAGAAGTGGCCTGTGCAGCGCGGAGCGGAAAATCATCGTTGCCGAGGAATCTGTATGTCTCTCTCTCTCTGTTCCTTTCCCATCACAGACTCTCTCTCATCACTACCAACTTTGCAGAAGTTGGTTCGTCATCACTCCATCCAATGCTCACTCATAGTGTTTTTGCATACCATCTCAAACGACTTGCAATCAACTGGTCAACACAGACCACCAGCGTCGACAAACTCCAAGCTGTTGGCTAAATCCTATACTGCCCCTCGAAATAGACTCGTCACCAAAGTAGCGTGAACGACTTTATCACTTCGACGAATTTCGTCAAGCGGTTGTTGTAATGACTGCGCCGCATACCACTCCACGAAAGAATTTATCAGTCTCCGGCAGTATGTATCCAGAAATATCAAAGCGCAAATTGTAGCCTTCTCATTTGCTGCTGTCTGTCTGCAGCAGAAAAATATAGCCGACACAAGGAGAAAAAAAAGCCATACGAAGAGACTCTTCCTGTCAGGTGTACAAGGAAGATGTCCTCATCCACAAGATGCCATATAGATAGGTCGTTTCAATCAACAACAAGTTTGCTTCTCTCGTTCTATTCGAGGATACATCTTCTATTCGAGAATACTAGGCAGAAGATGCCGTACTACTTTTCTCGTCCCTTTGCGTGGCTTTGCTTGACTTCCAACGCAATTCGAAATCCCGACTGTTCACCAGAACCCACCCAGCCATCGAAGAGCTACCAGCGAGGAGCGAGGGAGGCATCGTCGCCGACTCCTCCAAAGGCCCCCCCCCCTCAAAGACGCTCCCGACTGCCTCAGCCAATTCCAAAACGCCATAATCGGGACAGGAGAAAGTTTTGTGAAAAAGGCGAGTTTGGGGTTGCGTTGGAGTTTGATCATGTTGGTTGTCGTTCTGCTACAACATACAAATGTATAAAAATAGATTGAAAAAGCATCTAGCATTTTTTGTTCTCTCTGCCGCTCTGTCTTTTGCCATATGCAGTGGTCCACACTCTTGCAGAGATGTACGTTCCTGTTATGTGGACGGAAGGTCGGGGGGCGACCGAAGGCTGCAGCAGACGACGTAGATAGCGACGGGGAAGGGCCTCATAGCTTGCCGATTGGCCATGCTCCGATATATAAGAGAGAGAGAGAGAGAGAGACATATCAAGCGTCTTGCAGACCACCACTCTCAAAAATGTCTTGCAACAGAGAGCAGATAGTAGTGAAGCGAAGTAGGAAAGATATGAATGGGTGAGAGGATCCATCGTCAATGGATAGATGGTAATACTAATAATATTAATACTTCATAAAAATCTACCGTTCAAGCTATAGTGTTGTGAGGGCAATGTGAATGAATAGCAAGAGCACATGTGCAAAAGACAGAGCGGAGAGCCGTGTCCGTTACCCTCGACATCTTCCCACGCTCTTCTTCATTCCCATGTCTCTCTCTCTTGCTTTTTGCTGTTCTATTCCTGTCTCTTCAGTCCGCTGTCGCTGTCGCTGTCGCTGTCGCTTTGTTGCAGATACATGTCAATAACAATAATACAATTGAAATGTCGGAAATCCATCGAAGAAGAAGAAGAAGAAGGGTCTTCGAAACCGGTAACGCCGCGCTAAGCATCAAAAATCCAATGCCCTGTGGTCCTTTGAAGTGAAGATGTATGTCGTCTCGTTGCCATAACATGCACAATCGTTTCATGTCACTTCCCCGTATAGTGGAAGATCAGCGCTTGATCTTCTCCGTTCCACGTTCGTCTCGTCTCGGCCCGCTCATTAGGTTTTACCCGACACAGCTCAACAACAAAGTTACAACCGTGACGAGGGATGCCCAAGGCGGCAATGTGAAGCGCGCAGACCCGGTTCCAGAACTTTGTACTGTGGCTTGAACGAAAGCCGGTCCACAGTTCATCTGCATCTGTGATGCAGCAGATTGGTAGTCTCCGTTGAGGGGTTGGGTGCGGTTGCTCGCCGCCTGAGCGAAAATGGCCATGGTATTTTGAAGACACGTTGTGCAGGCAGGCCGTGAGCCCCCGGGCAGTTCCACGCCGAGCGGTAGGTAGTAAATGTAGCTGCTCGTGGGGGATGATGCATTGGTGACGGCGTTGGCGTAACAGTACTGTCCAGTGGAATCGTCGAGGCATCCGGCGTGGTACAAGGTATCGTAAGCTAGGAAGCCATTGTATGCTTGCACGACAAAGGGGTTGCCCATGGCGAGGTCAGAGCCGCAGTTTGCGGTCTGTTTCACCTGTTGGGCATAGCTGGCCATCAAGGCCGAGCAGTTTGGGAAGTCGACATTACATGTACTGTCGATGATTGTCGTGAGTCGCACGAGAGATCGCGAGGCTGTGAAAAAGCCACTGGACGTCTGATGTGTGTTGTCAGTGAAGGCTCCCAGTTTTGGTCACTTTTCTCTCGCGTACCTGGAGAAGTAATGAGAGAGGCAAACAAGACGCGAAAGCCTGGTCGTTCAGAAAGCGCTCAAAGAATGTGGGGCAGGACCTTGTCGTGAAGTTGTTGCCCAAGTTCGAGTCAAAGGGTCTGGGCAATGTCGTTGCAGTCTCGGTTGCAACTTGAATATTTCCCGTAGCTGTAGCAGAACCGCTGGGTCGGATGAGGGTTGAAGCCAGCACAGATGCCTCGTCTCTCACCTCCAGATGCATATGGGGTGGCGGTGGCGGTGCTGTCCGGTCGTAGAGGAGCTCCTTCGGAGAGTGATGGTCCTGGCCGAGTATTTGGTGGGCATGAGATGCGCGACATAGCAAGAGGAAACAGAAGAGCAGCGATGTCGTAAATTTCCGTACCAGATGTGCTCTCCCCGACCGTCGATACGAGCTGCGAGATTGCAGCCGGCTTTGTCGTATCGTTGAAGCTCTTTGTGGATTACACGGGGCCAGATCGAACTCATTCCAGAGGGGTTCCTGATGCTGACCACGCCATGGTGGCTGCACCGCAGGGAGGGGAGAAGTAGTTGAGCTGCAAGACGAGAAGGCGCTTGTGGCCGTTGTCATCGCACTGGTTTCCATGCGCCGAGCTGGCGTCGCATGTCCAGTCTGCAGGTCCAATCCTGCGGGAGGAAGACGGATGGGAAAAAAAGAGAGGTACAGTCGAATTGTCGGCGAGGGTATCAAAGCAAAGGTCAACAAGCGTCTTTGATGAAGAGGCGTCACACGAACGCGAGTCGGAGAGCAAGGCCTAGAACGGCGTGTAATGCGATCCCTTGCAGCCTCGTGTGTCGGTTGTCGACGGTCCGGGATGTTTCGTGCGACCAGATCCCGGCAACGTTGCCCGCGAGCACAAGTGGAGGTGGGTTATCGAAGAAGCGCACTAGAAGAAACGACGATGGCAAAGAGATGATGATTGTCGCGAAGTGCCGTGTGCGTTAAAGAGGGCTCGCGGTGGACGCGTGAACCAAGTTCGGCTACATGTACATACTGTATGTACTGTACTGGAAATGGTCGAAGCAATCAGACTATCACCAGCTAATGCAGCCTACGCACATACGGACGCCTGCGAATCAATACCACGCGCGCGGTGGCTGCACGCCCGCGGCAGGGATCGAGCCCGCCTGGCAAACTGGCTCTTTGTGTTGTGTGCAGAAGAACGTTGCGCCATTCTGGTGTGAGACGCGCGCTCATTCGTTGGAAGTGAGCGCACGCCTCCTCACTCATTGCGAAATGCCAGGAGAGTCCGTTGTTGTCAGTGCGCACTGATGCTGATACAGTACATAGATAGTGTCTGTCGCCTGGGCAAGAACCATGTCTTCCGCCCTCTGCATGTCTCCTCCGCTGCCACGCTCCCGCTGCACTCCAGCGCACACACTATGTACGGTTGGTATGTATGTATGTATCGAGCTGCGTCTGTCTGCTCATCATGCAAGGGCCGCATCGCCGTGGACGCCCTCCCACCTCGCATGATTGGTCGAGACAGCGGTTCCACTCATCTCGCAGCCAATATTTCCGCCACCATGCAGCCTCCCGCCCGCACGCCGAAGCCAAGGCAATTATATGGTGTGAAGGGGCCGCGATGCAGGACATTGTTCCAGCAACGAGAAGCCGGTTATCCAGACTCAGGTCGCGCAGGAATCCAGCCATGAGACTGAGACAAACGACGACAATCTTTGTCGCTCGGTCCATCGCTTGCACTGGCGCGGGCTGGCCGAAGACTAATAATAATACATAACTAGTCTCCGAGGTGGGAGCTGAGATGATCCCGCCGGGTATGGTCGCGTGGAGTGGGCCGTACAAGCCACCAAATCAGCCCTCAGATATATTGACAATCAAATAATGCACCACCACTCGCTGTGCTGCCGTCTCCACCATTCTTCCAAAGTCGGTCAGCGGGAAGTGCTCATGCGTCATGTCAGTCGGTGGACTCGAGCAGTGCTGTGTGAGTGCCTCAGACATGTGCGGAAGGCGAGACGATGGACATGATGAAGCACGACGGGAAGAAGGCCGATGTAGAGCCTGGAGCTTGCCGGTTGATGCCTCAGTGCACGTCCGTGTCAAAGCTCCAGCTTCCGTTGCTGATTAGTTACGGCAGAACACCAGAAAGTGTCATGATCAGTCGCTCTACACCTCCTCTTGGCCACAGAAACAAGACTGTCAACTGATCTTCACTCACCTCGACAAAGCGCATCAACAGCATCTCCACCATCATGTCCGCCCCGCAGCACAAGCAAGTCCACACCGCGACTCGCAGCTTGGGAACCACCAGCTAACTTTTCCACCTCCAGCGTCTGGCACACACGAAGCGCCAACTTCCGCAGTAACAACAACAACAACAACAACGCCGCCAATACCTCCACGCGTAACACGCCGCAAAGCAACAGCAACCGTTCCAGCACAGTCGTCTCTCCCTCCCAAACCTCCAATCCCACGCAACCTCCAACCCAACAACAACAACAACAACAACAACAACAACAACAACAACAACAACAATCAAAGCCCCAAGACACAACAACCACCCACCCACCACCCCGCAACATCTGGCTCTCCAAACAACAAGAACGCACCGCATCCAACGGCCCCTCTCCCATCAACAACACCTCCCCCACAACCCCACAGTCCGCCCAACAACAAACCACCACCACCACCACCTTCAACATCGAAGAAGCCAAAGCCCTCCTCATCAACAAAAAACCCACCGCAACACCCTACAAACCAGCCCCGACCACCCCCTCTCCAGGAGGCGCCAGCAGCGGAAAAGCTACAGGAGACAAAATGGCCAACGGCCAGCCCTTTTTCGCGACATTAGCGAAACAGGTCGCGAATTTGGAGGCGGGGGGTTGATGATTTCAGAGGCAATAGAGAAAAGGACAAAACATAAATTCGAGCAGAATGCGGAAGGAGATCGAGAAAACTTGCTTGGTGATGACTAGCTCGCTATGAGCTGCGAAGGAAAAGGATACGTGCTCTTCGGATACAAGTCCGACACGATGCGGCTCTGGAACGGTGTTGGGGGGAGGAGAAAGGAGAACAAGAAAGGAGAGCGCTGCTCCGCACCTTGCAATGACTGGCAGATGCACACAAAAGAGGAACAACGAGCAGTCTACAAATATGCAGCTTTGTCCGCGGAGTGAAGAGGCGATTAGCGGTGTGAGGGCGTTAGAGGGACGGCGCCAATGAACGGTCAGAACTGAGTTATGGAAGGAGAATGGTATAGCCGCATCACAGACAGACACCTGGGTCCTGTGTATCCCTCCCTCATCCACCGTACTGCAGAGCTATCCGCCTCAGCCACATTGTATATTCATACACAAGTGCATGTCACAAGAAAATGGTCTCGCTCCTGAGCAAGCATCTCACAATATTTCCCACGAAAATTAAATCATCCTCAAAAACGTCCTCCAACTCCAGCGCTAGGTATCATCTGCTTGCAATCCTGGTCTATCATGTACAAACAATACGCGTGTGTACTGGCCCGCTCGCTGTGCCTGTTTGCAAACGTACATGTTCCTCTGCCCTTCTCTCCCCCTGCAACGCAACTCCCCCAATCAACGAGACCAATGCGATCGCTTCTGTCGCTTCTTCCTACTGCTATTCGCTCGAGCCCTCGGACCAGAACTCGACCCGGTCGAAGACGCAGCGTGAGAACCACCACCGTTGATCTTCTCATTCGCCGCGGCATCCGTATGAATCCCCGCAAGTTCGCCCAGGGTATCCTCGTCCATATCCGAGAGTTCTTCCGACATGGCGCGGAGCACTTCCCGTCCAGTGTATCGTTCCTCGTGAATCGTCGTGCCGACGGGGTCGAAAGGCTCGAGATACCACGGGACGCCGCCTTGAGCGAACACATCGTGATTCTCGCCGTTGGTATGACTAAATTCGTCGTTGGCAGAAGCAGGCGCGCCGGAAGGCCGTGATGAAGATCGAGAGATGGGCGGAGACAAGGGTTCGGTCGTGAGTTTGTCGCTGCGAGTCTTATTCGAAAGGTTGACATTGGAAGATGTATGGCTACCAGCCTTCGATGCAGGTGTGTGGCTATCATTGGCGAATGGAATCATGCTCTCCTTGGCAAGTTTCGGGTCGATTTCGGTGTCCACAGCTTCGGCGTCCGGCATGTCGGCGTCGATGTTGTCTGGCTCTTCAGCACCTGCCACAACGGAAATATCAGAACCTGTCCTACGATGCGTGTGTGGTGTTTGGAATTCATCCTCACCATCTGCATCGCCGGATTTGGAGGTCGCTGAAGCAAAGATCCCCATCGAGTCCAGCTTCCTGAGCTGTTCTTCCAGTTCGAGACCCCTCAATTCGGCTTCCTTCTTCATCGCGGCTTCTAAGGGTTCCTTGACAGCCTTGACGATACGCTTTGCGAGTCGTTTCAAATCTTTCTGTTCTTGTGTCAGCGCCATGTGCGCAGCACTGCCAGGCTTCACTTCGTTCAGCTGGTTGTGGATAGCCTCAATATCAGCTTCAGTTGGCTCTTCGGAACTGCCCACCGCTGCTAGAGCTTCTGCGAAAATCTTCGAAAGGTCCCGGGAGAAGTCAGATACAGAAGTGTAGTAGCGATCCCGCAACCTCTGCGCAAGCAGTTCGAAGCCCGTTCGGAAAGACCGCGTTTTCTCGTCCAACCTGTGCATCTAGTCAGTGAACTGCTTGTGCGCCATTCTCGAATGGTTACTCACTTCTGTGCTCGCAGGAGAATCGGCCGCAACAGAGGAGGGATGGGAAAGTATACAGTATCGACCAGCTCTCGGAGCAGTTCAACCTCCTTCAGACGGAGTTCTTCTCGTTGCCTTACTTTCGCCGTAAGGTCTTTCAAGAAACCGATATCTTTTTCTAGCATCTCGGCAAAATCGATACGTCTCTGAAGCCTGGGCCCACCAGCAGCACCCATGCCGGCAAAGCTGCGACGTGTGACTTCCATGCTAGAGAAGCCTTCCAGCTGCAGCTGTAGCCGTTTCAACAGAGCTGCGCCGCGCCTAGCTTCTCGTTTCAATGTCCAGTATCTGCACACCTTCTCGACGAATTCCTTCTTCTTGCGGATCGTGAAGCGGGTAAGGCTCGCTTCGACCGTGGTGTAGACTACCTGGGGCACAACCGGTGCGCCCGAAGGGAGCCGCCAACTGCACCTTTGGTCCTTTTTGTTGCGCCGCTTGGACACGGCAATGGTGTCTTCGGTGCCCTGCGCATCAATGCCCAATCCTCCGTCTGCGGGAGGAGGAGCTCCAAGCTCAAGGGCAGCAGTCTGGCTATCTGCCCACTTCCGATCCTTGAAAGCATGCTTGTACCAGCGCTTGGCCTCGGTAGTCGCATCTTCCGTGTCGTTGTTGCGTCGCCACTCCTGCGGAACATGCTTGTCGCAGAATGCTTTGAGTGCTGTTGTATCAATCCCGCCCTGAGTCTGCGACTTCATTTTCAGAAACAACCTCGCTCGACGAGCGCAGGTAACATGAAATGCCTGGTAGCAATTCTTGTTTCCACACTGAATGCAGGCGCCCATTCTCTGGTTGCAAATATAGCAGCTGAGCTTCCATCGCCCTTTCGGTACTTTGTCCACATCCTGGATCGGCTCCATAAAAGTCATGTTAGCAATGTTCACTTCGGGGATCCAGATGGCACACAACAGATGGCTCCAGCGTAGCGTACTCGTTTGTTTGAATGCACCGTCGACGTTGGGGCAGAAGATGCAGGTAGGCGTGCCGCGACCTATCTCCTTGCACTTCCTGCAAAACCACTGGCCCTCCGGGATGAAAGGCACACCATAACATTCCTGATGGACTGCAAGGTCACAGCCGTCGCAGAATATTATCGCATTGGCGTTCTCGCAATCTCCATCGTCACAGATCGAGCATTTGCTGTCCGGCTCATCCCCCGACGGATTTGGATCTCCGTTGACTGCAGCTTGCGAGCTGGATCGAGGCCGATGCGTCTGCGCGTGTCGGGGTTGCGGCTTCGGTATGCGCTTCTCTAGCGCATGGTACTCCTTCTCGATTTGGGTCATGGTAATTTCGAAGATCGCTGGCTTGATCGCTGGCAGCTCCTCAGCCTTGCGGTGTTCGTTCACCTCATCCAGCCAGGCCACATCCTGCTCGTCCATGTCGTATTCCACCTTGCCAACGACTGGGTGTCCAGAACTAACCTCCGCGGCTCCGTCACTTGCCAGCCTGAGACTGACGTCTGCTTCATCTTCCACATGTTGATTCTCGGCCAAGCGTATCAATACGTTCGGAGGGAGCTCGAAGCGATCGCTTTCTTGGTATCCCACAGTAGCCATCGTACGATCCACGTAGTTGACCTTGTTTTGTAATTGATCTTCCTCATATTGCAGAAAGTGGTTGTATTGTCGATAGGACGGTTTCGGCAAATTCAGACGTTCTTTGGGATTGTGCGTGGGTAGCGGGGTTATGCGTGGTGCGGGCGGCGACCCCAAGCCGCTCAACATGGACTCTGGCCTCCTCGGCGGCCGTCCAGGTTTGCGCCTATTGGGCGTGCCATGCCGACCAGACTGTCCATCATCTGAGACGTCCTGCATATCTGCGTCCCCGTTGGTTTCCAGTCCGTTCAATTTCAAGTTCTGTAGCCTTGGATCGTGTTTACTTGTCCTTCCATCTACCTCATCTGCCGAGAATACCATGAGCCCGGCAGCCAGATCCAGCTCCGGGTGGAATTCATCCCAACTCCTCTCTTCTCGCGGCTTGTACCCATCGCTAGCTTGACTGGCAGCTGCCGCAGCTGCGGCGTTGCTGTACCGGGGCCGTGGTGTGGTTGGAGGCGGGGCATAGCGCTCCGGTCGTTCACGGCGCGGCCTCGTGGTCATGGTCGAGCGCGTTACCGAAGGTGTTCGGCCATCAGCATCAGCCACAGCACGATGCTTGGGAGCTTTTGCGACAATGTTGGGTCGTCCGCCTGCTGGCCGTCTCGACCGGTTTCTTGGCGCGCTGGAGATGAGCCCGCGCTCGACAGCTTCGGCGCGTGTCATCTCGTTGCCCTGCTCATCGATGTACCGGCCTCCGCCGCCCGGTCCTCCTGGCTCGAAGCGCAGTCGCTGCTTCTTCTGTGCGGGCTCAGTGGTGGGCTCGATGGACGCTAGGGCGCGTGGAGTGCGAACAGCGCGTCGCGGAGAGGTATCGGAGCCCGCCATTTTGGCCGTCGTTGGTGCTGTCACTAAAGCGCGGGTGAACGTGCGTCTTCTGCCGCTTGTTGGCTGCTCCACTGCTGCGCATGCGCTGGCGCTACAGGTCCGACTGCCAAATGAAAAGTGATCATTGGAGTATCGGCGCGTACGTGAGTGTTCGGATGGCGAGTTCGTGGAACTGGCGATGGGCTACCTCCGTGAGCGATTGAGATACGCGTAGATGCGATGAAGTGGAGAGTCGCTGCCAGGGAAGGCGGCCCGAGCGAGGGCCAGGCACGATAGAGCAGGGATCCGATCATGTCTCCACTCGGTCACGGGATTCGTCTCTGCGAACGCGTGCTCGTTCTTCTCGACACATGGGCGATGACGGAATGTCGTAGTCTGCAGACGGGAGATATCGCATTCTGATGGCGCCTGGTCCTCTCCACAAGACGGTAGCGACCTCTCTATAGGCAGTTTTTCATGCTCTCTCACGCTCGATCGCACCCGAACAGCAAGACGAGATGGCCTCCGACGAGCTAGCACACTTCGCGCATATCATTTCCTGGTACACGAAAGCAACACCCATCAATCTCCTCTGTTCTGACGGTCGCTAGGATATTCGGCTGGGTCTACTTTTCGGCCTGGACGATCTCGTTCTTCCCGCAAGCTATTCTGAACTGGCGCCGACAAACGACACATGGGCTGATGCCCGACTTCCCTCTCCTCAACTGTTTCGGCTTTTCGTGCTACACTATCAGCACCGTGCTTTTCCTGTACTCGCCCACGATTCGCGATCAATATGCCGCGCGACACCCTGCGTCTCCAGAGCCAACAGTCCGCTTCAACGATCTGGCGTTTGGACTGCTGGCCCTGGTCATGAGTCTTGTGACATATTCACAATTCTGGCCCCGTCTTTGGGGATGGAACCCTCAAGCTACTATCCACCGACATGCCACCAAGGTCACACTCGGCCTGATTTATGGGGGCTTCCTAGCTCTGATCATACTGATCTCCGTCGTTGTGGGACAGAATGGCGAGCATTCCGGTCGCGGATGGGCATGGATTGATGTGGTATACGGCCTGGAATACATCAAGCTCATGTACACCGTTTTCAAATACGTGCCTCAAGTGTTGTCAAACTTCCGGAGAAGGTCTACGATCGGATGGTCCATCGAACAGCAATTGCTTGATTTCACTGGTGGCACCCTCAGTCTTGCGCAACTGGTCATCGACAGTAGCCTTCAGTCCGACTGGAGTGGGCTGACGGGCAACCCCCTCAAATTTGGCCTGGCGAATATCTCGCTCGTCTTCGACATCATCTTCATCTTACAGCACTTTGTACTTTTTGGACCTGTGGAAGAGAGTTCTGCCTCCCACGACTCAGTAAGAGAGCGGTCAGGAGACGAGGAGGACGCCCTGCTGCCCGACAGACGCAGATGAGGCGGCGTCGTTGCCAAAGATGAGAGAGTTATGTAGTTGAGGAAGCTAGATACTGGCACTGACAAATGAAACAGACAGCTTTGAGGATGCTACATACTCTACTCCAATAAAGTTTCGGCGTGTTTCAAGATGCGCTTGCTGCATGTCGGGCGTCACACAACATCCACGTGACACCGAGCAGCAGTATTATGGCCCGCGACTAGACAATGCGGGAATACCATTGCAATTGTCGAACGAGTGGACGAAGTGGGTCGACGCATGACTGGACATGGAAGCTCTGAAAAGGTTCAATCAAGACTTTCTGCCTCGATAGATTGACGACAACACACCGTCTTTTCTCGGACTGAGTCCAGCCTCCGCGGTAACTGTGTGCGTGGAGAACCCCTCTTGCCGTGTGCCCGAGCTTTCCAAACCATGTGGTCAGTCTGAAGTCAGAGTGTAATAATGAGTGGCATGTGAGGCGACCAGTTATATTGTCTCTCTCTCTTCCAGAGACCCAGGCCCCATGCCCCCTAGTTAGCATGTAGGAGATAACGCCGAGTCGCCGACATTCGAGATGCACAGACCGCGGCATGTGGAGGTAGAGCAGGTGCGCAGCTTTCATGATTCAGACAACCATGCAAGTGGCACAGATGTATGTACATGGACATGCTGCTCCGGCAGAACGCTGGAACTTGGAAGCTGCTTTCCACGTTTTCTGTGACAGATTCCCAGCAGCACGTTGGGCGCCTTCGTGGACGTCGCACATGCTTCGGAACAGACGACGTGGTGCATTGAGCATCGGTTTCTCGAGGTGTCATCAAGGAAGCCGCGTCTGGGTATGGACAGTGCACGCTTCGTTGGTGCTTGTCGCTAGCTGCACACCGGACCAGTGAGGCATCGCATCGCATAGGTCTAGCGGCTCATCCTCGCGTACCTGCGTGGAGTAGCGCAAGGGAGCTGTGGTGGCAAGGACTTCACCTCTCTTCTCGCACATTTCCTCCGACTATAGAATACAGTACTGCTCCTGGGCGGGCCCAAGGTGCTGCGAGTAATGCCACGAGCATGGAGGACTGCTGGTCTGGAAAGACCTCCCCAGACGACGTGCGCCGCCCGCCGCCGCCACTGACCGATGCAGGACCAAACTCTGTTTGTCTCCCCTTCGTCCGCGGAAGGCGTTGCGACTGGCTACGTTCGTCGTCGCGCTGCCCTCGCGCAGAGCTTAGCTCTAATCTGCCGACGATCGCTTCAACCTACACAGGAACGCGGTGCTCTCAGGCGCAGATCTATGCAGTTGGACGCAACAGCAAGGAGGATCGATCAGTCCAGTGATGAGGCGTAGGAGACGCCCAGTTATAGAGCAATGGCCGGCCCTGCATGCGGGCGTTGTGTTGAGAGACCTTGTCGCATCTTTTCCTGCTGCTCTGCATCATTATTATCCTGCCGGGCCTGTCAGCCTCGAACCGGACCACGACCCAGCGGAACATGCTCGAATGATCGATGCACTCCTCGCGCGCCTCGGTGACGCAGCAGGTCCTGCCATTGCCGTTGATACTGGGCCGGACGGAGAGCAGTGGCTCGAAGGCATCCAGCAACAAGCGCGACTCTGCCATCGCCCTGGGTGGTTTCGTCCACAAAATATCCTTGAAACGACCAGCTCCGCAACCGCCGAGTCACGCAACGATGCCTCCGGTCTACAGATTGGTAAGACACGTCACCAATATGTCCTGCCCTCCGCCTTGCCTATACGTGACCATACTCGCCCTTCCCTTCGCGGCACTCTATTTCAATTCGTGGTGTGCTGTTCTACCACGTACACATCCTCGACAATCCCGATCGAGATCTCATCCCGACCCCGGTCCGCCACACACTTCTCGCAGCTGCATGGGTCCCAGAGCAGGTCTTTTGCGTCCTGGATCGATATCATCAGCCGCTTGCGCGACCCCAACGACGCTACCTTACTACATAGCTGGCTCGTCACGTTGCCGCTGCGGTGCCTGCTGCATATCTGGATCGCACTCCCCGCACCCGCGACTGCCAACGTTTGCGCATTGAGCGCCGATGTCTCGCAAACCAGCGCGAGAGATCCGTCTGAAGGCGTTCAGTTCCGCTTACGAGTATGTGAAACAGTACCCGCAACAGTCCTCCAGTGGTCGGCGTGAACTGCGCGCGATGGAGAAGGAGAACCAGAAGGACCGCCAGCACGCCACCGCGTCGCCGTTGCGCGACCGCAGCAAGATGAACAGTTTCGACACTGTTGACACTGCCATCTACTCACCTGCAGCACTCAACGAGCTGGCCAACGGCGCCACAGCTCAGGATGCTGGCACCCCTCGACGATCGTTGCCGCGGAATTCGACTCAATCAGACGGCGCTGCAACGCAACCAAAGAGCATACACAGCGTCGACACCGATCTGCCACGATCGCCGGAGTTCGATTTGGACGACGCGTCGGGCGTGGTGGCGGTGGCCGCACCGGCCGAGCTCAGTAAACGAGGCATCCATATCCCTACCAGAACCAGGTATGTCCCTGCACCTAATAAGAGCCTGACGAGGCTCACATGTGACATCGTACTGACCCTGCGATGCAGTAGCAGCAAAGACAGATCGGCGCTCGTGCAGCCATCTCAGCCTCCTCCTGCGAAATGGCTGGACACAAGCGTCGAAGCCGTTCCATCTTCACCTGACTCCCCAGACGAGCCGGTCTACGAATCCGGGGCCCGAAGCAGCGCAGGCTCCATGTTCTCCCAGGAAACAGCCGCGACATCAGTTCACACTCTGCCGCCCTTGCAAACAAAAGGACCCGATAATGCCGATCCCACGTATTTGGAGCCGGTATTGGAGGATGACCCGAAATCGTGGGACCTCGTGGCGCCTATCGAAGAAGGCCAAGAAGAAGAAGAGCAATACGCGCTGGAGAAACGAGCGGATCAGCTGTTCAGCGCTGAGCATTTAAGGATCATCTTTGAAGACCCGCGCTTGCTCCTCCGGTTCACAGGGTACCTGAACTCCCACAGACCTCGGAGCATTCCTGTATTGATATACTACTTGGATGGCCTGAAGGCTCTGAGGGCAATCAATTATGCCAATGCAATCTCGGAAGCATTGGAACCGATCAAGGGCCAGAGCTTCACCGACGAGCCCGCGAAACCCACTGTCAACGCTATGCTGGAAGAAAAGGCAAATCGTGCGTTCGAATCGCTCGTGCAAGAAGATCTTCCCGCGTACATTGCTCATATTTGGACGCAAGTCGTCGGTGTCAGCATTCAGCGAAGGATCACTGGCACGCTGGCCCCGCATCTCAGAGAGGCCAGTGAAGGACTTGCTGAAGTTTTCTGCCTCACCGATCCAAGTCGAACAGACAATCCCATCGTGTTTGCCTCGGAGGAGTTCACGAGGACGACACAGTATGGCATGAATTACGTGATTGGCAGAAATTGTCGTTTCTTGCAAGGCCCAAAGACTTCACCGCATGCCGTTCGCAGGTTGGCCATTGCCAACTCCGATGGCAAAGAACACGTTGAGGTGTTCGTGAATTATCGCAGAGATGGGAGCCCATTCATGAACCTCTTGATGACTGCGCCCTTGATGGACAGCCGTGGAAAGATCAGATACTTCATCGGTGCCCAAGTGGACGTTTCTGGTCTGATCAAGGACTGTAGCGAAATGGAGGGACTTGTACATTTGCTCGAAAGAGAGCGAGCAGAACGCGAAGGCCAAGAACTTGCGGATGAGCACAAAGACGAATTCCAAGAACTAAGCGAAATGTTCAATGGCGCCGAGCTAGACACTGTTCGAAAATATGGCGGGCGCATGCACAAGGAGTATGTGGACGACAGCGACCGCGAGAGCGTACATCGGCCTCGTTTGTTGCTCAAAGACCCAAGCAATGAGGCGGTGGAAAAGCAGCGCAGCATGTCCAACGACAGCGCTTCAGCTTTCAAGGAGCGTCTCAACGGCAGACTAGAAGGAGTGTACCAGAATGTGAGTTGGAAGAACAAGTCGAATTTGTTCGTGTGCCACAGGCTGACATACCTGACAGTATTTGCTTATCCGGCCGGCACCCTCATTGCGGATCCTCTTTACATCACCCTCGCTGCGAGTCCCCGGCATTCTTCAATCCCCATTCCTGAACCGCATCGGAGGCTCAAGTCGCGTTCGCACAGACTTGGCGGCCGCTTTGGCCGAAGGTCGTGGCGTCACAGCTAAGATCAGATGGCTCACCCGACCTGACGAGGCTGGCGAAGGAGAAGGCCGTCCACGATGGATACACTGCACCCCACTGCTCGGCCACTCTGGCGCTGTCGGAGTTTGGATGGTAGTACTTGTCGATGAGGAGGGATCCTCACCTGGTACCTCGTCCGGTCGACGCTTTAGGCAAGCGCCGCCCGTTTCGTCAAACATCGGCGGAAAGGAATGGGATGCCGTCAGTGCCCGTGAACGACGGCAGCAGAACGCATACGAAAGGAACGATGTGCGAAAAGGTGCTGCTGCCAAAGCTGATTTCCATCACCCATCGAGTCGAAACGGCGTCCACAGCTCGAGCGCGAGCTCCAATCAACCAAGTCGCGCCCGAGATCGGGGGGAACCTGAACCACAGTATCTGACCAGCGCTTCTGTCAGTGAATTCTCGTTTAACCTGCGGGGATGACCGAGATGGAGCAGGAAGCAACGTTTGTTGGCTCTTTCAGTGGAGTTTTTGGTATGATGAGGGAAGAGCGGCATAAGCCAGGTTCTGGAGCATGTACTATATGATACCCAAGTTGCGCATCGCAGGTGGTTCACGTAAGAAGAGGAGATAGTGAATAATTTTAATTATCTTGAACTTTGCGGTCTGCAACTCGTCGTGCCATGTTGCCTCGGCCATTCCTCGTGTGGCTTCGGCGCCAGTTGAGAGGCACTGTCGTCACCTCTCTGTCCGCAGTATCGAGAACTAATTCCGGTCCCGTTCAACAAACATGATTAGATAGATTCATTTCAGCTTCGAAACGGGGCAAAACCAGTACCGACAGCTCGTATCTCACCAGGAAGAAGATGTCCGCAGCCAGCGCCACCACTACCAGAGGCGAACACGCCCAGCAAACAAATCGTGTCCAAGAATCCCGCTTGACAACCACAAAATCCAATCTCAAATACCTCTTCGACCCGAAGAAAAACGCCTCTCATCAACCCTCCCAATTCCGCACTCGAGCTCTGCTTCGCAGCCTCCGATACATTACGATTTTCGTTTTCTGGCGTCTGGTACGGTATGCGAAATACGCGGCAGTAGGAGCTCTCACGGCTGCGTTGGCGACGACGGCTGTGGGATCTGTGATAAGTGGAGTGGGATTTGTGGTTGCTCCGACGGGGATCGTTGGCGGGGCGGTTATGGGTGTGGTTTGGGGGGTGGGGAAATTGGGGTGGAGCAGGGTTTGGAGGGGTGCGAAGAACAAGAAGGAGAGAAGCGACGGGGAGGGCGATGCGAGGAGGGACGAGAGGGAGGATGCAGAGGGGTTGGATGATTTGGGGAGAGGGGAGAGGAGGGTTGGAGAGGTTAGGACGCCGGCGGGGACGAGGGTGGAGCCTTGGTGAGGAGGAGCAATTGGGGTGACTCTGTGAATCGAGAAACTGTCACTTTCACAAGAAACTCGAGCTCGAGTGGCGTTCAATTCGAGCTGGAACTGGAGAAAGGATTCCAGTTGGAGACATCTCTGAAGATGGACAGACTGCCACATGCGCTGGAGATCTGCCCTTGGTAGCGTCCAGTCTGACTCTATGCTGGAGTGAAGCGTTCGGTTGGACATGGCTCTGTACATCGACGGACTACGAAATTGCTAGAAACTTCGCCTCAAGCAGCTTCCAATGCGATCTCATATTGGAGCAAGGCCACTGACCAGGAATGCTTCTATGCATCGACCGAGTACAGGTTCACTAAGATTTCTACCTCTAGTAGCATTCACTGTAATCCCAGCCCAGAGAAAAATTGCTAGCCCTACATGCTTCTGGCCATAGACAGATCGCCAGATCGCCAGATGGCCAAGTGATTCAGCTCAGGTAGCATCCAATTTCTTTTTAGGCTGGAGATAAGTTGCCATCGGGAAGTTTCTCTGTGTCCGTGGGCTAGCAATCCCTTCACAGCTCCAGCCCTGCTAGCTTGCCGTTCGATCTTATTCTGGAGAGAAATAGCGCATCTGATATGCCTCTGCACATCAATGGACTATTGATTCGCCATGAGATTGACCTGAGTTAGCTTCTAGATACATCTTGTGTTGGAGACACGCTGCCATAGGAGAATGCCTCCGGAAATTGGAGTCAATCTCTTGATGATCAATCTATTGCTTTCACGGCTTTGCAGGCTGTTGAAACTCAGAGAGCAACCCAAAAGGTTCCGTTGTAGGAACATTTACTCTATCGCTAATTTCCCAAAACAACGGCAGCATCTCGCCAACGGAGCCCAAGGAAATTTAAAGTGAGGTCACGCAATTCGCGGCGACAAGCTATCCTGCCTCCCCCGCCGCTTTCCCCCCCTGCCCCTGCCTCCCCGGTGCTTCTTCTCCTTCCACAACCCCTCCCACTTCCCCTCCTCAACGCCGTCTTCCGGCAACTCAGCCGGCCTCTCATCCATCCAGCTTGGCATCACTTCGACCTTACCACCACTGGTTTCCACGTGGCTAGCCTCTGCTTCTGCGTTCGCCTCCCTCACGCATCTCGTGCAAACGCAATCTTCACTTAGCCAGCGCCTCAGTTTCTCTCTCCGCTCCTCAAGCGGCTTGTGGTGCTGAAAGGCATCGTATTCGATCGAAAGCTGCTCGCCTTTTTTGATCGCTCGCTTTGCTTCCAGAATCAACGTCCGATGGTCTGACAACGAGCGCCAACTCAGATTTGGATCGCATGAGTGGTTGATTAGAGCGAAGAGTGGACTGAGGCATGCGACTTGGGGATCACTCCAGGCGTTGTTGGCCACGCGCGCTTCGAGGGTGAAGAGGACCCAGGTGTCGAAGTTGTGGTTTGCGAAGATGTCGATGCCGAGGCGGGCGAGGGTGGAGTTGAGAATGGATATGTCCTTGTCGAGGCAGAAGATCTTACGTAAATTGGTGTCGTAGTGAGGTGTCAGACGAGCGATAAGGGTGTGATCTAAGGGGTTTGGAATCTTGTCTTGCACGCAGGCGAGGAGACAGCGTGCCATGAGAATGACATGAGGAGCTTCGGCGCCAGTGCAGTCGCGGATCTGAGGAAAGAGTCAGCTTGTGTGTGCAAGCTTTACACGGAGTCGTCCTCACCCAGCGCAAGTCGTGTTCAACAGCATCGTCCTTGTCGTTTGGGTGCAGCTCATCAATGCAACCAACGCCGCCATACAAGTTCGACGATCTGCCTCTGTTGGCATTCAGGCTCGATTCCTTCGCGCCAGGACCAGCGCATCCCTTTATCGCATGTCAGCAGAACTCGCATCAAACGCCGCAAGCTACACAATCCAAGCACATACCCATAGTCTGCTCTTGTCGATCAGCACAAGCTCATTCTGATCCAAGTCGCGCTGCGCAAAAACGCCAATCACATCTCTCCCGTGGTTCGGACCAACTCCAAAACCAAACGCGTGTCTTTGCGGGAGGCAAGTCAAGTCGTCGAATGTCCCAGATCTGTTCTTGTGGGCATCGCGAAACTCCTGTTCGATTTCCAAGAGCGTCTGGTCGGTTCTCGCCAAATGCTCCTCTTTCATCCAGGGATACGGTCTTGGAGAGTAAACCCCTTCTTCTCGGTTTGGCGCATAATCGAGATTGTCCAGAACGATCTTCTCCGCCTCAGCCAACAGCGCAGCAAACTTAGCAGCTTGCAAATCGTGTTCTTCGTCGAGGTCGATGGCGTAAAAGTCCTCTCTCAAGACCGCGGAATACTGTTCATTGTCCTCATCACCCTCCCATCCCACTTCATCGTCCACCACCCCACAACCATCCTCATCTTCATCCTCATGCCTCATCCAAAACCCCATATTCACTCCCAACCGGAAATTTGGCTTCGTATTACCCTGCAGAACTTCCACCACGTCCCTGCAAAGCTTCACGGCTTTGAACCCGTCACCAACCGCCAACTCGGGATACCGTAAAAGATGCAATGTGTAGCCTCGCTTGATCCATGCCTTGGCATCATGCGGCTTTGATATAATTTCTTTCGTATCGCAAATGAGAATGGCGCCCAGCTGCCTAATCTCTGCTTCCGAGTACTTCTTCTCCCAAGTCTCGTAGCTTCGAGTGGGCTGCCATTGAGCAGGGTCGAATGGGTTGTCCATGATGCTTTTGCTCCTTTGCCGCCGCCGCGTCCTGCCGCCGACTGACTCGTAATGTTGTGTGGGTCTTACCTATGAAGAAGAATGATGTCCGAGTGCTGCGGGAGGTAGAACATGCTCGGTGGGTAGGTGGACGAGTGAGTGTGCGCTGGAAGGAGATTGTGAAACGGGAAGCGAGCTGGACTCGTGGAAACCAAGCACTGCCCAAGTGAAAGGTAAGATGTCAAAGTGAGTTCGCGATCAGCAGAGGGAGTAAAGCCACTCACTTTTCAGAAGTCAACCCCAGCCGCAGCACTGCAAGTGAAGCCAACCGTTTTGCGAATGCAAGCATGAGCGAGCGAGCAAACAAAGAACCACCCCAACTAGCCACCCACCACGAACCTGACGCACACAGGATAGGACTTCAGAAGAAGAACCAGAACACTTTCTCAAACAGAATTGCAATCAACCTGCCAATGCCTTGAGGCCCGCAACATCTCTATGTGACTGCTGCGCGATCGAATAAAGTCCGCGCTCATGGTAGCCAGTTTTTGTCGCCCTGGACGCTTGACCGCCCACCCGCCCTCTGCTGCTCGTCATTTCCATTCTCCTCCACCCATCCCGCCATTGACCGTCATCACCGCAAAATGCTTCCCTCTCAAAATCCGATTAGAGCTACACATTCTAGGGACAACAAAAAACCCCACGAATCGAATCCAGATTCTTCAACTGCGTTTCTTTCCCTCTTCCACGCAGTCGTCTCGTGCTCCAGTGGTTGTGGTGGGAGGAAATGCTTCACCAAGATTGGAAGATGGGGGAAGGAAGTTGTTTGTTTTCGGTTGCTTTGCTTTGTGTAAGAGCCGCACCAGTACAGTTTCAGCCCGATGGCATTGCGGCGTGTGGTAGTTCTTCACACAAGAAAGGTCTCGGTAGATTCGCGAATGGCCTGCAGCCATCATCGTGGCGCCGAAAGCTCTGCCGTCGCTGTTCATCGGAGGGCTTCGCCTTCAGTCGTGGTGGTGAATATATGCCTTGATGCCCCATCATGAATCGAACTTGTTATGCCAATAAAAGTGCTTGGATTTGTACTTCGCGTCTCTGCACCGGTTGTCTCGCATCCCGATGTACGACGCCTCTCGCGTCGCCAATGCCCCAAGCTGTTGGGTATCACAAGAATGGTATGGTCGAATCAGATATCCTCACTGCCCTTACAACATCAAATTATGCAGGTTGCGTTGCACAATCATGTCTTGGACGCTCTTCATCGTCTTGTCGAGGAGGTTCGTGTCGGTGGCGTTCGTAAAGTGTACATATGCATCCTTTTCGGGGTCTCGGACCAGGTTCCTGAATTTGGTCGCGAAGAATTGTTGGCCGGCATCGATGTCTCGGTCCTCTCCTGTAAAGTCTGGGAAGTGATCCTTGATGCGAGCCTTGCCTGCCTGCACTTTTTCTCTGAATAGATCGATCTTGTTCAAGAACAAGATCAGCGCGGACTTTTCAAAGTACTTGCTGTTGGCGATGCTCTCGAAAAGCATCAGCGCTTCATGCATTTGGTTCTGGATCCAGTTAGCGCCTACCCCGCCATGTCACATATGTTGTTACGTACGCCATTCCGGTCTTCCACCAGGACATGGTCGAAACCGCTGATTGCGACTAAGAAGAGTACCACTTGCACGTTGTCGAAAACGTGAATCCACTTCTTTCGTTCTGATCTCTGTCCGCCGACATCGAACATGCGGTACGTCAGGTTACCCGTCTCGAAAATGGTCTCGCTGATGCCGGTTGTTCGTAGGCGGGCTCGCAGAATGTCTTGGTCTGATGGAAGGTAGTCTTTAGCGAATAACTTCTCGATGTCCGAAAAGTAATATGTCAAATTGTCGTGCAGTGCGTATTCGTTGCCCTTCTTAATGGCAGTTTGCACGCCCGCATCGCGCCACAAGCTGTTGAATGCCTTCAGGCAATCCAATGGCATGGGGTCCTCTGGGCCAATGTCCGGGTCTGCAGCAATAATCTCGGCATATCGCTGGCAGATGTCAGTTCATGCATGTTCACCGAATCGGGACGTCTGTGACATACGATATTGCTTGGGTCGGCGAAATCGACCTCCTGCTCCTCCATGGCGCCAAACACGACCTGAAAGGCGTGCAGCAGGTTTTGGAAGATGGTCACCTTCCATTGCTTCCGTTCTTCCTTGGAGAAGCCTTTGGTGTGGATCAGGCGCATCTGCTTTAGCACGGTAGACTTGCCCGACTCGCCGGCGCCTGTAGACAGCCCGTCAGCGACCCCATTGCAGCTGCTCGCCGTATCGTGATGCGTGCTTACCCAGCAGCAGCAGCTTCACCTCCTTGGCCAGGCGCTTCTGGTCCTCGCGCAGCTGCTTCTCAATCTCCCTGCTCTTCTTCGCGTCGGGATCATCTTTGTTGCTGCTTCCGAAGCACATGATGCTCCCAAATGCCATCAATACCGCGAGGCGGTAGCGTTCGGGTCGCGAGATTGGCGCGGCTGGGTCGGTCGGGGGAGCGGGCAGCAGGGAGGCTGCTGGGGGGTCACGGCCGCGTGGAGATGATGGCGTTTCGGGTGGTGGTGCGTGGGCGCAGCTGGCTGTGCCTGTGTGTGTCGGCTGTGCAACGCGTGTACGCAGCAGAGCTGTGCGTGCGAGCGTGCGGGCTCGGTGGTGTATAGATGCAGCGGCCGGAAGATTGCACTGACACTAGCGGAGGAGGAGAGAGTTCTATCGCCAAGCAGCGCTGGGGGCTGACAGCGGCGGCGGCGGCAAGTACGGCCAAGTTGACTCCCTCTCCCAATCATGCAGCCCCGGTACAGAGCTCTATATACGTCAATCGTCCGGTCTTTTCACCACGCGCTGCCCTACCGTACGCATGCAAGAGCTGGCCTCGCCCGAGTCTTTGCCGTGGCCGAGCATCGGCAGCGAGCAGCGGAGCGTGGCGGCGGTGATGCAGTGGGCGGCGATGCTACATACTGAACCGCACTGCAAGGGGCAGAAGTGTCGCCTCCACCCACGGCACACGGACTGAGTTCGAGGGACCATGCACTGGCGATATTGCCAGCGAAATGGCCCAGTTTGCTGCCAACTGCTATGTATTCGGGAAGGACTGTGAGGAACGCCACAACTCACTACGGCGATCAATTCTCGCGTGAACAGCGCGTGGGAACTCAAAGGCTGTCTGCCTGACTCTGCGCTCGGTGTTTGACCGTATGCACAAGCAAGATCAAGAGCCGGCCGTGTCAGCCGTGTCCGCCAACTGCATGATCTGTGCGGCCATCCCTCACGGCGAACCTGCAACAACTCCTGAAATCACAGGCTCGACAGGTTCGTCTATCGCCGACACGACCCAGTTTTCAGCCCTACAAATGTATGCACGGCCCGTGCCAGCTCATTACCATGACCATATCATCACCACCGTCACAGCGAAAGAGAAATGGCGTCGACAATCAAGGCGAGCAACGAAGAAGCCGTTTGAGGTAGCAGAGCTCCACCCCTACCTTCATCCATTCCTGTGGTACGAGCTACGAGCAGGTGCAAGCCTGCAAGTCTTTCAAGGGCGCACAAAAGGGAATAAACTCTCCGAAAACCCACGAGAGATGTCGTGCATCCATGTCACAACATGTAGTCTTGTCCCATTCCCCACCACGCTTTCGAAACCTGCGAAATGTAACACAGCCCTGAACACGTTGCGCAAATAGGAAAATGCACGCGATGTAAAAGACGGAGGTGGCAGCAAGTCATAATAACGATAAAAGGACGCCTTTAGGCCTTTAAAGACGTATATAAACTCTAAGAAGACTAGAGGAATAATAGGAGTTAGGTAGAGACCTAAAGAAATAAAACTTATATATCTAACTTCTAGAATATTTTAAAAGCTTCTAAATAACTACTATCTAGTATACTTAGCTAGAAATGTAATTGTAATACTAACTAGACGAGGTTAACCTTCTAAAAGAACTTTAAATCGCTTATAAAATAGATTTAGAGCTACTTCTAAGCTATTTAATTAGAGCATTTATAGCTTTTATAGCTAGAAATAACTAATAATAGTATAAGAGAACCATAATTACGTTATATTAATTAATTAGTAAAAGCACCTCCGAAAACTCCGGTGCCAAGCAAACCAGCACGTAAACACGTTATTACGATACATGACAAGGATCCAGAGCCCCATCCTTGCTTAGCCACGTGTTTGCATCCTGAGGTGCTGTAGAGGTGTCCACATTAGTCGGCAGTTTCTGCCGTAGAGATGGCAATGGGTATGATCCTACCAAGTTTCTGCGAATGGGCCGATCTTGAACGGTCCATCTGAAGCAAGTCCAAAAAGCAGAACTGCGAACTGCCGACGTTCTTCAAGAGGCACGCTGCACGGTGTCCACTTCTCATCGGCACACCACGCACGAACCACAAGTAACCAGAAGCTTTCCGTGCAGCAAGCGTGAAACACGCCTTTCCGATAGGCCGAGTCTCACTTGTGCCACTGTTCCGGACCCCAGTGGGGCGGAGAGAAACACCAGTTCTGTGCAAAAAAAATAGTATCAAGCTAAAAGCCGTAACAACTGTACGGGGAGCTTGTTTAGTCCCCTCGAGGCTCAGTCATCAAGATTCGCCGAAAGTACTTCTACTACTAATTCTATTCGTGGACATTGGGTCCATGTCAGAGCATTTCCTATTAGTAAGCCTGTTGATGAACACCAGAACTTCTCATACGTCTCTGGTAAGTGCATCGTCTTCCTCCCCTTCCCCTCGGGCTGGATGTGTCGGTGTCAGACAAAGGTGGAGGGGGGGCGGGAGACATCGTAACGACAGTCGCAGCGGTAGGGGTTCTCCGCTGCGCCAAATGGTCGAGAAAGCTTAAGTGGATGCTCGACGTTTCTTGATCGATGGCGCATCGTTTGCGTGAACGAGTCCACAAACGCTTCTTGTGCCGGCCGTCCAAGGAATGCGGCCAACTGCGCCCGTCTCATCCATGACTAAGGAAGACTCTCCTTCATCGGCTAGTAGAATCAGGAACTGGTTGCGCTCAATCCAGAGCTTGCTGGTCGTTGGGAAATTTGCGGTCCGGGGATCGTACACAAGCATTCCTCCGATGGCCTTTGTCGCGAAGACGACCCGCTCTCTTACGATCGCCCCAATGACGGCAATGCTGCCCAATGGGTTTTCAGCCATGGAGCTTGTCGTGCGGTTCTGATTCACCCCTGCGCTGTCGAGATCGTTGTCCATGTTCGCGGTATATGGATACAGCATCTTCAACAGAAAGGGCACAATCTGGGAACTTCTGCCGTATAGACTTTCGATCAGTCTCCTCCAATCTTTGCCCAATATCTGTTCTGCTACAGCAAGACCGGCTGACTCAGCACTGACGCTGCCACATAGTAGATCACGGTCACTGTGATCGTTGAATTGCTGTTGGACTCGAGTGACGTGTACAAAGACGAACTCTGCGAATACAGGGTCCTTCTTCGCCAGGTAGCGTAGCCCCTGTGGACCCATCACTGACAATATGAGTCGAACCTCTGCAACGAATATGGGGCGGATCCACATCAAACGCGTGCGTGCGTAGAGTTGAAGCTTGGCCATCCCTGTGGCTTTGGCGAAAGCGTAAACCTGTATGTCACATCTAAATTGCTTGTAGGTTGAATCGTCGCTTTGGCCAAGGCTATAACTGTAGTGCGAGCTTGGATGATAGGGAACAGTTAAAGTGCTGCCGCGGATCTGCACGCGGCTTCTCGCAAGCACAAGGTCTTCGCCTGGAGGATACGAGCCTTCAGATGCCCAGCGTATAACGGCACTGACATATGGGTAATGGTGAACTTCGTGGTCGTGTATGTCGAGAAGCAATAATCCAGATGGGCGCTGGGACAGGTTACCCATTGCACATATTTGGTCGAAAGCCGCTCGGGAAAGCTTTGTGGTTTGATCCGCACTTAAGATCGGAAGGGCTCTCAGGGTACTATGGTACGGATACGAAATGCTGAGCATTTTGAGAGGGCTACAAACTTCGTATCAGCAAAGCTACAGGCTGCTCAATATTGGCTTACGCGTGATCTTCATTCTCCGCCATTTTCGGTCGCAGAGCGATGTTGTCAGTAGCAGAATGCCGCATGCAAGAAGCGCCCAGTCCGCGGTATTTAATGTTCCAGTATAAATTGCTGCACGGCGCTGGGTCCGGGGAGTGATGTATCGCCGTCCGTGTCAACGAATGCTTTTTCCCAACTTCGCGATGCACACGGTGCGTGTGGCTTTCAAGTTCCCAGCACTTGCTCTATGGTCGCCAGCATGACATCTGAAGCCTCGGCCAGCAGCCCTCGCATACTGCAAGAACGCAGCTCTGCGGCAGTGCCTGCTGCAAAGCAAAGCACTTAGCCATGTGGCAAGCGCGGTTCGTCTGCGGCACGCACTCGTGCTGGGCTACAGCTTCAGCATTAAAAGAGCAGGGTCCAATCTCGGGATTTCGTTCGGAGGTGTCTTACTCGAGAAGAGCGTGCTGAACTGGCAGCGTATAGGCCATCATTCAATCTTCCTCACAAGCGGTCTGAGGTCACCGCCCTCGACGAGCTCCTCTCCGTCACCGCCGCCAATTGGCTGACCCCACCCGTCGCCGACTTCCCCAATGATGCGTGCTGGTCGACCCGCAACTATACAGCCCGGCGGCACAATCATGTTTGGCGGGATAACAGTGTTGGGCAAGACTTTGCAGCTTTCCTTGAGCATGCTAAATGATCCCAAAACACAGTTCTCACCAATATGCACGTGAGAGGAAATCATGGCCGAGGAGACATGCGTTTCAGCCCCAATGAACACGTTGTCGCCGATGCGCATGGGGTAGAATGTCATCTCGCCGTGATGTAGCCGCATGGGAGGATGCAAGACGCAGTTCGTAGATATGATGCTGGCTCTGTTCTTGTCTTAGCTGTGAACTATCACTGTAAGACTGGACAGCACCTACTTTCCAATGCTGATGGCTGTTCGTGGAGCTCTGGGCTTCTCGCCTTCGGCAGGCGGCTTCTCGATTAGATGCAGATCGCCTCTCATGTGGACGCCTGCCATCACCACTGACTTGCCACCGAGCATAATGTTTTGCTTTCCCTCGATGAATGAACGTCTAGAAATTTTGTTGCCGGTGTCCTGCGCGCGTCAGTTCATGCTCAGCTCTGTGTGGATCAATCCAGACTCACTGTTGTGATGTATTCGGTCTTCGTCGAGCGACGCGTTCCGGCTGCTGGTCGCGCCGACATCTTGAAGCACACTCTGTGCCGACCTGATTTGGCCCGATCTTCTTGTTCGCGGTGGCACTTCACTCGAAACAGAACCGCATCTGGCAGCTCGGTGTCGTTGCCAAGCTTCAGCGCCACATACACACACACACACACAGCCACACTTCGTGGATGACTGTTCCTGCGTCAGACAACCTACTTTGGCATTCACCCGCAAACGTTCACCTCCATCTGTCTGGCATCTGCGGCAGCACCTTTGCGCTAAAGCAGCGGCGGTGTCTCTTTCCTGTGGAAGTGACTCAGGTTGGTGGCCTCAGGAGCGCTTCCTTAAAACGAGCGGCGCTTCCTTCTCGACATTCCTTTCAACCACACTTCCAAATTTTGAGAAACAGCATTTGTCGCGCAGTCTTGAGCTCGCGCGTCGTCAAGCTCAGCGTCAAAGCGTCGAATTCAGACGATCGAGTGTGCGACATCACTGCCTAACGGTGGGTTTCTGCGGCTTGCATTGAACAGCCTCGACGCCCAAACGGAACATCAGGTGCACACATCTCCAGGCCGCATCACAAAGTGACACGGCTATTGCAACTATGGCGCTCTACGAGGGTGCGCCATATCGGGCGCAGGATCCTCACGAGATCGCCGAGATGCTGCAAGGCTTCGAAGCGAACAAAGGCAAAGGGAAAGGCCAAGGCGGTTTCTCATGCAAGAAGGCCACATTCGCTGTCAATGGCACTGACATTCAAGTCGACTCGTGGCGCATGCAAGACTGGGACTACAAGAAACCCAACCTACCCAGCTACGCCAGAGGCCTGTTTACTACGAGAACGCGGAAAGGCACGCCCGAGATCGCTGTGCGAGGATACGACAAGTTTTTCAATCATGGCGAAGTGTCTGAAACCGAGTGGAAGAATGTAACAGTCAACACTCGTGGCCCATACGAATTGAGTGTCAAAGAGAACGGTTGCATCATCTTCATTGCTGGACTCGAAGATGGTACTCTGATTGTGTGCAGCAAGCACTCTACTGGTGACCGAGGTGATGTCGAGACCAGCCACGCGTCCGCAGGAGAGCGGTGGGTTGATAGGCATCTTGCAAGTGTTGGGAAAACCAGACAGCAGCTTGCGGCTCAACTTCGAGCAATGAATGCCACAGCAGTTGCAGAGCTGTGTGACGACGAGTTCGAGGAGCACGTGCTGGCATACACGCCAGAGGTAAGTCTGACTCTTTCCAAGATATGCCATTTCTTATGATCTCTGCACTCGCAGCGAGGTGCAGAATTGCAAGTTGGCTGATGATGTTACAGGCCGCCGGCCTTTACTTGCACGGCATCAACCTCAACTTGCCCGAATTTGCCACATACCCCCACCATCTGGTCGACCGTTTTGCAGATGACTGGGGGTTCAAGAAGACGACATATCTCATCAAAGACGACATCAACGATGTCAAATCATTTCTCGATAAGGTGGCGGAGACTGGGCATTTCGAAGGCCGAGACACAGAAGGCTTTGTTATTCGGTGCCAGTCGAAAGCCAACACCAACGTGTACCACGACTGGTTCTTCAAATACAAATTCGAGGTAAGAGGGAATCCCTCTCGTTGCCACACCCTTCATTGACCTTGGTGAACAGGAGCCCTACCTCATGTACCGACAATGGCGCGAGTGCACGAAGGCGGTCATCTCTCAAAAGGAGCCCAGATATAAGAAGCACAAAGAGATAACGGCAGATTACATCGCCTTCGCTAGGAAGAAGCTACACGGCAACCCCGCTCTCGCCAAAGCATACCAACACAATCATGGAATCATCAAGATGCGTGACGAGTTTCTCGCTCAGCGAGGTCTCACAGGTGCAGAGATCATCCGCCTCGAGGCTCAGCAAGGTCAAGTCTCGAACGATGCAGTGACTGGGGACGTAATTCTCGTTCCTATAGCCACCATCGGATGCGGCAAGACCACTATTGCTCTGGCATTATGCAAGCTGTTCGGATGGGGACACATACAGAACGACAACATCACAGTCAAGCGAGGCAAGCCCCAGGCGTTCGCCAACGCATGCTGTGCAGAACTAGAGAAACACGATGCGATGATCGCTGATCGCAACAATCACCAGCGACGTGAGCGACAGCAGCTGATTCAAGATGTCCAGAGAGTTGTGCCTAATGCGCGTTTCGTGGCGCTACATTTCGTGCATGACCGTGGAAACTACGAGCATATCAGGACCGCACTAAGGGACAGAGTACTAACGCGGGGCGATAACCACCAGACCATCCATACCAGCAAAGGCGCGGACGAGATCATCGGGATCATGGAAGGCTTTCTGCATCGATTTGAGCCCGTGAACAGCGAAGCACCTCCCGACGATGCTTTTGACGTTGTCATCAACCTCGACCCGGTCCTTGAATCCCGTCAGAACTTGGAGACTGTCATCACCACGCTTTACACCGAGTATCCAGCCCTGTTCCACAACCGAGAAATGCCTACGCCGGACGATATGGACGAAGCCATACAGTGGGCACTGAGTGACTACACGGTTGACCTCAAGCACGAAATCAAAGGCTTTGAGAACAAGAAGTCAAAGGGCAACAATGCGCCCAAGGCACAGCAGAATGGACAAGCCCGTCCAAAGGAACAGAAGATCGAGTACTTCTGCGTGCAGGTTGCTGCAGGACGCGTCGTACCAATTCTCAACACCATGTTCGCCGATGCTCCCGCCGAGACTGCCAGAATGTACAACACCCTCCGCAATCAACGCCGCATTCAGAGCGAATTCCATGTCACTCTGATCCATCGCGCTAATTCCAACGATCACCAAGAAATGTGGACACATCTTGGCGAGTTACACGCGAAAGCTGCAGCGCCTACGGAAGAGCGTGCATACGCTCTGCCGGATCCCAAAATTGGCATGGCACGAGTGCGTCTCGAACGTTTGGTATGGAATCATCGAGTCATGGCGTTTGTGGTGAGAATGTCGCCGTTCGAGGGGAGCAACGAGCAGTTCCAGTCCACGAACGCTACTGCGCATATCACTGTGGGCACGGCGTCCCCGGACATTAAGCCGAAGGAGTCGAATGACGTTTTGGCGATGTGGTTGCAGCAGGGTGCTGGTGGTGCAGAGGGCAATGGTATCTATGAGATGGCTGTGAAGGGCAACGTAGAACTGGAGGGTGTCGTAAAAGGGGTTTTGTCGAGGTAGGGGAATTTGCAGGTCGAAACGGGAACGTGGCTTGGCGACTATTTTGAAGGCATCTTGCACTTGCATTGCCAGTCGTAGTTTAGTGATAGCGTCGAGCCTCAAGTCGCTTGAACACCGTATCTTCCTTGCTTTACGATTTCGAAAGACAGACATTCTTGTGCTCTCCGCCATCGCCGGATTGAATGTTGGTATGCAGCGACAACTACTGCTCAGCTTTGGATTTTGAATCAGGTTGAATCTCGCAATAGCTGACTGAGAGACCGATGATCCTTTCTCGTGAGCGCAAATCCACGCTGCTGCCAGGACCAGCAGGTGATATGTGGGAGTAAAAGTGGAACTGTGGCTTGTCTGGCAAAAATGTACAGAAGGAAGAGGGTGGTTGTAAAGCATTTCGACCTATCTCCCTAGGACATTGTGGCTAGGGAGTACGTGATGAATTTGAAGGCTCTGTGCAGTGAGCATCTTTCATTTCGATCAAAGGAGCAGAAAGGGGTCGGAGGGCTGTTCAAAAGGGCAAAAAGAAAGGGTAGAGTCTACATCCACCTGGTGTACCAGGTGAACGAGGGGGGAAATTGAACTCTGTAGCGTACTACAAGCTCACCCTACGTGGGACTCGAACCCACAACCTCAAGATTCCAGGTAATAGAAGTCTTGCGCGCTACCATTGCGCCAGCACTAGGTATTGTTAGTGCTGGAATAGAGGAGGAGGAAGCACCAAGTCAACTTACGGGCCACGACAATTGTAGTGAAATGATTGGTCAGCAGGGGTAGGACTTTAATATAGCAACTGCAAGTCACACAACGGCGGGGGCATGCCTGGTGGAAGCCAGTTTAATGGGCAGCAAAGACGATTTGTCAAGGTCCATAGGTTGGAAAAACTTTCTGGGTGGTGGGGTGAGCTTGCCAAGCTCCCGGAGTAACACCTGCTCACATTGCTTGATGGAAATTCGCGTTCTTCTGGCAAAAAGCTCCCGAAACTTGGCATATCGTACATACGACACTGCATACCGGTCTACTTGGGGATATGTCGTGATATGGCTGGAATCACACATGAATTTTGCTGCAAGAGAGGCCTAGTCGCTGTCAGATTGGTCCAGAGCCTCGTCTCGAATCCTTCCTGCGACTTCTACTTGTTCTTCCAGCGCGTCTTCCATCGGCTGGTCATCTTCTGATTCTTCTTCGTCCGGGACGTCGTCTTCTGCTCCTTCGTCCTCATCTTCTTCGTCGTCATCCTGGTCGTTGGCGTCTTGCTCATCGTCTCCATCATCATCACCCATTTCGTCATCACCGCTCGGGAGTGTTGCTGCACCATTCTCCGTCTTGAGCTTCTTGGCTGGTCGGTCGGTGTCGTCTTCCGCATCTGCGTTGCTGGTGCCGTTTGTTGCTGTCCCAGTTTCTTCTCCGTCCTTGGCGCTTGCCGATGTACCGCCTTCACCGGTGGGCTTCTCAGTAGCAGCATCTTTGTCAGCCTTTACTTTCCGTCGGTACGTGTTACGCTTGTCACATTGGGTATCATTGTATTCTGTATCATGTTAGTCGAACATGTTGAGGGATGGGGAGCACAAGCTGAGGTCTGAGGCTTACTTTTCAGCTCAGCTTCCAAACGAGGGATGAACATCTCATATTCCGAGTCTTTTAGAGCAGCCATTACATCTTGCGGTGCTATTGTCTTCTTTCCTGCGGCTTGTGCATTGTCATTTGAGCTGGTCGCGGGTCAGTCCCGCTGGCACAAGTGGCAACGAAATCTGGCAACAAGAAATGCGACCACAACTCACTTGGAGGCGATGAAGTTCACGAAAACTGTCGCGCTCTTATGTAGGGCCAGTAATGCGTCCTTATGTATTTGTGTGTTTGGTGGTAGCACTCCTTTTGCCTGAAGAAAGGGCGTTAGTCCACATTGCGCTCGCAAGATGCCACAACAACATACCAATCTCGCAATCATCGACTTCGGTAGTGACAAGTCCTCCACGCTGAGCCCATCCTTGTCCTTGCTGGTTTTCGATTGTGCTACTGGTGTGCCATCGGGAATCTCTTCTGGTCCATTTGAGGTGGTCGACACGTTCGACTTTCGCCCGGGCATGATGCACGATCTTGATGCACTCTTCTAGATGGGACGCGTCGGCTTCTCTGGTCAAACAGGCGGCAATGAACTCGATGCAGAACGGCGTAAGCCAACATTGAATCTTTGACCGTGATGCTTGTTCCGCCACCAGGACGTGACAGTTTCGTGTTTGTCCGGATCTGCAGCTCGGCAGGCGCCGGCTCCCGTTTTTGGCAGCAAAGCAAGCAGCAAGCTTGCACAACCTCTTCCTCTGTTCTCCGGAAAAGCATCAACACGAGCACACGAGCCACACTGGCGAAAGACGTCAAGCTTACGTACCGTACTGCCATGGGATAAATAGTACATCGCACGGACTCCGCTGAGGGCGGACTTCGCGTTCGTGGCTACAGTAGTCTATGCGTGGCGAACAATTGTCACCAACACGTAGCCATTTCTTAGCAAATGGACAGCCCATCACGCTGTCTCAGTACATCAGTGCCATGGCATTGAGATGACGAACGAACTCTGCAGAAACCTGGCTGATGGTTTTGGTCTCGAAATGAGCTATCCATGGACAGAGCCGTAAGCAGCTTGTCCTCTATAAAGTCTATTCTATAATTCTCGTCCGATGACATACCCAAGCACCATCCTATAGTCGGCGCAATGCCACTTACCCTCGTTGCTGCTCACATTCACCTCATCGACCTCGCTGCTGTAGTGAAGCCATGGAGGACATCGAATTCATGGACAGACTCCTGCGTCGGAGGAGCCACTTTGATATTTACACCCATATCAGAAGCAAGGGTCACCTCAGCCTAGGTGCCCATGTCTCGAAAGATGACATTCTCTCTATCGAGCAACCGACAGCGGAGCTTCGTACCACACTGGCAACTACCTATTGGTTACAGAAAGCGCTGGCAGACTTGCCCCTTTCCTCCCCAAGTCAAGCATTTTTGGAGGAGAGACTTTGCAGAGAGTCCAGATCATCGCTCACTACATCTACAAGATCTCTTCCTTCCCCTTGCGAAACCAAGGGTCCCGGCTTTGTTGACATACCACAGGAGGTGCGAGCGGCGATTTACAAATACTGCATCTTCGAACCAGAGCCGATTTCCCCACTGCTGCGACATTCCGTGGACTTCTCTTCTTCGATCGAGGCGCACTTTCTGAGCACTGGTCTCCCTGCATTGGCAGAAGTCCTGCCAACCTTGAGCAATGAATTGAGCACGATGCTACCGGTGTTCTACAGATCGAACACTTTTCGCTTTGACGTGCGCGATGATGACGGCGTCGAAGCACTCCGCCGATGGATCGAAGAGAACGAGGAGGAGACTTCAGCAGCAAGATCTATCAGCGTCAGACACTGGACCTGGTGGCGCACACCGTGTGGTCAGTGGGAACATGCCGCCGACGAGACCGTCCTGTCACTATTGCCAACCGGTCTCATACGCCTTACGAGGAGAGGCGGCAAATTCGATCCGGCAGTATGCAATTGCGATATCGAAGATTTCCTGTACATGCACTGTCCAAGCTGGAACCTCAACAAGCCATGGTCAGTTGCTGAGTTTGTGGACGCTTTGCGCCAGGAAGGCGAGCTCCTAATCCAGGCAGTGATCAAGTTCGTGAATTTCATCCAGCAGCAGAATGACGGCTTTCACGAGTGGCGCGACAGCCCGAAGTCGTGCAGCTCGTGCGGCAAAGAGATCATGCTACTCTGTTCGTCGGACGATATATGAAATTGCAATGTTCCGCAGGAATGGAGTTGCATTGTTTCTGGAGTCGTCATTGCGCAGGTCCATTGACTTGCATCTGGCACTATTCAACCTGTTTTGATGTGAGAGGCGGACTACTATGATCAGATTTTGTAATACGCAGCAATTTGGGACATGTCACAGACATCGACATCTTCCACAGTGAATGAGCGGGACATCCACGTGGACGGCGCGGCGGTTGCACTGACTTCCGATTCACTTGTCACCTGCAGCTCGCGTTAACAAGCTCCACCGCTGCAACAAACACTTCTCAACCTGCGCTTCTAACACCACTGGGGATTTACAAGGACAGGACCGCTGATTAACAGCAACGATTCAAATAACACTGCCTTCCAGTCTCGAGAAGCACTTTAGCCTCTCCTTTACAAGCAGGACGCGCTGCCTCTTTTCCAGCATTGCCAATTTGTCGCCAGTGGCGCTATTACGCAAAGTGCATCCGAGTCTTCACACGCATCAACATCAATGGCATCAACGACTTCCTTGCAACACAATCGCGAAGAGCTTCCTCTTCACCCAGCTTAAGAGCGCCACTGTCGAAGACGACGCGAATCGCGGAATCTGCCAAGAGGTGTTCAAAGAGCCCGTCGAGCTCCCGTGCGGCCACATCTTTTGCAAAGTGTGCTTCTCCATATGGCTCGCAGGCAAGAAGACTTGTCCGCTTGATCGCATCGTCCTTTTCGAAGCCAATGACGAAGATCATCCCGAGGATGATGATGACGAGTTTCAAGTCCCATCGCCTGAAGAATTCATCGAGAACATAAGGGCCCGGGAAGCAAAGCTCGTGATCTTGCAGGGCAGATTCCGCGACCTGCGTCGCCATCGGAGAAGATCCACTACAGTTTCTTCAGGCTGGAATCAAAGGTGCCGAGTCCCAAGCTGAAGTCGAGAAGGTTTGTAAGATTGGAGAAGCTCATCTGAGGGTCTTTCGGCGCCTTCGTTCTGACGAGCAAACTCTCTGGGGTGCACTCGGATCGAGGTTCCTGGCGGATGCTGCTGAGTTTCTAGGCCGTGGCACAGACAGCATGGATGAGAGTCAATTTCCCGACAACTTCCTCATCGACCAGGCGAGGAGGATCCAGTATGAATTGGCCAAGAACGAATTTGCATGGATGTTCAAGGGTATGCTGCAGTTGGGTCAACAGAGCGCCGATGAAGTGCTTCGGGAGTTGCACCTCCATGAGCTTGTTGGAATGCTGTAGCATTGACGATGCGAAGATCGTCACGAAGGACTTCCTGAGCAAGAGTCACACATAGGCGCCATGAGACTCTGAGGCAGCTTGCCGGCGCAGGTGGTACGGGCAGGATGCATCGAAAGATGGCTGCTGTGGACGACTCGCCATCTCATGATGACGCAACGCAAAGGTGGACTACAGAGGCGATATCGAGTCGTTGGTGGTCGTTTCCTTTGCATTGACTCTACGATTTTCTCGTCCTCACAAAATTCCTTTCACGAATGTTAGTAACACGATATACCCGCTCTACCAATTCGCATTCTGCAATTCATCTTCCACATAAATCTACTCAGCCCTTGCAACATCTGGTTCGCGTCTCATCGTCAGACTGAACTTGATTCTACTCCTCAATTCACTCGTGGGCCGATCGCGCAAGCTCCAACCACCGCTTACCTGTGATACTGATATATCTTTTATGCAAAACCTAACGGCACATGATCTTTCACCTCCCTAACCCTCCAACCTCTTTTTCAAAGCCTCTCTAACCTCCACTTTCAACCTCACACCTCCTCATTCACAAATCACTCCACTCAACATCAACCCACCATGTCCAGCACCGCGCTCCCAACCCAACACACTTTCCTCACAACAGGCGTGCTCACAGTCTCCGCCTCCGAGTCCGCCGGCACATGTCCAATCTGCCACAGACCCTTCACCGAAGCAGTCCAAATCGCCTGCTCGAAGCAGCACGTCTTCTGCAAATCTTGTATTTTCATCTGGTTGACCGTGAACAATACTTGTCCCGCGGACCGGGAGGTGCTTTACACAAGGTCGAATAGCCTCGCTCGGGGCCGGCGCACGGCAGTGCTGTATCGGTTGGATTTGACGCTTGTTAGTGGGGATAGGAACGGTGCGGATGTGGGAGGTGAGCTTGTCTTTCTTTTGAATGCTTGTTTGGTGGCCATGTTTGCTGATGAGGTCGTTGGGTTAGATTCTGGCGGGGGAGTACGTGTTGATGGAGAGCCAGGCGGTGGTGGTCAGGAGGGGCGGCACAATTCCGGCGAGCGGTCGCGCAGGGAGTGACGAGCTGGCAGTCGAGCCCACTGGCCGGAGTTCAAGGACATTGTCCTTTGATAGAAGGTCGCAAGCTGGAAACGTCGAGTCCTAGTCGTTGAGCATCGATTGTTTCAGCAGCAGCTGACTGGAGAAATCCCGTCACTCAGCACGCCATGATACCAAAGACCCAGGCAGACAGTTGCGAAAATGTGCATTCGGTTCTTCGCTGATGACCCTATACCTCTGCGCGATACGACCAGTCCGCAGCCGCAGCTGATAGGTGTTGCAGAGCACCTCCTGCTTGCCGGTCTTGCTCCTTACTTGTCCCAGCCCTCGATAAGGCGGCTTCGAAGCCACCCAACCTTTATCCCGACGCTCTTCCCCCTACCCACTCCACCCCATTGCTCCCCACCCCTCCTACCCCTTTCCCCATCCCATCTACACATGTTTCGTCCCCCCAATTTCACTTCCCTTAACCTTGCTCCAGTCGATCTTCCCATCCAGCTCCTCATCCACCAACCCACAAACGACCACATTATCCCCTCTCACCATAAACAACCCCCTCGCCTCCTCCTCACTGTCCTCATCATCCTCCGGACTCTTAATAATCCTTTCCACGCAGTTCTCCAGCGCCAGATTCGTGACTTGATCGCAGGAAATCAGATTGCCGACCATGCAGCGGCCGTCGATGAGGATAAGGAGGACTTTTTCTGTTTGTGCCAAACAAAGAGGGCAGAGTTGTTAGAAGGTTGTTCGCAGTGGGTAAAGGTTGGAAAGTCTGCGGGGGAAGGGCTGTCGCTCTGCAAAGATGGAGGATTTCGTGTGAGCGAGCAGTAGAGAAAGAGAGAAACGAACGGGCAGTCAGGTAGGAGGTACAATGCGCCAAAGGGAGCGAATACTCAAATGGAGAGGCTTACTGTTGAGGTAGCTGTTCAGCGACATGGCTGTTGAATCTTTGCTAGCTGGCGCGCGCAAACACGAATTTTGGTGTGGTACTTTGTCTTTAGACGCGACTCAGCCCAGCTTGAATTGAGGGCGCGCGCGCAATGACGAGGAGCAAGTCGTGTCACATGAAGATTTGTACGTAGAGTGAAGTTCGCGAAGTCCCCAAGTCCAGAGCTTCAAAGCTGCGCGAGTCATGCACTGAGAAGCCGAGGAGCAGCTCCAATACACATCACAGCACCAAAATTAACCACATAGGATCACGAAAAATTTAAGGCGTTGTAAGTTTCTTTTGCAGCACAGCCTCCGATGGCACTCTGCTTAGTATTTAGTACAAGTACATCTGTACGGGGCATCGTACGGTTTTGCCCCCCCTCAGCTCAAAGCTTTTGCTCAATCATTACAGGCGAGCGTCGAATCAAACTCCCTACAGAGACGTACGCGTCGCCGGCGTTGTCTTCCTCTGCATGCAACTCGAATGTAAATAGTGAAAAACACACCCGCCAGCGCCAACGCTTTCCCGTACAGAGCTGCAAAAGCGATCTCTGTGTATGCACGTAATCCGCAGTAGTAATTTCCTGCATTTTTTGCCTTTCTGTACGCCATCTTCAGTCCTCGTGTCCAGTATCCGTCGTCAGTAGTAATGCTGTAATCCTTCAGTGTATCGAGCCGCAAGGAGAATCGAAGAGTCGCACAAATCGACAAGATGCACTACTCCTCACCCTTGGCAGTAGAGGCTTCTTGCTTCGGCTCTGGAGAGTGAGGCTCATGATTGGACTCCGGCTTGCCGATCTCTGCCTTGAATGGAGACTCCTCATCGTCGGCCTTGCTTTCGACCTTGTCCTTTCCATCCTCCTCTACGTTGGGCACCACCTTGGCCTCCAGTTCGGGTCCTCCCATTGGCTTTGCCATTGGCTTCGCTTCTGACTCTTCTTTTGGCACTGCCTTTGGCTCCTCTCCCGTCTTCGATGTGCCATTCGTGCTGGCAGACGGCTTGGGCTTGACAGGGCTGTTCTTGGTCGCGATCTCCTTGCCCGCAAGTTTTGTGTACATGTCACGCAGCTTGTTTCCAGGAACACGTTTCTCCACTGCCTTGGACTGTGGCCAGTGATGCTCGCTTACATAGTTCCAGAGGGTGTCGACCATGTCTTTACCGTATTGAGGTATTTGAGCATTGATGTGGTTGCCAATGGCGACGATACCAGCCTTGATAAGCTTGAGTCGGGCCTCATCGTCTGGCATGCGTTTCTTGGTGGCGCCGGAGACTTTCAGGAGCGTGGGGCTCACGGCATCCAGGATACGACGTGCCTTTTGCTCTGACTCGGTCAACGCCTTGGGCACTCCGTTTGCATGAGAACTGCCATTGCGATGATGTCCAGGTCGTCGATCTTCAGAACCACGTGGACGATGGCCGTTCGGCGAGCCCGCATATGGCGTACGTCGATCCATGCTGTTGCGAATATCGGACTGGTGGAGCCTTCGCCCATCGCTCGAATGCTTGTTACGCATGGGGCCAGGACTTCCGGACTGTCCGGGGGTATTCATGCGGCCGTGGAACTGACCAAGATGCTTTCTGTTGTTGCGATGGTGATTCTCGAGGGCTTTCTTAGCGGCCTGGTTTGTCCCATTGCTCATCTTGTCTTTGAGAACGCTGAGCAAGTAGTTGGCTCGACGGACAAGATGCACTGCCCCAGGGGACTTGGCAATTGTCTTCTCATCGCCTGCCTTGCTGCGCTCTTCCTTGGCTCCAACACGATGTTCCTCGAGGTAGAATTTGTCGCCCAGACCCAGCTCGGTGTCATCACGGATGGGAACCCATGCACCATAGCCATGGCGGGCAATGCCGACGCAAAGCATGCCATCTTCTTTCGCACCCCATTCGCTGGTATATGTGGCGGGCTTGGAGGCCTCGGGCACGCGGAAGTTTCGCCAGTCAGCACACTGCTCAACACAAGTGCGAATCATGCGCATTTCTTCTGGCCGCTCCGTGAGCGTTTCGGCGTTGAGTCGCTTGACCCCGCGGAAGTCGAAGAGCACTGCCTTCTTCTCTTTCTTCGTGACAGGCTTGCCAGTAGTCCTCTCAATCTCGTTCTGGCGGTCGACTTCTTCTTGTTGTAAACGAATCGCGGTATCGATGACTTCCTGGAGGGTGTCCCGAACAACGTTGACATCGCGTCCCAGCAGTCGTGCTGCCGTGATGATTTCGTCTTGCTTTTCTTCCATGGCGCCAAAGCGTTCGTACGCGCGAATGAGGTGCCGACACTCTTTCTCGCCCAATGCACGTTTCGGATCCTGACCGTTATCGGAATCATCGTCGGGACCAGAGCCTTCATCGTCAAGGTGTTGCATGTTGGCCTCGCGAGCTCGCTTCTTCGCCGCACGCTGATCACGGCCATCTTCCATTGCGGATTTGCGTTTCCGTGGCTGGTTCTCCTCAATGACGGACTCAAGGTAATCGGCTTCCTGCTTCTTTCGCTCTTCTTCCTTGATCTTGTCCAGTTCGGCTTTGGGAATAATATCATCCCATTCCAGATCGATCTTGACATCGGTGTACTCGAAACTGCGCAAAAACTCCTCTCCACCATCTGTGGTCATACCTTGAGGCTGTTCGGTCTGGTGCTCTTCAGCATTCTCGAGGACGGCATCGATATCAAGCTCTTCCAGCTTCTTTTGGTTGCCAGACTGCTCAAACATCTTCTGTCCTCGCTTCTTGAGAATATTTGAGATGTCGTCAGACGATGTTGGCTCTACGGTGTTTGCACCAATGCGCTGCATGCGATCCCCGAGATCGCGTGCATCTTTGTCTGTAACACCGCGCTGAATGGTGATGAACTCCAACATCAACTTGTTGCGAGCACGTTCGAGGACTTCCTCCTCAACGGTGTCCTTGGAGACGAATCGATAGATTGTGACTGGCTTCTTTTGACCAATACGATGTGCACGAGCCATGGCTTGCAAGTCCGCCTGTGGATTCCAGTCGGAGTCGAAGAGAATGACCGTGTCAGCCGTCATCAAATTGATTCCAAGACCACCGGCACGAGTAGATAGCAGAAAGCAGAAATCTTGGCTGTCCGGAGCGTTGAAGTGGTCGATGGCCATGCGACGTGGACCCGCTGCGATTGTGCCGTCCAGTCGTTGAAACTGATAGCCTCTAAGCTGGAGATAATCGCCGAGCAGGTCAAGCATCTTGACCATCTGACTGAATATCAGCACGCGATGGCCATCCTTCTTCATCTTGGTGAGCAGCTGGTCGAGCAGCATCATCTTGCCGCTGGATGTGATGAGAGCTTTGAGCTGGTCTTCGCGGGCTTCACTTCCTGCCAGTATCCGTTCTTCCGCATTGGGGAACATGAAGGGATGATTCGAGGCTTTCTTCAGCTCCATCATGATGTTCAGCAGGGATGTCTTCTGTGCCTTGGAGCCAGCGTTGAGGGCTGCGTAGTTGCGAGTGAGAATGTTCTTGTAGTACTCGAGCTGCACATCAGACAGCTCGACACGAATGATCTTCTCGGTCTTGGGCGGCAAATCGTTCTCCACCTTCTGTTTTGTCCGCCGGATCATATAAGGTGAGATGGCGTCAGTCAGTTCAGCAAGTTTCCTGCTGGCGTCTTCAGACATCAGGTCGATGTTCTCGTCGACTTGAATTTTGCCAGGCATGAGGAAGTCCATGAGCGCAGACAGTTCACCCAGTGTGTTCTGCATGGGTGTACCGGTGATCAGCAACCTGCTGGCAGCTCCAAAGACCATCAATTTGGCGTAAAGCTGCGACTCGCGATTTTTGAGGCGGTGAGCTTCGTCGACTGCCATGAATTGCCACTTCAGCTGCGAGAGGAGGGAGGCATCTGCAAGGATGTACTCATAGGTGGTGAGGAGCACATTGAACTTGACTTTCTTCGGGTTACCATCGACAAGCAGCTCGTACTCGCGAATGATCTTCCGGGCAGCTTCGTTGCCATTGTAAACGACGTAGTTCAAGTCAGGCGTCCAGTTATTGAAGGTGTCGGCCCAAGCTGGCATAGTAGACAACGGCACAACCACGATGAACGGCCCTTGTTGACGTCGATCGTGTCGAAGCCAGTTCATGAACGATACCGTCTGCACAGTCTTGCCGAGACCCATCTCATCGGCCAGAATGACGTTGTTGCCTCTGCACCAGTGATGGGCCAAGAAGTTCAGGCCGTGTATCTGGAATTCTCGGAGCTCACCACCCTTGATGTAGGAGGGTTGTACTCGGAACGGTTTGTACGGCGAGCGGGTGCTGAGGCTCTGCTCGGTCTTGTCCGACACTGGCAGCTTTGCAGAGCGATCGAGATATCGATCGATCTCAGTCTGCGCTATGCTGCTGATCAACTCGGCAGTCTCCCACGTGCACGCATCGTAAAACAAGCTCTTCCACTTGACGAAGTACTCGATGCCGTCGTCGCCCTCTCTTGAACCGATGACGCGCTCCACTTGCACGTAGTCGTTCAGTGAGTCCAAGTATGATTCGCGATCGAGGTTCCAGCGCTCTTTGTCTTCGGCGGCAATATCGGGATCGGTCTTGACCTGCTGTTCGATCTTGACAATCTTCCGGAAATAGTTCTCTAGTCGACGGAAGCCTTTGTATCCAGAGTCGGCGAGCTCTTTCCATGTATGCCACGTTGCATGATAGTGTGCCTTGCCTTGCCATTTGATCTGAGCTCACGTCAGCGCGTGTCACATGAACTGTTGATGCCGGTGAATACTCACGTAGAACTCGTAGTCGTGCTTGTCCGGAAGATCTTTTTCTGCAAGGATGCGTCAACTTAGTCACGGTATAAAGGGTGAGTCGTTACGCACCAACGCCCTCGATCACGCGATGGTTGAGAATAGCGTCGATCGCCGGCGTGTTGTCCTCTTCAGCGTAGGTCCAGTAGTTCGGCGTCAAGTTCTCGGTATCGTCCTCCTCAAAGTCGTCGAAATTTTCATCCTCGTTGTAGGTGGTGACTTTGGCTGCGCGTCGTGACGAGAAGCGCACCTCTCCCAGGTTAGGTGTCCCTGAGCCGGAGGCGATGTCCTGCATCTTTTGCCTGTGCTTTTTCGCAAACGTGCGGCCGCGCTGACCACCATAGGTATCCTGATCTGAGTCGGAGACGTCCGAGGTGGCGGCGCGAGAGGACTCCCGGATGGATGCTATAAAGAACAACATCAGCAATGTCTTCGGTGGTATCGCAGCCGCTGGAGGCAGGACGCCATACATGGTCTGACGGTGGCAGTTTTTTGGCGTTTCCGCCGGCTGCCGGTGTTGACGGCATCTTCATCGTCGTCCTCTTCTTCCTCGTCAGAGCTGTCGACCTATACAAAATATTAGTATGAGCATCGTGTATGTGAATGCAGTGTGTCCTCACCACACGTCTAGCTGGTCGGGCTCGGCCCTGTCGATGGATGGTCAGCGAGAGTGATGAGAAACGTGGAGTGAAGGCGCCTACGCTGCGTCGTAGCCCGTACAACTCGGGATTCTGTTTCATGTATTCCTCGTCATCAATATCCGCTTTCCGCTTCCCGGGTCTCGATGTGGGTTCGGATGATGATCTATCGTGTCGATGCGCGTCGTCCTGCTCGGGTCGAGGACTCTCCATGTCAAAATCTGCGTCTTCTTCGCCAGGCGCGTCCTCGTCCTCATCCAGCTCCGAGGTAGCCATATCGTGTACAGCATCATCATCCGAGAACATGCCCTCGTTCGCGGCATCGGGTGAGTCCATGACGGTGGGAAAGTCGTTCGTGTCGGAAACTTCGCTCGCGCTTCGACGCGGCTGGGTGGGTGGTTTCAGGAGATCTCCATCGACATTATTTGAGTGACCATTCGCCATGGAGATATCGTGTGAGGGCTTTGGATGTGTAGGGACATGAATGGAAGCCGCTGGGAGATGAAGGTGTTAGCGTAATATCTCAAGATTGAGCAACGTCTGCGAGCTGAAAATTTGCACATCGGTCGAACAGCACTACGCGACCGGTTTCCCCGCTCAAACTTCGCCAGAGTCGAGTACAATGCCGTGTAGGATGTGTCCGACCGTGATAGGTGCGCTCGTGATGAGATGGACACGATGACTCGGTCGGATGGCTGGCAGTCTCCGGCAGCAGGAGGTGGCTCGCGGGCGCCGCGCTGGGTCGCAAGGGCCTCAAAGCGCTCGCTATTGGCGTCTTGGAGGGTCTCGAGGCGTTCTGGCGATGGGATATGTCCGATGCGATGGTCTTTCGATGGGCGACTTTGGCAATGTCCTCGGTCGCTCCAGGCAGCGAGAGGCCCGAAATTTCATGCGAGCAATGGAGAGAGGGGCTACTTACAGGCCATGGTTGCACTGGCCTCGGCGGCAGCAATAACAAGGAGAGAGTGCGGGAGTTCGTCTGGTCTGGGTGAAGTGAAGGCATGCACGCTCGTCTGAAGACCGAGAACGCTTGACGGAGCGGATGCCTGAGCCGGGGAACGGGGCGTCAGGCCAACAATTGGAAGCCGATGGTGGGCCGACTCTCCCACCCAGAACGGCGGTGCAGTGTGGTCTGCGGTCGTGGCGAGATGCTGTCGGTCTGGTGAGTCGTAGCAAACTGCTATCGTAACGAGGAATCGCATCCAGCTCCGCCCGGATCGCACCTTCGCCGTCGCCAAAGCGTGGGAAATTCCACCGCTTCCTGCTGGACCCCTCCAATCCGCCCAGCCAGCCCACCAACCAGCGCCGACGTGAACTTCTTACTCTCGCCCCAGGAATTTTGCCCAACTTGCAACTGCACTCACTCCGCTTCTGCTCGACTCACACTACAGTCGTTGCGGCCTCCAACAGCGCGGCGCCCACCCCGTCCATCTTCCCGCCGCGCCGCTCCGCTCCTTCATATTGTTGGCGCAGTCTCGAGGCCTCCAGCAACATGTCGGACAAATTGACACGGTGCGCTCTGCCCCACCGCACGGACTGACACACCGCGAACACAGTGCTGACTGCCGCTCGCAGTATTGCAATTGTCAACTCGGACAAGTGCAAGCCCAAGAAATGTCGTCAAGAGTGCAAAAAGTCCTGTCCCGTGGTGCGGACGGGCAAGCTGTGCATCGAAGTCGACCCCGCCAGCAAAATCGCCTTCATTTCTGAGCGCCTCTGCATCGGATGCGGTATCTGCCCCAAGAAATGCCCCTTCGACGCCATCAACATCATCAACTTGCCCACGAACCTCGAAACACAGGTCGCCCACCGCTACAGCGCCAACAGCTTCAAGCTGCACCGACTGCCCCTGCCACGACCAGGACAAGTGTTGGGTTTGGTGGGAACCAATGGTATTGGAAAGAGTACGGCATTGAAGATCTTGGCCGGAAAGCTGAAGCCCAACTTGGGGCGATACGATGATCCTCCGGATTGGGAAGAGATCCTGAAGTACTACAGAGGATCAGAACTGCAAAGTGAGAATCTCACCAGACACCATCGGGATGTGGAGGAGCACACACTGACACCAGGGCAGACTACTTTACCAAGGTCCTCGAGGATGACCTGAAGGCTGTCACCAAGCCTCAATATGTCGACCAGATCCCCAAGGCCGTGAAAGGCACCAACAGAAGTGTCGGCCACCTGATCACCGAGCGTGCTCAGGTCGGTAAAGAGAGACTCGATGAGATCACCGAGGCGCTAGGTGAGACATCATTATACGTGTTCTCGAATGGCCGCAACTAACACTGCAGCAGAGCTGATCCAAGTCTGGGACCGCGACATCGACCTCTTGTCTGGTGGTGAGTTGCAGCGTTTCGCCATTGCCATGGTCTGCGTCCAAAAAGCCGATGTCTACATGTTCGACGAGCCTTCCTCTTTCCTGGATGTCAAGCAACGTCTTGCCGCTGGTCGGATCATCCGCAGTCTGCTCCGCCCAGACTGCTATGTGATTGTCGTCGAGCACGATTTGTCCATCTTGGATTATCTTTCCGACTACATTTGCTGTCTTTACGGAAAGCCAGCTGTATATGGTGTGGTTACCGCCCCCTTCTCGGTCCGCGAAGGTATCAATATCTTCTTGGATGGCAACATCCCTACCGAAAACTTGCGATTCAGAGAGGAGTCGCTTCAGTTCCGTATTGGAGATGCCAGCGACGAGTTCATGGCTGACAAGAACCGCGACTACGCCTACCCGAAGATGAGCAAGACCATGGGCGGCTTCAACCTCTCCATTGAGTCTGGTGAGTTCACCGATTCCGAGATCATTGTCATGATGGGCGAGAATGGTACCGGAAAGACGACTTTCTGTAAGATGCTTGCTGGCGCTTTGCCGCCGGATGATGGCAAGAAGATCCCCTCTATGAACATCTCGATGAAGCCTCAGAAGATCACCCCAAAGTTCCAGGGCACTGTGCGCCAGCTCTTTTTCAAGAAGATCAAGGCTGCTTTCCTCTCCCCACAGTTCCAAACTGACGTCTACAAGCCATTGAAGATGGACGACTTTATCGATCAGGAGGTCCAGAACTTGTCCGGTGGTGAACTGCAGCGTGTCGCTATCGTGTTGGCGCTCGGTCTCCCAGCCGATATCTACCTCATCGACGAACCTTCGGCCTACTTGGACTCCGAACAACGTATCGTCGCAGCACGTGTCATCAAGCGTTTCATCATGCACGCCAAAAAGACAGCCTTCATCGTCGAGCACGATTTCATCATGGCCACCTACCTCGCCGACCGCGTCATTGTATTCGACGGGCAGCCATCCGTCAAGGCTCGCGCCAACAGGCCACAATCTCTCTTGACCGGCTGCAACACATTCTTGAAGAACTTGGATGTCACTTTCCGTCGTGATCCAAACACTTACCGCCCACGAATCAACAAGCTGAACTCGCAGCTTGATACCGATCAGAAGTCTACGGGCAACTACTTCTTCTTGGAAGACGATTCCTGAAAGGCACATTTGCAGGAGGCAACTTTGAAGACTTTGCCACCAACAGCCTTCTCTCGAGGGGCCTGTTGAAGAAGTCCCGTGTCGGCACCAAGCGCCGAGCTTGCGTCAAGAGCGGCGCCGATGAGGCTCTGGCGCGAGACGACGACGGTCACGACGATGATGACATTGACGAAGAGATGATTTTGGACGTACCAGAACGCGGCTTCCTGCCCGCTTCGATGGTCCCCAGCTTCAGCATGCTCCGCTTCCAATGTTCGGGCGAGATACCCCCAACGATGATTGTGACGGAAGGATGGCGAGTAATAAAAAAGAGGGCTAAGAACGCGTCGGCGACTGTAAACGCCATCAGGTCATGGTCATTAGACCGCGGAAAAAAACCCTTTTACGTACGAGTTGCATTGTCCTGTCGGTCAGCTGTACATCAGAAGGAGAAGGCTACGAAACCTGAGCAGGGACGGTAGAAGCAGTCATGAGACTTGTGCAGCACTGCTTACCGGCCAGTGCTAACACGAAGTGATGGTGGAGGAGGAGAACGAAAAATTCAAGAAACGAAGTCAACAACTTTGCTTTGGTGCTTTTTTATGACACGTACCGAAGGAATCAAACAAGTCACTCCTTTTGCTTTCTTCCGGCCGTCTCCATGTGCAACAAGTGTAGTAGTATGTGAGTGCGTGCTGCAGGAAAAATCATTCTTTTAGTGTTACATCCTCGTACACTCTTTCAACAAAGGACTTCTTCTCCCGTAAGGATCACGTACGTATGTCGGTTGGAATGCGCCCAGCCATGCTCTTGACGTTTTCGGTGTCGTCGTCTACGGCGAAGGGATCCACTCGTCTCAAGTATTGAATTGCGGCTCCAGTGCTGACACTGCCGAGGCATTTCAGAATAACCACATCTCTGAGAGGAGAAGAACGTACGCGGTTGAAGCTCTTGCTCCTCTTCTCTTTCCCTTGCGTCGTCTCCGCTCGTGCGGATTCAATACCAGAACCGGTAGATTCCGTTCATCAGAAGATGCTGCGCGAAGAAGTCTACTAGATCTCTTCAATCTCACCTTCCTCCGAGCCACTCTGGAGGGCAGGTTCTTCCTTCAGCAAGCTGGTATCGGGTTCAGGAGAACGGGTCCTACCGCCTTCGCGGCGTGGTCGCTACGATTAATGTTAGCCAAAGCAATAAAGTAATGTTGGCCTAGACAACTCACCTTGTTGTCCCGCCGACTAGCCATGCTGGCATCGCTCTCTCTTCTCTTCCTGACACTCGGCGGCCGGCTGCCGACGACGTCGTCGTCACCATAATCAAGAGTTCTACCCTTGTCGCGAGGATCAGCGCGAGACATGTAGTTTCTCTCACGTTCTGCTTCGCGAGCTCGGCGCTCGCTCTCGTATAAGTCATCTCTCGTTGGCCGTCTGCGATCATCTCTTCGATCATCGCGTCGTTCACGGTCGTCATAGCGGTCGGCGCCACGAGGTGGAGGCGTGAGGCCAAACGAGGCCTTTCTGTACTGTCTCTCACGATCGGCTTGAGCTTTGCGTCGGTCGGCCTCATAAGCATCAATCTCAGGCGTGCGTGTGCGGTGACGGCGGTCACGATCTCTCCGATCATCGCGGTCGTCTCGACGAGATCCATTGCGGTAGTCCCTGCTGCGATCTCGCTCGCGGTCGCGACGACGGTCATCATCCTTGTCTTTAAGACGGGCCATGTACTTATCATATGCTCGGCGTCGGACTTCTTCCTCAGCTGTGTCCCAGTCACGAATACCCGAAAGCCTGGCAACCACATCCTCGTAGCTGTCGTCCAAACGGATCGGAGGGTGGACCTTCCTCATTGCCGTGCGAATGCTGTCAACGACGGCCTTTTGTTGTCGCTCGGCCCCAATCTGTTTTTCCTCTTCACGGCGCTTAACCTTTTGCAGAATCCTGTCGAAGATCATGCTCACTTCATCTTGGTTCAGACTTGCGGTCTTCGGGTGAGAATGCATGATCTCTGCGAATTCGTTTAGTGACGTGTCAAGAGTTACCTCAAAGCGCTGCTCTTCAAGCACATCTAGTGCATCATTTCGCTTCGAGCGCAGCTTGCGTTCCTCGTCCTCAACCACATCCCAGAAGAGTTCTCGGGCATTCGAAGCTGTGGCACCCGGGTAAGGCGGAACGGGAACTGCGAGATAGTTGAGGAAGCGCTCATCATCTTTGATCAAGGGAAAGAAGTCTGACCACTTCGAACCGGCTTTGATCTTGCCCTCTTGCAGCTTCTCGTTGAGAAGCTGCTTGTAAGCATCTCGCGCCTTTCGCTGCTTTCGTTTCTTCATTTGCTTCTCCTTCTGCGTCGCCTCGTTGGCAAATCGCTCGAGCGCTTTCATGTGGTTCTCGAATGCGAGGAAGATGTCAAGCTTATGGACACCTTTCAAGGTTTCGTTCGAGATAAACCGCTCGTTGTTGTCAATCTTCTCTTCCGCATCGGTCCACGTAGTATTTGGGTCAAGTATCAGCACTTCAAGAGTCTTCTGCAGCTCATGCATGGCATCCTTACGCCGCTTCGCTTCATTCTCAACGTGCTGCTTCTTAAGCTCAAGCACATATTCGTCGAAGATATTTCGGCGCTCGTCCTCGTCTCCAACACTCTTGAATGCCGACTCGTGCTCGATGGTGGGACGAGCTGTCTTCCAGCGGGTGTAGTGCTCAATATTGTCGTGCGTTGAGAGCATGCGCCGAAATTCTTCGCGCGCCCTCTCCTTTCGCTCCTTCTCCTTGCTCTTTTGCTCCGCGCGCATCTCGGTGCAGTACTTCTCAAATGCATTCTTGCGCTCCTTTGGATCTTTGATCGCGCGATACTCGCGATCGCGAATGACGACACGCAGTGCATCCGGCCACTCGGTGTCAGGCGTGATATTGTTGCGCTTTAACAGCTTGAAAAAAGCCTCCTCGGCCGCCTCGGCGGTGCTGTACTCGGGCTCGTCTGTCTTGACGGGCATTGGACCACCATATCCAACCTGCTCTCGACGCGACTCCCATGGGTTTCCTCCGCGGTCGCCGCGATCGCCGCCTCGATCGAAGGATGGCTTCTGTGGCAGTCCATGGTCACGGTCATCGCGCCTGCTGCGGCCGCCGTGGTAGTCGTCACGTCCGCCATAACCCCCTCCACCGCCAGCTACGAAGTCCGGACGTCCAATTGGTTGCTGCTGTTCCTGCTGCCTGCGCACAGCTTCAGGAAGAGTCCAGCTGGTCTCCTTGGTGACTTTGTTGTAGTAATACGTTCTTCCATCGCCCGCTTTCGCTTCCGCCCAATCCGCAGCACTACCAGCTGGTCCCGTGGGTGTCTGAGGCTTAGCAGGAGGCGCAACGTCGACATTCGGCGGCGGGTCCCATCGAGTCTCCTTGGTGATTTTGTTGTAGTAGTACGTGCGGCCATCGGCGGTCTGCGCCGCCGCCCAGTCGCTCATCGTGCTGAAAGTACACGAAACTAGTGATCAAGGTCTCTTCAGTACATCCCACGTCGATTTCGGATGAAGGGCTGATGGTTGCAGGCGATGGCAGAGGTGGTGTGTCGGGCGGCAGCACCTGTCGCGAGAGAGCTTCAAAGTTTCTCCGATTGCAACTCGCGCCAGCTGCAGGCTTGGCAACATTCATGTTGTGCCGCCACTTCAGACGCCGAACACCCGCGACATCACTTGCCACTTCACTTGGTATTAAGCAACATGACCTGCCTGCCTCTCGCTTACAAGTACAGATGTATTGAGTGTACCGCTCGCAAGCTTGGCTCGGTTGGAGCGGCGCGAGGACGCACGCAATCCACCACCCTTCACAAGCTCCGGCTCCTCCTCAGCGGCCACATGGCAATCTGTCTCGCTCCAGCCAATCCACTAAATCACTGTTGATATATGCACTATGCACAACATCTGCAATACCGGTTCATGTGGCCTATCTTGTCCGACCGAATACGCCTCTCCGTCCTGAAGAACACGATCGATCGACCAGTTCACCCGCAGCGTTGGTGCATAAAGGCTGTCGCCTGGTTGGGCTGCCAGCCGGCGTCGACCTATGAGAGGCGTGCTGCCAGGACATGGTGTGATATGCCACTCTGCCTGTCATCGGTCATTGCAGTCAGCTGGCGACGAACGGCCGTCGACGTGGGTGCGTGGCTTGATCTGCTCGCCCAGTTTTGCTTGACTTGACCGATCCTTGTGACCAACCACGCGAAGCTTCTTGTCGGAATGCGCAATCTGCTGTAAGTACCGAGTAATCCGCTGCACCCTCTGCGCTGTTAGCTCAAACCATTTCTCCGCAATTATAATGTCAAAATGAGCGCGACCATGACTCGAGCAGCCATACCACAGTTCAAATACCACGAATGGCCGGACGGAAAGGCTCCAACACTACACTTCACGTCGAAAGCACCGTCCACGCCAGGAATCGCGCGTCAGCTTAGTCCGTGGTATGATCTGCCCTCGCCAAACCCAACTTCACTCTCCAAACCGTTCAGCAAACACTGTCCGGGAACTGCACCTCTTCCATTCGTGTGGGATCCCATCAACAGAGACTACTTCTGCTACGAACCCGAGACGACCTGCTATGTATACGCAAGGCTTGGGCGTATCCACTATGATTCAGTCAAACGGGAACACTTCCGCCCAGACGGCGTGGAACGACTGATCTTTGCAAGCACGTACCCTGAATACCGTGTCTACCAAACGGGCGAGATCTTATTCTGGGATTCGCGACGAAAAGACTGGTATCGATACGACATGCAAGCTCGTCGTATCCTCTGGCGCGATCACAGATGGTGGCCATTTCCACCCAAATTCGAACCTCCCAACCTCAACAGCCCTCCACGATCTCCAACCCGGTCCGCGCCAGCAGCAAGCACAGTGGAGCCTTCAAACTCATCTCTCTACCATGCGCTACCCATCAAGATGCGCGCAGAACGAGCCAAAACAGAAGAACCTCGCATCGTCGAAGTTTCTCCCTTCGATGCCTCAACAGTAATGTGCGACCCATCTCATCATCACGGCATCCCAACCGCCATCGAAAAGTACGAAATCAAGCACCACAAGCACCTCGACCACCACAAACACGACCACCCGCACCTCCATCTCAAACACAAACACAAACACCCAGACCCCTCCGGAATCATCATCGTAACCGAAGAAGAAGAATACCAACATGCCGACGACGACATCATATACGAAATCCCGCTCCACCGTCATACCCATGGCCGCAAAAAGCACCGCAGCAGAAACCGGGGCGAGATCTACGATTTGCAGGACCTAGTCGATAAAAGTACGTCCTGTCTCTTTTCAGTCACTTGTGAAAAGAAAATCAAACACTACCTGTCCTACCCTCAAACCGTTCCCAATCAACCTTCATGGAAGTACAAATGCTAACCAAATGCAATCGCAAAACAGCAATGCGGAAGAAACGAAGATATTCATTTTTCTGATCTCTGCCATCTTGGAATCGCTGACTGACCAACCAACCACACGATGACCGACATCAAGACCTTTCACAAGAATACGATGATAATACTCATTTGCGGATTTTTTTCTTGCTGTCACTTAGCTTAATTCTTCTTCTTCTTCTTCTTCTTCATCATCATCATCATCATCATCATCGCTTCGTTTCAATATAATAATCACATGAAACCGAGACCAGTTTTTACACACATACTCTCTTCTCTTGCATCCATCGACCTCTTCTCATTCACATCACACAATATACGTCACGTCAACCAGCATCACTCATGCACACTTCTGTCAAATATTGTTATATATGTGTCGTTGTTGTTGTTGTTGTTGCCGTTATTGTTGGCGAATTTCACATATTATTAACGAACGACTGCTTGCACCCCACTCCACACTACACTGCACTGCACTGCACTGCCTAGAAGAAGTAGTTTAGGAAACAGGCCTGCCTGCCTAATCCACTGACCACCACACGCACCTAAAAACAACGAGAACCAAAAGAAAAAAAAACCAGCAACAGGAAACCCAGAAAACAAATCACATGCCTCCCACAAACATCATCTAATACATCCACGTGGATAGATATCTATTCACATGGAATAAAATTACAATATACATATAGTACAGTACATATTGTCATCTGTACAACATGTCCTATTCCTTTCCTTTCCTTTCCTTTCCTTCCTTCCCCTCTCTTACCTTCTAAAAAGCATACCCCTCTTTTCTCTGCTATACTACATCATTTCAATAGCCGATTCTATCCCCTCTTTCTCTCACCCAACTTTCGCCCATCCGAAACAATCCAAATTTCGATCGGATATCTCACTAATAAAGTAGTCTAAAAAGTCCAGAACCCGCATCTATCTGATCGTATTTAAAACGACATATAAGCTCCGCAAAGATGCCCTCGAAAATGCTGCCAGCCAAAAAGTGACCCAGTCCTGATGCTGCTGCTGCTGCTGCTGATGATGATGATTATGATGATGATAGAAGTCTCCCAGGAAAAAAAGGGGGCTCTCTCTCATGGATCCCAATTCCAGAAAAGCAGATTGTGCCGCCAGGAGCCGCAAGGTGTGTATCATGAGAGAGTAAGAGGCCGCCCGGCGTAGAATAAAGTGTACATGATCCTCCCAACTTCTCGAGGGAGTCCCAAATGCCGAGAGAAAGTTCTCCAATGTCTCCAAGATGTTCTTCTTCTTTGTTTGCTAGCTTCGTCTTTCGTGAATCCGGCAACGTTCCAACGTCCAGTTCAGAAGTCCAGTTCAAAATGGCGCTGGTCGGGTTCAAATCGTAATTTTCTCAGCCTTCTCCCTCGCCTCAACAATCTGCGCCTGCAGCTTGTGCATTTGCGTGAGCGCCGCATCGCGTGCGGTCTGAAGTTCCGCGACTTCCATCTGGCTGGTATTGACCCTTTCGACAACGTGTTGCACGTCCTCTTCCGCTTCGCGCAACAAGCCTTCCAATTCTCGGACTTTGCGCTCCAGGAGTTGGGTGCGGCTCATCTCGAGGAGAGACGTCTCACTGAGCTTCTTGCTTCCCAATCTAGGGCTTACTCGGAGCATGGGCGGCCTGGGGGAAAGCTTGTTGGAATCGGGAATTGTGATGGTGAGCCGTGATAGCGCTGGCGAATCGGCTTCGTCAATGCGCTTGACTTGTGCATCGTGATTGGCGAGCGTAGTCTCGGAATGTTGCTGTGCAGCGAGCACGCTGTCTTCCATGCCAGCGAGACGTTTTTGCATCTCTTCAATCCTTCTCGTGGACAGTTTCTGCTCCTGTTCACCCTTGGCAATGGCCGCCGCAAGGCGCTCACGCAGCTTGGTGTTGGCTTGCACTTGTGCCTCAAGAGCCACTGCAAGTTCATCCATGCGAGTAGCTGACTCCATCAATTCTTTTGCAGTCTCAGGATCCGCTCCCTTGGCCTTTTCGCGATAGTCATTCGCCACTTGCTTGGCATGGTCCCTTTCGCCTTCCGCGCGCGAGATGGTCAATTTGAGCTGGTTGTCATCCTCTTTGCCTTCAGATGGACTGTACGGACCCAGGTCGTCTCCATCAGACAGCATGTTGCGGAGCCCACGAGTCTCTTGTTCGGCACGATCCAAATCCATCTTCAGTCCACCCAAATTCTTCTCATACTGCCACTTCTGCTCGAGAGCATCTTCAGTGCGCTTCCGCAGAGTTGAGACCTCGGCCTTCAGGAAAGCGACCTCTTTTGCGTAGACTGCACGTCTGGGGGTGGAGCTCTCCGCCTTGTCCTTTGCCGCAATAATCTTCTTCATGGCGCGCTCGTGCTCCTTTTGTTGTCTGTCGTAACGCTTGATCAGTAACTGCAGCGCCTTGTGCAAAGCATCCCTCTGATCAACCGTATCTTTGTCGCCGTCAAGAGATCCAGCACGTTCTCGGCTGCCGCCAGCACGATCCTGCTTGATTGATCCAACGCGGCGCAGACTGCCATTCCTGGCCAGCGAGCCCGATCGATGCATGCTCATGCGGCCAGCATTTGCGATTCCTTCCTCGGCAATGCTGTTGAATTGAGACTGTCGCTTGTCGCCCTTGAGTTTCGCAAGCTCCTGCTGCAGGCGCGAGTTCTCGTAAACCACGGCCTGGCTGTCTGCTGCTTCGGCCTCCAGGCCCTCCAAGCGCGATTTCAGGGCGGGGACCACCTCGTTCCGCAGGTTCTCTGCCTCATTGCGGAATCTCTTGAGCTCCTCCATGGTGGCACTGTACAGATCTTCAAAGTTCTCCTTGGTCATCTTCTCCTGCCCGAGACGCCTCCTAGTCTCGTCGAGGGTGTTTTCCAGCTCGTTGACCCTGACCGCCAAATCCTGCTGATTCTCCTTCTTGTCCAGTTGGTCTTCCAGGTCCCTGACCAACTCTTCCAGATCTCGTCTCCGATTCAGCTCAATCTGTAATTTGGAAGCCATTTCCAATTTGATATTCGCCTTTTCTTGTTCAACTCTGCGAACCTTTTTGTCTAATTGATCGAGCCTCGCATCCACATCGGTAATGGGGAACTTGGTCGAGCTAGCACCACTGTCCGAAAAATAGTCGCTACTTCGTCGTCCGCCGATCTCGCATGGCGGGATGATGGGAATTTCGGCACGTACGTGGTCGAGTTCATCCTCCAACTCCATCTCCCGTCGTATCGAATTGGCGAGCTCTTCGCTGATGTGTTTCAACTCTCGTTCCAGTTCGCGGACATGTGCGTTGGAGGCACTGTCACCCAGGAGCAAGGGAGTTTCTGGATTGTGGAAATAGGAGGCATTCGCTTTGTGTACGTCCAGGCCTGGCGGAGTCAGCCGAGCGTATACTCGCTCCCCTACCATCTCGATGGGCAAGGTTTTGGCCACACTGGGAGATGGCATGGGGGAGAGGGACCGATCTGAGAAAGTGGTTGTGGGAGAGGACGTGCCTTCAGTGCCTCCTGAGCCGTTCCATCCAAAGAATCTCCCCAGGCCTCCGGCGCCTGTGGGTGACTTGGGTCTCCTCGCCGACCCCGCCGAGCCTTGCGAATAGGCTTCGAGCTCTTCATCCGTCAACCTCCTTTGAACGCCGTCCATGTGCAGAGTCATCGTGGGTGCTTTCCTTAGGGAGAGCATGGACGATCGCCTGCTTGCGTCGGAATGGGATAATTGTTGTTCGTTACTGTCAATACTGGCAATTGAATGCTTATGTGCGTGGGAAGTCGTGTGTTCATGCTTCGCGTGAAGAGGGGGACTCGAGGGCCGAGGGCTACTGTACGCCGACGAGGGGACAGTGCTGGCTATGTGCGAGTCGATCGAGGCACTCCGGTCGTGGCTGGAGTACCCAATGGGGATCGTGAACGACGACCTATCCACTGTCAGCTTCTGGTCTGTCACCAATGGCCGTCTCATTCGCGTCGGGACTCCGTACCCGTCAAGGTCGTCGCGCGCGTGTACGTGCTCGTGACTGAACAGGAGTGCTGCGGCCTCACTGCTCCGCCGCGGGTCGGCGCGGGGTGTTGTCTGCGATGGGAGCGGACTGTCGAGCGAGTAGGGTCTCCACGGCGGGTCGGCAAGCCGTGGTGCTGCCTTCTCGATGGCGGAGAACGAAGCGGCACGCGGCGACTTGGACTGCTGGAATGCGGCGAGATGCGCGTTGGAGCGGGCAGCGCTCGGAACTTGCGAGCGGAATGCGGAGAAGGAGGGCGCGTTGATGGGCGCGAGGGAGGGCTTCTTGCGCGCGGCGAGTGCTGGTGCTGCGGGCACAAGAGTGACGGTCGGGGAGGCTGACTGCACGGAGGCCGGGCCGCTGGAGTCGTAGTTGCTGGAGGAGTAGTGCAGCAGCGATTCGCGATCGAAGGGGGTGGGAGAGGCGGTATGGAGGTGGTCGAGAGCAGCAGGAGGAGGAGGAGGAGGAGGGTGAAGCATGCGCGGCGTCGTGGTGGTGGTGATGCTAGGCGCCGTAGTGGCGGCGTGGTCAGCGTAGTGGTCCATGATCACCATCGAGGGCGTCCGTCCGCACAGGTCCGCTAGGAGCAGAGGGAGCGTGTCGAAATTGTGTGACTTGGACCGCCGGCCACGACGTTTCCCAAAGCGAGCATGCACGGCGCCAATCGTAAGCGCCAACGCTCATCCAACAGCTGCGACGAGGCTGTTTCGGGCATGGTGTGGACCGGCGCAGGAATAGGAGCACGATGCTGGATCTCTTGCGACACACAACCAGCAAAGCAGCGCTTCCACCGAGCAAATCACAACCCAGCATCGCCTCGGGGGCTGCCACATGCTCATCATACCACGATACCAGCACATTCCTCCCTCTCCCTCTCATCACCACTCATCACGTCTTCCACCCTCGTCGCCCGCCCCACCCCGCCCCGCCCCGCCCCGCCCCGCCCCGCCCCGCCCCGCCTCGCTTGTCCGCGCCCCTCTCGTCGTTGGCTGGCGGCTGTCTGCTTGCTGTCACCAACGGCCATCATCTCCAGCGCGCGCATGCACAATTGCGCGCCCCACTTAGTCGTCGCCAACCGCCAGGGGCACAAACTCAATCACGGCTTTAGCTCAGGAACCCGCCCGCGCATCAAGCCCATCTTGGCTGTCGTGCAGAACCCTAACCGCACGCGACCGATAAGGGGACAACACACACTAGTCCCCTCTCGTCCGTCTTCACCTCTACCGCTCCCTTCTCGCCGCCACAATGTCGACACACCATCGATCTCGCCAGCATGATTGTCAGATCCTCTGAAACTTGTTCCAGCGTCCATGTCATCCCAAACACCGATCCAGAAACAACCTCATGATTGTTTCACGCCGAAAATCGCAATCCTGCAAAACTCTCCGTCGTGTAGACTCGGCCGCTGCAGGAACGACGACAACTGTAGCACGTGTTTGCGCACTGCACGCTGCAGTACTGGTATCTGCCATGTGTCAGAGCAATCTTATACTAGAGCGTTATACCACGCTCTCGTTAATCGGATACCGATCTTACAGTAACCTTTAATCTTTACTACGATCGCAGAATATCTTTCTACTAACTACCTCTTATTAACTCTAAAGCAGAGTATATATTTTGCTAGCATATTCTTCCGTCTAAATCTCGAATATCGCATACTTTATAAAGACGATATATCTACGTTAGGTGTTTAATAGCTATTAATCGCTATATAGACGTCCTTCTTATCGTTTGCCTCGTCCTCGTCCTGCCCTTCTTTAATAACGATATAGTCCTCGTTATTACTATTATTGCTATTCTCGAGTTTGCAACTCTAACCTTATCTCCGAGTCCTTCGAAGCTATAGTATTGCTTACTTAGTAAATAGATATTAGAACAAGTGCGCTCGAGCGAAAACGCGGTCTATTCGAGGCTGCCGGAGCTACGCGCTTATAGGGACGAGCTTTTCTATCTAACTTATCTAACGACGGGTTATAATAAAGAGCGAGTTCGTTCGTAGACGTATCCGATCTAAAATAGTTATTAGCTATTACGAAAGAGACACCCGTCCTACTATTAGTCGCGCTAGATAATATATTAGTACCTAGCAGATCTTGCGATAACGTTTGCTTAGGCAATTAGTCGATCGCGCTGCTCTCGAGCAAAGTCTCTTACGTTGCGATATATAGCGGCGCCCTAGCGGAAGGTTTTAATATTACCTATTATTGCATAACTACCTAGCTACGTTATATAGTACTCTATACTACCGATTATAGATTGTCTTAGATATATGCTATATAACTTAAGAGTGCCGTCGCTATAGGACGACCCTATTATATAGGTATTCCCGTTATATACTAGCGTCTCTTTTCTATAGTTCTATAGCTAAAATATAGCGTACGTACTATACGCATTATTCTATATAACTTACCGCTACGCTACGTCCGGCCGGCCCCTAGCGCTCTTACCTTCGAAAAAGAAGTTAGGCGCAACTAGCAGAGAAGTAGTAGTCGAGGGGACGATATACTAGCCGAGTTCGCGGCAGATGCGTTCGTCTACCTATTCTAGACGTGCCCTATAGTACTTATTAGGCTATACTACCTTTAAACCTAAAGAGAACTTTTCTAGGTTATTAAACTATATGTTTTCGTCCGTTTCGAGCCGATTGTCCTTTGCTTCTATAATAATAGGGACTACGCTTAATATAGCTTTTGCCTCCGATCTTACCTTTCGATTAGCTCGCTAGAAATCCTTAAATACGTTATTAGTAAAACGCGAAGGCGAGAGAGAACTGCGGCTAATAAAAAGAAGCTCGCGGAGGAAATCGATATTCGCTAGCTCTTAAATATTCCTATCTAAGTCTTCGTATCCGTCTAAGTATACCCTTCGTTTAATAAGTATCTACTAAAACTAGGAATTATACGGGCTAGTAGTACCGGATATCTTCGTACCTTTGCTACTTAGTAGACTAAAGTCCTATATACGTTTGCCCTTTTGCGAGCTTAATTTGCTTATACTACCGATAGAATATAGATAGGCAGAGAACTGCGATTATTATTAATATAGAGCGATGCGATAATCTAAGGTATAATTACGCCTCGAAGGTAATTAAGATTAGGGCCTCCGTTCTATATAAAGCGTAGGAGCCTCTTAGTATCTAACCTTAATAGTCGTATCGACCTCTTCCCTACTACTACCTCCGGCGCGCTCTTCTCTATAGTAGTGCGATAATTAAACTCTTTTAGCGCCCGTCGCGTTAGCGTAATCTTTAATAACGCGTCCTAGAATTCTAGTAGGTAATTATCGAAACTAGCCTTCCTCCGCTTCGCACTCGGCTACTCCTTAATATCGTCGCACGCGGAAAGGCTTTGCCTATGTTTGCGCTAAGGATAGTCGTTATAAGGTAATATAAAGCAAATAGAGGCGCTCTCGCGGCGTAGCCGGTTATATAATAAATATAGAGATAGAGCGGCTATACGCTAGCGCGAGATAGTAAATTAGTATTAGGTAAGCAACGCCGACTACGATAGAGATAGCGCCGAGATCTAGGTAGTAGTACGCGCTTTCTAGTAGTTAGCCGCCCGCTTTATACTAGCCTTATACCTCTTATATAGGTAAGGCAAAGCTCTACCCTAGATCCGTTTTAGGTATATATACTATAGCGTTATCTCGCTATAACGTTAGCCGCGGTCGTCGGTCTCTTTTTAGCTATAGACGCGTATCGTCCGAATATAAAGCCTTAGATTCTATTATCTATTACTTAAAGATTATTTACGCGCCTAGGTATATTACTAACTATAATAGCATACCGCGGAAGGTAAGAAAGCGGAAGTTAGCGGCATTAGCGGAGTAGTAAAGCCTAAAGAGAAGGAAGCACGTTAGGAAGGAAGACTACGTTACTAATAACGAGAACGCTATATAAGAAGATGTCTTTATTAGGAACATTTATACTAGGCCGATTAATAAGCGTTATTTGCTCGGTTATAAGCTTAGCTAAGAGGGCTTCGGAATAGTATTCCTCGGTACGTACGCAATAGAAGTGCTATAACCGCGCTAACTAGTATAGAAAGAGATATAATAGATAGAAGAGAGGTTACGCTAAAGCTTAAATATCGATTAGTCGTACTATTTATACTTAAAGATAAAGTAGAACGGTATAGATAGTTCTAGAACTATATAAGGTTCCTAAAGCTATTCTAGTATAGATAGCATAACTACTATAAAGTTATAGCGTTTAAGCTACTAGGCCTAAGTCTAGAGGACTTATTCGCTTTTTATAGTTACCGTTTCTCGCTTTAAACGATATTTATACTAATAGATTAGCTTCTCTAACGACTCGAAAGCTTATACTTAAGAGGTATCGTATACTGCGATATTAAACCTTAAAACTGCTTAATAGGTATAGGTAGAAATAGCAACGTTATTTATATTACTAATTATAGTCTCGCCGAGGATGCCGGTTCTAAAGATAATTCTCCTAGAACTACGTCTATTAGGCCGTAGTTAGTTAGAATAGCTCGTTATACTAGTATCCGAGGCTATAAAGGCAGAAGTATATAAGGTAGGTCCTACTTGCTCTAGAGTATCTTACTAACGTAATCTATAGCGCAAACCTTCTAAGATAACCTTAAATTACTAGGTTATACTATAATCTATTTTGCTCGAGGACACCTTCCGTAGCAGGGCCTAAAGGGACGACGCAAGGAAAAAGAAGCGTTAATACTAGAGAAAAAGAGGAGTATAGAGGTTAGAGATCTATATGCGAGCTTGCTAGAAGAATTTGTAGAGTATATAAAGTACGTCCGCTAGCTTAGGCATAGCGAGATGCTAGATTATTCTAGAATAAGAGCGCTGTTCCGCTATAGAGCCTAGGGTAGGATATAGGACGACGATGGCGTCTTCGACTGGACTGTGCTCTTGTATCTTCAGCACAAATAAGAAAAAATGATTACTAACTACGACCACGATGCCCAACCTCTACCGTGCCTCACCGGCAATGGTTGAGGATCACAACCTTTTGCAAGTCTGTGACTGGCCCGCTCCTCGTGTATACATATCCTGGCTCCTCCGAATTACCTCAGCGCATTAACCCGGTATGCAAGGTTCATCGTTATTATTAACCGAGGGTAAAGGACTGTTATTCGTCAAGAAGAACGCAATGTCGCTGTTGCTATTTTGACTTCGTGTACGACGCTGCCCGACGTGCAAACACGCTGATATCACAACATTGCGACAACTCTTTTGTTGTCCATCCATCACATCTGTACAACACCCTTTCCAACACCTCTACTTCCCCTTCTTCTTCCCCTCCAGATCCGCATAAAACTCCCATGCAAAACTCCCACTCGGATCATTAAACCTCAACTTCCTATCCACCTCTCCAATCTTCTTCACATCCTCCTCACTCAACACGAAATCCCCTTCCAAATTCGCTTTGATCCTCGACTCCGTCTTACTCTTCGGAATCACACTCCTCCCCATCGTCACGCCCCACGCCAACGCAACCTGCGCTCCAGTCTTCCCATACTTGTCTCCAATTTCTTTGAGTACAGAATCCTCGATCAATTTCCCAATTTCTTTCCCGCTGTCGTAGATTTCGTTCGAGTTTCCGAATGGCGAGTATTGTGTGACGTGGATGTTGTGTTCTTTGTGGAAGTCGTAGAAGGCGCTCTGTTGGAGGTAGGGGTGGCATTCGTATTGGTGGGCTGCGGGGACGATGGTGCAGGTTTGGAGGAGACGTTGGAGTTCCGAGTGCGAGAAGTTAGAGATGCCGATGGCGCGGGTTTTGCCTTTCTTTTGGAGCGCTTCCATGGCGGCGTAGGTGGCAGTGTAGTCGGCTGTGCCGGGGACAACTTTGTCGTTTTCTTTGGGGAACATGGACGGGCCGTCTTTGAAGGCTGGAGGGAGGGTTAGTGGGTGTGTTGGTGGTGTTATGGATGGCGGGACTTACGTGAAGGCCAGTGCATGAGATACAGGTCGACGTAGTCTGTGTCGAGATCTTTCAGACTTGCGTCGAGTGCCTACGACAGCAAAAGCACGTCAGCAAAAGCTCTTGCAAACCACTTCATCACTGCTCTGTGAACAGGCTCGAAACTCACCTTCTCCACGCTCTCCGGCTCATGCGAATTGTTCCACAATTTGGTCGTGATGAAAATCTCTTCTCGTGGAACACCAGACTTCTTGATTCCCTTTGCCACCGCAGGCTCCGTGCCATAAATCCTCGCAGTATCAATATGTCTGTATCCAGCTTTCAACGCCAAATACACGGCTTCTTCTTGCGCATCCTTGTCTTGCCAAGTTCCGAAGCCAATGGCAGGAATCGAAGCCCCGGTATTGAGCTTCAGCCGGGTTGTAGAAGCCATTCTGAGCTGTTGTGTTGTGGTCTTGAACGAACTGCTGCTGCTGCTGCTGCTAATGTGCGATGTGACTTGTTGAGTTCTTCGAAGAGGAGCTGTGGTGTTGGCGAGGAGCCGGGAGGCCATCGGGAAAGATTTGAAAAATTGAACGAAAAATGTTCTCGTAAAACTATCGTGGGAGAGTACAGCTTGGATCTTCTTCGACCGCGATGATGGCTTCACAGGGTCCTTTTCTTACCTCATACGCGGGCGAGATGAGAGTTGCTCTTTCTGCGTTGTGAGACTTATGGTTGGTTGGTTGTGTTGCGGGAGGCCGAAGGGCGAGAGCTTCTTCATCGTGACGTAGCCACGTTCAGGTAGATAGATGTACATCATGTACATACTCGGGAAGAGTCAATCAAGCATTGCCTTTGAGCCGCTCACTCTCGGCACTTCGGGCTGGACGCGTCGAGAATTCATGTCTCTGTCACCATCATTGCACTGCATATGTGTCGACCCGGTCGAGACGTCACCGCGAGATCGTTGTTGCCGTTGATCATGTCGGCGTGCACGCGCTTCGGCTGAAACTCGGCTGTCGCGTTCGACAGCCACTCCATCTCCTCCTCGTCCTGATGTTCCGTTCCTTCATCAACCTCTGCAGACATCACTTCACCCTGCGCCATGCAGACCGGACTTGCGCCTCATGCCCTCCGAAGTAAGAGTGCCGCCTGGGGCCTATCAATCTACCCGTGACCAGGAGAAGGAGAAACAATGTGCCGACCGTTGAGCTACCACGATTCGTGTTTCGTCAGGAAATCTAAAAGTGAAACGCCAATCTGGAAGAACCAGTTCTTCGTGAAGAGCCAGGACAGCATTCAAGCGCAAATGTATCTTCGCCGATGAGATCTGGCTTCGCAGGTAATGAGACATGCCGGAAGTTCTGTGGGCACTGAGCGGCGAACGCATTGCGTACGATGAGCGTTACAGAGTCGAAAATAGACATCGGGAGAAGGCCTGCGCATCTTGGTGGTCATGGCAGTTCCTTCACCGTCCAACGTTCAAGCATCGAAACGCGCATCACGCGCGGCCATGGACGACCTTTGTGAGCCATGGCAAATCGCACAGCTTCGGGTATAATCACATCGTCCACATGATATCCCTTCATCAATTGGAGTCGCCAGAGAACATGCGGATACGCACAAGAGGCGCAGCTCTGGATTGTACGATTTCCTCTCTGCCCTACTGCTTGCCCACGACATGAAGTTGCCAACCTCGCGTGTGCAGATGTCTGAAGAATGACTCTGCTCACCCTGCGTCTCTTCACGGTGTATTATGATTGCCATGAGCACACAGAGGCAGCATCAGACCCGCATAGTCCACGTCCATGGCGGCACTCGTGATGCCAACTCGCAAAATTGCTCCAGCTTCCTGACTCTCCAAATCAATCATCTGAGAAATTCATTGATTAAATGCCACTTTCTCCGACCAAAAAGGTGGCTACGAAACAGGCATGTTCCCGTCTAACACGAAATACATCATGAAACCAATTCCCTCACCTTGGCCCTCTCCTCAGCAAGCTCGATCACGCGAAGCGAATTAATCATCGTCGGACTCCGCTGCCTCAACGACAATTCAGTTTTTTCTTCCCCACTCCCGTTCACCCGCGTGGGCCTCACGTATTCCTGCAAGAAACTTTCGTTGACAACCATTTCCACACCACGTTCCACCCTAGCACCAAACATGCTCCTCACCACCACCCGCCTCCTCGCAGCAACCGCTGCGCTCGCAGCCCTCACCTCCGCCCAAGATCAGAACAAGAACCCAAACAAGCAAGGCGAAGGCGCATCCGGCTCCCAAACCGAAGATGCCGCAGAACTGTACGTTTTACACTCCAATCACCTCCAAAAAAAAAGAAAACCAAACACCACCAAGTACCTCTCACTGACTTTATTCATTGCAGCATCTCCGTCGTCTCCGTCCTCCAAACCGCCCTCCCTTCTTCCATCCTCAACGAAGCCCTAACCAACAGCGCCGGTGTCTCCTCCCAACTCGCCTCCCAATTCCACGCAGGCGAAACTCCCACCTGGTTCTCCGATCTGCCAAACGGAGTCAAAACTTATTTGGTTCCGACTTTGACGAATTTGCCATCTTCTTCTTCGATGACGATAACGACGACAACAACGTCAAGTGAGACGGGTAGTAGTACGACGACTGGTGAGATTAGCTTTCCTTTCCGTTCCTTTGTTTTCCTCTGTTTGATGGGACGTGACGCTGACGTTGGTTATTTCGTAGATCACACGAGCAGTAGCACGCACAGCAGCAGCAGCAGCAGCAGCAAAACGAGTACCGAGACGGAAAGGAGTTCGAGAACGAGCGAGGCGGGAGCCGTGGGAGCTCCTGCTGCTGCTACTGGGGCTGTGGTGGCGGGTATGGCGGGTCTTGCAGGTTTTGTTGGAGTTTTGGCTTTGTAGGTTCGAATTATTCAGGTTCGGGAAATAATACTATTGGGTGCCAGGTTGGTGTTGATGATCGGTGGGAGTGGGAAGTTGGATGGGGATTCTGGTCGGTCTGGTCGCTGGGAGATGGTGTGTCGTGGTTGTGGATAGTGGGCTCTGAGAATGCGATGGGATGGTCGATGTTCTATGCTATTATATTTCAATCTCATCATTGTATGGATTTTTATGGTTGTTACTTTTGAGTTTCTAATTGCACACCCGCATGCTGACGCCTTCCGAGGGCTCTCGCTCGGAGATGCGACTTCGTCATGGTGGAACAATTCTACTGTCTTATTGGCCGTGCTACCATCCTGCCGATTGCTCAATTCGGCCGATGGTTTTGGTAGAGCAAATCTTGGCTGTTCAGTAATCCTCGCATCGGTCTAAAACGTCGGAAAATCCTGTGCGAGGAGAATAACGAACGCCGAAAGAAGGCTTACGACACACGTTCCTCTAAAATGAGATGGCCTCTGTTTGGCGTTTCCAGGCGTAGAACGAGCCAGTGCCATCTAGCTGGTTTCACGTCTTTCCTATACCATTTGGCATATGCATCTCCTGCTGTACCTCCTAGGATTATCGGCAGTGCTTCCATCCAGGACCCGATTGCTGTTTGTATTCCCCATGGTCATGATCAATGGGCATGCGTAGCGACGGTCGATGTCGCGAAGTCCAGATCAACGCCAGCATCAAACAAATGCCTGTCCATCCCCTGTCGAACCAAGGGTTCGAGCGCTGAAACTTGTACGCGCCAATTGCCCGCTGGCGAAATTTGACCATCCTGATCGGCTGAAAGTCGGGCAGAGGTCAAGGACTCATGTCCGAAGCAGTGATCCCCTGCCTTTCATGTATCGCCGTACATTGGAGTCGATGGGGCAGCAGATGGGAGAGAGCGGCGAATTAGCAGCCCAAAGAGAGAGTAGCAGACCCCCTCACTTCACCTTCCTTTCAAGCGTACGTTTGGACACACTTCCCTGCCTGTCGAGTAGCGTGATGGTAGACCTCCTAGATCCAGTGGTCCTGCGAGAACTTCGGATGACCTTGACGCGATTTCCAAATGCCACGGCGACACTCTGTGAGTCGAGGGTGACTGCGGGTCCAGGATTGTCGACGTACAAGGATCCGCTACCATCTTGTTCTAAGTCTGTCGCAAGAACGTGCAGCGTCTGTAGCTCACCGTCTATGGACAGCTTGTATGCTTCCCATATGTCTGCAGCATCTTCAGTCTTCGCATTGTCGCGTGTGTTGCGTTTCCTCTGGCGGATCTGTGATGCGGAAGGCTGTCTTCGGGGGTCACGATCAGGTGGTTGGAGCAGGTCAGTCGACTGCTTTGAAGGTCTCCGCAAGCCCATGATAGCGTGACCATTTGCTGTTGCCCAAGCTCCGGGCGAAGCCAAAGTATGGGCTTCGAAATCACCTGGTCTGAAAGATGGGCATGCGGCAGAGCGTTGTGCTAAACAGATGCAGCCCTCTGGAGCATCGTTGAGGATCCATGTGGTCATGGCACATTTGTTGGATCCTATCGCTTCTCCAACTGTTCCAAATCTTCTCAGTGCTAAATTGCCACAAGCTGGGCACAATCTCGATGTTCCTAGTAGCAGTTTGTCGACGTCCGGACCTGCAGCACTGATATCGAATTTGGCAATGTGAGAAAGTGTGCCACTGTCCAAGAATACCGCCGACTTTGATGTGGCGACGAGTAGAAGCTCCATATCCAGGTCGCGATACAGTTCGACGTCAACATGACTTGTCAGATGGCCGCCGAGATGTCCTTCTTCAAGCTCGACTTGGAGCTGCGCAGTCTTGGTAGCGGTCCATTCGTTAACCGACCAGCTGTGGGCGATGATATTTGCCTCCATACCAACGGTGTACAACTGACGCCCGTACGTCGTGTCTTGGATGGTGGCACCCATGAGAGGCAATCTCGAGAGCTCGTCACTGTAAGAACTGTCATCTTGAATGTCACCCACCACTATCCTTCCGGCAGAAGTCAGCACCAGGAAGTGCAATCTCAATCCGTCGCTTGTTGGGAGTGGTGCGAAAGTGAATACCGTGGCCGGATGATCGTCGGGGTATTGCATGATGCTGGTCTTCAGGAGTCCGCTGCTGGTGTGGTACACCAAGATGCGGTCATCTGCGCAATGACATGCAATGCATTCCCCTGTGTTGTCGATGGCAAGATGCCGTATAGGCCATGCGATGTGCTTGAGAATGTGATCGGGAATCGCGATAGCATTGTACGTCTGCAGTATAGGGTTCTGTATGGCAATAGAAATGCTCCGATCGAGTCCGATAGTGACGAAATGTCCCGCTTCGTTGCTTGCGATCTTCACAATATCCAACCCGTGCGGCAAAATCACTGTGTCACAGGTCAGGGCGTCTTCGACCTGCTCCAATGCGAGATCGTTGTCCTCGTCTCCAACATCACTGTACAGCAAGAAATTCATCAATACTGCGACAAAAGCCACGATGAATACAATGGCTACCATGACCGGGTAGAAGTGGTGGACCGCAAAGCTGTGCAAGATGTGCGTCCACGAGTGATCATTAGTAGGAACTCCAGTGCGATCGGAGCCTCCCAATACCACGACCAGGGGCGCAAAGAGGCGGATGACAAAGCTGTCCGCACCAGGCTTTGCCAATCGCATCACCTCCTTTGCGGTGTCGAAATCTTGCATTCTCATCCAGTCCGCAGGGGTCAGAGTGGCATTCATGGGAGGCGGTGCAAAAGTGTCGAGGTCGGATGTCGGGCTGGCATCATTCTTGATGAGATTTAGGACATCCCGGATGGTGGCGCCGGCGCCCTTGCGTTCGAAGAAATGATAGTTGAGAGACAGTACAAACGTGGTCGTGACAGCTGTTCCAGCCATTCGCGTGCTCACCGGGAGTCTGCCCTGAAGAAGCGCATCAACCCATGTATGATGCATGGCAGGCGACTGTTTTCTTCGACGAGGTCTGTTGTGCCTCGCTGCTAGTGCGTCTTGTAATTCGAGTCGCCTGATGTCCACACTTAACACAGCAACGAAGAATGTAAGCAAGAAGCAGGCGTCAAAGAGGGTCGCTATCGCTGCAAAGGCGCAGAAGGCCGCCACGCCGGGAGACACAACGATTGAGAGCAGACCAAGGACAGTCACGTTTTGTACCGCTGCTGCCACAGACATAGGTCCGATGTCGCCCAGAGCATTCGCAATACGAAGCTCTGTTGCAATTGTTGGAGGGTAGGCGAGTACTGCGTTGATCAGTCTGAAGATGTTTTCGATTCCAAGAACAAGCACAACGAAAGGATATGCGTTCTGCGGGATCATTGACAAATTGATCTGCAAGAACGAAGTCAACATCAATAAATACAGTGAAGAAATGCAATTTTGCGCTCCTTACCTGCAGTATGTGGCAGATGGTGAAGCTGGACAAGATGGAACAAGTCATCTGGGTGACGGCAGTCACTACCAAGCCACCGCGCGAGTGGAAGGCCTTCATCCTGCGGAAACTCAGGACGACATAGATGGCCATGGCGGAGTATGCCAATGTTAGAGCAAGATGCTCTGAGATGCTCAATGGCGTGAAGCTGAACTCGTACACGCGATGGCGAGTGACATGACCGTCCGCAGGAAAAAGCGTGCACTCCGGGCACGCACTATCCGCCAAGGTCTGCATTCTGTCGTGCCATCTATCGCCGATCCCGCCACCGCCTTTGTTGAGCAAGGTTATGACAAGCGCGTCAGCAGCCTTCAGCGTGGTCCTCTCGAACTGCTTGCCGGCAAAGACTGATGCTGGGCGAAGAACCACGTTGAGCGAGGAGGATGTGTGGCGTTGCTCATTGATGGTGCCAATGATGTCGTCGTCGGCATCAATTAAATCCGCGGAATTGTTCCAGTACATCAGCGGAGAGTGGAAGGCCCAGGGCACAGCACTTGATCGCAACTTGTCGTCCAGGGCGTGCATGATGTCGCCAAGGTTCTCGTTGCCGACCAGTGTCTGCTGCACAGCAAGGCCACGTTTGAGCACATCCTTGTTGAGGGCGTCCATGTATGAGCCAAGTACCCATATTTGCCGCAGCTCAATGTCAACGACGGTCGATGCATTGTTCACTGGCTTGGCGGTCGTCCACACGTGATGGGGCACAGCGGCCAGGCCGGCTGTTGGATTCTCGGACAGGAAAATGGTCGGATAGGAGAAGCCCATGGCTATAGCCACGGAAAGGAGCATCACCCAGAGCCAATGCTGGGCGGTGGTCTTGCCATGGCGGTAGAATGCTCGCCGGACGGGATGATTGACAGATAGACGAGGCGGCTGAGTGGTGCCTCGAATGGGTGAGAGCAAGTACCAAAGCATCTGCGCGACGAAGTGCTGGCGAGCGCGGCGGTAGTGATGCTTTCAGCACTCCAGGCGTCTGGAGCAAGTTGCCGGACGCTCATGGTATGCATGTGAGTGGCAGACCAGGACGGACTTTGTCTGTGAACAAGCAACAAATGGTCGGCCACGGGGAAAAGATGGACCGTCAGCCACATGCACGGCCCAGCTGACGGCTAAGCCACATCTTCCATCTGAGCTACAGTACCTGGCTGCCCGTCAACTACGTCAAAGACGGCGGAGCTCTGTGTATCAAAGCAATAATAACACTCTCACGCTCTTTTGATCCTCTCCTGCGCCGCCATCATGTCGATCGATCCGCCGGCGTACATTGTCTCGCTGCAGAACAACATCCGCGCGCGACCCATATCGTGGGAGGGAGCTGTCCGAGCGAAGACCATCACCGACGAAGACCTCAAGAAGATCAAGGCAATTGACAAGGTGCGAAAGGAGCAGCGGAAACAGACAATCGAGAATGATGTGCAGACATACACTGCGCTGCTGCTCGGCGAGGGCCAGACCCGGAGCATCTTCGAGAGCGCGGCCAAGAGGACCGATATCCTGCAGTACATGCTGGTCTTGACTGGAGATATCGTGGATGGTGAGCGACGGACATACCGAACTCCCTCTTCCCAGGTGATCTGACCGCTGTGCAGACATACCCGCCCTGACCGAGTCTCTTATTAAACACCCACACCCATACAAGCCATTGCTGCCACTCCTCAAACAGTCGAACAACCCCGAAGACCCCATTCCTCTCCTCACGTCCTCCGTGCTCGCCTCGCTACTGTCGCATGGCCTTGTGGCACAGTCAAAGTCCGACCCGGAGATCGATAAGGCCCTCCCGAAGCTCTACTCGTACATCGCCGAGCTGGCAAAAACGTCCGACTCTAACCTCCAAGATATCGCGGTGCAAGAATATAGCGCGCTGTTGAGAACCTCCAAGTCAAGACAGCAGTTCTGGAAGCAACGGAAAGAGACACTTGGTCCACTGATGGAGGTGCTGCACAATGCAACAGGTGGAAAGGATTCAGACAGCACAATGTACAACGGCGGCTCCGCCGCAAGCATACGGAGCATGCCGGAGTCAATCAAGATTAGTGGCGTCGGGCTGCAGCTGCTATACCACATCCTCATGGTGCTGTGGCAGCTGTCTTTCGAGGGCAAGCTTGTGGGGAAGGGCTTGGACGAAGAGCATGATATTGTGCCGCTATACACGCAGCTACTGCGAATCTCGCCCAAAGAGAAGACGACACGCTTACTACTCGGGACACTCAACAATCTGCTGTCATCCAACAAATCAACACTGATGCCTGCTGCTCTTCCCGCGAGATTGCCGGCAGTGCTCACAAACCTGAAAGGGAGACACCTGACCGATGAAGACTTGTTAGAGGATCTGGAAAGCCTGAAGGACATGGTCGAGGAATACACGAAAACTCAGACCACATTCGACGAATACTCGGCAGAGGTCAACTCGGGGCATCTGCGCTGGTCACCCCCACACAAGAACGAGGCTTTCTGGAGAGAAAACGCGCAGCGTATCATCGAAGAGGAGAAGGGAGCCTTGTGCAAGAAGCTGGCAGAGATCATGTCTAAAGATTGGGCGAACGACAAGCAAGTCCTTGCAATTGGCTGCAGCGATGTTGCGAATCTGGTCAAAGTGTGTCCAGAGAAGAGGACACAGTTGGAGAAATTCGGCCTCAAGTCTCGAGTGATGGCGCTCATGCAGGATGAGAATGAGACTGTGAGGTGGGAGAGTCTCAGGGCTGTGGGCGAGTGGCTGCGGTATAGCTTCGAGCAGTAAGTCAGATAAGTTGTACGGTAGAGACCACAAACTGCTGATTCAGGATCCTCACGACTTTCCGAGTCGCGGCTCGCGTGCTCCATTACGCCGAAAGCTTTCCTGTTGCAAACGTACTGACAACTTATGTGCGGGAGCGCAGGTGGATGTCACGAGGGCAAGCGCTGAGGAATGCTAGGAAGATATTTCAACTCTGTCCTTTGAAGTTCGGCAGGAAGCTTGCTGGGATGAGATGCATTTGAGATGAGCGTATAGCTCAGTTTATCCCTCAGACGGCGTTCGGCAATCAAGGTATCGACATGTGTAGATGGCGCTTGTGTTGACATGCTCATGAAGCTAACGTAGTAGGTCTCTTCTCCAGAAAATACTACTCGGGTCAAACACTACCTGCTAGCACGGCTTTTTCGGACGATCGGAGAGGCTGAGATCCGACCTGATGTAATTTGAGTTGGACTTGGCTCGGGGCCAACACCGATCTATACTTATGCCTTCCATGTCGAGCTCCACGTCTTCAAACACCCTGCGGCTCCTTCCGCAGTCTCTGCTTCATCTGCAGCACTTGTTCCTTCGGCAAGCGGAGTGCCGACCCGCGGATGTGCGATGTGCGATGTGCGATGTGCGACTTCTCAAAGCGACCACAATCTGGCGAGTGGCACTCGCTCCAGACTATCCTCGCGCTGACGACTTTTTCTCTTCCTGGAGCCTGAAGACTCGAAAAGGAACGAACAGTGTAGACTCGCCTCAGGCCTTCGCGGTTGCGCAGCGACACTCCTGGGACATTTTCAGCCGCGGAACAACCTCTGAACTTTCTTCTTTGCCGGATGCTTAACATTGATTGCATTTTGCTCGTGTGGTCGAAATGAGTTCCGCATCCTCCTGATCAAAAATGCCCTTTCTTCAGTCTTGGCAGGACTGAAACGACGATGAGCTACGCACAATTGATGCGCGGCACAAGACTGCTGGGAATCCCAGGTTGAAAGAACACATGACTCGAACGCCACCGACATTGCCTCTGGTAGTTCGCGGCCTCGGTAGACGACAAATGGACGCGCTACACTCGGTCATCTCTTCTGCTGCAGCAGAAAGCCAATGGGATCGGGACCATCAACATCTCGTCCACGTCTTGGGCCGTTATGTCCTGCAACATCGTGGGAAAGGGTCTCAAGTTCTCGAGCACTCGCTCGCACAGACCCATGTCTGCGAAATTGTTCAAGTTGCACTCATCTCAGGTACATCGCAAGCGCCTTCACCCTGGGAGTCCTTTGAACTGGGATGTGCATAGCAGTGAGGATGAAATTAGTCGCAGAGGCCAACCGCCTTCATCAGCGAATGGCCTGCTTCATGGTGGTTGTCCTTCTGAAGACCCCAACCTGCGGACCGTCTTGGTCTAATGACAGATCTCGCGCCATTCGACACTCTTGCGCCTGACTTCTCAATGCACGCACACACGCCCAAGTGCACTCTACACGCTCGTTACTCGTGCCAGTGAAGTCTCAAGATGCGCAGCAGACCAGCGAGAGACTACAGTCTATTATTGGCCCTTTGCGCCTCTTTGACGAAAGCACAACAACATGGCTTGCTCGAAGAACGAGTACCTCCGCCGCAGCAACTTGAGCAAAGAGACTTCTGGAGCGATCTCCAAGGTAATCATATCGATGCCATCGCAAACGCCGCACAGGAACTGGTGAATCAAAAGTTCCCCGAGGAGACGCCGACGAAGGTCAATTTACAGACGGTGGCATGGCCAAGCACATATCAGATCGGCGGAACAACATACACGGCAGCGCCAACGACTTCAGCATCCGCCACGAGCAGCGAATCGTCCAGCATCACATCTAGCACGTCCCTCTCCACCACCACATCAATGACTGCGACTTCGACTTCCTCTTCCTCTACAACCCCGACGCCGACACAGACGAAACCTCACGACAAAAAAAACGTGAACGATGGGGATCGCAAGGTCGCAATTGCCTTGGGTGTCATTGCCATATCGGCAGCTGTTGCTGCAGCACTACTGGTACTATTGGCAGCTTGGTACAGAAAGCGTAAAACTGGGACTTACTTCAAACCCGCAAGATGTCCGGAGTGTAGCTCATCGCGCGCGCCATCTATACTATTCGGAGTCGACCGGGATTCGGGCGCTTGGAGAGCAGAACACACTGATCATTCGCATAGCTGGCTATCAGGCGCGAGGAACTTTGGATCGGTGAGGTCCGGAGGGGCTAATTCGCTCAGAGCCAACTTTCCAGAAATGACTGGAAGCGCCGAAAGGCTTCCAATTCCTGTCGAGGCGGGCAAGGCAACAACCGCTCATCAAGAATTCGCCATGTTGGGCGACAGCTGTTCCAGTCGGGGGACAGGACGATTACAAAAGTCCCGTCCGACGACGCGAGAAGGCTTTATTGAGCTCCATCAGGCTCCCCCGGGAGTTTCCGAATTGTCGGGAGACGATCTGAACACCATTAACGAATTGGAAGGCGAGACGTCAAGTCAAAGGCCTATGACCAGACGACTGTCGAGCTTTCCGTTCATGTTCAGCTCGAGTGTCAGAGGTGGTAGTGACGTGGCCACATCCCCTGATGGCATGGCATCCAGATCAAACAGCGGAATGACGAGAAGTACGGCCACGACTCTTGGCCCCATAGCATCCAGATCAAACAGCGGGATGATAAGAACTACGGCTTCTGAGCTAGGCACTAATGAGTCTTCTGTGAGAAGACGGCTTTCGAGCGTCACGAGACTTAGTCTCAGCCCTGTCGTAATGGCCAACATTGCCGGATCCAAAACGAACATTCAAAGCTCTAGTGATGGCTCTGGTATGACCGTTCCGGACGCTCAATGTGACCAAGATTACCGACCATCGGAAATGGATGGCGAGTCCCCTACACGAAGGGCTTCGCGATGGCGCGAACTGCAACGGAGTACGTTCACTGTTGACGACCTGAAAGCTGAGGTTGAAGGCTTCAACGCATTACTAGTATCTGGCTCTGAGGGCGACACTACCAGCGTTGGGTCCTCACCGACCGACATGGATGATGCTCATCGGAACTCAGTCCTCAGCCCATCGTCCACTGGCAACTGGTCAGAGGTGCGTGGTGCATCTTTGGATGGCGCCTACACTGCACCGACCGATTACTCCACACGCTCACCTTCCAATGCCTCACAATCAGCCAAGTCCTCGTCATCTTCAGCAGATGGCTCGCCGATTGGGTATGTCTCCGCATTGCGTCCTGCATGTCGTCCACAGAACATTAAGACGACAGAAATCATCTTGCCTCCTCGGCCACCTCAGGTGTTTCTTTCAGGCTCAAAGCCCAGCAGCATTGGCTCTGTCTCTCCAGTATCCACTACCTCCACAATTCGGCTACCCGCACCTCCCACGCAAAGCGAGCGTGACGCTATCTTGAGCAAACTCAGGCACCAAAACACCTCTCCGCGCCCTACACCCGCTGAGAGCTCTCCTGCATGGGCTCCAGCTGGTGCATACGCTATGGCACCCATATGGCGAAAGAAACGCCCCATGCCCCTTACACCAGAGTTCCTTGCACCCTCCGTCAATAGCCCGCGGATAGTGTCTCCCTTACCCTTACACGGTAGCGGCGACTTCGGAAGGAGGAGTCCAGTGTCGGCGCTCCGATCATCCTTTGGAGATCTCTCAAGAGCGACTACCCTCAAAGCTTCCGACTCCACTGCCTATCCTTCTAGCGAAGCCTTGGTCAGTCCAGATTCTGTAGACTCGGCCAAAAAGCCGAGACCCCGAGCTCTCGAGCCAGACCGGCGTCCAGAGACCTTGACGGCAGGCAACATAGCAAGGCAAGCTTCTGTCGATGCCGCCGATGCTGAAGAAGACGAGCCCCAGAACGATGACGACACCAACAACAACAATATTCCAATCGAAGTCTCAATAGATATGGAAGAAGATCCGGATTCCCACACCCTCCACACCCGCCACGACCAATACTTCCGTCGCTGTTCTCGACTGGACCCCGGCTCTCCCTACTCGTACCTGCACGCCTCCCCCACCGCCTCCAAATTCCAGTCGCTAGCAGAAGAAGGAGCAGACAAACCAACCCATTATCCTACTTCGGACGAAATCCAGAAGTTCTCCTTCGATGACGGCGAGGGAGAATTTGCAAACAGAGAGGACGGAGATGATGGGTGGAAGCCTTCGGACGTTGATCTTGAGGGTGGGATGGGGAGCTGGGCTTTGATGGCTTGAGGCGTGGACTCAGATATGCAAGATTTCACTTCTACTTCTTTCCTTACTGTATGCAGAGCGTACAGTTTCCCATCACGGGCGTTTTCAAAGGAAAATGAATAATGGTGTTTGAGAGAAAGCTCCGAATGTACATACTTACCAACACTTCGTGCAGATGTTTTGGGGGATGTGAGCGTTGATAGTGATCGTGGTGTGCGCGCATTCTCAACATAATCAGCAGCGCGGTTCGACAACAAAGGACATGGGAAATGTAATCATGAGGCGCGAAGAGCATCAGATACCACTTTAGGTAATGGAAACCTGTTTGACATGGACTCCGTCTCTCGTACTAGTTCCCGTGCTGTCTCGCATTCTTGGATTCGTAAAGCAGCAATGGCGTAACGATAGATCTTTCTCAGACCATTAATGATTGCGTAAAGATCAAGAATCGAATCGACCGCGGTCCTCGCAACGAACATCAAAGTTTGATCACAACTTCAGCCAAAATGGACTCAATCGTCGAAAGGACCACATCGCTGATGTCCTCAGACTATCCCCTCGATCCCCTTCAAAGCCGTATGTCTCACACATAACCACTCTCCCGTGAAAGCATTGCGCTTCCATTCGAACAAACTCACGCCTTGCGTCGCGATTCCGCCCGGCTGGCCGGAAGCCTCAGCATTGATGTAGACGTTTGCGCAGCCGAAAAATTCATCTACTTCGCACGACGTGCCGAGGACGTTGATGTAGACGTTTGGCGCGTGAGACTGGATGAATTTGTAGCTGTAATAAGCAGGTCAGATTGGACGAGAGCAGTCGTGCGAACGAGTACAGTAGACATATATGCCACACTGGTTGCGTGTTGTGAAAATTGGCTGGACAGAGAATGCGAAAACCGGGGTGAAACAGAGAGAAACTCACGTCTCCAAGTGTTTCCACCAAGAGTCCACTTCGGGAAATTCGGTCAATCTCGCCCTAAAGCAGGTGTGGTCGACAACGCACGCCAGCCGCTCCGCATTGGCCCAGTCCCGGTTATTGATCGAATCGATAAATTCGCAGGACATTCGAACCAGATATTGTGAAGTCGACTCGATGGGTTCCAACAGCATGGATGGTGTGGCAGTCGAGGCCTCGCTCGTGGTCTGATGCGCTGGGTCGTAAGTCGGATCATATGGCCCATTGTCATCGTTGAAGTGCTGCGGCCCCATCATGCTGGGCTCGCCAAGGAGGAAATGAGCCCAGCCATCGTCGCTAGGACATGATGTGGGTGGCTGTTGCTGCTCGAACCCGCCTGAGGGTGGGGTGGCTGGGATCCAGATGGAGCCTTGGCGAGAGGGAGCTGGCGTACGGAATTTGATGGGGGTATGAGCGGCCGAGGAGGCCGGACTGGCAGGAATGAAGATTGCTGCGTGCTCCATCTTCCGGGGAGAGCAGTGCTTGATTTCCTTTTCAGGGCGGAGTGAACACAGGTGCAGTTGCGTTGGGCCGAGGGACGAGCGTCAACGATTGCGTTGAAAAAGCGAAAAGCGTGGGTGAGCGCGTAGCTCGAGGGCCGTAGCCCTGGAAGAACTGAATCGAATGCAAGGCGGAGAGCGTACGGAGGGTAAAGCCTGACCAAGGCAAATAGTAATTGTGCGTATGGCGGAAGGGGAAGAAGAGAGGAAACGCTGAAGTTGTGATTCACTTGACGTCTTCCCCGCCCCGCTTTTCCGCTAACCCTACACGCTAGCGTGTCGGCAACAGCCGCAACTTTTCGACACCCCAGCTCGTTCTCGGTCTGGGAGGTGCGACTTGCAGCTTCCAACACCAACACTACAGCACCCATCATGGACTACCAAAACCGCGCTGGCTCCAAATTCGGAGGAGGCGGTGTCGCCTCCCAAAGCGCGACCAACGCCGACCGCCGGGAACGTCTCCGCAAACTCGCCCTCGAAACCATCGATCTCGACAAAGATCCATACTTTTTCAAAAATCACGTCGGATCCTTCGAATGCCGTCTCTGTTTGACCGTCCACCAAAACGATGGCTCCTATCTAGCCCACACTCAAGGTCGCAAGCACCAAACGAATCTCGCGCGACGCGCAGCCAAAGATGCGCAAATGGGGAAGAAGGCCGAGGAAGGCTACACTGGAGCGAACGCCGTACAAGTAAAGCGGAACGTTGTCAAGATCGGCCGACCCGGCTACTCCGTCACGAAGACGCGCGATCCCATCACGAGGCAAGAAGGTCTGCTTTTCAGCCTACAATATCCAGAAATTGCACAGGGTGTCGAGCCTAGAGTGCGATTCATGAGCGCGTACGAGCAGAAGGTGGAGGATCCTCCAGACAAGGCGTTTCAGTATTTGCTCGTCGCGGCGGAGCCGTACGAGACTTGCGGGTTCAAGATTCAAGCGAGAGACATCGATCGCAGAGAAGAGAAGTATTGGACCTGGTGGGATGCGGACAGTAAACAGTTCTGGGTACAGATCAATTTCAAGACGGAGAGAGAGGAGAGATTCAGTGGTGTGCCTGGTCTGGCTCCGGGAAAGAGATGAGATAGATCACGAGAACCTTGGGAGAATCTTTGGCTCGAGAAAAGTGCTTGGCGGCGTGCAATAAGCAACATCATGGCTTCACGATAACCAATGATGGTATCAACGAGGACCGGTACTCGAGGCGACCGTCATGGAATGTCTTCGATGGGTTGGAAAGTTAGTGTACTCCATATTACACCAGAGGGAGGCATATGCGTATCTCTGAACGGGCACGCGCCTAGGCGCTGAAGAAGAGGAATCAGATGATATGCGAACAGCGCAACGTGGTTCTTAGTAAGCGACTGCTTTGACGCCTGCCTATCAATTGATAGCTGACTTATACAAGCACTATCCTAAGCTCGCAGACGTCCCAAGTCGTCCGACGTCGTGACCGCAAATAAAGGACCTCCGTCAAAAACCCGAGACCGTATGCTTCCATGTGCGCTGCCTGTTCCCTTCAGCTGAGCGACTCATCTCAATGGAAACCGTGCCGGTCCATGTGGCGCGAACATGTGCGGATTGCGAGATTGTGCCACAGAACCCCACATCGAAGCCGACAGTTGCGGCGTGCCCTCCGTATCTGGGACTGCCTGCGCATCCTGGACCATTCTCCCAACGTCGGAGCTTGTTGAGAACCTAGCCAAGACACTTTCGCTCAGTGCTCGCACAGCCTGCGTCTCAGTGCCATTGAGACTTTGGGGTCCGTCCACCTAGAACTTCGAGAGAAGTAGATCCAGCCGCCTCTGGACCGCAACGTGACGCTTTCTGTAGGACCGGTAACGCAGAGTGACCTCGCCTTCCTCCAAGACCCTCTTCCGAACACTGGACATAAATTCCGCGATCTGAGGCTTCACCCCCAGCCGAATCATTTCGCAACGACTGATGTGCATCGGGTCGTAGACATTCAGATGGTACTTGTGAAGCGTCAACTCGTCGCTCTCCCAGAAGATATTCTGCTGCCTGGTGCTGAACAACGGCTGTCTGCACGAGGGGCAATCATTGGAGCCGCGAATGAACCATCCTGTGACACAGGCTTTGCAAAACACGTGGCCGGCCTCGCATGGGAGTATGACCGGTTCCGTCAACCTTCCCAGGCAAAAGACGCAGCTTCTCGATGGGTGTTGGGCTCCTGCGGGCACGGCGATGAGAGCCTTTGAAAGGAATGCGTCTTTGCGGGGACCTCGACCGAGCATACGCAGCAGATAAAGCCGAAGTGAGCTCATGTTGAAAGCAGGTGGCGTGTACGTTATGTATTGATGAAAAAAAAACCGATGTCGAACCGTGTCTCCTGAAAAAGGAAGGCTTCGGGCAAAAATGTTCGTCGTTCGGGCGCGCTGTCGGCTCGAAGATGTTCGGTGCGGAGTCTGCCGCTCGAGATCAATAGCGACGAGTCAAAGATCTGATCTGTTCACGAAAAGTGCATGTCATTAAAGGATGGAATTATGCGTGTGTGTTGCTGTTGTTGGTGCACGAGTGTCTTCAGAGACGTAGACGCAGACGCAGACATATTCGCAACACGTTTCTTCCTGGCCTCTCTGCGCCTGGCAACCCTTCTCATCTGCCAAATATCAAGCGCGCAGCGACACCTTCCAGCAGGACCCATCGACTGCGTGCAAGCAAGTGAAATCGCCAACGACCGCGCTCTTGCCTTCCTTGGACGCCCCTGGCAACCGGATAGACAACAGCCCAATTGTGGCGGGGAGGTGGAAGTTTGGATCAGGAAGAGTGTGGCGGCCAGCATTGGCCACTGCAAGGAATAGAAAACAACCGGGGGAAAGTCGAGTGTGCAGTGGGTCTAGTGGAGCGCGGCGTTGCTTTCGAGGCAGACTCAAATGGTTGCTGATGGCACAAATGACTGCAATGTAAAGGAGCATAGCGATGCTCATCGCCTCCAGCTTGAGGATGAAGAAAATCTTGGAACTCATGTCAAAGGCATGGCATCGGAAGTGAAGCCATAAGAAGGGCACAAGTCATTTGTCGTTACAGTCGCTACTTGGGAAGAAAACCCACTCAAGCAATCCCATCCCATCCAAGCAATATCCCCCCCAGCACGAAGCAAGTCCTTGCCACCAAAGTCCCTCTCACATCTGCTCCGGACTCATCGAAAATATGTCAGCCGGAGGAGAGCCAGACGGCGAAGGAGTTCGAGGGGGCGGATTACGGGAAATCCCCGCAACATTCCTCAAGGCCACATTCGGATCCACCGGCGGCGCAACATAGGGAATATGGACCTCCATCGGGTACATCAAGTCGTGCCTCAGATACGCACAAGCCTCCTGATACATTCTCTCGTCCCTTCTTGTCCAGCACGGCGCCCCTCTATCATGCCTCAAACGATAATACTGCTTCGCGTGCCAGTCAAAATTCGCCATTTCGAGCTGCACTTCCCTCGTAACATATCCTTGCATACTCAGCATCGCGTTGTAACGTCCACGCAAGAATATCGAACGCCTCGTGAGCTCTCCATCCGTGAAGCAAATCTCCACGACAGAATGCGGGTGAATGAATCCGCGCTCCATATCCGTGAACGGGGGCTCATCGTCGTACGTATCAGGATTCGAAATCTGTGTACACGGATGTTCTCTTCCGAAACTGGGAGCGGCGGTTCGTACGCGGAGTTGGTACATCGGATCCGTGCCATGCCCGCACTCGGGACACTCGTCGTGAAATGCGAACCAATCTTGGGCGCACTCGAAGCAGATTTGATGTTGCATCGTGCAAGTTGGAACCGTGATGGCGCGGCGCAGCTTGTAGAACACCTTGTTGCAGCCACGGCAGAATGGTCGAGTGATCCGTGGTGCGACTGGAGCGGTCAGTTGTTGGCCGATGGCATATTCGAACTCGTCGTGCCATGGAAGATAGAAATCCATCTTTCGAGGATGAGGCGGCGGTCGAATCTGCAGGCTTTGTTGGACGGTCCTCGTCTAGTCCGCGGTGATGGCTAATTCACCAAGAGTGCAGAGCTCAAGAAAGCTGCTCGGATAAGCGTGCAAGAAAGTTGTGTAGTCGGTGAAGTAGCGGGAAGGTCTGTCGAAAGAGGCGGAGTTTTGAGCTACAATTTGTCGCCTTCCAGCTCAATGCAGGTAGCCTGCTGCCCAGCAACAGCGAAGGCAACAACAAACGGCGAACAAGCATATTACGAAGGAGCAATGGCGCAGACAACGAGAAAGGGCAGCTCAGAAAGAGGTTCTAGGAGTTCGCTCGCGCCTTCTGCTTTGGTTTTCTCCTTCTCCCAGTCGACAAAGTCAACCCCTCTATGTAGTGGCACTCAACTTCACCCCGAAGCTCGATGATCTATTGCTCACAGCAAGAGTGCACCGACACCAACGACAGCAGCAGCGAGTCCGAGCCCAGTGGGACGAGCTGCACCGCCCACCACAATCACCACATCTTCGCTATCATCAGAAGCGTCCTCGCCGAGAAATTTGTTCGCTTTGACTGTGACAGTCTTCGGTTTCGGGGCCTTGATCGTCACGGTCTTCGCTTTGGGAGGTTTGCCAGGCTTGATCGTTGTGGTCTTTGCCATGCCAGATTTGACTGTTGTGGTCATCGCTGGAGGGGCTTTGATGGTCGTCGTTCCTGGAGGTGTAACGTTCGTGGTCTTCGGCGAGGCTGTGATGGTGCTCGTCTTCCCAGCTGTGGAAAGTCAGCGCTGCATATCATAGAAGCAGTGCTGTTAGGCAAGAATGGGGAGACGATGGAGTGGAAGGACTTACGAAGCAGCCCGTTCGTGACTATCCCAAGTGGGTTGGTCTTGACGAGGTTGGTGACTTGTGCCGGAGCATTAACGATGGTAGTCCCAACGCCATTGGGAAGTATGCTCACAACTTGAGCGGGAGCGTTGTTCAGAGTATTTACCACAGCCGTAGCCACTCCATTGGGCAAGATAGTTGTCACAACACCCAGGAGCCCGGGCTGGGTGATCGTCGTCACAATTGCTGGTTGTGTCACAGTAGCTATGGTCGTGGTGGGTTGCAAAGTCGTCGATATCGCTGTGATGGTCGTATCTGGGACAGAGGACACGACAACCGTGATCATTGAAGGACTTGATGGAGCAGGTTGAGACACAGTACTTGTCACTGGGCCTTGAGGGGCGTCCGATATCACGACTGTGACCATGGGAGTGATTTGTGTACCAGGTTGGCAGATCGTGTTCGTGACGGTAGTCCCTGGACTCGGAGAAATCACGACACGAACGAATGGAAACGTTCCAACGGCAGTAGTGACATACGTCGTTGCCGGGATTGTCGTGGTAATGACTCCAGGAGAAGTGATGCCCGGATTGATCGCTGAAGGGTGAGGCGCCAAAGTTGTTGTCATAGCACTTCCTGGTTCGATGGGAGTGCCATTGGAGAGGGTGATCGTGGTCGCAGTAGGGCGAACTGCCGGGATGGTCGAAGTACCGGTGGAACCTGTCAATTGTGTCACAACCATCGAAATAGTCTGCACAACCGGTACGTTTGTCGCGAATGGGATGACTGATGTGACTGTCTGGCTCCAGGTAGAAGTAGTGGTCGACAAAGCTGGTTGGCTCGGGGTGATGATGATAGGAGATCCAGTAATCGTCAAAGTGGACACGTAGCTGCCGTTGGGCTGCGCAGCAGATGGAACTATCTGGGTGCCATTTCCGGATACAGTGGACGTAAGCGTAGGTCCACTCAGACTTGCAACAGTCGCTGTGATTGTCCTTGTCAGAGTCGGGCCGCCTGTAATCGAATTGACAGTGACGAAAACTGTTGCTCCATAGCTCAGAGTGCTTTGCGGGCTCGCATCAGTCATATTGCCCGTGGAAGCAGTCACCGTGACTGTGTTTGCGTAGCTGGTGGCGCTGCCATTTCCCTGAACAGTGACAGTGGTGGTAGCCGTGCCGGCCGAACCATTCCCTGGGACAGTGCTGGAGATTGGGACCGGCGCAAGGCTATCGTGTGCAGTGACAGTTTGCGTACTTTGAGCAGCCGCTGTGATGGTAACTGTATTGTTCGCACGTGGAGACGTGCGATGTGACGATGTTGCAGGGACTATCACGGGTGTGCCGCTGTCATGAGTGGTGACAGGACGTGCTGGCTGGTCGGCGATTGTGACGGTCACTGTATTGACATTCGCGTTCGTGTTCGTACTGACTGTTGGGATGGTCGAAGAGGGTTGGAAGCCCGACCCGGACGCGCTATCACCATAGACTGTGATGGTCCGAATAGACTGCCCAGGCGCAGTGACTGTAATGGTGTTGATGTTCGCGGGCGGTGTTGGAGCGGAAGAGGCCGATGACGATGAGCCTGCTGTACCTGTCGACAGTGAGCTGCTTTTCGTGGCTGTATCGTGCTTTGGCGTGACAGTGGCAGTGTGCACTACTGTCAAGCTGATGGTAGTGACAGCAACAATCGACGCGTTAGCGCCACTGGAGCAGCCCTGTCCGTCCTTACAGCCAGCTCCAGGTGACGACGCTGATGTCGTCTGTCCATTCCCAGATCCGGAAGGAGATCCTACTGAGCTACCGCTGGCACTTCCAAGGCCCTGTCCGGAGCTTCCTCCATTCCCAGAACCGGATGCGGACCCGGTAGCAGAGGACGACTGCTAGCCTTGCGGTGGAAACGCATGCATACCAATCAGTGTGAAGTTTGCACATGCAATGGCTGTTTGATTGGCGAAATGCAGGACAAGACTTCGATTCGTCATACACTGGCCGCAGCCTGGGGCATCATTGTTCGAGACGTAATTCTCGATGTAGCTTGTGGAATGTCAGCTTCCAGTCTCTCAAGCAAGACCTAGTGCATGCACTAACCTGGCTGTGAAGTTGGAGTCAGTGAAATTCCCGTGCTTGCCCGACAGATCACCCGCTTCGCAGGTCTCGGGATGACTGATGTTCTTGCACGGATAGTCGCTTGTGTATGGACTCAAATGCGGCCCCGCAACGGAACAGTTCCAATCAGAGCTGATTGGTTTCTCGTGGATGTGGTAGACTGAACAGTCATCAGATCTTCTACTTTTCTCGCACTGACACACGGGGAACTCACCAAAAGGTCCGCCGTCTGCCGGCAAGCCCAAGAAATAAGCTTGTACACTGACACCGTTTCCGCCCGGTCCTTGCGAGACTGTGACGTTGCCCGTGACGTTCTTGTTGTCGGGAAGCTTCGCTAGCCATTGCGGCAAACCGTTGCCCTCAGTCGTGGGCGTAACTGCAAGGCCAAGCGGGAGCGCAGAGAATGCGGCGAGTAGGCGATGAAGGGTCGTCATGCTGAAGCGATTCTGGTTCCAAGGAAGCGGCGGGCTAGAGGAGAGTGTGAATAGTTGTGACGAGTGAATGGTGTTAAGCAGGGTATCGATGGATGATGCTTCAGGGCTAGAGGTTTGCACCGGAGTCAGCAGAAACTATCTGCGGCGCCAATGCTGAGGAAGATAGGCGCTCGAAGGATGGACAAAGGAGGTGCACGAGGTTGGTAGTCTGTGTACGAGAAATCGTGTTGTACGTGTACGCAGGAGGACAGAGAAGATGGAGAAGCGCAAGCGCCAGGCACTTGTAACGCCACTGCTCAACCTACGAAGGAAGGAGTCGATCTTGCTCGTGTCAGTCAGTTCGTGCTTGAAGAACTTGAACATTGTCGTCGCCCAGGACGAATTCCTGAGAGTAAGTAAGGTATGACGGACACGAGGAGTTGGAGTCCAGTCAGCAGACACATCATCCGGTGGGAGGATGAGGAGGAGAGAGCCATTGCTGCCAAATTGATTTGCGTCGCTGCCACGTTGTTGCTACATGTAGGTCGTTGATGAAGAAGTGACGAGTAACTAGTGAGGTCGTCAGTTGTGCTTTCGCCTCTAGATAAGATACAATAAAGGTCCCTGTCGCCGCCGAACAGCGCCGAGAATGCCGACCGCAGGTTATGTAACGTAGAGCAATTCTATTTCGACCGCTGCGGACGGTACCGGCTTAGCGCGTAACTATATAGAGTACGATATATAGAACTATTTAGTCGTAGCGTATATAGTTATAGCGTATTTAGACGTAGCGTATTTTATTATAGCGTATCTAGTTATTTATTATTTAATTATAGTATATTTAGCTATAGCGTATTACTATAGTTATAGCGTATTTAGTTATAGCGTACTTAGCTTAGTTCTAGTATATTTAGTTTAGTTAGAGCGTATTTAGTTTAGTTAGAGCATATTTAGGTTAGTTATAGTATATTTAGTTTAGTTATAGTATATTTAGGTAATTTATAGTATATTTAGTTATAGCGTATTTAGTCGTAGTATATTTACTTTAGTTATAGTATATTTAGTTTAGTCGTAGCATATTTAGTTATAGCGTATTTAGTTATAGCGTATTTAGTTATAGCGTATTTAGTTATAGCGTATTTAGTTATAGCGTATTTAGTAGAATCTTATTATAGCGTACTTAGTTATATTATATTTAGTCGTAGCGTATTTAGTCGTAGTATATTTAGTTATAGCGTACTTAGTTTAGTTATAGTATATTTAGTCGTAGCGTATTTAGTAGGATATTATTATAGTATATTTAGTAGAATCTTATTATAGACTATAGTATATTTAGTTATAGCGTATTTAGCTATAGCGTACTTAGTTATAGTAAGTTTAGTTATAGTATATTTAGTTTAGTTATATTATATTTAGTTTTAGCGAGCGCTAAGTTTAGTTAAAGTATACTTAGATTAGGCTACTTAGTTATAGTATATTTAGTTATAGGCTTATAGCGTATTTAGTTATAGTATACTTAAGTTATAGTAAGTTTAGTTATAGTATATCTAGTTTAGTTATATTATTTTTAGTCTTAGCAAGCGCTAAGTTTAGTTATAGTATACTTAGTAACTTAGTTAAGTTATAGTATATTTAGTTATAGGCTTATAGCGTATTTAGTTATAGCGTATTTAGTTTAGTTATAGCGTATTTAGTTTAGTTATAGCGTATTTAGTTTAGTTGTAGTATTACGCGTACTTAGTTTAGTTATAGTATATCTAGTTTAGTCGTAGCGTATTTAGTTAACTTAAAGCGTATTTAGTTTAGTTATAGCATACTTAGTTTAGTTATAGAGTATTTATCTATAGCGTATTTTATTAGATCTTATTATAGTATATTTAGTTATAGTATATCTAATTATAGCGTATTTAGTTAGTATATATATAGTTAAAGCGTATTTAGTTTAGTTATAGCGTACTTAGCTTAGCCGTATTATATTTAGTTTAGTTATAGCGTATTTAGTTTAGCTATAGTATATATAGTTATAGTATATTTAGTTTAGATATAGTATATTTAGATATATTTTCTTTAGTTATATTTAGTTATAGCATATTTAGTTATAGTATACTTAGTTATAGGCTTATATAGTATTTAATTATAGTATATTTAGTTATAGCGTATTTAGCTATAGTATATTTATTATTTAGTTATAGTATATTTAGTTATAGCGTATTTAGCTATAGCGTATTTAGTTATAGTATATATATTATCTAGATATAGTATATTTAGTTAAAGTATATTTAGTTATAGTATATTTAGTTATAGGCTTATAGCTTATTTAGTAGAAGTATATTTAGTACTTTATTATCTAGTTCTTTATTATTTAGTTATTTACTATATAGTAGTAGCGTATTTAGTTATAGTATATTTATTATTTAGCAATAGCGCATTTAGTAATAGTATATTTAGTTATAGAGTATTTAGTTATTATATATATTATATATAGTTAATAGTTCTAGTATATTTAGATTAGTTATAGTATATTTAGATTAGTTATAGTATATTTAGCTTAGTCGTAGCGTATTTAGTTTAGTTATAGCATTTTTAGATAGTTTAGTTATAGACTTATAGTAGATTTAGTTATAGTATATAGCATAGTTAGTAGAATCTTATTATAGCGTATATAGCTATAGCGTATTTATTTAGATTTAGTTATAGCGTATTTAGTTATACTTAGTTATAGCGTATTTATTTATAGCGTATTTAGTTTAGTCGTAGCGTATATAGTTAGAGTATATTTAGTTTAGTTATAGCGTATTTAGTCGTAGCTTATCTAGAAATAGTAGATTTAGTTATAGCGTATTTAGTTATAGTATATTTAGTTTAAACGTAGCGTATTTAGTCGTAGTTTCTTTAATTATAGCGTATTTAGTTATAGCGTACTTAATTATAGTATATATAGATATAGCGTATTTAGTTTAATTATAGTTAATTTAGCTAAGTTCTAGCGTATTTAGTTTAGTTATACTATATTAGTATATTTAGTCTAGTTATAGTATATTTAGCTTAGTTATAGCGCCTTTAATTTAGTCGTAGTATATTTAATTTAGTCGTAGTATATTTAATTTAGTCGTAGCATATTTAGTTTAGCTATAGCGTATTTAGCTTACTTTTACGTATTTAGTTTTATTATAGTATACTTAGTATAGTTATAGCGTATTTAGTTATAGTATATTTAGTTTAATTATAGCGTATTTACTATTTAGTTATAGTATATTTAGACTAATTTAGTTTATACCTAGTTCTAGCGTATTTTGCCGTAGTATATTTAGCTATAGTATATATAGTTATAGTATATTTAGTCGTAGTATATTTAGTTTAGGCGTAGGCTATATAGCGTATTTAGTTTAGTTACTACGTACTTACTATTTAGTTTAATTATAGTATACTTAGTTTAGTTATAGCGTATTTATCTATAGCGTATTTAATAGGATCTTATTATAGTATATTTAGCTAGCCTATAGTATGTTTTTTATAGTATATATACTTATAGTATATTTAGTTTAGTTATAGTATATTTAGGTATAGTATATCTAGGTATAGTATATTTAGTTATAGTATATTTCGTTTAGCTATAGCGTATCTAGTTATATTTCGTCGTAGCGTATATAGTCGTAGTATATTTAGTTATATTATATTTCTTTATAGCGTTCTTAGTTAGAGCGTAATTAGTCGTAGTATATTTAGTTTAGCTATAGTATATATAGTCGTAGCGTTTTTTAGATAGTCGTAGCGTCGATAGTTATAGTATTGAAAGTTATAGCAGTCGCTAGTCGCTAGTCGCTAGTCGCTAGTCGCTAGTCGCTAGTCGCTAGTCGCTAGTCGCTAGTCGCTAGTCGCTAGTCGCTAGTCGCTAGTCGCTAGGTAGGACCGCCAGTCGCGACCGCCAGGCGCTAGGTAGGACCGCACGTAACCGCACGTGACCACACGTGATTACACGTGACTGCGCACAGATGCAGTGGAAATTGAATGGACCAATAAGACGCAGCTACGCTGCGCACTAATAATTTTTTTATAGGTAGTATTGACCTGCGGTCGGATAAGCGAGGTCAGAACGTCAGAATTCTTGGCGCCCCGCCCCCGACCTTTGGCCGACAACACACATGGCACCAACCAACTCTCACACGCAAGGCAGAACTTCACTCTCACATGCATGTTCCTCTGTAGCGACAGGCAGCATGCAGTGTGTCACGCATCGTTGCTCCGAGCATCAACTGCTTTTGACGCGACTGCTGACGGGCCGCAGAGCATAGTAACCTTCTCGTCACTTGGTTCAACACCCTTTCGACAACATCATATGCCTTCCAGTCGAGACGAGTATCTTGCCAAGAAGAAGCAGGTCTTTGATGTCTTGGACAAGTTGGATGACAGCAGCGACGATGAGCCTGATCTGGGACGACAAGCTTCCGAAGACGCGCTGAAACGCGCTGCGGCGAGAGCACAGCAGAACCGCACCGCCACGCCCAACAAGGCAGACAAGCGCCTTCTCGCCCGCTCCGTTTCTGATAACGCCGCGGCTTTTTCGGAGCAGGCGATCAACCAGAATGCGACGATCAACTCCTCTCCGCCCCAAAAGACCACTGCTCGAGAGCGGAGATGCGTCGTTCCGTCGTCAACCGATCCAACGAGTGCCAACGTGCCCCGAAAGCCATCACTGCCTCGAGGTCTCAGACAGACTGTCAGCGACATCACTTCTGGCCAGCAAAGCAAGCCCGTGACCGGCAAACGGAAACGAGAAACGTCCATCAAGCTTGTGCCAGAAGCTCTTCAAGTCTTTCGTCATCTTCACTTTTACTTCTTCCCAAACAATGATTCAGCACCTGCTCGAAGGATGCGCATCGCGAAAGCACGTGAATATGGGGCGGTCTGGCATCAAGAATGGGACAACGAAATCACGCACATCATCGTTGACAAGTCCTTGAACTTTGATCATGTCAAGAAGTGGCTGAGGAAGGACACCTTTCCGAACGCTGTGATCGTGGTCAACGAGACATATCTCGCGCATTGCATAACATACGGCGTGCTGCTTGATCCGTCGCCTACTCGATTCGCAGTCAAAGGCTTTGTGCCGCCGAAGACTTCTCATGTGGAGTCCACCGATTCTGACAAGTCGCTGAAGTTGAAGCCTGCGAAAGGCAAAGCGCAAATGGAGAGACCTATTGAGACTCCACCACGGGAAATTTCTGCTGCCGTCAACGAGCACCAAACAAATCAGTCAACAGACGAATCGGGACGTGTTGCAAATAGCTTCCAGTCTCCCAATGTTGGTAGCAGCAGCGAACTGGACGACGCGATCGCAAAGGCCAAAGCACTTCAAGCTATGCACATTGGAGAAGAAGAGGACGAAGATCTCTCCAGCCATTTCAAAGACATCAACTCCGGAGCCGAAGCGAAGAAACAGGGCTTGCAACTAGTGGCCACGCGGAAGAGCGAATTCAACGAGGCGCGAGATAAATGGCAGTGCATGCAGAAGAATACTGGGGACAAATCTGGTAACCCGAACAGCGCTACGATTGAAATACTGCAGCAAATGGCAGAATATTACGGCCAGACTGGTGACGAGTGGCGAATCAGAGCCTATCGCAAAGCGATAACCACTTTGAAGAATCATCCGACCAAGGTCACGACGAAAGAAGAGGCCGGAGCACTACCAAACATCGGGCCACGTCTTGCAGAAAAGATCGAAGAAATCGCCTTCACAAACCGTCTCAGAAGGCTCGAGAATGCCAAAGCCGAGCCTCAAGACCAAGTTCTCCAAACCTTCATGGGTGTCTACGGTGCAGGAATCAAACAAGCAAGCGATTGGGTCAACCAAGGCTACCAGACTCTCGACGAACTTCTCGCCAAAGCCCCTCTGACCACCAACCAACGAATCGGCATCGAACACTACACCGACTTCAACTCTCGTATTCCGCGATCCGAAGTCGCCCAACATGGCGCGGTGGTCCGCAACGCTCTCAGGCAAATCGACCCAACATGCGAAGTCATCATCGGCGGCTCCTATCGCCGCGGAGCCTCCGACAGCGGCGACATCGACTGCATCATCACCCGCCCCGACACCGGCGCCGCCCATCTCCGCAACATCGTCATGAACCAACTCGTCCCTGCACTCACATCCCAAACCTTCATCGTCGCGAATCTCGCCATGACATCCAAAGACGACGGAAGCAAATGGCATGGAGCATCTTGCCTTCCCGGCAGCAAGATCTGGCGTCGGATGGACTTCCTTCTGGTCCCCTCCGATGAAATGGGTGCTGCCTTGATTTACTTCACAGGAAATGATATTTTCAATCGAAGCCTGAGATTGTTGGCGAGTACCAAGGGGATGAGATTGAATCAGAGAGGATTGTATAAGGATGTTCTGAGGGGCAGAGCGAGGGAGAAATTGGCAGAAGGGACGCTTGTGGAGGGCAAGGATGAGAAGAGGATTTTTGAAATTTTGGGGATCCAGTGGAGGCCGCCGGAGGAGAGGATTTGCTAGAAGACTTTGGGGGAAAAAAGCTGCCACGAGTCCGCGAGAAGGAGAATATGTCTTTGGAAAAGGAGGAGAGCTGTGTCGTGCAATGCTTCTTCAAGACTGGCATGAGTCGACTCTCTGAACAATTTGTAGCTGGGTATCAGCCTAACTTTTCCAACAAGATCCTCGCGCCGGCGTTGCCTTTATTCTCTACTTTTCGTTTCTTGTTCTTGCCGTTCCTCTCTTCCTCGCCATTGGTATTCTCCGCTTTGCTTTTACTTTTACTACCTCCTTCAGCAGCTTTCTTGATCTCCTTCTTCCCCTTCTCCAAAGCCTTTTTCACTTTCTTCTTAATATCCTCGTCAACATCTTCCGACTCGAGCAATGCCACCACGACAAAGGACGAATCGCTCGTTGCCCAACTGACAATGTGCTCTTTGATTTGCGGATACAACGCGGCTCCGAACCCGAGTCTTGGATCGGATAATTCTACCGTCTTAGTCGCTGCATCAAAAGCTCCGCCCGTGACGAGAGTTTTGAGCATGCGGCCGACTGCAGCATCTTTGGCGATGTGGTCCTCTGATAACGGGTCGCCTTCGGCCAACGCAGCCACGGCTTCGGCTGCTGTGGCTCGGTTGGATGCGGTGCACGAAAGGAGGACCTCGGAGATGGCTTGGGTGCCGAAGGACGATGTGATGAGGTTTGATGCACGATCTGCGACGAGTCCGAGGAGTGGTTCGCTGATAGTTTTGAGTAGCTCTTCTCGGCGTTGCGAGGGGGCTTTCTTGGAAGTTGTCGCGCGGATGGCGTGGATTCTTTCCATGGCTTCTTTTTCGCCGGCTTGGCAGAGCCATTTGGCTGTGCCGGCGAGAGGGAAGAGGATTGGTAATCTGGAGTTGAGATTGGTGATCATTGCTTCGAGCCTGTCGTGTTTTGATTTGGTGTCCTCGTTCTTTAGACCGAGCAGTTCGGCAAGTACAGTTTGTGAGGTCAATTTGGTGTCATCTGTCACATCTAGGCCCACGACCAGCACCATGCGAGCGTGGGTGTCGAATGCCATTGTCTCGATGTGGTCTTTGAAGCATTTGAGGATTTGTTTCCTCGCTTTCGCAGAGCCGTGCGCAAGAGCGAGACATACAAGTCGGGAACCGGATTTCGTGAATGCCAGGTTGCGGTAGAGGTCGCCGCCGCCATCGTTCTCCTCCGCATCGATATCATTCCGCAAAATTTCGAGGAATTCAGAATGTTCTTCTGATTCAGGTTCAAGGGCTAGGAAGTACTGCAACATGGCATCGTGCAGCATGGTGAACCCCGTCATCTTCTTTTGAATGAGGTTGTTGATCAGCTGCTTCAAGTAGCCAAGCATTGGCTTGCGCTTTTCCGGGTTCGCTTCCAATATCTTCACGAGGTCCGCAGTGACATCTGCAGGTGGAGCTTTCTTTGTGTATTGCTTGCCTTCGATGGCATACTCTGCTCCGTACCATTCCCGCAACATCATCGCCTTTTGCTGCGGACTTGCCACTTGCCGATAAATATCGTCCAAAATCCACGATGCCTCAGGGTGGTTGATCAACCTCTTGATGTTGCCGTAGAACTGTGGGATGATCATGTCCTTGTCCGCGCGATCACCTTGCACGACCATCTTCGCAACCAAGAATTTTCCGTATCGCGACTCCACCAGATCCCGTACATCGTTCTGCAGCTCTTTCACAATGCTCTTCAGCTGCGCCGGTCTCGCATACTTGATGGCGCACTGCACCACACGAACGGAATCATGCTTGAAGACAAAATCTCGGACTCTGCCGTCAATGATGGAGAATAGCTCGTTCAGCAGCTCTTCGCGCTCTTCCTTCGGAACGTGCGACTTCCTCCTCAGCTTCTCCCAAAGTTGCTTCGACCTGTGTACGACATCTGCGTTGGGCTTCGCGGCTTTTCGCTCCTTGGCCAGTTGTCGCTGTTTCGCATGCGCTTCGGCCGACGAGGTGTCGAGCTTGAATTTGGCATTGGTGTTGCTCATGGGCTTTTTGACCATGTTCGCGCGCTCGGAGTTCATCGCGCTCGTGTCGGCATCATCGTGGTCCTCATCGTCGCCATCGTCGTTGGCAGCTTGCTCGAGGCGAGATGGTTTCGCTGGCTTCTCGTGTTTGTAACCGCTTGTCTTTTGCTTCTTCTCACTTTTTACTGCAGCGGAGGGTGCTTCCTTGCGCTTGATACCACCCATCTTGTTGGACATGGTCGATCTGTATCCACAGGCTGTCCGTCGTTCAACTTTCTGCTCGGTGGAAGCTGCACTTTTTTCAGTGGAGCAGCGGGTCGGCACGCTCCTCCGATCTCGCTAGTGCAAAGTACTCCCTCGAGTCCCTCCCATCGTAACCCATCGACTCCATCCATTCACACTTGTCTCTCCGCATACATGGCTCTCATGCAGATATTGAAACATATGGCCGAAGAAGATCTCTTACTTGTGACGGCTGTACCTATCTATACCAGCTGTCAACGTGCCGCACAACTGCGATGCCCAATGCTGTCTTCGAAGCTGCCCTGCCTAACGCCGGACATCGCATAGAATCTGAAAGATCCGGCTGGTAGTTCATCGTCACAGATTCTGATCATCACGCGGGCTCAGTAAGCATGGCAGATCGAATATATCAGACGCTCGAAGAGAAACATAATTTAGATCGTGGCATGAAGTTTCCCTTTGCCACACTCTAGACCTGCGCAACTCGCCCAAACAGACCTCCTCGGAGTCTCTAGCTTTTGAAGACTACATTCTTGGAGGGCTCTCCGCCTAGTTTTGATCATGTATGTATCCTCCTCGTCTTCGCTATACTCATGCTACGGTCAGTCGTCCGTATCGCGCTATAAGAAACGGCGGACCGTCTCCTCCGTCAAGTCCAGGTTACTTGCAAGGCTTCAGAATACGAATACTAGCGGCAGGGTCAACTCAGTATTCCTGCACCTGCGCCACCGAGTTTCATACCAAGACAATCACAGAAAATGTGGCAGTATTCTCAAGCTGCCCTGGCCCATCTCAGTCCAATGAAGACATCGCGCGACGCAGCGGATGTATTCGTGCGTCACGACACGAATTGCTATGTTTGTTGGTAGCGTACATGGTTCCATGCCGCTCTTGTACCGTGGTCTCGGACGTCGGGCAACAACAACACCTTGCTAAACGGATATAGTGTGATATCCTTATGCGAGGTTGGACCGCCCCCTAAGCTCTGCCGATACTTCCGGACGATTCTCCGACAATGACAAGGTGCAACATCGCCAGTGCTTTTTGGGCTACCACTTTGCTCATGGAAGTCGTCTCCTGAAGGCTTCAGAAGGTTGGCTGATACTAGCGGGACGAAGCAGGATTCGCGTGCACACTCTCAGCGGCACATTGCCATTGACGCCGGCACGCCCATTCTAACATGATCCTCATGATTCCTAGGCTACCCAAGATACTCCGAGAATTTCCAAACCGTTCAAAATATTCGAGTGAAATTGCAGGTCGTTACTGATAGCAAACGACGACAGCAGCAATCATAAGGGGTTTCTCATGTGCGGTCGAGAAACATTTTGTTTACGGGGCCCACATATGTGGCCATGCGTGCTGATGGACAGCACAGCTGCAATGCTTATGTCATCACGTCTGTAGCACACGCGTCTCTAAGTACGAAATTAGTGTCATCTTGTAGCGAGCTACGTGCGGAGTGAATGGGCACTAATGCCACCCGCTTTTGGACGCACCACTCTTCCAAGCCTGACTAGTCCGCAAGGCACATTGGACCACCTTCAGGATTTCAGCAAGTGAGTGGGAAAGCGGTGCAAGCTCTGTTCGTTGCGATCGGGCTGTGCAGTGGCCGGATTGAGAGAGGAATACGAGAAAGAGATGTCTGGTCGATATTGTGTCTCAAATTGCCATTCGAAAGCTAGCGGTGGCCAGGACATTCGACGGCATTGCTCCGTTCTATCTTTCTTGCAAGTGGATGATGCAAGACACAGTAAGTTAGTATCGGCGGGCGACTGATTCGCGCTTGCACAATCATCGCAGCCGGTGATGTTCCGAGCAGATGGACGCATTGCCTCAACCTCGCTATTCATAGCGTGACTTTCGGTGTGTTTCCAATGACATGCGTCGAAAAGCAAGTCGCTTCTGATCTGTACGAGCGCATCAACGAGTCCACATTTTGCAGGGACTGCGTGACGCAATACATGTATGTAAGCACAACAACTGTGCCTTGTTGACGACATGCCGGCAACCGGGGGCTCAGCCGGAGTGAAGCCGACGCGCCTAGGGAGCGTGACTCGGATTGCTAGGGAGCGTGACGATACATAGCATAACGCGACAATTCGAATAATTCCCCGGACAAGCGAGGCGAGCTTGCGAGCGAAGTGAGTACTCGGAGCTGCGAGCCTGCGAGTAATAGCGACGACGTACGATACCCGAGCGCGTAAGGCATAGGCCCCTTAAAAAGATAGCATTATTTCTTTCCGGCAATGAACGAGACCGAGCCGAAGGCGAGTGTCGAGAGAGGCGCAGTGTCGTTTAGTGTTGGAGTGCGCTATTGTGTGTTGTCGCAATTACGTGATTAACGCTCCATCACGCTCCCCAGCAATCCGAGTCACGCTCCCTAGGCGCGTCGGAGTGAAGCGAATTGCGAGGTGGCTTGAGGGCTTGACGGTGTTTTCGGCCCACCAAGTGCCGGACCGCCGCGCCACGCAGCTATTCTTGGAGATCCTTGATCGATCCCCAAACTTTGTGCCACTCGCATGACACCTCATCATCAAGCAACTGATCGATCCCCTATTCACACTATTTCGTCGCTATTTAGCTAAATACGAGGTTACAGCGATCTGCCGTGCACAATTGGCACGGCACTATACGGCAAAACCTCACTCCGCCTACCATATGGCCGCTCGGCTATGATGGTGCCTCCACGCTTGGCCGATGCCACCCTTGTTACATCATACCCTGGGATTGTGCAAAGTAGATACAACTTCATGTCCCAAAACAACACTATGCCGCTCGTATTGACACCGCTGGCTCGGCGTGATCGCCATGTTGCAGACCGACCGTCTCTTCTATTGTGGGATGCGACTCTACTAACGTCACATCCCTACGGCAGTAGATGTGCATCCCAGTCTGTTCGGCGTCAAAGGTGAGATGAGGTCAAAGATATAAAGATCCTGATCCTGCTCAGCCAGTTTACTCCGAAGCATCCAACCCAGCGACTCGTATCAAAACAACAAAAGTCCAAGACCATCTCTTCCACCATCAACAAACAACACATCAACACGACCATCAAAATGTACACCAACATCGCTCTCGCCGCCTTGGCCTCCGTGGCCGCTGCCATGCCAGCTCCTCAAGCCGGCACCCCGCAAAACCCTCTGAAGTTTGGCGGCCTGTCCCTCAGCCCCGGCAGCCCAATTCACTTGGGCGAAATCAACGCCAACAACCAAGAGTTCGTCATCGGCGCCCCCACCAAGACCGCCCAGCCAGACAACATCTCAGGCAACTACAACACCAACCAAACCATCTTCAGCTACGTCAACTACCACGACACCCTCAACCTTTACACCGCCGACGCTGGCGGCCAGCGCGTCTACGTTACCCAAGGCGACGACAGCATCGGCCAAGTCGGCGGCCAGCTGCGCTTCGTCGCACCCCACTCCGTCGAGACCGACGGCCCAGCCATCTTCACAGGCTTCGCCAACGTCCCCGACGCCACACTCCAATTCGAGAAGAAGGACTGGGTCGCATGCCCCGACGACCTCAAGGAGGGCGCGTACGTCGTCTACGCCGCTTCGCGCTACATCACCGACGACAAGAGGTGCGTGGGCTTCACCTGGAAACTCGTCCAGCTCGATGACAACGTCGAGGCAGCTTGGCAATACACCAAGTAGACGTTTCTCTTTCTCCTTCTTCTTCTTCTTCCTCTTCCTCTTCCTCTGATGAGCAAGAGACGAGACGAGATGATACGAGAACGTTTACTTGCCCCCCCCCCTTTTTATTAGGCTGCCGTGCTGAGAGAATCTGCATTGGCATGATGAAAGAAAAAGGGGGCAATCAAATAGAAGAACAAACAGACAAACAAACATACAATCATAGAAAAGAGACGGGCCGATGAAGGACTGGGCGCTTAAGCGGTGCATTGTGAAAAGGGACATGGGACTTTTTGGACAAATTTTTGCAAGCGAGCATCAGTCGAGAATTTTTTACACAAGAAATGATTATGTATAACAGAACAGGAGTGATAGAGACCAGGTGTATAGCATCATACTGCATTGTCACCGATTCGATTCGACAATGAAACCTTTCTCCTCTTCGCATTCTTCCATTCCTCCCCGGAATCTTTTGCGATAGATTGATTTACATTTTCTGCTCCTTTTGCACATTTCTGCTATTGCTATTTCTACATTACAATGCTGCTACTTTGACATCTCTGCTACAGTTACATCTCTGTACGTGGATGAATCGAGCGACGTATTACTGTCTGCTCCAGAGCGCCTCCCGTAGCCATAATGGACATTGTCGTCAGTTGAGCCGGGTTTGTGTTGTGTGGCAAGAATGGATTTCCACGTCTTCTGATCCTTGGTATCGCTCATCCCGGTCGCGGGCGAAACTTGCCATTGCCGTCCCGCGCGCGGCCCGTTGCTGCAGAAGCCCGAATCCGCCTTGCCGATTGGATCCGAGAACACCAAGTTAGATCCTGCGACTTTCGATACTAACTTACATGTACTTCTATCTCTTTCTTTGGTGCTCTTCGGAGATACAACAACGAAGATGACAAAATGACTCCGTACAGCAGTCGAGCTGGTGAGTCACCACGTGGGAAGTCCCTTTCCGGAGTGGCTTCCAGTTGGCTTGATGACCCCCGTTGAACGACACTTCTCTTGCTCGGTGGTGAGCTGCTGCTGATGATGCCCGAGACGCTGTGCGGACAGCAGTATGTAAGTTGACATGCCATTTCATGCATAGACCGCAGCGCTGCTTGCACATTCTGTAATGACATTCATATGGTCAGACTATACCAGCGCCTCTACTATACATACTCGAGCTCGGAAGACCGCCGGGCACATCCCTACCCCCATTGCTCAAATCCAACGCCACTCGGTCCGGAATGAACCATGCACGCACCTAGCGAACGCCCACGACCTGCTCCTCTCCCACCATACCCTGACGGCCCTGATCATCTCTCCACTCTTGACTGATATTCATCGACGTATGACCTTCTTGCGAGCAGCAACACCTCCAATTCTGGACCGTGGCATGGCTGCTGGCTCATCTTCATAACAGTGCTGGCACTCTTGTTCCATCTTGACCGTGGCCCAAATATCCCCTTTACCGCATGACTTCTGCACGAGAGCAGCCTGTGCGCAGAAAGCCGCGAAGACGGTCTTGACATGGCCGCAGGGGTACGAGTGAGCGTAGTATTTGCACATGGCGGCGGGTGCTTCTCGTGATCGTCCCGGCTGGTACAAAGTGTCGGAGCAAGAGCTTGCCTAGGTTCTGCTGTCGATCGAGTCAATGGACATGCGCAGTGCGAATTGAGTTTGCACAAGAATTTGCCTTTGCTCACCTCGAGATCAGCAGCGCGTTGCCTGGCTGCCTTCTGAGGAGATGATGACACAAGGTCAGTGGAGACTAATGTGCGTGGGCAAGATGTTGCTGTATGTGCTCTGCTCGCTCCGAGATGTTCGTCGATGCTGATCTGAACGGTATTCAACGCAGACTCTCCAACCTTTTATCTTCTTGCCGACCAGTTCCTCGCAGGCTCCCAAGTCGTAGGCCCACCGTGACCAGCGATTGTCATGCTTCCTGAAACATCCCGGCAACGTTGTACTGATTGTCCTCGACCTGAACTCGGCGCATACCAGGTCCATCAGTGCATGGTGGTTCCTGCACGTCGGGCTGTCACGAATTGCACATTATGGGCCAGGCCTCGGCGCCGATATGACCAACCAGATCAATTCCAAAGCCAAGATGTTCAGCCCTACAATGACAATATGCAGGCTGCCGCGTGCGGTATGACCTGTAGAACGACAAGCAACATGTCGAAGTCGGACCGATCTGCAGCGATGGTGTCGCTTTCGATGCAGTAACAATTTGCATCGCTGCGTGGAGCGTTATCTGCGTAACGCGTGACCGGCAAACATGAGACGCGGGACCTTGCAGTGACACCCGGACTCTCGCAGGTGCAGACCGCTCCGCACCGCACAGTACGCGCAGTCTGTCATGCCTCGGTGGGAGGACATGGCCCTACGCGGGGCTTGCACTTGTATCACACGCAGCAAGGTGATTGCCAGTCTGCTGTGATATGGCTACAAAGCTGCAGTCACTTCGATGCCATTTGATCTGACAAATCTCTACCATGAGGTACAGACGCTCCTGCCTGAGGTTGTGGAAAAAGTTGCTTTTTGTCAGCGGTGTTACTGTGTGGTATCAGAATTTGAGACGCCCACGCCAGACCGAGGTTTTGTGGAATTGACCTGTTACTGATTGCTCTCAACCAGAAATCAGCATTGCACAACGGAGAGAGATACGGCCGAGATTTCGATGTGAAGCCAGCAGCTGGACACCAAGAGACCAGGACTCGATCGAGCATATTTCGTGCATATCTCGTCATGTTCCCCGCATGCCGTTCCCCATGTACATGATCCAGGATCATCATGCCACAAACAGAATTTGTGGTCTCGTTGTCGATGTTTCCGGACACATTCAGCCATGTTGGGTTTGACGAAGACCAAACCAGTCATCATCCTCCGCCATCGAGTGATTTCGTCGTGACGTCCTGAACCAGAAGGGTCGGTGGAATCACGGACTCGGTGGCTGGAGTAATGATGGTCGCGGCTGGATGGTGCATATAAGCAGCTGCAGCCCAGATCTCATGGTGGCAGACGCGCGACACTACGTGATAGCTTCGTCGATGGTATATGGATCTACTGCACAGATATGCACTGCTTGCAGTAGAGACGCCCAGCCATCCCCATAGAAAGCGATACCGAAGGGCAATGGTAAAGCTTGGCAACTTCCTCGTCCAATCACATGGCGGCATGATTGGTGTACTGTACACCGCCATTTCTTCTCTGCATGTCGGAACAGCGATTGATCGTAAACCTACATCTTTTTAGCAGGCCACCGGGCCTTTGCTAGGCACCATGTACCCGTCGCGGCTACGCACGAGGGTCGCTTAAACGCAACAAGCTCGTCTGCTCCGAATGGCTGGCCGGCCTTCCGGCACATGGCCTGACGAGAACAAGCGCGATCCGATGGGACAACCAGAAAGTGGCGGCGGAGGCCAGGCGCGGATGGAGGACGTCGTTCATCACTCACAGCGTGAAGCGATGCATCATATGGCATGACGAGTCTGCAGGAGAACCAATCCAGGTTGAGGGGATGCCGCTGACCGGGGAAGCCATGGTTAGGGAGTGCAGCAGCGGCACGCAGACCTCGTGCAACGAACCGAACGTGTCGTGCAGGCAAAGGCGGGAGCAACGGCGGCACCGAGTCGTCATCATCATCATCATCATCATTATCATCATCAGTGAGGTGGCCCGCGAGGCCTGCGGTGCGCTGGTGGTGGTGGTGATGGTGGTGGTGAACGTGGACGTGGACGTGTCGGGGTGTGCTCATCATCATCATCATCAGACTCAGAGACAGCGCATTGAGTTTCGCACTAACTAGACTACGGTGCGTCAGGCGTTCGTGCCAGCGCATACCACCAGCATTCTGTTCTTTCCCTGGACGGGCATCAAGCAGCTGCACACTGCATCGCCTGCACGCGGCGACGTCTCGTCATCAGCAGCAATGGCGCATGGGAGCGTGTTGTTTTAGCCTCCAGCGGTGCCACGTATCTGGGATGCCCGACTGGCCCACCACAGCACCACCTACCTGCCTGCTGCACGCTGCCGGCACGCAGAAGAACGGGTGTGCGTTCCTGCTTTTCGCCCTTTGACTTGCTCTGCTCCGCTCCTCCTCATCTGCGCGCGCGCTATTTGTGGGCGGCTTTTCTGACACGGCCTCGCGGGCGTTGGCGGTGGTGTTGTTGCTCTTTTCTGCGCTGCCCGCTTTTTGCCTACATTATTGCGTACGTGCGAGCGCCAAGCGCTGCCCATTTCTCGACACGATACCAGCCCACGCACCGCCAGAAGCGACACGATATCTCCCGTACCGCAAAGCCAGGCTCGAGCGCGAAATTCGACGACGAGACGGTGTTGGGCGCAGTTGGGCGCAGAGGAATCCTGCCAGCGCGTCCCTTCCGCCACCCCTCCACCCTTCCCTTTACTCCTCCTCGCCCAACGCCCCATCGCAGCAAGAAGCAGAGTGAGGTCAGGACGGCGTGGGCCAGGCGTATGCGACGACTCCAGCCTCCTCAAAAAAAACCACAATCTATTACCGGGTGACGTCTCGCCTCAGTGCTTGCCGACTTGAGCAAACCCTCATATCGCGCGATACACATCCTCATTGGCTCGTGCTTTCCCCATTTCCCGGCGAATGAGCGATTGCCGTCCGCCGAACTGAGGCCCAAAGTCTCTCTCTCTCTCTCTCTCTCTGTCTCTCTGCACACGCTCAGGTAGGGCACGCTCCTCGCCTCTATCTTTTCTTGCTATGCTCAGAAGGAACTGATGGCTCGGCAGCGTTTAACTGCCCGGCCGGTCCAGGCGGAGGCTCAGCACGAACTTTGTACAGCCATCTGTTCTTCTCTGTTTCCTTCCTCCCGCCCTTCGGCACCATCATTGGTCGGCAGTCATCCACGGCGCGACCCAATCGCCGTCACACCAATTTCCTGCCATCGCCTACTGGCTCAATGGCCTGCCTGATTCGGTAACTGGCTCGGGACTGTCGACATCGTCACAGCCATCTCGCTGTTTGGCGTCTTGTCAGGCGCCGACGCTGGCCTGCGCGCTGTCCGGTGGTCGCTGAGCATCACACTGCATTGGTCGTGGTACGGTGTCAGCTGTCGAGGTGCCTGAACTTGTTTGGAGGCATGCTGTGCGTTGTCGACCGCGTTGACGTTGCATCATATCCTCTCTACAACCAGAGTCATTGGATACATCGCATTTGAACCCATCGCCTCAGGATCAGTAACGACGACTCCTTTCCGCTACTGCTGTGGAAAGCCACTGGTACCTGGCCTCCATCGAAGCCCATCACCAGCGCCCTGTACTGACTTGCATGCCTACGACACTCTGACCAGATCTGGTGCGCAACCTTGACACACGTCGATGGCCGTGTCTCAAATCGAGGAGAAGATCCTTGGTCGACTCGCGAAGTTAACCGAACCATCAAATCCACTCCTGTCGGCGTCGCTGTACCAGGTCCTGGGGCTGTCAATATTGCTGTCGCGAAAGTTGTACAGAGCTCGCAAGCTTCGCAAGCTTGACCTCACGAGAGACACAAAGTCGCTGCAGCTGTACCATCACATCATATGGCTCGCTCGAGAAGGCTTGTCCATCACAGAGGCCTATATTCTACCTTACTGTCAAAATGGAGAATACGGGCCGGAGTGCCGCGTCATGGCGGCGAAGCTTCGTGCGTCGCTATACCATGTCTTCTGCCTCTTCCATAATCATCCGCCCATCAGCCAGCTCAGTGGTCGGTCGGGAACATCGATAAGCCCTCCTTCCAACTCCAACACCCCGAAGAAGAACGCTGCCACCGGCTCTCCGACAAAGACATCGCCGAAGCAGTCTGGTAGTAGGCGACGAGCAGGCAAAGCTCCTCTACGGGATCCTGTGCCATCGATCCAATCAGACGCCTCTTTCGTCACGAATCCGTACGTCGGGACGACAACACAGACACCGCCGCCTGGTCTCGCAATACTGCCTCCTGAAGGCGCGCGACGTACTCCATCGAGACCCCCTGGGCTCGTGCCGATCGATATACCTGCGGCACAATCTGCAGCCTCGTTCTTGCTGCCACCCTTGAACTTTGTGCCGATGGCCAAGGAACACTTCGAGACAGCACAGCATTTATCCGACAGTCTGCTGCCCGTGACCCATGCGTTGCGATTATCGGTCGCGCTCGAGCACACGGCGTTTCTCTGGGACTGTGCTAAAGAGCATGATCGATCACGTTTGCTTGCTCGAAAGACAATCAAGGAGGTGTACAGTTCTTCCGATGGCCTGGATGATGATGAGTTTGCGGACGCTTCAGTCCTCGTCCAGGCACTGGGAGGAATGGTCAAGCGAGGATCAAATGAGTCTACACCTCAGCAAAAAAGCTCACAAGCAGGCAGTCCCACGCCTCGAGTACCTCCTCGGACGGCACCACCGCTCAATATTGATCGTACGATAGCAGTGAGCCCGCCGAGCACGCGCGGTCCACCTGTACAGCAGTACCAGCAGCACCGAGCGCCAGCACCGACACAGATCCCACGCTCGGTCATGCGGTCGCCGGAGCGACTTTCTACTGTACCAGAAGCTGATGTGGAAAGCTCGGAAGCAGCACCAGCGTCAACAGTGGGCGCTCTCAGTCCTCCAGTTTCACGCCTGAGTAGTCGCAGTCAACCTAATCGAGCATCATCAGTGACCTCAGCAGCCTCAGACAAGGCAAGCAAACGAAAGCTGGTTGAGCAAGCCGAAGAGCAGGTCCGACAGCGACAACGAAGTGCTGCGAGTGCGAGCGCAAGTGGTGGCAGTAGACGTGGTAGTGGGAGTGGCGGCTCAGCAGCCCATAGCCGGCAGCCCACGCCAACCGAAGGGTACGTCAGACCCCAACCATCCCAGCAGCAGCAAAGGTCCCATCAATCGAGCTCGAGTTCGTCATCCAAGAAGCAGAGACATCACCATCAATCAAGATCGTCATCGTCGCAGCAGCAGCAACAGGAGCAAAAGTTAAAGCAGAGCGAATCTCGTTCAGGGACAAGCTCAAAAAGGTCGAAGCGATGACAGGAGGCCGCTGAAGTCCACATTGAGCTCCACTGCCACAAAGAGTCTATGAAAGATCAACAAACCCAGTTCCTGACCCCCCTTTCTTCATATCAAACAGATACTCCATCCGAGCCTCGGCGTCAACACCCCGAACCTCCCCTCCGCCAACCACAACGAAAACAACACCCAACCACTCCCCAACGCTCCCCCATTCCGCACCCCCGCCCCTCCCAAAAGAATACCTTCGAGCTCTCCAAGAAGATGCCGTGGCCGAAAGCCGAAAGATCAAAGAAGATGAGCGCCGGGAAGCGATTCTGAGAACTTTGCAGATTCTGAGCGCGGTGGAAAGGGGGTTGTATGTTCCGCCGAATGCTGAGTCTCCGAGGAGAAGCGGTGCGAGAGATGGTAGTGGGGGCTATCAGGCGAGCGGAAGGACGGGTAAACAGAGATAGATGGACAGAGAGTACTACTGCTCTGATAGAAGGAATGAATGGTGGAAGGAAGGGGAAGGAAATATATATAATCGACTGTGCTGACATGAGCGACGAATGATGGTGAATGGATGTTTCAATGGAATGAATGTGACCACTGGGAACGAGACCTGGAAACTGTAATGTCAATGGACTGTGATTTGACGAGTGGTGGTGGGTTAATGGCACTGGTCCTGGCAGCATGTGTATTGCGTTTGATATACCCTGTCTGCATGGCGCTTTTTTTTTTGTGGCGAGTTTCTGCTTGAGAAGAGAAGACAAGACGTCTGTCTGTTGGCTTCAAGGAGCAAAGGCAAGGGAAAGGCTATATCTATCTATCTATGTGTATATACTTTCAACTCATCATTATTTTTTTTTCCAGCAAATTCTGACTGACTTTCCCCCCCGTCGGATCTCGGAAAACTCGCTCCCACGACCTCCCAGCCAGGAGATTCACGAAACCGCGAAACCCGGAAGATCATGGTTCCATCTACTTCCTAAGTTAGCTCGGATTTGTGTGGTTCCGTCGGCACTCGGAGCTGATTCGCTCGGTGAGAGCCGCCGCTAGCGGAAGTCAGCAAAATCGGGCTTCGGGTTTCGTTTCGTGGTTTCGTGGTTTCGTGGTTTTGGAAGTTGGGGGTTTCCGGGTCTTGCTTGGGGTTTCTTTTTTCCGGGTTTCGGGGTTAAGTTCTTTTGAGGAGAGGAGAGGAGAGTTGGGTTGGGTTGAGTGAAATTGTCTTCACTTCAGTTGTCTTTGCATGTCATGGATTGTTTTGATGAAGGAAGGGTAAAGAGAAAAAAAGGTGGTTGAGGTTCTGGCTTTTCTGATCGCGAATTCGGATCTGGTTTGGATTGGAATTGTTGATGATTTGGTTTCTCCATGGGTTCGTATGAGGACCTTAACAAGACTGGCGTTCCTCTTCTATGGTCAGCGAGCTTATTCCGCTGAGTCAATTTGCTTGTTTTTTACTCTCGGCCAGCTACATAGTCTGTTCCCATCTCACAATATACACATCACAACCACCATCCAACCCATCACAACAGCACCCAACGTCCAACCCCTCAAACCACCACTTACTCTCACCCCCTCACTTGGCTTCCCTCCATCACCACCACCACTGCCACCAGGAGCAGGACTCCCACCATTAACAACACTAACCGTTCCGTCCAACTTGAACGTCCCCTGCAATTGAATATCCAACACACTCTTCCCCACCATAACCCGATACTCCCCGTCCTGCATCTCCCAATTCTGGCTCACGACATTCCAAACACTCAAATCCCGCCTTCTCAACTCGAAATCGTACCTCGCGCTTTCTCCAGCCTGAATCAACTTCTTGTCAAACCCGCGTAACTGTTTTTCGACCTCACTATTCGGAATTTCAAGGTATACCTGCGCGACTTCCGCGGCGGGAACATCTCCCACATTCGCGACATCGATCGAGAGTCTGGCAATGACGTCGTAGAGGGAGTCAAGACCTCCTTCAGGCGCTACAGTTTCCGGGGAGACCGCGTCGGGTGGTAAGAGGTCTTGGTTTGCGGAGGAGGCGAGGGTGATTTCGAGGTTGGAGTAGTTGAAAGAGGAATATGTGAGGCCGTAACCAAAGGCGAAACGGGGTTGGATGTTTTCGCGGATGAAGTGGCGGTAGTCGATGAAGACGCCTTCGGAGAAGTTGGACTGGGAGTACTGTGGATCTTCGATGGTAGGGAGGTCGGGGCGGAGGAGGGCGCCGTAGTCGGATTCGGCGCGGGCGACGGTGTATGGGAGACGACCGCTGGGAGATTGGCGGCCATAGAGGATTTCAGTGAGAGCTTGGCCGGATGCTTGGCCGGGGAGGTGTGCGAAGAGTGCAGCTGTGACGTTCTCGTGGTCGATCCAGCGATCAACGAGGCGAGTGCCTGCGTGGTGGATCACGACAATTGTATTGGCGCATTGGTTAGCGACGTTGGTGACAAGTGTGTCGGAGTACTCGTCGGCCAGAGTCTGTCGGTCTGCTGCTTCTGAAGCGAATGAGTTGATGATGACTAGACAAGGAGCGTTGGGGTCTTTCACGGTCGGGTCGTTGTTACTGGTAAAATCAGTGTGCAGAGTGGTGTCGTCTACCAGCGACTGCGATAAGAGAGCGTCGTAGGGGGCGATGGTGAAGGCCGGGTGAATGCCACCACTGCCGCCTCCAGTAATTAGCGTTCCGTTGAATGCCACTTCAGGAAGTGCAGTGCCAGCAGGAGAAATCGAACCGGCGATCTGAACGTATATAAGCTCGCTAAAGTTATCGCCGTTGGTGTACTTCAGTGCATTCTGCGCGGACACTGCCCAGAGTTGAGGGTTTAGTGCAGAGGTGTTCAGGCCGCCGACAGCATCCCAGCCGAAGACGTTCAACGCAGAAGGTTTATTCAGCGGCAGAGCGTGGTTGACGTTCTTGATGAGGACATGTCCGTCCACGGCAGCTTGAAAAGCCACACGCGTTGATTCGTCGTCACTGACAGTAGTGTTCTCATGTTCCTCTGTGCCAGGCTTCTCCAGCTCGGCGAAGCGATGCCAGGTTGCCAAGATCCGGGTAGCCATGTCGTCCAGCCTGGTGGAGTTGACAGTGCCATTGCCTACCGCCTTTGCCAGAGTGTCGTCGCCCCAGTAAATATCAGTAGGCATGACCATGTCCAACCCTGCGTTTGCAGACGCGATGCCCGTGTGCTGCGCGTACCAGTCACTCAATACAAAGCCGCGAAAACCCAGCTCAGTCTTTAAAAGTCCGTTCATGGTTTTGCTGTTTTGACAGCCAGATGAGCCATTGATATTCTGGTAGCTGCACATCACGCAGCCCGCACCGGCGCGAACAGCATCGTAAAACGGCCACAGATACAGCTCGTGCATCGGACGATCGTCCACGTTCGAAGATACGGAGGCATTAAGATTAAGACCCAGTGGTGCAAGCAGACCTTGTACGAAGGGGTTGCGGTTCGTTTCTGCTCGTGGTCAGATGAGGATTTTGACGCAGCGGCGGACGATGCCCACCTTGTTCATTTACAATGAAATGCTTGACACTGGCGATGACATTCTCCTGAAGTCCTCGTATGGCCGGGTCCACAAGCTGACCAGCTAGATATGGGTCGTTTGAGAAGCCTTCCTGTGATCGCATCAACAAGGCACTCCTGATCTCGGTAGGCAGCGCAACCTACCCAAGTGCGACCACCTGTCACGACTCTACCAAGCGGACCAACGACTGGACCCAGGAAGACATTTACGCCCTTCGCCTTGAATTCGATTCCCAGCTGTTTCGCTCGTTGGTAGGCAAGATTTCGATCCCAGCTCGCACCGACGTGAATCTGTGCCGGAAAGCCTGTCGAGGTGCCGTTACCCTCTCCTCGAAAGCCCGAAGGACCATCATTGAGGCATATGCCTGGAAACCCAAGACGCTCGACAGATCCCGTAAAGCCAGTGCAGCCACGATTCTCTGAAGAAGGGATAGTGATGTTATTCTTTTCGGCATCAGTCATTTTCGAGACAGTATCTCGTGCCTTCTCATAGGCATCTGTCCAATTGCCATCACCCTGGCCCTCGGCTGTAGGGTGTTAGTATGTTGCTCAAGTCAAGCAGATTGGGAGTGTGTGTACGTACGAGAAGGGTAGACTGCTGGCGATCTGCCATAGGAATAGTAGAGCTCGGGATTGTCGCGCTTTGCAGGTACCGGGTTGTCTTCCAATGCAGAATCTATTGCTGCTCTGGTCGAATTCGCTGCACTAATCAGAAAATTGGCAGCCAGATCAACCAACTCGGGCGGGATGAGTCCAGTGCTGTTGATCGCGTTGGCGATTTGTGCGGCCGATGGAATGCCATCCGCTGTCGCATCGCTTTGCGCTTGTACCAAGGCCTGGTAGCTGAGCGCTGCGAGCGCGAATCTAGTCCTCATCGTGTTGCTAGGCCAGACGCCAGACTTCTGGGAAATGTACAGGTAAACAGCGGGAGGCGTCAGCAACTTCTGTAGCTTATGTCTTCGGCCATGAACATTCAGTGCTGAGCCATGTCAAGCTTGCCCTGGAGGCAGCGATCCGGTAGCGGCTGTATGCTGTGTGTGTGTAGCAGCGGAAGAAGCGCGCCCCAGATGCTGTAGGAGGAACCGAGGGATCTCGCACTAGATGGTAGCGAGATGGGGAAGCGGGGCGCCAATTCTCATCATGGGGGTGCCAAGTATGTCATAGGCCCAGTTCATCTTCAAAGCACAGCGCATATTCTACTGTACGAGCTTGCCAGGCAGGCCTGCTTCCTGAGCACTGTTCGAATTTGGTGATGCCGGGGATTCGAAAGTGGCCTGATGCCTGCCTGGGAAAAAAGGTCTGCCCGGTGCTCTCCGCGAACTGCCACCACCTCAGCGATACACTGGGGTGGAGTGGTGGTGGCGGCAGCTGACCGGAGTGGTGTCATGCTGGTAATCGTTCTGTCCTTTGATGCGGGATCATCTGGTGAAAGCAGGTGAAGTGTCGCGTGAATGACTCGATTCTGCTGGGATGCGGAGCCAGGACCGCACGATGATGTGGGTCCCCCCACGTGAAGGAGCGTGTGCCGCATGTGGCACGTCACTCGATCAGCGCACAACTTCGACCTCGACATCTTCGTGTCTGTCGCGGACTCGACGACAACATGCTCTCCATCAGACTCCCTTCACTCCCTTCACTCTCATCGTGGTCATCGCCCTTTGCGACGGGCATCAAACTGCCCAAGGGAGACGTGCATGAGATCGAAGAACGTCCGGAAAAGCGAGCGCGGACCCTCAAACACCTACTTAAAGCGAACCACATCAATCACAGCATCATCTACAATGAACTTCGCTTCCACAACCACACGCCCCACATCCTCGGCTCGGCATATATACTCGGAGGAGATACGGACCACCTGACGCACATCTATGAGGAGGAAGGGAAGCACTTGGAGTCGTGGAAAGACAGTCCGGGCGAGATTGATAAGAGTGATTGGAGGGAGTACTTGGGCAAGAGGGAGTGAGTTGGGATGAAGCATCGACCGAGGAGAGTACATGCTGATGGGGATGCTACAGGTATCAGCGAGCATATATCGATTTCTTTGAAGACCAGCTCGTCGTCAATGGGTACGATTGGAGGGCCCTACTGGACGAGTTCCTGCTGTCGGGGAAAGAACCCTTGATCAACAACCTCATCGCAGGTCTCGCACATCCTCTCATACATCTAGGCTACGCTCATGAACTGTCATCTCGGACCGTCGCGATAGAAGCGTTGGGACTGGCGGCATGTTTCTACAACGAATGGCACGTCTACCTAGACGATCCAAAATATACAACGCCAGCAGCCAACCCGACAGACTCGCTCTTCAGTATTCTGGATAGAGTGAGAAATGACTCGAAATTCGACAACCTGGCAGACCACCAAGGAAGCGATAACATCGAGAAGATTCTTGGCAATGAAGAACTCGCGGCCGCAGCATTGGAGTACTGGAACTCATGGGATCTCCAAGATCCCAAGCTTCAATTCGCTGAATCACAGAAGCTCGCTGTAGCACTTGTGGTAGCGGCTCAAGAACCGGACAACGACAAAGGCTATGACTTCTTTGGTGTGCATCTCCTGACCAGCAGCCACGCTGTTCGAACACTACTCCCATTCATTCCCAACAAACACCACATTCCGCTCGTGCGACAATGGTGGCTCTTCACACTTCTCGTGTATATCGCTCAGCTACGACCGAAGATTAACATTGACACCATCAAGCTCGTGGAACTTGAAGGCCGAGACTGGGATTACGTCACAGACAAGGCACTGAAGGGACAATACAACAGTGACGCTCACTACGTCAAAGCGCTGCGGTCGATGCACGAATGTAGCAAGACTTGGGGCGATGCCAATCAGTTCTTTCTCAAGGCTGCCGTCAAGATGGCAGAGGATTTTGACGGCTGGGGTGGCTTTGGCCCGAGAGACCATGAGCAAGAAGAAGTGAGGCTGAAGAATGGCGGCAGCAGCCAGTCATTGCGACAGCTGCACGGGCATGGCGGTGACGTGCTCGAATACAAGGCATAATGCGAATTCGGTAAGACTGCTAACGATGACATGAAATTGATGAACGTGTACAATAGGACAATGAAGCTTCAGTTCATGCGGCTAACTTCGGACAATGCGGCTGCAACCTCACTTCAGCGGCTCAGCAATGAACAATGGCCCTATTGCATTCAGTCACTCAAAGCACAATCACATGTGGTTGCACAATGGTTCACATGCTTCACTCTCAGCAGGCACTCTGCCATGCTCCACTCATCGAAAACCATTAATACCTGCAATATTGTCTTTCCAAACAACTTTTCATCGACACATCCATCCAGCTTCAGTCGGTGACTATGTGCATAAGTCCTACGAACACCATCAGTTGCTCTCGATACAAGTTCCAGCTCAAATACTTGCCAAGTGATGGCAGCGTCGGGCGGGACCAACGTGCACGCTCGCCTTTCCACGCCAGTTGACACTCAAATCTACGACGCAGCTTCTGACCTGCGCAAGCGCGTTGCCATTCCGAAGATTCCAAACATACTGTCAAAGCCTGAGGCGGAAAGCACTTGCAGTCTCCCGTCTCTGCTAGAGAATTCTGCCGCGGACCATAGTTCAGAGTTCGAACAGTACCAAGGACCACCGATTGGATATTCGAGTGCAGAGATTGTGCATGAGAATGGCTACAACGAGATCGTTGGCACGCTGTTTGCTCCGCGGCCACACTTTGGGACTATCAAGTGCAGCAGAAAGGTTTGTGGGCATTGCTTCAGAGTGGTGATTGATGATTCGAGCACGACACGAGCACGACAACTGGCATCTGCCAAGCGAATCGAGCCCGAGCTTGAGTCTGCCGTAGACAGCGACTTCGATAGCCTCCCTCCTTGGATACCCAAGCCAGAGCCAGTGACACCAAGTTCTCTCCACCCACTGCATCACTTCAACTGGACACGCTTCCCTCATCATCGACCTCTACTATCGGGGCTATTTCCTCTTCTACCACCAAGAGCACCACCGCACACCCCTGAACACTATCACAACCGCCACCAATCCGCCAGCCTCTCCGCCACAGCCCCCACCTTCATTCCCTCCTCCACCCTCTCAACCACCGCCCCTCCCTCGGTCCCAAACACCCCAAACGCAGCCTACCTCAAAGCTCAACTCCTCGCCCGCGAAGCGGCAGCAAAAGCCGTCATCGCCGCCGCCGCCGCCGCCACAACCACCCAAAAACACAACAACGTCATCGCTCCTCCTACGCCTTCCTCCTCGATTTCGAAAACCACCACCATCATCCCCACAGGCCCTGCTCATTCCACCTACGGCTCCCGCTTCAACCACTCCACAGGCTCCGTTTTCGGCCCCCGAACAATCGATCTGAGAAGTTCGGCCCAGAGATTGAACGATCGGAGAATTCGAGCTAGGGTCGTTTCGGGCGCCCCTCCCACTGCGCCGGCTGCGATGAGGGAAGCTGCGGCCGCTGCTGCTGCTGTTGCTGCGAATTTGGGTTCGGTGGGGAGTTCGGCTTCGCCTTCGCCTTCGTTGCGGATGCACGAAGGTGGTAGTGCTGGAGGTGGAGGAGGGGCGTTTGCTGCGAATACGAATTCGAATCTGGTTTTGCCGGTTTCTGGTAGTGGGGAAGGAGAGGGAGAAGGCTGGCCGAGACTTGGTGATGGTGATTGTGCTGGTGTCGGAGTGGGAGGTACAAATGGGAAGAACACGCGCAGCAAAAAGTACAAGGAGAAGCTCAAGCTCAAAGCGAAGGATCAGGAAAATGGGAATGCGACGCTTGGCACCGGCACCGGGCGTCTGGAGTTTTGGATGAGATGAGATGAGATGAGCGACTTTGAAAGAAGAAAACTCGTATCTCTCGGATTTCGTCTATATATCTGCTCTGTGTTTCTGCTTTTGCTTCTGCTTCTGCTTCTGCTTCTGTGGAGACGTGAAGATGGATATGCGTATGGATATGGAGGAGGACATTTACAACATCTTGCATATAAATGGTGGTTCCCTATAGGCTGACGCTTTTCTTCTAACACTATATGTATCTTGAAGCAAGAGTTCCAAGGCCTCATCAGTTAGTTCTACTGCTTTTCTTCTTATTTGATCGATTGGTTGATTATGATCGAAAAGTCTTTCGTGAATCGCAAATCAAAGAAAGTATTTACTATCAAGCGTGCAGGAAATCTTTTTTTTTCCGTGGTTTGACGAGCTTGCTGAGCGAAGTGGTAGACAGAAGGGCGAGATGGGGTTAAGAAGGAAGATCGGGAGTGTCAGATAGCAGGCTTTGAGATAGTGCGTGGGCTGGAATAGAGCTCCCACGCAAATACAATTATGCACATTGAGGAGAAGAGGCGCAGAAGTGGCGAAGATGAGGCGTAGCAGAATACATCAGAGTGTGGTAGTGAGTCAGAGATCATTTCTCATATCGAATAACTTCTATATGCAAGACAAGCGGGAAAAAGAGAATATCGAGCGATGAACCCAGAGCGCTCCATCGAGGGCGGCGTACCTCCAACGCCAGCGCAAATGCAATGAATGCGAGACGACGCAATGCCTTGATCTGCGGCATCGACTTTGCTTTCTTTTCCTTTCTTAACTCGAACCAACCCAAATCGAGTTTACTAAACAAGCATCCACCCACCAATCCCATCTATTATTCTACCATCTACAGATCCTCCACATCACTCTCCTCGACCAATTCCTCTGCCTTCTTGTGCACCCGCTCTTCTTCCATTTCCCGATACGTAAACCAACTCAGCAGCAGAAACGCAAAGATAATCAACAGACCGCCCGAAATCGCAGCACCGGTCAACGGGCTGTACATGGGCGGGGGAAGTAATTGATCGCACAACGCGACAAGAAAAATCGTCAAAAGTGCTGCTACTGAGCTGAGCACGGGGGAAGTAAGAGATATGAGGACCAAGAAGGAACCGCTGAAGGTAGCGTTGGAAAGCACGGAGATGGCCAGCATCCAGGAGGCTTCGCCGGATGGGAGCTCGAAGGTTTCGAGGCCGGTGTAGTGGAGGATGGGCATGGGAATCCAGAGGACGGTCAGGGTGAAGAGACCGATCATGGAACCGAAGGTGTTGGCGAAGAGCATGCCTCGGTTTGGAGCGCATCCATCTGGTGGACATGCGACTTTCTTGTACAGGACTTCGTAGAACCCGTAAAGTACGCTTCCAACACCGATCACCAGGTTTCCTAAAGCTCGATTCGATGCTGCTTCACTCTCCGGAGCAGACGGTCCTCCAGCGCCACCGCCGGATTTGCTACCGCCTTTGGGATGCGCCTGATCACCGTATGCCACCACGAGCACTCCGATAATGGCAACAACGACTGACGCGACCTTGCTCCAGCGAAGCTTTTCGCCCAAGATAGGAATGGCAAATGCATATGCGAAGAATGCCGAGCAGTTGTAAATGGCTGTCAAGTCAGAAGCTGTGGTCAAATCCACCGCAACATACCAGCTGCCTCCTGCCACCGTCAAGGCACAGGTGACGAATGCTGTGGTTCTGACGAAGTAAGGCCAAGGTGATTTCTTGGCCAAGTGGGTCGGGACGTGCAACGTTCTGTGCTCCACCATTTGCGCCGTTGATCGCAGAATGGCCACGTGTCTCCGCCAGAAGGAGTCCCAGGGCTGGCTCCATTTGGAGATTCTGAGAATGGCCAGTTGTACGAACCATAATACCGACCAGGAACCGTGGGTGAAGTAGAGCATGCAATACGCCTTGTTCCAATGCAAGTCATGTTGAATGTACACCGCCGTCTCCGTCTGTACAGCAAAGCTCACCAAGCTGAGGAGCAGAAATGCTGCCGCATATGTATACCGTGTTCGCACATCGTCTTTCGTCTCTAGAATTTCTGGATCTCTTTCTCGGAAATGTGTCGACTGCCTGGACGCGAGACCAGGTCGCACGGGGTTGTCATAACTCGTCCGCTTGTCTCCATTCAGCAAGGGCTGGTGCTGATGGCTCTTTGATCTGTGATGATCTGAATGCAGGTCGGAAGGCATTTCGCGGTCGTGGCCTGCCTCCGACGGCCTCTCTTGCGCGTCCCACGCGAGAAAACTGTCCCCGTGATCGTCGCCGTCTTGACGACTCGTGTGATCTGGTGCGGAGAGGTCAACGAAGGGACTCGGCTGGCGGGAATCCTCTTGGCCCAAGTCAACGAAGCTGGACGAGTCTCGGTTCGTGGAGGAGTCGGCGTCGTGGATGTGATCGGGGGCAAGGAGGCTAGTGGGGTGCAGCTCGAAGGACGGAGCAGATGCGGGCGATGACTTTGTACTAGGCATTCATGCGAGTCGTGAGCGACATGTGACCGGGAGCTAGAGGGTGTGTCTGAGGGATTGCGTGATTCATGCAGCAATTGGCAATACATTTCGGCGGGTGAGAAGTGGCAGATGAGCGATGGCCATGTGGCCTCAGCTGCTGCTCGCCTGCAGAACAACCACGTTAGCCAAGACGATCAGGCACCATCGTGCAGACTGCGGAAGTGCCAAGTGCTGAAGAAGGTTGGAGATATGCGCGGTGATGGACGCGATGTTTGTCCCAACACGGTTGACGGTTGACGGCTAACTTTCTCCCTGCAACAACAACCATGGCGATGCACGGCATCATCTTATACTACTAACTACTATAGGCGTTTAACCTTAACTCCGATCATGGCCGGTCTCTGCTTCTTGCTTATAAGCCGACATCGCCCTCCTCCTTCACAGATGCGGCCGTAGTGATGAAAGCGACAAGCTTCATCAATAGATTTATCGCCCAAACCACCGCCAAGATGCCGCTCATCAACGCAGGAACCGGCAAGCCACGAGTCATCCTCGGTACCATGACCTTTGGGTAAGCAAACGGGCAGGCAACGGGAACACAGACGCAACGCCACGCTGACATCTGACCCACTCCAACTTATTAGTCCCGACGAGGCTGCAGGCGCCCGCATCACGTCTCTGGACACCTACAAGTCATGCTTGGACCACTTCCAGTCTCGCGGCTACAATGAGATTGACACTGCCCGTATCTACGTTGGCGGCAAGCAGGAAGCGTGGACTCGCGATGCAGGCTGGAAAGAACGAGGACTGACGGTCGCCACCAAATGGTATCCTCACGAAGTGGCTGCTCACCGAGCTGAGAGACTCGAGGAACAAGTCAACAAGTCCTTGTCCGAGCTGGGCACCGACTGTGTCGACATTTTCTACCTCCATGCCGCAGACCGTAGCATCCCGTTCACAGAGCCTCTGAAGAAGCTGAACGAGCTTCACAAGCAAGGCAAATTCGTCAACCTCGGCCTGAGCAACTTCACAGCTGCAGAGGTGGCAGAGGTCGTCATGCACTGCAAGTACAACAACTGGGTGCGACCTACCATCTACCAGGGCATGTACAATGCAATCCAGCGCAATGTCGAGCCGGATCTCATCCCTACCCTGAAGCGCTACGGCCTGGACTTTGTCGTCTACAACCCTCTCGCAGGGGGTCTGTTCAGCGGCAAGCTCAAGTCCACCGACGTGCCAGCTGAAGGTCGATTCAGCAACACATCTTCTGCGATGGGCGCCAACTACCGCGGACGATACTTCCGCGATTCCACGTTCGAAGCTCTGAGTTTGATTGAGCCTGTGGTCCAGAAGCACAACTTAACCCTTCTCGAGACCGCCTTCCGATGGCTGGTACACCACTCGAAGCTGAACATCAAAGACGGCGGCAACGATGGCATCATCATTGGTGTCTCGAGCCAGCAGCAGCTCGAAGCGAACTTGAACGACATCGAAAAGGGCCCCCTGCCAGAAGGAGTTCTCCAGGTGCTCGACCAAGCCTGGCTGATCACCAAGCCAACAGCTGTGCCGTACTGGCACGGGAAGCTGGAGTACACCTATGATACTATCGATGCACTTTTCGGCGCGAGCAGCAAAATATAGACGACCCCAGCTTGGCGCGCTCACGTGCAGCTAGACAAAGACCACGACGCTCACGCTCACTCACGATAGACCGAAAAGTCACATGCACATAGTCCAATCAGACACAAATCACATGTCAGCCTCGACTCTTCCAAAACACCATCCCACGCGAACACATCTCGCACGCGAACAAAATCTCACATTTGCACACACTCTCACTTCTGACTCTGACAAAACTGATCATCTCCCACACAGCCTCGCATTTGAGCGCCATCATCGCCGAAGCATTTTCCCACCTGCCCACGCCCACACTCGCACATGAACGACATCTCCCTCGTCGTACAAGCCGAACCCATGTCATCTCCAATTCAATTCTTATGTCTCTTCCTCCCGCAAAACCCAAACCTGATCCACTAACATGTCTTCTGCTTCCATTCATTCTACCTCATCAATCTTATCTCGTCCCAAGAACTCTCCTCCAGGAGCCTTTCCCTCATCTCCTCCATCATCTCAAGTGCTCCATATCAACAACAACAACAACAGCACAACGACTCCCCTCTGGAAACGCCGCTCAGCCCACTTCTTCTCCCCTCTCGCCACAAAAATGGCCCACCAATTCCGCACAACCCACAACAACAGCAGCAACCCCCTTCCCTTCCCACCCCAACCCAGCGGACCAGCAGCAGCTGCAGCAGCATCAAGCACCACAACCTTTCCCCCTCACCACCACCACCACCACTACCCATCATACTCCCACAACTACCCTCACCACCCTTCCTATTCCCATCCCTCCTACCCTTCCTATCCCTCCCACAGCCACAGCCACAATCACCATCACGCTTCGCACCCCACCACCAAACCCCCCAACGCGATTCCCAACCCCAACCCCAACCCCAACCCCAAACACGTACACTTCGACACCGACTACCACCCCTCAGCCCTCTCACTAAAAATCAAACTCGGCCCCCGCAGCGCACCGACAAGCGAGATCAAAATCAGCGTCTACTTCGAACAAGGCAAACTGCCTCGCGTCAAAGTGAAGACGAAGCGGCCGAAAGAGCAGCCGCATCGGAAGAGGAAGAGGACGTATGTGGAAGAGAGGGATGGGAAGGGGAGGCCTTGGTGAGGTTGGAGCTGCGTCACTTGTACGCGGACTTTGGATTTGGATTTGCGGATGGGAAAGGGTAGGATGAGGAAAGAGAATGGGAGGAAGAGGGTGAGAGTGGTGTCAAACAGATCGCTCTCAATTGATTTCTGGTTCATGGGTATCATGCTTCGGGTTCACGGGACAGGTCAACAGTTTGGAATCCTCACCGGCCTGTCACGCCATCAGTTCGGGCATCGGCGCCTTCATCAGCCGGATCATCCTGCTGGGCACCAGTCAAATAGTCCGCTCGTTCCGCTTCTTCATATTCGTTGATCAAATCCATGAGGACTTCCCTCGAAGTATCGAATTCTCCCAATCCGTCGCGAAAGGTTCCATGTCGCTTGTAGGTATCGACAAACGCGTTTCGTTTTCGGAGCCGGTCGTACTGGAAGACGATTCGCTTGAATAAGGTGGCGATTCCCGTGTGGTTGGCGAGCATCAGGCCTGACACTCGAGGCGGTGAGCGGGTTGTGTATGGAGGTTGTGTGTAGGGAGAGGTGCGTGAGAGCGCCACCTGGATGCTGGCTGGACCCCATGGGATGAAAGATGCGAGATTCCTCTCTCTGATTCGGAGCAACGATTTGTGTACCTACAGTTGTTAGATCGGACATGAGGAATGGGACCATGTTCAACTTACGTCCGTAGGATCAGCATCACCCATGATGATGTTCAATATCGAAATGTAGCAGCTGTTCTTGTTTGGCTTCGCGCTCACCATCTGGTTCTTCGGCTGCAGCAATCTGCGCATCACATCCAGTACCGTCGTCTTTCGGACCGTTCTCGCCGAGTCGACATTGTTCCCCGTGAACGGCGTGTAGCTAGTCTGTAAGAAATGGCATCGTGGTGTCGGAATCAGACTGGCCACAATGCCCACCAGGTCGTTGTGCATGTATCCAGGATACCGCAGCGTGGCAGTCGATGCAGACATGACGGTACTAACAAGCTGGTTTGTCTGCTCAAAAGATGGCTCCTGAACATGCAGAGTGTCGGCCGCTATTCTAGAGAGGGCACCATTGTCCAGTACCACGACGGCATCGGCGTTCTGTGTCAATCGGCGCATGGCGAGGAGCGAGTTGTACGGCTGCACAACCACATCTCCCGCGTTTTGCGTGTCGGGAAATACGGAGTAGGTTTGAATCAGCTTCTTGGGGAAGCGGTCGTTCAGCTGTTCAAGCAGAAACGAGCCCAAACCAGATCCCGTTCCTCCTGCGATGGAATGCAATAGCATGAATCCCTGGTTGTGGATCAGCCATTTGTCTCGTTGCTCTTTCACTGCATGCGCCTGACCTCAAGACTGTCACTGCCATCTGCTTCACGATCAATCATGTCCAGAACCTCGTCTTGCACCTGCCCGCCCATATCATAGCCAGCAGCCCAATTATTTCCAGCACCAGTACCTTCTTTGTGCACGTAGAAGTTCTCGGGATTGTAAATGTTTTTGTAGGGTCCTGTCTGTATATTGTTGATCACGCGGGGCTCCAAGTCGAGGAGAATGGCTCGAGGGATGTATCGTGTGTCGTCCGATTGGTAGAAGAAGACATCTTTACGATCGCCTCCCTCTGTCGCGAACTCTTCGAGGTTTCCATCTTGATTGATGCCGTGCTCAACGCACAGCTGCCGCCAGAATTGCGAGCCGACTGTGAGGTGTCTCAGTGATGCGGTCTGCGGATTGGGACGTGTTTACTAACCGCTGTTGCCGCACTGGCCGGCCTGGATCGTGATGATCTCACTGTAGAGGTGTTAGTGTCACCATCAGCGCGACATGTAGTCACGTACGTACCGTGGCATGCTGGAAACTGGTCATGTTCACGAGCAAAGGCACATCACAAGATCGACGCGATGCGAAAGACGCGCCTCATGCCCCACTTCGCGTTGTCGCCAAGACTTTGCCCTTTCTTTTTGCTTGCGTGCCTCCTGCCATAAATACCTTCGCACTCTCGATCAATCGAGAGTGACGGAATTTCTGATGACATGCATGTTCTCGCAAGATTCTCCTCGACTGTGATTCAACCGAGTCTACAGTAACTACTCTCCATCAAGGCCACTTTGGCAAATCCGGTCTCCCCTCCCCAGAATTCCCATCCACAGCCTTCTGCACAAGCGCTGAATCAAGATAAGCCTTAGCCTGCACGACCGTCCCCTTCTCATCAAACCGCAGCAGCCACGCATAGCGCTGCGGATACGGCATACCGTTCTTGCAGACCGAATCCGCCTTCAATTCCACAGTAGCCCACTCTTGATCACCGCCGCCAATAACATTGACGAGCTCGAGCTTGAGAGGCTCTTTCAGTACATTGTTGATCACGCCCAGTGCGCCTTTCTTCCAAGAATCTAGGAGGTCGATCTGTTAGTACCAGATGATGAAGGAGTGGAGATTTGGTTCTTATCACGCACCCAGAGTGGTAAAATGCCCGGCAGCGGGATGCGTGCCCATCACATCCCATTCGACATTTGGAGAGACGCGATCGAAGAACGGTGATGGATCTGCTGTGCCCAAAGATGAGGCAAACGATCGAATCTCTTCAGCTGTAGGATACGGCGCCATTTTCTTTCTTCTTTTCTTCGCTTGCGCTGTGAGGTTCTTGATAGGAGTTCAGGTAGAAACAGACAAACTTAATAATGTTCCGAGGCATTCAATGCTACAGCAGTAAGCTGCATATGTCATCGCCACGCGGGGCAGCCCTCGGATATAATCATGCGCTCAGGAGAAGAGCGTTGTCGTACTATTCTGACGGTATACACGTTTCATATGGACGCGGGGTCCATGCTGTCGGTATTCATTCTCGCCTTGATGCATTGCTCGCGAAGAATGCGAAATGCAACTCAGGTGCTTCCAAGACTGCCCACATGAAATAGTCGAAGGGCATACATGAATTGTCGCTTGACAATCATATTCTAAAAGGGGTCTCATCGACCAAGAAAATGAACTTCAAGGCTCACATACCATCCAGACAATAACAAAATGGACAACCTACATCCTCAGCTCACAACCCGTAATGCCCGAGGCAACAACACCAACACACCCTACCTCTCCACGTGACCATCCGATAGTCTAAGATAAGCCCCACACCAGCTATCCGCTCCCGCAAGGAGGCTCTGCTTTAGCCGCCAGCCAGCATTCAGCGAGCGACATTGAAGAAGCCAGATCCATCACATCCTTTTTCCATCCTTCGGCACACCGACACGAAAACCACTCCCCCATCGCAAACCAACCATGAAATTCCCCACCACCACCATCCTCGCCGCAGCATTCGCCCTCGGCGTCAGCGCCCTAGACAAACCGCTCGACATCGAAACAACCCTCAGCAACAAATGCACAACAAAGACGAAAGTCGGTAAGTCTACACATCCCCCCTTCTCCAGTCTCCCTCCTCTCCAGTCTCCCCTCCTCTCCACTAACGACCCCCACCCGTCTCTCGCTCCAGGCGACAAAGTAGAAATGCACTACCGCGGCACCTTGGCCTCGGACGGCAGCGAATTCGACGCCTCCTACAACCGCAACCAACCCCTAGCCTTCACGCTGGGCAAAGGGCAAGTGATCAAAGGCTGGGACGAAGGTCTGCAAGACATGTGCGTGGGAGATAAGCGCAAATTGACGATTCAGCCCGAATATGGCTATGGAGATCGCGGCGTGGGACCGATTCCGGGCGGGGCGGTGTTGGTTTTTGAGACGGAGTTGGTGAAGAGTGAGTGGTTTTTTTTTTTTGAAACTATGATTTCATTGCATTCCATTCCTATTTTCGGCGCGGGGATTGAGGGGAGGTGGGAAAGTGAAGGGAGGAGGGAAGGAGAGGGGAGGGGAAGAGAGGGGGGGAAAAAGAGAGAATTCCATGCTAACTCGTATGTGTGTATCTCGCAGTCAATGGCAAAGGCGCAGAAGAACCCGTGAACAACGAGCTATGATGATGACAAACAGAAGCCCCGATCGAGGATAGGCAAAAGGGGAGAGGAAAAGAAGATTCAGCAGTAGACACTTGGAAGGATGCAATTGCCAAAAGTAGAACGAATAGTAGCTGCGAACTCCTCGGCCCGAAGAATAGACCTTCCTCGCAGTCATTTCACCAAAAACGAACATACCGTCTGGACATCCACCATAGTCGGCCCGTTGACCATTTCGCCATGACCTGTCCTGTCCTAATTAACCCTCCCCATCCTTCGGCCAATGTTGAAATATGCCGATGCCTCGTTGCGGTACGAATTCTTCATAATACGAACGGTGCAGCGCTGCCTTGAAGCCAATAGCACGTGCGTGAGACATGACTGGGTCTTGGAACTGGGTGTTGGAACGTACTACCGGATGACTAATCGTATTGTAGCAGTAGTGCTGGAGCGAGCTGAATCGGAGTCACCTGCGGAGTATTGAAGCATGCGTCGCTGACTCACTCTGTCCCAGACCGCTGACTATTACGACAGTTGTTACTTGTTGCAACATAACCGGGTTCGCGATGTGGTCAAATTCTCCGGCGTTTGTTCGTTGGACGCGGTGCGTCCAGTGCTTGCCGCGCTAAGATCAATGGTCAAAATTGTGGCACACCGCCTTGGAGGACAGTGCAGTTACAGACACGAATGGCCCAGCAAGTCAGCATTTGAAGAAGACCATTGTGTTTAGACTTGCGGCGGCCATGTTCCGGTCTTAGATCCTGAGTCTTTGGTCTGACTTGCCCGGGATGTTATAGCTGCCGGCAGAAGTGGATGCCACGGCTCACCGCACGGAATATAGGTGTCGGGAATACTGTTTGTAGTGGCAACCCTGTGCGTGCGCTGCCTGGTGCAGTAGGGTCGGCATAATGTTGTGGTTCCACGGTAGGGAATGCAACTTGAAACGCTGAGCTGGGCTGAAGCTGTGTACAGTACTGTAGACCACGATCGTCGGGCGATCGTAGGCCATGTCCTTTTCCCGTGCTCTCGGCGAGGTCCAATGAGGCTGGGGTTGCAAGAACGATTCGGGCATGACGAGCCTCGTCGGAGACCAGCTTTCTGGCGAACAGTCAGGTGCTGCGTGGGGGTTCACCCATCGTTCCCGAGTGAACGCTTTGCTGTCAACATGTTCCATGCCCTTGCTTGAACTGCAGCAACGGGCTATCCAGACATGTGCCGCGTAAGCGCCCACTGTGTCACTGTGTGAAGGGTGGCTCGTGGAAGCAACAGACGTCGACCTCCAGCAGCTTGTCTGCAAGTTTTCCCGAGTCGGTATGCATCCAATATAGGTGGTGCAGCGCGGGTACACGGTTGTGGCACCCCGAATGCGTCGGCTCTCAATCTTTTCCAGTAGATTGTGCATACGTTACACGTGCCACGTTTTGGCAACGTGACTTAGATGAGCTGAGGCCGACGGTTGTACGACGTATCACGTCCCCCGTGATGCACGACCCTGCGATCTGCGTGCGTGACGGAATTTTGAACGGTGACAATGGGGGCGGCGATTGCTTTGTCTGCAACCTGCATGGACGATTGTGTTGGCGCAGATGTGGAACTCGGGCAGGATGCGCCTCGAAGCAGGTCCCACGCGGTGCCCACTCGCTTCTCATATGGCTCGGAAGTTGTGTTGCAGATGAGGAAGGAGAGCCGCTTCGAGAACGCTGGTGATCCGCAGCAGTTTCAAGAAGAGCAGATGGAGATGGCTTCTAGAAAAGGCCTGAGTAACGTCGATCTCGATGCTCCACGACATCATCTGCTGTCGAGCGGAGCAGAGATCCGCAAAGAGCTCAACAGCTGCGGATGATTACATCAGTCGGCAACAATCTTCGGCTCTTGCAAATTATTGATGAGTTGGTTCTCATCCAGAAAGCATTCGACCTCGTTTCACTCGATGTTCGCCATGGTACAGGGCACTGTTCATCTTGTGCTGCTGGAGGATGCTGCCGGGCGCGGCATTACTTCTGCAACGGGACCACCTGCGCGTGTTCTTCGGCTTCCGTTGTCTTATATAGCTTCGGCCTCCACATCGACTCGTCGACTGCAATCTCGGTACATAGCTTGCAACACAGTACTCAGGCCGACGGGAGAGTCTGGCGCGTGCACTGGGCGACGAGACAGAGCATGTCGTGTGGCGGTGAACATTGGCGGAGAATATCACAACTCCACAAAGGCGAGTGATCACGGCATTTCCGTTCAACGACTCGAGATTCTCGAATATGCCTGGAAGGCAGCGGAGGATCCACATGTGCAAGCCCTCTATCGCATTCCATCAGCATAGGGAATAGATTGTCGCGCGACGTGACTCGTGCGCCCATCACACCGACCGCGCAGAGTCGCAGACGGTCGCTACCGGGAGATCTGCTAGCTAGATGAAGGTGATTCGCTTTGGGTGACGCCGATCGCTAGTTGCACAAGAACCTTGCGTGCAAAGCAGGGGAACCATGAGGCAAGGGGGATTGGCAGCGCGTTCCGAGAGGCGAGAGAAGGTGTGCTGGAACGGCGTTCTGACGAGGAGAGGGCATGTTGAGGTCGAAGTCGCCAGCGTCCGCGCGTTGCCTGGCGCAGCAGAGGAAGGCATCATGGTGGTGGAAGGTGGTGATGATGGAGAGCACGATCGTATCGGCGGTAAGCGAGCCGCGAGGGGATGGTGAGCAGCATGGCATGTCGCGTGCCGTGTTCCATTTTAGATCGACGCAGCAGCAGCGGATGATGGTGGAAGATCTGTGCGAGCCGGCGCATCTGGTGGTGACGAGTGATCTGCGCGGCAGCGGCCGCTAGTGCGGATGCATGGCAAAAACGTGGATCCGAGGCCGGAGAAACTGCTGCTGTCAGCACAGGAAGGGGGCATGGGACCCTCGGCGACGCGAGTGCCGATGATCCATCTTGCATCGTGCTCGGGAGGGTTGCATAAAAGGGTAATGGCGCCGAACGCACTGTGATGAGACGTTCCCGCGCAGCAGCGACGCGGGCAGGCAGCAGGCGAGGAGAAGGACCAGTGAGTGCTGTGCCAGCTCGCGCGAGGCGCTGTGCGCTGCGTGTCGTCGGCTTTTTCCCGAGCTTGTCGGCGCCAGGATCGACGGTACGGGACAGTATAGTTCCAGTGATCTGCTCGTAGCAGCAGGAGCATCGCGAGGAAGGTGTGGTGGAGGCGGGGAAGGGGCTGTACAGGTACATAGTCGACCGCGTTCTCGAGGCTCGCTTAGAAAAAATGTGGTGGGCGTGTGGGCGGGCGATCAGAGCGTGGCATTGACAGGGTTGTGGGGAGGAGTCGCATGGGAAATCCACGCACGCCGCTTGCCGCCCTCGTGTGTCGGTACGACTCGACGCGCATCTCTCACACACGCGGTGCAGTACACCGGCCCCGTCTTCTGGCTGCTGCTGCGACGCACGTGTCATCATCATCATCATCATCATCGTCATCATCATCATCATCATCGAGGAGCAGCGAGAAGCAGCGCGCGCCGCGTCGAGGCACAGCGTGGCACGGCAGGCGAAATGACGAGCCGCTGAAGGCCTCACTAGCGCACACGACCAACACGGCGGCGTGCTTAAGCAGCGAATCCCATGCGCGCGCGGCCGCCATTATTCCATCGCAGCACGGCACGCGGCGATCCTGCGCATCTCTGATGGTCAATCTAGTACGGATGGTGCATGAAGCGGTGCATCCAATGATGCGGACACCGGAGTGCTGCTGCAGCCTGCAGCACGAGTTCGATGCGCCAGCGCGACGCCCGAGAGGCGGATCGATGGTCTGCGGGTGGATGATGACTGGGATGAATGAGAGTCCACGATCCGAATCTCCAGCAGCAGCAGCACCAGCGACAGCAGCAGCAGCAGCATACATCGACGAGACCGGTCGAATTAGCGGCGACGAGCCAAGCGGAGCTGGTGAGACAGGCGCTGGACGGGGGACCACCAAGGGCTGTCACCTCCTGTGGCAGCATTGGCAGCTCCACCGTTGAGCCATGTGGATTGCCGTTGCAGATTGATGAGAGCGCAACACTGCTGCTGATCCTTCGTCGCCTGCTGCATTTTCGTCGCCTGTCGCATCACAGCACATCCTCCTGCCCACACTCCCTCTCCTGCGTGCGGCGGGCTCTCGTCAAGCCGTCGATCATCATCATCAATCATCATATCATCATCACCACCACCACCACGCCCTCTGTCCCGCACAAGCATCCGTTAGTGCTGCAGACGACGTGTGGTGCCGTGAAGGGTGATGTTCCCGAGGCCGATAGATTAGCAGCCAGGATAGACCCACCCGGGCGCCGCTAGCCTCGCGCAAAAAGCAGCTTGGCCCCAACAACTTAGTCTCGCCGGAAGCTTCGACGCCTGCTGCTGCCCACGCGCTTGTCACCTCACTGCCGCCGACCAGGGTCAGGGAAGGCGCGCGAGGCCAGGAAGGCAGGCGCACAGGCAGGCCTCCCTCCTGTCGCGCCTGCTCCTGCTCCTGCTCCTGCTGGTGCTGGTGCTGGTGCTGGTGCTGGTGCTGGTGCTGGTGCTTGCTGCGAGCCTCTAGCACGTGTGGACTTTCCACAGACGGGCCCGGCAAGAGTCAATTTACGCCCATCGCTTGTGCCTCTAATTTACATACACCTACACTGTACAGTCCGTCGAACCCACGACACCTACTAGCTCGTATCCTCCCTCGTGTCCGACAATATCACTCACTCCTCGCCCACGACACCTTCTTCTGTCGACTCGGGTACCTGATCTGCTCTGCACCCTCACCACCGTCGACACTGCCACCATCGTCACCACCATTATTCATCCTTCCTTCCTTCCCCCCCCCCCCCCACGTTGATCCATCGCAATGGCGACCGTCGGCATGATGGCGTACCCCGTCCGCAATGGCTTCCACGCCTATCCGCAACACTATGCCATGTACCCGACTCGCGCACAACAACCGCACTTGGACGTCGGCCAGGCCATGAACGTCAATCCATACGCATACAACCACGTCGCACAACAACAACAACAACAACAACAACAACAGCAACAACAGCAACAGCAACAGCAACATCATCACCAGCAACCGCAGCCGCAGCCGCAATCACAACAGCAACAGTCTTACCATGTGCAACCTCGCTCTCCTCAAGCATCGGGATCTCCGACGTCAGATGATGGCTTCAAGCCCTCCCTCCCATCCATATCCAACCTCCTCAGCTTTGCCGATCGGCCCGGAGGCGAAAGCAGTAAGTCACGACTCTCATCCAACCCTTCCATCCGCCACTAACGGTGGAGCAGATCAAACTTCACAAGGCTCCGCGGCACAGCAACAACAGAAAGAGCAAATGGGGTCGCAACAAACGTCACCACCACAACCAGCATCACAAGCAATTGTCGCACAATCCAACCAACCTGCTTCTTATCCCGTAGCCGACGCGACGTCGAGTCCTCGTGACGTAGTTCCGCCGCCGCCGATGCGCAGCGACTCTGTCCTGGAGTCGACCAACAGTCCATCAACCATCTCCTCAGCATCAGCCCTCTCTGGCTCCCCATATTACGTGGGCAATACGATCAACAACATGGAGCCAGCGGACCAGCGCGCAACCCAATTTCCAGTCATGAAGCGTGCACAGGTCCCTTCGCAGATGAACGCTTCGCCGTATGGCAACACGCGCTACACCGCCTCCCCCTACGCAAATTCGCCCACCAGCATGCCGGGCACAACATACTATCCCCCACAACAGCCCGCATACCCAGTGCCCCAGGGCTTGTACCAACAGCGGCCTCTGCCCTCCAACTTCCCTCCGGCCCCGCCGGCGGTTCAGGTTCAATCATCCAACCCTCTGCCCACGAGCAACCCGTGGGAGCACCACCACTACATCAGCCCTTCATCACAAGCCACATTCCCACAATCGCAAGATCGCTACATTTGCACGACTTGCAACAAGGCCTTCAGCAGACCCTCGAGCCTGAAGATTCACACTCACAGTCACACCGGCGAGAAGCCTTTCCGATGTCCGCACAACGGCTGCGGCAAGGCCTTTTCCGTGCGCAGCAACATGAAGCGACACGAGCGCGGCTGCCACAGTGGCCTGTCTGGTCACATTGCAGCACACGCACACATGATTTGACGTTAAGCGGATTTGACTTTCCCACGGCACACACTTTCGACATGGATTTGCACACAAGCGAGGAGTTTCGGGCGTCATCTTTTCGGCCCCATCTGCACGAAACCCGTGAAACCATCACGGAGTACGGGGCATGGGGTGTTTGGAAGTTTGAACCCTGTGTACTGTACAGCAAACGATCCCTGGATCAATTGGGGTTTTCTGGAAACGGGAACGGCGAGTCGTAGAACAGCGACGCCTGTGCGCGCGCGTAGGGAAGAAAAGTATGAGGGGTGGGCATTTTAGCCGAGGCGCCGACACCCCGATCAGGAAAAGACTAACTAGTATTATATTTAATTACTCCCTGGAACGCCCTTGGGATGGCCAAGCCAAGCCGCGCCCAAGAAAAACAGCGGCTTGTGCCTGGCTTGAGCTAAGGGGGAGTAGTGCATAGATAGAACGGCGCGCCGCACGCAACGGCTCAAGCCGGAAGAGAGAAATTTTTCTAGAAATGAAAAAAGACTAGACAGATCACAAGACAAACCAACACATAAGGCACACAAATGACGATTATTGTAATCTGACTGACATGTCGTTTTCGGTACCTTTTGTCTGACGTTGTCACCTTTTTTCATTTTCGTGCGTTGCAATCGTGAGCTTGCGATGGATGATGGCGGTCATGTACGAACTCCATGGACTCGGGCTTGGACCTTTGATCGTGCGATACGATGACTGTGTTGGGTGGGGATGTTCTGGTCTGTTCGTGCCATCGTATATATCATCTTGATTACTGTGTGTTAGGTGGCCATGCTCTTGCTGTACATGTTGAGAGTTGATAACACGAGTGCTTCAAGCAAGCAAGCAGACTAGACAGTGGCCACGTAGGCTAGGCTCTTGCTTCTCTTCCTCTTTTCCTTCCTTTGATGATCGATCCATTGATTTCGAGACTCGACAGACCAGACCCGAACGCTACATGTACATGTAGTTCTACATCCCACGTCACTCCCGTCTTCTCATCGCCTCAATTCATCGATTTCTTCGAATACATTCATTCGGACACGACACGGCACGACGCGGGACAGGACAGGATATCACAATATCGTAAGCAGTAGCCTTCTGTACGTAGTATACTGTACTGTACTGTAACTGTACTGTAACTGTAGTCGCGTATATACAAGATCTTCTCATAAGCGAGAGAGGACGTTCACAGCCAATTATACCATACCAACTAACTAACCAACCGTAAGAAGAAAAATCACCGCAAACCTCTCCACATTGCCATTCCCATCCCGATAGCGTTTTCGTCGACCAAAAAAAACCACGAACCGAACGAAATGAAATGAAATGACTTCCCAGAAATCGAACCTGCTCCCGTTCCCGTTTCCCGTCCCCGTCCCCGTCCCCGTCCCCGCCCTCGTTCCTCGTACAACACATACATCGTATAGACTATGTATATCGTAAAAAAAAACCCCGTACTCTGCAACCGCAACCATGACCACAACCGTAACCTCAAACCCGCCCAAGACATACAGTACAGTACAGTACACAGTATACACACACACACACACACACACACCACAATCACAGTCATCAGCAACAACAACCCCAACAACATTCCTTTCCTCGCAAGAACAAGAAAGAACCAACAGTCAAATCCCCCGAGCAACGGGCCATCCTCGCTAAGACAAAGAATCCGAACATGTATGTAGAATGGTCTGCTGTGATAAAAAAAAAATAAGCACGTACAATGTATATCGTATTCTGTAGCGTGGAGGTCTGTTGTGTCTTCGACCTCCTCCGATACCAATACATACATACCCTCTACTACTACTACTACTAATCAACATCCGAGTCTCGTCTCCCAAAACAGCAATGTCGGTTGCGGAACCAAAAAAAAAAAACAGCCCTCGTCAGCGCCAAGCCACAACAGCCAACACAACCTTGTACAGTATACATACTGTACAGCAGCAAGACAAGTACTGTATGTACTGTAGGGAGCAAAGGGGGGTCCCTAGTAAAAAAAGCTTCCCGCCTCCGCGACTAAATACTATAATAAATGTTTCAGTCTCTGTAAGCAGGATTGCCGAATTGGGTCAAGTAATGACAATTAAATGACCTATTCTTCGAAAGCTGATTGTATAATCAATTACGACTAAGAGACTCGATCCGTGCCCATGCCAGCAAGGGAAAGGAAGATATGGCTGACCTTTTTTAACGAACGACGAACGAAACGGCCATTTTTTGCCGCTTCGTTCTTGCTCTCTATTTTGCTTTTTGTACCTTGCTTGGTCTTGTTCCAGTCGGATCGTCGCGGGAAGGGAATGATTGGGGGGGTTCGCAAGGCCTGGTAGTGGACAAGAACAAGGTCTCTCGATCGAGTAATTGATTCCCCATCAGAGTGCTTGTTCGCTGTATGCTCCGACATCAAACGATCGGTTGGGGGTGGAGATTACTCATCAACATGATACCATGCCATCGCCATCGCTGGATCGTAGATGCGGTATGATCGCCGTTCATCATCCGTCTTCAACTCGTCTTTCGTCGTGTACAGTACACACTATAGCACCGCGCTACTGTGGAAAGCGTCCCGGGATCGTGAAGCGACGGATTCCCGGGAGGCATGCTGCTTGTTCGAATCTTGGAACTTGAGACACGAACCAGGTGAGAGAAACCAGCAAGCCTGGTCCTGTCAGCTTGACTCTGCGCCACTCGTGGTCTTCGTCTGAGCGCGGCCGTCGACTAGTCTGGGCATGTCGCTGATCGTCTAACTACCGTCAACGTACAGTAGCTGACTAGTCCCTTTCCCCCAAACTGGCAAAACTCAGGCTCGAATTTCCAGAGACGCTTGCGGCTTGCCAAAAGGACCAGGAAGCGGTGTGATTATGCTCGGAACCTTGCTGTGCCCGCAAGCAAGACAGGAGTGCACTTCGACTGCTTGCATGGGAAGGATTCCTCGCCGGGTACTCGCTGGACAAAAGACGAAGGTCCATGGAATTCTGTTATGGGCCCTGCCGAGTCCAGAAGCAACAGAGATCATATCCGTGGATGTGCGAACGAGTGCTTGACTCCCTGCACAACTCTGTCGATCCTCTTTTACCGATGGCGACAGCCGCTTGGCTGCGCGATCACCGTGATTGCACGTATAAGCTTCATGTCATGAACGCCAAGCAACTCAAACCATCAATATCGTGCCACCATTCACGGAACAAGAACTTCATTCTTGTATAGATTTGATTGCTAGAAACGGCATTGGCACTTGGTCCTGGCCGTTACTGGTAGGCAGGTGAAATGGTAGGAACATGAACTTTCACGATCCTTGACCACTGCAATGAGGACCAAGGAGTCACTGCAGCATGTCGGCCAACGAAGTTGCTAGGAGCTTCCCCAGTGTGAAGCCGGTTAGCAAGAAGTCCCTTCAACCGGACATGGTATGAAATGGTGGGCCCGACACTTGGGTCAGTTTATGTTGCTCACTGGATGCCCGATGTGAACCAGAATCTGATGCAGACTGTGAACGCGCGCTTGCTCGCTTCGCTGCACCGAGGGATGACGCTGGCTGGTCCCAGACGTGGCGAAAGGCTGGAGCAAGAAATACCGAGGCTGCGCTTGCCTCGTATCGACCAGCATTCCTGGACCACGGTCGATGTACGCCACAATAAGCTTCAGCCTTATTGTAGCTAAGTCCTAGCTAAGTTCTACCTGCTCGGACAAGCTCACACATCCGTCACCTCCCTACACCTCGCGGCTAAACCGAGCCCCAGTTCGGATTCCGAGCCCTAGTAACTCCCCCTTAAGAACCTATTCCGGATAGCCGCGGAGACGATTTCCTAGTAAATTACATAGCAAATTCCTCTGTTTATTAACTCGCATAGTCGCGTCGCGGGCACCTTAGGGCTAACCTTCTACTACCTACTATAACTACCTCTATATCGCTATAGACGATTAACTAACGTATAACATAGAGTTTCTCGCTTCTTAGGTAGCTACTAAGCTACCTAATAACGCGCTAGTTATTAATTCTAATATCGTTATTGCTATAGAGTTACCGCCGCCGCCGCCGCTACCTTAGAACAAGTTAGAACCTCCGCCTTCTAATTAACTATAACCTTAATAGCGTAGCCGCCTTACGCGTCGCTATTTAACTAGCGGTAACTATAAGCGCGTGCAATACCCTTTAAGGTACTTCTTAGTATCGCTACGGCTATAGAAATATATATTCGAACGTATCGAACGCCCTTATAGACCTCTACCTAAAGAACGCAAATTCTGCTCTTATAACTCTCTCGCTACCTACGTCTATAAGTTTAGCAAAGAATATAGCTATAAGTTTATTAAATATAAGCCTAAACTAAATACTAAGGGCATTAAATATCGATACTTATATATCTATAGGTGTTACGGCAAGACTAATAAGCGTAGAGGTAGTAGCATCCGAAAGACTAAATTAAAGAAGATTAGCTATTTATTTTACTTCTACGCTATCGCAGTTATTGCCTTAGAACTAGATAGAGCTATTATAGGCGGTATAGAGACGGAAGGTAGGTATAGTCGCTAATAGTTCGGATATAGATACTATAGATAGAGTATAGTACTCGGTCTACCGTATAGGTAGCCTTAAACGATAGGACGTAGCTTAAAGGAAGGAAGCCTCTCCCTTAAGCGTTAGTAGAAGAAACTCTTCCCTATAGGTTACCTAACCTATAGGGGATACGTAAGCCGTAGGCCCTCGGAGTAGCTCTACTATACGGGTTACGTATCTACTACTACCTAGCAACCCGTTAGGTATATATAGGCTAGTAGTTATAGGCCTAGCCCGTAATAGTACCCCCTCTTCTAGCGTAAAGTCCTCTATAACTTCTTCTTAGTATAGTAGTACTAGCAGTAGTATAAATATAGGTAGTAGGCGTAGCGGCGGGTACGTATAGTAGAGAGGTATAAAAGAATAAGGCGGAGCGGGGTATAAAACAACTCGCCCCCTTATTAAGGGCTTAGCTAGCGCTATTTATACGATCCTTAGGTTCGTCCGTACTTACTATATAACTATATCTTTAGGACTACTTTTATAGGTATAGCGCTAGGGCATTATACTTATCGTTATACTAATACTTAAATTAGTAGTCTCGGATGCGGAGAACCCTACTTTCTCTATACGGCATACTAAAGTATCCGGACTATAGAGGGCCCTTAATATAATAAAGCCTCTAGGTAGATATATCTTAAGCCTACCCTTCTCTAGCTCTATTAGTTAGCTATATAACTTAGTAGGAAATTAGATCTATTATAACTTTAAAAATTAGGGGGCAGCCTCCTTAGCCTAGTAGTAAGGCGGCTCGGCGCTAGAGTAGGAAGGTTAGCGGTTCGAATTCTACTTAAAGTAGTAGCGAAAGTATCGGTTTATAGTAGCAGCGACGTTATAGGCGGAGCGGAGGGTACTAAGACGCTAGTAGTAGGGTTATATAATTTTTCCGGAGCCTATAGAGGCATATAGTAGTAGCTATACTAGCATTCGATAGGGAGCTAGCTTTAGTAAGTATCTTTAGTAAAAATTGCGAATAAGGTACGGAACGTCCTCTATTATCGTCTTAACTAGTTCGGTTATAGGTATATCGTAGCCCTTCTACTTAACTACGTAACGGAGGCGCTTCTAGCCTCTAGGGCCCCTATAGTCGGTTTTTAAGTTAATAATATCTTCGACTTCCTACTTATCGACTCTATATACCTCGACTAGTAGCGGCAGTTCTACGCGTTAATTTAAGTATAGGTCTTCTATAGTAGGCATAAAAAGGTCGTTATTAAATACTAGGTATAGCTTAACGGTTAGCGGCAGTTCTAAGCGGCAGGTATACGGCTTTACTTTAAGGACTATAAACGGGCCTAGGTTCTTCTAGTCGAGCTTCTTAGTTAGATAGAGCGTCTTAATATTCCGGGCATTTAGCTAGACTTTCTAGCTAACGGTAAACGTATATAATAGACTATAATGCCTATTTATAGCGTCTTTATAGCGGGACTAAGCTAAGCTAGTCTTAGCCTTTAGGAAGTTAGTAATTGCTCTTATATCCTCGATAAAGGACTCTATATTACGGCTAGCTAGCAGATTAGTACTAGACTATAGAACCTCCGTACCTAGGAGCGGTTAGTAGCTATAAATAGCTAGAAACGGGGAGAGGCTAGTAGTTTTAGAGAATATAGAGTTTACGGAGAATTTTGCTAGTAGAAGCTACTCTACCTAGTCGTCTTATAAGTAGAATATATAGGCGCGGAGATGCTATTCTAAAATAGCGTTTATCCGTTTAGTCTAACTATTAGTTTACGGATAGTAGGAGGTCGAAGGAAAGTACTTAATCTTAAGCCTTTATATAAGGTGCTTCTAAAAGTCGGATATAAACTTAGCGTCTCGGTTAGATATAATATCTAGCGGTTTACTATATAATTAGAATATATTCCTAATAAATAGGCGGGCGATTTCCTCGGCTCCGTCGGTTATAAAGTAGAGGACGTAGTAGTATAGTTTAGTAAGGTAGTCTACGATAACGAAGATAGCGTTATACCTATCGGACTTCGGTAGGTGCGTAATAAAGTCTATCGAAATATAGTTCTAAGCGCGGGTTAGGGTCGGTAATAGCTATAGTAATCCGCGGTATCTCTATTTACTCGGCTTAATCCTACTATAAGTATAGTAGTTCTAGACCTAATAGTAGATATAGGCGCTAAGGCCCCTTTAGTAATAGCTACGCGAGACTATCTAATAGGTCTTCGCTCTTCTAAAGTATCCTATAGCCGGGATCTCGTAATAGAGGCGGAGTACCTAGTTATATATCTCCTTATTATTTAGGATATATAGGCAGTTCCGGTAGAAGAGACGGTTATCCCTTATCGTATATTAGGATAATTAGATTAGTAGGTAGTAGTTTTTACCTTTACGGAGAGCATCTAGAATCTCTTATAAAGTCTCGTTAGTAGAATAAGCGCGGTCTAGAAGAGCGTATAGTTCTTCGGGGATCTAGATAGCTATTATTTCTTTAGAAGGTTGCTCTCGCGTTTCTTATCCTCTTCTATAAATAGGAAATATATAGAGTTATTATTCCTTCTCGGGTAAAAACTAAATAGATATAGTTTCTAAGAATAAGACCTTCTTTTTTAACGGGGTTTTTAGTAGCGGCTAGAGTGCTTCTAAGGCAGAGTTTAGTAGGTTCTTGCGTTTTAAAACTACTTAGCTCTAGTAGCAAAGGCGCTTATCTCTCTCTTTAGATAGATTACCTAACCTTCTAGTTAGAAAGTCCGGTTTTTAGCCTAGCTTACTTAGCTAGTATATAATTTTAAAACGGAACTAGAATAGGAACTTAGACTAGCGGGCTTAGCGACGGTTAAGCTACTTCGTCGTTATAAAGTACTCTAGGTTTTTATAGTCGGATAGTACTTTAATTAGGTGCTTAGCTCCTTCTAGCTCGGGACGCTATTTCTCGAAATAGCGGATAATTGCTAATAGTTCCTTATCGTATATCTTATAGTTATACTTAGTAGAGGAGTATTTCTAGAAGAAGAAGGTAACTAGGCGTAATACCCCTTCGTTATCGTACTAGGAGAGTATGCCGGTAGAGATAAAGTCGGAGGTATTAGTTTCGATAACTACTTCTTTAGTCTAGTCGAATAGTACTAGGATAGGACTATCTATAAACGCGTCCTTAAGGCAGCGGAAAGCGGAGTTATAGTTAGGAGACTAGAAGAATAGGGTATCCTTACGGGTTAGTTTTATAAGCGGTTAATAGATTTTAGAGAATCCTTAAATAAAATAGCAATAGAAGTTCGTAAAGCCTAAGTAGAATTATACGTCGGTTATATTCTTAGGCGTAGGCTAGTTACGAATAGCCTAGACCTTATCGGAGTCTATACGGATGCTATTATAGCCTACGATTATACCTAAGAATCTTATCTCCTTTTTAAAGAATTTGCATTTCGAAAGTTTAGCGTAGAGGCCTACGTCTCTTAGCTTCCTTAGGATAGCTCGGAGGTAGTTCTTATACTCTTCCTAGGTACGGCTATAAACTAGAATATCGTCGAGGTAAGCTAAATAGAACTAGTCTAGGTATTTGCGTAGTATATTATTAATAAACCTCTAGAAGGTTCCTAAGGCTCCGGTAAGTCTAAACGGCATAACTAAGCTCTTATATAGTCTAAAATAGGTACGGAAGGCAGTAAGGTACTCTTAGCTAGGTTTTATTCTTATATTATTAAAGGCGAAGATAATATCGATCTTAGAGAAGTACTTTATTCCGTTTAAGTTATTTAGCGTTTCGGTTATAAGTAGTAGTAGGTAGCGGTCCTTTATAGTAAGCTCGTTAATCGTACGATAGTCTACGTAGAGCTATAGGCCTCCTCCGGGCTTTTTAATAAATAGAATAGGTAAAGTAATAGGCAAGGAGCTAGGATAGATAAACTTCTTATTAAGGTTCTCTATAAGCTACTCTTTTAGGGCTTATAGTTTATTACGGAATATGCCGTAGAAGGGTCTAAATAGGGGTTCTTTACCTTCTTTAAGCTTAATCTCGTAGTTATATAGGCAGTATAGCGGTAGTTTATTAGCGAGCTTTAAAGAGAAGACGGAACTAAACTCCCTTAGATAGTCTAGTAGTTAGGATTCTAATTTAGCTTTTTCTTCTATAGAGAAAATAGATAAGAGATCCTTAATAGTCGTATAGTAGAGGCGGTAACCTCGTCTCTATATAGCTAGTAAGGTATAGAATACTACGGTCCGGAAAGAGATCTAGTAGACTTAAGTTATTTAGTAGAAGTCTTCCTTTATTTAGAAGAGGCGTTTTATATATATTTAGACCGGTTCGGATATAGCGGGTATAAAGTAGTTCTTCTAGTAATAGGTGCTTAAAAACGAAAGTATAGAGCGGCTAGGATAGAGTTCCGGATTATAGACCTCTAACTAAGGGTAGCCTAAGATAATAGGGCTTTCTCCTATATCGGTAAGGCGGAAAACGACTTCTTCTTCTAGATAGTTACGGATACGGAAGTCGTAGTAGGTACTATAGCGTATAGTAAGCCCTTCGCTATTATCTTTAGCGTCGAATAGAAGTATTACTACTTCTTTCTCTAGCGGTAGGATCTCGAGGCCTTAGGCCTTAGCCTATTATAAATCTATTATTACGTAGGCCTTCGAACTAGTATTAACTAACGTATAGTTAAAAATAACCTTATCTTCTATAGAGATAGTAAACGGGATCTTTAGGGAAGTCGACCGGTTATATTTATATAGGACCGCGAGTTAGAAGATAGTAGAACGGGAGATATAGGCTACCTTAGGGGTAGGGTCGCGCGTTTCTAATACCTAACTACGGCTATAGATAGGTATACGCCGTTTTCCGTTAGTAGGAAAGAGAGGGACGTAGGTCTACTCCGTAATAGAGGTAACCGTCCTCTCTTAGGAGAGGGGGACCCCTAGGTAAAGGAACGGGTAGCTAAATTTACCCTATAGTATTTAGCGTTACGTTTCTAAACGTACGGGAGGCGGGTATTAAGTTTTAGGCAGTCTCGAATAAAGTATTCTAATTCTATATATCGGTAATAGGAGAGAGGGTCCCTAGGAGCTCTCTTAGACCTATCGAGGTTTATAGGCTCTCTTTAGGAGGCAGTCTTAGTAGCGGTAGCGTACGACTTATTCTACTATAGTAATAGATAGTTCGGGGGTATAGAGGTACGAGAGTTTAGTACTAAGAGTACTTAGTAGTAGTAGCGGCAACGGTTCTTAAGATCTTATAGGTACGCGGCGAGCTTAAGATAGTCCTAGGTTAGTAGAGGGCTATAAACTAGTATCTGCTTAATTTCGTTCGAGTAGGCCTATTCTAAGAGAGTAGATAGGGATTCTTCGGTTATCTCTACTTCTAACTCTAGGCGTTAAAATTCGGCAAAGAAGGCTATAAAGTCTTTACCTATCTAGTAGTAGCGGAAGAGCTCTATACGGGCGTTCTAGATATAATTAAGGTCTTTATAAGCGTTATCGAGGATCTATAGTATATTCTTATAGTCCGGGAGTTAATAGATACCGTTACGGATATATAGGAGGATCTAAGAGTATAGCACCCCTAAGAGCTAGCTAGTAACGTATAATATACGGGAGGTAGAAGTTAGAAAGCAGTTACGGTTTATAGTTAGTTTTTTATAAATCTAAGAGAGGAAGCAGCAAAGGTCCTTTTAATCTCTAATAAACTCTTTTAGATTAGGTAGCCTTTCGGATTATCGAGTAGGCTAGGAAGGCGAGGCGAAGCGAGGCGTAGGCATTTCTAGAGAAGGATCTACGCTAACCTTAGCGGGAGAGTTAGCGGGAATAGATAGAGTAGGCATTAATATAGTAGGTTCGGTAAGGCGAAGGGCTTTATCGGCTTTCCTTTAGGCCCTTATAGTCTAGTCGCGGTATTCGGCTTCTATCTTCTTATACTAGGCCTTTTAGAAGTTAATAACTGCGCGGAGTTAGCTATTTTTAGCGCGAAGAGACTAGAGGTTATTATAAACCTTAGCGGCCTAAATTTTCTTATAGATAAGCTCGTACGCCTATTTTTCCTCCTTTATTCCGTAGCGGTTAATATACTAGTAGGCACTCTAAAAGTAGGCGTACTAAGCGTTAGAGTATATAGTAATATATTCGGCAAACTCTACCTCTATTTCCGAAAGAAGCGGTAGTAGAAAGCGGTCGGTAGTAGCTATACCTAATAGTAGAAGCTATATAGTATTATAGGCAGTATAGGGACGAAAGGTAGATATAGTCGCTAATAGTTCGGATATAGATGCTATAGATAAAGTATAGTACTTAGTCTACTATATAGGTAGCCTTAAATAATAGGACGTAGCTTAAAGGAAGGAAGCCTCTCCCTTAAGCGTTAGTAGAAGAAACTCTTTCCTATAGGTTACCTAACCTATAGGAGATACGTAAGCCGTAGGCCCTTAGGGCGGCCCTACTATATAGGTTACGTATCTACTACTACCTAGCAACCCGTTAGGTATATACGGGCCGGTAGTTACGGGCCTAGCCCGTAATAAGAGCCTAGGTAATACGCTATAGCAACGACGATTATTATCGCTATAATTACGGCTCTAATAATCTTATAGCCCTTTTAACTTACTGCCGCCGGTTACGAATAGCTTAATTTCTTAAGCAGTTAGCACGCCTCTAAGGCTCGAATATATTAACGTCGAAGATCCTTAATTACTTTCGCAATCGTAGAGTAATTCTAAAGCGTTATAACCTTAAAAACCTTATATAGGCTCGTATAATTACTATACGCCGTAAGGCTAATTAAGCTTAGCGAATAGTAACTCTACTAGATAAGTAGAACGTATACTATAATATCGTTATAGACGAGTTTAATAGTTTAATTAAAACTATAATTGCCTTATACCGGAAGTTACTAAATGCCTTTAAGCTTACGCCTTACTCGCTTTGCATTAATACTACGTTTAGCACGAATGTCTATTAGTTAGAGCTTCTTAATATCGTTGCCTTAGGGCCTATAAACGATACTATTAAGCTTAGTATTAGCCTTATCCGTCTAAAGCCTAATTAAGCGATATAGATAGTTTTACTATAGTTACTTTGCAAGGCGTTTAATTAAGCTAGCTACGAGATACTGCATATTATAAGCACTAATCGCGAAGAGTTACTAATATACGCCCTTAATAAGGTATTTCCGGAATTAACGAATATTATCTACGACTAGCACCTCTAATAAGACGTGCTTATACGCGTTCGTAAGGATAGAGGTAAATTCGGTTAAATTAAGGCTAATAGTTACTAGATAGATTCGCCTTAAACGAAGAAGTTTCTTAAGTTATTTACGTATACTATTAAGAGCTAGACTAAGGCAGAGTTTAATAATAACGTACGTAAACTAGATAACGTTTACCCTATATTTAAGGCCTACCTATATAAGAACTAGTAGTACTAGAAGAAGCGGATTGTTTACTACTAGACTAATTAAGTTATATACTATAGCTTAAAGACAACCTCTCGCGTAGAGTCGGCTTATAGCCGTATTAAGAACTAGCTTAATTATAGCAGCTGCTATAATATATTTACCTTATTTAAATGCCTAATTAACTAGTAGTAAGAAGGCTACGATAGGCGCTATTCCGCTCTTACCGATAACCTTAAGCGTTATTACCGACGCTTAACTAGACTATTCTAGTCTAGTATATTACGAGTAATTAGCAATTACTACCTAATAGAAGTCGTTAAACTATATAGCCGTATATAAGAACTACTATAGCACTCTAACGATAAGAACGAGGCAGGCGAGTTAATTAAATACTCCGCTTATTTATATCTATATACTAAGTATATATATAACGACTACCTCTTAAAGACGTATAGTTATCTATACCTCTATAATCTAATAAAGATTCTAGAGATAGAAGGCCGCTATGCAATTCTTAAACCTAAGAACTTCTATAAATACTAGTTTATTAACTTCGATAAGCTAAAGATTCTACGTAATACTAGCGTAGTACTACCTTAAATTTAAGAGCCGAAGGTTTACTATAATCGCAAACCTCTAACTAGTAAGGCGATACTTTACTCTACTAAACGAGCCCTTACTATACGCGAATTAGACGACCTAAATACGGCCGTAGAGTTAAAGAAGAAGGCTAATTTAATAGCAATAACTATTAACTTCTACCTTAAACTAGAAGTATTACTTACTTAACTACGGAAGATAGTTTCTTACTATAAGTATAAGAGCTAGTATCGTAATAAATAGTGCCCTTATTAAGCTACTAACCGTGCCTATAGCCCTATCTATTATATAGCTAGCTATAAATACTATAACCTCCGCTAGTAATTATTATAACTAGCACTACCTTAAGAGCTATTAGAAATAGATATATTACGCCGTTAAGTAGTAGAACTATAGTAGCGAGAGGTAGCTCGAAACTACGCTAATTAACTCTACGCTATATAGTAACGTAAACTAGTACGCTAGTAGGTAGCGTACTATAAATAATACCTCTAGTAATAACTGCTATATTTAGCTACCTAGCTAGTATAGTATACCCTCTATTAGAATATCGTCTAGTAATAGCATTTCTAGTAATACTATAGTTATTAATATATCTAGTAGGTTTAGTAATAATAGCTTAATTAATAGTAACTAGCAAACTATAAGAGCAAAGTAAAGCTAAAAGTTAGAGGCCTTAGGCCTTACTAGTACTTAGTAAGCGGCTGCTACTATATTACTTAGCGTATAGTATTTGCATACGCGAAGCATATAATATATAAGGACTCTATAAGAATTAGCGCTATCTTCGGACGGAGGTCTAAGGTAGTCTATACGTTGCTATATACTCTCTTATAGTTCTAATTCTTTAACTCTATACGGGGTAGCGGCCTATAGATACTAATATTAGATAAACGAGAATTATAAGCGCGTTATACTAAGAACGTAGGCTCTATACTACGAGCTCTACTAATATAGGAACTAAGTAAAGAGACGCTAAACCTTAAGGAGATAATAGTAGATAATAATATTAACGCAGAGTATAGGCAACTTAAACGCAAGACGGAGAAGCTCTATAGGTAACTCGTAGTACGTATACTCTAAGAGGAGTATAAGCGTCTTAAGTATAAGCTTACTATAATACTAGAAGGTAATAACTCTCCTTCTAGCGGATCCGAAGCCCGCTATATATAGAGTAGCGTAAAAGGGAACGCTAAAGAAAAAGAAGAAGAAGCTAGCAACGCTAGTATAGCCGATACGCGGAGTATACGTAACGCGCTATTAGAAAGCTTATTAGTAAAGGGCGCGAAGATACGCGATCTAAAGCTATTTAAGAGTAAAAGCGAAGATAAAGCTCGGAAGTTTATTCGCTACCTTAAGATAATCTTCGTTAATAATCTAATAACGTACTATAGCCTTCGTAAGAAGGCGCTATATACTATTATATAGCTCGTAGGTAAGGTAAAGGATACGTAGTATAACTAGTACGATACTAAAAATCTTCTAGCTAAGTATAGCTAGGAAGACTTCTAGTAGTTTATATACGATATAGTTAGGGATTAAGCGAACTATACGCTTCTTACTACTATTAAGTATAAGAAGGCCTATTAGCGCGAAGGGCAGAGCGTATAATAGTTTGCGAACGAGTTAGCTTATCTTAAGATATAACTTAGTAACTACTGCGAGCCGTAGCTAGTTTGCTAGCTACTCGCGAAGTTAAGAGCTCCCTTATAGAGAGATATTATTAAGAACTATAATATAATAGAGTTTAAGAGAGCCGACCTCGTAGCGCTTATAATACGTTTAGAATAGGCTAAGAGAGCTATATTCTTACGAAGTAACTATAGAGGTTTATTAAGCAAAAGCAAGCTAGGTAAGTATATTAGATATAAGACGTAGGCGAACTATAAGCGTAAAGGTAGCGATAATACTATAGCGCAATTTAGGAAAGAGAAATCCTACCTTAGTAGATAGCGTTAATCTAAGAGGAATAAAGACGACTCGGACTAAAAACTTAAAGCTAAATGCTATAGGTATAAGGGAAAGAGGCATATTCGGTTAGAATGCCCTTAGCTAGACCTATAGGAGCCGCTTACTATATATAGAGTAGCTATAGGTAGGCCGCTAAAAGGCAAGGTATTAGGAAAGACCTATAAGCTCTAAATACCGTAATAAGTAGGATAGATTACCTACCTATATAGAGTAGGCTAGCGATTCTTATTATAGCTAAGGTTAAGATAGATACGGGCTATATATAAGCCGAGTATATACTCGATAGGGGCGCTAATATTAATATAGTCTCTAGATTCTACGCTCTATAGTATAACCTTCTAGTAAGGAAGAATACTACTTTGCCGCTAGCTACGTCCTTTACTAGGTAGCTAGGGTACTACTATAGTACGTATTATATACGCCTATAAGCTACTAACTCTAAGGAAGCGACTCGTATATATAAAGGCATCTTTTATATATATAATATACTAACTTCTTACGTCTTGCTAGGCTAGCTATAGCGTATAGCCTATAGAGTAATAGAGGATGCTAGTACTAATAAGTAGACCTTTAGGTCCGGAGGCAAGACGTATATAGTATAAGTACGCGAAGCGTATAAGTTTTATAAGGACCTTTAAAAGGCCCCGTATATCTTTGCTATATTACTCTAGAAGGTAGATGCTAGCTAAGAGCCGCTACCTATAGAGTTCTAGGACTTTATAGACCTCTTTAATTCTATAGAGGAGATAAGAAGTATACTAGTTAAAGGCGCTAAGTATATAATTAACCTACTACCTAGTACTAAGCCGCCGTTTAAGCTACTATATTATTAGTCTAGCCGCGAGCTTAGTAAGTTAAGTTATTACCTCTAAAAAGCGTTAGAGTACGATTAGATTAAGCGGAGTAAAAGTAAGGCAGATACGCCTATTCTATTTATTCCGAAGAAGAATAGTATCTTATAGTTATATATAAATTACCGTAGATTAAATAAGATTATAGTAAAGAATTGCTATCCCCTACTACTTATTAGCGAGACGCTTAATAGGCTTATAGAAGCCGTATAGTTTACGTCGCTAGACCTCGTAGATATATACTATCGTATTTATATAAAGCTAACTAACTACTAGAAGACTATATTTCGCACGTAGTACGGATACTTCTAGTATAAGGTAATACCTTTCGAGTTAACTAACGTACTAGCTACCTTTTAGGGGTATATTAATAGAGCCCTCTTAGGCCTTATAGATATATACTATTATAGGCGGTATAAGGACGGAAGATAGGTATAGTTACTAATAGTTTAGATATAGATACTACAGATAGAGTATAGTACTTAGTCTACCGTATAGGTAGCCTTAAATAATAGGACGTAGCTTAAAGGAAGGAAGCCTCTCCCTTAAGCGTTAATAGAAGAAACTCTTTCCTATAGGTTACCTAACCTATAGAGAATACGTAAGCTATAGGCCTTTAGGGTAGCCCTACCGTATAGGTTACGTATCTACTACTACCTAGTAACCTATTAGGTATATACGAGCCGGTAGTTATAGGCCTAGCCCGTAATAGTACCCCCTCTTCTAGCGTAAAGTCCTCTATAACTTCTCCTTAGTATAGTAGTACTAGCGGTAGCACGAATATAGATAGTAGGCGCGGCGGCGGATACGTATAGTAGGAAGGTATAAAAGGATAAGGCGGAGCGGAGTGCAAAACGACCCGCCCTCTTATCGGGAGCTTAGCTAGCGCTATTTATACGACTCTTAAGTTCGTCTATACTTGCTATATAACTACGTCTTTAGGACTACTTCTATAGGTATAGCGCTAGAGCATTATACTTATTATCGTGCTAATACTTAAATTAGTAGTCTCGAATATAAAGAACCCTACTCCCTCTACGTAGCGTACCGAAGTATCTAGACTATAGAGGGCCCTTAATATAATAAAGCCTCTAGGTAGACGTATCTTAGGCCTACCCTTCTCTAGCTCTATTAGTTAGCTATATAACTTAGTAGGAAATTAGATCTATTATAACTTTAAAAATTAGGGGGTAGCCTCCTTAGCCTAATAGTAAGGCAGCTTAGCGCTAGGGTAGGAAGGTTAGTAGTTCGAATCCTACCTAAGGTAGCGGCAAAAGTATTAGTTTGCGGTAGTAGCGACGTTATAGGCAGAGCGGAGGGTACTAAGACGCTAGTAGTAGAGTTACGTAATTTTTTTAGGGCCTATAAGGGCGTATAGCAGTAGCTATACTAGCATTTAACGAAGGGCCGGTTTTAGCGAGTATCTCTAGTAGAAATTGCAAACGAGGTACGGGACGTCTTCTATTATCGTCTTAGCTAGTTCGGTTATAGGTACGTCGTAGCTCTTTTACTTAACTACGTAACGGAGGCGCTTCTAGTCTCTAGAGCCTCTACGGTTAGTTTTTAAGTTAATAATATCTTTAACTTCCTACTCGTCGACTCTATCTACCTTAACTAGTAGCGGTAGTTCTACGCGTTAATTCGAGTATAGGTCTTTTATAGCAGGTATAAGAAAGTTATTATTAAATACCGGGTATAGCTTAACGGTTAGCGGTAGTTCTAAGCGGCAGGTATACGGCTTTACTTTAAGGACTATAAATAGGCCTAAGTTCTTCTAGTCGAGCTTTTTAGTTAGGCAGAGCGTCTTAATATTCCGGGTGTTTAGCTAGACTTTCTAGCCGACGGTAAATATATATAACGGACTATAGTACCTATTTATAGCGTCTTTATAGCGGAACTAAGCTAGGCTAGTCTTAGCCTTTAGGAAGTTAGTAATTGCTCTTATATCCTCGACGAAGGACTCTATATCGCGGCTAGCTAGCGGATTAGTACTAGACTATAGAACCTTCGTACCTAGAAGTAGTTAGTAGCTATAAGTAGCTAGAAACGGAGAGAGGCTAGTAGTTTTAGAGAATATAGAGTTTGCGAAGAATTCTACTAGCGGAAGCTACTCTACCTAGTCGTCTTATAGGTAGAATACGTAGGCGCGGAGATACTATTCTAAAATAGCGTTTATCCGTTCGGTCTAACTATTAGTTTACGAGTAGTAGAAGGTCGAAGGGAAGCACTTAATCTTAAGCCTCTATATAAGGTACTTCTAAAAGTCGAATATAAACTTAGCGTCTTAGTTAGATATAATATCTAGTAGTTTACCGTATAATCGGAATATATTCCTAATAAATAGGCAGGCGATTTCCTTAGCTCCGTCGGTCGTAAACTAGGGAACGTAGTAGCGTAGTTTAGTAAGGTAGTCTATAATAACGAAGATAGCGTCGTACCCGTTAAACTTCGGTAGGTACGTAATAAAGTCTATCGAAATATAGTTCTAAGCGTAGGTTAGAGTTAGTAACGGCTATAGTAATCCGCAGTATCTCTATCTACTTAGCTTAATCCTACTATAAGTATAGTAGTTCTAAACCTAACGGCGGATATAGGCGCTAAGGCCCCTTTAGTAATAGCTACGCGAGACTATCTAATAGGTCTTTGCTTTTCTAGGGTATCCTATAGCCGGGATCTTATAATAGAGGTAAAGTACCTAGTTATATATCTCCTCGTCGTTCGGAATATATAGGCAGTTCTAGTAGAAGAGATAGTTATCCCTTATCGTATATTAGGATAGTTAGATTAGCAGGTAGCGGTTCTTACCTTTACGGAGAGCGTCTAAAATCTCTTATAAAGTCTCGTCGATAGTATAAGCGCAGTCTAGAAGGGCGTATAGTTCTTTAGGAATCTAGATAGCTATTATTTCTTCGGAAGGTTACTCTCGCGTTTCTTATCCTCTTCTATAAATAGGAAATATATAGAGTTATTATTCCTTCTTAGGTAGGAACCGAATAGATATAGTTTCTAAGAACGAGACCTTCTTCTTTAATAGGGTTTTCGGCTACGGTTAGGGTACTTCTAAGGTAGGGTCTAGTAGGTTCTCGCGTTTTAAAACTACTTAGCTCTAGTAGCGGAGGCGCTTATCTCCCTCTTTAGGTAGATTACCTAACCTTCTAGTTAGAAAGTCCGGTTTTTAGCCTAGCTTACCTAGTTAGTATATAATTCTAAAACGGAACCGTAATAGAAACTCGGACTAGTAAGCTTAGCGACAATTAAGCTACTTCGTCGTTATAAAGTACTCTAGGTTTTTATAGTCGGATAGTACTTTAATTAGGTATTTAGCTTCTTCTAGCTCGGGACGCTATTTCTTAAAATAGTAGATAATTGCTAATAGTTCCTTATTATATATCTTATAGTTATACTTAGTAGAAGAGTATTTCTAAAAGAAGAAGGCAACTAGGCGTAATACCCCTTCGTTATCGTACTATAAGAGTATACTAGTAGAGACGAAGTTAGAGGTATTAGTTTCGACGACTACTTCTTTAGTCTAGTCGAACGGTACTAGGATAGGACTATCTATAAACGCGTCCTTAAGGCAGCGGAAGGCGGAGTCGCAGTTAGTAGACTAGGAGAATAGAGTATCCTTATAGGTTAGTTTTATAAGTAGTTAATAGATTTTAGAGAATCCTCGAATAAAGCGGTAGTAGAAGTTTACGAAGCCTAAGTAGGATTATATATCGGTTATATTCTTAGGCGTAGGCTAGTTATAAATAGCCTAGACCTTATCGAAGTCTATATAGATGCCGTTACGGCCTACGATTATACCTAAGAATCTCGTCTTCTCTTTAAAGAATTCGCATTTTAAAAGTTTAGTATAAAGGCCCGCGTCTCTTAGCTTCTTTAAGATAGCTCGGAGGTAGTTCTTATACTCTTCCTAGGTACGGCTATAGACTAGAATATCGTCGAGGTAAGCCGAATAGAACTAGTCTAGGTATTCGCGTAGTATATCGTTAATAAACCTCTAGAAGGTTCCTAGGGCTCCGGTAAGTCTAAATAGTATAACTAAGCTCTCGTATAGTCCGAAACAAGTACGGAAGGTAGTAAGATACTCTTAGCTAGGTTTTATCCTTACGTTATTAAAGGCGGAGATAATATCGATCTTAGAGAAGTACTTTATTCCGTTTAAGTTATTTAGCGTTTCGGTTATAAGCGGCAGTAGGTAGCGGTCCTTTATAGTAAGCTTATTAATCGTACGATAGTCTACGTAGAGCCGTAGGCCTCCTCTAGGTTTCTTAATAAATAGAATAGGTAAAGTAATAGGTAAGGAGCTAGGGCGGATAAACCCCTTATTAAGGTTCTCGGTAAGCTACTCTTTTAGGGCTTATAGTTCGTTATAGGATATACTATAAAGGAGTCTAAATAGAGGTTCTTTACCTTCTTTAAGCTTAATCTCGTAGTTATACGGACGGTATAGCGGTAGTTTATTAGCGAGCTTTAGAGAGAAGACGGAACTAAACTCCCTTAGATAGTCTAGTAGTTAGGATTCTAATTTAGCTTTTTCTTCTATAGAGAAAATAGATAAGAGATCCTTAATAGTCGTATAGTAGAGGCGGTAACCTTGTCTCTATATAGCTAGTAAGGCGTAGAATACTACGGTCCGAAAAGAGATCTAGTAGACTTAAGTTATTTAGCGGGAGTCTTTCTTTATTTAGAGGAGGCGTTTCGTATATATTTAAACCGGTTTAGATATAGTAGGTATAGAGTAGTTCTTCTAGTAGTAGGTACTTAAAAATAAAAGTATAGAGCGGCTAGAACGGAGTTCCGGATCGTAGGCCTCTAACTAAGGGTAGCCTAAGATAATAAGGCTTCCTTCTATATCGGTAAGGCGGAAAACAACTCCTTCTTCTAGATAGTCGCAGATACGAAGGTTATAGCAAGTGCCGTAGCGTATAGTAAGCTCTTTACTATTATCTTTAGTATTAAATAGAAGTATTACTACTTCTTTCTCTAGTAGTAGGATCTTAAGGCCTTAGGCCTTAGCCTATTATAAATCTATTATTATATAGGCCTCTAAACTAGTATTAACTAACGCGTAGTCGAAAATAACCTTATCTCTTATAGAGATAGTAAACGAGATCTTTAAGGAAGTCGACCGGTCGTATTTATATAGAACCGCGAGTTAGAAGATAGTAGAATAGGAGATACGGGCTACCTTAGAGGTAGGGTCGCGCGTTTCTAACGCCTAACTATAGCTATAAATAAGTATATACCGTTTTCTATCGGTAGAGAAGAGAGAGACGTAGGTCTATTCCGTAACGGGGGTAACTATCCTCTCTTAGAAGAGGGGGACCTCCGGGTAGAGGAACGAGTAGCTAAATTTGCCCTATAGCGTTCGGCGTTACGTTTCTAGATATATAGAAGGTAGGTATCGGGTTTTAGGTAGTTTCGAATAAAGTATTCTAATTCTCTATATCGGTAATAGGAGAGAGGGTCCCTAGGAGCCCTCTTAGACCTATTAAGGTCTATAGGCTCTCCCTAGAAGGTAGTCTTAATAGCGGTAGCGTACGACTTATTCTACTATAGCGACGGATAATTTAAGAGTATAGAGATACGGGGGTTTAGTACTAGAGGTGCTTAGTAGTAGTAACGGCGATAGTTCTTAAGGTCTTATAGGTACGCGGCAAGCTTAAGATAGTCCTAGGTCGGTAGAGGGCTATAAACTAGCATCTACTTAATTTCGTTCGAGTAGGCCTATTCTAAGAGGGTAGATAGGGATTCTTTAGTTATTGTCGATAACCCTTTCGTAAGGGACGGGACAAGGAGGGTATCGTGCGCAGTAGAAGTAGAGACAGTAGGTAGGAACTAACCGAGTTAATTGTGTTAGTTAGTTACAGGTTGCACCTTCTCCTAAGATATATTCCTCGGTAGGTTATATGACCTAATGTTATATAACCTATATTACCTAACCCTAGAACTAAACTAGGTAGTTTAGTTCGGCTAGTATTATATAACCTATGTTATATAACCCTAGAGCTAAACCAGGTAGTTCGGATCGGTTCTTAGGCAGTACTAACTAGACTGCACTTCTTAACACTCCTACTTAGGCTAGGTAGTCTTCTGCCTGCACCTCGCATTTGTTTTCTAGTTCTTCCCTAGCACCTAATAATCTATTATAATATAGGGATAGAACCTTCCTGCCCCTTCCTTATATAAGCTAGAGCTGTCTTACAAACTCCTAAAACTATAGCCTATTCTTTAGTTTAGTTAGGCTATTAGCGACTATCTCTTTTATTAGAACATATTCTACTACAATCTTTCTCTGCTACTAGAGATGCCTAATATAGTTGTATGCAACATTAATATGCTTAGATCTCTTATAGGTGTGCGCATCTTTAACGAGTGTTAAGGCTGCTTAGTTGTCCCCTATAATCTGCACTAGCATTAGCTCTCTTACTATATTAGGATAGGCTTTAATAGTTAGCTAAAATAGGCATTCTCCTACTAGCTCTGCATAGTCTATCTCTCTTAAGAGAGCTGCTAGGAATTGAGATTGCTTTGCACATGCATTTATAGCTATATACTTAGCTTCTATTATTAATGTTGCAATAGACTTTTGCTTCCTGCTTATCTAAGAAACTAGGGCTCCGCAGAGGAAGAAGATGCTTCTAAGGATTAAGACTCTGTCTGCTTTGTCTATTACGTAGTTAGAGTCTAAGTATCCTATTAGTCTCCTACTGCCTTTCCTAAACATTAATCCTAGGTCTTAGGATAACCTTAGGTATCTTGCTAGTTTCTTTAGAGCTTGCATATGTCTCTTAGTTAGGTCTAAGACGTATAAGCTTAGCCTCCTAAGAGAGAAAGCAATATCTAGTCTTGTTATAACTATAGGCTATATCTAGGTACCGGTTTAGCTCTAGTACTCGGTCCTGTTTCCTCTCTTATTATATAGGCCTATTGGTTTTAGGCTTTTATAACTATCTATTAGTAAGAGAGTTAGATTGGCTATCTCCTTAGTTATTCCTAGCTTTGTAAGGTTCTCCTAGATAAAGTGTTCCTAATTAAGCTTTAAAGTTCTAGCTTATCTGTCTCTTGTTAACCTTATTCTAAGGATCTTCTCTAGTTCTCTAAGATCTTTAATCTTAAACACCTTGCTTAGCTGTTCCTTAAACTAAAGCATATCTTCTAGCTTTAGTGCTGCAATTAGAATATTATCTATATAGGTTAGGATTAGAATGTTCCTTTCCTAGTAGATAAGAAGGCATAGGTCTACTTCTAATTGTATAAACCTAATCTGTTTTAACTTTAAGATATAGAGTTTGTTCTAGTCTCTTGCTGCTTGCTTTAGTCTATATAAGCTTCTTAGGATTTGCAGGACTATATTAGGTAGAATCTTAACTCCTAATAGTAGAATTATAAAGATTTCTTCTTAGAGTTTGCTCTTAGTAAATGCATTGTTTATATCTACTTAGTAAAGTTCTAGGTCCTTTTTACAAACTATAGCTATAAATACCCTTAGGGTATTATGCCTAACTATTAGTGCAAAGGTCTCCTAGAAGTTAACTTTAAATTTCTAAGAGAAACCTCTTGCAACTAGTCTTGCTTTAAACTTTTTAATAGCTCTACTAATTAATCTCTTTATATTAAACACCTATTTAGATGTTATAAGGTTTGCTCCCTTTAGGGGAACAACCTCTGTCTAGGTGTTATTGCTTCTTAATGCAGTTAGCTCTTTCTAGACTGCATCCTCCTATATATGTCCCTATTTAGGGTCCTAAATTGCCTCTTTATAGGACTTTAGAATAGGCACCTCTTATCTCTATATAGAGACTTAAGGGGCAAGTGCTGCAAATGCAGACTCTTAGACCTCTAATAGGGCTTCCTAGATCTACTCCTAACCTTAGCCTTAGACTTAACTAAGGAATGCCTTATAATGCTTAGCACTTAGCTCTTCCTCTTGTCTATGTTCTCTCTATCTCTTCTAAAGCACTTATCTTATAACTATACTATAAGCTTTTGGCTCTAGGACTAGTCCTTTATCTAAGACAGATCTCCTTCTCTTTTAGCCGTAAGTCTAGTCCTAGTCTCCCTCCTAGTCCTTGTTTTCCTCCCTTAGGTTCTGCTCTGCGGCACTCGGGGCGAGTGCAGGTGCGCTGCCTACGTTACGTAATAGGCGAACTAAACTAGCTAGTTCGGTTAGATTACGTAACCGCCGAACTAAACTAGGTAGTTTAGTTGCTGCCTGCGGTCTATCCCTAATCTTAGCATTCGCATGCTTAAGGTTTTCTTCTTCTAGATCCTTTATCCTCTAGTACTCCTCCTTATCCTTTAGTAGAGGTAGCAACTGCATAAAGAGTATCTAGCTAGGACCTATAGGTTTAGTTGCTATTGCTGCAGATGCAGCAGTTGCAGGTAGTGCAACTGCTATTAGCTTCTTTAGAGGTCTGCTAACTAGGTTTCTAATAGGTGCGTTGCTTGCTTAGTTAAGCTTAGGAACATTTAGCTCTATATCTCCTCCTTTCTTATGCTTAAACTAAGTAGCAGTGCTATAGGCTTTAATAGCCCTTATATTAGGTTCCTAGAAGAGCTACATTTTGGCAGTATTAGGAACATACTTAATAAATATAGCATCTTTGCCTCTATTTATTAGCTTGTCTAATCTTATCCTAGCTAGCTAGGACTTTAGATCTATATAGACTACTGCTTTGCAACCCTAAACTCTAAAGTGTAACATAGAGGGTTAAATGCCTAAAAAGGCTTCCTTAGGTAACACCTTAAATCTATTAATTTCTAGGCTATTAGGAAGAGAATTTCTAACAACTATGCAGGCTGCTAAGGCTTCTAGCTAGAATTTAATAGGCATGTAAGCATCTTCTAGCATTGCTCTTATATAATCTTTAGAGGTTTAGATTAACCTCTTAACTACTCTATTCTAGATAGAGTTATATGCCTTAGTCGTATAGAAGGAAATTCTATATTCCTTCTCCTACTGCTTTAGCATAGCAAGAAGCTCTCTTGCTCTATTACTCCTTATAATCTAGAGGGGATTTCCTAATTGCAGCTTAGCCTTTACCTTCTAGTCTCTAAGGATACTTAGTGCATCTTCCCTAGACTTTATAGGGTAGGTCTATTTCTTTCTTAAGAAGTTGTTAACAATCTTAAGCTACTATTTATATCCTAGTCTTAAGATAGGCAAAGGGCTATAGACATTAATAGAAACTAGAGATAACCTTTAGGGTTTTCTCTTAGTTTCTTTCCCTCTATATTTCTTTATCTTTGCTAAGGAACATACCCTGCAGGGCTAGTGTTCCTTTAGAATAGGAATCTAGGCCTTTAAGTTAGATACCTTATGCAGGTTTCTAAGAAGACCCTCTCTAAAGTGTGCAAGTCTCCTATACTAAAGCTCCTACTGTTCTTAGGGTTTCTCCTAGGCTTTAAAGGTATAGGCTTTATTCTCTTAATTCTAATTAAAGCATAACATTGCAAGCTCCTGCAATGCATTATTAATCTCCTTAATAAATAGCACTCCTCCTAATAGTTTTGTCTAGACAACCGGTTTCCTAGACAATAAAACAAGTGTAAATTTTAGTAGTTAAACACTATACTGCTAGCTAAATTAACTCTAAGAAACAAGATTAACTCTTAAGCTAGGCATAAAGAGAATATTCTTTAGCACAATCTGCTTTCCTCTTTTTCTACCTATTACTGCATTCCCTATATATATAGCTATTAGATAGCTACCCCTAACCTTAATCTACTTTTTCCTCTAAAGAGGTTTTAGCTCTCTAAAAAGTAATTCTTAGTTAGTTATATATAATAAGGCGCAAGAGTTAAGCAGCTATCTCGATAGCATATACTTGCCTTTTGCCTCTATAGTTAAGTATGCAACCTTATCTATATTATTATCCTCTAATAGGGATTAAGATGCTTTAGATGTTGCTAAAGGTTCTGCATCTTCTTAGGCAGCATAAGCCTTCTTAGAAAACTTCCTTAAGCTTTGTCTTTTCTTAAGGGATTAGACTTTTAGGTTAAGTTTCTTTACTATGTCTTTTAATGCTTCTTTGTCTAGTAAGGATCTCCTCCTAAAGCTGCTCTCTCTAGGTAGTGTTCTTCTCTTTTCTACCCTATAGCTCTGTCTCGGGTTAACAGTTCTCTTAGCTTTATTAAGGTATAGACACTTAGCAACACCTCTAAAATGTTCCTAGTTATATAGGTAACATTTTAGTTTCGTGCCTTAGATCCCTTTCCCCTTAGCAAACATTGCTGTTTCTTAGGACTAGTTTAGTCTAGCTTTATATAATTCTAGCAGCTGCAGTATACTCTTATATAACATAGACTGCTAGGCAAGGATAGTGTCCTTTATGCTTTAGTATGCCTTAGGCAAGCTATTAAGGAGATGCTTAAGTCTCCTCTCTAGCTCCTTATAGTATGCCTCCTAAGGGTCTACCTCTGCAATCCTTCTAGCTATGCTAGCTAGTTGTACCTATGCCTTTCTAATTGTTATGTCCTCTATTATCTAGAAGTTTACGAACTCCTAGACATATGCTATTGCATATGCAGTATATACCTTGCTATACTTGGCTCTTATCTTCTCCTATATCTTTAAGGCTTGTCTCTCCTTAATAGTCTCCTCCTAATTATCTTCTAATAGGCAGATTGTTATCTCGTACCTAGCAGTAGCATTAGCCTTAACCTATTCTAGGTTACTTCTTAAGTGCCTTAGGCTAAGCACTAATAGTAATAATTCTATAGAAGACTTAGGCAAGGTCTCTAAGATAATCTAAAATACATCCTTTAATTTAAGGTAGTCCTGCAGCAGGCTAAACTATTGTCTCTAGTTTTCCTTATATAGTACTAGTGCAGCCCTTCTCTTGCTAATTCTACTTGCTAAATCTATTTCGCAAAATTAAACAAACAACCTAACTCTAGAAAACACAAGCTCTTTTAATCTAATAGCAGTTTCTAGATAGCTGCTTTCCCTTATTGCTAAGACTCTTCTCTCTTAGCTAAGGTATCTAAGGACTCTTCTCTCTTAGGGGAGTTAGTTAGGTTCTTAGGTAGAGAACCTCTAAAAGATCCACCTTCTTAGAAGGGCACTGCCGACTAGTTCTAAGGTATTAGCAGTACTAGGTGCTTAGGCCTAGTCTTATCCCTTTAGGTGCTGCGATCTAAGGCTAACCCGTTCCTTTTTATACACCTTTTAGGTGTGTGCCTTACTAGGCTTTTCTCTGTCTTACCTGCCCTCTAGGAACTTCTAGTTCGCAACTAGGATCTTCTAGAGCTTCTCGGCAGTGCAGATAGGATATGCCTCTAGTCTCCCGTATGCTCTTTTCCTGCTTCTTAGCCGAATCGATACTGCAGGTCCTGCAAGCGGTAACTAGTGTTACTTTAAGGAGGAGAAGGCTAACTCTTACTACCTAGGGCCTCTCTGCAAACCCGGGCTTATAACCTATCGATAACCCTTTCGTAAGGGACGGGACAAGGAGGGTATCGTACGCAGTAGAAGTAGAGATAGTAGGTAGGAACCAACCGAGTTAATTATGTTAGTTAGTTATAGGTTGCACCTTCTCCTAAGATATATTCCTCGATAGGTTATGTGACCTAATGTTACATAACCTATATTACCTAACCCTAGAACTAAACTAGGTGGTTTAGTTCGGCTAGTGTTATATAACCTATGTTACATAACCCTAGAGCTAAACTAGGTGGTTCGGATCGGTTCTTAGGCAGTACTAACTGGACTGCACTTCTTAATAGTTATCTCTACTTCTAACTCTAGGCGTTAAAATTCGGCAAAGAAGGCCGTAAAGTCTTTACCTATCTAGCGATAGTAGAAGAGCTCTATATAGGCGTTCTAGATATAATTAGGGTCTCCGTAAGCGTTATTAAGGATCTATAGTATATTCTTATAGTCCGGGAGTTAATAGACGCCGTTACGGATATATAGGAGAATCTAAGAGTACGGTACCCCTAAGAGCCGGCTAGTAACGTATAATATATAGAAGGTAGGGGTTAGAAAGCGATCGCGGTTTATAGTTAGTTTTTTATAAATCTAAGAGAGGAAGTAGCGAAGGTCCTTTTAATCTCTAGTAAACTCTTTTAGGTTAGGTAGCCTTTTAGATTATTAAGTAGGCTAGAAAGGCGAGGCGAAGCGAGGCGTAGGCATTTCTAGAAAAGAATCTACGCTAACCTTAGTAGGAGAGTTAGCGGAAATAGATAGAGTAGGCATCGATATAGTAGGTCCGGTAGAGCAGAGGGCTTTATTAGCTTCCCTCTAAGCCCTTATAGTCTAGTCGCAATATTCGGCTTCTATCTCCTTATACTAGGCCTTTTAGAAGTTAATAACCGCGCGGAGTTAGCTATTTTTAGCGCGGAGAGACTAGAGGTTATTATAAACCTTAGTAGCCTAAATTTTCTTGCGGATAAGCTTATACGCCTATTTTTCCTCTTTTATTCTATAGTAGTCGATATACTAGTAAGCGCTCTAAAAGTAGGCGTACTAGGCGTTAGAGTATATAGTAATATATTTAGCAAACTCTACCTCTATTTCTAGAAGAAGCGGTAGTAGAGGGTAGTTAGTAGCAGCTATACCTAATAGTAGGAGCTATATAGTATTACGAGCGGTATAAGAACGAAAGGTAGGTATAGTTACTAACGGTTTAGATATAGATACTATAAATAGAGTATAGTACTTAGTCTACTATATAGGTAGCCTTAAACGATAGGACGTAGCTTAAAGGAAGAAAGCCTCTCCCTTAAGCGTTAATAGAAGAAACTCTTTTCTATAGGTTACCTAACCTATAGAGGATACGTAAGCTATAGGCTCTTAGAGCGGCCCTACCGTACGGGTTACGTATTTACTACTACCTAGCAACCCGTTAGGTATATACGGGCTAGTAGTTACGGGCCTAGCCCGTAATATATACTATATAGTATACCTAGATAATATTCTTATATATAGCGCCTTATATAAGGCCTACGTATAAGACGTACGTACTATACTAGAGCGACTCCGGAAGTTCGGATTATATACTTAGCGCGTAAAATACTACTTCTTTAAAAAGGAGGTTAAGTTTCTTAGGTTTATTATACGCTCTAAAGGCGTAACGATAGACTCTCGTAGAGTCGACGTAATTACGGCGTAGCTAACGCCTACTACGCTTACTAAGATATAGTTATTTCTTAGATTTACTAACTTCTATCGGTAGTTTATATATAGATACTCTAGAATCGTCGCTACTTTAATAGTACTATTAAAGGAAGCTAAAGTAAGTAAGAAGCTAGAGCGTATTCGCTAGGGCGAAAGCGAGGAGCTTGCGTTCTATAGGATTAAAGACGTATTCTAAGCTACTCTACTACTAAGGTACTATAACCCTATAGCATATATATAAGTCGAAATCGATACGTTAGACTTCGCAATTATAGGTATCCTAAGCTAGCTATTCGAGGACGGGAACTAGCATCTAGTTATATTCTTCTTATACCTTACAGCGCGATGACGGCAAAAATGCACCCGATTGCGGACGCAAATGCCTATAAATTAGCGCGCATTTCGGCCAGATCTCACCTCCGCTTTCGCTCTAGATTGCAGACTTTCCCCCGTCACAGTACGCTTCACGCGTACGCACGCGCCCACGCTACACATGCCTTCGCACAACAATGCGCGCTACCTCGTTTTGCGCCGCACGGCGTGCTGCTGCGCTCGCGGCAGTGCAGCGCTCCCTCGGGTGCTACGACCGACGGGGGTTTCAATATTTAAGATGACTGCCGCTCTGTCCCAGCGGCAGGAACACGCGCGCATCTCGGTCTCGATCTGTCCTCAGCGATACGCCTCGCCCACGCCGCCAGAGCAGAGACCCAATCGTCGGACATGGCCGATCACGTCTTTGAAAACCCCTCTATTGAGCACGAGCACATCGCAATGGACGACTATCATTCTGGCATGACGCCTCCTCGAACGAGTATGATGACCGAGCCCCGCAAGGCAGAGGACTACTACGACCCAGGCCGGACGAAGAAGATATATGCGCCGAAGAGCAGAGAGCTGCAATCGCTACTGAAGAAGCTGTGGGATAGGTGAGAGGCGCGCGTGCTCCGTTGAAACTGGTGCACAGGCTGAAGCAATGACAAGCTATTGTAATACACACGGCAAGGAGCCTAGTGACACGTTGCGCACTTTCCACATCAAGGATTTGTACAACTTCTTTCACTGGATGTTGCGCGAGCGGGGCGGCCGAATACGGAAAGCACGAACTCTTCAGACCTACTGGAACACGCTGACGCTGGTCCGCCAGTTGGAGACTGGCTGTTATAGCGTAGACCCTGCTGTCCAAGTCGAAATGTGCGGAGTGAGTGTGTTACGAGACGTGTCACCAGCATACAGTGCTATTGCCACTACTAAACGTACCCCAGGCCCGACAGAACCTGGCGCAAGAGTTCAAGCTGTCTACTGCGAAGGAGGACAAGCCCATCATGCGAGCAGAGGACGAATTCGAGCTGCTCAAAACGCTCTGGGAATCCCCAGACGTGGAGTTGCAGCACGAGTACCTACGGGCGCAGCTGGCGCTGATGATCCAGCTCGCTGGCATCACGGGCAATCGTCCCGGTGCTCTCCGCCGACTGCAATACAAAGACTTGAAAATTGCACTACTCCCTAACTGTGACGGGGGTGATCGGCCGAGGCTCGTGATCGACTTTACCTTCGAGCATACCAAACGCTACCTCGGCGGTAAAGACGCGTGAGTGCTGCCGCTGCACTCCACTACCGCGAAGCTATCTCACTGACGCCTCCATCAGGAACACATTTCCTGTCCCCGACATTCCTTCTGAATCCTGTCTCCTCCTCTGTCCTCAGACGATGCTTCTCGGTCTGCTGTTCGCTGATGATGCTTTTGCCGTACCTGATCTGAGCCCTGCCGAGCTGTTCGAACTGCGCATCCCGCCGGGCAAGCGCGAGCTCCGCATTCCCATCAAGCAGTCGAAAGCCGAGCTCCCGCTGTTTCGGAGAACAGAGCGGACTGTCCGTGGCCTGCGTGTTTCCAACGACGCGGTGACGGAGAATTGGCTTCGCGAGAGGTTAAGGCGGCTCGGGACCATTACGAACTTTGAGATGCCCGTGAAGCCGTATTGCTTCCGCAGAGGACACGGCGAGGCTTTGGACAGCAGTAGTTCGTCCTCTACATGAGTTCGATTCTCCCCCCAGCATGTCGCTAATTGATATCAGGTCACATCAGCGATTCGCAACGCAACCTCATCTTGCAGCACTCCTCGTCTGCCGTCTTCCAGCACAATTACCTGTCGCGGTACATCACCCAAGACACGCAGGCGGCCTATCGCGGGCTCGAGCCTCAGACTGCGATTATCCGGGCGGCGAGCGGGATGAGTCGCTCGATTGACCCGCGCCGACCACAATCTCTCAACGACCAGCAGTTGGCGCAGATCAAGAAGCACCCTGAGGTCGTCCTGGCCCGCAGGATACGTGATCGTCTGGCCAGGCAAGCACGGGCTTGCCACACAACGATCAAGCGGTCGAGTGGTACGCGAGAATACACGGAATACCGACATGCACAGCGGAACTACCTGCACACGAAAAGAGTAGTACACAATATCACATTGAAGCAAGTACAGACGAGATACCGGGAGGAGCAGCCGATTGATGATATCCTGTGGCAGCTGAGGGGAGTCCGTCAGAATACCGAGCAAACGACATCAGGCCGGGTAAATAGCCCCCTAAGCAGCGAACGTCGGCGGGTCCTCAGTGCATTGCTCACCTTTGCGCCATCTAAACATACTGGTGACCAGGAGCGCCGAGTGGAAGCAATAGATGCTGTGGCCGCTCTTTGCAAGCGGCAAGAGGTGACACAACGCAAGGTTTGCCGGAAGAAGGCAGCTTGCTTTGTCACTTCCCGCAAAGGGGACTGCACAACAGCGGACGCGAAGAACGCCATTGAATCTGATCCAATCCAGATGGAGTGTCTACCAACTCAATGCATCTTTTGCATGGGCAACCTGGAACTGCCCCTTTCGCATCGCACGAAGCAGTTCCGGGACCGCAGTGGCCTGAAGAGGCACTTTTTCCGGAAGCACCTGCAGCATCACGACGTGAAAGAGCGTATAAGGTGCCCGCACCCAAAGTGTAACGATCGATGGCTTGAGCACGTAGATCATTTACGGAACCACGCAGCAAGAGTGCACAAAACGTTGACATAAATGCCCTTGGGGTGCAAGTACTGAATACTTGTCAACGGCGAGTGGTTGGCCGGATTCAGATTCCAGGATTGCGCAGCTGAGTCGATGACGATTTGACTCGTGCAGCAGTGCGGCGCTTGCAATCAGCTTCAAGAGATCGACTCACCATTTTATCTTACTTTTCGTCCTTCATGCGTGCGGCTTTGTTCATGCACGCCGCTTGGAGAAGCTGCTCTCGTGTGGTCGGCAAATCGTCCTACCTGAAGAAGTCGGCTGAGGAGGGTTTCAAGCACTAAGTTACTGCTCGAGGGACCTTAGCAGTGTTCTGGTCCAATTAGCCGATTGAAACGTCGAAGAAGAGGAGAGCCGAGGAAAAACCTGGAGATGGGGTGAGGCGAGCAACGATAACAGCAGATCCGCAACCTCAAGACGCTGAATGCCTGGTCGATCGATTAGAAGTGAGGGCTGACAGAAGAGGCTGATAAGCAGAGACGGAAGATTGTTGCCCTCCCCAGAGCATCGAGATGATCCGGGAGCTCCTCCAGCAGGGCAATCCGAACAAAGCTATGCATGCAACAGTCGCGGTAACGGGTGTGGAAGCCGCACAAGCCGGCTGACGGGACTTGGACTGCCAACTGGAATCGCGAAATCCCCTCGCAGAGGCTGTGAGTCGACTCCGATACGTGCCCCACAACAATCACAACTCTACGACTCGATTGGGAGAAGACCAATTCTGCAGTGGTGGGCGGCGCCAATGCGAAGGATTTCTGGACTCTAAACAATCAATATCTCAAAAGTATGGAAGACTCAGCGTGGTTGTACTTTGAGTCTTAGATGACACCTATGCTATATCCTTGTCCATTAAAGGACAAAGATGCTCCGATAGATCTGCTTTATCGATGTTCTGGCGTTTGAGTCTTATGTGGCTCAACCAGTATCATCAATGTTCCTCAGCATCACCGGAAGGTGCCGCCTCGCCCGTTGTAGCTCTGCCAAGGCTCGATGACCCCGAAGCATGCGTATTCATGCATTCTGTGCGCAAGTCCCACCTTTGCCGCGGTGGGACAAGTATAGAGATATCGATTGCTCGTAGAAGGTTGAACATCAGCATCAGCCATAAAGGGTCCGATCCGGGCCGCTGCACCAGATTCCATATCCATACTGCACTGCTGCCTGCTAGCGAGCTTAAGTTCTGCTGGAGCATTGAAAGCAGTTGGCAGCGTTGTCGAATATGCCAACAAGATGCGACAATACTCGTCATCAAGAGAGGAGCCCAGACGCAGACGTGCCAGGCACTCTGCCGCTTCCTGGTCGCTTCCCTGCTGAAGATGCGAGAGGATTCTCATTGCACGCTCTAGCTTCACCTCGTTGTCGAACGAATCATGCTGTAATTGCTGACGCTTCGTGGTGCCCTCTCTAGCATCGTAATTGCACGCCAAACTCCGTCCATCACAGCGATTGCACATTGGACGCTCACCTGAGCACTAAAACGATGTCGCCGAATCAGCCAACTGGCGAGTCTCATTTGGGACGATGACGTTGCGAACCTTGACTTTTGCATGTCTGCAGTGTATACAGGCATTGGCGACTTGAGCTCGGCGAGCCTTGCCATTGCATGGTTTAGCCTCCATGTTGAATCGTATTGCGCTGCCATTGATAGCATTTGTTCGCACATGGAACGACAATCTCGACGGTCGGATAATCCCCACTGTTCGCGAGTGACATCACCGCAGGCCTAGTGTGAAGGGCAGATCTGCAATGACAGGCGGCAAGTTTGGGCATAACACGACATGATTTTGCTGCGATTGTTGTTGAAGTTTTCTGGACAACGAAACTAGAGAGCGATGTCGCCGAGCATGATCTGTAATCACTTTGCCTTCAGTCCAAAGACGCGGTAGTATACCACTACTAAACTGCAATTGTTTTATGCCAAGTGGATAAAAGGAACTCTATCACGTACTCCCGGCAAATGGTCATTTATGTGAGATGGCTCATATGCTGCCCAGTGGCTTTCCCGGGTGATCTGACGCAGGGATTTTTCTTGCACCGATCTGGTCCGCTTTCCAGCCCATGCGGGGATTTGCAACCCATGTACTGAAGAGGAACACAGTAGCCGGCGTCCGGGTGAAAAGCTCTCATACCTCTGCTATCTGTCTTCTGTACCGGGAAACTATCGGAGCCATAAGATGCTTCTCCTGCAGCCTAGGCAATCAGTCGTCGACATTGTGGCCCTTCTCCTTCTTAACCTGCTTCTCCCGTCGGTTATCTCTTGCACAAGTGAAAAGTGCGGGAGAATACGTTGTTCTACGAACTACGTCGTTACGGCGCAGAGCTCCTCTTTTGCCGCGAGCACCTCATCTCATAGTAGTCCATCCTTATTGCCTTTCTCGTCATCTTGTAGAGCGGTACGATATGTTTCGACGTCTGCCACGAGAACCTGCACGCGCACGCCGGCGACTTGTAGCGTAGTACCTTGCGGCGGCCCAGGTAGTCGTTGAGCCCGATTTGCTCCGTCTACAGGGGCGTTCCGGTTGTGTTCTCCGCCTTGCCCAGCCGTGTGTGGAGTCTGTCTAAGTGGGGATGGAAGTCTCCCATGGTCGCGGTCGCAAAGTACCGTTGCGTCGTATGGTACGCTGTCTGCGTCTCTCACTGATGCGTTTGCCACCGAGCGCGCTACAACCCTAGCGCTGCTGCCCAAGGGGTAGTATCTTACTCGTCGTCTCTTTCTTGTGCTGTATTTCCCGTTGAAGATCTTGCTTCCACCGTTTGTAATCGTCATGTCGAGCGTTGCATCGCGCGTAAGCCTGTCAGCCACATGTCATCGTGCCTGACTGATGATTGCTCTCGTCAATGCCGTCGCTGTCATCTCGGTGCACTCTCGGGCGGCTCATCCGACGGACATATCCAGCAGCTCCATTCGTGTCTTGTGCTCCAGTTCTGCGATCGCTGCGGTTTGTTAGGCCCTCGTGATCGCGGAGCGGCATCAATTCTGGACTACCTCGAGAGGACATATGCTCTTATTCCAACCAATCCTGAGGTCCACCCTATCGTACCAGATTGGGCTTCTGTATGCTGTCGTCGGCTGTGTGGCTACAGTATAGATTTGTCCTGCTTTTCCGAAGGCCGAGCCCCACGTACTGTACGCGAGCCAGGTCACCGCTACTGTCTGTGCGATCACTCTCTCCATGAATTCCGGATAAATGCGCACGATGGGGAACACGTACTTCCGTCCTCGCTTAACGCACTTCGTGCTCGTCCATGATGAACGCGACGACACGCGGTTTAGATGCGGCTCTCGAATATCGGATGCAGAATGCTATTACTAAAGATCGCCTAGGAGATTTTGGAATTCCAACCCCGCTTAGACGAACTCCGCACGCGGCTCGGCAAGGCAGAAAACACGATCGCGACACTCCTGCGAACGGAGCACATCGGACTTAACGACTACCTGCACCACCGCAACGTGCCGGGCTACGAGTCCCCTGCGTGCGTGTGCGGCTTTGCACGGTAGACGCCGAAGCACATCGTGCTGTTCTGCCCGCGCTTCGAACGAGACCGTGACAAAATGACGAGTGTGGCAGGCACGTAGGACTACCACGAAATGCTCACGACAGAGAAGGGACTGCGCGCGGTGATGACGTGGTTCTTGGAACAGGATGTCCTGCATCACTTCTCGCTAGTGCGGAAAATAGTGAAGAGGAGAGGCCGACTAGGAAGGAGAAGTGGGCACGATGTCGATGACTGAGGCTGCCTAGGCTGCAGGAGAAGCAGCTCATGGTTCGAATAGTTTCCTGGTATGGAAGACGGACAGCAGAGGTAGGACAATCTTTCACCCGGGCCCCGGCCACGGTTTTTGTCTCCAGCAAATATGTAGGAACTCCCCGCATGGGCCTGAAAGGGAATCACATCGGTGTAAGTGATAAAAAAAATCAGCTTGATCACCATCTAAGAATCGTCACTCCCTATATCGATCACGGAACTTGGCACACGTCTTAGGCTTTCTTTGTTACATGCAAAGCTTAGCGGTGCGCGAGCCACTAACGGGAGGAGTCCTTGAGTAGAGCTGACTACGAATCGAGCTTGGCAGTTGTGGGTAGGGTGTTCAAAGCAAGCCGAGAACATAGTCGCCCGAGCGGTGCGGACTGGTATCAATGCCGCGAGAGCATTATATGTGCACGAATGACGACTTTTGGCGAAGAAAGTGAGCAAGCTGCAGACAGTAGTGCTAGAAGGGCAGAAGATATGAGGGCGGTGTTGATCCTTGCTCAAAGGCTTGGTTAGCAGAAAAGCTTTGCTACAAGCGCTCGGGAGCCTTCGTGGTGGCATATTCTCGATCGTGCACCTCGACCATGCATATCGCCCCCTTTCTCCAGGGCCTGGAGTTCTCGGGTGGTCGTTGAGGGACTCGTGACTTATAAACTTCATTCCGCGGCATCGCAGTACGTGTTTACATCCGCCACAACGCCGGCGCGACTTTCCTTCGAATCAAACAGCTGAGAGTAATATTGATCCTCGTTCCAAAGCACATCCAGCCCTTCTCCTCGCCAATTCTCTCGCTTCTAATGTTCCGGCCAGGTGCCATCGGGACTCCGCTTGAAGCCAGCCAGATATCTTCCGACAGATGCTGTGTCTGCGATCAAATCACACTTCCCCAAATTGCCCGTCACTCTCATCTCACGCTTCTTCATCATAGCATGCAAGTCTTCCAGCCAGGATACATTCTCGGACCAGAAGAAGCGTCGACCAAGGGTATCCGCTTCGCCTGGATCCGAGTCAGACTCGCGACTATTTATCACCCTTTAGAGCTAGTCCGACACATAAGAGAGCAGCGCAGAGTCGGTCAGTACGACTATACGCACTTTTGCTCCTGCTACACTGCGCTTTTCGACATCCGCTAAGCAACAGTCTTGTGTCTCGCAAGATACTTTTTCCTCGTCCTAGTAGGTGTCGGCGCCAAATACCGCCTTAGTGCTTTCTCTGCTGTTCTATAGGCTGTGAAGCTGCGAAGCGTAGTATCTTCTCTTAGACTTTCGCTCGGTCCGAGATCGAAGTCGAAACCGAAAGCGGTCGCGACATACTAAGTACATTCCATTCGACCTTCCTGCTGTTCTTAAGCTCGCGCAATATGCAAGGTAAGTGTACGAAACACTTAGGGAGCTTCTCCGGCTATTACATCGCTTTCAGGACAGTCTAGCGACGCCCAGTGGGAGCCCGTGTATTCATGCCGAGGTTCAAGTCCTGGAACATTTCTACAGGTTCGGGATGCGTTCTGTGGACGATGATTCAAATAACGCCTGCAGTAAGCCAGCTTGTTTCTCTTGTCTCTCAGTCATATGGAGCTGCGCTCAGTTCGAACACTTTCCGACGCGTATTAGGAAGCTAGAAGCGAAACCTACTATGTGCTCAAAAAGGCTACTGTAGAAATCGGGAACCTTTGGCTATTGCTTCCCAGAATGATCCTTAAAGACGGCAATCAGCTAGCAATGTCAGCGAATGTTCGGAAGCGTCAAATCATGTAAGCAGAATTTCATTTTCCAGTTCGAGCGAGGATCGCTAACATCTTTGGTAAGAACTAGTGCTTGTGGATACTCGCAAGTTCCGATGATGGTGCCGTGATGACCGTTTTCCGCGGTGTCCGTTGCGGCCAATAAGCAAGAGGTGCGTCGGCGTCACCAGCACTATGGGACTAGAAACACTGCCGCGTAGTGTACAAGAACCCCCATCCGAGGATGCGCCGAGCTCGATCTTGTCTCGTGTACTAACGAACAGTATCTGTGCGAAGCTGAATCATCGATGTGCTAGTAACTCTGACATTGTCGCATGCAGGATTCACGTAGCTCTATAGTCCTCTGGACGTTCCACTCTGCGTTCATTAATCGTGCACAGGATCGTATGCCATAACTCTCGACGAGCTCGGCCGCGGTTCCACAGCGCCGTCCCGATGACCGCTCGATTCCATTAAGTCATTTAGCATGTCTCCCATTCGATAGTTCCCAAGGTCGTCGTCCTTACGAACATACGGCATACTCCAATTGGGCCGGAATGTTGCGCTGAGCTGCAGCAAATCTGAACTGTGCCATGAACTGTTGTTCATAATCTCTGTAATATCCGATATCGAGGCCGGTAGCTCGATACGCAGCTCCTTGGAAGCGGTGTAATAGATCATCTTAGCCAAGCCACGGGACAGAATCCACCTTCCACTCGTAGCTAATATAATGCGGAAGAATTCCTCTAGTGCAGATATCGTCCTTTGGTCGGACTCGAGACCTTTGCCCGTGCGAGGAGTGGATCCCTCTGGAGGTGTGTGCATATCGTTCAAGCATACGAAAGCCCCCACCACGGAATGATTCAGGAGCACAAAGGAGACACACTTCAAACCGTGTGCCTTACGGAACGCTCGAAGAACGGTTGCGCCTTCATAGCAGTGTTGCAGGGCTGTCGCACGCAAATGTATTCTCAATCGTGCTCTTTCAGATCCAGCCAATTCTTCGGTGTCGTGCTCTGTTTCCTGCATCAATGCGCACAAGTGCATGTGGCTGCGCTCGTAGAGAGCCGCCTGAACGCAGTGGTACTGAGCGTGCAGATCGTAAATGTTCGGGGGTGCCCTCGTAATAGGAAAAACTTCCTGTGGAATCGCATCATACCATTCTTGCAGCTGTGCAGACAGCGCTTGACTCGCCGATACAAGCTCGGATAGGGCATCGGCCTCAAGTGAGTGTGCCGTGAGGATCGTCGTAGCTTGTTGAAGGAGTCGTGTAAAAAGGCATCGTTGCTGGAACAGGAAGTTCGCTTGGAGCGGGATTGGTTCGTCGAGAAAAGGGTAGCCGATCTTGGTCTTGGTTAGTCTATTCTGGAGCCACGGGAACATCGTGTGGTTACCCAGTACTGCAAATCCTCCAGCAGCACGTCCGCCATCTCAGGCGCACGATTCCAGTCCACGGCATCGCCAGCAATCATTAGGCCCATCCTACAAGTCAAATTCAGATGGACCACCATCCACCAAGTGCAGCTACGAGCTCTGTAGTACACCAGGTCTTCTCTGGACCACTCTGCCAGCCGCACGGGCAGGTGTAGGGTGTTGTTCAACTCGCAAGCGGCAGACAGCAGATCAAGCCCTTGCTGATCTTTGCCCTGGAGGATATGCTCGACCGCCAGAATGGAGAGTCCCTGGATATTTGTGATGCTAGGCTCTGGCCCAGCCAGCGTCCACAGTCGCAGAGCTTCTTCGTGGAACCGGATATTTTGGTGCGGGGCTCCTTCGGGGTCGTCGTCGCCGCTGTTTGCGATATCTGCGTAGAGGTACGCTAGGGCCATCATGGCGTTCACGAGAAATGGTGAGCAATACTGAGACCCGAGGTCTTTGCTACGCAGTGCTTGCAGAAAGGGTTGAACTTTCACGAAACGCCAGCAGACATTGGTATATGCAAGGAACATAGATAGCAAGTGAGATGTTTCTTCGTCGCTGACCGCCACGAGCCACGGTTGTGCCGGTACCCAGTAGAGCGGACCGCTGCTTTTGTCCTCTGCACGTTGTTGCGCCGAAGCCCCGGTCGCACGTTGCGAGTTGGTCTCGGAGAGGAAGCCGTCGAGATGGTCGAGCTGTAGCACGCTGTGTTGCAGAGTCTGATAAGCCTCTACGGATGGCAGATACAAGCGGTCGATGGTCACCACCGTCCTTGCAGCGTTGGTCGTTTCCTCTAGAGATGCCGTCGACTCTACTAAGCTTTTCAGAAAGAGGCGCCGCGAATGCTGACTCTGCTCGAGCGAGCTGCCGTCCACACCAGCTCCAGCCCGAGCATAGTCCAAGAGAAGCTCCATGTCATCACCTCGACGCATGCGCCGGAGGACTTCGACAGCTCTCGCTTCATTACCTCGCGCGAGGATATCGTGCAGCTGTTCTAGACCCTCAATCCTGCGCTCCATCTCATGGTACCTTCGCTTTTTCGCTTGCTGTAGTGTCTCGTTGGGCAGGGTGCTCTCGTATGAACATTCGAGTGATCGACGGGCGCAGTAGCTGCAGGGCAGGCGGCCATCGCACTATGCCGATTAGCTATCCCCAGTTTCGTCTCTCCGCAGAAACGGTACCTTGACCTTTCTTCTCCTACAGCTGTAGCATGCCGTGGGCACTGTTTGACGCTTCAGAGTCTGGAGCAGGCGACTAGCCTCGTCTTCCATGCGCCGTGCCGAACTTTCCGCCATCTGCACCGCTCCCTACAGAACAGGTCGTGGACTCTCCAGTTGCAGCATACGGTGTCCCTAACCAAGCTGGCAGCGAACTCTGCAGGTCGTGATCCGTCGAGATCGAATCGATGCCGCATGTAGCTGACAGCAGCAGGTAAAGCGCTCTCATGAAATCCCCGCTTGTTGGGAGTACGAGGCAGGCGAGAAAGGTTTGATGACCGGCGTATTAGTCATGAATTCGTCGAAGAGGCTCTGCATCAAATTTCGATCCGTTCTACTGTTAATTGTTGAAGGTTTTCATAGGCGGTCTCAAAAATCGTGCTCAGTTCCCAGAATTCTTGTGAAGAATTGTGAATTTCCCTGTGACTAGTACCGGAAATGAGCGTGCTCGCGTGACCATTCGACGGTGCCGTGCTTTCTTGGCGTGCATGAGTGAAGTGGAAGTTCCGTGACGGCTACCTTATTTGCGTAGAACGCCAGGCCATGACAGCATATCATCAACCTCCGCTATATTGAAGACTGCTAGGTTTCGATAAGAGAGCTCAGGCTGGAGCAGAGTGTATGCACCTACTGGACCCGACGTGATTGTGTTCCAAGGACTACCGCACCGCTTGTGAGCAAATCAGGCGCATTCAAATGAGCTTGGCCTTGATCTCTCAAGCGCTAAAGTGTAGTGCGATAGAAAGGAGCTGATACATCCCGATCGATAGGAGGCAAGGGCCTGTGATACGACTACGCCGAAGCAAGGCTTTCCACAAGGTCGGACCAATTCGCCTTACGTTTGTACCGCTTTTGCTGGTCTGGCTAAGCACCGTGTCGTTCTGGCGCTCACCTATCAGATCGTGAGTCCTCCATGAATGCGGACCCAAGCAGATCCAGCTTGAACGTCAACTTTGCTAAGTGTACGGCAGATAAGGAGTCCAGCCAGCCTGTCGAGGTCAGGTAGCGATCGAACGAGGTCCATGCCACAGCACTTGTGCATTCTTCTTCAACGTATATGACTGGCATGAGAAATGATGCTCCCGCTGCACAATCGGACTCTCAATGCCAGGTTCTCCAATGTTTGAAGAATTCAGGCAACCGCCTTGGCATATAGGTCACGTGCCGGTAACATCCAGATGCGCACATGTCCACCTGTCTAGACGTCGACTTTCGCTCCATCAAAAGCTCTCTCGGGGACTCCAGTGTCACAGAAGGCGGCCAGACCTTCTTTGCGGGCCATCCGTCACTCCGCTGCGTTGCCCTCGATTGCGCAGGGTAAAATTCGATCGCCGGAGCATCGCGATGTAGCACAAGAACGGTTTCGTGTGCCGCAGTCTCGACCACGCATTTACAGCCATTGTGGATAGGTATCTGCATGTCATCGGCCACATTTCCTCTTTGCTGTTTGTTGGCACTCGTGCTCAGCATTTTGGGGGCGAGAGTGAAAGAGGATGTCTCCAAGCGATGCGCCTGATTCTGGAATCCCTCCGCCGCAACTCCGAAGACCATTGTCGCAACCATCGGACCTACAGTTCGCGTTCTGTGCTCTGCCTCTCGTAGTTGCGTACTCCAGGGACGCGAAGAGAGGAAGGCAGATGACGACCTCGGAGGGATCCCCGCAGCCGAACTTGCTATACCCCGTCAACTGGTTGCAAGCCTGGCACAGCAGGGCCGCCAGTCGAGTACTTGCCAGCGTCAGCTCGACCAGCATTGCCGGCTGCACAGCTCCGCCTGCACGTCTTGAGATTCCACAGCGAGCCGCATACTGGCTTCAGCAGGCTGCTGCAGCTGCGCCTGGAATTCGAGATGATCGCGATTGAGGGCAGGCGCTCCTCCGTACACGGGGGATTTCGAGGGTCTCAGCATGAAATAAAAAGACATGCGGATCGCCTGCAGGCATTCTTGTTCTGTTTCCTTCGACAGGGACTCTACGATTCTACCATGTCGCCCGTTCTTCCTGCGCTACCCCGAAGCGACAGTAAAGCCCGCCTCTTCAAGTAAGCGCGTGCCCGCTGTCAAGCTGCAAGCCGTGTCCATTGATCGCGTAACCTTTAGTTACATCGGCCTAGATATGGAAAACAACATGCACCGCAAGATATATCGTCTAATGAAGGTTGGTGCGTACAAGCAGAAGCGGACCAGCAGATCTGATGGTGATCGCAGCTCGAGGCGAGTGAAGGACGCCAGAACATTATCAGCGTACTAGACGGCTGTCGCAGTGCAACAGCACTTGTCCTGCGCGACCGCGCCTCTACTTATCGGACGTCACAGGTCGACACAGAAGCTATGGCTGCCGAGTGTCGCCGCATTTATCTTCGCGCCAGCTCCACCACGAAGCCAATTTATGACCTCGCCGAGGACCCGTGTACCCCAGGCCTGCCGAATTGGATCATACAAGTATGTCGTATCTCCTGCATACGGTCCGCCCGTACTGACTATGCAGTGGATGCTTTGGCATGTGTTCAGGTACCGCGACGGTCGAGGGGAGCTCCATCGTGCAGACCGTCTTGGGAAAACAGAAGATGGTGATAGAGCACCTCCACCTCCGCCTCCGCCTACGTCCGGTGCGTCTTGGACATCCCCTCTGACTACGTTATGGCTGACCTGCCAGATGTGGGAGCTCGCCAACGTCGTCCTGTCTATTTCGATCCCGTGCGAGGAGAGTACCGGCATGGACTGACATCGCAGTCAGTGCCTGTCCAGACTAGTGAGTACGAGACTGAGCACGGGCCCTGAACTGGCCTCGAATTCCGATCGAGGTGAAGCAGGACGCGCCGGAATTCATATGTTTCATGCATAACACGTTTCGCTATATAGCGGAACAGAGATTGTGTACTCGGGGCCTTGACGTGCTAGTCTTTCTTACTATCCGTCGCCGTCTTTCGCTTGCCTTTTACCATAGTGGCAACTCGTAGCACTGATTTGAAACACCGCCAGACGTCTTATATGTGCCAGTCGAGATATCCACCCAGGAAGTGGTTATAGCGCACAGCATCTCAGGAGCATCCCCTTTCTATGGGAGCACACACCGACAGGCATTTGGAGCGACCTGTAGTAGCTACCCAATGCGATCTCGGAGAATCGAAATCAAAGGTCCACTGCCCTTCCTTCCCATGCTCGAGAGCACAGAAAATCGAGGTGGAGGTGTGCAACATTACCGAGCAGTTCGCCACGTCTCTGAGCCTTGCCTCGAGCTCTGCCGAAGAGCAATGTGGTCGAACCGCGCCGAATACGGCCTTGTACCAGCACACATCAATCCACGCAGGCGATGTCATTGGACTACTGCTAGAGTGCCTCTCATCT